>CM065642.1:5952965-7340108 GCA_033220585.1 Dipteronia sinensis
ATCTTCCACAATTTTGCCCTCCTCCAATGAAATTGAATAATTTCCGTTCCTCTACATATTAAAAACGTAAATATAGGTGTGCACCGAAAAATAAACGACAAGATGATGCTTTTCCGAGAAAAAATAATCGAATAACGAATGCGAATCGAGCAAAAAAGGGGTGCAACACGAGGACTTCCCAGGAGGTCACCCATCCTAGTACTGCTCTCGCCCAAGCACGCTTAACTTCGGAGTTCTGATGGGATCCGGTGCATTAGTGCTGGTATGGTCGCACCCGTCATGTTTTGTACGCAATATTTACTTAAGGCTTACTCAGCCGTAACATCTTCCACAATTTTGCCCTCCTCCAATGAAATTGAATAATTTCCGTTCCTCTACATATTAAAAACGTAAATATAGGTGTGCACCGAAAAATAAACGACAAGATGATGCTTTTCCGAGAAAAAATAATCGAATAACGAATGCGAATCGAGCAAAAAAGGGGTGCAACACGAGGACTTCCCAGGAGGTCACCCATCCTAGTACTGCTCTCGCCCAAGCACGCTTAACTTCGGAGTTCTGATGGGATCCGGTGCATTAGTGCTGGTATGGTCGCACCCGTCATGTTTTGTACGCAATATTTACTTAAGGCTTACTCAGCCGTAACATCTTCCACAATTTTGCCCTCCTCCAATGAAATTGAATAATTTCCGTTCCTCTACATATTAAAAACGTAAATATAGGTGTGCACCGAAAAATAAACGACAAGATGATGCTTTTCCGAGAAAAAATAATCGAATAACGAATGCGAATCGAGCAAAAAAGGGGTGCAACACGAGGACTTCCCAGGAGGTCACCCATCCTAGTACTGCTCTCGCCCAAGCACGCTTAACTTCGGAGTTCTGATGGGATCCGGTGCATTAGTGCTGGTATGGTCGCACCCGTCATGTTTTGTACGCAATATTTACTTAAGGCTTACTCAGCCGTAACATCTTCCACAATTTTGCCCTCCTCCAATGAAATTGAATAATTTCCGTTCCTCTACATATTAAAAACGTAAATATAGGTGTGCACCGAAAAATAAACGACAAGATGATGCTTTTCCGAGAAAAAATAATCGAATAACGAATGCGAATCGAGCAAAAAAGGGGTGCAACACGAGGACTTCCCAGGAGGTCACCCATCCTAGTACTGCTCTCGCCCAAGCACGCTTAACTTCGGAGTTCTGATGGGATCCGGTGCATTAGTGCTGGTATGGTCGCACCCGTCATGTTTTGTACGCAATATTTACTTAAGGCTTACTCAGCCGTAACATCTTCCACAATTTTGCCCTCCTCCAATGAAATTGAATAATTTCCGTTCCTCTACATATTAAAAACGTAAATATAGGTGTGCACCGAAAAATAAACGACAAGATGATGCTTTTCCGAGAAAAAATAATCGAATAACGAATGCGAATCGAGCAAAAAAGGGGTGCAACACGAGGACTTCCCAGGAGGTCACCCATCCTAGTACTGCTCTCGCCCAAGCACGCTTAACTTCGGAGTTCTGATGGGATCCGGTGCATTAGTGCTGGTATGGTCGCACCCGTCATGTTTTGTACGCAATATTTACTTAAGGCTTACTCAGCCGTAACATCTTCCACAATTTTGCCCTCCTCCAATGAAATTGAATAATTTCCGTTCCTCTACATATTAAAAACGTAAATATAGGTGTGCACCGAAAAATAAACGACAAGATGATGCTTTTCCGAGAAAAAATAATCGAATAACGAATGCGAATCGAGCAAAAAAGGGGTGCAACACGAGGACTTCCCAGGAGGTCACCCATCCTAGTACTGCTCTCGCCCAAGCACGCTTAACTTCGGAGTTCTGATGGGATCCGGTGCATTAGTGCTGGTATGGTCGCACCCGTCATGTTTTGTACGCAATATTTACTTAAGGCTTACTCAGCCGTAACATCTTCCACAATTTTGCCCTCCTCCAATGAAATTGAATAATTTCCGTTCCTCTACATATTAAAAACGTAAATATAGGTGTGCACCGAAAAATAAACGACAAGATGATGCTTTTCCGAGAAAAAATAATCGAATAACGAATGCGAATCGAGCAAAAAAGGGGTGCAACACGAGGACTTCCCAGGAGGTCACCCATCCTAGTACTAAGCACGCTTAACTTCGGAGTTCTGATGGGATCCGGTGCATTAGTGCTGGTATGGTCGCACCCGTCATGTTTTGTACGCAATATTTACTTAAGGCTTACTCAGCCGTAACATCTTCCACAATTTTGCCCTCCTCCAATGAAATTGAATAATTTCCGTTCCTCTACATATTAAAAACGTAAATATAGGTGTGCACCGAAAAATAAACGACAAGATGATGCTTTTCCGAGAAAAAATAATCGAATAACGAATGCGAATCGAGCAAAAAAGGGGTGCAACACGAGGACTTCCCAGGAGGTCACCCATCCTAGTACTGCTCTCGCCCAAGCACATTTTTCATACCAATAATCAGTTTTCCCATATTCAGTCGAAAGAAATCCACTTGTACCTTACAATGTTGCATCTTTTACATGCGTTTCACTGTCTGGAATAACTACGGATTCTGAGAAATCCGACAATTAGGCAACACCACATTCATCGAACAAGATTTTTGAGGGTTTTATAATTCTAAAAATGATGGGTCTGGGGAGTCTGACATGAAGATATGCAACTGCATTAGCTATCGCCATTGCAACTTTTAACCTTTGTTTTAATGGAAAAGCTAAAAAGAGTTCCTCCATACGATTAGAAAGATTACTGTCGTCGACTGATTCGAAAACTAGAATGGGAATATGAGTCTCTAAGCAACATCCAATCAATTTCAAAACATTTTTGTGATGCAAATATAATGTCACTAAGACATCGCTCGTATGCATCAAATACCAGCTCATCTAAAGTTTGCTTGTATGGATCATGGTAAATGGTTATATCGTCTACGAATTTCATTACAGATATTGGGCCGCGGTCTTGTAGGAAACCATTGTATAATTTAAAAACATATATCCACACGCTACAATATCATGAAAGGAATAGTCCTCTGTTGCAGTCTTGAGTTCTTCAGAAGAAAAGTTTCGAATAAGATTACGTTTACCGATACAAGAGCTAATCAACTTCTCTAGTAAAACTTCACCATTTTTCATCAGAAATGCAGTTTTATGATGTGCCTTTTCCCAACTCTTGATTATAGTAAAACACGAACTCATGATCCCATATAACCTGTGGATCACTTAAATTCTTAAAGTCTTAAAAAAAAAATTAAATTCTTTCAATCTATATATTTAACTAATGAAAACACAGAAACTTTATAATACATTGAACAATTGATTTTTTTAATAAAATTTGATAGAGATAATTTACCTGTGGAAAGAAGAAGATAAAAGAAAAGCTGTTGAGGGTCGATTTCGAGATATTGAGAGAGCTCTTCAATTGCACTTATATATAAAATCTGAAATCTGAAACAGATTGATGTGTTTTTCAAAGAATTTTTCAATTTGACTTGTGACACAAGTTGGCCATTAGAAAATTAAACAGAGACCATAAACAAATAAAAGAATTGCATCAAATTGCATTTTTTTCGTTATTTGTTTAAACCAACTAGCACCAACTTTCATGTATGTTTGATCCATTAATCGATAAAATAAAATGGTCAATTTCCTCTGCCGTTAAAGATAAACAAATAAAAGAGAAACATTTACTTGAATAGATTTTGCACATCAGGAACGTACCCAGTTATAATTATTCAATATGGAATAGTATTGCGTACAACTGCTTAGCCAAAAGTGAATGAATCAACCGAA
Source organism: Dipteronia sinensis (assembly GCA_033220585.1). Taxonomy (NCBI): domain Eukaryota; kingdom Viridiplantae; phylum Streptophyta; class Magnoliopsida; order Sapindales; family Sapindaceae; genus Dipteronia; species Dipteronia sinensis. Next base: position 5,956,781 of record CM065642.1, read on the forward strand.
GTTGTTTCACCATACCAATCATTGTCGGCCTATTTCAGATAATTCGCAGACAAATTTGAAGATAACATATAACTTTGGCCTGAAGCAGAAGCTTGTATATTTTTGGGAATAATCCAACATGAAGATATGCAATGCAATTGCTTTGGCTATCTCCATTATGATCTTTAATCCATGTGTCCATAAATCATAATAAACTGACGCAGAACGGCAGTATAGGAGATTACCAACGTAAGCTCTAAGAACACATAAACTGGAATCCACCAGGAAAATAACTAAATTTTATTAAAATTCATTGAAAGATAACCCTAAAACAAATAACCAAGAGCTTAAATAGTCTCTAGAAACCCTAACTTAAGTAAAAAGACCAAAATAGACATTTCCTAAACAAATTACAACTAAACACGAAAAACAAAAAAAAACAATAAAACTTCAATCACCCGACAGCCTATCTAAAACAGAAAATTTGAGGATGAAAACGACCTCAACCGGGTTCCCCTGGTTGGAACCATATGGAGCACTGAAAACCCTTTCCGAAAACATATTATAATAGGCAATCAGACAACCGAGCTAAAAGTTATGCCTGTTTCTTCGGACCAGCTTTCTTCGGACCAGCTCTTTTATCCAATTTCCTATCCAACTCTTTTTCAAACTCCAAAGCCAATTGTCCTACATCATAAATACTCGAAAATGGGATTGAACATGATCATAAAGGTGAGCAACCAAAGTGTCGTAACTTAGTTAAAAAATTGGTCATTAAAAAAATCAATTAATTTTTGATTTACTAATTGGCCAAACAGTTTGAAAATTAAAGTGATGACCCAAGGTTGGTGATTTAATAAAGGGTATCATCTTAAAGAAATTAAGTTGACCATTAATTGTTTTTTCATATTATACAATAATAATAATAATAATAATAATAAACCTTTATATATAATTAGTTCGTCGACAAAGTTTGTAACCAATAATAAATCTTTCACATAACTAGTCGTTTCTATGATTATGAGGGGTTACCAGAAACATGTTTATCAAAGAATTTTTCAATGTGACTTGTAACACAAGTAGGCCATTAAGAAATTAAACAGATCATAAACAAATAAAAGAATTGCAGCAAATTGCATTTTTTTCGTGATTTGCTTATTCCAATTGGAGCAGCAATTTATCTGTATGTATACCCTACCGATCTGTATGTTGGATACAGAGTAGGACATATAAGAAACCTCGGCCCGTACCACTGGCCCCACAACGATGTAAGCGGGTAAATTAGGACTCGCCCCCGCTTATGTAGGATTCGAACCGCTGACGTTAGCCCTATGTCCGTCCTTCCACCAGCAAGGCTAAGTGCCCTGAAAGCTGGCTTCAAAGTAATTGCCAAGAGTAGAACCAAGGACTTGGGTAAATCATATGTATTTTAGACTTTTGAATGTTATTACAGGGTAAACGTTAATTCTGATGCCAATTGACTAACGTGAAAATGTTGAGTGTCAATTAATGATAGTGTTATTTTTGGGCTGAAACCAAACTCCCATTACTATTAAGACATCTATAATTGGGCAATGGATGAATTCAGCAAGTGAAAAAATGACACCTGGCAACCTTATTTGTCCTAATACATTCTTTAAAAGTAAGGCACAATTACATTCCATTCCTTGACCAGATGTAATTTTCATTCCCAAGTGTCATTTGAATCTCTAATTATAAGCATTTGGGTTATAACTTCAAAATACATCTTTATAGTTGATCATTGGCGATGTAAATAAAGTGTTTATACATGATATGGATTGTTATACAACTATAAATGAAAATCTAATTTCTACAACTATAAATAAATATAAATATATATATATATATATATATATATATATGGGTTTTATTGAAAACTAACCCTTTTGGGAGACTCAAGTTAACAACTAACCTCTTTTTGAAAAACTTGCAAAACTAACTCATTTTTGATGCGTAAGTACCATTTTACCCTCACTTACTAACTTTCTCCTTTCTACTTTACCTTCCCATTTTATACCTATTATTCTCAATCTTTTCCTCTTATTTCCACCTCTCTCCACCACAACCCACAACACAATACAATTTCGGTTTCTCTCTTATTCTCCTCTCCAAATTTTTTCTTTTGTTCTTTCTTCCTTCATTTGTCAAATTTATTGTAATTATTTACATTCTCCACCATTGAGCAACTCAAAATTATTCATCCATCATAAGGGTTCCTTCTATTCAAGGTTTGAGGTGAGTGTTTTTGAACTTTTAAACTTTACAAATTGTTCAATCTCGGTTTTATTCGAATTTGTATATTTTTTGTGTGGAAATAGTGTATATTTACATAATAAAGAATGGGTATTGTGTGTATTTGATGTTGTTGTGAGAAATTTAAAGTTTAAACATAAATTTAAAGTTTATTTCAATTTTGAATCTCTTATTTTCTTTGTTTTGTGTATTAAGGTTGTTAATTTTTGTGAAAATAGTTGACATGAATGTAATAGAATATGGGTCTTGTGTGGATTTAATGTTATTATGATCAATTTAAAATTTATACATAAATTTAAAGTGTATTTGTTGATTAAATCTCTAATTTAGTTTAATTTGTGCAATAGGGTTTGTTATTTTGGTGAAAATAGTTTTTATGAATATAAAAGAGTATGGGTCTTGTTTGAATTTGATGTTGGTGTGGTTAATTTTCCATTGTTGTATTAAATAACAACACTTGTATGTTTATTTTGAAAATGTGTCCAGGTTCGGAATTCCTAACAGTGTTAGGATTTCCTAACGGGTATGGGAATTCCAAACACGGTTAGGTTTCCAAACAGCGTTAGGATTTCCCAACAGAGATGAGAATTCTAAACACCGTTAGGAATTCATAACGGCGTTGGGAATCCCTAACGGTGTTTGGAATTCGTAACGCCGTTTGGAATTTCCTAACTGCGTTGGGGATTCCTAACTGCGTTGGGGATTCCTAACTGCGTTGGGAATTCCTAATTGAGTTGGGAATTCCTAACTCCGTTGGGGATTAGGGAATTCCAAGCGGTGGTCAGATTAAACATTGTTTCGATTTAGAATAATTTATAAAAAATCACTGTACCATGCGTTTAGAATATTTGTTTAAGAATTTAATCATTAATTTCTTATTCATTTGAAAAGTGGGTTGCATGGATAAAGTTCGGAGGATTAGGACACAATAGGCAGAAATGTAAGGCACCAATTCCTCTATCCGATCAAAATGGAAACCCTTGAGGTATAATATACATGTTTCATTTTGTTGAGTGTTGCTATTTAATTTTGTGAAATGAATAATGTTGACTACTTACTTTTATATTCTTATTTGTAGGTACCTGGATGACACGAAACGTTAAGCTAGTATTCAAAGGTTACAGACCGAGCATTTAAGAGCCATGGAATGCGTACGAAGATCAGATCATGTGTTGTTTATTTTGTAATGCAAGTGTTGTGTATTTTGTAATGCAAGTGTTGTTTGACAGTGTTGTGTAATGTTAACTAGAGTGTTGCTTGGTAATCTAGCTTGTGTGGCTTGATACATTTGGTTGTGTTGCTTAAACTTATTTGGTTAAACAAAATAAAGAATTTGCATTATTGTGAACTCTACTAAATTGCATGGGTGGCAGCAGCAGTACATATTGGTGGCAGCAACATTACAATTATTGTATCCAATACTTGTTGTTAATAACATTTGTTTGATAACCTTTGCTTAATGACAAAGCTTCATTTAATATAGCAGTAGATATAGCAGCAGTGTCATATTCTTTGTATTCACACACATACTCAATTGTAATTCATCAAACTTGAGACATATTTTGTAACTCAAATGACAAACAATACCAGATTCATATTCTCAACCTATGTAACAACATTCCAAATTCAAACACACGTACAACATATTCTCAACTTGTGTAACAACATTCCAAATTCAAACACATGTACAACATATTCTCAACATGTGTAACAACATTCCAAAGTAAAAATCACATCTACAATAGATTTAAGAGAGTTTTCACTACACTTGCAACATCAGCATATTCTCAACCTGTGTTAATGTAGTCTTACACAGCAAAAATTACATCTACATCCATTCTTATGCATCCAAAATTCACCACAAGGCAGTAACTAAAATAGTAGATTGCATGAGAGATAATGTTGTTCTCACATCTACATTACAATATATTTTCATAAAGTTATTCTAGATCGCCAAAGATTTAAACAAATTTGCCTTTTGAAATACTTGACTTTTTCGGATTGGATTTAGTCGATGGGTTCACCATGTATCAAATGCTTTGCAAACTTTACTAACAAATCAACCTCTTCTCCCATTCTATTATCCTGAAATATAGCATAAAACCATTAAAATAAAATTCAAATCATCTAACTGAATTCGCAATAGAACAAAGCCCTAGTGTCCAGCTAAGAATGAGAACCCATTATTTATAAAAGCAAGCAAACTAATTAATACTTTCCAGCAGTTTTCGAAACTCACCACTTGAAAATCAATATTTTCTAGCAGTTCACAATCTAAATAATCTCAAGCTTTTTGAATTAACCTTAAAAAGGGTGAAGACTACTAAAAGAGTAAAAAATGAAGAAAAAATAACCTTTTGATTGCACTAGTTTGGAATTCCTAACAGGGTTTGGAATTCCAACCGATGTTAGGAAATTCCTAACAGGGTTTGAAAATCCTAACTTTATCAGGAAATTCGTAACAGGGTTAGGAATTCCTAACTCTATTAGGAAATTCCTAACAAAGTTAAGATTTCCAAACCCTGTTATGAATTTCTTAACAGCGCTGGAAATTCCAAACTCTGTTATGAATTTCCTAACAGAGTTAGGATTTCCAAACTCTGTTATGAATTTCCTAACAGCGCTGGGAATTCCAAACGGTATTAGGAATTCCTAACTCTGTTAAGACCCAACCTCAATTAAATATCAAAACTAGCTACATGCTCAATCAAACCTAGGGTGTCCTAAGCTGTGAGTCTATTAGGCATGTATTTGTGGAAAAGAACGATAGTTTTCTAGCAGACCAAAACGATACTTACTGCCCCAAAACTCTTCAATTAAACTCAACACCTTATTTTAAGGGATATAACCTACACAAGACTCACAAAAGACATTATATACAAAATATGCTCGAAAACAAAAGCAAACGATAGGAAATGGGGACTTCAAAAAGTGTATTTTCCGATGCTATCAGTAAACTGCATATAAATTCATTACACAAACTATGAACCCAACAATATCGAAAAACAAGATATTCTTACATTAAGCAAAAGCCAAAAGAAAGACACACCTGGAGCTAATACAACACCCAAAACACCTTGAGCTAACATAGCAAAACTACTCAAACAACAACTGAGAAACACAACACCCAAAACAAACCAAGAATCAAATTTAATGTGACTAATTTACAGGTACTACACCAGTTATAACTCAAGTTTTTGAAATGAACCTACAAATAATTGTCTTTTTTAATGACAAGAAAAAGTGTAAAGGAAAAAGAATATGCTACAAAGGCAATTAGTCATAATTTTTTGAAAAGATTAAACTTCATAGGCGCCACAGAGGCAAACAAGGGGAAACCCCCAAAAAAGGCCCAAAGAAGGCACCACACACCAAACACAGAAACAAGAAAAAAGGAGCCACGAGCTCTGAGAAACAAAACAGAACAAAACAGCAAAAAACACAGCAACAACGAAGCTACACCAGCCAATAACAGCGACAACTGCACATACCAGAAGACCAAACATAGAGAGCATGACAAGCCACAAAAACCGAGAGCACAACTCTCACCAAATACAACCTTCACGACTAGGTCACCGCCATCATTGTTGGACACTCGAGATGTCACCAAACAAGGCATGAAGCAGCCCAAAAAAGCATACAAGATTGCCATTTTTTATCAAGAAACTCTTTAAGGCAACAAAAAATTCAATCCAGTCAGGTTTAGGTAAAGTAAAGTGCTTGTGTATTTATAGTGAGATGACACATAACCATGTCCAACAACAATTGTTTCATTTTCTTTGTATTTTCTTCACTTTAGATACCAAGAGAGACTAGAATTATGGATAAACTGTATTATCTTGTGTTGAACTTGTCTATCAATGAGGAGTTTGGGGCCATCAATAATGGAGTTCTACTAATTTCTTAGTTTCTTAGCACAAAACATACAAAACCCTCAAAACAAACAAAGCACAAAACAACTTCAACAACAAAAAAAACTCAAAATCATCAATTTCTTAGCAAGGTGTAACTGGGCGTTTCCCTCTATTGCACCAAAACAAAATCAAAAACTCAAATTGAAGGAACAATCACCTTTAGTATCTCGAAGTCGTCGTTGTCGTGGGGTATGGCTTCAGTCGAGCCATGCTTCGTCGTCGCGGTGCTTCGTTAAGTTGAAGACGTTACCGTGCTTCGTCGCGACTCCGATGCTGCCGTGGTTCTCCGACGCTAGCTTCAGTCACCGTGCTTCGTCGTGTCTCCGTGCTTCTTCGTCGCCGTGCCTCCGTGCTTAAGAGATTGGGTTTCACTGTGTTTTGAGAGAGGTTAGGGATTGAGTTCGTTTGACAAAATATATTTCAGGGATTTGAGACTTTGACAGAATAAATTATAGGGATAGCTTCATTTAAGGTAGTTTTGTAATTTTATAATTTTCTAAGGGTAAAATCGTCTTAAAAGAGTTAATTTTGCAAGTTTTTCAAAAAGAGGTTAGTTGTTAAGTTGAGACTCCAAAAGAGGTTAGTTATCAATAAAACCCTAATAACTATTGCATCTTCTTCATCTAATTTATAGGTTATATTATATTTTATTCGAATTTTTGTTTATGAAGAATCATTTACAAGTGATCCATAAAGCCTCATCCTAAGCATGGTGAAAGAAACATGAAAGGTATTTGCTAGACATACTTTTGATTGTGAACTTGTAATTTTTTAGGGTTTTATTGAAAACTACCCCTTTTGAGAGGCTCAAGTTAACAACTAACCTCTTTTTGAAAAACTTGCAAAACTAACTCATTTTTGATGCGTAAGTACCATTTTACCTTCACTTACTAACTTTCTCCTTTCTACTTTACCTAACCATTCTATACCTATTATTCTCAATCTTTTCCTCTTATTTCCACCTCTCTCCACCACAACACACAACACAATACAATTTCGGTTTCTCTCTTATTTTCCTCTCTAAATTTTTTCTTTTGTTCTTTCTTCCTTCATTTGTCAAATTTATTGTAATTATTTACATTCTCCACCATTGAGCAACTTAAAATTATTCATCCACCACAAAAGTTCCTTCTATTCAAGGTTTGAAGTAAGTGTTTTTGAACTTTTAAACTTTACACATTGTTCTATCTCGGTTTTTTTCGAATTTGTATATTTTTTGTGTGTAAATAGTTTATATTTACATAATAAAGAATGGGTATCGTGTGTATTTGATGTTGTTGTGAGCAATTTAAAGTTTAAACATAAATTTAAAGTTTATTTCTATTTTGAATCTCTTATTTTCTTTGTTTCGTGTATTAGGGCTGTTAATTTTTGTCAAAATAGTTGACATGAATGTAATTGAGTATGGGTTTTATGTGGATTTAATGTTATTATGATCAATTTAAAATTTATACATATATTTAAAGTGTATTTGTTGATTAAATCTCTAATTTAGTTTAATATGTGCAATAGGGTTTGTTATTTTGGTGAAAATAGTTTTCATGAATATAAAAGAGTATGGGTCTTGTTTGAATTTGATGTTGGTGTGGTTAATTTTCCATTGTTGTATTAAATCTAGACAATTGTATGTTTATTTTGAAAATGTGTCCAGGTTCGGAATTCCAAACAGTGTTAGGATTTCCTAACGGGTATGGGAATTCCATACACGGTTAGGATTCAAAATAGCGTTAGGATTCAAAACATCGTTAGGATTTCCTAACAGAGATGAGAATTCCAAACACCGTTAAGAATTCCTAACGGCGTTGGGAATTCCTAAAGGTATTTGGAATTCCTAACGGTATTTGGAATTCCTAACTGCGTTGAGAATTCCTAACTGCGTTGAGAATTCCTAACTGCGTTGGAGATTCCTAATTACGCTGGGAATTCCCAACATAGTTGAGGATTAGGGAATTCCAAACGGCATCCAGATTAAACATTATTTCGATTTACTTGGTCACAAAATTAGTTGAACATATACATGGTTTACTATAAAAGTGGTTTTGGGAAATGCGTGAAGCTACTGCAAAAATGAGTACTCCAATGACGAAGTGGGCTGAAAAAAAGCTATGTTGTAGGAGTAATAAATCACGTTATTACCGCGTGCATCCTATCAATCTATACGAACACCATGTGGTTGACGGATACTTAAATAGGTTTGTCAACTTAATGGAGCACACTTGTACTTGCCGGAAATTTCAGTTCGACCGACTCCCTTGTAGACATGCACTTGTTGCATGTAACATGCGTCGTTCCTCATGTTATGACTATTGCTCCCATTATTACCACAAGGAAACATTGGCTACAGCTTATGCTGGTTCCATTTACCCCGTTGGTCCTATGGAAGAGTGGGATGTGCCCGATGATGTACGAAGTCTTGTTGTTCTACCACCAAAAGGCCGCAAACCTAGCGGACGTCAGCCAAAAAAATGTAGACCATAAAAAAGTGAAGATATTGTACACCAGAAATGTGGTAGATGCGGAGAATTAGAACACAATAGGCAGAAATGTAAGGCACCAATTCCTCTATCCGATCAAAATGGAAACCCTTGAGGTATAATATACATGTTTCATTTTGTTGAGTGTTGCTATTTAATTTTGTGAAATGAATAATGTTGACTACTTACTTTTATATTCTATCTTTTTTATCTATTCATGTAACATGCTTATTTGTAGGTACCTGGATGACACGAGACGTTTAGCTAGTATTCAAAGGTTACAGATCGGACGTTTATCAGTCATGTAATGCATACGAAGAACATATCAAGTGTTGTTTATTTTGTAATGCAAGTGTTATGTATTTTGTAATGCAAGTGTTGTTTGACAATGTTGTATAATGTTAACTACGGTGTTGCTTGGTAATCTAGCTTGTAAGGCTTGATACATTTGGTTGTGTTGCTTAAACATTTGGTTAAACAAATAAAAGAATTTGTATTCACACACAAATTCAATATAGCAATAGATATAGCAGCAGTGTCATATTCTTTGTATTCACATACATACTCAATTGTGATTCATCAAACTTGAGACATATTTTGTAACTCAAATGACAAACAATACCAGATTCATATTCTCAACATGTGTAACAACATTCCAAATTCAAACACATGTACACCATATTCTCAACCTGTGTAACAACATTCCAAATCAAAAATCACATCTACAACAGATTTAAGAGAGTTTTCACTACACTTGCAATATCAGCATATTCTCAACCTGTGTTAATGTAATCTTACACAACAATTGAAGAAGTGCTAATCCGCTTTATAGTAACCATTGACAAAAGTGCTATTTATCTTCGTCGGGAAATGTTCTGAAACCTTTACTAACAAATCAAAATCTTCTCTCATTCTATTATCCTGAAATATAACATAAAACCATTAAATAAATTTCAAATCAATAGACATGTTATAACTGAAGTCTGCCTAAACAAATAAACCCTATTGGAGTTGAGCATTCCAAGCACAGATTGGAATTCCTAACAGAGTTTGGAACAGTTAGGAATTGCTAATTAAATTTGGAATTCCTAACTATGTTTAGATTTCGTAACTGAGTTTGGAATTCTTAACAGAGTTTGAAATTCCTTACTCCTAACAAAGTTTGGAACAGTTAGGAATTCCAAACTCAGTTAGGAATTAGTTTGGAATTCCTAACTATGTTTAGATTTCGTAACAGAGTTTGGGATTCCTAACAGAGTTTGGAATTCCTAACATCTGTTACGAATTCCAAACTCAGTTACGAAATCCAAACATAGTTAGGAATTGACATTGAAATTGAGATTCCAAACTACACAACCTAGTCAAGACCCAAACATTGTCATCACCAAACACCACGTACAATAATAATAATCAGATTGCATTCCAACAACAACAATAACATCGGCATACAAAATTCAAAATAACTATTATTTATCCAGTGGATCCATCTACATACAAAATTCAAAATTCAACAACAACAATCATATAACTTGTTTGGTGAATCCATTACAGTATCTTTATCCAATTAATGCTTCAAAACTCGAAATACTTGTAAAATTACATATAAACACAAATAATTTAGGAAGTGGTGAAGTTGATGAGATGAATTTTATCAATTTTTTTGAAATGGCAATTTATTAGAAAGCCACACCTGGTTGCAATATTTATTATATATACAATGGAAGTTAGTGCAATTTTTCCAAAATTATATACTATAGTGAATGATTTGATCACAAATAGGATATTTACTTTCTTGTTATTTTTCCCTGTAACTTTGATGAGCAACAAGACTTAGATGTACTGTGAGATAACTTTCAGACAGACTTTGGTTATGGAGATCTGGAATAAGTCGAGACACAAATATAGCGAATATCAAAGAATAGCAAACACAAGAAGAAGAGATTTATTATCTATTTTTAAGTCGCAAAAGCAAAGGAAGCTTATTAGATTCCAGACAAAGTATGTGCATGCATTTGAAGCCAGTTTCACATCTTAAGGCAACACAGTTAAAAACAATTCTAGTACAACAAAATTCTGTATGTAATTTAGCAAAAGTTATAATCGAGCAGCCAAATAGCTCCCAAAAGAATACAATGCAAATGCCTCGTAGCAATTTCTTAAACTGTCACAAGCCAGAGAAAACTTTGGGTTCTACAATGATAAAATCTAGGGCAGCTAGTAAACAATGTGTAACCATTACTATTGCAATCATGATATATATATATATATACATATATATATATATGTATGTATATATAAACATTTATCAAAATTATCAACAACCCATCAAACATTAATTCTCTATCATATCAAAGCTGGAGGCAAATCAAAAATAAAACAAGTCACAAATATGCTTTGAAGGAAGATACGATTATACGAATATAATCTTACTGACTCAGTAGCAAAGATAGGAACTATAAACAGAACTGCAACAATCCATTTTTGTTCCTGGAAGATGTGAGTTTAGCTATCCAATGACAAATGTTTCTGTTTAAGATCAACATGGAGCCAACAATGATTTATGTAGCTAAAGGCAGATTGGTAGATGTTTATGCAAGATTGCCGGAATTAAGACGAAATCAAATCATTCTGTGTTCATGCTCAGATTTTCTTGCTAAAATTTTTAAACACAATTGGATCAAAATTGCAAGCAACAAAAGACAACTGCTGCAAATGCCGTAACGAGTAAATCCGATTAGGACATCCATTTTTACAGGTTGTTCTTGCTTGGTCTCAAAGAGATACATTTGTTTCTAACCACATACAAAACATCAAACTGAAGAAAGAAACACCAATAAAATGCAAAAGAAACCAAAGAAGAAAACATCCAATCAGTAGACATTAATGTAGCTCCAATGCTCATATATTTAGAAAGTGCAGGAAAAATACCTAGGTCCTCAATGCTAGCAAATTCAGAGAGAGAGATAGATACAAGCTACTGCTGATAGAGAGAACAATCCAAGCAATCTAGTCTCTACCAACATTATGACTACATCAATAAACAACTTAAATGTTGAATTTAATATCTTACACTTTTAAAAGGACGAGGACGAACTAGGCATAGACTTGACCTTTTACAGGAGACCTTGAATCTCACTCTCCAATTTGGCTTTCATCTCTGGAGAAAGAATGTTTCAAAATTGAACAAAAAAAAACTAGCAAATTTACAAATCACAAAAGAATTTAAAAAAGGCTCAATCACAAAATGATAACGAAAGCACAAATCTCAAAACACAAAGCAAACAAATAGATAAATAAAGAAGACAATAGAGTTGTCGTATGGTCAAAAGCCAAACAGAGTTTACAAAGCACAAATCAACAAGAAAAAAAAACTCAAATTGAAGGAACAATCACCTTCATTTTCTTGAACTTTCTTATAACCCAAACAGAGTTGTCGTTGTTGTCATGGGGCCGTCGTTGTCTGGCTTGAATCGAGCCATCCTGCTACTTCCGTTAAGTCGTCTATGTGCTTCAGTCGAGTAGTGGTCGTGCTTTCGTCGCTTTTCGTCGTGTCTTTGGGTGGTTCCGACACTTCCATGGCGTCGTCGTCCTTACCCTTCCCCTTCGCTTGGCTTACCCGGACTCCATCGTTCTCCTTCTTCAGTTATTTTGAGAGAGGTTAGAGAGATCTTTGTTTGTTTGACAGAATAGATATTAGGGATTTAAGAGTTGAGATAATATTGCAATTTTAAAATTTTATAAGGGTAATATCGTCTTAAAAGAGTTAGTTTTGCAACTTTTTTAAAAACATGTTAGTTGTTAACTTGAGACTCCCAAATGGGTTAGTTCTCAATAAAACCCTATATATATATATATAAATATATATATCCACTTGGCCTAAGTCCATACGGATTTACTTAGGACTCTCCCTAGAAGGCCTCATACCAATGGATGTTGTTTCTATACTTATATACTCATGATCATCCCATATCTAACCAATGTGGGACTTGGTTGCACACCCAACATCTGAGTAGTCTTCAAACTCATCCCCTGTAATATTATACGAATGAGCATGTAAGAACTTGGCTAGATATCGCTGGCAAACCGGCCTGAGTACGACGTTGAGCCATGAACAACCCTTGTTGATAGACCATCAAACAGGTTTAGTTGAGATGTTAATCCGTGATGTTGTTGCCACCGAACCGGCGGTGTCTTGATGTTGCCTGATCTCGAGCCATGAACAGCCTTGGTTGAGAGAGCGTCAAACCAGCTTGATTGAGATGTTCTATGATGTTGTTGCAGCCGAACAGGCAGCTTGATATTGTTACCTGATCTCGAGCCATGAACAACCTTGGTTGAGAGACCATCAAACCAGCTTGATTGATCGGATGTTTGATTATATTGTTGCTGACGACGGACCAAGGAAATGATCCTAGGACGAAAACGAACTGCCATAGTTGAGAGACCATCAAACCTGCAAAATTGAGATGATGATGTTGATGATGATAATGATGAATTGGCTTGAAATTGAGAGCCGTGAACTGCCTTAGTTGAGAGCCCATCAAAACTCGATTCTTGATATTGAGTCCGCGAAACCTTACCGGTTGAGGAGAGCTGCTGATGATGATCACTTGATTTGAGCCGTGGACTGCCTTATTTGAGAGGCTATCCAATTGACTTGATTTGGACGCTCTGGTGGTGGTGGCACGGGTGGTGTTAACGTTGGTGGGCTGATTGGGATATTCAGATGAGGTTCTCTGCCATCTGCTGCGGTGTTGATGATGGTGGCGGTTTATCAGCTGATCATATATCTGATTGTATGGATCTTGGCTCTGATACTGATGATTACTTGTTCTTGAAGCCTATATTATATCAACAAACACATGAAAAATGTAAAAAACCATGAAACAATTAAGGGTTTTATTGAAAACTAACCCTTTTGGGAGTAGAAAGTTAACAACTAACCTCTTTTTGAAAAAACTTGCAAAACTAACTCTTTTTTCATGCGAAAATACTATTATACCCTTACTTACTCTCTTTTTTCTTTATACTATATATAGTCATACTATACCTCATATTCACTTCTTTTCCTCTCATTTTCACATCCCTCCACCACAAAACTTTCGGTCACTCTCTTTCTCCTCTCCATATATTTTTCTTTTGTTCTCTCTTCCTTTATTTTTCGAATTTGTAGTAAATATTTACATTATCTACCATTGGGCAACTCAAAATTATTCATCCACCACAAGGTCATCCATTACAAGGGTTTATTGAAGCTTTGAGGTGAGTTTTTTAAAACTTTTCTTATCTTCAATCTTCAAAACTTGCATTAGGGTTGTTTATTTTTGTCAAAATAGTTGACATTAATGTAATAGAGTATGGGTCTTGTGTGAATTTGATGTTATTATGATCAATTTAAATTTTACACTTAAATTTAAATTTTATTTGTTAATTAAATCTCTTATTTAGTTTATTTTGTGTAATAGGGTTGATTATTTTTGTGCAAATAGTTTTCATGAATATAATAGAGTATGTGTCTTGTTTGAATTTGATGTTGGTGTGGTTAATTTTCCATTATTATATTGAATCTAGACAATTGTTAGTTTTTTTTTAAATGTGTCTAGATGCGAATTCCAAACAGCGTTAGGATTTTCCTAAAGGAGATGGGAATTTCAAACATCGTTTGTAGTTCCTAACGGAGATGAGAATTCCAAACACCGTTAAGATTTCCTAACTATATTGGGATTTCCTAACTGTATTGTGAATTCCTAACTATGTTGGGATTTTCTAATTGTGTTGGGAATTCGTAACTGAGTTAGGAATTCCTAACTGTGTTGGAAATTCGTAACTGTATTGGGAATTCCTAACTGTGTTGAAAATTCCTAACTGTGTTGAGAATTCGTAACTGAGTTAGGAATTCCTAGATTAAATATTGTTTGGATTTAGAATATTTTGTAAATTCACTATACATGAGTTTAGAATATTTGTTTAGGAATTTAATTATTAATTTCTTATTTATTTGAAAGGCGGGTTGCATGGATAAAGTTCGGTTTGTTGTTTTATACGACGAGGAATTGAGTAAAAGTGGTGGGAAGTTCAAGTATCAATCCGGAAAGTTAAGAGCAATTTCAATTTCAATTTCAAGGGATGGAAGTTTTGTGAAGTCCTATAACTCCCTATCGGAGGCATATGAGGTGTATGCGTTATACCCTCCCCGATGGAATAAGAAGTGTGTCAGCACTGAGAGTGTTGACAGTGTTTAAAGAACAGGAAAACATATTGAATGTGTTGGTTAATTGTTGTGTTATGCAAATGTTGTGTGACAGTGTTGTGTAATGTTACGTAGAGTATTGCTTGATACATTTGCTATATTTCATGTCTTCATTACATTGTTGTGATGCTTGGTTGCTAGTAAGGTATACATACTCTTTTTTGCAATCAAAATGAAGGAATTAGTGCATTTCGCCTTGTTACTAGATAAGTGTTCTCATTGTATAACTTGTAGAGTTTGGTGTGTTTATTTAGTTTAGATGTGTTGTATTTACAAAGTTGGGATTGTTAGTATTGCTTAATTGTGACTAATTTGTTTGTTGTATCAAAAGAAGAAAAAAGAATAAAAAAACAGAGATTTTACACTTAAAGTGGTAGTTTATGCAAGTTGTGATTCTTGTACTTCTAATTAGTAACTAATACATGAAAAATAAGTATTTTCAATAACAGATAAAAAGAGCATAGACTAGACAACCCAAAAAAAGTATTTTCAATAACATCTAATTTTAAGCAACTAGCAGTTTTATATTTGGAATATGTTCAAAATATTCAAGCAAAAAACACTTTGGCATATGCATACAAAAATTGCCAGTTGCCATACATTGAAATAATTTCTGCTCCAATATGGACTTTCTAATCCTTGCCAAACAAAACAGTCTCCAAAAAATATAGTAAAGTTAGCTTCACCATGTCTTCATCACTATCAGAAGAAGCAGCTTTGAAAATTGTCCTCCAAAGTTTTGTTATTGTACCGCACTTCACCATTCAACATGGACGGCCGAAAAATTCCACTACCATCTCGTTTTTCCTTTACCGAAAAATTCAACATGGACAACACAGTATTGAAACTCAACAAATTGACGGAGAAGACCTCAACAGCATTTACAAAGCATAGAACAACAACCAGAAAAAAAAAACTCAAGTTGAAGGGAGAATTACCTTCATTTTCTCCAACTTTCTCAGAACCCAAACAGAGTTGTTGTCGTTATCTAGCTGTCGCCGCCGTCTGGCTTCAGTGGAACCGTCCTGTTGCTTCCATTAAGTAGTGGTCCTGCTTCCGTCGTTTTCGTCTCGTCTCTGTAGTTCCGACACTTCTGTGGCATCGTCGAGCTTCCCTTTCCACTTCGCTTCACTTACCCAGACACCGCCGTTCTCCTTCTTCAGATACTTTGAGAGAGGTTGGAGTTTCAATGTGTTTTGAGAGAGGTTAGGGATCTTCGTTCGTTTGATAGAATAGATGTTAGGGAATTGAGACAAGTTAGGGCTTCAGAGTATTGAGATAGGATTGTAATTTAAAATATTCATAAGGGCAATACCGTCTCAAATGAGTTAGTTTTGTAACTTTTTTAAAAATAGGTTAGTTGTTAACCTGAGACTCTCAAATGGATTAGTTATCAATAAAACCCAACAATTAATATCAAGAACAAAATAGTTAAATTATATATATTAATATATACATACAAATAAGTAAATTAAACTTACATGACAAATTAAAATTAAAATAGCGAGGATGATGATCACCAAAAAGAGCATGTTTATAAAGTCTGTTATATTTTCTGTGATAATTTGGATCGATCGACTTTTTATTCATAATCATAAGCCATGAGAAATAAATTCAAAGTCTCATAAGAGAAGACAAACACTGTGGCGGACCCACTTTAGACTAGATGGGCCCATACCCCATATATATATATATATATATATATATATGAATGAATTCATGAAGAGCCAAAAAAATTTATGAGTTTATTGTTTTTAACCTCAAATTTATTTTTCATTGATTTCGTCACTTTTTACCATTTTTGGACATAAAAGCCCATAAATTTGAAATTTAAAATAAAGAAGTCCTAGCCCAGCCCAGATGCAATGGATGTAGTTTGAAGACTAATTAGGGCATGATGGCAATATCAAGGAGAATGATAAGTAGTAAGTGGAGTGAATAATGCGCGATAGCTACTATTTAAGCAAGGTAGTTTATCGAAACGGAATTGCGTGGCTCTACAAATTAGAGTTTTTTTTTTGACTAGTTATCCTATTAGTTGTTTTTGTTGTTAGGGTTACAGTAATATAATTAAAAAAACAAGAAAGAGAGAGAAAGGAACAGAAGCTAAGCTGCCGCTCATCTCGTCGTTGCACACCTCTGCTGGCCATCGCGCACCTTTCGTCGTCGAACACATCTCGCCGTTGCAAACCTCTGCTGTCAGTCGCACACCTCTCGTCGTCGAACACATCTTGCCGTCGCACACCTCTGCTGGCCGTCGCGCACCTCTCGCCGTCGCACATCTCTTGTCTCAGGTCTTGTAGTCGTCGCACATTCTGGTCTCAGGTCTGGTAATTTTGCAAACTCTTATTCTGATTTTGATTTGTGTATGAAGTTTGATTTGTGGTAATCTTGCCATTTTGAATCCCATATTTCCTAGCCCTATAAATCCAACACGAGTATATGTATATATTATTCATTAATTTGACAGTAATACACGAGTATATTGCTATTTTTTTTATGAAAGCATGTTTGCTGTGAAGTTAATTTTTAAACAATAAACTTGTTAATTAGTTGGTGTGTGGTCTATTTCATTATTATATGAGTTTTGCCTTAATTTGTGAGATTTTGTATATGAATTATGAGGTTATTTTGAAATTTAATTTAGTAGTACAAACTGTTTGTGTAAATGTGTCATTGAAGATGTAAAGAATGCAGTGTAGCCTTGTAGAAAGTACAACCATTGTCCACTAAGTAAAGGTATGTGATGTTTACGACATGCAAAACAGTAGGTTCTGCTATTGCATTTTTGTTTAATGAGATTTTCTGGTTTTGTTGATTTGTTATGCTGATGAGATAATTTGCACAGTGTGAGATTCTTGGTAATTCGAAACCCGAAAGCTGGTAACTTGTTTGTACTAGCATGTAACTTTTTTGTACTGGCATGTAACTTTTTTATACTGGCATATAATTTGTTTGTACTAGCATGTAACTTTTTTATACTAGTATATAACTTGTTTATACTGACATGTAGCTTGTTTGTACTGACATGTAACTTTTTTATGCTGGTATGTAACTGGCATGTAAGTTTAATAGACACTAATGCATTTATTTATGTGATTTTGTAGATGGAGAACATAAATTATGCAGATTTCCTCATAAAACAGAGGAATTCGTGGATAAAAAAATCTACCACCAACTTGTATTACAATTTGAATGGCCTCCCAGATATTGTAAAGGTTCTCCAAAAAGTTGGAGAATTACCAGAGTTGCGGAAGACCTGTTTTGGGCACCTACTTAGTATCCCTAAAGAGTTGACTTTTTCTGCCGGTGTACTTCATAACTTGCTATTGAGACAGATAAATGTACCAGGTGTGACCGGAGCAAATGAGTTACACTTTTTAGTTGGTGGTAAAATGACGAAGTTCTCACAAAAGGAGTTTTGTTTGGTTACGGGGCTACAATTTGGGGTGATGTCAGACATATTCTTGAAACCGTATGCTGCCACTTAAGATGGGATCCATGTTAGGTATTTTGAGAATGATGAGAATATACGACTTATAGACGTATGGTTAAGGTTTCTGGCAGGAGGATTTGATCAACCAAAGGATGGTTTGAAGATGGCCCTAGTTTTGGTTGCGAACAACGTGTTTTTCGGTCAAGACCTTAGGAGGAAAGTCACATTATGGCTTTTTCAAATGGTGGAGGATTTAGAAGCCTTCAATTCTTTTCCATGGGGGAGTTATGTGTATATGATGACAATCCACTACCTACGACAAGGATTTCGGTCCGCAAATGCACCATTGAAGCACATCGCGTACTATAACTTGTACGACTTCCCTTGGGCATTAGATGTGAGATTTCAAATATTATTTTAATGCATTTCTCTATAACTTGATTTATGAAGTTAAAATATTTTAAATTTGATAGATATGGGCAATGGAAGCTTTCAGATAGTTGATTGATTTGGTGGGGAAAAACTTAGGCCACATACATCCTCGCTTGAAGAATTGGAGAATATTTAAGAGGCCTCACGATTTCTTTGGGAAATTTGCAAAGTATGAAAAAGAAGTGACAAATGGAAAGGTTCGTTTTTTCTTTCCCAATATTAATTAATTTCATTTTTGTTTATATTTATGTTTTGAGTACAAGTTTCTTTCAACTGTAAAAATGAATACTAACTGGCATGTAACTTGAAGTTGCACTGACATATAACTTGAAATTGAACTAGCATATAACTTCTGGCATGTAACAATACTAGAATTTGTAATTTGAAACTAGTGTTTCAACCGTGAAATCTGTTCTAACTGGCATGTAACTTGAATTTGCACCGGCATGTAACTTGAATTTGCACCAGCATGTAACTTCTGGCATGTAACAATACACGAATTTGTTTTCGAACTAGTGTGTCACTGGCATGTAACTTGAATTTGCTTTGGCATGTAACTTGAATTTACACTGGCATGTAACTTCTGGCATGTAACAATACTGGAATTTATTTTCGAACTAGTGTGTCCATGACATGTAACTTGAAATTGCCCTGTCATGTAACTTGAAATTGCCCTGGCATGTAACTTGAATTTGGATTGGCATGTAACTTGAATTTACTTTGGCATGTAACTTGAATTTGCACTGGCATGTAACTTCTGGCATGTAACAATATTGAAATTTGTTTTCGAACTAGTGTGTCCCTGGCATGTAACTTGAAATTGTCCTAGCATGTAACTTGAATTTGCACTGGCATGTAACTTCTGGCAAGTAACAATACTTGACTTTGTTTTTGGAACTAGAGTTTCAACTGTGAAAATGAATACTAACTGGCATGTAACTTTAAATTGCACTGGCATGTAACTTCAAGTTCATCTAGCATGTAGTATGGCCCACGCGGTTGCGCATTACATGCCCAACTAAATGTTTTATGTGTATGACTAGAAATTGAGAGTATCACTAGGTTGTCGTACATAGCTCTTTTGTGTGTTCCACGGTACTTAATGAATCCATGCTTTGTGTGGATGTGATCTCTAAGACATCGAGAGAGATTAGAGATCAATTAAGGGGACACGAGTTTATGACATATACTTGCACATTTGAGGGACTAGGTGAGTCTAGTGCTTAATTAGGAGGATTATCATGGTTGAGTCATTTCCCTAGAGTATCCACATTTCATGCTATATATCCATTCCATTATATCGTTGTAAATATTATATTTATGTAATTTATTTATTTATATTATCGTTTACTTTTCTGCAACACATGAGTCTGCTCGGC
Organism: Dipteronia sinensis; assembly: GCA_033220585.1. Lineage (NCBI taxonomy): Eukaryota > Viridiplantae > Streptophyta > Magnoliopsida > Sapindales > Sapindaceae > Dipteronia > Dipteronia sinensis. The sequence goes on from CM065642.1 coordinate 5,976,919, forward strand.
GTGTTGTAATAATTACCAGAGCTAGAGACGGTCGACGAATCCCACCTCCCCCTGGAACGATATCCTTGCTTGCCGCTTTGCTAGTTTTTATAACTATAGAGCACATTACATATGACTTTTTATAAATATCTTTTTAGGATCCATAATTCCCTAACGATAGAATATCGGGTATCAGAATTCTGTTGTATCTGACTGCCTCAAGACCGGATATTATGTATGCTATAAGTCAACTTTCAGGATTTATGCAGAATCTGACTCAAGTTCATTACGAAGCAGCAAAACAGATACTCAGATATTTGTAAGGCACAATAGACTATGGCATTTGGTTCAAACCTACTAATAACTCTACATTGATTTGCTACACAGACAGTGATTGGGTAGGATCGATGGATGACATGAAGAGTACTTCAAGATATACATTCTCTTTGGGTTCAAGAATATTCTTATGGACATCCAAGAAACAAGACAGTGTTAGGCAGCCATCAGCAGAAGCTGAATACATCGCATCAGCTACTACAGCTAGTCAAGCTATATGGTTGAGACGAATATTCAAAGATATGAGAGAAAAATATAATCAAGCTACAAAGATCCTCTGTGATACCAAATCCGCAATTGCAATGGCCAAAATTCCCATCTTCCATACTCAAACAAACCACATTGCAATCAAGTATCACTTCATGAGAGAAGCTGAAGCGAATAAAGAAATTAAACTCGAGTATTGCAAGACTAAAGAACAGTCAGCAAATATTTTCACTAAGGCATTGCCGAAAGCAAGATTCGAACTACTTAGGAGCTTGATAAGAGTCACTAGGATGTGCATCAAGGAGGAGTGTTGAAGTCTGTGCAGACTAAGGGCATCTCTAACCCAAGCACCAATCTCTAAAATAGATCAACTTTTGCTCTCCAACCCAGCTGCATTTTCTTATGCTACTTTGCCTCCATCACAAGTGATGCGCCAGATCTGGCGCAACAATATGGATTTGGCGTAGCTCTTGTTTTTTTTTTTTAATTGTTTTTTATTTGATTGGCTGCAAGGAAATATTTAAAGGAATATTCTTTTTAGAGTAAAATTTGGTGCAATGAGTTGAAGATAGAAAAAAAAATTGGTGTAAAAATTGGTGTAAGTTGCTGCAATTTGTTGTTGCAACAAATTGGTATAATGAGTTGGAGATGATCGGCAAATGTTGAATTCTGCTGCGCATTCTAGAAAGCAATCAGAAGTCCTAAACGATTCTAGCATAATTAAAAATAGGATAATGTTATTACTATAAATGGAAACGTATTTATTGTTTTGTTTTAATAAATACAGAGAATAAATGAAATTTAGACAATGCATTTATTCCCTATATTAATATATATTGTGTTAAGTTAGAACAAATATCCGTATTACCCTTAAAAAATAATATTTTAGAACAAAGATTTACGCTACCTTTAAAAATAAAATAAAAAATTTCAATTATTATAACCGACACAGTGGATCCTACATTGTAAATTATTTTTAATAATAAAGAAAGTATGAAAAAGGCAATAGAACTTTTGAATAAAAAAAAGTGAGTGCTCACCTACTGAATTAAAATAAAGGAGATAATAAGACAAATAAGAAAAGTGGGCAAATCAGCTCACTTTCTAGGAAACTCCCATTACCAATAAGACAAATCAGCTCATTTATTTATTTATTTGTTTCAAAACATATAATTGGGCAATGAATGAATTCAACAAGTGAAAAAATGACACCAGGCAGCCTTATTTGAGATGACAAATTCATTCCTTGAAAAGTAAGGCACAATTACATCACATTGCTTGATTAGATGTATTTTTCTTTCCCTAGTGTCATTTCAGTCTAATTATAAGCATTTGGGTTAACTTCTAAATACATCTTTATAGTCGATCATTTGTGATGTAAACACAGTCTTTTTGAAATGGTTAGCATATAGGATGTGGCCACCACCGCCAATGTGGCTTGGAGGTGAATGACACTTATTCACATTAATAATATCCTAATTTCGCCAGCAGTAAAAACATACATGATGTGGTTACGGGTATAATTAGATTATTCTATGGTAACCGATAACCACTTGAATTAATTAACTTCATAATGCATCTTTATAGTAGATTTATGATGTCAATAAAAGAGTAATTGAAATAGTAACGGACATAATTCGGTCGCAGATATATATATTTTTTAACGGCCAACTTTATTCCAAAATCAACGGCAAAAGCCAACGATCACAAGGCGTAGGAGGCACAAAGCAAGGCAGAGCAAACACCTTGCACACAAACGCCCAGAACAAAAGAACAACAAACAAAAACAGAACAGAGTAGCTGAAAGCAAGACAAAAGCCCCCAAGCCAAAGCACAAACAAACAACCCCAACAATACAAACCGATGGTAATTAGTAACCATGTTTCTGAAGAATGGTTTACTTAAAACTCATCCCCTGCAATATTATTATACGAATGAGCATGGAGGAACTTGGCTATACGTTGCTGGCAAACCTGACTGAGTACGACTTTGAGCCATGAACAGCCCTTGTTGATAGATCAACAGACAGGCTTAGTTGAGATGTTCCATGATGTTGTTGCCGCCGAACCGGCGGTGGCTTGATATTGTTGCCTGATTTGGAGCCATGAACAGCCTTGGTTGAGAGAGCAATATCAAACCGGCTTGATTGAGATGTTCCATGATGTTGTTGCAGCTGAACCGGTGGCTTGATATTGTTGCCTGATCTGGAGCCATGAACAGCCTTGTTTGATTGATTAGATGTTTGATTATGTTGTTGCTGACGACGGTTCAAGGAACTGATCCTAGGACGTGAGCCATGATCACAAACGGCCATAGTTGAGAGACCATCAAACCTGCTTAATTGAGATGTTGATGTTGATTTGGTTTGAAATTGAGAGCTGTGAACTGCCTTAGTTGAGAGCCCATCAAAACTTGATTCTTGATATTGAGTCCGCGAAACCTTACGGGTTGAGGAGAGTTGCTGATGCTGATTACTTGATGTTGAGACGTGGACTGCCTTGTCTGAGATACTGTAAAACTGACTTGATTTGGACACTCTGGTGGTGGCAGCACGGGTGGTGTTAACGTTGGTGGACTGGTTGGCAGCACGGGTGATTTGGACAGTCTGTTGTCTGCGGTGTTGTTGATGATGGTGGCGGTTTATCAGCTGATCAGAGCTTTTGTGTTTCTGATTGTATGGATCTTGGCTCTGATTCTGATGATTGCTTGTTCTTGAAGCCTATATTATATCAACAAACGCATGAAACAATTAATATCAAGGACAAGAAAAAGATAACAGAGAACTAAAGTGATCGAGAGAGATAGAGACTGAGAGAGCAGAAGAAGCGACCATGGAAATCGGCAAGCAACGGTGAGATCGCAACCCTAGAGTGATGGAGACGATAAAGAAGAAATGGAGAGAGAAACGTCTTCAACCCAGCGTTGTAGAAAGAATGAGATGCAAATAAAATTTTATTTATTTATTTTTTTAAAGTTGCCACGTGTCACCTTATCTTTAATTCGTAACACGTGTCAACTTATCAGCATAGAGTGATGAGGACTGTGAATATGATCAGCAAGAGTACTATTATACCCTATAAAATCAAAAACTACAATGGGAATTTTAGTCTCTAAACAACATCCAATCAACCCTACAATATTCTTGAGACTGAATTGTTATGCAAATACAATATTTTTGAAAGAAAACTCTTCAGTGAAATATTCAAACTTCATAACAGAAATTGGATGATCTTGTAGATGGACCTTGTAAACTGTATAAGCTGGAATATTCATCATAAAAACTTTCTGTGAATCAAAGATTGTTTGTTGCTGTCTTCAACTCATCAAAAGAGAAGTTACGAATAGGATTATATTTACCATTAGAAGAAGCAATCAACTCTTCCAGTAGAATCGCCCCGTTCTTCATCGTAAATACGATCAGCAAGAGTTCTGAATTGTGCATATTCAAAAACAAGAATAGGAATCTGAGTCTCTAAACAGCACCCAATCAACTTCAAAATATTCTGATGGAACATTTGTGATGCAAATGCAATGAAATTGAAACAAAATTCATATGCATCCAACCTGATATCTTCTGAGACATATGCATCCATGTAATCCGTAAACTTCATAACAAATATTGGACAGTGATGATCTTCAAGAAAACCCTTGAACAATTCATGTAATCTCTCTTGTTAATTATAACATTTCGCGTGTTGTAGTTATAGAAGCGGATATCAACTTCTCTAATAAATTTTCACCATTCTTCATCAAAAATGCTTTCTTATCTGCCTTTGCTGCTCTGTACTTAATTGTTCTCAGGCACGAACTCATGATCTAACAGGAGAATTCAAGTATTAAGATTAAAAAAAAAAAACACAAAAACAAAATAAATAAAACAGGAGATCTGAGATGCAAGAACCTTGGGTTGAAGATGATATCAACTAGCATTCCATTTCGAATAAATTTGCGAGATGGGGGAGGGGATAATGACTCAGTTCTCAATCTCATTATACGGATGTGAGAGGTTTATAATTGCATCACCTGCATTCCATTGCGCACATTTTATTTTACGTTTTGTAGTAGCAAAGTAACAGGGCAAAAACCAGAATGGAGCGGGATGCACATCCTGTTGAGATCTTGCACGCAGGGGAGAGGTGGCAAGATCTCAACAGGGGATGCATGCATGTGCTTAAATCGAACAGGAATTGTTTCAATGTACAATAAAAACCAACATCATACATGAAGGAGTAAGGACACATCCACAAACAAGAAAGGAATCCCCACCTTTTATGAAATTACATGTAAATGAACAAGAGAGGGACAATTGTCTTAGCCTGTTTTCTGGTGATTCGGACACACATCTAATGCCAAGCTCTGCAAAGGCTTGCAGTTGCTGCTCTTTTGCAGAATAAGCTTCATCTCCAAGAATTGTTGGATGCATTACTTCATCAAGCCGCCTATTATTTTCAATATTTTTTCTTAACTCTTTTAAATATTTATCATCAATTCTTAGATCATACAATGACAGTTCATTTCCGGTTTAGTGACCATTAAAATAAGATAACCTTTTTCCTGTAAAAAGAACGAGTAGTAACAGAAATTGAACGCTTAAAACCCTCATATAATATATAGAATGCATCGATTTTAACTATATTGAGTCCGCCATACTTGTTTATATCTGTCTTGAGTTCTTTAGCAGTATAAGATTACATTTACTGTTACAAGCAGAAATGCATCTTTATATATAGTTGATTTTTGATGTAAATAATACTGTTATTGAAGTAACAAACTTGATTTGGTCATAGAGATAGCCTGGAGGTACTTAGTAACCACGTTAAATCACTCTTGGTTAAATCTCTGTGCGGATTTGAAAAGAAAAAATAAAATATTAACAGGATGCATCCGAGTAGTCTTCAAACTCATCCCTAGATCTAATAATATTATACAAATTTAACATGGAAGAAATGCTGGGGAACATGGCTAGCTCCCAAACAGGCGGCCTGACCGGTTTGTTTTTTTAATGAGTTTTTTGGCAACATCAATCCTCCAGCAACCAATAATCATCCCCTGAGAAATGAAAAGCTAGAACGTAGAAAGAAAAAGCTTTACAATTGGCTGAATCAATGGACATAACCAGAAGCTTTTTTTTTTTTTTTTTCAATTAAATTTGGCCATCATTTAGTCAAAAAATCATGATAAGAGTTTACAAAACATTCAACGATGGTCTTACACGATGGAACAAGTCAAATAATGCATGACTTTTCAAACTAATCAAATAGGCCAGTGAAAACTCAAGATATACATTTGAATAAAATTTATCACATGCGGGATCTCTCACGTGTTTTTTATACACAATCTCTGTTCTCTAGTAGTGGTTCTCTAATATTATAGAACCAAGATCTCACACAAAAAACATAAGAGATCTCACATCTGATACACATTTGTAATAGCAACAAACAATGGCGATCTATATACACACAAGCCTCATAGATGATCGAGCAGGGTTATATGCAAGACTGATACATTTTTCTGATTTGTTGAGCCACATCATTAATTGGTGGTCTATCTTCAGGTGATTCAGAGGTACATTTCAATGCAAGAGCTATAAAATCTTTAAGTTGCTGCTTTTTTGTAAGACATAATCCATCTTCAAGAATTATTGGATCTACAATCTCAATGAACTTATTATTGCCTAGACATTTCTCCAAACCTTCACGTAAAATTATACGCTCGTAGTCACTGGATTCCATTTTTTCCTGTCCGATCAAAAGCTGAAGTAGAATTACACCGAAATTATAAACATCACACTTCTCGTTAAAATCACCGGTCATTGCATACTCAGGTGCAATATATCTCATCGTTGCTCTCACCCCATCGTTTACGTAAGCTTCGTCCTCTGGAATGAATGCAGCTAGTGTAAAATCAAACAGCTTGACAAGACCTTGTTCATCAAACAATATGTTTTGTAATGTGATACTTCTAGAGATAACAGGCCTTGGAAATCCATCGTGGAGATATGACATTGCATTAGCTATTTCCACTGCGATATTTAACCGCTTTGTCCATAGTAATCGATCAAAAAAGGGTTGACGACGATAATGAATACGATCAGCCAGAGTTCCATACCCTACTGCTTCGAAAACTAGAATAGGAATTCGAGTTTGTAAGCAGCATCCAATCAAATTAATGACATTCATGTGATTCATATGAAATGCATACACAATGTTATTGCAACATTGTTGGTATGCCTCCAACACATTCTTTGTAAACTTCATAACCGAAATTGAACGGTCCTTTAAATAACCCTTGTACAGTTTATAATATCCATCGTTTCTAATGAAACTAAGTGGGTAGCTGTAATTGTTTGTTGCTGTCTTGAGTTCTTTGGCGGAGAAAATTTGGATGGAGCGATTGTGTTTACGCTTAGAAGAAGCAATCAACTCTTTCAATTGCGATGCTCCATCCTTCTTCAGGAATTTCTTCCTCTCTCCCTTCTCACCATACTGTTGTGATATTTTCAAACAGCAGGCACCCATGGTCTAACCTATAATATATATACCACAAAATTAACCATGAACATGCTTGCTTTCACTCTAGGTATAACTATAGAACATTAAAATATTAAGAACATAAAAGCAGTAGTAACATATATATAGAGAGATCTCTGATCAGTTGTGGGATATCACACGTTTTTTTGTGTGGTACTTGATTCCACAACATTATGTAATACATTCCATGACGTTGTGGAAACATTCAATAACTTTGTGGAATTGAATCTTTTACGAAAAAAAACATGTTGAATTTCCGCACTTGATAATTTTCGATATATATCTTATGATAATTCTCAAGTTAGGATGATCCTAATTAAAAAATATTCAGAACCTCAGTTTGTAATGTCCAGTTCCACAACGTTTTGAAACTAAACATCTAGTTTTGTAACGTTGTGGAACCAGTTTAACAACGTTATGGTTCCACAACTTTACGTCATGAACAGAGAAGCACCTTGCTATGAAAGCAAGAAGAATCTGACTTTTTTTTTTGCAATACATACAAAGAAATTGAAGAGAATGTTACCTTTTTGTGGACAAAAAGATTATAGATAAGGCTAGACCAGAGTTTGGGGAGAGACTCCGCAATTTGCAGAAATATTATGTGGGTATTCTGTGTTAAATCTTGAGATTTTTTTTCTCATGTATTGTCCCTTGAAATATATATTAATAAACACAAACTAGCTAGAAATGTAGTTCTTTTGTTTTTGTTTTGTTTTGTTTTTTTGTTTTGTTTTTTTTTTTATTCAAGAAGTATATGCATTATGCAATCTTCCCTGTCAAATACCATATTTTGCTCTATAATTATGAGTTGGGTAGGGACTACTGCAAATTCACCATCACCGTTAATGTTGAGATTCGGTTCGAATTACACCTGATATAGTTTACTTTGTTAACAACCAATCAATGAATAGATAGATTTTAAAGAAAGAATGGATAAAGAAAGAGAGGATAAACTCATCCGTATTTATAGACTCGTTTATGATCACATGAATTTTGTTTTTTTCTCTAGCTAATTTTAATACAATGTATCCTCATGAGGTTGTGGTTTTTGTCAGGCATATGGCAGGCAAATTATAGGTAGGAACTGGAATAATTTGATATGTGAGAATTGCTAGGAAATTGTGTGAGTGGTTTAGGCTGTCTGTTGGCCGTTAATTGTTTTCTTCGAATATTTGTGTTATATGACTCATATAGATGAATAAAGTGATAAAACATAAGTGCTTTAATATTGTAAATTTGAATTTGAAAAACAATATTAATGTTTTCAAAATGGAATTTCATTACATAAGAAGATATATATATATATATATATATATATATGTATGTGTGTGTTTCTCTAAAAGGTCAATATATATTGCATGTATTTTTATAATTTTATTTTAAAAGATTAATGAAGATATATCAAAAAGAATATGATAGTCATATCTGGATGTAAATAACATCAATTAAAATCTATAATTAAATTAGTATTATTAATAATATTATAACAAATTTTGAGTTTTGAAGAGGGGATACGACTCGAACCCACCAATCTCATGTTGTAGGTCTTTAAGGGCATATCACTAAGCCTCTTCAATATGTTACTTTTCTAATATGTATATTTATGGAAAGGTGCCTGCCTTTTGCTAGCTGGATCAAGTTCTCTCATTTCATTTTCTATATAATGGCTTGTAATTTATCATATCAGATTACAAGATTTTCTAAACTTTACATTTTTATTTCGGGTGATTTCTGTATTTTTTTTATTACATAATTTATGTATTCTTTTCAAGTTTTGGGATTTCAATTTAGAAAATAGTTATTTTACAGTCATAATAAAACTGTTAGCATGTAATTAGTTCTAATCTCACGTGAATATAATGAAATTAATTTACCCTCGAACAAATAACTAAACGTTTTATAAGATTACATTTGAAAGTTCATAAATATTTAATATATAATCAAGAATATGAATCCATTGCATTATCGAACCAGAACGATAAGTTGCCAGATTGGTCAAATCTATCGATCATTATTGGCCACTTGGACTATCTTTAGCGAAATAAGATAGACATTTAACAGTAATCTCCGTGTAAACTTTCAATAGCTACTCTATTTCAGGTTATAGTCAATCTCCAACAATTACGGGATCTACTACCTCAACAAACCAATTATCTTAATTTTCTTCACAAAATTCCTTAACCAAAACCATAAACATCACACTTCTAGAGAACACCTCTGTAATTTTTTGGGTGTAGAAAAGCAAATTGGTGTAGCAAGAAATTTTTTGGGGTAATAGAGCCACCATAATAATTATTATTTAGAATGTCAAAGAAGGAATTTTATAAATTAAATAGTGATATTCTTTTTATTTGAACTCTAATAAAAGACTATTTAAAAAAAAAAATTAAAAAACTCTAGTAAAACACTATCAATAATTACAAGAAAGATACAGTTGCCTGATTTGTTTTGCTACATCAACCATCGTTGGCCTATTTATCGGTGATTGAGAAGAACATTCAATGGCAAGGTCCCCAAAAGCTTGCAATTGTTGTTCTTTATTGTTACAGAGTCCATCTCCCACTATTACAGGATCTACTATTTCTTTAAACCTATCGTTTTCGATATGTTTATTTACATGATCTCGTAAATAATATTCTTCATCACCCGTTTCAGAACTAAAACAATCAATTATTCTCAGTCCTGTCAAAAGCTCTAATAGCAATATGCCAAAGCTATACACATCACACTTCTCATCACAATAATTTGAATTGAGATACTCAGGTGCAAGATATCCGAAAGTTCCTACCACCACATCGGTTATAAAAGTTTTATCTTCCGGAATAGATACAGACAACGATGAATCAAACAGTTTTGCAACATGCTCTTCATCGAATAAAATGTTAGACAGTTTGATATTTCTAAAAACAATTGGTCTAGGGAATCCGACATGAAGATATGCAACTGCATTAGCAATCTCCATTGCAATCTTTAATCTATGAATCCATAGTATAGGCTGAAATTCGGATCGACTGTTATGATGAATACGATGAAGAAGCGTGCCATACTCCATGGATTCAAATACTAGAATGGGAGTCTGAGTTTCTAAACAGCATCCAATCAACTTTAAAGTACTTTTGTGGCACATTTGTGCCGCAAATACAATGTTATTAAAACAATATTTGCTTGCATCTAAACGGCTATCTCTGTACTTCATGACAGATATTGATCGATCATGTAGAAAACCCTTATAGAATACAAATAAACTATCTTCGAATACAACATTATGTACCTCGTAATTGTTTGTTGCTGCCTTGATCTCTTCAACTGAGAAGGAACGGAACGGATTATATTTACCTTTACTAGAGGCAATCAAGTTTTCTAATAAAATTGCTCCATTCCTCATCAAAAATGTTGTCTCATCTGCCTTTTTCGGATGTTTGGATTTTCTCAAAATCGAACACATCTTACCTATATATGTATAAAAATCCAGACATGTATAAAAATCCTCGAAGCATATAGGAAATTACGTACATGAAGCATATTAAGAACGTAAAATGAAAGAAATTGATCCAACATTATACCTACGGAGACAAAGTACATCACACATAGAGAAATTAGTATATATTGTTAATCGACTTGATATATGTGACGTTACTAAACAAAAGTTATACATCTTATAGTACCTGTACGTCGATGGCGATGCCTGAGAACTGAGAAGCTAGCAAGAACCTAAAGTGATAGAGAGAGATCTGCAATTGGCTCCTTAAGCAGAAATGGACATAAACAAAAGTCAAAGTTTTAGAGTTTATAATAAAATTAATTTGCATCACCTAAGACTGCAAGAAGTTTCCTTAATTTGAATATTCAACTATTGCCCAACGCGTTAAAGTAGTCAAATATAGACGCCAACGAATCAAGGCCAGTGATTTATTTGAGAGTTGACTTTAATTACATTGAAAATTCAACAAGCCTCTTTAGAACTATATGTCAATTCTCATCATGAATAGAAACAATATAAGATACACAGAAGAAAGCACCTTCTAGGGCGTGCTTATTAATCGTAAATATTAATCAGGGAAATTGAAATTGAATCGTGATTACAATATTTATGGAACAAGCTACGTGGACCTCACACGCAATTAGAAATTAAGTTCACGTTGGAAATGGAACTTAATTCACCCCTCCTATACTTTTCTTGATTCCCTTTCCGATGAAACTTGATTCCTTTGATTTTCTTTCCCAATTATTAAAAGCGCCCTTAAGAGGATTCAGCAATGTCATACACTCTTTAAAATTAAAACTAGATTACATGCTAGACAGATACATTTGTCTGAGTTGTTTGGCAACATCAACCATAGTTGGCCTCTCTTAAGCTGATTCGGTGACACATTTTAAGGCAAGATCTGCAAAAGCTTTTAATTGATGCTCTTTTTCAGGACACAGTCCATCTCCAACAATCATGGGATCTATTATCTCATCAAACCTATTATTTTCAATATATTTCTCCACACCTTCCCTCAATTCATGTCCAGTCAAAAGCTGAAGTAGTAATATACCGAAACTATAAACATCACTTTTCTCACTGAAATCGCCAGTATGTGCATACTCAGGTGCTAAATGTCCCATTGTTGCTGTCACTACTCAATTGTTTACGTGAGTTTCGCCTTCCGGAATAACTTCAGATAGTGTAAAGTCAAACAATTTGGCAACACATTCATCATCGAACAAGATGTTTGCTAGCTTGATACTCTTAGAAACAATTGGCCTAGTGAATCCAACATGGACGTGTGCAACTGCATTGGCTATCTCCATCGCAATCTTTAATCTACCTGTCCATTCATTACATGGTGAACGATCCTCATTTCTAATACGATCTGACATAGTCTTACACTCAACTGATTCGAAAACTAAAATGGGAATTTGAGTTTCTAAACAACACCCGATTAGCTTCACAACATTTTTGTGATTCATCTGTGCTGCAAATACAATATTATTGAAGCAAAACTGTTTTGCATCCTGCACGTCTTTAAACTTCATAACACTGATTGAACGCTCCTGCAGAGAACCCTTGTATAATATATAGTACGCATCATGTTTTATGACATTAAGTGGGTAGCTATAGTTGTTTGTTGCTTTCTTCAATTCTTTATTAGAGAAGATACAAAAAGGATTGTATTTACCATCAGAAGAAGTAATCAACTCTTCCAGTAGAATTGCTCCATTTTTCATCACAAATGCTTCCTTCTCTGCTTTCTCCCCATATTTGCTTAATATTCTCAAACAAAGAACTCATGATCTGACCTATATATATATATATATATCCACAAAATGAAATTATTTCACTCCATTTAATTATATATATAGAAAATTAAACATTTAACAACATAATATAAAAGCAAATTAATTTTAAGATCTTGATGTACACTCGAAGAAAAGGGAGTAGTATTAATTACCTGTAATCTTCTCCATGTATATTGTGGCCTTAAGTAATTAATAAACACCAACAGGAAACGTAGTTTCTTTCCCAGTCGACAACAATTTTTTTTGGAAGCATACAAGTCTTCCCCGTCAACTATCCTCCAAAGTCAAGAGCAAAGTTGTTGAGGGTTTTATTAAATTATTGTTAATGGAACTGGATTTGGGGAAGGGAATATGATTCCAACCAACAATTTTATTGATCTGTGTGTGAGTTCTCAACTTTGTTCCCACATGACTTATTTAACAAGTTATAATTTCATCTCATGACATAGCATATATGGAAGTCTTTCATTGTCAAAACCAGATTTCTTGGACATAGTCCATCTCCAACAATTATGGGATCTACTGCCTCGATAAACCAATTATCTTCATTAAGTTTCTTCTCTAAATATTCAAACAGATTATAAGTACCCTCTGTTTTTGAAATGTCAGATGCCCTCTGTCCAGTCAAAAGCACAAGTAGCAATGAACCAAAACCAAAAACATCACACTTCTCATCCAGAACACCTTTAAAGAGCTCAGGTGCTATGTATCCAATAGTACCTCTAAGTTGTGCATCTTTTATTTGAGTTTCTCCCTCCGGAATACATTGGGCAAATGAAAAATCAAATAGTTTAGGAACCAAGTGTTCATCCAAGAAGAATTGTGTTGAACTCATCAAACTATAAACAATGGGCCTAGGAAATCCAACATGAAGATATGCAAATGTGTGAGAAATCTCCATTGCAATCTTTAACCTCTGTCTCCATGATAAAGTCTCCAAAGGACATTTATGATTACTAAAAATATGATCCTTGAGAGTTCCATACTTGACTAGTGATTCAAAAACTAATATAGGAACTTGAGTCTCTAAGCAACATCCAATCAGTTTTAAAATATGTTTGTGACACATTTGTGATGCAAATACAATGTTATTAATGCATTCATCGTATGATCGCTGACTCTTTGGTTCAAACTTCATAACAGAAATTTGACGGTCCAATAAAAAACCCTTATACAATTTAAAAAACCAATCCTCCGATATAACATTCATTGTGTCATAATTATTTGTTGCTAGCTTGAGTTCTTTAGAAGAAAAGTTACGGAGAGGATTATGGTTACCGTCAAAAGTAGTAATCAACTTTTCAAGTAAAATTTCGCCATTCTTCATTATGAATTTCGTCTTACATCGCTTCTCCCGATACTCCTTTCTCCGAAACAGAACCATTTTATTAACCTATACACAACAAATCCCATTATGAAATGTTTCACTTTATTTACGAGTTTTTCTCTGGTAGGCATATAACTGTAAGTATACTTATAATACACTTATTCAACTTATCACTGTTTGCCATATAAGCATTATTTGAACCTATTGCATTGTGATAAGTGTGTTATAAGTATACTCACAGCTGTATGTTTACAGTTATATGTCTACCAGAGAAAAGCTCATTTATTTACTCATTAAACATGAATCTTATTCATGTATATAAAATAAGAATATAATCAGAAAAGCTCATATTCTATATACCTACATATATAACCAATTATAGAAAGAGAGACCGAAAAAAAAATAGAGATCAGATCCTCTATAATTAATTGACATAATTAACAGATATTTCCTTGAAATAAAAAAGAAGAATTATTGATCACTGTTGACTTGTATGAATAAGAAACAAATAAGTAACTAGCATAAATATTAGAGATCATACAGAAGAGTACCTGTGGATGGGTAACTGCAGATTCGGCTATCAAGAGGTCTGAGTTTGAGAGAAAGTTGAAGCTTTAGAATTGAAATTTAATCTTGAAACTGTGGAAGTCTTCTTTGTCAACCTTATTGAATAATTGCCTACAAATTGAGTTCACATTTCTATTCAAAGTCACGAGTAAAGTTGCCATCACTGATGTTACATGTGTGGCTTCAATTAAGCCACATATTGGTGTCTTGAAGCCACCTATAATTTGTTTCAAGTATGCCACAAAAGAATATATAATAATAATAATAATAAAGAAACTATATTTCTCATCAGAGGGTCTCTGCAATATATTTGTAGCTATCTTACAATAAATTAAGACAAAAGAGAAAATCGAATTCAAATTGGTTCATGATTCAAATACAATTGCCTGAGTTGTTTTGCCACATCAACCATTGTTGGCCTATCATTTGGTGATTCAGAGGCACATTTGAGGGCAAGATTTGTAAAAGCTTGCAATTGCTGCACTTTTCTAGCACACAGTACTTGTCTAACAATAAAAGGATCTATCATCTCAATAAACCTATTATTTTCATTGCATTTCTTCACATGAAGCAACAACCAATAATCACCTCCAGTTTCGCCACGAGACGGGTCGTATATTTTCTGTCCTGTTAAAAGAACAAGTAGCAACACACCAAAACTATAAACATCACTCTGCTCGTTGCATATACCGGTACGCATGTAGTCTGGTGCAATCAGTCCCATTGTCCCTGCTACCCAACCTTTTATGTGAGTTTCACCTTCCGGTATAGATTCGGATAGTGTAAAATCAGACAATTTGGCAACGTTTTGTTCATCAAACAAGATGTTTATCGGATTGATTGTTCTGAAAACAATCGGCCTTGAGAATCCGACATGAAAGTAGGCAAGTGCATTAGCAAGCTCCATTGCAATCTTTAACCTTTGTGTCAATAGTAATGGCACAAAATAGGGTTGCCAAGGGTCATTATTGTAAGTACGATCAGCAAGAGTGCCATACTCTACCGGCTCAAAAACCAGAATAGGAATCCGAGTCTCTAAGCAGCATCCAATCAGCCTGAGAATATTTTTGTGACTCATTTGTGATGCAAATACAATATTATTATAACAATATTCATATGCATCCGAGCTAGTAGGTGTATCTCCGAATTTCATAACAGAAATCCAACGACCCCGTAGAAGACCCTTGTATAACTCATAGGATGCATCACTTGTTATGACTTTCTGAATGTCATAATTGTTTGTAGCTTCCTTGACCTCTTCCGCAGAATAACTGCGGATAGGATTATATTTGCCATTACAAGAAGTAATCAACTTTTCGAGAAAATTTTCACCATTCTTCATCAGAAAATCTGTTTTGTTTACCTTTTCTGAGTCTTTGATTGTTTTGAAAAAACAACTCATCTGACCTAAACATCCACAAATCCATAAATATTATCAATATCTGTAATTCCTTTTATCAACTTAGAGCTTGTGTTTGATAGTCAATAAGATAAAAAAAAAAAAAAAAAAACTAAAACAAATCTTAGTTAAGTCTTTAACTATCTTAATAATACTTCTAACGTATCACATATTCTTTGACAAATCACTGTCTGATTCGGAAAACAAAAGCAAATGTTTCCTGTACATGTACTCCAAGGAGATAAACTAAGATTAAATTGGATTGAATTAAATTAGTACCGTCATATGTTTGGTACAACTTGGATTAAGATATAATAATTATGTATATAAGTATATACATATTAACATTTTTTGAAAAAGTAAGGTTGTTTTATTTTATATGATACAAAAATAATTTAGTATATTATAAATATATTTAAAATTATTTTTAAATAAAAAAATATTTTTAAAAAGAAAAATTTAAACAAAAATAAATATTCCCAACATGAAAAAATATTATGATTCTTATATGAAATTATTCTAAGATTTTAATAAAAAAAGATAAAGAAAAAAAAATAACAAAAGCTACATCATTTTATTCCTAGGACTATTAAACCCACGAGTATAGGTACGTGAGTGGGTCTATAGTCCATGATGGTGGGACTAAAGGGCACTGTTGGGAGATAAATTCTCAATTTGTTTGGAGATAAAATCTCAATTCCTCATGATTGCCAAACATGGGTTTTCCATTAGAATAATCCAATTCAAACCCAATCTCGTCCAACAAACACGGCCTAATAGGTTGCAATCAAGGTAAATTTACATAAAAATAAAAATGAAAAGAAAAGAAAAAGAGACTTCAAATAGGATAGATTTACCTGTGAATGCTCACAAATACAGGACTTGAGACTTGAGAGAGAGTTGTGCTGGAGTGCAAACAGATCTGATCCTGAAGAAGAATGAACCCAGTCAACCATTACATTAATACATTATTGTAATATTCATGAGTGGACGTCGTTGGCCTTGGCCACCATGACTTACGGAAGAATCAACTCTAATGTAAAACTCCATCCCACTGTTGACTTTTTTTTCTTTTTTTTTTTTAATTTCTTGGTATAATTATTTATTTTTATTCAATCAGGTATTTGCAATACAACGGGCTGAATTGTAACTTGTAAGAGACAAAAATAAAAGATTCCCAAGCCAACTAAACTTGTTCAGTTTCCTCTCCTCTGTTTTCAAAATTTTGTGATTATTCTATTTCCTTTTTTTAACTATTTTTTTTTTTTTTTTAAGAAGCATCCCAACTAGGTTGGCACCTAACCAGCCTAACCAGCCTACCTATCATGTGCAATTGTGCACGCACACTCTCATAATGACTGAATATATTAAATAAAAGAACAAGAAAGCTTATAAGGTTTTATTGAAGTCTATTTTGTTAATATCTTTTGTCATTACGAGATATATGTAAATATATATATATATATATATATATATATATAAGCAATTATTCATGTCACATAATTGTTTGTTTAAACTTGTCTTTATGACAAAATTCACATTCTCAAAACACAGTTTTTTTTTTGACAAAACTTAAATAATATCATATTTAAGGAATAACATTAAGAAAATAAATATTGCAAAATAAAATTTTGATAAGAACTTTTTTGTTTAGAATATTAATATATATTTTTTGAACAGCAAGTTTATTCAATAAAACCAACCAGGCCAAAGTAAAAACAAGAAAACGGCAAGTTTAGAATATTAATATTGGAAGTATGAAGCATCTATTCATATCACCTTGTTTTTAAAACATTATTTGCCAATATATTTTAATAAATACATTCTCCCATCTTAAAATATAAAGTTTAATCTCTTATTTCAGTTTTAATAATATAACTTTTTATAAAAGAAATTTTAATCAAACGGATTTTTAGAGTTTAGTGTTATTTTTTAAACAACACAGATTTAATCACACAAATCAAAAGTGTTTGCTGTAGCAAACAAGTTTTTCGATGAAAAGTCACAAAGAGAAAGGAGCAAACACCATTGATGAATAGTTACTCGCTTCTACAAATGAGAGGATTTTTTCATTCCATCTATTCATTACACAGAGACAACTTGATTTATATTACAAAAAAATCTTGACTAAAAGATTGACTCTAACTAACCCGTTATAATCAGGAAAATAATTAACTAATGTTGCCACATCATCATCTAACTAACTTTGTAACCAACTTGACCTCTGTTAACTTTGAGCTGATTACCAGTGATATCACCACTTGCACATAATGCAAGACCTGCCTGATATGCTACACCACTGCTCACCAGATTGTAACTCTCAGCTTCATTGTTTCTGCTGTTGTGTTCAACAACGCTTGAACCATTGTTGGTGTGAACTAGATGGGCAGAGGATATATTTGCTATACCTCCAACAATTTTTTTTTCATTATCATGGAAAATAAAGATCTTATAATTAGAAAGATTTATTTGAATAATGAAAAAACTACGACTAAAAGTTTTCTTATATAATATCATATATATTTAAAATTTCAAGCTCAATATTTTTGTGTAATGATAGAATGACGAGTATATTAAAGTGCATTTTTAATTATTGCATACATTTTCTAATATAATTTAACAAAAAAAATTATAAACATAATGTTAGGTGTGCGACCAAAGTCCGACATTGGCTAGACATAAAGATGATCATCGGTATATAAGTATGGAAACAACCTCTATTGGTATGAGGCCTTCCTTTTGGGTAGAGACAAAAGATCAAATCCGTGTGGGCTTAGTCCCAAAGTGGACAATAACATATCAATGTAGAGAATGTAGATTCCATACTTATAACAAATGGTATCAGAGCCGTGCCCCAAACTTGGCCAGACATAGCCGAACCAAACCAGGAGGTGATGGGCTTCCCTAGCATTGACGGATGGATGATCGCTTGAGGGGAGGTCCGGACCATGGATAATGATGGTCCTTTGTTTGAGGGGAGGATTGTTGGGTGTGCGATCAAAGTCTCACATTGGCTAGACATGGAGATGATCATGTGTATATAATAGTATGGAAACAATCTCCATTGGTATGAAGTTTTTTGGGCAGAGACCCAAGAACAAATTCGTGCGGGTTTAGGCCCAAAGCGGACAATTTCATTCCAATAGAGAGAATGTGTATTCCATACTCTTATAACACATAAATCCTATAACATAATTACAACAATATGGTAGCTTCAAGACTGATTACAGCAAGAAAATTTTCAAAGAGAGAGAACAGTACACAAGAGTGCAAATTCAGTACTCATTATTAAAGAGAAAATTTTATGCATATTTATGTTTGGGATTCTTTCATCAAAAAAAAAAAAAAAGTTTGATATTATGATATGGGTTGAAAATGTGAGTTTTCTAATTTTCATGTTTAAGTAACGGTGCCTACCTCTTTATCATATTACAATGCAAGATTTTTTCAAGCTTAATTTTTTTTTATTCTTCTTTTGGTGATTTCGATCTTTATTCTTCTTCAAGTGTTGAGATTTCAATATAGAACATACTTATTGTACATAGTCATAATTATCAAATAGTTTGCATGTAATTAGATCAAGTCATAATTATAGATGACATAAATTAATTTACAATCAAGAACATGAATGAATTGCAGAATGCTGAAGTTGCTTGAGTTGTTTGGCCTCATCAATCATTGCTGGCCTATTTCAGGCGTAGCAAGTGAGTTGTGTAACTTATGTTATCTTATCAATTTATCATTCACCACCACAACACTAGCCATGCACATCATTTGTGTTGATTCTTAGGATTGATTTTTGATTTTATGAGTTGTATTTACACGTAATAAAATTACCAAGTACAATGCTTTAAAGAGATTAAAATCCATAGACGGGGACAAAGGAGTGTCTCAACCCATCACAAAATTACAGATAAAAGTACAGAAATTAATTTAAAACCTAAGGATATGAATGAATTGCATTACGAAGTAGAAAGATAAAGTTGTCTGAGTTGTTTGGCCACATCAATCATTGTTGGCCTATCTTCAGCCGAATAAGATTGACATTTAACAGCAAGCTGCGCGAAAACTTTCACTTGCTGCGCTATTTCAGGACATAGTATATCTTCAGCAATTATGGGATCTACTAGCTCAATAAACCTATTATCTTCATTAATTTTCTTCACAAAATTGCACAACCAATATTTTTCCTTTGTTTTATAACTGATCAGTTCCCGCTCTTCATTATCCTTAGTTTCTGAGCTGCTTTTGAAGTCTTCATCTTTCATTTCATTACTGCGTACCAAGTTATGTATCCACTGTCCAGTCAAAACCTCGAATAGCAATGCACCAAAACCATAAACATCACAGCTCTCATTGAGAACACCATTGAATTGCTCAGGCGCCATAAATCCTATAAATCCTCTAACTTGTGCATCTTTTATTTGAGTCTGTCCTTCCGGAATACATTCGGCATATGAAAAATCAACTAGTTTGGGAACATAGTGCTCATCCAATAAGAATTGTAATGCACTGATATAAGCATAAACAATGGGCCTAGGAAATCCAACATGAAGATAAGCAAATGTGTTAGCAATCTCCATTGTAATCTTTAACCTGTGTCTCCATGATAAAGACTCTAAATGGGGTTCATGATGACGGTCAATATGATCCTGGAGAGTTCCATACTTGACCAAAGATTCAAAAACTAATATAGGAATTGGTGTCTCTAAGCAACATCCAATCAACATCAATATATGTTTGTGACACATTTGCGATGCAAATACAATGTTATTAATACAAACATCACATGCTTGCTGACTCTTTGATTCAAATTTCATAACTGAAATTCGACTGTCCAGTAAAAAACCCCTGTACAATTTATACAAACCATAGTCCACCATTAAATTCACCGTGTCATAATTGTTTGTTGCTAGCTTGAGCTCTTCAGAAGAAAAGTTACGGATGGGATTACGTTTTCCGTCAAAAATAGTAATCAACTTTTCAAGCAAAATTCCACCATGCTGCACGATGAATGTTTTCTTATCCGGCTCCTCTCGATGCTTCTTTCTCCAAAAGGGAATCATTTACTTAACCTATCCACAATGCAAAATTACCCACAATAGCTTTCACTTTATTTAACTATGAAACATGAAGCATGCATTTATATAAAATAAGAATCGAAACATGAAAGTTCTTCTTTATTACCTATCTTTATATATATATACATCCAATTCTATAAAGATGTAGATATTGTCAAAATAAAAAAAACAAAAAAAAAAACAAAAAAACAAAAAAAAAATAGGCCCAAAGACTTAAGGGCAGGAAGCTACAAGAACCCCACGGGCAAAACCACCCCCAAAACCCACTAAACAAGCTACCAACACAGAAACAACACACCCAAACAGCAGAAAACCCCCTAAAAAATGCAATAGCCCATCACAACTGCTGAAACAGGCCATTCCAAACAAGCGGGCCAAACTGAACACCCAAAGGCCCAAAAGGAAAAACAAAACAAAATCAACACAGTCGAAGCCCAGACAGAGACCTAACACAACGAGCAGCCAACACAAACCAACACTAAAACTGGAAAAAGAGGACATTGTCCTGTAGAAAAACCCTCATACAATTATAATAACGACCACCCATTATAACATTAAATGTATTAATGTATTATAAATTAATTGTTTATTGCTAGCTTGAGCTCCTTATAAAAAAAGTTACGGATAGGATTAACCTTACCATCAAAAGTAGTAATCAACTTTTCAAGTAAAATTCAACATTCTTCACTATGAACTTCGTTTTACCTCACTTCTAATTTCTCTGAAATGGAATCATTTAGTTAACCTGTATACAAAAGAAAACCATGAAATGTAGTAATCAATATTTCAAGCAAAATTCCACCATTGTTCATGATGAATCTTGTCTTATCTGGCTCCTCCCGATGCTTTCACTTTATTTAATTATGAAACATAAAGCATGCATTTATATAAAATACGAATATTATAATCAGAAAAGTTCTTCTTTTATACCTATATACCAATTCTATAGATAGCGAAACTGAATTAAATGGTGATCATACTTTATTTTTGATTAAATCAATTAACAGATCATTCCAGAAAAAGAAAGAAAGAAAGTATTGATCAATGTTGACTAAAGTGAAAGAAAAACACATGCATATGACTACCATTTAGTTGAGTTCGTATAGGAGAGTACCTATGGATGGCTAGCCTACTCAAGTACCAAGATAATTAAGAAACCATAAGAGGTCCGAGTTTGGGAGAAAGCTCAGTCTCCAGAATTGGAATTTAATCTGAAAGAAGAAATGAAGATAAATTAACCAGAACCTCGATTTCTTAGAAGTATATATATGGATATAGTCTTCTTCTCCATCAACCATTAAATACTACTAGTGGTATTATATATATATATATATAGAAGTATATATATGAATATAGTCTTCTTCTCCATCAACCATTAAATACTACTAGTGGTATTATATATATATATATATATATATATATATATATAAAGCCATGAGAAGAGTCGGACAATGATGTCGAAATCTCATCTATTTACCCAACTTTTTTTTTTGTCTTTCAAAGAACAACGATCTATCTCTATATATAATACTGAACTTCTTAAGTAGTTGGTAGTTTAGCATATTATATATCAAATAGGAAAAAAAAAATCCTGCAATTGCAGGTTACAAGTTGACCTACCTAATTAGTATGTATTTATATTTATAATAAATAAAATGGTGTGACCACCCAATATGGTTGGATAGCAATTGACGTTTGTTCAGTCTGACAATGTCCAGGTTCCGGTCGATGCACCGTACATGGTGTGGATTAATTGCAGGTTACAAGTTGACCTACCTAATTAGTATGTATTTATATTTATAATAAATAAAATGGTGTGACCACCCAATATGGTTGGATAGCAATTGACGTTTGTTCAGTCTGACAATGTCCAGGTTCCGATCGATGCACCGTACATGGTGTGGATAATTCAACAGCTGTCGGTTAAATGTACAAATTGTGTGTTTAATATTTCAGCATCTGTCGGTTAAATCAAAACTTTACAGAATCAGCTCTGTAATATTATAAAAACATACATTTAGTTTTGTAATGTTACATGAGTTTCCAGGACGTCCACTTTAGATAATCATTGCTTGGTTGAAATCGTATATAGCATCATATACATGAGGGCAAGTTACTTGATTGTCGAGCTCCGTTGACCCAACTCGAATTCAGTGTTTCAGATATAATCAAGTTGACTCGTTCTCACTTGGTATATCAAGGCATCAGGTCTGAGTATTCTTAACCAGCAGATTGATATAGAAAATAGTGTATATATATATATATATATATATAGTCATAATAAAACAGCTAGTATGTAGTTATATCAAGTCTCTAGGTGAGTATAATGAAAAATAATTACACTTAAACAAATTGTTATTCTCCTTATAAAAAATAAAGCTTGTAAAGGCTATGCTGTTACTAGAAATGACAACAACAATACCATAAAAAATCATTTATGGAGATTAATATGGGAAAAATTCCACCATATGGGGCCACACATGTAAATATTAAATGTGTTTGCTATCTTTTGGTTAAGCCTAAATTAAAGTGATCTAATTAAGATTTAAAGTTTAAGACTTAAGGGTATAATTGTTATGGAGTTAATGTGTAGATACCAGAGTGCTATTTCTAATTTGATGAGGGGCCGAATTAGAAATAGCAAAACATATAATAATATGTTTATTATATTTAGGGTTATGGTCCCCAAATTAGACGATCTTTTTGGCTTTTCTGTATCCCCATCAACAGAGAAGAGAGAACACTTTTGTGTCCCAAGAATCGTGATAATTTGGAAGAACACAACCTGTTCACCAAACTCGGACAATGGATTCAGGTACGCTTCCGCTTATTGTTATCTCTCTTTTCTCTTGAATTGACATGGGTTTAGTAACATGTATTTAGGGTTTGATTAATCATGATATAAAAACATGTTTAGGTTATTTTCAGATTAATTTTATACCTATGTATGTTAATTGTGTGTTAATCGAATCACTCACAATTAATAGACGACAAAGAAAAATATCTCAATATATGTTTGCAAAATTACAAATGAAAGGTCGGAAATTAATGAATCAATAGCATTATCAAGCAGAACAAAGAAGTTGCCTGAGTTTGGCCACATCAATCACTGCTTCAGATAGACATTTAAGGGCGAGCTCAGCGAAAACCTTCAATTGCTGCTCCATTTCAGGACATAGTCCATCTTTAACAAGAATTGGATCGACTAGTACTTCAATGGGCCTGGGAAATCCAATATGAAGATATGCAAATACGTTAGCAATCTATTGCAATCTTTAACCTTATTCTCCACTATAAAGACTCGATCGAAATGTGGTACATGATGATTATGAATATGATCCCTAATAGTTCCATTCTTGACTGGTGATAAACTAAAATAGGAATATTCAAGGCGCCACGCAACATCCAATCAATTTTAAAATATGTTTGTGACTCATTTATGATGCAAATACTATGTTATCGATACAAACATCATATACATGCCCACTATTTGATTTAAACTTTATAACAAAAATTTGACAATCTTCCAGAAAAACCTTGTACAATTTTTAATAACTATCGTCTTTGTAATATTTACAATGTCATAATTAATTATTTGTTGCTAGTTTGAGATCTTCTGAAGAAAGTTAAGAATATGATTACATTTACCGTCAAAGTAGTAATTAATTTTTCAATCAAAATTTCATCATTCTTCACTATGAATGTTGTCTTATCTGGCTCCTCATGATGCTCTTTTCTCCAAAACGGAATCATTTAGTTAATTAACAAATAGAAAAAAAAATCCCATGAAATGCTTTCACTTTATTTAACCATGAAACATGAAGATCACATAATATATATATATATATATAGAGAGAGAGAGAGAGAGAGAGAGAGAGAGAGAGAGAGAGAGAGAGAGAGAGAGAGAGATATAGTAGTTCTCTCATAAACGATCTTTTATTTTAATTTCGGTAAGGACTTTGATGAAATCATATCCATTTTTATGAATTTCGATCTGAATTTTTGTGTGGATGATATGTTCAATGAATTCTACCTAAAAATAAAATTTGAGAATTTTTCAAGCACTACAACTATTTTTCTTGAATTTTCCTATATTTCGCTCATTTTCCGATGCCTTCATATTTAACAAAATCGGGATAAATAGTTGTAGTGCTTGAAAAATTCTCAAATTTTTTTGATAGGTAGATTTCATTGAATTTATCATTTACAAAAAAATTCAGATTAAAATTCATAGAAATCGATGTGATTTCATCAAGGTCCTTACCGAAATTAAAATAAAGGATCCTTTATGAGAGAAAGACTATCTATATATATATATATATATATATATATATATAGTCTTTCCACTGTCAGTTAGTCATGATATAAAATATATCAGGACGAAGAATGTGGACCACAGATTATGGAGAAGTTTTGACAAATGCATACACTTTGAGTCAAAATATGTAAATCTAATGGTCAACATTCTTCGTCATGATATATTTTATATCAGGAGGAATTGACAATAGAAAAATTATATATATATATATATATATATATATTGTGTGGTTCTCTAGTAAGGACGTCCTGAAATTACAAGTTAAGGACGTCCAACCACAGTCACACATTCATATTTGGTGTAAGTATTTATTAATGCGGGGCTTTGGGCCCAATGTGAATGTATGGTTGTGGTTAGACGTCTTGAAATTATAAAGTCATAACGTTCTGACTAGAGAACTACCGTGCGTGTGTGTGTGTATATATATTTATATATATATAGTTTTTCTCATGTCCTAATATTAAATATATCAGTTTCTTGAATGTGGACCATAGATTATGGAGAAGTCCTGGTAAGTGCATACACACTGTGTCAAATCAATTAAATCTAATGATCCACATTCAAGGAATTGATATATTTAATATCAAGACGAAACTGACAAGAAAAAGATTATATATATAACCCATTATAAAGAGGGACTTAAAATAAATAGAGATCAAACTTTATCTTTGATTGACACAATTAACAGAAAATTCCTTACAAAAAAGGAAATTTTTTTATCACTGTTGACTGTTAGACCACCTTAAGCTTCAGCAAGCTCAACTGAAGCCAGTGTGAAGTTGGGCTAAACCCACAAAAATTTTTAAAACTTTTATTTAAAATTTCCCTTTTTCTTTTGTTATTTACATTTTGCTGTAAAGTTTTATCAAATTTTCAAATTGGCCCTAGACTCTCTAAATTTAATAAAGCTGGTTTTGTCCCTTACTGCAGCCAACTCATGTTGATGATCATCATTGATCATCGATCAACTTGCAAGATTCCTCTCTAACCATCTAGTTTAGTGAGGAATCAGTTTAATAATTAAACATGTCAGCAAAATTGAGAGCCAATGAGATGCGTGCCAATGTTAAAAGAGGTGGTAAGCGTAATTTCAGGAATCAGTTTATTAAGGGATTATTGTAATAATCAGACTGTAAATTAAAAGGTCTGCCTCAAGTTGTAATTATGCAGTTTTCTTTGTTTTGCTTTTTTTTTTCCTAACAGAAAACTTTCATTGACAAAGGTGAATAAGAAACAAATAAGTAATTCTACTGTATATGTTAGAGTTCATATATATAGATCAAGAGTACATGTGGATGGAGCTAGTTGATTCAAGGATCAAGATAAAGAAACCATGAGAGGTCTGAGTTTGAGAGAAAGTTCAAGCTTTAGAATTGGAATTTAATCTGAAACAGAGGCAAACATAAACTAAAATTGTGGTTAATTTCTTACAAGTATATATGTATATACCGAAAGTAATTCGATTAACACACAATCAACATGTATAAGCACATAATTAATCCGAAAGTTTAACCTAAACATGTTGCTAAATCATGATTAATCAAACCCTAAATACATGTTCCTAACCCATATCAATTCAAGAGAGAGGAGAGATAAGAAAAAGCGGAAGCGTACCTTAATCTATTATCGGAGTTTGGTGAACGGGTTATGTTCTTCCAAATTATCACGATCCTGGGACACAGAAGCGTTCTCTCTTGTTCTATTGATGGGGATACAGACAAACCAAAATTGATCGTGTAATTTGGGGACCATAACCCTAAATATAATAAACATATTATTATATGTTTTGCTATTTCTAATTTTGCCCCTCATCAAATTAGATATAGCACTATGGTATCTACACGTTAATTCCATGACAATTATACTCTTAAGCCTTAAACTTTAAATCTTAATTAGACCACTTTAATTTAGGCTTAACCAAAAGATAGCATAACACATTTAATATTTACATGTGTGGCCCCGCATGATGGAATTTTCCAACAATCTCCCATTGGGCCACATATGTAACTTTACAAATGTGTATGACTTTATGAGCTCCAAAATTTTGCTATCACAATTTATGGGTATATCCGTACAATCTCGTCCATTGATTATGCCGATATAGGATCAAAGAGTTTTCGTCATATTTAGCGTGACTAAACCCATCAATGGTCACGTATACCATCATAACCAAATGACATAGATCAATCATGGATACGTAACATGGAAATTACATGCAATGTGATCTATACATGTCTATTTCCAACTTATCCTTATTTATTCTTTAGTGAGATCAAAACTTAACACAATGTAATAGAGTGAAATGAACTGAATATTTTATTTCTGATCAGAAAAATATCCAAATACATAAATGCTTATAACAAAAATCAAACATAAAGCACTAAAACACAAAATGATACAAACTCCCACTATAATGTGATATCCTCACACAAAATAACACCCATATGAGCAGTGTGCTCATGAAAGACCTTGGGTGGTAATCCCTTTGTAAGCGGATCCGCTATCATGGAGTTTGTCCCAATGTGCTCTATGGATATCTATCCACTATGTACTCTCTCCTTCACAACTAGGAACTTAATGTCAATGTACTTTGACCTAGATGAGCTCCTGTTGTTACTAGAATATAGCACTGCTAACTTATTGTCACAATATAGTTTGAGTGGTCTTTCAATACCCTCCTGAATGCGCAGGCAAGTGACAAAATTCCGCAACCATATTCCATGGTTGGATGCCTCATAGCATGCTAAAACTCTGCTGCCATGGTGGAAGAAGCTATGAGTGTCTGCTTGGCACTCCTCCAAGAAATAGCTCCACCAGCCAACATGTATATGTAACATGATGTGGATCTCCTACTGTCTTGACACCCAACATAATCGGAGTCAGAATACCTTATGATCTCCAACTGATCTGATCTCCTATATGTGTTGGGATGGGCGTTTCCCTACTGGGCCCCATGGGGTTTTGGGGGCAAATTTTGCCCCCAAATGGATTTTAGGGGTGGGGTGAGGGCAAACTCTGCCCCCAAACATATTTTGGGAGAGGTTGTGGGGGTACTTCCCCCCAAACCCAAAAACCCATTGGGCCTCCAAAATAATATATATATATATATTTTTAATTTATATATAAAAATTTTAACAATTTAAAAAATTATAAATTATAATATTAAAGTTTTAAAGGATTGACAAGAACAGATTGTATTTTGCAATTATTTTGTATTGTATTTTGGATTTTGTATTGTATTTTTATTATGTTTTTATTATTTTTCGGATTGAAAATTTGAAATTTAGAATTGAAAAGGAAATGAAATGGGGGAAATGGGTTTTGGGGGTGGGGGTAGGGGAACCTCCCCCCAAAACGTCCCTCACACTGGTCCCCCCCAAATAGATTTTGAGGAAGTGGTGGGGGGAGGTTTGAGGAATGAGGGTGAGGGTAGGGGGGTGGGGGTGGGGGGGGGTACCCTCCCCCGCCCCATTGGGCCTCCACGCCCATCCCTATATATGTGAGCATGTAATCCTTTGTTCTCTGCAAATACCTCATAACTCGTTTGGCTGCTTTCCAATGATCCGTCATAGGGTTACTTAAATATCTGCCTAACATACCAACAATGAACGCAATATCCGGACGCGTACACACATGAGCATACATTAGACTCCCTACAACTGATGCATAGGGAATCTTCTGCATTTCCTTAACTTCAAGGTTAATTTTAGGGCATTGACTGAGACTGAACTTGTCTCCCTTAGCGACAGGGTAGTCACCTGGTTAGCTGTTCTGCATGCCAAACCTTTTGAGCACTTTATCGATATAGCTCCTTTGTGATAATCCAAGAACACCCTGAGTGCGATCTCGTTGTATCTGGATCCCTAATACAAATGAGGCGTCACCAAGATCTTTCATCTCAAAATTCTTTGATAGAAATCTCTTGGTTTCGTGCAACATGCCTATATCATTTGTGGCAAGCAGTATGTCATCGACATATAAAACCAAGAATATGTTCTTACTCATACTGAATTTGTGATACACGCAATTATCAACAACGTTTATCTCAAAACCAAACAAGATAATCACTTGATGAAACTTGTAGTACCACTGACGGGAAGCTTGCTTGAGTCCATGGATAGACTTTGTCAATTTACAAACCATATTCTTTGGGTCTCTTGACTCAAAGTTTTCTGGTTGCACCATCTAAATTGTTTCATCAATGTCACTATTGAGAAACGCCGTCTTGACATCCATCTGATAAAGCCCAAGGTCAAAGTGTGCAACAAGAAAGGTTTTTAAAATCGATATATCCTACCGATATATCCATATTTTTGAGAGACCGATATCGAAACAAGGGTAATATCTAATATCTAGCAAATATCCGATTGATTTCGAAATATCCATAAAAATCTTCCGATATTCCCGATATATCCCGATATTCCTGAAATATTGTGAATTTCATCCCGAAATCCAGGGATATTTTACAAATTATTTTTCTTAAACAAATTAATCGTAAACACTTAAATAATTGTTCAAATAATCTATATTGAAAATTATTTTAAAAGAAGCATTAACAAATTTATAAAATTGTCCAATACAATAGTCAATAGTATAATTACTGAAGCAGAATTGGGAAAAGATTGTGAAAACAATCTGATTTGTTTGTGTAAAACACATAATTTTTATTAAAAAATTAAAACAAAAAAACATGTGGTGAAAGAGGTCGGTGAGAGAGATTGGTGAGATCATCAGTATATCTATGGATTGCTCAAATATGTGGTGAAAGAGGTCGGTGAGATAAACGTCGTGCAAATTGTCACCGACAATGGCTCTACATTTGTGAAAGCATGTAAAAAATTGATGAAAAAATATTCTTTATTTTGGACTCCTTGTGCAGCACATTGTATAGATTTGATTTTTGAGGATATTGGAAAGAAAGACATTGTTGCACGTGTCATTTATGATGCTATGGCTGTGACAAACTTTATATATAATCATGGATGGTTACTATTGCAAATAAGGGAGGTTTGTAAAGGGGAGATAGTGCAACCTGGTGCAACTCGATTTGCGACTAATCACATTGCCTTGATAGTCTTTTGAAAAAAAAGACAAGTTTGAAACATCTATTTACAAGTGATACATGGGTTGCAAATTGATTGAGTCGAACCGCAAATGGAAAAATAATAGAACAGCTTACTTTAGATTCAGAATTTTGGGATAATGTGGCTTTGTAGTTATAATATATGAGTCACTATACCACGTTCTGAGATTGGTTGATACTGAAGTTGTACTCACTATGCCTATCTTATATAAGTTAATGCGTGTGATGAAAGATGTAGTAAAACTAGCAAAAAAGGAATACTAAATGGATTCTAAACATTATACAAAACCAGTGGGATAAAATGATTAATCAGCCACTACATGCTGTATGTAAATTTTATTTCGGATTGTTTGTTATTCATAATTAATATTTAGTATAGTATTTAATTATTTATACTAAAATTATTATTTTTTTATTCCTATAGCTTACTATTTGAACCCAAAGTACTAATATAGAGACAATGAGGATAATTCAGATCATTTGAAAGCCGTACATATTGTCTATACACAATTAGACCCTGAAGCTGTAGAGATTGCTAATTTTGGAAATGAGGTAAAAAGATACAACTTACAATCAATTTTATAATTCCAATATTATAACTTCTTTGCATGGGAGTATTGTGTCATATACTCATATTTATATTTATTATTTACATACTGATCTCATGAGTCATTAATGTAGCTCATATACTTTAAGGATGGAAAGAAAAGTTTTGGTGAACGAACAACCATTGCAGCTAAAAGTAAAATACAACCGGGTATATAAGTTTTATTGCAAAAATCTATGTAATAATAATAAATAATAATATCCTTGAAATGGTATTCATAATTATAATACTTAATAATTTTTTTTGCAGCTGATTGGTGGGTAATGTATGGAAATTGTGCTCTATCATTGCGTGCAATAGCAGTTCGCATACTGTCACAAACAACATCATCTTCTGTATGCGAAATAAATTAGTCCACATTTGCTTTAATCCACACAAGACAAAGAAACCGTCTTGCCTATTCTAAGCTTGAATAACTTGTTTATTGTTATTATAAATTGCCGTTGAAACTTAGGGATATAGCAGCTGAAAAAGATAAAGTAAATGAAACTGATTTTATGGATCTACTTTAACTAGCTGCTGAAGCAGGAGACGATAATGAGAATCCTTTTTTTGACTGGGTTAGGCCAGCCTATTTGGAGGATGATGAGGGAAATCTTGATTCACAAATTGCTTCTCATGCTTGAGACATGGGAATAAATGTTGAACAAGTGATTAGAGAAGAAGTTGGTGTAGATCGTGGAGTTACTGTTAGCAGCTCTTCCAATGACCAACATACCTCTGATGGAAATAGTGGAGGAAAAGATGATGGAGATGATGAAGATGATGAAGATGAGGGAGGAGGTTGGGATTCTGGCGTAGGAGGTTGGGATGCTGGTGCAACAGGTTGGAATGCTAGTGTGGTAGGTTGGGATGCTTATGTAGATAATTTTGATCAAAATCGTGGTAGATAACATGGAGGAACAAATCAAATTGATGAAGATTCTTTGAATATGATTCTCTCCTCAATGAGTATGGTCACAGAAAATAGTTCTTTAGGTGATTCGCAGACAAGGACAGATTCTCATGTAACATATTATGGTAGTTATGGTGGCTGCAATATATTTGATTATCCTTATCCACAAATACCATATGCAATACCTATGCATGCAGATCAACAATATCCACCAAGTTGGGTAAATCCAAACTACCCAATTCATGGATCAGTTGGAAGAGATCAAGCAACATATGTGTAGCATATTAATAACTACCTTGAAAACTATGCTAGCATGTTTTCCTAGGAAAATTATTGTTCGAATCAAGATAGAAATATATCTTATGTATTTGAACCAGCAAGGAATTCATTTTGGTTTTAAATTTCAGACATGCATTGTATTATTATGTATGAATTATGATTTATCATTTATGATTGAATCTTGGAAGTATGGAACTATATATATATATATATATATATTTTTAATGATAATTTTGTTTATTAAATATTTAATCTCTTTATATTGTATATAAATATATAATATTGTAAAAGTGAAACAAAATATTATTCTATTAAATACTCAATTTTAAAAATTATATATAGACTCTATCTATGTTATAATTTATAATAAATCATAACTATGCTAATTTATTGTTGAAATATGATTCAGTTGATGTATAATTACTTGTTTAAACTTGTCCTAAAGTTTAACAAAAAAATTCTACCTTTAGATGTAAATATCCATCATTTTGTTAATTTTTTTACCGAATATCCACCAATATCGATAATATCCTCGATATATCCATAAATTTAGGAGCCCGATATTGATACCGATATCGATATTTTATTCCTTGGCAACAAGTGTCATGATTGTCCTAAAATAGTCTTTTGTTGAAACCGGAGAGAAAGTCTTTTTAAAGTCAATCCCTTCCTTTTAGGTAAAGCCTTTAGCTACAAGACGAGTCTTATACCTCTCCACATTACCTTTCGCAACCGTTTTGGTTTTAAATATCCTTTTACAACCAATTGGCTTTGCACCTTCTGGTAATGTGACAAGTTCTCAAACCTTATTGTCTTGCGTAGACTTATACTCCTCATTCATGGCATCAATCCACTTTTGAGAGTTGGAACCCTGCATGGCTTGATGGAAGTTGATTGGATCATCTTCCACCATTTCAATGTCTTCCTCATATTCTAGGAGAAATAAGAAAATATCGTCCGGAATAATATTTCTCCTTTCTCTAGTGGATCGCCTTAATGGCACCGGTTCTTGAGGTTGTTGAGTTTGTTCCTTAAGAACAATTACCTCATCCTGTACGGAGGGTTGTTCAACATTGTCTAGTTAAGGATCCTAGATTCGCTTCTTGATCAATGACAGGTATAGAAACCTGCATATTGTCAAAAGTGATAGTGGGAATCGAAACCAATTCCTTCTCAAAGACAATGTCTCTAACCTTATTTCTCTCCCCAAACTCAACATCCTCAAAAAATATTACAGTTCCTGTCTCAAAAATTGACCAAAGTATGGGATCATAAAACTTATAGCCCTTAGATCGCTTAGAGTAGCCAATGAAGTAGCTGCTCACAGTTTTGGAGTCCAATTTCTTTTCATGTGACCGGTAAGGCTTTACCTTAATTGGACATCCCCAAATGTGAAAGTGCTTTAGACTAAACTCTCTACCTGTCCAAAGCTCATAAGGAGTTTTTGCAGCTACTTTAGTTGGAACTCGGTTTAAAATATAAGCTGTTGTTTTGAGTACTTCTCCCCAGAGTGACTCTCGTAAGGTGGAATGACAAATCATACTCCTTACCATATCCTTAAGAGTCTGGTTTCGCCTTTCAACTACACCATTCATGTTAGGTGATCCCGGCTAGACATGTCGCCGGTTCGGTTCGAACCGGCGAACTGAACCCGGAACCAGCTTCAAACAATCAGAACCGAAACCGGAAAAAACCGGTCCAGATCGGTTCCGGTTCTGGTTCGCTTTGGCGAAGAACCGACCGGTTCGAACCAGACCAGAACTGGCGGTTCGGTTCCGGTTCGAACTGGCCGGTTCCTCCTTTTTAATTTTTTTTAACCGAACCGTTGGGCCTTCAACGGTTCACTTCTTCACTTTTTTTTTTAATTTTCTTTTTCTTTTTCTTTTCTATAAATACCTACCCCTCCATTCATTTTTCCTCACTCCAATTTCCTCAATTCTCTCTAATTCTCAATTCTCAATTCTCTCTAAACTTTCAATTCTCCAAGTCTCAAAGTCTCCAAGTCTCCAAGTTTCCAATTTATATTATTTCAATTACTAAGTTAGTAAGTTTCTAATTTATTTTATTTACAATTACTAAGTTTCTAATTTATTTTATTTGCAATATTTCTTATTTTCAATTTATTTAATTTGCAATATTTCTTATTTTCAATTTATTTAATTTGCAATTAGTCAATTACTAAGTTTCCAATTTCACTTATTTACAATTTATTTTATTTGCAATTACTAAGTTTCCAAATTCAAAATTATTTTATTTGCAATTTATCTTATATCCAATTTATTTTATTTGCAAATTGCAATTACTAACTACTAAGTTTCTAATTTTCTTCCAAATTTATTTCCAACCATTTAATCATTTTTTAAATCAATTTTTTAACATTTTTTGTTCAAGGAATTTTACAATTCAATTTTTAAAATGACAAGTGGAAGTGGTGACGGTTCTAGACATTCCATTTTGATGAAAGGTAAGGGTCGCATAACGGATAATCTCGGTCATGACGACCGCGGCTATCACGAGTATCTACAACACCAAGTCTATGCTGAAGACTTAGGTATAAACTTTCCTCAATCTCATTCTCATCCCTCTCTTAGAATTTCTGAACACGATCCCAATGTCACCCCCCTTTTGACAAGCCAATCAGAAAATATGCCTGATCTTGGCCATGATGGTGATGAGCCTGATGGCCCTGATCCCAACCCACATCAAGATTTTGATTTTGATCCACAGATGGAAGAAAAGTTACCGAAGCAGGTCAAATCTGATCTCTTCGTACTCCATATGAAGAAAGTTACGCAAGAAGATGGAAGCACAGTAGTGATTTGCAATTACTGCAAAAAAGTATTTAAATGGCACAAATCTGGAGGATATGGCACATATCGGAAGCATATAACGAACTCACATCCAGATGCACATGCCAAATCGAGTTCATAAGCTTAAATTCCCAGGTACGCTACCCCTAACCAACAATTATTTAA
This sequence comes from Dipteronia sinensis, assembly GCA_033220585.1. Taxonomy (NCBI): domain Eukaryota; kingdom Viridiplantae; phylum Streptophyta; class Magnoliopsida; order Sapindales; family Sapindaceae; genus Dipteronia; species Dipteronia sinensis. The sequence goes on from CM065642.1 coordinate 6,011,788, forward strand.
ATATAGTGATGCAAAAAATAGAGAAGAATTAGCTAGAATGGTTACAGTAGACACTTATCATTTAGTTTTGGTGAAAATGTTGGTTTTAATAATTATTGTCAACGAGCATTAAATCTTGCTGCATGTCGTGTTCCTAGAACAACGCTTACAGAAGCACTTGAAAACATTTATGAAAAAGAAAAGAAAATGTTGGAAATTTTTTTAGAAAAATATAATGGCCGTGTTTCCATATGTGCCGACATATTGAGCGATCATTGGCGAATGCATTCATACATATGTGTCACTTGCCATTATATAGATAATGCATGAGCTATCCAAAAAAGAATTCTTGTAATTAGAGTTTTTGATGATAAACACACTGCTGCTAATATTTTTAGACAGCTTAGAATTATTTTTACAGAGTATAAAATTGAAAACAAAATTTTTGCAATTGGTTTTGATAATGCTTCTAACAATACCGCTGCTATTCCTGCTTTAATTGAATTATGCAAACCTTATCTTGGTGGTAAATTTTTTCATCAAAAATGTGCATGCCATGTTTTTAACTTATGTGTCAAAAAGGATTAAAAACTCTTGAACAGTTTATTCAACCTATTAAAGATGCCCTTTATTTTTTATGGAAACATCCTTCTGTAATGAAATCATGGGCAACATATTGTAAACAAAATGGTAGGCTTGCTATTAGATTTCCTAGTGATGTTCCAACACGTTGGAATTCTACTTATAAATTGCTTGCTAGAAGTTATGAATATAGGGATTTATTAGTTACTTTTATTCAATATCATGTTAGTCACATTAATCTTTATCAAAGTCATTGGGATGTTTGTAGCAATGTTTGTGGTTTGTTAAAAGTTTTTTATACTGCTACTAACAATTTATCTAGTGTTTATTATCCTACAACTAATTTATTTATTATTGAGAGTCTTAATATTGCTGGTGCGTTTGCTCATTGTGAATCCGACTCACAATTACATGAGTCTGTTACTGCTATGAAGGATAAATGGTTAGAATATTATAAGGAGTTTCCAAATATTTATTTGATTGTCTTGTTTTTTGATCCACGTTGTAGATTAGAAAGTTTGCCTGATTATCCTTCTGTTTATTATGAACAAGGTTTAAAAATAGATTATGATAGTTGATATGTGTTGTGCTAGGGTTAAGACATTATTGTATGATTTATATGATGAATATCTTAGAGTTTACGGTCCATCACTGAACATAGATGTTCCATAAACTTAAAATGTACCTCGTTCATCATCATCATCCTCTGGATTTTTTAATATAGGGTATAATCTTTTATAAAAAAAACCAAAAAATTACGAGGTTCTTCTTCATCAAGCTCCACCACATATTCCGAGCTTGAATCTTATCTAAGTACCTCTTTTGAGTTTATAGAAGACACCGAAGATAAAAAATTGATATCCTACACTGGTGGAATGAGCATGAAAGGTACTTTCCAATCTTGGCTATGATAGCCAAACAAATACTTTCAACACCAGTTTCTACGGTGGCGGTAGAACAACAATTCAGCGCCGGTGGGAATATTTTAGACCCAAAACATTCCCTTATGAGTCTGAAATCACTTCAGATACAAGCTTGTGTTGAAGATTGGACGAAGGCTCAATATAGACAACATGAAATCGATCAAAAGGAACCATACGATTTCTTTAAAGATGATCAACCGGCTGCAAGTCGAACGGATGATCATGGCAACGATTAGTCCACTGACTCCACGCCAAATTGCCAATCGCCATCTCCAAAGTCCAAATCTGCAATAAAAGGTAAGAGAACTACGTGGCCTTTGATTCTTCTAAACCCTTAAGAGGATACGTAGGCAACTTAATTGTGGTAAAAATTAAGTCCAAGGCCAATTTTACATTTTTTGGTTTTGTTTTATTTTATTTTATTTTTTAATTTGTCATTTATTTATTTTATTTTATTCTACGTGTGATCCAATAAAATACATTTACCAATTACATTTTTACATGGCTAATTTTTTTTATGAAATATGATTTAAAAAAAAGGGTCGGTTCCGATTTGGAACCGGCGGAACCGAAGGAACCGGAACTGGCTTAGGCTGGTTCCGGTTCCGGTTCTGGTTCCAGTCCCTCCGAAACCAGAACCGAAACCGGCGTCATGTCTAATCCCGGCATGGTGTACTGTGGGACGATTACACATTCTTCTAGAAATTTAGCAAACGGTCATGGACGTTGTTCACCTGAACCGTCATATATGCGGTAGTATTCACCACCACGGTCAGACCTGGCACTCTTTATTGCCCTTGTCCTTAAAAGGTGCAAGCCAAATAAGCACTTTCGATCATGTCTTGCTTCAATCTCTCTTCCTCTTGCACATAATAAGAAATGAGCTCATTAAGAGTCCATTTCTCCTTTTGATAGTAGTAACTGACCTTAAATTGGCTGTATTGTGCATGAACTGATATTAATACCAAATGCACGAGCAAGTCGTTAGACAGCTCAAGCTTCAGTGCCTTAAGCTTAGAAGCATTATGAGATATTTCCATAATGTACTCCATTATGTTCCCCTTGCCTCTGTACTTCATAGAAATCAAGCTTTGCAAAAGCGTGCTTGTTTCTGCCTTATCGTTTTTCGCAAAACGCTTTTCAATTTCGGCTAGGAATTATTTGGCATTGGTTATCCTTTCGGATACCACACCCCTAAATGCCTCCGGAATGCCGCGTTTGATGATCATAAGACTCATGCGATTTGAGCGATCCCACTTCTCAAAGTTCTTCCTGTCATCAGGAGAACTTGCATCCGTAAAAGAAGCGGGTTGTTCAGTCCGAAGTGCAAGGTTCAGATCCATGCAACCGAGAATAATAAGTATGTTCTCTTTCCAATCCTTAAAGTTGGTCCCATTAAGCATGAGTATTGAGTTGATATTAGCAGATATAGTAGAAACACTAGCTTTAAAGAGAACAAACCAAACAAACAAACATGCTCACATTAATAACCAAATACAACAATCAACATATTCAAATCATGGTAAGTCTCATCTCAAGATACCTAGCACAACATTTATATCAAGTCTTTGAACAGTAATATTAATTGGAAGTGATACTCTTGTTGTAGTGATCAAACATTGACAATAATTCATGTCAAATAATAAATCTATCTTTGGATCGACTTATTATTCACATGTAAAACCTTATAATCGTCACATGTTTACCACCACAAGTGTGTGTGCAATTCTGCAAAGTATTAATCTTCCTTTGGGTCGGCTAATACCCGCATGAATTTGCACACACAAAAATCCAATATACCTCATGAGCAATCTACACAAGAGAGGTCACTTTGGCGACATCTTGTTTCAATTAGGCCATTTAGAATGACAGACTATTATTTAACCATAAAAGATATACCAAAAATATTTGAATTTGAGTTGATTCCTTAAATTTTTTTAATCAAAATTACAAAATTGCCCCTGGTTTTGTAAAATTACAGAAATGACCCTCAAGTTTTGAAAATTATAAAGTGATCCTGTCACCTTTCAATAATTGTAAATCTGCCCCAAAACTTTTTTATAATTGCATAATGGCCTAAAAGTTTATCAAAATTACAAAATGGCCCCACAATTTTTAATAATTAAAAATTGGCTACAAAATTGTTTCAAAATTACAAATTAGCCCAGTAAGTTTTGGTAATTATGAATTGGCCCCAAACTTTAGCAAAATCACATAATGGTCCAAAGTAGTTACAGAACAGTTCCTCAAGAATATCAAATTTTCGAAAGATGGCCCAAAGCAAAAAAATGACCTGTAAACTTTAGGACTGCGTACGCTGCCGCTTGATAGCCCATCCGTCACCTGAAGGCAATGCACGGCGGCGCAACCCTTCGAGCCACACCGATGGATCCCTAACGGAGACCGGCAGTCGATCCCAAGCCGATCGTGCCACCAGCGGCTGGAGGCGGCGATGGATCATCCGATCTGGACCAGATCATGGTCCACCACCAACGATCGTCCTCCTCGCCTGCAAATCACACAAGTTCCGTGTGAAAAACCCACCGACTTTAGCGTTGACCGAGAAGCAAACTGGGTTGGGGTGAGATCCAAGCATTGGATCGGGTATGGGTAAGAAAACCTATTGACCTAGAAGCAAACCCCAAACTGATTGATACGATCCAACACACATCACCTTCAACATCGGTCTAGAAGACCGATCTAAAAAAAATAAAATAAAAGTAAAACCAGAATATACGACACCAAACTTTAATGCATGTTCATCAAACAAATTCACCATAAAAAAAAATCAAGAACCATAAACTGTCAGTTTTTTTTTTTAAATATCTTAAAACCTAAAATCCATATCTCAATTCTCAAGAATCGATTTTGGGTGGCTCTGATACAACTTGAAAATTCGATTAACACACAATCAACATATATATGCACATAATTAATCTGAAAGTTTAACTTAAACATGTTTCTAAATCATGCTTAATCAAACCCTAAATACATGTTCCTAACCCATATCAATTTAAGAGAGATGAGAGATAAGAAAAATGGAAGCGTACCTGAATCCATTGCCGGAGTTTGGTGAACGAGTTGTGTTCTTCCAAATTATCATGATCCTGGGACACAAAAGAGTTCTCTCTTGTTCTGTTGATGGGGATACAGACAAGGCAAAATTGATCATGTAATTTGGGGACCATAACCCTAAATATAATAAACATATTATTATATGTTTTGCTATTTCTAATTTGGCCCCTCCTCAAATTAGATATAGCACTATGGTATCTACACATTAATTCCATGACAATTATACCCTTAAGCCTTAAACTTTAAATCTTAATTAGACCACTTTAATTTAGGCTTCACCAAAAGATAGCACAACACATTTAATATTTACATGTGTGGTCGTCCCACATGATGGAATTTTCCAACATATACATCTATATATACTTCTGATGAAGTTAAATAGTGTTAAAGAATCAGTTCGTCAATGTTACGAAATTATACAGTTGGTTACATGATGTTGTATAACTAATTCTACATTGTTATATAACTTTAGTGTTGAAATTTTTATATTTAAGACTGATCTAATTAGAGATTTATATAAATATATAGTCATTTTCTTCTCGATGCGCACTGATATAAAATACGCATTGTATGTGGACTATAGATTATGGATAAACACTGACAAGTGCTTGCAGACCAAATCAAAGAAATTGAATCTAATGGTCCACATCTGATATATATTTTTCAGTGTGTACCAAGAAGATCAGTTGTGTATATATATGTATATATAGGGATTTTAAGATTTTAGTCCCTATAGTTAGTGTTAATCTGGGTTTGATCCACTAGTTTTTGGAATTACTAACTTTGGTCCATTAGTTCTCTGACAATACAAATTCGAGTCCCTACCGTTCAATTCAGTTAGATTTTCGTTGACTTCCGTTAGGTTAACAAAGGCAATATGGGAAATGTGACGAAAGCTTCTAGAAGCTTGTCTGGAACAAGGGTAAAAATGGTATTTAATAATGTAAAATTTTCAAAAAATTAAAAAATATATTAAAATAATTAATATTACAAATAATTAAAACATAAAACAAAAAAAGATTGATGGATTCATACACCATCATACATTCATACAAACCCAGAACAAACCCTCTCTCTCTCTCACTCGTTCATCATCAACATCAATCAAACACCATCATACATTCATACAAACCCAGAACAAAATCAGTTAAAACTCGAACTCGAACCCAGAACAAAATCTTACAAACACCGATAAATCTTACTATCCACAAAAAACTAAAACTAGATTTATTTCATAACCAAAAAAAGAAACCTGGATTTTTCACCACCCAACAACCATCAACCCCAAACAAACAACCACCTCTAACTCTGGCCACACCATCTCCATCTCCATCCATAACCAAACAAAAACCTGACCGGAATCGACCCAGCAAACCAGAACCCACCCAGATCGAAGTGAGAGACTGAGATGAGAGAGAAGATAGTGGTCTCAACCAGATCGGAACCCACCCACACTCAAACCAGAAGAAGCGATGACGGCAACCAGAAGCGCGAGGACAACCAGAAGCCTGATCGAGTGCCGATCTCTTCTTTCTCGACCTTTCTCTCTCTTCTTCTTCTTCTTTCTAGGCTTTTGGGTTTGGATCTGATTGTGAAAGATTAGAGATAGAGGGAGATCGAGAGAGAGAAAGAATGGTATGGGTGATTCCTGTTAGGAAGCTTGCTGCTAAACTTTGGCGTTTGCAGCTGCCGGACAATGTCGCTAGTGGAGGCGGAGAGAGCTTGGATCAGTTAGGGTTTTAGGTGGGGAAAAATTAGATATTTTGTTTTGATTTTTGTTGAATTTCAAGATCTGTTTTTTAGGTTTGTTTTAGATGAATATGAATCAAATTTGATGTGGGGTTTCTTTAATTATTTAATTGAAATGATTTGTGTTGTATTTGGTTCTGATTAAGCAATGTTATTACTCTGATGACTTTGGCTATGTTTGGGATTGTTTTGCTTATAAAAAATCTACTTTTAGCTTAATTTTAGAAATAATTGGCTTAACAAAAAAGTGAGTAGGTGTTTGGTAAACTAAATTTTAAAATTGCTTTGCTTTTGAAAATGTGGAATATTTATTTGATGAAATGACAAAATAGACATCATTTTAATATCTTTGTGTTAACATTGCTAAGCAATTTTGGGCTTTTAAAATAGATTTTGGGCTTTTCAAATAGCTTTAGCGAAATGGACTCATTACAGACCAGAGGCCCAAAACATACCCGACCTGTGGTGTCGACCCGGTTTGCTTGAAACCCTCCCCGACGCTACACCATTCCTAACCGCAGCTCGTTCAACTTTGTGCAGGCCAGCCGGAGGTGGACCGATCTACCACGAAACTTGCGACGATCAACTATGCAGTCGAACCGGGGACGCTCAACTCCGCAGTTTAATCGGCGATGGTTTTTCACCAGGAACTTGAATCTGCCGCTGGCGGAGGCGAGGATGGTTAGCTTGGCGAGGTCGGCAATGTGGAGCTGATGGTGCCTTGTCGCATGGAGGCGGTAGCTGCGAGGGAGGCGAGGCAGTGTCGGTGGAAGTGGTGGCTGGGGAGGGATTCCGATCTTTTTTTTCTTCATATTTTTACTTTTTATTTTTTATTATATTATTAAATATAAGGGTAATATTGTCTTTTATTAAAATAGTGGGGGTATTCTAGACATTACATAAACAATAAGCTAGTTTCTGTTTCCAAAAGTAACCTCCACTCAGCTTCTCAAAAGCTGATTAATGGAGAAGCAAATTGTAAAATAAGTTGCTTTTGGGAAGTTTACCAAACACCTATTTGCTCAAAACTTGAGAAATAAGTGATTATTTCTCAAGCAAAAGCAATCCCAAACATAGCCTTTGTTGATAATCATATTTTGCTTAATTTTGAAGTTTGATGTTTTCAATATTCTGTGTGTAAAAGCAAAATTGTAGATCAAGAGAGGGATTTCGGTTTGAATTCTTTAATTGATGATGTTTTGGGTTTATGATTTCGAAATTTTGATGATATTCATTTAATTTATTTTTAATTTCGCCATTTTTAAATTAAAAAAATGGAATTGGTGGATCTGCACATGAGATGGAAGGTCTGGATCTCCACCAATTCCATCTTTTAAATTTAATTCATTTAATAATAATAATAATTTATTATTATTATTATTTTAATTAATTTATTTATATATTTTAATTTTAAATTTAATTTGTTTTTGTTTTTTCATTTTTTATTTCATTAAATACAAAATTACCATACTGCCCTTCATCAGAAACCTTCATTAAGGGTATTTCAGTCATTCTACCATCTGACAATGCCAGTCCGTTTGTTTTAACGAAATTTCTAACAGAAGGACTAAAGTTAGTAATTCTAAAAACTAGTGGACCAAACTCAGATTGACGCTAACTAGATGGACTAAAATCTTAATATCATATATATATATATGATGTGACAACTACCTGTATCTAGACATGATGCCGGTTCGGTTCGAACCAGCGAACCGAACCGGAACCGTCTGAAAAAAACGTGAACCGGAACTGGAACTGGAACCGGACGATTCTGGTTCCGGTTCCAAATTTTAAGGAACCGCCCAGTTCCAACATATATATATATATATATATATATATATATATATTTTAACCCACTCACTACCCTACCCTACCCACAACCCACGACCATTTTCTTCTCTCTCTCACATTTTCTCTTTCTTTCGTTCTTTCTCACTCGCTTTCTCATATCTCTCTCTCTCCCTCTCTCTCTCTCTCTCTCTTCTCTCTCTCTCTCTCTCTTTCTTTCTTTCCTTCCTTTTCGCCGTCGATTCCTTCTTATCCCGTCGCTGATCCCTTCTTATCCCGCCGCCGATCTCCTCTCCATCGTCTTCCTGTCGCCGACGGCCGACGTTGATCTCTTCGCCACCGATCCCTTCTTATCCCTTCGCCGATCTCCTCTCCATCGTCTCTGATCTCCAATCTCTTCTTTGTTTCTCTCTCTCTCTCTCTCTTTGATAGTTCGATTTCTTCCCTCTAATGGATTTTGAGTTTATGCCCTTTTTGTGGTGCCGTGGTGGTGTGTGTGATTTTGGGTTTGTGATGGTTGTGTGTGTGTGTATGAACTGATGAAGGTGATTAGGGATTGAGAATTTAGGGTTTGGGTCATGTGGATTCACTATATTGTGGGTGAGCAAGGGTTTTGGTATTTTAGGTATTTCAGGCATAGGGTTTGATTGGGTATTTCAGGTGTAAGATTTGATTGAGTATTTGAGATTTTGGGTTGTTTTTTTTTTTAAAAAAAAAAAACCAGTTCCGAACCGACGGAACAGTCGGAACCGAACCAGAACCATGGAACCGAAAACCGAAAATGGAACCGGCAATTCCAAATCAGAGATTTCGAACCGGAACCGAACCGAAACCGAAACCGAGATTCTGAACCGGAACCCAACCAAAATCGGAATCGGCGTCATGCCTATCTGTATTAGGACCAGAAATATTAATTGGCTCAGTAGAAGCATTTCTCTTTTACAATTAAATATGGCCTACATAAAGTCAAAGTCAAATTTACACATCACCAAAGACTATAAGGGTGTAGGCTTTTCTTGTGTGTATTAATCGAAGCTTCCTGTGTATAGTAATGTGATTGCGTGGATATTTGACTTGTTTAACGCATTGGACAATGTTACAAGCAGTGATTTATTAGGAGACTTGACTTTAGCATTCAAGACTCTTAATTTGAATATAAAAAAAAATCAGGACTCTTTACACTCCTGATAATGAACAGCTGCTTAATTTCAGTTTATTTATCTGATACACAAAGATCACTAATTCACTTCATTTGTGTACATAATTTTACAAAAGAATAGTTTGTCATAAATTTGTTCAAATACTGATAATACACAAAGTCTGCTGATAGTGTTAGGCAGTTTAGTTAGGCAACATACAAATATTTAAGTAAAGTTCACACTTAATAGTTGTCAGGATTCCAACATATATAAGGGTTGATCCAGTTTATTTTAATTAACTCAATTCAATACAAAGTAGTTTCTACAAATTGATTGTTGTTCACATTTGGTATCAGAGCTTGAGAGCTCGGAGGTGTGTATGTGGTAGAGACTGTGAGTGTGAGAGATACACTGTGAGGGAGTGATCTGAGCTAGATTCCAGTTAGGAATCGGATAGCCGGAAAAACTCACCGGTGCCGGATTTGAACCAAGAGAGGTTCAGAGACATTTTTTTTCGGAACCAGAAAAAAGGAGGTTCAGACGAAAAAAAAAAAAACTCAGAAGTTACTGGTGTCAGTCATCTCCACCACCACCAGCCACCGATCGCCGAGAGAGTGGGTTGACACCACTAACATCAGAAGGTGCAGCAAGTGACCACCTTCAATTTATTCCAAAGAATCATTGTCAACAGAGGACGTTTTGGAGGTTACATCGGCATCCTAAGATAAGTTTTTTTTTTCTGTTTAGGTTGAAAGAAGGAGGGATTTTTTTGTTTCTGATCTGTTTTGATTAGAGGAGAGAGTGGGAGCACAGAGAGAGAGAGAGGTATGTTGTTTTTTTTTTTAACACAGACGTTATAAGAAAAAAACCAAAGGAGAAAGTAAAAACATTTTTAAAAAAAAAGTGAAAAGTAAAGTTTTTAATTATTGTGTTTTAATTATTGTGTTTTTATTTCATCATTGTGTTTTGTGGAAAATTACGGATTGTACCCCTCTTTGAAAATTTACAAACAGTTTCCCTATTCAGTAAATTACAAATGGCTACCTCTAATTTTGGAAATAATACAATGCAGCCCCAAATACTAAATTTGATGGAAAGACAAATTTTGAGTATTGGAGGGTCCAGATGCAACTTTTGTTCGAATAGCAGGAGTTGTGGACTGTTGTTTCCCAGGGTATTGTTAGTCCAACAGATGCTGCAACAACTCGGAAGGATCTGAATACGAGGTTTTTCATCAATCAGTCGCTGGATCCAATGATTTTTGAGAAAATCGCACATGCCACTTTAGCAAAAGGAGCATGGGATATTCTGATGAACACGTACAGAGGAGCTGAAAAGGTGAAGAAAGTTCGCCTGCAGACTATGCGGAGGCAGTTGAAGCTTCTTCAAATGACGAAAACAGAGAAGGTGGCAGATTATTTCTCACGGATATTGGTACTTGTTAATCAGATGAAGTCCAATGGTGAGACAATTTCAGATGTTCAGATTATGGAGAAGATTCTCCAAACACTGAATTCAAAGTTTGAGTACAAGGTGACTGCCATTGAGGAGTCCAAAGATCTCGAGACGATGACGTTGGATGAGTTGATGGGCTCACTCCAAGCCCATGAACAAAGTCTGGATGAGAAGTCAGAAATTGAGGTGGAGGAGGCTTTACAAAGCCAATTAAGTCTTAAGAGAGACAAAGATGAGACTCAGAGGAATTCTAAGTCTAGACAGTGGGGTCAGAACTTGCAAAACAGAAGAGGAAGTGCTTCCAGTTCTAGCCAGGGAACAGGTAGAGGGAGCAACAACAACAACAACACTAATCAGAGGAATAAATCTCAGGTTCAGTGTTTTAATTGTAAAAAATTTGGTCACTACAGGTCTGAGTGCAGATCTAGAATACAAGGCTTCCAAGCAAATGTTGCAGAAGATGGTGATCGTTCAGAAACATTGTTGCTAGCATGCAACATGGCAGACGATAGAGCCAAGAACAAATGGTTTCTAGATTCGGGTTGCAACAACCACATGTGTGGTGAAAAGAAAATGTTCACTTAGTTAGATGAATCATTTACTTCATCGGTGAAGTTTGGGAATGACACAACGGTGCCAACGATGGGGAAGGGAAGAATCTCTATCACTTTGAAGGATGGGTCCCAGAATGCCATCTCAGATGTATTGTTTGTTCCAAACCTACAGAAGAACTTATTGAGTGTGGGACAACTTTCAGAGAAAGGATATGACATACAGATCCACGAAGGAATTTGCACCATCAATAGTGCAGATAATGGGCTAATAGCAAAGGCAAAAATGTCACAAAACCGTTTGTTTCCGCTGCTTATTAATAGTGATAGTTTACCATGCTTTAGTTCAATGATTTGTGATGAGAATTGGTTGTGGCACATGCGGTTTGGCCATGTGAATTTTGGAAGTCTGAAACAACTAGCATTTAGAAAGATGGTTTCAGGATTACCTTCCATAAATTCCCCAGATAAAGTTTGCGAGACCTGTGTCTTGGGAAAGAAGCACATAGACCCGTTTCCCATAGGAAAGGCATGGAGAGCCAGTAAGCCCTTGGAGCTGGTGCATTCAGATTTATGCTCAGTGGAGGTTCCATCAAATGGAAATTCCAAGTATTTTATTACCTTTATTGATGACTTTAGCAAGAAAGCTTGAGTGTATTTCTTGCAGCAGAAGTCAGATGCTTGTGATACCTTTAAAAGATTTAAGGAGAATGTTAAGAAGTAGTGTGGAAGATCTATCAAGACGTTGAGAACAGACAGAGGCACATAATATATTGTCTGCGATGGTTTCTTGCAGAAACATGGCATTAATCATCAGATGACAGCCAGACACACTCCTCAGCAAAATGGAGTAGCTGAGAGGAAGAATAGAACAGTCATGGATATGGTCAGGTGTATGTTGCACTTGAAGAATTTACCCAAAGGTTTTTGGGGTGATGCAGTTGCTTGTGCGTTCTATTTGTTGAACAGGTGCCCTACTAGAAGTGTTCTCGGAAAGACTCCACGGGAAACTTGGACTCGACGCAAACCCAGTATTGGACATCTACTAGTGTTCGGTTTTATTTGCTATGCTCATGTACCTGATGTTTTGAGGAAGAAGCTTGATGATAAGGCAAAGAAGTGCATTTTCCTCGGCTACAGTCATATGACAAAAGGATACAAGCTATATAATCCAGTATCCGGAAAGCTAATTGTCAGTCGAGACGTTACCTTTGATGAGCAAGGTTGCTGGGATTGGTCCCATGGTAAGGGGAGCTCTTCAGATGTTAATGTTGATCTGGAAGAGATTATTCAGGAAGAACCTACCCCTATGACACCATCACCTGGTGTGACTCTAGATTTAGTAGAATCTTCCAGTCGCCCACAACTCCAACGGGTTTTGCCAGCTCGGTTGCAGGATTGTGTTCTCAATAATGACGACGACCTAACTGATGAAGAGTTAGTGAATTTTGCACTGTTTACAGATTGTGATCCTATCACATATGAAGATGTTGCTCGAGATGATTGCTGGATAAAAGCAATGGATGAGGAGATAAGTGCAATTGAGAAGAATAACACATGAGAGCTTACTGATTTGCCTCGTGGTAAATAGTCCATTGGTGTTAAATGGGTGTATAAGACAAAATACAAGCCAAACGATGAGGTGGAGCGTATAAAGCACTTCTGGTTGCAAAAGGCTACAAGCAGAAACCAGGGATTGATTATTTTGAGGTTTTTGCACCAGTTGCCAGACTTGACACCGTTCGCTTGATTGTGTCTCTTGCCGCACAGAATCGCTGGAGAATCTTCCAGATGGATGTAAAATCGGCATTCTTAAATGGTGAGATAGAGGAAGAAGTCTACATTCACCAGCCGATAGGTTTTGTGAAAATGGGGCAAGAAAAAAAGGTCTACAAGTTGAAGAAGGCCTTATATGGGTTGAAGCAGGCACCCAGGGCGTGGTATACATGCATTGACACATACTTTATTCAACATGAGTTTCAGAGATGTCCTTACGAGCACACTCTGTACATCAAGACAAATCCACATGGAGATATTCTCATTGTGTGTTTGTATGTTGATGATTTGATTATTATCGGCAATAACCCTAATATGATTACAGAGTTCAAGAAAGTAATGATTGGTCATTTTGAGATGACATATTTAGGGTTGATGTCTTACTTCCTCGGCATTGAGGTGAGTCAGACGGATGATAGCATATTCTTATGTCAGAAGAAGTATGCTGGTTATGTGTTGAAGAAGTTCAAGATGGAGGAATGTAAGCCGATTCTCACTCCTGTTGAAGAGAGATTGAAGTTAGTGAAAGATGGGTCTGGTGAGGTGATTGATGCTACCATCTTTCAGAGACTAGTAGGAAGTTTAAGATACTTAACTTCCACTAAACCTGACATTGCATATGGAGTTGGGTTTATCAGCAGGTTTATGGATTCTCCAAGGCAATCTCACTTGCAAGCTGGCAAGCGTATTTTGCGATATGTGAAAGGTACATTAGATGATGGTATCCTTTACTCTTCTGCTGATAAGATAGAGCTTGTGGGATACACAGATAGTGACTGGGCAGGTGATATGGAAGAGAGGAAAGGTACTTCCGGATATGCATTCCATCTGGGTTCCGTAGTATTTTCTTGGTCATCGAAAAAGCAGCAGGTGGTTGCTTTATCGACTATGTAAGCTGAGTATATTGCAGTTGCTAGTGGTGCTACACAGGCAGTGTGGCTGCGTCGTATGCTTTGTGACTTGAAGCATCAACAGAATGCTCCTACAGTGATCTACTGCGATAACAAGTCCACCATTTCACTGACAAAGAATCCAGTTTTTCATGGTAGGAGTAAGCACATTGACATCAAGTTTCATTTCATTCGAGACTTGGTAAAGGATAATGAAATCGTGATAGAATACTGTCGTTCTGAGGAGCAGATTGCCGACATATTCACGAAGCCGCTTAAAGTCGATTCATTCCTAAAACTAAAGAAAACTTTAGGCATGATAAGTTATGGAAAACTTGGTTTAAGGGGAGATATGTAGGATTTAATCTAAACCAAGTTGTTAAATTAGTAGAGTCAGTATTGTCTGCTAGTCAGACATTGTGTGCTGGTGTGTAATTAACAAAGTTTGCTGATAGTGTTAGGCAGTTTAGTTAGGCAACATACAAATCTTTAAGTAAAGTTCACATTTAATAGTTGTCAGGATTCCAACCTATATAAGGGCTGATCCAGTTTATTTTAATTAACTCAATTCAATACAAAGTAGTTTCTACAAATTGATTGTTGTTCACATAATTTGATGGAGGTCTCTGTTTTTATTTGCTCAGAAAAACAATACCATATGCAAAGAAATGTACTAAAAGTAAATATATATATATATATATATCAATGAATATTTATCTACTCATGAAAATTACCATCCATCATCATAAATACTTTCACCATACGATGTTCTTACTAAATTATTTCAACTAGTAAAGACATTAGACATTGAAAAATCAAACAATTTGACACAATGTTTTGCTCATCGAATAACATCTTGTTCTGATTCTTCGAAAACCGATCGGCCTGGAGATTAATTACATGCTTGTAAATGACAATAATATAGATCATAATCATAAAAAAGGAGCTAGGAAGCTGCTGTTATCACCCTTGATACAATTAAATTAAATGCTGGAGAGATATAATTGTCTAAGTTGTTTGCCACATTGACCATTGTTGGTCTATCGTCTACTGATTCAGAGATACATTTAAACATAAGCTTCGCAAAAGTTTGTAATTGCTGCTCAGTTTTCAGACATTGTCCATTTCCAGCAATTCTGGGATCAACAATCTCAGTATACCTATTATTCTCATTATATTCTTCAAATATTACCCTAAAAAAATTTATTTGTATTTTCATGACCCAATTCCAAATGATCATTAGCCTTAAATTCATGTATTCTCTGTCCACTCAAAAGCACAAATAGCGATGCACCAAACTATAAACATCAGTCCTCTCATCGTGGTCATCAGGCCCGATTTCTCCTGATGACACCCTCAAGATCCGTCGCTTTATTCGAGTTTCGCCTTGAGGAATAGATTTTGCTACTGAAAAATCAGACAGTTTGGCAACATATTGTTCATCCAATAAGATTGTTGATGCTTGAATACCGAAAAATACAATAGGTCTAGAGAATCCAACATGAAGATATGCAACTGCATTAGCTATCTCCATTGCAATCTTTAATCTTTGTGTCAATAATAAATAATCAAAATGGTGTTGAGGAAGACCACACAAATGATAATCAAGAGTCCTGTATTCTAATGATTCGAAAAACAGAATAGGAAGTTGAGTCTTTAAGCAGAATCCGATCAACTTTAAGATGAATACTCATGATCAAACTTCATAACAGAAATTGGACGGTTTTGCAGAAAACCCTTTTATACTTTATGAAAATACAAATCAGTCTTTTATAAGATTACGGTCGTCTTAGTTGTTTGTTGCTATCTTAAGCTCTTCCGTAGAGAACCCACGAATAGGAATATATTTACCCTTAGAAGAAGCAATCAACTGTTCCAATAAATCTGCCCCATTCTTCATAATAAATGCTTCCTTATTATCATATTTCTTTTCCCAATTCTTTCCCATTCTCAAACAACAACTCATGATACTGTAAAAAAAAAAAAAAACAACTCATGATCTGACCTATCCATAAACCCATGAAATGCTTACAACAATATATTATATTAAGAACAAAAATGCATAGTCTTTTCTAGTGTAAACATGGGATTTTAATAAAAATCATAACATCAAATCCTATAATTAAATACAGATGCTTCATAGAATTTCCATATGTGTGCAATGTGATAGAGGTGATGTTTATTAGAGAGAGAGAGAGAGAGAGAGAGAGAGAGTCTTTAAGTTACCTGCATCATGAGCATCGTAGAAACAAATGAAGTGATAAGCTCTGAAGGGATTTGTGCCTCATTTTTGTCAGTACCATCCTCCAATTTGAGATGAGATGTATAACTAGTAAGAAGGGGTCCGATGTGCTAGAAACAAAAACGATAACAAAATATAGAAAGATAAGATCTTCTTCTCATTGTGCTCCATTAATGGAGTTTCACGAAGCTCAAATCTTCTTAGCTTTTACTTTACTTTTCACTTAAACCTTTTATCAAACACCTTAGCTGCGTTTTCATGGTATCAGAGCCAAACTGACTAACAGTCATGGCTTCTCAACAATCAGTCGATTCTCCACAGTCTTCTAATGCAAATCAAAGCAACAGTTTGTCAGAGAAAGCATCAATGAAGGAGTTCTCATTGATTTCGAAGTGTCTCAATTTCAGTCTTGCGATTAAGCTAGGAAAATCGAACTTCATATATTGGAAATCTCAGGTACTCTCAGCTATTCAAGTTTTAGACTTAGAAGATTATGTTTGTGGTATTAATCAGACTGTAAACAAATTTGTTGATGTTGAAGTAATAAATGATTCTGGACAAAAGATTGTTGAAAAACATATTAGCAAAGAATTCTCGAATTGGAAAAGAATTGACAAAGTTCTCATAAGCTAGATATATTCAACAATCAGTGAAAATGTAATCGGTCAAGTAATATGTTGTTAGACATCATTTGAAGTTTGGAGTCATCTTGAGAGGCTCTATGCTCAGCAATCCATAGCCAAAATCTGTCAACTTAAAAATCAAGTGCAGTCGATGAAGAAAGGTTCAGATTCTATGGATGAATTTGCTCTTAAGATCAAAAAATCTAGGAGACTCTCTAATGTCCGCTGCTGAAGATGGAAGGGATAGAGATTTGGTTCTAAGTCTCATAAATGGAGTAGGCCACGAATTTGATGCAATTATAGCAGTAACCTCTACACAGCAGAGGTTCATTTCCTTTGAAGATGCACATTTCCTTGTAGTGATGCATGGACAGAGAGTTGAGCATCTACATTCTAGCAATCTTTATGTGGTTCAAGCTGCAACAAACTTTGCTTCCAATAACCAGAATAACAGAGGACAACGTGATGGCAATTATCAGAACAATAGATGTGGCAATTATCGAGGAAAAGGAAGAAATTTCAAAGGAGGAGGTAGGACTGGCAATCGAATTCACTATCAAGTGTGAAATAAGCCAGGACATGGAGCACTCAAGTGCTACTATCGCTTTGATCAAGGCTTCCAAGGTCCACAACAACACAATCAACACAATCAAGCTCATTACAATCAGTACTCAGGCTTTAATCAAGGCTCAGGCGTTGTTGCACAACATATGATTAGGTCCAACTCTTCTCAAGGAAACATCAATCCAATGCTTACAGAACCACAAGCAAATGTGCATCAGAATTCTGCTTTCATTGCCACACCTGAAACAGTGGTCGACCCAGCTTGGTATTTAGACAATGGAGCCACCAACCACATTACATCAGACTTGAACAACCTCTCTATAAGACCTGCTTACAGAGGTAATGAAAAGTATGTTGTTGGTAATGGTCATCAGCCCTCGATTTCTCATATAGGTAACACCACTATAAAGTCACACACACAGCCCCATCAACAACTTTTTCTAAAAAATATTCTGCATGTCCCACAAATTACTAAAAACTTGTTTAGCATCTCAAAATTTACTTGTGATAATCAAGCCTATGCCGAATTCTTTGCTAACAAATGTGTTATCAAGGATCTCAAAAAGAAGAAAGTTTTGCTACAAGGAACTCTTAAGGATGGGCTGTATTGCTTGAGGCTGGTAGAGAATCCAAAGGTGTTTTTCTTTGATTTCGAGACACGTCAAGATGGAGTTTTTAAGAGTGTGCTTAGTTCTTCTTGTAATGTAAATAATGCAAATAAATGGTAGCATGTATGGTTCCAAGAAGTCACAGACAGCTTTGTTAGGTACTTATAATACTATAAACGTCAATGTTTGGCAAGCCAAATTGGGGCATCCTGCTCCTTTGATTCTCCAAAAGATGTTGCATAACATACATTTTAATAAAAGATTTCAAGCACCATATTTTTGTGACTCTTGCAAGCTTGGAAAATTACATAGATTGCTCTTTTCGAATTTGGAGATCACTGCTAAAGAGCCTTTTGAACTTGTTTACTTGGATGTATGGGGACCATCTCTGGTATTGTCAACAGAGGGATATCGTTACTATGTTTCTTTTATAGATGCTTGTACGCAATTTTGCTGCATGTTTCCTTTGAAGCTTAAGTCAGATGTGTTAGATTTCTTCGTCAAGTTTCAGAAAGATGTGGAACTTCAGCTTGAGAAGAAAATCAAAAGCTTACACTCAGATATGGGTGGACAGTACATAGCCCTTACAAAATATCTAGCAAGCCAAGGAATACAAGCTAGATACTCATGCCCTCACACTCATCAGCAGAATGAAGTGGCTGAACGTTAGCATAGACACTTGGTTGAAATAGGTTAAACACTCTTAGCTCATGCAAACTTACCTTTGAAATTTTGGTTCGAAGCCTTTAGCACTGCTGCATTCTTGATTAATAACATGCCTATTGCTATTTTCCGTTTCGTCTCACCTTTTGAAAAGCTTTATCACAGAAAACCCAACTACAATTTCTTCAAATCTTTTGGTTGTAGTTGTTTCCCTTACTTACGAGATTATTCGAAACATAAATTTAATTTTCATACCTCAAAGTGTGTCTTTGCATAGAGGCTATAAATGCCTACATCCATCCGGGAGAGTTTACATTTCAAGGCATGTAGAGTTCAACAAACTCGAGTTTCCATATGTGTCCCTTTTTTCTTCAAATATGTCTGCTCAACATAATGTCAATGAGTCTAGCATTTCCTTTTCCTCTATTGATTGACACGTCGTTGCAGTGTCGTCAAAAGATGAACAATTAAGTTCGACCTCGCTAGCGTGCGAGTCATAGAGACTAGCACATCGGTAAGTGATGGTATCGTTCCGCAGGGAAGTGGGATCCGTCGACCGTCACCGGTTCTAGCTATTATTACAACACGCCGAGCGAACTCGTGTGTTGTGTGTGCGGAAAGGTGTAAACAATACTTTAAATAAATAAATTATATACAATAATATTTACAATGATAGGATGGAATGAAGAGAAGACAGAAATGTATGGATACGCTAAGGAAATGACTCAACCGTAACAATCCTCATAATTAACCACTAGACTCACCTAGTCCCTCAAATGTGCAAATATATGTTATAGGCTCGTGTCCCCTTAATTGATCTTTAATCTCTCTAGATGTCTTAGAGATCACATCCACACAAATCATGGATTCATTAAGTGCCATGGAACACACAAAAGAGCCATGTACGCCAGCCTAGTGATACTCTCACTTTTTGGTCATATACATAAGACATTTAGTTGGGCATGTAATGCACAACTGCGTGGGCCATACTACAGTCAATAATTCATCCATGAGGCTAACCAAATATGGGATAGCAACCAAGTGAAAGCATTAAGAATACGAGATACACATACAACATGTATATTATATGCTCGTGTCCCCTTAAATAATATCTACCCTCTTTCGAGCGCATAGAGATTGCATACACACATACAAAGTACACATGAAACCATTAAGGACTGTAGGGCACCCACACGAGCTCTACACTCTAGCATAGTGATCTCTCAACTTTTTGGTCAAATGTAGAGAATACCACGTCGAACATGTTAATGCGAACCACACGATATATAACACATAACCTAAATATCATTCACAATGTGGCTAACCGAATGAAAGCATTAAGCATATAAAACACCCATATAGCTACAGCACAAGAGAAATTCTGTGGTCTTTACTCTAGATACGGATTCAGTTTGATCTAACCCCTAGGGTGGCTAGACATGAGAAACAAGTTCACCTAACACTAATGTGCAATAAGTTGGTTGTTTAATATTAAGGACATTCAATTTGGGTTAAAGGTTCATCCTCTTGATTAAGGAATTCTCCAACATCAATTCATCACCCAATCTGGCTAAGGATACGCAATTGTGTCTTTGAAACAAAGACCCATTAAGCACAAAGATTTGAACCAAGACCAATTTAACAACTAAATGTATGAACCGAAACCTTTTCTACTCGTTGTTAAATTGGTCTATACATTTAGTTGTTAAATTATAATCCCTTATACTTAAATTACTCTACGCATGGTATTTTGGTCATTTTATACAAACACTCATGGGAAGCTAAATTACTCTATTCCTACATTAAATTACTTTACTCCTAATCTTAATCATGCATACATATCAATTTTAACCCTCCACACATATTGATTTCACAATAAGAGTTTAAATCATGAAATTAGCAAAGAGAAAAACAAAACAACCGAATAAACATACATATATTGCACATGTGAAGGTTTACAATATTCCCAAATCGGGGTAAACATTAATGAAACAAAAAATTATAAAGTAAAGAGTAAATAAGAGCAAACCCTTGAAGACAAGTCCTCCAAAGATGCTCCAAACCTTCCTAGCTCGGATTTGGTCCTAAAACCACTCATATTTCCTTAAAATTGGTTCTAAAATGGATGGAGGAAGTGTAAAATGGTGTTATGGAGGTGTATGGTGAGCTCCCATGGAGGAAAATCCTCTATGGGAGCTATTTCTCTCCTTATTATATGAAGAAGATGAAATATATGAAGAAGATGGAAGAAGAGAAGGGTTTGAGCGTGAGAGAGGAGAAGGAAGAATGTGGGAGAGTGAAGAGAAAGGAGAAAATGGGAGTATATAAAGTGGAGGGAGGTTAGGGCATGAAATGGGGTGTGAAAGGATAAGATTGCCCTTCAAATTCGGCCAAAATTAACAGTTGAGGTACTGTTGGGTTTTCAGCTTCGCGCACCGTTACAAAAACAACCATAACTTCCTTTAAAAAATCCATTATTAAGATATGTAAAAAAAATGGAAAGTAGACATCCGGTGCTTTTCTAAAAGAGGTAACGGGACACGTAGTTCAATCTGAGGAGGAAGATATGGCCACCGCAAGTTGACTATTATGCATGCAGATTTTCAATTTCAATCTCCTGAATTCGGTTCCCTAAATGGTGCCTAGGGTGCCGAATTCAGGGAGCATGCAACACTGCTTGAAATTTGTCAGTCCCAAACCACAGATTTAGGGGGGCTGAAACCAAACTTTCAAAAATTACACTTTTACCCCAAAATTTCCACATTTCTGCACTTTAGTCCCTCGACTGGAAAATAACTTGAAACACTTAAATGCAACGTTAAATACCCAGTTTTACCTGGGAAACAAGCATAAAAGATGAAACTAAGGGGCTACACAATGTGTAGAAATAGGCATTATCATATGTCAACAATATTCTTAATACCATCCCAACACATAACAGAGTAACTAGCATGTCTGTTCCTTCAAGTCCTAGTTCACCTTTTCATCAGACTTGCTCTCAGCTTCCACGGGACATTAATACCATATTAGAAATTTCTGGTGATACAATGGATCGACTGGTAGCTCTATCAGTCCAAGACCAATGAACTCTCCAATTCAACATATCAAATGTCCTCCACCTACTGAATCAGTTTACCCTATGATTACCAGAACTAAAAATGGTATCTTCAAGCCAAAAATGTATGCGAGCTGTTATCTAGAAGATTCTGAGCCAAAATCTATCAAAGATGCTTTGTAGGACCCTAAATGGCTACATGTTATGAAACATGAATTTCATGCGTTACAAGCAAACAAGACTTGGACACTAGCTTCTTTTAATTCTAATATGAATGTGGTAGATAGTAAATGGGTTTTAGAATCAAATACAAGCAGGATGGAAGTTTGTTGAAGCACAAAGCTAGATTAGTGGTAAACGGTTTCCATCAAACCCCTGGTCTCAATTTTTTGGATAATTTTAGTCCGGTTGTAAATGTGTCGACGATAAGAGTAATCTTTTCCATTGCAGTAACTTACAATTGGCTTATTGAGCAAGTAGACATTAATAACACTCTACTAAATGGAAACTTGAATGAGTTGGCTTACATGACCCAACCGGAAGGTTTTGTGGACAACTCCAAACCTCATCATGTCTGCAAGCTAAACAAATCACTTTATGGCCTTAAGCAGACTCCTCGAAGCTGGTTTCATAAGCTTCGTATAGCTCTCTTGTCTTGGGGTTTCAAAAATTCAACATTTGATTCCTCTCTATTTCTCAAGTTCACAGGTGCCAATTCGCTGTTCTTATTGGTGTACGTTGATAACATATTGATTACTGGAAGTAACAAGATTCTTATTAACAATCTTATAGCCACATTACATCAGTCATTTGCTTTGAAAACCTTGGACAAGTAAGCTACTTTCTAGGATTTAAGGCATTCAAAGATTCTACATGATTGTATCTAACACAGTCCAAGTATATCTTGAATTTACTAAAGAAGAAAAATATGTCTGATTCCAAGCCTTGTAACACTCCAATTGCAGCTGGAAACAAGCTTTCTTTGACAGATGGAATTGCCTTCGGGTCCGACGCTTTATCAAAGCACAATTGGTGCACTTTAGTACCTTACAAATACAAGGCATGTATCTCATTTGTAGTGAACAAACTCAGCCATTTCTTAGTTGCTCCCACCTTGGTTCATTGGCAAGCATGTAAAAGAGTCCTTCGATATTTGAAAGGGACTCATCACCTTGGTCTTCGCTTCCAAGCTGCGTTAAAGCTCTCACTTGAAGCTTTTTCAGATGCCGATTGGGCCAGCTGTATCGATGACAGGCGTTCAACAAGTTGAAATTGTGTTCTTCTTGGTGGAAATTTAATTTTGTGGAGTTCTCATAAGCAGCGTGTTGTAGCTCAATCTTGCATGGAGGCTGAATATCGCTCAATGGCCAAAGTGACCACAGATGTTCTTTGGCTACGTTCATTGCTCACAGAACTTCATCTTCCTATTTCAGCTTGTCCGATTGTCTTGTATGACAACATAGGTGCAAATTTATTGTCTCAAAATCATGTTTTTCATCAACGTACCAAGCACATTGATATAGACACTCACTTCATTCGTGAGAAGGTCTTATCCGGTGAGATTGACACTCGTTATGTGCCAACTCAACTTCAGATAGCTGATATCTTTACAAAAGGGTTCACTCGTGATCGGTTTCAGTTCATCTATTCGGAATTGAATCTTATGAATTCTCCTAAGTTTAGTTTGAAGGGGGATGATAAGGTTACTGAGATACAAAAGTCTCTAGCTAGTTTGTTGGGCATAGTATCTGATTCAAGAAGAACAGAGCATGGTTCTGGTCAAAGCTTCAAGTTGGTTAAATAACAGTTTAGATAATTTAACTGTGGTTAGTTAAGTTGACTTTAGTTAGATTTTATATTAACTATGATTAAGAATAACATAATGAATGTTGAGCTATAAAAAGTTAGTTAGATTATGGTATATATAACCAGGTTAGGTGTATTGTATTTCTTAGATAACAAAATTTAGAAAGATAAGATCTTCTTCTCATTGTGCTCCATTAATGGAGTTTCACGAAGCTCAAATCTTTTTAGCTTTTACTTTACTTTTCACTTAAACCTATTATCAAACACCTTAGCTGCACTTTCAATGGAAGCCATAAGACTCGCAATTGGCTTCCTTTAGAAGTACAAGTACCGTGGCAATATGCTTCTTGAGATATTCAGAATCTTTAGCAAAACCTCTTGCACCATTTTGCCTTTCCAGTAAATCATTGTTTGTGTGTTTGAGCTCAATCACCAATACTTTCTATAACGTTTCCAAAAAAGAAAAATCTGTGAGATCACACTTCTAATGCAATTCAATGTGTATTATGCAAAATAACCAAAAAACCAGGGATGGAAAAGCAAAAGAAGTCGATTGATTTAGATTAGTTAAAGTAATTGTGCAGCAAAACCTAGGTCACCAAGTTGATAAATATGCCAACATTTATTCAATTATTTAGCATCATCTCCTAACAGTATGCTGGATGATTCTAAGGAATTTATGAACTCTATACAAAATTACAGAATAATGCCAAACAACTATAATACTGAAAATGTATAAAGAATATTAACCTTCTTATCAAGAGCACTGGTCAGCCCAGAAAGAGCTCGTATATCATATTCCTTAACTTGACTATAGACTGCTTGAGGTGTCATAACAAAGTCAGTAGTTGCTGACTTAGCTGGACGAATCACACAGTTTGCTTCACCCTTGGAAAAAGTCAGAAAACCAGATAAGTTAATGTTATGGGTGAGTATATTCCTCAATTAGAATGTGTCATGTAGTGTGGATAACAAACTTCAGATAGAGATCAAGCAGAGGTCATTCTATCAGTCAATCACTCTCCTCTGAAACCTTTATTCCCCTTCCTAGAGAGCTTCCTATTAACTTGAGC
Source organism: Dipteronia sinensis (assembly GCA_033220585.1). Lineage (NCBI taxonomy): Eukaryota > Viridiplantae > Streptophyta > Magnoliopsida > Sapindales > Sapindaceae > Dipteronia > Dipteronia sinensis. The sequence continues at coordinate 6,036,329 of CM065642.1, forward strand.
AACGGAGCGATTAACAGCACACTGTCCGCTATTCCTAATGATTCTCCATTTGTTTAGAATGTCATGTTCACCACTTCACAATCAGTTCAGTTTTTGGAATTAAGTGAGAATAAAAATTATGACACCTGAATATTATACATCCAAGAACTGATCTTTGATAACAGTGTTAGGTTTCAGAGGATATTTCGAAACCCTAACACTCCTTCTTATACCTGATACCTGTAAGATTCACTTCCAAACAATACAAGAAATATGCAAATGTAGTAACAACACATACAAAATTAATAAACCCTAAAGCTGATACACAATTTATTCTGTTTTATCTAGCTATCTGCAAATATAACTAATAGCAGATATAAGAACATATTCCAGAAAAAAGTTCAACAAGAATCTGTGTATCAAACCAAAAAGAAACAGAAACAGAAGAATAATCTTGAACTAAAAATAAAAACAAGAACAGAAATCAAGAGAACACCAGAACTTATCATGGTTCAGATCGAAAGATCCTACATCCACGTTGAGCTTGCACACAGAGAAGCCCAATCCACTATATGAGAGTCTTTAAAACTACAGAGTTACACAATCAAGACTAGAATCTACCCTGAAACCCTCTACTGTTCCAGATCCGTAACCATCACAGATCAGGAACCCTAATCTTTCTTTACAAGACAAGATTATAAGAATAACTCTCTCAATCGTTACACAAAGAGTATACTACTCCTAAATCACTCTCAAATCACTCAAAAATACACCTGAGATTACAAAAGAAGTCACTCAAGAACACTGGAATCACCAGAAGTGAATGGGGAGATGTTTCGGTTGAGAGAACACAAGAGAGGAGAGAAAAATTCAGAAAACCTAAAATGAATTGATTTCTTCTCTCTCCTCATCTCTTTCTTTATATACCAATATCATCTGACTCAGCACCGCAATTAGCAACAGCCAATAATACTTTTCCATCTCAGCTTTGCAATCTGTCTTACTAACATTATCTGTTTGCATCAGATAATCAATTCCAAAACACCACCGTATTTGAAAGGAAGATGAATTAGGCCTGATCAAGATATGGATCTGGAACTGATAGTAATTGGGCCTTCATGGGTTGATTCTGTGTTTTGGGCCTTCTGATAACTTGGTTGGACTAATTTTTACAACATATTCCACCTTAGTCCAACTCCTTTCATATAGCAGAACAGCTTTTCTGTGATACCTGCTCAAGACAGAACAAACACATCAACCGTAATCACCTATCTCAAACAGTTTAAGCAATGCTTAAACTTGTTATAAGATACTATCTTAGTACCCATGTCAGTTGGATTATCTTCAGTGGAAATGTTTTCCACCTGAACTATACCATTAGATACTTGGTCTCTAATTAAATGATACTTAACCTCTATATGCTTTGTTCTTTCATGAAAAACAAGATTTTTAACTAAATGCAATGCACTTTGGCTATCTGTGTAAATGACAGCCTTTCCACCAAAAATATTTATCTCTCCTAAGAGGACTTGAAGCCAAATTGCTTCCTTAATTGCCTATGTGACAACAATGTATTCAGCCTCTGTTGTGGACAAGGCCACAACTGACTGAAGCTGACTTTTCCAATTGACACAACAACCTGCAATGGTGAAGAAATATGAGGATGTGGACCTTCTCTTATCTCTATCACCAGCATAATCTGAATCTACATAGCCTACTAAGTCTATGACAGTATTAGAGCAATCATAAATCAGCCCTACATAAGTGGTAGAGCTGATATACCTAAGCAGCCATTTCATAGCATTCCAGTGTCCTTTCCTTGGGTCAACCATATATCTAGCTAGGACACTAATTGCTTGAGCTAAATCTGGCCTAGTGCTAATCATAGAATACATGATATAACCTACAACACTAGCATATGGGACAGACTCCATATATCTAGATTCCTCAATAGATCTAGGTGACAAAGCTGCTGATAACATGAAATTAGAGGACAAAGGAATGTTAACAGGTTTACAGTTCTTCATAGCAAACCTATCTACAAGTTTTAACAAATAGTTACATTGTTTTAAACACAACCTAGACTCATCTCTAGCCCTCTCAATTTCAATACCTATAATTCTTTTTGCATTCCCTAAATCCTTCATATCAAATTCAGATTTAAGTTTCTTCTTTAAATCCTTAATCCTAGACATGTTCTTACTAGCTAATAGCATATCATCAACATATAAAAGTAAATAGACAGAATTTTGAATATTATCACTATCAAAGTAAAAACATGCATCATATTTACTTTTAATAAATCCTATGCTAGTAACAAAAGTATCAAACCTTTTATACCATTGTCTATGGGCTTGTTTCAGTACATACAAGGATTTTCTAAGAAGACAAACATGGGAGGGGTGAGTTTTGGACTCAAATCCTTCCGGTTGAGACATATAAATGGTTTCATCTAAGTCTCCATGCAAAAAGGCAGTTTTAACATCCAATTGCTCTAACTCTAAGTTGTAATGGCTAACTAAAGTAAGAGTGATTCTAATGGTTTTATATTTTACTACAGGGGGAAATATATCATTATAATATATCATTTCCCTTTGAGTGAACCCTTTAGCCACTAATCTAGCCTTACACCTAACCGGATCATTCTGTCCTAAGCCCTCTTTTATCTTAAACAACCATTTACAAGCTACTACTGATATGTCATATTTCATCTGGGCGTGACCCCATATTTTCCCATGTTTTTCGCTTATTTTCCGAGCTTTAACCCTATATTTAATTTATTTCACGTATTTCGCAGGGTGTCATTTAGTTTTGAGCTCCCGGTATGTTTTTGTCCGATTAAGGAGCGAAACGAAGCAAAGTTGTTGTTATATGTGTGAAAGCCTGATTTTGGACTACCAGAAGAAGAGGCGACATGGAAGGCGACTTCCCCATGTCGCCTACGATGTCACCTCTCACACTGTCTGTTTTGAAGAATTGCTCTAGAAGAAGTGGCGACATGGGAGGCGACTTCCCCATGTCGCTTAGAAGATCGCCAAATGCAATGTGAGGAAATGTTCGAGGAGACCTATTGATAACCAGTGCATTTCCTCACAGTGCATTTGGCGACCTTTTTGGGGGAAGCTGCTACTACTACAGCCTATATAAAGACAACATTTATATGCACCAACAATCTATTTCTACATGGTTATCCGATCAGGGGTTTTAAGTCCTATAGCAGTGGAGGGAGACCTATTGATCAGATAGGCTGTAGTAGTAGCAGCTTCCCCAAAAAATTCTAGTTCAAACCAGCCCTTATAAGTAGGCATCTAACCTTTTCTAAAACTGTCATATTCATTCTCTCAGCTACTCCATTCTGTTGTGGAGTATGTCTTACTGTTCCTTGTAATCCCTTGTTCTTCACAAAATTTATTAAAACTCTCATTACACAATTCTAACCTATTATCAGTTCTAAGAGTTTTAACTTTCTTGGAGATTTGGTTTTCAATCAACCTCTTCCAAACTTGGAAGCTCTCAAAAGCTTGATCTTTGGACTTTAAAAGATAAAGCCAAAGTTTCCTAGAGTGCTTATCAATGAGGGACAGAAAATATATGTTCCCTCCATGAGATGAGACCTTAGAAGGCCCCCACAGATCTGAATGGATATATTCTAAAATCTGTTTTGAGGTATGTGGAGCATTGCTAAAGCTGATCCTATGTTGTTTGCCTAGGACACAATTCTCACAAAATTCTCACAAAATTCTAGCTTGCTAACTTGATCCCCATTTAGGAGATTCCTTTTGCTCAACTCTAAGATACCTCTCTCACTCATGAGACCTAATCTCATATGCCATAGCACACTATTATCACTGTTTTTAGAAGCCACATTAGCAGCCTCATTAGTGACTGTCTCACCTCTAAGTACATACAACCCATTCTTTTTGTCACCTTGAAGGACAACAAGAGAACCCTTAGAGGCTTTTAGGATACCTCTTTCAGCCTTGTAAATATATCCCTCTTCATCTAATATACCTAGAGAAATTAAATTTATCTTAAGGTTAGGCACATATCTTACATTCCTAAAGACCCTAATCATCCCATCATACATTCTAATTCCTATAGAACATATACCTTCCACATCACACTGTTGATCGTTCCCCATTAACACACTGCCACTTTTGAGTTCTTGGAACTTAGTGAACCATTCTTTCCTATGGCATATATGAAATGAGCAGTCTGAGTCTAGAATCCATTCAGAACTCATATCCTTAGTGTTCACAGCTAAAACCTCACTAGGTTCATATGATTTAGATGATATAGCAGGATCACCCTCAGTTTGGGTTTTTTCTTGGTTTTTCTTTTTAAATTCATAACAAAATTTCTTAATGTGACCTTATTTGCCACATAAGTAGCATTTTCTAGACCCGTTTCTATTCCTAGACTGTGATCTATGATTAGGAGTCTTACTTCTATGTTTATTCTTATTGTTAAAGTTGTTACCATTAGATTTTACAGGCTGCCTTCCTCTAACAAATAAATTTTCCTCACTATCTTTCTTTTCAATTTTAAGCTCTAATTCTTTAGACTTTAAAGCAGAAATACACTCTTCCAGTGTCAGAGAAGTCCTGCCATAATTAATGGCAGCCTTGACATCCTTAAAGGATTCAGGCAGTGAGTTGAGGAGAATGATAGCCTCATTCTCTTCACTCAGCTTCTCATTATCTCCTGCATTAGCTAATTCTAGTGTCATCTTCTTGAATTTATCAAGGTTCTTTCCTAGAGTTTTACTAGGGTCCATTTTGAAACTAAAGAGTCTTTCTTTCAGGTATATTTTATTAGTCAATGACTTAGTCAAGTAAAGGCTTGCTAGTTTCTTCCAAAGACTATATGCAGAAGTTTCATCATTTACTTCTCTTAAAACATTACCAGACAAATTTAAAATGATAGTTCCTAATGCCATTTCTAACATATCATGCTTTTGTTCATCAGAAAGACTACTAGGCAGTTTATCAACACCTTCAATGGCCTTGAGGATTTTCTGTTGAGAAAGTAAGGCTTTCACCTTCCTTCTCCAAATCCCGAAATCCCCAGTGTCATCAAACCTATCTATTTCAAATTTCATATTAAAAACAGAATTGTTAAAGTTACCAAACTGATGTTCTGGTTGCAGTTCCCGAGTGCTCTCAGCTTCACTGGAACTCTCTTCTTCTCCAGAAGAATCTTCAAGGCTTGAAGGTTCTGCCACCGGAGGATCTACTTCTTGTATGTTCGCCGTTGCTACTGATCCTAAGCTCTGATACCACTGTTAGGTTTTAGAGGATATTTCAAAACCCTAACACTCATTCTTGTACCTGATACCTGCAAGATTCACTTTCAAACAATACAAGAAATATGCAAATGTAGTAACAACACATACAAAATTAATAAACCCTAAAGCTGATACACTATTTATTCTGTTTTATCTAGCTATCTGCAAATATAACTAATAGCAGATACAAGAACATATTCCAGAAAAAAGTTCAACAAGAATCTGTGTATCAAACCAAAAAGGAACAGAAACAGAAGAATAATCTTGAACTAAAAATAAAATAAAAAAGAACAGAAATCAAGAGAACACCAGAACTTATCGTGGTTCAGATCGAAAGATCCTACATCCACGTTGAGCTTGCACACAGAAAAGCCCAATCAACTATATGAGAGTCTTTAAAACTACAGAGTTACACAATCAAGACCAGAATCTACCAAGAAACCCTCTACTGTTCCAGATCCGCAACCATCACAGATCAGGAACCCTAATCTCTCTTTACAAGACAAGATAATAAGAATAACTCTCTCAATCGTTACATAAAGAGTATACTACTCTTAAATCACTCTCAAATCACTCAAAAATACACCTAAGATTACAAAAGGAGTCACTCAAGAACACTGGAATCACAGAAGTGAATGGGGAGATGTTTCGGTTGAGAGAACACAAGAGAGGAGAGAAAAATTCAGAAAACCTAAAATGAATTGATATCTTCTCTCTCCTCATCTCTTTCTTTATATACCAATATCATCTGACTCAGAACCGCAATCAGTAACCACCAATAATACTTTGCCATCTCAGCTTTGCAATCTGTCTTACTAACATTATCTGTTTGCATCAGATAATCAATTCCAAAACGCCATCGTATTTGAAAGGAAGATGAATTAGGCATGATCAAGCTATGGATCTGGAAATGATAGTAATTGGGCCTTCATGGGTTGATTCTGTGTTTTGGGCCTTCTGATAACTTGGTTGGACTAATTTTTACAACAAACAGAAACCAACATTCTCTCACAAGGATATAATAACTGAAACACTACACTGCCTGCACAATTATGTACCAGGTTAATCATGCAACAATGTCAAACAAGAAAAAAAGAAAACTTACATGTTTTACACTCTGTTAAAACAAAACTGTCCAATTCATATTTAAATGAGCAGCTACCACTGAGCAAAACTGTCCAACTTATATCTTTTAGCTGTGGGTGTGAGCAGCTACCACTGAGCCAATTTGGACTTACTTCTTTTGTGGTTGGTCTTGTGTAAATATATTTACTTATAAGGAATCAAATAGTGATATCAAAATATTCATATTTAAATGATAGTCAAACACATCCATGTAACTATGTAACAAAAAAAATGCAAAATAAAATAGTGAATTTGAATAGAAAAATAAAATGTATAGGACCAAGCTGAAGCGCACAGAGATGGAGTCCGAGTACTTGAAGAGATGGTTCGATTCACTAAAGCATCTCCAATGCAAAAATGATTTGCATATGAATAATTGTTGACATGGCAACAATGTCAAAAGACTTGCTTTCTATGTGGCATAAATATAGACTTGATAGACAATAAACTTATAATTTGGTCTCCAATACTTTCGTTTAAAACACATTTTGTTTTAATGACGTGTCTAATTTTATTTCCTATATTCTTTTTTATTTTATTCTCCTTACCAAAAATAGATGAAAAATTAATGTCAACTTTAAATGTTTATCTAGTCAACCTAAAAAAGGATTGTGTAATAGGTAGTCTGAAAGTGGACGGTCATATTGACAATGTCTACTATTTTTTTGTCACGTCAGCTTGAGGTTGAATATGCACGGTTGCATTGAAGACACAATTATTAGTAGAATGTCTATTTATCCTACGTGGCATCTTTTTTTTTCACAAACAACGTTTACATTGGAGATGTTCAAATATCTAAACAAAACAGGAGGCTGCAGCGTAAAGTGGAGGAGCTCCAGGTCATGAAGGTGGGGCCCACCCACCATCCTCTCGCCCCACTCTTTCCGACCACTTACTGCAGCCACTCTCACTATTATATTCAATGACATGCTAATAATTCTGACATCTGTTGCGTACAGAACTGTTGAGAAAAATATTTTAAAATTTATAAGAATATTTTATAAGAATATGGAAAGTGATTAGAGTATTTTATTTGGAAGATTATCAATTTAGTTTTTAAGTTTTATTGAAATATTAGGGTCTGTCCTGTAAGCGTTTTTCAGTGACTGTTTTTCGAAAATAAAAATAAAAATGAAAACAGTGTTTTTTTTTGTTTTTCAAATTCTGAAAATACGTCTGGTAGCATATACGGGAAACTGTATCCTGAAATTGAAAACAGTAAAAACGGGTCTGGTAGCTTCACTGAAAGCTGAATTCTGAAAATGAAAACAGTAAAAACACGTCTGGTAGAATAACTGAAAAATATCAAAAATTATAATTTTTCTTATATTTTTTCTATTGCAATTTTTAATTTGAATAAAAGGGAGCTAATAATTCATCCCAAATAATTATCAAATAACTCATAATTTAAAAATTGTTGTAAAAATAAAGAGAAAAATATAATAATGAATCAGAGAAGAAAATTGATTCACCGAATACATACATATATACATATACATATATATATATATATATATTGAATAAAAGTGAGTCACCAGAACATTACACATGAAATTCAGTAAACTGGAGTTAAGTTAACAAAATCTGGAGTTAAACGTGCTACCAGTAAACTCATATCTCCACATTTAGCAAACATACCAACAAGACTAGTTCCTACAAACTGATTAACACTAACTTCACTCTTGATAATCAATGCATGATATCTTCTTCTCAGTTCAAGACATCTTTCATTGCTACAAAATTTTAAAACACCAATCACAAAACGCCTATCTAGTAAACTCCCTGAAGAAGAACATGTAGGGGCATCATTTGTACACACATCGTCACTGCAATCATCATGAGAAGTACCATTACCTGTAAAATAACCATTTTTAACCACACCCTTTTCTACATCAATCACATATCCAGCGTAGTTAATTGGAATCAATTGTTGAAACAACAATTCGTTTAGGACTTCTATCGAACAATGTATATACAACTTTTGAAGGAATATGTTCACTAGCCATAGATGTCATTGGGAGGCTGGAATTTTTAAGCCTGAATGGGTCTTTTACACTGGAAGTGGAAGGAAAAGAAATTGAAAAGCTAGTATTCAAACAAAGTTTAGTAAAATTTCAAGGAAAGAAAATTTTTAACTTCGCTGGATGACTAATAAGTGGACTCAGCGAAGAAGAAGAAGAAGAAGAAGAAAAAGAAGAAGAAGATGAAGAAGGAGAAGAAGAATAAGCCGATTGGAGGCGGAGAAGAAGAAGAAGAAGTTGATCGGCGGCGAAGAAGAAGAAGAAGAAGCCGATTGGAGGCGAAGAGGAGAAGAAGAAGAAGAAGCGGATCGGCGAAGAAGAAGAAGAAGCCGATCGGCGGCGAAGAAGAAGAAGAAAAGGAGTCTGGAAAAAGATGAAGAAGAATAGTGACGGGAAGATGGAGAAAAGTAAGAAAAAAAATGATTTTTTTTTAAAAAATGATTTTTTTTAAAAAAAAATGATTTAAAAAAAATAAGTGAAAAACAAAAAAAAAACAAAAAAGAAAAACGAAAAACAACTTTCAGATGTTTTTCAAATTTTTCACTTTTAACACTAATTGTGTTTTTCAATTTTTTTTGTTTTTCGAAAATAAAATGAAAAACGGTTAAACGAACGCGAATTCGAAATCGTTTTTAGAAAATAAAAACGAAAACAAAAAAAAAACAGCTACATGACGGGGCCTTAGTTCGTTTAACTATATTTCCGTTTTTAGTGCCCATAGTCTCTATATTTTTGTAAATTCATCAATTTGGTCTTTTTGACAAGAATTTTAACGGTCTAACCCTCGCATAAAAGAAAGAATGACATTTTTACAATTGACTTTAATTTAATGGCCTAAAAGCACAATTTTGCCCTTGAACTTTTAAAAATTTGACAACTTTACTCTAACTATTTTCCAATTAAAATTTGACTTTTGTCACCATTTTTTCTAAAACAATAATTAAATAATAAAATAAAAAGTTGATCACGGTTTTTTTTTATTTTTAATGTTAGTCTTTGGCTTCATTTCATCAAAATGATTTGATGGGCTATTGAAGTTTGGTTTCTGAAACAACAGTGTAAGTTCTCTTTCACTATTATCTATCCAAATCAATTTAATTTGCTGGTGGAAGTAGGATTTTTCTCCCAATGTTTTGTAACCGTCCATACTCATTAGATAAAATTTGTTCCTAAAATGTTAAAGATAGTTTTTATGTTCAAACTGATAATTATTTGGATCTATTTAGTCATATGAATAACATGTTTTAATTACTGGACAACCATATAATTTATAAACACAACAACAGTTCATAAAACTGAGCGCTATAACACTTGAGAGCGAGTTCTCTTCAGTTCGCGACTATGCAACACTTGAGGCCGAGTTCTCTGCAGAATGTGACTAGAAGAACTACTGTGGCCTTTTGAGGAATTATGAACATTCTACAACAAATCAGAACAGACATAGTAGAGGTCAAGGCAGGAATTGTATTAAAACAAAAAATGCGCAGACTCCTAGATTTGAGAAAAAACGTTTTGCGACTATATCAAGTTATATAGCTCGCTTAACGTATTTAGCCACATGTTAATATAGTCCTACAAAAAAGTATTGGAGATTGCTTAGTTTAGTGAATCAATGTATACCGTTTTTTCATGCAACTGTTGTATGGCTTTATTAATGTCACCATCCGAATATAGTTCAATCGAATTCCAGTTAAATTCTACTTTTTGTAATGTTGGCGTGCTTGAGACTCCTTGAGAGAAATTCTTCATCTTGGGGCATCCTCTCATAGTTAATTCTTCTAAAGATGGGAATTCTAAGACGGAGTTCCCAGAGCAGAAACTTGTGAGATTTGTAAAAATTGGAGTGACAAACTCTAGAATTTGCTGAAAACAGTTATATCCTCTATTACACCTCCTTGATTTTCTACTATTTCTGTAACCTTTTTGCAGTTCATTATACTCACTCGAATGAGCTGCACAAGACTTTTGGCTGTTGAGGATGTTATCATGTTTGTCAAACTCCGGCAATTTTGAACTTCCAGAACTGTTAGATTCTGAAAAGAAGCTGAAGGAGACATTAGATTGATCAAACTGTCACAGTACCATACTTGTAGAACTTCAAGATTTTGAAGAATAAAGTCCAATTTGGAGTCTTGTTTCCATATGTACTTAAGATCCTTAAGATTTCAGAGAAATAGTTTTTTAATTTTTGTAGGCATCTGTGCTTGTGTTTGTACCTCTTCCTAGGAAAATATATCTTTGTATGAACAATGAAAAAGTGAAAACATTTCTAGATTGTGAAAGCATCAAATGATACCAAGTGGCAAAACTGCTGATTCATCATTCCCTATTTCCATAATTTTGAGATTGTAAAGAGTACATTCTGGAATTTGGACCTGCCACATCATAGTGATGTTCTTTCCGACTAAATTCAATTTCTCCAAGCAGGGAAGGCCTAGCAACCAATCAAATAAAAAGCGAACATGTGTTATTTCCCATGAATAATTTCATATGTTTTTTATTCTTTTTAAATGTACCCAGTTGAACTTACAACATTATTGACAGGCTAAATGAGTAACACTCTTTACCACCAAGCCACATTGAGCAGTGGTAACTTTATATTTATTTTTTATGCTAATTTCATATCTATTTAAAAATAGGAAAAAATTGACCAATTTCTGATGTAGGACAATTGGTTTTGGACTTTGAAGAAGAGATGGATTGGAAATTGTCCAAAAGAGGTGCTCCAAAGAAACGGGCATAACTTTTAGCTCGGTTGTCAGATTTCCTATTATAATATGTTTTCGGAAAGGGTTTGCTGATGTGTTTCCGGAAGAATTACTAGAAGAACTTCCACCCCTACGTGATATTCAACATCATATTGATCTAGAGCTAGGGGATGTGTTACCAAACAAGCCATATTATCATATGAGTCCTCCTGAGCATGAAGAATTACGGAGATAGGTTGAGGAGCTACATTCAAAGGGGCATATTCGTGAGAGTCTTAGCCCGTGTGCTGTACCCGCCCTTTTAATACCAAAAAAAGATGGAACATGGAGGATGTGTTTAGATAGCCGTGCAATTAACAAGATCACTGTTAGGTATCGTTTTCCAATTCCGAGACTGGATGATTTGTTAGATCAGTTGAGTGGGGCTAATATTTTTACCAAACTGGACCTGAAGAGTGGGTACCATCAGATTCGTATTCGGCCTGGGGACAAATGGAAGACAGCGTTTAAAACGTGTGAGGGTTTATATGAGTGACTAGTCATGCCTTTTGGGTTGTCAAATGCACCAAGCATCTTCATGAGAGCAAGGAATAAAATATCGGTATCGGTATCGATATCGGGCTCCTAAATTTATGGATATATCGGGGATATTATCGATATCGGTGGATATTCGGTAAAAAATTAAAAAAAATGATGGATATTTACATATAAAGTTAAGATTTTTTTGTGAAACTTTAGAACAAACTTAAACAAGTAATTATACATCAAATGAATCATATTTCAATAACAAATTAGCATAGTTATGATTTATTATAAATTATAACATAGATAGAGTCTATATATAATTTTTAAAATTGAGAATTTAATAGAATAATATTTTGTTTCCATTTTACAATATTATATATTTATATACAATATAAAGAGATTAAATATTTGATAAACAAAATTATCATTAAAAAATATATATAGTTCCATACTTCTAAGATTCAATCATAATGATAAATCATAATTCATACATAATAATACATTACATGTCTGAAATTTAAAACCAAAATGAATTCATTACTGATTCTAATACATAAGATACATTTATATCTTGATTCGAACAATAATTTTCCCAGGAAAACATGCTAGCATAGTTTTCAAGGTAGTTATTAATATGCCACACGTATGTTGTTTGATCTTTTTCAATTGATCCATGAATTTGGTAGTTTGGATTTACCCAATTTGGTGGATATTGTTGATCTGCATACATAGGTATTGCATATGGCATTTGTGGAGAATGATAATCAAATATATTGCAGCCACCATAACTACCATAATATGGTACATGAGAATCTGTCATTGTCTGCAAATCACCCAATGAACTATTTTCTGTATCCATACTCATTGATGAGAGAGTCATATTCAAAGAATCTTCATCAATTTGATTTGTTCCTCCATGCTGTCTACCACGATTTTGATCAAAATTATCTGCATGAGCATCCCAACCTGCCACACTAGAATTCCAACCTGTTGCACCAGCATCCCAACCTCCGGCACGAACATCCCAACTTGTTGCACCAGCATCCCAATCTCCTGCACCAGAATCCCAACCTCCTCCCTCATCTCCATCATCTCCATCATCTTTTCCTCCACTATTTCCATCAGAGGTATGGTGGTCACTGGATGAGCTGCTAACAGTAACTCCATGTTCTACACCAACTTCTTCTCTAATTACTTGTTCAACATTTATTCTAATGTCTCGAGCATGAGAAGCAATTTGTGGATCAGGATTTCCCTCATCATCATCCAAATAGGCTGGTCTAGCCCAGTCAAAAAAAGGATTCTCATTATCGTCCCTGCTTCAGCAGCTAGTTGAAGTAGATCTATAAAATCAGTTTCATTTACTTCATCTTTTTCAGCTGCTATATCCCTAAGTTTCAACTTCATATTATAATAACAATAAATAAGTTATTCAAACTTAGAATAGTCAAGACGGTTTCTTTGTCGTGTGTGGATTAAAGCAAATGTGGACTTATTTCTTTCGCAGGTAGAAGATGATGATGTTTGTGATAGTATGCGAATTGTTATTGCATACAATGATGGAGCACAATTTCCATACATTACCCATCAATCAGTTGCAATAAAAATTATTAAGTATTATAATTATGAATACCATTTCAAGGATATTATTATTTATTATTATTACATAGATTTTTGTAATAAAACTTATATATCCGGTTTCATTTTGCTTCTAGCTGCAATGGCTGCTCGTTCACCAAAATTTTTCTTTCCATCTTTAAAGTATATGAGTTACATTAATGACTCATGAGATCAGTATGTAAATAATAAATATATATATATATATATATATATGAGTATATGACACAATACTCCCATGCAAAGAAATTATAATATTGGAATTATAAAATTGATTGTAAGTTGTAACTTTTTACCTCATTTCCAAAATTATCAATCCCTGCAGCTTCAGGGTCTAATTGCATATAGACAATATGTACAGCTTTCAAAAGATCTGAATTATCTATAATATTGCCTCTATATTGGTACTTTGGGTTCAAATAATAAGCTAGAAGAATAAAAAATAATAATTTTAGTATAAATAATTAAATACTATACTAAATATTAATTATGAATGACAAACAATTCGAAATAAAATTTACATGCAGCATGTAGTGGGTGATTAAGCATTTGATCCCACCGGTTTTGTATAATGTTTAGAATCCATTTGGTATTCCCTCTTTGTTGTTTTACTGTATCTTTCATCACACGCATTAACTCATATAAGATAGGTATAGTGGGTACAACTTGTCAACTTCGATATCAACCAATCTCAGAACATGGTATAATGGCTCATATATTTTAACTACAAAAGCCACATTATCCCAAAATTCTGAATCTAAAATAAGCCGTTCTATTCTTATTCCATTTGCGGATCGACTCAATCGATTTGCAGCTCATGTATCACTAGTAAATAGATGTTTCAAACTTGTCTTTGTTTTCAAAAGACTATCAATGGCAATATGATTAGTCACAAATCGAGTTGCACCAGGTAGCACTATCTTTCCTTTACAAACCTCCCTCATTTGCAATAGTAACCATCCATGATTATATATAAAGTTTGTCACATCCCTAGCATCATGAATGACACGTGCAACAATGTTCTTCTTTCCAATATCCTCAAAAATCAAATCTATACAATATGCTGCATAAGGAGTATAAATAATATTTTTTCATCAATTTTTTAAATGCTTCCACAAATGCAGAGCCATTGTCGGTGACAATTTGCACGACGTTCTTCTCACCGACCTCTTTCACCACATATTTGAGCAATCTATAAATATACTAATGATCTCACCGACCTCTCTCACCGACCTCTTTCGCCACATTTTTTTGTTTTAATTTTTTAATAAAAATTATGGGTTTTACACGTTTTACACAAACAAATCAGATTGCTTTCACAATCTTTGTCCAATTCTACTTTAGTAATTATACTATTGACTATTGTGTTGGAAAATTTTTTAAATTTGTTAATACTTCTTTTAAAATAATTTTCAATATAGATTATTTGAACAATAATTTAAGTGTTTAAGATTAATTATTTTAAGAAAAATAATTTGCAAAATATCCCTGGATTTCGGGATGAAATTCACAATATTTCGGGAATATCGGGATATTTCAGGAATATCGGGAGATTTTTATGGATATTTCGAAATCGACCGGATATTTGCTAGATATTAGATATTACCCTTGTTTCGATATCGGTCCCTCTAAAATATGGATATATCGGTGGATATATCGATTTTAAAAACCTTGCATGAGAGTAATGAACCAAGCCCTTCAGTCATTTATTGGTAAGTTCGTCGTTGTATATTTCGATGGTATCTTGATTTATAGTGTAGACCCCGAGCTGCATATTCAGCACATTCGGGAAGTGTTATGTGTTCTACGCATGGAAAGATTTGTTGCGGCAGCAAAAAAATGTGTTTTTATGACGCCAAAGGTGTTTTTTTTGGGTTATATTTTTTTTGGAGAGGGACTACAGGTGGATGAGTCCAAAATTGAGGCAGTGAGGCAGTGGCCCCAACCGAAAACAATTACTGAGGTTCACAGTTTTCATGAGTTGGCGTCATTCTATCGCCGGTTCATTCCGCACTTCAGTAGCATTATGGCTCCTGTCATTGAATGTATGAAGGGAGTCAAGTTTCAGTGGACATCCGAAACAGAAGAAGGTTTTCAGCGAATAAAAGAGCAATTGACAACATCCCATATTCTAGTCTTACTAGATTTTTCTCAACCATTTGAGTTGCATAGTGACGCCTCCAAAGTGGGCATCTGAGCTGTTTTGAGTCAAGATGGGGGGTGGTGCTAATCATGGACCCCGAACCTTCGGATTGGATGACTTGTGTGTGGGCGTGACCTGTGTACACGAATGCCGCTCCAATTGGACTGTTATAGGACAAACGACCTTTTGCTACTACTTAGAATTTATTTTTTCCTAAGTCAATGTTTATATTGATATGGAAAGAATTAATTCAATTTAATTTTCCCTAAATAAAACCGTGTAATGTTAATAAAATTATGTTTGGATTCTAGATACTTACATGATTAATAAGTAAATAGAATCAGTCATTAATTAGAAATAAATCTCTTGGAGATTGACTTTTAATTAATATCATTTCATTAAAACGTAATTATCGAATTTTTCCAAAATAATCCTCTTGACTTCGGTTTTAAATAAATCCAAGCCTATTCTTCTGATACACATTAATAGAATACACGAAATACTCAGAAATTGATTGGCTTTCTCAATTCCTGTTCTTCCCTTTCTCAATTCTTGGTAAGTTCTAACTTGATTTGAGTTCGCTGAGAGTGTTTGTGCCCTGCACGATCACTGTTAAACCGTTGTATCCTCTGAGACAATCGCCATACACATACGGTGTTAGCCGGTGAAATTGTTTTAAGGACATCGTGTGAAACACGTGCCTCAGTTTCCATAATGTTCAGGGTTGTGTTTATTGTTTTCTGTCCTTTGCATATTTGTACCAGATTGTTTTCCGGTAAACGAAACAACAAGATCTAGAGCCACCAATTCCTTTGCAGATTCTATGGTGGGAGGCTCAAGGGGTGAAGGGGAAATTCTCAGCTGGAGTCTGTCGTGATGAAGTTTTGCTTTGTGTCTTGTATTTTGCTGTTTGCGGTTCATATGCTTCTTTCTCTTTTGGTGTTGCTGTTGCTCTGTTCTGTGGGTGTTTTGTTCTTTTTCCCTGTTCTGTTGTGGTCTTGGTGTTTAGCTTTTTTGGGTTGTTCTGGTTTGATTTCTGTTGCCTCTCTTCGGCTATATAAAACTTTGCTTTTCAAAAAAAAAAAAACAGGAAAACGAAGTACAACGCTTTAAAAAAATTAAAATCCATATACGACAAAGCTAGGAACGTTTTAACCCTTTACAGAAATACGGATAAAAATATAGAGCTAGGAACATTTTAACCCTTTACAACATGAATCAATTTGCATTATGACGAAGCAGATAGATAAAGTTGCCTGAGTTGTTTGGCCACATCAATCATTGATGGCCTATCTCCAGCTGAATAAGATATACATTTAATTACCACAAGCTCCAAAAAAACTTGTATTTGCTGCCGTGTTTCAGGACATAGTCCATCTCCAATAATTGTGGGATCTACTACCACAATAAACCAATTTTCTCCATTAATATTCTTCACAAAATCATGACAAAACAAATTTTTATCACCTGTTTCAAAATCCCGCAACCAATAATCATCCATTCTTGCAAAGAATTTCCGGTCTTCATCCTTTGTTTCAGTTTCGTCCTCAGTTTCAGAAATACTGAGTATTAAGTCGATTTTACTCTGTCCAGTCAAAATCTCGAGTAGCAATATACCAAAACCATAAACATCACACTTCTCATCGAGAACACCTCTAAAGAGTTCAGGTGCTATATATCCCAGTGTTCCTCTGATTCGTGCATCTTTTATATGAGTTTCTCCTTCCGGAATACATTCGGCATATGAAAAATCAATTAGTTTGGGAACAAAGTGTTCATCCAATAAGATAATTGATGAAGTCATATTACCATAAACAATGGGCCTAGGAAATCCAACATGAAGATAAGCAAATGTGTTAGCAATCTCCATTGAAATCTTTAACCTCTGTCTCCATGATAATGACTCCAAATCCTTGAGAGTTCCATACTTGTCTAGTGATTCAAAAACTAAAATAGGAACTTGAGTCTCTAAGCAACATCCAATCAACTTCAAAATATGTTTGTGACACATTTGCGATGAAAATACAATGTTATTAATACAATAATCATATGGATCATCATTATATGGATACTTATCATTTGATTCATAGGTCATAACTGAAATTTGACGGTCCAGTAGAAAACCCTTGTATAATTTATATTGAGAATCTCTTATTATAACATTCTTTGTGTTATAATTGTTTGTTGCTGACTTAAGCTCTTCAGAAGAAAAGTTACGGATGGGATTACGTTTACCGTCAAAAGTAGTAACCAACTGTTCAAGCAAAATTCCACCGTTCTTCAAGATGAATGATGTCTTATGATCTGGCTCCTCCTGATGCTTTTTTCTCCAAAAGGGAATCATTTAGTTATCCTATCCACAAAAACCCATGAAATGCTTTCACTTGATTTAACCATGAAACACGAAGCATACACACACAAATAAAAATTCATCTTCTTTATACCAATATAACCAATTCTAGAGAGAGAGACTGAATAAATGGAGATAAAAAATTATTTATAATTTACTTAATTAACAGAGATTCACTACAAGAAAAATAGGCCTTTATCATGCAATTTTATCACGGTTTTTTTTGACTGTGATTAAGTGATACTAGTCTTTCTAATTCGTCGTGTGTTTATGACGCAATTTAAAATTCACATCAAAATATCACGGTCCTCTAAAATGTGCAACAATTGACTAACAAATTTTATTAACCGTGATTAAATTATCACACGTTTATAAAAAAATGATCAAGTTATTACAAATTTTATTAATCGTGATAAAGTTATCACGTGTTTTATTTTCATATGTAATATAATTATCATACTATTTTGTTATTATAATAAAGAAATATTTTTTTTTAATTTTAGGATTACACTAAAACTATAATTTTTTATTTTTAATCTCTTAAATTTATTAGTCACAACACTTTACAAAAAAAAATACAAGCAATAGTATGCTTTCTTTTTGTAGTGAAATATTAAAATATAAAAAGTTACGAAAAGTTAAAATATAAATTTAGGTTAATTTTTTTTATATTTAAACATATCGTTAGTATAATTGATAGCTAACATTCCCCACTTTCTAACCCTAGCCACCGCCACTCTCACATCTCTTACTTTTTTTTTCTTGTTATTTTTTCATTATTCTCTCACTCACAATCTTCACTTTTCACAAATAAAAAAACTCTATTCATAGTGAGTTTTTAACTTCATGTGAACTCAACACAAGATTTAGATTCTAAATCTCTTTTTTTCCCTATGTATTTATTTATTTTTATTGGTTAATTTATTTATGTATCGGTTAGGAACTTGTAGCGGTCTCCGGTAACGAGTGACTTGCATTTGTAGTGTTTTAAATATGAGCGATTATACAAAACATAAGATCATGATCCCTCTCACCTCTATCTATGCAATCGGGCACCCTTTCGTCAAAGCTGTCCAAAAGAAAGTTTAGTCCATGTTAAAAAGTGGTTAGTTAATTTCGTTTCAATCTCCTTTTGTTTTCTCATTATTTTATTGTTAAAATAAGTTTTTATTATGATTTATTGTATAGTATAGTTTTAGTTTTAGTTTTTTTTTATATCAATTTTACTGTAAACTTACTCCTGTCGTTTCTCTTACTATGCAACTGTATGTTCGAAAGGAAGCCTTAAAGAAGATGAACAAAGATTTTTTTTTCATGTATATGAACAAAGAAATTTTAAACATAGCTTTCGTGTATAATAATTTGTATTTTAGAATTGATTTTGCTAATAATTTTTTTTTTTTGGTGATGTTTGTAACATTTTATTTTAATTTCTTCAATGCATTTTGATCTTGAATATAGATTATTTTTTGAAAGTTTGAATAGAGATCTTTAATATTTATTATATATATATGGAAAATATTGTAATATTAAAAATAAATTAACAAATAAATAAAACAGTATATCTTAACAATATCATCATCGGAAGATTCTGTGTTTATTTATATATACATGGAAAACAATATAATATTAAAACAAATTAACAAAAAAGTAAAGCAAAATCTCTTGGTAATATCATTAAGAGATTCTGTATATAATTTTATTTTTATTTTTTTAAAAAAGAACTTTCTTATAGTTTTTAGCTATCATTAATTAATCACAAGGATTAAAAATTGTAAAAAATTGTTGACAGTTTTTGAAAACTGTGATAAAAATTTATAACGGCTTTTAAAAATTATGATAAAAAGTAAAATCGTGATAAACTTTTAATTACAGTTGCTTTAATAACATCTATAAAACCGTTATTAAAACATTTTAAAAAGTTTAAAAACCATCGTAAAAGCATTTTTCCTTGCGGTGATTACATATACTTAACTACCATATATAATAGAGTTCAAATAGAAAAGTACCTGTGGATGGCTAGCTACTTCAGGTTTCAAGATAAAGAAACCACCAGAAGTCTGAAGATTTTAGAAAAAAGCTGATCAAGCTCCAGAGTTAGAATTTAATCTGAAGCAGATCACCAGTATATATAAACCTGACACGCGGTTTAATTTCTTACACGTATGTATCATTTAAGGACAAAAGTCGCTGCTGTTGAAATCTCATGAACTACTTTTTCGACCACTTTCTTGGTGTCTTCCGATTCCAATGTGAACGAGATGGCAATTAGTCTTCTTTTCTTGCACAGGGTCCCCTCGTTAATTATATGCATCTACTGTAATATTATCTTCTTGATTTCTTTTCTTTTTAACTATTATAATATTTTAAGATATAGAATGAGAAATGATTCGAACCCACAATATCATAGATGTTGGTATAAGTATCTTAACACTAAGTCAACCTCATCATGTTAAAGTTATTGACTTTATAAAAGTTTTTTTTTCTTTCCATTAAATAGTTACTACTTACTAGCAATGATTTACCGGAGACTTTTACTTTAGCTATGTTGATGAAAATTCAAGACTCTTTACAGCTCTATTGAACCGTAGAGTTTCTCAAGAAAATCATCAGAAAACAAAGGAAAAACTAGAGAAAAAAATATTGTAATTAACTTCTAAGAAGACAAGTAACAAACACTGATTTTTCATTAATTATAAGTGTGACAATCATAAATTTGGATTCTTTACTGAGCTGATCTTTTTTTTAACCTATATAGATCTGCTCATGGCAATAATTTATTTATTTCACTTTTATTATTTTTAATATAGAGTCTTATTCTTAAGTGTTTTAGAACATGAAAAATATCACATAAAAGGATCCTGATCCGACCAGCACACGAATTTTAATATTTACACACAATTGGATTAAACTCTATGACCAATTGATTGACTAAAACATGATTTTGTTGACATGTGTTAACAACTAATAAGCATCCTGTAAAGTTATATGTATATTAACCGGTGTTCTAGTAAGCGCTAGGCGCTAATCGGGCAGAGACCCAGCGCCTAGCGCCTAGGCCGATTAGTCGGCGATTAATCATGGATTAATCAGAAAACATAATTACAAACAAATTCCAATTATCAAATCTAAAGAAAATTCTTTCCAAATCCACAAATATCAAATTACCAATCGAAATCCAATCATAAACCAATCCAAATCCACAAACACCCATCCAAATGCAATCACAAACCAATCCAAATCCAAACATAGAGACAATCAAATCAAAATGACAAATTCCAAGTTCTAGATTAAAAAAAAGAAAATCCCAATTGGTTTTAGATTATCACTCATGAATTTTGATGGATTGCCCAAATCTATTGATGGCCCAAATCTGAAATGGGAGACCAATTGCAATAGTGGCCCAAATGGCCCAAGCCCAAATGGCCCAATATCTAGGATGACCTAATTTAACCCAATTTTCCAACACCCCCTATATAATTTCGCTTATCTTCAGACTACAACCCAGCAGCTTCATCATTTCATTTAGTCCTTCTCTTCAGACCTCAACTTCCCTTCAGACCACAACCCAGCTTCTCTTCACAGCAGCTTAATCATTTCATTCATTCGCTTCTCCTCAGACCACATCCCAGCAGCTTCATCATTTCATTCATTATTCTCTCTTCAATTCATATATCTCTACTAAAACGACACCTCATTTCCTTGCTCTTTCTTCACCTAACCTCAAATCTCCATTAAAACGACACCAAATTCCTTGCTCTTTCTTCACAATACAGCAACCCTGTATTAAGAAAAATTCTCAAATCTTCTCATAAACCAAAATCCCTAAATCAATTTCTCTCAACCCTAAACGCCTAAATTGCCCAAAATCCCTAAATTCTTCTAGCCGATTAGTCGCTGCCTAGCCGATTAGTCGCCGCCGCGAACGATTAGTCGGAGACCACGGAATGTGTCCGATTTTGGCCTTTTCGCCTCGGTAGCCGGCCTACTAGCTGAATCGGAGCGATTAATCGGCCGCCTAGGGCGATTTCTAGAATACTGATATTAACTACGAAAATAAAACTGCACAAACACCAAGATTTTGGAAGGAAAATTGTTGTTAATATGTAACATTACATATTCTATATATGCTGTTATTAATTAAGAGAATCCGTAAAAATATTAAAATTTAATATGAATCATAAATGAAGAAAAACCAGAAAATTGATTTCTTGGAAGTCTTCCAATTTTTCCATCAGTACTGATGTTTTACATTACATGTGTGGCTTAAATTAATTTGATGGAGGTCTCCGTTTTTAATTGCTCAGAAAAACAAAACCATATACAAAGAAATGTAAAAAAAAAAAAAAAAAAAAATCAATGGATATTTTTCTACTCATGAAAATTACCATCCATCATCATAAATACTTTCACCATATGATGTTCTTACTAAATTATTTCTACTAGTTAAGACATTAGACATTGAAAAATCAAACAATTTGGCACGATTTTTAGCTCATTGAATACGATCTTGTTCTGATTCTTCGAAAACCGATCAGCCTGGAGAATAATTACATGTTTGATAAAAGTTCTCAAAGAGATAATAAATACATCAGATTCTAACAAACTCAACAAACTCTAACAACCCAGCTGCCACCTCAGCTGTTGACTATTGACTCCGTTATGACTGAGATCCTGAGATGTTGATCATGATTACATTCATGTATGTGATCATGATGAATGTGGGCCATATTCACCTCCATCTTCATTGTTGTGACTCTGTTGTATATCAGTATTTCTCTTCACAGATATACAGTATTTTGTGGCCTTAATTAAATTAAATTAAAGCCTCATCATATACTTTCTAGATGAGATGTTCTCTGATTTCATTTCCTGTACAGTGGTTTGCAATTTATAATTACAAATTGCAAGATTTTCTCAAGCTTGGATTTTTTTTCCCTTTTTTGTTGACTATATTCTTCAGGTTTTGGGATTTCAATGTAGAAAATATTTACTGTAATATAATCGTAACATGTAATTAGATCAAGTGTAATTAGGTGAACATATATAATAAAATTAAACCACCCTTAAACAAATACTCAAATAGAAATGATAACAGGAAAACCAAATACCACGCTTTAAAGAAATTAAAATCCATGGACGACAGAGCTAGGAACGTTTTAACCCTTTACAAAAATAGAGATAAAAGTTCTGAAATTAATTTAAAATCAAGGACATGAATCCATTTGCATTATGATGAGGCAGATAGATAAAGTTGCCTGAGTTGTTTGGCCACATCAATCATTGATGGCCTATCTCCAGCTGAATAAGATATACATTTAATTACCACAAGCTCCAAAAAAACTTGTATTTGCTGCCGTGCTTCAGGACATAGTCCATCTCCAATAATTGTGGGATCTACTACCACAATAAACCAATTTTCTCCATTAATATTCTTCACAAAATCACGAAATGACCAAATTTCACTAACACGCACTCTTGCAAGGAATTTCCGGTCTTCATCCTTTGTTTCAGTTTCGTCCTCAGTTTCAGAAATACTGCGTATTAAGTCGAATAACCTCTGTCCAGCCAAAATCTCGAGTAGCAATATACCAAAACCATAAACATCACACTTCTCATCGAGAACACATTCAATAAGGAACTCAGGTGCTATATATCCCAGTGTTCCTCTGATTCGTGCATCTTTTATTTGAGTTTCTCCTTCCGGAATACATTCGGCAAATGAAAAATCAATTAGTTTGGGAACAAAGTGTTCATCCAATAAGATGTTTGATGAACTCATATTACTATAAACAATGGGCCTAGGAAATCCAACATGAAGATAAGCAAATGCGTTAGCAATCTCCATTGAAATCTTTAACCTCTGTCTCCATGATAATGACTCCAAATGGGGTTCACGGTGACTAAGAATATGATTTTTGAGAGTTCCATATTTGACTAGTGATTCAAAAACTAAAATAGGAACTTGAGTCTCTAAGCAACATCCAATCAACATCAAAATATGTTTGTGACACATTTGCGATGCAAATACAAAGTTATTAATACAACAATCATATTCATACTTATCATTTGATTCAAACGTCATAACTGAAATTTGACGGTCCAGTAGAAAACCCTTGAACAATTTATAATCAGAATCTCCTATTATAACATTCTTTGTGCCATAATTGTTTGTTGCTGACTTAAGCTCTTTAAAAGAAAAATTACGAAT
Source organism: Dipteronia sinensis (assembly GCA_033220585.1). Lineage (NCBI taxonomy): Eukaryota > Viridiplantae > Streptophyta > Magnoliopsida > Sapindales > Sapindaceae > Dipteronia > Dipteronia sinensis. The sequence goes on from CM065642.1 coordinate 6,060,295, forward strand.
GGGATTACGTTTACCGTCAAAAGTAGTAATCAACTGTTCAAGCAAAATTCCACCATTCTTCAAGACGAATGCTGTCTCATCATCTGGCTCGTCCTGATTCTTTTTTCTCCAAAAGGGAATCATTTAGTTATCCTATCCACAAAAACCCATGAAATGCTTTCACTTGATTTAACCATCAAACATGAAAGCATACACACACATAAGAATTCATCTTCTTTATACCAATATAACCAATTCTAGAGAGAGAGACTGGAAAAATGGGGATAAAAAATTATTTATAATTTACTTAATTAACAGAGATTACTTGTACATAACTACCATATATAATAGAGTTCAAATAGAAATTTAAAGTACCTGTGGATGGCTAGCTACTTCAGGTTTCAAGATAAAGATCGAAACCACCAGAGGTCTGTATTTTTGAGAGAAAAGCTGATAGAGCTCCAGAATTAGAATTTAATATGACGCAGATCACCAAGACACCAATATTACCGGAAACGCGGTTTAATTTCTTACAAGCTAAGTATAAAGTACGTAACATATAAGGACAAAAGTTGGTGCTGTTGAAATCTCAAGATCTACTTTTTCGACCACTTTCGTGGCTGTCTTCCAACTCCAATGTCAACGAGATTGCAGTTGCTCTTCTTTTCTTGCACAGGGTCCCACTGATTATTTGTATGCATCTACCTCCTCATTAAACATATTATCTTCAATTTTGTTTTAACTATTTTAAATTTATAATATTTTGGTATTTTTCTATTAAATAGTTACTACTTACCGGCAATGATTTACCGGAGACTTTGACTTCAGCTATGTTGATGAAAATTCAAGCTCTATTGAAGTGTAGACTTTCTCAAGAAAATCACTAGAAAACGAAGGAAAAACTAGAGAAAAAAAAATATTGTAATTAACTTCTAAAAAGACTAGTAATAAACACTGATTTTTCATTAATTATAAGTGTGATAGGCACGAATTTGGATCTTTCGGTGAGTTAATCTTTATTTTGATTTATATAAATCTATTGATATACGTAATTAATGACCATAATTTATTTATTTAACATTAATTATTTTTAATACAAAGTTTTATTCTAAAATATTTTATAGTCGGAAAAAGATCAGTACAGTTGTCGTCATGTGTTAATAAACATCCTATAAAGTTACATGTATATTATCTAAGAAAATAAAAATGCACGAACTCCAAATTTGGAAGGAATATTGTTGTTAATATTTAACATTACATATTATATGCTGTTGGTTTCTTGGAAGCCTTCCAATTTTTTCCATCAGTAGTGATTAGTGCTGTAAAAGGGGGCCGGCCCGGCCCACATCGGCACGGCCCCCCGGCCCGTTTAGGAAAACGGGCCGTGCCAGGCCCGACCCGTTTTCCTAAATGGGGGCCCGGCACGGCCCTTTCGTGCCGTGCCGCGTGCCGTGCCGGCCCGTGGGCCAAATGGGCCGGCCCATATATATATATATATTTTTTAAAATTTTTTTATATATTATTATTTTTGTATAATAAAAAAAATGTTTATAATAAATTAATAATAGATTATAGATACATTGGTACGTGACGTCAGCCAACAGTTATTTTTTTAAAAAAAACAATAAAAATATACTTAAATTTAATAAATAAAAAAAAAAAATCTACGGGCCCAACGGTCGGCACGCCGTGCTGGCGTGCCGTGCCGGGCCTGGAACCCTGACCCGGCACGTGCCAAGCACGACCCGCCATCCTTAGCAGGCCGGCCGGACCGGGCCCTCCAGGCCCGGCCCATATTTACAGCACTAGTAGTGATGTTTTACACTACATGTGTAGCTTAAATTAATTTGATGGAGGTCTCTGTTTTTATTTGCTCAGAAAAACAATACCATATGCAAAGAAATGTACTACAAAAAAAAAAAAAAATCAATGAATATTTATCTACTCAAGAAATTACCATCCATCATCATAAATACTTTCACCATACGATGTTCTTACTAAATTATTTCTACTAGTAAAGACATTAGACATTGAAAAATCAAACAATTTGACCACAATGTTTTGCTCACTGAATAAGATCTTGTTCTGATTCTTCGAAAACCGATCGGTCTGGATAATAATTACATGCTTGTAAATGACAATAATAAAGATCATAATCATAAAAAAGGAGCTAGGAAGCTGCTGTGATCGCCCTCGATACAATTAAATTAAATGCTGGAGAGATATAATTGTCTAAGTTGTTTTGCCACATCGACCATTGTTGGTCTATCGTCTGCTGATTCAGAGATACATTTAAACATAAGCTTCGCAGAAGTTTGTAATTGCTGCTCAGTTTTCAGACATTGTCCATTTCCAGCAATTCTGGGATCAAAAATCTCAGTATACCTATTATTTTCATTATATTTCTTCAAATATTCCCCTAAAAAAAATTATGTGTATTTTCATGACCCAATTCCAAATGATCATTAGCATTAAATTCATGTATTCTGAGTCCACTCAAAAGCACAAATAGCAATGCACCGAAACTATAAACATCGGTCCTCTCATCGTGGTCATCAGGCCCGATTTCTCCTAATGACACCCTCCAGATCAGTCGCTTTATTCGAGTTTCGCCTTCAGGAATAGATTCTGCCACTGAAAAATCACACAGTTTGGCAAAATATTGTTCATCCAATAAGATTGCTGATGCTCGAATACCGAAAAATACAATAGATCTAGAGAATCCAACATGAAGATATGCAACTGCATTAGCTATCTCCATTGCAATCTTTAATCTGTGTTTCAATAATAATTAATCAAAATGGGGTCGAGGAAGACCACACAAGTGATAATCAAGAGTCCGGTATTCAACTGATTCGAAAACCAGAATAGGAAGTTGAGTCTCTAAGCAGCATCCGATCAACTTTAAGATGTTTTTATGTCTCATTTGTGATGCAAATACAATGTTATTGAAACAATACTCATACGCATTAAAGTCCATTGAATACTCATGATCAAATTTTATAATAGAAATTGGACTGTTTTGTAGAAAACCCTTATATACTTTATGAAAATACAAATCGTCTTTTATAAGATTACGTTCGTCTTAGTTGTTTGTTACTATCTTAAGCTCTTCCGTAGAGAACCCGCGAATGAGATTATATTTACCTTTAGAAGAAGCAATCAACTGTTCCAATAAATCTGCCCCATTCTTCATAATAAATGCTTCCTTATTATCATATTTCTTTTCGCAATTCTTTCCCATTCTCAAACAACAACACATGATACTGTAAGTAAAAAAAAAAAAAAAAAAAAAAAAACTCATGATCTGACCTATCCATAAATGTAAACCCATGAAATGCTTTCAACAATATATTATATTAAAAACAAAAATGCAGTCTTTTCTAGTGTAGACATGGGATTTTAATAAAAATCATAACATCAAATCCTATACTTAAACACATACAATTGATTTGACTGTTTGTTTGTTTTTTCTTTCGTTGTGTACAAAATAATAAAAAATAACCAAAATAATTATCATGGGTCGGCTAAATCTAATATTTAAGAATTCAATGTCTCTTAATTATTAATCGGGCCGAGTTGTCACTAGCTAATGTGAAGAAAATCCCAAGTAATGATGTGTTTTTTCTTTACAAACTTGATCTAAGTCTAGAAATTAATTTAAAACAAAATTATATGTTAACTATAAGTCTATTAATTAGTAATTACATTAAAGGGAGTGATTGTATTACCTGTTGTTGTCCAATTGAAGAGGGCCCCAATCAGGAAAAGGCAAGGACTGGCTTTGAGAGAGAGAGAGAGAGAGAGAGAGAGAGAGAGAGAGAGAGAGAGAGAGATCTGCAGACTACAATATTGAGATTGATCATACTTGTAACTTGTATATGAAATGTTGTACTAATTACATGATGATTGATGAACAGTGGAAAATGTGGCTTGAAAGTAAGCCACGTATTGGGAGACCATAAAGCCTCATCATCATCTACTTTGAAGAGAAATAAATACTGTGGTGGGGTTATGGGGTGTGTACACCATGTGACCAACGCATATGTAATTTGTCATGTGGGGTGGACAAGTATGATATGGTGTGGCCTGCTCATAGCTGGATGGATACAACATGGATGGTATTTCTCTTACTCGTTATTTTTCCAGTGACATTTGTACAACAATTATCATAATCTGCACGTTTGTTTGTGCGAATCCTGATTTACACTGATACAAAATGAAAATGTATGATTGATATACACAATATGGTGTGGCATGCTCATAGTTGGTAGATGAAACATAAATGCCCTATTGTAGTCTTTTTCAGTTATATATCCGTATCATAATTATCAGATTTGGAATCCTATATATATAAAACGTACAATATCCCATCCCCCATAGAATATATTTATATATGGTATCTACCATTTTACTTAGATGAACATTTAAAACTCTATCATAATCATGTCTTGCTATGTTACCTGTTGGTTGATATTATTGACCATTAGATTGTATTTAACTGCATGAATGTAATACAATGGATATAAGCTGTCCTGATAACAATGTTGTATCATGATGCCAATAAAACATAAATCTGCAGCAGAAAAGTTAGCGAAAAAAACCAAGGGAAAGAAAAGTCGAAACACTTTTGAGGCAGATTTATCGTCAGATCTTTACTAGCAATGGCCAACTGCTGATTCAATTAGTTGAAACAAAAATATTACCTAAGGAATACTGACAATGGTGTAACTATAGCTAAAACCAAGATCAGCATTGCATATATTTACATGTTGGATGGTGGAGATTGAACAAGAGAACATCATATTGAAGTTGGTATGAGAGCTAATATTTGGGTCTTAATCCTTCCCATACACATTTCTATCTCCCTGTAAATCGGCAGGTTCTGAGGACAGCACGGATGCAAGCTTGAAACAGCGGAATCAATTATCTGAGCCACAGTCAGATGGGGGATACTGTCGCTCGGTGCATGTCTGTAGATTAACAGAGAAAATAATTATGGGCATAGCAATGAAGATGAATATTCCTAATGCCTACAGATGCTTCATAGAATTTCCATGTGTGCAATGTTTATTAGAGAATGAGAGTGAGAGAGTCTTCAAGTTACCTGTATCATGAGCATTGTAGAAACACACGAAGTGATAAGCTCTGAAGGAATTTGTGCCTCATTTTTGTCAGTACCATCCTGCAATTTGAGATGAGATGCATAACTAGTAAGAAGGGGGCCCGATGTGCAGAAAACAAAAACGATGATATCATATTATTTTACTTTTTTGAAAAACAATTAAAAACAATAAAGATATTTCTTGTTTGCCAAGACGCACAAACGATCACTGACCTGTTCTGAGACCTTATAGCTGGTACCCTAGAGTCCGATGTCATTTGTCGATTATCTGTGAACTCTAAAGTCTGTCGAATCCCATTTACAGCATCTTCACCTTCCTTAATTGATGACATTGCCTGAAAAGAAGATTGTGTGCGTAACTAAATGAACTGCTTGGACCTTGATGTAAGTCAACAAATGAAGCCATAATGAATAAGTTTTTACAATTCATCAGTCTACAGCTACTAAGAAAGAAAGAAGGAAAAAAAAAAAAAAAACAACCGTTGAACACCATATACAACTCAATTATATTGTGATCTTATAATTACAAGAATGTCATAATTAAACACTGATTATCAATAAAATGTTGGCTGTGGCTAGCAAAATGACATTTTAACAATTAAACTTTTCAATGTTAATTGTTAACCATAATCGATGGTTTTGTTTTGAGACCACTTCCATCACTTCATTGGTTATATCAAAAGTAGATAATGGAAGATAAATAACTTTTAAGTTCATAATAGCCAGAGGACAGTGGCAGAAAGAATTAAAGACCCTTCATACCTTGATAGCAGTATCTACCATTGTGCGTGCTTTTAATCTCGAGTCTTTGACTATCTCAACTACAGCAGATCCTGATTCTTGTGCAACATGAGAACTGTCAAGATAACCTGCCTGGTTACCAACCAAACTAGAATTCGCTGGGGCCTTCAGCCAAGGTGGTAGCAAGATTTCTGGGTAAGTACTCCGTTGTCTCACATGGTGCAGAGCAGAAGAAGCCTGCATGAGGGAAAACACAATCACAGATTGTAGAAAGGTCAAACCACAGAATTCTAACTTGGAAAGATGGAAAGCAAAAATCCAAATTCATGGAAGCCACAAGACTCGCAATTGGCTTCCTTTAGAAGTTCAAGTACCGTGGCAATATGCTTCTTGAGAGATTCAGAATCTTTAGCAAAACCTCCTGCACCATTTTGCCTTTCCAGTAAATCATTGTTTGTGTGTTTGAGCTCCATCACCAATACTTTCTATAACATTTCCAAAAAATAAAAATCTTTGAGATCACACTTCTAATGCAATTCAATGTGTATTATGCAAAATAACCAAAAAACCAGAGATGGAAAAGCATAAGAAGTCGATTGATTTAGATTAGTTAAAGTAATTGTGCAGCAAAACCCACGTCACCAAGTTGATAAACATGCCAACGATTATCCAATTATTTAGCATCATCTCCTAACAATATGTTGGATGATTCTTAGGAATTATGAACTCTATACAAAATTACAAAATAATGCCAAACAACTAAATAACGAAATTGTATGGAGAATATTAACCTTCTTATCAAGAGCACGGGTCAGCCCAGAAAGTGCTCGTATATCAGGTTCCTTAGCTTGACTATAGACTGCTTGATGTGTGGTAACAAAGTCAGTAGCTGCTGACTTAACTGGAAGAATCGCACAGTTTGCTTCACCCTGGGAAAAAGCCAGAAAACCAGATAAGTTGATGTTATGGGTGAGTATATTCCTCAATTAGAATGTGTCATGTAGTGTGGATATCAAACTTCAGACAGATCAAGCAGAGGTCATTCCATCAGTCAATCACTCTCCTCTAAAACCTTTATTCCCCTTTCTAGAGAGCATCCTATTAACTTCAGCAACGGAGCGATTAACAGCACACTGTCCGCTGTTCCTAATGATTCTCCATTTGTGTAGAATGTCATGTTTACCACTGCACCATCGGTTCTGTTTTTGGAATTAACTAGCAATAAAAATTATGACACCTGAATATTATACATCCAAGAATTGATCTCTGATAACAAAAACCAACATTCTCGCACAAGGATATAATAACTGAAACACTACATTGCCCACACAATTTTATACCAGGCTAATCATGCAACAATTTCAAACAAGAAAAAAAGGAAACTTATATGTTTTACACTAGGTTAAAACAAAACTGTCCAATTCGTGAAAAGCAGAGATTGGAAATAAACTACAACTTGACTCTCTAATCAAGAACAAGAAACCATGGACCAGTTGGCTTAGCGGGTTTCCCAAAGGAAGGGTTGGGGTAGGGAGAAGCTTCCAGTTAATTAACAGTAAGAGTACAAAAATTTGAGCATCCTATCAATTAAAGTGCAACAAGTTACAATTAGTGGTAATGAAGAGTAAGGAATACACTACAGAAATTCACTGCACACTCTGAGGTCACCCTTCTGAATTTACAGTTCAATTGCTTGCAGACAACTTTCTACGATGCTAAATTCATTTATCTATATGTCCAATATCAGGATTCAAGCCTTTTCTTTTATTTTGAATATTAATTTTTGAAAAAAAAAAAACCACTTGATCAGAAAAATAATTGCTCCCATAATATATCTAAGTGATAAGAATTAGAAGGTTAAAACAAAACATGATGAAACAGAACTATGCCTAACTAAAGGAGAAAAAGGAAAAGGAGAAAAGAAAAAAGAATAAATTCAATGTAGAGACTTCTGGGATTCACGAAAGTAAATTAATATTCATGTTTTACCTTTGCCTGTTTTGCTGAAGTATTCATTGGCATGAGCGCTTTCTCCGGATGCCCACTTGAAGCTATAATCACAGGTCCACCAAAATTAGATTGTCCATTCATTTGTGGCTCTTTAGATATTGTAGGGAGCTTATCAGCAGCAATGGTATGTCTCCTGAAAGCTTCTGGCACATTATCCAATGGATTTGCAGGCATGCAGTCAATGTCCTGTAGAAAGGATTTTCTCATGTCATTACCCTCATAAAATTTTTTTTTTGAAAAAATAAAAGAATAATCACTACAACCAGCGAGAACACACGTGGCAAAATATCTAGGCACGCAAACTGCAGTGATAGGAGCTGTACACCAACTTTTTGAATGAAAATTACATAGGACCCAATTTATGAAAGTTCAGTAGCTCAAGAAAATGTCATATTAGCTGTGTATTACAGAAGTTGGATATTCTGACACGACAGTGAAATAGAATTGGCTGGGAACTCCCATCATTAATAATTTATATAATTCTTCAACCAATATGATCAGCTAAAAAAGCGTTTTAAAAAGAAACAATTCAGTTTTAAATTTGAAAGATATTAAATATGACCAGCAAATAATTCATGTCCACTTAACAGTAAACATAGCAAGCAATTATCTCTCTGCAATGATCCTCTGAGATGATGAAATATGTGAAGAAAAAACAAATATATATATATATACATAAATTATTAAGTGCAGGATCCCAAACAAAAAATTCGTACGGTTTCACTGATTCCAACCGGTTGGAATACGTGGGAAAAAAAATAACACTGATTCCAACCGGTTGGAATCGGTGAAACCGCAAGAAAAATTCGTGTGGGATCCCACATTAGAAAGGTACTATATATTATATTATATATATATATATATACACACGTATATGCCATTTCCCAAAAATGAAAGGAACAGAAACAAAATTAACAGAAAACGCAAGTACCGTCACAAATTCAACCCCGATCTCAGGACGGTCAAACTGAACCCTGCACCTGTCATGATCAACAGTGAGTACACTCCCATCATGTAATTCCCTTGTTTTGGGATGAATAGCAATCACTCTCTGTCCAACTGATAAAGGACGTGGTAAATCTCTTGGAAGTCCTTCTCCAATACCAGTTCGAAGTTCTGCATAATGTTTTCTAACAGATTCCCGATATCGATTAAGTTTCCCCCTTTCATCCTGTAAAAATCGCTCAGAAAGCCTCCGTGGTTTGCCAAGAGAACTGCATCAACCCCCAGTTGCAATGTAAGTTATTTGTATCTCATAATTGTCAATAAAATTAACACCTAATGTCCACTACTTATTATTCAGCATTCAAAAATGATACCTCCTTATGACACCCCATTCCACACGAGTAAGCCTTGGAATGTGACCAAGTCCAACATGTTGTAAATATCCCACAAACTCCCTATTAGCAAACCAAGGGTAATCAATTGCACTGTAGAACCACTCCAAAATGCACCATTTACGAACTAAATCAAATGACAGGCAACAAGAAACCTTTTCCTGTGAAGTCAATAAATAGATAGATGAATAAACACCATCAACTTAAAAAAGAAAACAGGAAAATAAGTTGGCTCAAGTATATGAAGGAAAACAAAGACTTTACCTGCAGAGAGAAAACCTTGTCTTGCTGAGAGACAACATATTTATTACGTTGGTTTTTTATGTTCTCTGAAGACTTCGCCTCTTTTGGGCTCAATGTTCTCTTTGGCTCCATCTTACGTCTACTTCGATGTTTGGCTGGTAAGCTAACTTGACTCCCATCAGTAACTTGTACAGTTGCTGCTACTAAATCAATCCTTGCTCTCTTCTGGTCATTAGAAGAACCGTCCAATACTCTCCCTGGTTTCCATTGCTTTGATTGAGCAGAAACTTGACTGGTGCGTTTACATTTAGTGGAAATTTTATTCTCTTCTCTGGCTAAGGCCTGCAGCAGATGCACATAAGAAATGAAGGAGAGGACATGAATTAAATTTCCAAGAAGGGGAACAAAAATAAAAAAGCAAAGCACCATTTGCATCCACTGATTATTAATAAATTTCTAATACATATAACCCACGATCTTCTCAAACATGTAAAACAAATTTATGCTTTAAATTCAATACATGTGTATATTCTCCATCCCGCAGTTTTCAAGTATTAAAGGAAAAAATATCTTGGGAAGATAATCAATTGCACAAACCCTAGGAGATACTTTCTCTGTATAATCAACCTAAAAATATCTAAACCATCCATATTGTTTAACATATTATCAATTTAATCCAATGGTTTGGTGAATAGGGACTAAATTGGTACTTTTTCAAACAGCAGGGATGTGTCTGAAATTCTTCCTTGTAGTATTATCAAGTTAACAGCAAAGTATGTTGCTACAACAAAAACATCAAACATATATAAATGATCCAACTCAAATATAAAATGATTACACACCTCACTCTCCAAATTTTTGAGAAGAGAATCTGTAAGGGCTTCACCATTTGATAGCTGAAACACACGGAATTTGGCTTTAAGCATGAATTAAAACCACAAATTGGAATGACAGAATTCATTATATTGATTAATAAGAGAGAACGTGAAAGGGGGACATAATAGATATTTACAATGAATGAAGAATACTGGTTCCCATAATTACCTTTTTCGACACAATAGGTTTGCGCTTTCTTTTCCACATGTTCAGTGGCTCAAGCTGTTCCTTCACCTCAGTGACTGCTTCAGCATCAATGTCAGACGATATTCCAAGCTTAGACTTTCTTGCTATTTTACCCTCAACTTCAGAAATTGTGTTGTGTGCCTTTTCTTTTGTCCCTAGGAGTTTAGTTTTATCTCTGTGATGACTTGTATATGTAGCTTCCGGTGTACTAGACTTGTCATCCATGTCAAGTGCTTTGTCTTCCTTCAACTGTACAGATGATTCTACAAACAAATGAAATATTGAAACAAAAGTTAATAAATCGAAGATTCAACATTCACATTTTAACACAAACAAACAGCAAATAGAAAGGATAGAAATTGAAAAAACAAGGAGAAAAAGTTAGCAACAAACATGAAAAAGCAACAAAAACATAATATATTCCGAGTACTGATATTAAATAACAGCATAAGTATAATTGATGGTAAGAGATCTTGAGTTATCCAAATTTGTTTACTGCAGTCCTCTCAAAGGTAAGTATAAGTAAATTTGGTGGTAAAAGATCTTGAGTTATCCAAATTTGTTTACTGCAGTCCTCTCAATGGTAAATATGTCGGTAGATAATAAAAGAACAAAAACTTAACCCCAAAACAAAATGCAGGACAACCAAAAACAATTGACAACTTGAACCATCAAACACCCCCAAAACAAATGCAGGAAGACTGAAAACAGTTGACTAGAGCATGCTTAGCTACAAAGGTTCTATAAGTATATAATCAACAATATAATTTTGCTTTTCTGTTTGTCTTATTTTTCCTCCTAATAATTAAAACATAGCACAAACCTACATCAAAAGTTAGACTATAAGCATTGCACACTTACCAGATTCCACTGTAGAGTCAGGAAACATTAAGGAAAGATCAGCCAAAGTTTGCAGAGCATCCAAGGAAGAGTTTCCATCTGCATGTGTAAAAAAAATTAGATACTGCTACATCGACACCTGGTTGCAAGAATTACCTCTTCAGTATGATAATAACTGAACAAAGTTTCAGGAAGACCATTTGTTAACCAAAATGGATTACACGATTTCACAATAGATTAAAATATAGTTGCAATGGAAAATATAAGAATATACAAAGCACTAAACATGAAGATATATTGTATTATTTTATTCTTCCTTGTCAATGTCCTCTTTTTTTGCATCACAAGATGTCAAGGTAGGTTGACTCATTGAACCATAAGATATATTATTTAATCAGCTCTCTAGTCCATACCTCCAAAAAACAGTTTCTTGCTTCTCTTCTTCTGACCTCGTTGAGAGAATCGCTCATTTTTCACATTTGAAACCTCAATGGCAGCCTTCCCTTTTGTTGCACCCAGTCCTTCTTCAGTGCCACTGCATGCTTCTGCCCCATCATCAGACAGACTGCTTCTAACCTCTTCAACTTTCATCTTCTTTCCATAAATCTTTTTCCCCTTTCGGTGAACTTCAACTGTACCAACACCTTCCATATCCATCAAGGAGTTTGTGTCTCCAACATATGTTCCATTTTCGGGTCTCTTGCTTTCTATTCTGCCTTCAGACCAGTCTTCACGTACAGAAGCATCATGAAGCTTGGACTGAGCTGTCTCTAATTGTGGAATCTAATTACATGTACAGGAAACAAAAACATATATATTATTATAGAATAACAATAGAAGGATGAGAGCAGAAAAGACTGCAGAAATACACACGAATAGTTAATACCATTTTTTCCCAGCTTTGAACTGCTGAGGATTTTTCGTGCTCTGTTCTACTGTATGGTGTTCGAGAAACTTGGGGTGATCCTATCCTTTGTAATCCCTCGGTTAATGTCAATGCTGCCTCATGTTCAACATCATCGTCATCAGCATCAATGTCTGACTTCCGCCCTTTTCTATTTGGTGGAATATAATTGTCTCTATCATCTTTCTTGTATGAATATGATACTGGGACACGAGGTGTCCTTTTCTTAACTGCACGAGGCTGACTACCTAAGATAAATATAGAACTGTCAGTAGGGTAACGCACACTTAAAATGGAATTAACTGTCATTTTAAAGATTATATTACACAAGAACTATCTGCTATGTTCTTGTTGCACTTTACAAAGGATATTCAAAGCTGCAACTCCGATTCCTAGTCTAAACTTATATATAATTAGGAACTAGGACAGGTATAACATCATGCAGAAACTATCAAATTGCAAAATCAACAGTAAAATTTCTACTGAAATACTAAATTACAATTAAAGGGAGTTCTAACTGGCACTGGTTAACATTCTGCCCACAGAACAACAAATATAAGCTTTCTTTTGCCACTCTAAATCTGATCAAGGGATATAAATCAATCCCTTCTCAATTTTTCTATAAGCTAAGCAATTTACACACAAGCACTTATCTAAGTTTTCCCATGCAAAACCATTTGTGCATCATTTAGAACCAAAAAAAAAAAAAAGATAATACCCAAAAGATCTAAAGAGAATCAAAAAACTGTAAACAGATTCTCTTAGACAAAAGAATGTCCTGCAAATAAATTATGGATCCGTCAATAAGTATTAAGTCTAATTATCCAAATCCACCAAAAATAATTGCTCCTATTTTTCCTTCACGCACTTTGAATTAAGTTTGCCACTAATGTCACTTATTTCCCCTTCTCTCAATAATGTTCCTTAAATCATAAGAAGTTTTCTAACTAATATAATGGATAAAAGAATTTGCAAGCACTTCCAGTTAATTATGTAAAGAACAAAAGCAAGATAAAGAAAAACCAGAAAGCTGCTCCTATTGAGCTAGACTCAGTAGCAAGGAGTACTACCGTCAGAGCGTGCTCTCTTCAACAGTGATAGGCATCCACCACTTGATGCCATTGACCAGGACTGAAAAGCATCTTCTTTTGAGGCACTAAGCTGAACTTTTGCCCTTTTGCGTTTTTGAGATTTTTGTGGAATGGCAGAAGCATCATTGCTCTCTCGTTCACTATCACTCCCTTCCTGCCAGATCAGAATCAAAGCAACCATCCTTTATTGGTCAGTAAATGGCAAGCACCAATTTGATCCAAACTACCCGATTTCAAGGAAAAGAAAATTCCACATATAGCATATAAAGATGGCGATTTATCTGAACTGAGTATAATAGATGCCAATTGAACAGTAAATGCAATTTCAACGTAATGGTGAGAATTTTATAACCTCTCTAATGGTAAGTTAGATGTTAGGCAACCAGCCATTTTAATGTTGAATTAAGATATTAAGAATATTTCAATGAAAACAATCAAAATCAATATTCAACAATAATAACAACAATTAAAAGAAAAAAAATCAACAAATTACAAATAGAAAAAAATAATAATAATAATTGCCACTTTTTTTTCTAAAACTCCTTATATGGTTTGGATTTCCAATGTCATATGTGTTGCTTATTTTCACTTAGCATAGCAATTTTCTTTCTAACATGTTCCCATATTTTTTATATTCCCAACAAAAAAAGTCAACTTCCACAACTGACAACACATAACAACCATATCAATTCACACATTAATGCACAAACTACAAAGGTATAGCTTCCTATCTGTTCAAAACATTGGCAATTAACTACAGAAAAATCCAACTGTTCAACATAGACACAAAACTAGGCTAATATCAATCAATTGACATGCACAATATTGATCAGCCATAACCATGGAAACTTCAATTGCCATTTCAAACCCAAAATCCAATCTCACCATAACATTATAGTGATCAGTCATCATTGCAATAAGGCCAACCACGGAAGCCGTTCCCTCTGGCAGGGATAAGTATGCCTGAATAAAAATACATTAGTCGTTAGACGTTAACAATATACATGAATAAAAGACACTCATTATAAGAATTTTTGGCTGGATCCTTTTTTTAGACTGAGAATTTTTGGCTTGATCTATTCTGCCAAAACTTGGGATGAGATAAAAGGTAAAATCTGTACATTAACCCAAAAGCATCCAAAGTAACAGAAACCATGATGAAAATTGCCAATTATAGTAATCAACTATGTGAGACTTCCAGGAATATGCATACCCGGTTCATATTATACAGGGCTTCCACCATTTCAACAGATCTGTTGCGAACTTGTGACGCCACCTGGACAAAAACAAAATCAAAAATTCAAGTTAAAAAAAATAAGTAAAGAAAAACCATGAAGCATATGCATCCAACTTTTATGAATTTAATATTTACGTGGAAAGAAAATAACAGGAAATAAATAAAAAATTACAACACAGACAATGATGGTCTGTCAGGCAAGTTTAAAAATCCAATACCTTCTTCCAGTCTTTCCCATAACTCCGATAGGCTTCATAAAAACGCTGAAGCTCCCCCTTGCTCCATTGAGGTCCTGACTTATCAGACAATTTTTTCTTCAAAGCAGAAAATTTGATAGTCAGCACATTGAACAGAGAAAGAAAACTACACTTCCAGAAAAGTGACAGAAATGTACATTACAGGTATCAGCACAAAAAGTGTACATGAGTTTGAAATTCTTTCTACAGAAATTCAAAAAGTTCTTCACTGAAACTGAAGACCCGATAACCCTACCAGTTATTATGAAGATATTTGTCTCAATAACAAAGTTCACCACCTAGGCTAGTAATTAACATGTGAAACCAAGCTTAATTGGTATTTATCCACTACACTCCATATTCAAATCAAACGAATTTACGGTGAGAGTGTCAAAGAACCAATCATGACACAATTGTACAAACATGAAGAAAATATATATAAACCAACAACCCAAGATACACACTATTCAGTTCACTGTTACAGTCACATTGCACGGAAGCTCCATGGATTAGATCAAAGACCCACCTTTTGCTTACTTCTGCTTGAACCACTGACATCTTTAACTGGAGACACCTCATTCACATATCGCTTATTCACACTTCTAGATTTTCTTGTTGGGGCCATCGAAACCCTTCTCTATCTGAACCAAATCAATAACAAAGTTAACAAAAAACTTAATTATATATCTAGTAATGCATGATCTATAACATTTCCCACTTCAAAAATATCTTGGCCAAACTAAAACTTATTTTTAAATAACAATTTTCACTTTTTAACTAAGTTATGTATCAGTATCTGCAACATGTACACATAATTATCATTTCTCAACTAATTGAACATGCAGGATTACTACATAATAAGTTGATAAATTAAACACTGCCCAGAAACCCTGGATGTACAAACAGTTACAGCATAAGGTACAACCGCTAACAGTTTATAGAATACAAAAATAAAAATAAATAAATAAATAAAACCTCTCAAATTCACAGCATAAAAACCACAATGAATAACTATGAGAATCTGAAACTGCTTTCAAAAAACAAAATCCAAAAAAATTCCAAAGAAAGACATAATTTTGAAACAAATCGGTCACTTCCAAAACCCCCCCAAAAATAAAAACTCACTGAAAACCCCCAAAAACCAATAACACAACCAATCAACTTCAAAACACAACACCAGTTCATAACCCACCAACAAATCCACAAAAACACTTCCAAAAACAACAAAGAATCAAAATTCAGGAGTATATCAAAAACCCCAAATTCAAATTTCACTAAACCAAATCCAAACAACAAAACCACTCCTCCAAAACCCCAACAAAAACAAAAATTCACAAAATCCACCCAAAAAAGACACGATTTTATCTTCATTATCAGTATAAACCCTAATTTCACAGATCGGATACTCACCGTTTATGTTCTTCACGCGATCCGAGACCTGAACATATATATTCATACAGATATAGAGAGAAAAAGAGAGGGCCTTTCAAGAGAGAAATCGAGAGAGACCCAAGAACGAAAAAAAAAAATCAAAATCGAAACTTTAAAAGAGATACAGAGAAAGAAAAAAAAATAAAAAATAAAAATAGAGAGTTAGAACTTAGAAGAGAGGCGTTGCCGCGAAACTTGAATATAAAGGAGGCCTAGCCAATCGGGTTGTGTTGTGTTTTTTTTGTTTTTTTTTTGTTTTGATTGTTTTATCGCAACAATTTGATCAAAATTCGGGTGGCGGTGGCCGTACACGTGGCACGTTGGAGGGGTGTGTAGGGTGTGATTTGCGGTTTGTTGGATTGGAGTTTTGGTGGAAAATTGTAGCGGATTAAATTTGAAATGTTTTGGAAGTAGGTAAATTACGAACATGTCCCTATTAGTTTATGTATTTAATTTAACTCCCCTCAGATTTAGGAAATTTGGTTTATGAATCTAACAGAGTTTGTATATCTTTTAAATTTCACAAACCTCTTTTAAAATATGACTAAAAGGAAATAACACACCTCATATGAGTCATATATCTCTCTTAAAACTATAAAAATTATCATGGTATTTTTAAAAAATTGTTAATAATATCGTAACACGTTCATTAGGTTTTTGTTTATTTTTCAAACCAGATAAATATAATTGCACTTAATTCAGATTTCAAGAGAGGTTAACGAAACACGTCACATTCACATGTGGTACTGCACATCCTCTTTCATGTTATAGTGGAGGTTCGAGTCTCACTATACGCATTTTTAAAAATCATTTCTAGGAAGTTTTCTCTCCGGTGTTGTGAAGTAGATATCTCTAGTAAATATCTGGACCGCACAAACAATGTTTAATCTCGGTAGACCTATTATGGAAGTAACTATTTGGGGCGCACATGCTCTGTTTAATCTCATCAAACCAACTATGGAGTAGATATTTGGACCGCATATTAATTTATTTTTTTGTATTATTATGATTAATTCAGTGTTCGAGGGAAATGGTGTACAACTTGAACATACAACCTCAGCGGTGTAGATGTGGCACAGAATCAGCCAGAGATCTGCTAGGACCTATCCAAATAAAATACTACATATGTTGCCCGTATACCTAATCCCATAATGGGGAAATATATTCTCACAACGCGAGGAAGAACCTCACATGCTTATAAAATACATATGGTCATACTCCGGACTCGAACCGTTTACCACAAAGGTGAACTATCGCATGTGATATGGAATTATGTGCTTCGAAATTTGTTAACAGCTTATATTATGGAGATTGATAGATGAAGTAACTGCCAAAATATATATTGTAATTTCTTAGAAGTCTTTTCTGAAATTTGTTATATATAATCTCTTGTTATTATATATAGGATCAAAATTGAATTTTTGAAATACATTTATTCTGGTGAATATATTAGAAAAGTTTTCTTAAAAATCAATATACTGTGAATGCATAACAAATTTTTGGATGTGGATCAATATTGTAAATTCTTATGTTTGTCTATTAGATCATTGACTTATTGATTGTCTCTACACTAACATCTGATATGTAAAAAATTTCCAAAGAGCTAGCCATTAATTTTCTAGAACATTAAACAATTAATAGATTTTCAGGCAAAATATGGAAAATATTCATTTTCTCTGCATACCACAGGAATATTGCAATGTGTAAGTATACGTTTTAGGAGGAAAATTTTTTTTATTTCAAAAGCACATCCTTCTTATTTTATTAATTTATCTGATAAATTAAGCATAGGCATATATAACATTTTCATTACATGGGAGATGATCAAGTGATCCAACCATGTAATCTACGTATTTAGTTTCATATAAATAATTTAATAATAAACTAACATAATTAAAAACCACATTATTATAATCGATCACAATCGTCCTTTGATCTTCCATCACATCGATCACCCCCGGTTTTGTGCATCTAATCGAGGCTTCCTTGGTCTGGGGTAGAAGAAGACGGCTGATTAAGGTCGATCTATAGCCTATTCGAAAACCAAAAATTCGGTGATGATTACAAAATATATTATGTAACACACTTATAGGGAAAAAAATCTGGAAAAAAAAAATTAGACGGATCAAAGTATCATTACCTTTTTCGAAAATAAGTTAATGTTCTTATAAGGTTTAAAGACATCTTATAAGGTTCTGCAGGTCTTCATCTTTTGGATAGTTTTGTATCAAGACTGGTTTGGGCGGATTTTCCTTTTTTTTTCTTAATTTGTTTTTGTTCAAAATGATTGAAATAATATGTTAATTTTCATCCGTGAGTTCAATCATATATATGTGTGTGATAACGCATATTGAACGATGAATGATTCTAGCTACCTACAAACAAATTACAATTACATGAATGAATCATACACAACAAATATGGATGAAATAATTTTATGTCCCAACTAGACACAAAGTCTGAGTTTTGGTTTTTTTTTTTTTCATGACAATAAATTTTAACATCAATCAAAATAGAGGTTTACTGGGACATGATAGAGGAAAAAATTCTTTCACATTCTAGTAAAATGTGTATAGTGAAACTTGAACACACACCACTAATATAGAAGTGGAGGTGTACTACCGATTGTGCTAAGAGTTTTGTGCGCCATGACAAATGAGATTTAATTAACAAGCTCTTTGATCAAAAGTCAGCAACAGTACTACACACTTAATTATATTCCTGACTAATTCATTTTCTATCACCAACTCAAATTTAATGAACCATTTAATTGTTAATTTTAATTTTTTAATAAAAAATTAAACTTTTCTTCCAAAATATAAGTAAATCAACATGAAGACCACTGTGCCTCAATGGTAAAAGTGTTCATTCAATATGGTAATATCTTAGGTTTGAATCGCCACCATCACATATGGTATTTAAAAAAACTTGATAATAGAAATGTTTAAGTATCAAGTGAGAGATACATATCACATGACATAATTAATAAGTTTAGTATTTTGTGAGAGATTGTTCTATCTTATTCATTGATTTACATCAGAATTTATACAGAGTACACCATGACAAATAGGGAAACTAATTACACCATGACAAATAGGGAAGGTATGAGCTATATATACCATAACTAAAATATATAAAGATACTTATGGAAGGTTGACTAAGTGATTCTGTGAAGTACTGCTATCAGTATTGCTATCATGCCCCCGCTAGATAGAGCATCCGTCGAGGATGCCTATCTTGGAGCGATGAACAAAAAATTGTCTGCGGGAAAGTGCCTTTGTCAAGGAGTCTGCCAATTGATCTTTGGTATGTACATGGGATACATGCAGCTATTGCCGAGCGACTTGATCCCGAACAAAATAGAAATCGATAGCAACATGCTTCAATCGGCTATGAAAAATGATTCGCACAAACATACGTGGCTCCGATGTTGTCACAATAAATGACAGGAGTGGTAGGAATTCGAATCTGAAGCTCAGATAGAAGATGACCAAGCCAGTTCAATTCAGCAGCGGAGGATGCAATAGCACTGTATTCAGCTTATGTGGATGAGCGTGTAACAATATGTTGCTTTTTGGAGCTCCAACTAATAGGAATGGCACCTAGAAAAACAATGTATGCCGTAGTAGAACGTCGATCGTCAGGATCTCCTGGCCTATCGACATCAGCAAAAGCTTGGCGAACCAACCAATCAGAAGTAGGGATTGTCGACGAAGTAACAAACCATGGTCTATTGTTCCTTTCAGATAGTGAAGAACACGTTTGACAACATTCCAATGATTTATGGTCGGGTGATGCATAAACTGGGATAACTTGTTGATAGTGAATGAGACATCCGAACGGGTCAAAGAAAGGTACTATAGAGAACCAAGAACTTGTCTATACTGAGTGGCTTCGATAGGTGCACTGCTGTCAATTAGTTTTAGTGTCTCAGTAGGTGATAGTGGTGTAGAGACTAAATTGGCTTCAAGCATGTTGGTGTTCGTAAGAAGATCGCGGATGTATTTCTGTTGTGATAGAAATAGACCGCGGGTGGTATAACAAGCCTCAACACTAAGAAAATAAGATAAGTTGCCAAGTTCTTTTAGAGAGAACTTGTGAGCCAAGTTGGTGGTAAAGGCATGAACATGTGACTCTGAGGAACTAGTGATGATGATATCATCGACATATACAAGGAGATACATGGTGTGACCTGGATGATATCGAATAAATAGAGATGCATCACACTTGTAATTAATGAACCCGGTTGTAAGAAGAAAGGCACGAAGTTCATTGTACCAAGCATAAGGTGTCCGACGAAGCCCATAGATTGCCTTTTGGAGTTTGCGCACAGTTATGTGGTAGGTTGGAATCAATGAACTCATAAGGTTGCTCCATGTAATCATCATCCGTGAGAGTTCCCTACAAAAGGCATTATTTACATCTAGTTGGCGTAAAGACTAACCGTTAGTAACAACAAGAGTAAGAATTAAGTGAATAGTGACAGGCTTCACTATGGGACTGAATGTCTTATTAAAGTCAATGTCAGGACGTTGATGGAACCATTTGGCTACCGAGCCATCAAGCCATCAGGATGATGCTTAATTCGAAAAATCCATTTACAACCCACTATGTTTTGGGAAGGCTTGGATGGAACTAATGACCATGTTGAATTTTTGACAATGGCATCATACTCGGCACTCATGGCTTGATGCCATTCCAAGAATTTACGGGCTTGTGTTAATATGGTTGGTTCAGATTGGGGAGGAGAGTGGGTGGTGGTGTGAAGGTCAAAGATGGATTTGGTTCTAAAAATATTGTTTTTGGAACGTGTTTGAATCACCTAGTAGGAGAGGGAGAGTTTGGATTGCTTACCTGTGAGGAAGTGTGCATGAGGTCATTGCTTGGTCCGAGCGCAGAATCTTGTTCGCTAGACTCATGAGATGCTTGGGACGTAATGGTGGGAACGGATGGAGAAGTCCAGGCTTGTGTCATAGGAGATAGGAAAGTGTCTTCGGATTGGGTTGTTTGTGACGTGGTGGTAGGGAATTTTGTTTCTTGATTTGAGTGGGGATAATTAGGAAATAAATTTGTATTAGGGAATTTTGGATTTGTGATATCTGGGAATATAATATTGTGAGGAGAGAATGATTCTTGTGATGTGGTGGAGATATTACTATGTTGGGAAGGTGTATTGGAGGAAATAGAATCAAACCATTTTTGGATATTAATGGAAAGATCTGGAGGTGAATGGGGATGGTTATTGGCAAAGGGAAAGACAGTTACGACGAATACAACATGGCGAGATACATAGACTCGGTTAGTGTGTGGATCGAGACATAGGTAAGCATTATGTTCATTTGAGTACCCGACGAATACACACAGTTTAGAACGAGGTTGTAATTTATGAGATGTATAGGGACGTAACCATGGATAACACAAGCACCCGAACACTCGTAATTTACGATAATTTGGGTTTTTATGGAAAATAAGAGAATACAGATTTTGGTGATTTAAAATTTTTGTAGGCATACGATTAATTAAGTAAACCATGGCTTGAAAAACAAGAGACCAAAATTTTAAGGGTATAAAAGCATGATGGAGAAGGGTCAAGGCTGTTTCCACAACATGATGTTTTTGCTCAACAGTGCCAACATGTTCAGGTGTGTGAGGGGGTGATTTTAAGTGTTGGATGCCAAAGTTATTTAGATCACGGTCAAGAGAATGAGCTTCCCCACTGCAATTTGATCTAGTATACTGTTTTGATATTGGTGTTAAAAAAAATTTCAACAAGTGCCTTGAAACGTTTAAAAACTTAAGGGACATCAGACTTGTTTTTAAGTGGGAACAACCATGTGTATTTCAAAAAGTAATCTACAAGAATAACATAGTAGTGATAGTTATCAAAGGAAGTAAAATGAGCAGAACCTCAAACATCAGTAAACAAAATTTCTAATGGTTTATTACTAGTCAAGGTAGACACACCAAATGGTAATTTAGCTACTTTTATTACATAAGCAAGCAGGACAATGAGAAAACTTAGACTCAGACTTGGAGACATGAAGATCTTGAGATGAGAGAATTTTTTGAAGAACTTGTAGGGGCGGATGACCAAGACGATAGTGCCACGCCAAAGATGAAGCAATGTGTAAGGACCTCGATTTTATGATTGGCTTATTTCATGACAAACCACACCGTATTGGGGATGGTTATGTAATGGGTAGCTTAGGTCATTGTCGGCAAGCTTCCAAGCATCTCCATGACTTCAAGAGCAAAAGGTATACTTACTTGACTTTGTCTTTTGAAGAGTTTAGGTGCACACACACACTTCATGCATGCTTTGTTCATCTTAAATTTGTGTTCTTTAATATGTATACGTGTCCATCCATTACACAACTCACAAGAGCACGTTTTTGTTTGTCTTTACGTGTGGTTGTTTTGGTTCACGTTTTCCTTATGTGTTCGGAAAAGTCCTCACTTCGCATGATGGTGTGCTTGTGTTGTGTCCGAGCTTGCACGTTGGTGTGCTTGAGTCTTAGTGTGTTGTGTGACCACTAGAGAGGTCCCTTTACCCTCTCTTGGATTGGTCTTGGGTTACATGGTCTTATACCATGAGTTTGGGCATTCTTGTTGTTGTCCAAAGCTGACCTTTGGTCGCTCATTTGACCATAAATCTTTCTACAGTCATCCAAATCATGTTTTTTTAATTGGAGTAGAAAGTAGACTTTCATACCTTTCCAACGGTATATTATACGAAAGGTTTCGATGTCGTTTGGTCATGTTTCGGGATGCTCAAATTTGGAGTCGTTGTGCTGCTGAGTTTTGCAAAACCGAGACAGTTGCGACTTTTGAAGCGACTTCCACACAAGTCGCTTTGAAAGTCACTTTTTGACTTCCTAAACCGAGTCTTAAGTGACTTGTGAAGTGACTTCCATCCAAGTCGCCTTTCAAGTCGCTTTTTATCGCCAGAAATCAGGTTTTTTTTCCAAAAAGGCGTAGTTTCAATTAGGGCTACTATATAACCATCTCTTTCTCATCTTTTTCAGGTGAGCCATGAAAATTAAGCCCTAGAGAGAAAGATTTAGTGGTTCTAGAGAGATAAAGCTTCAAGCTTTGTTCTTTGACTCTCCAAACCCAAAAACTCATCTCCATCTTGCATCATTCAACATCATTTGAGCATGTGTCTTCATGGTTTCATGACTAGGTAAATTAGAACTTCATTGAATATCATTTATTGTTCTACTTACTCTAGATTAGGTATTTATTGCTTGATTAAATACCTTGACTCACTTTATTACTTATATTTATGAGTCTAAATTATGTGATTGAGTTTGTTTGTGATAACTTGCATTATTAGGTTATTTATGCCTAAATAGCTAATCCATAAATGTTTATATATGCTTAATTGATGATTAGGTTGACTTTGTGGATATAGTCAAGTTCTTGAATATTTATGTGAGTTTTATTTGACAATTAGGTTGTTAGAATTTCTCTATAACTAATTGAGACCTCATGTGTGTACATGTAGGCTTGGTTGATAACTAGATTGTTAAATTGCATTATAACATCTAGTTAAGCATTTGTGTTTGGTCTTGCATATTATTGCATTTGAGCATATTGTCTCACACTCACTTAGACTTTATACTCTTTATTGAGTCAAAGTATTATGGCTTCGGGGTGAAATTGCATAAGCATTCAAGTCTTGCAACCAAGGTGTGGTTGGCAAGCATTGATCAAGTGCTACTATAAAAGGCCCGTGAGGTAGAGTAGGAGGTGCTGCTCACGCTAAGAGTAGTGGATCAGGGGATATCACTAGGGATTGAACCAAGAGTGACAAGTGGTAGTGTCCATTGCATGAGGTTGTCGAGAGTGAGAGTCCAAGTATCACTTGAGGGTGTAACTTTTTACTCATATAATGGATTTCTGTGATCGTGTGTGGCTAGAAGGATAGCTCGTGGTTTTTTCCCTTGTTGAAGGGTTTCCACGTAAAAATCAAGTGTTCTTTTTATTTCCAAACCTTACTTGATTTTTATTGTTTGATTGTTTGGGTTAATTGTGCTTAATATTGACTAATCGAAAAAGTTGGTAATAATCGATTAACAACTCATTCACCTCCCCTCCCCCTCCCCCTCCCCCTCCCCCTCTAGGTTGTTTAGATACACGCTTGAGTTGTATTTTCACAATATTGAGTTTGGCCTTGAGAGGGTTGTTCCGGGACAAGTTCGTCACTGGCCAAACATAGAGATTACCTTCATTCCGTCCGCGGACCAAGGATGCCCCCGTGTTCAAATCCTTCACAAGAAAAAAAAATCAGGACAAAACTCAATTGAAGTGTTATTATGAGAGCAAAATTGAGACACAAACACTAAGTTTTGAGAAATATTAAGGGCACACAAAATATTTTTGAGATGAAATGAGGTAGTAGGAGTAGTTAATAGGGTGGATCCAATATGATATATAGGAATTGTTTTACCATCTCCGACCTTGATATCCTCTGTGCCACCATATTCTGAATGGAGAGAGAGATTTTGAAGATCTAATGTCATATGGTGCGAAGCACTTATATCGAGTATCCAGTTGTTGCGAGAGCCTGATTGATCAGTAGTCATGCGGTTTGCTTGTGGCCAGGCTTGGAATCCCTGTGATCGATGAGAACGACAAGTCCAAGCGGCGTGACCAACTTTGTCACATAGTTGGCACACAGTCCGAGACAGGCAGCTAGAGGTGGAAGGACGCCATTGATTCTGGTATGGAAAGTTTGAAGGATTGTTTGATCGATACTGCACGCTTTGGCTTGGAGAAAAAACACGCCCACCACTAAGAGTTGTCCAAAAATCAGGTTGATGGCAAGGGTTGGCATTGTAACCAAATTTTTGATTGTGCCTAGCATTGGTTGATGAGTTGCTTTGCTGTCCATGACCCTTTCGGTTGGGATTTTTCTGATTAAATTGTGCTGTGATCGGTGTGCCTCCTTTTTTCGCTTTGTCACGTCTGAGAAAGGTTTCATGGTCAAGAAGTTTGTCGTAAAGTTCCTCAAAAGAGATCGGTGCGTCTCGAGCTCGGATGGCAGAGACAAGAGACATGTAAGCCGGGCTTAGACCATTCAGAGTATGTATAACGGTTGCACCATCATCAACCGGATGACCAATTAACTCAAGGTTATCAAGGATCGCTTTGATTCCTTGCATGTATTCTGCAATGGACTTGCCTTCTAAACTTACGTTTGTAAGTGAATCTAGGAGTCCAAGTTTGCGGGTATTAGATCGATTGGCGTAGGAGGCTTCGAGTTTTTCCCACGCTTGAGCAACGATAGTGGAGCAAGTGACTCTGGATTGTGCTCGTGACTTGGATTGCATGGAGGAGAAAACGATCCTGGCGAAGCCAGATGTGATCAGCCGGGTTCGGGATTGACCTTTTTGTTGTTGGATTCTCTAGGGACTCAGAAGGATCGTCGATGAACTATGAGGGACACAGATTGGTACCATCCAGATATCCCATAAGTCCATAGCCAAGGAAGAGATTCTCAAACTGTGATCTCCAGGCAGCATAATTCCCACCTTTGGATAGTTTGATGGGGACCTGTGTTGAGTTGATTGCAATGAGAGAAGGTGTTTGGTTGTGATTAGTAGTTCCAGTAATAATGATTTGAGGTGAGGAAGAAGAGGATGATGAGGATGTGTTTGTAGATGACATGACCGCTAGTGTTTAGAAAGTGAGAGTTTCGAAAAAGAAGGATGTTCGGCTAGGGTGCAGTTTCAGGATCTCAAAGCCTTTTCACAGCTTTGCTCTGATACCATAATAAGTTTAGTATTTTGTGAGAGATTGTTCTGTCTTATTCATTGATTTACATCAGAATTTATACAGAGTACACCATTATAAATAGGGAAACTAATTACACCATGACAAATAGAGACGGTATGAGCTGTATATACCATAGCTAAAATATACAAAGATACTTATGAAGGGTTGACTAAGTGATTCCGTCAATTACTGCTATCAGTACTGCTATCAATAATATACATGGGTTTGGGCATAAAGCCATAAATACCAAGCTTTTCTTTATTGATAGATGACTATATGGGCTGCCAGAACATATATTGTAATTTCTTACAAGTCTTCTAAGAATTAATTATTATATAAAAAATCTCATTTTATTAATTATTGGATATTGATTTGTCAATGAAGTTTTGAAATATGCTTATTCTGGCGTAATTGAAAACTTTTCTGAATATTCAATGTATACCGTGAATGCAAAAATGTTTCTGAATAGAGATCTTTGTAAATTATTACAAATAAAACTTAATTTTAGTGTTTCGACGGTTTTGGTTTCAAACCAAAATTATTGAATTGGATGAAATGATTGGTTTCAATTTATTTGTTGTAATTTCTTAGAAGTCTTCTCTGAAAATTGTTGTATAAAATCTCTTGTACATTATTCTAGTGAAAATTAGACGAGTACTTTTCTTAAAATTAAATATACCGGACCTGAAAACTTTTTCCCGTGCAAAAGTGATTTTATATATGTACCACATTTTTACTTTAAGCTAGAGAAGTTTATTATTAGAGTGGTGCTATTGGCACACCCCCTACTGATCTATTCATGCCCCTTTTTTAATTATATAATATTATTATTTTTTTCCTTTATCAAAATTACTTAAAGAGACATTCAATTTAGGAAAGAAATATTCTACAAAATAAATCTATTAAAATCTCACATTCTCTTTCCAAAAAAAAAAAAACCCAGTAATCTGTTTCTTCAAAAAAAAAAAATTAACTCTTAAACCCTAAAATCTACTTCTTACATACATATAAAATATTATGGAAGAGTTTGAGAACGATATTAAGAATATGGAAGAATTGTCTAAGACCGTTATCAAACATTTTGAAGAATTGTCTGAGAATGACATGAAGTAAGAATTGTCTGACAATAATAGTAAGCATCTGGAAACAATTCATTCTCCGGAAATAAGTTTAAAGTTTATTTTTTTCTTCAAAATAATATCAAGCTGTCGTTGTGTTGAAGTACCCTATTATTTTTTATTTTTTATTTTTTCTTTTCCATCATGAAATAAGAAGAAAAAAAAACTAAAAAAAGAAATAAGAAAAAAAAAACAATCAATGGATGTGAGAGAGATGTATACAGATACAGAGATTAGAGATAGAGAGATCATATATGGTATGTATTAAGTTTGAAAAATAAGTAAAATGGGTAGTTTTGGAAATAAACCAAAAAATTTAATAAAAACATTTAATTTTATTTAATTAAATCAATATTTTAAAAAGTGGTGTATGAATAGATCAGTAGGGGGTGTGTCAATAGCACCACTCTTATTATTATTATTACTAGGTTTGTTTAACGCTAGATTGAGGTTGTTTAAAGAAAAGAGTAGGGATAATTATCCCGAGGGCCATCAATTTGATGATACACTATCAAAATGGCTACTAGATTGAGATTGGTTTCAAAATAGTCATTTTTGGCGAATAGTGTGACACTAATGCTCATTACATCTAATTACATCCAATTCCATCCAATGAGTGACATTTTGGTAAATAAGGGGATGACATTAATTTATTTTAGATGTTTTTTGTAAATCAATTTTTACAATGAGTGGCACTTTGGTAAATAAGGAAATGACATTAATTTATTTTAGATGTTTTTGGAAATCAATTTTTTCTTTTGTTTTTTTAAACGAATAATTATATTTAGTGTGTATATATATACATATATCTCAAACATATATATATATATATATATATATATATATATATACACACACACACACACACACTAAATATAATTATTCGTTTCAAAAAACAAAAAAAAAATTGATTTCCAAAATACATTTAAAATAAATTAATGTCATCCCCTTATTTACCAAAATGCTACTCATTGGATGAAATAATCATTAGTGTCACACTATTCGCCAAAAATGACCATTTTGAACCAATTCCCAATCTAGTTATCATTTTGATAGTATGTCATTAAATTGATTGCCACTGGGGTAATGATCTCAAAAGGATAATTGGCACATATGTCCCTTGAAATATACGCAAATTCGCATGTTGCCCCATAAACTTTTTTTTAGGCATTAAACCCCTGAAACTCTCACTTATTGACAATAACAAACGGAATGCTTACGGAACCCAGATTCCGTCTACGGAAAATTGCACTAAGTTACCCTGATTATATGCATAATTGCATTAAATAGGAAAATTATAATAAAAACACCCACACAACCTCTGACCGGTTGGCTTGGTTTGTAATCCAATACAAATTTGACACGTGTCATCAAATTATAAAAATGAAAAATGAAAATGATGGTTAAATAATAATACAATTATGAATTTTTTTATAAAGAAAATAAAATCTTTAAAAAATTAAAACATCTTTAAAATCTCCACCATCCATCTCATAGATGGACGGTGGAGAAATATTTATTAAAAAAATTCAAATTAAAAAAAGCATTTTTTAATTAGATTGATTGATCTCAATTACAAAATAATAATAATAATAATAATAATAATAATAATAATAATAATACAAATTAAACAATCTTTTTTTTAAAAATGAACATTGTTGGAGATCATCAATCTTTATAGTCCCAGATTCATTTCCAACACCCATAAATGATCGCACCAAATTGGCTGCCCGCAATAGTACGGAGCCGTGGTGTAGCACAAAAATAAAGAAAGTAATCCGTTCCGTATGGATTGAAGTACTAATTACCGAAATTTATCAATTCGACTACTATTTAGACAACCGAAATCACAATGGTTATGATTGCTCTATTCTAATTTAAACTAAAACAAGCTATAAATTATGATGCAATAAATGAAACGAAATAAGCAAGTAAACACACTCAAACACTTGGATGCAAATATATGTGAGTGAGGCTAAGACCTTTGAATCCACCTATCCAATTCTCATCAACTTTAGGCACATCATTAAAATAAAATATGCAAATGTGTATGTAGATTTGTGATACCTCAATTAATCTCTACCCTTTCTTAAGTGATAAATATAATATTCACATGCACCAACAGCCTATTTCTCAATGGTTATCCGAACTACATATGAATTCGTTAAGATTTATGGCATGCAAATGAAACCTAAAAGTTAGCCTCGCATATTTATATCTTACCAACTCCTATCACTTATTTCATCGAGCACGTTGTGTACTTCTCCTCTCGGTGCATCACACAACAACCAAAGAATTACCAAATGCTAGCTACACACTTGATAAAGATTAAGAACATGAAATAAATATACACAACACAAGCAATAGAGATAAAGCGATGGCCTTCATTAATGGTTCAAGGAAAAGGTTTCATACTGGCCTTAGCCAAGATGGTTTTAGTTCATATTATAAGATATGGCTACAAAAGATATGATTTTATGCAAGCCATAACAAGATACAAGAACTAAATGAAAGAGAGAAAGGTTAAGAATAAACTAATCTGGATCTCCTCTCTCTTGGTTGGTTGAATGTGCTTGGTTTGCCTCCTCTCTTAGTGCTCCCTTTTATGCTCCAAGTTTGGTCTTTGATGGTGGGAAGATGTGATGTATGGTGTTTGGTTAAGTGGGTGATGAGTTTGGAAGAAGATTTGGTGGTTAGATGTAGTGATTTTGTGGTTTGATGAGGTAAAAATGTGTTCTTAAGAGTTTTGGAGATGAAGGGTCATCCAAGAGGTCCTGGAAATGAAGGGAAGTGGAGTATTTATAGTGTTTGGGAATTTGGGCACGAAGCCCTAGAAATTATGCTGAGCTGGAATCATATGCTCTGGTGTGCTGCTGGTCGTCAGGCATTTCACCAGCGTCACCCTACTGGTCCGTGTGCGTTGGTGCTCATGCGCTGGTCGACAGGCACTTCACCAGCGCTGGTCGACAGGCACTTCACCAGCGCTGGTCGACAGGCACTTCACCAGCGCCACCCTACTGGACCAGAAACGCTAGTGCTCTTGCACTGGTCGACAAGTGCTTCACCAGCACCACCCTACTGAAGCAGATGTGCGGGTGCTGCACTCTTGGTGCGCCTGTCGAGGGGCGCATACTCTTCTTTTCTTTTTAATTATGCAATTCTTCAGTTTGGCCCTCGAATTCCCTTGACTTTGCAATATTACCCATGGATTATTTAGAAACATGCACAAAATCAATTTAACCATCAAATATCTAGTGTTTTCCCGAAAACATATGCAAAACAATAGGAAATGGGGCTACAAAAGGTGTAGAAATGGGCATTATCAATAAACCAAAAAAATATATTAAGAATTTCCCTTTTCTTTCCTTCATTTTCTCTGCAACCAAACAAAACAAAAACCCATTTCACAAACCCATAAACGAAATCCAATTTAAAAAAAAATTGAAAAAACAAAAAAAATTGAAAAAGAAGAACATTGATGGTTCTTCAGATCTTCATCAAATGGAGAAACAGATGGACCTCCATCAAAATCGCACCACCAAACGGCCAAACACAAGCACGAAATCGTACTACCACCCAAACACGAAATCGCACTAGTCAAACCACCACCAAAATCCAAACACGAAATCGACGAAATCGCACCACCACCAAACCAGAAATCGCACCAGTCAACCACCCCCAAACCCAAATACGAAATCACATGAAATAAGAGAGAAAGAAGGCAGAGAGAAGATGGACCGGAGAACGGAAATGGAGGAGATTGATAGAGATGGATTCGCCGAGAGAGAGAGAGAGAGAGAAGACGCAGCGGCTTTTGAATAGTGGTGGTGGCTAGGGTTTGGGAGTTGGTGTTGGTGGAAGATGATGATGGTGACAGATGAGTGTGGTGGTGTTATTTTTTTGGAAGATGTATTTGTTTTTTTAACAGATTTACTAACTTTTTATGTTTGGAAAGATTTTATTTTCTGGTTTGTGTATTGAAATTCAATTTGTGTTGGTAAAAAATGAAGATTAATGATCTGTGTTTGTGAAGAAATGATGATTAATGATATGGGTTTGTGAAGAAATGAAGATTGATGACCTAGGTTTGTGAAGAAATGAAGATTGATAAATCTGGGATTGTAAAGATTGATGATGTTCATTTTTTTTAAATCGTTTAATTTGTATTCTTCTTATTATTATTATGCTTGTAATTGAGCTCAATCAATCTATTAAAAAAATGCTTTTTTTATTTGAATTTTTCTTAATAAATATTTCTCCACCGTCCATGTATGAGATGGATAGTGGAGAAAGAATTGTATTATTATTTAACCATTAATTTTATTTTTTATTTTTAAAATTTGATAACACGTGTCAAATTTATATTGGATTACAAACCAAGTCAACTGGTCAAAGAGTACATGGGTGTTTTTATTATATTTTTTGGTTTAATGTAATTATGTATATAATCAGGGTAACTTAGTACAATTTGCTCTAGATGGAATCTGGGTTCCGTATGCATTCCGTATGTTATTGTCAATAAGTGAGAGTTCGAGGGGTTTAATGGCTAAAAAAAAAGTTTAGAGGGCAACATGGGAATTCGTGTATGCTTCAGGGGGTAGACATGACGCTGGTTCGGTTCGAACCTGTGAACCTGAACAGGAACCACTGGCCAAAAACCAAAACCAGAACCGAAAAATCCTGTTCCGATTCTGGAACCGAACCGAGAACCGGTACAGGGCAGTTTCGGTTCTTTTTTAAGGAACGTCCGAACCGGCGGTTCCGGTTCGGGTTCGAAGCGGCGGTTCCACCAAATATATATATATATATATATATATATTATTAAAAAACACTTTATTTATAAAAATAAAATGTTTAATAGAGAATGAACATTATAGAGTATTGGGTCATGACCTATAACCCTTGTCGAAGTAGATATAATTTCTTTTGCATTGTTCTCCTTTTTGTATAGGTTATGCCACTCTTCACTTTTTTTGTTTATCCGATGTGGGATCTGGGATGGAATATAATTATGGTTTTAAGCAATCACTCTATGACCAAGATTAGGGAAGAATATTATGTGAATGAGATTTGATGATTTATTAATATATATATATATATATATTATTAATATATTAAAAAAATGATACATATTATTGCATTCATAGTCCACATAATATAGAAGATTAAGAAAAGTATATATAGAGATGTGATGTGATTTAATCCAAAATTAGATGATTCCTTTTATAAAATGATCCAATTATTTTTTTTCTTTTATTAACAATATTCCCTTTGTTTACATCCAATAACATATTAAAAAAGTTTTCAAATGGAAATTCATTATGTTATATCAATGAATGTAAATGGAAATTCAATCATATATCTCACATCGGATAAATATGAGAATTTGAGAGATACCTAACCTTATATAAAAATGAGAAGAATGCAAAGGAAAATAAACATACTTGGACAAGAGTTATGGGCCCCCCAACTCAATACTTTACAATGTCTTTTCTAACATTTAATTTTTTTATAAATAAAATGTTATTTTTTGAAAAAAAAGGAACCGTCAGAACCGAACCGGAATCGAAACCGGCGTCATGTCTATCAGGAAGCATCTGTGCCAAATACTCTAAAAAAAAAGTTAGCCAAAGAACTAGACATAAATGTAATAGAAAAACATAAAAACGAACAATATTCTAGTAGGCGTTAGGTGCCAGTCGTATGGAAGACCGGTGCCTAGCCGGCTTAGGCGGTCGCCTAGATTGATTATAAGTACCATAAACATGAGTAATTATTGAAGGCTTCAGATAAATGGAATTTTATTTGTGATCAGTCACCACAGTACTAAATTGCATGTGATTGATGATCACCAATCATAGATTTTAGACCAAAATTTGTTATCTATACTAAAAAAGAAGCCACCCTCGTCTACCATCCAATAGCATTTCAAAGTGTAAGTACATTTGATGCGTTCTTTTTTATCATCATAAACGTCGATCTTCTTAAATTGTGTGCCATGACGCATTTCGCAGTAAAAATGAGTCCAACCAATAAACGAGTCCCTGAAGCTAAAATGAAACTCATCGTCTTTCCAAAGAGTATGCTCGCCGAGATCATCATCCTCTGACCAACAGTGAATAACCAATGGTTTCTCATTGTAATAGAAACCGTTAGTGATGTGAACCGTGTACTTTCCAAGTGAATAATCAATGCTCGATGCAAATGTCGGCGCTGTCTCACCAATCAAAACCACTAAAAAAACCATCAACACAACATACAATTTCTCATTCATTCTAATTCCAGACATGTTTGATAATTATCATTTGTATTAAATCGAGCCTATTTATAGATAACATCATGGAATATTTATGATTATTGGATCGCAAAAGATAACAAGTCAATCACATCCAATACTGGATTGATCACATCCAATATTGGATTGACCACATTTATTGCATGTTATGATGATATGATACCTTATAACAATAAATTTATACCGTTCATACGGTATAGATAATAAAATAATAAATATAAGATTCAATCCATTTATTAATTTGTTGTTATGGTCATTGATACCCTATATAAGTATATAACAATAAATTTATACTATTTCTAGGGGACAGATAATGAATATAAGATTCACCCATATCAATGTATAATAATAGTAGTTTTCCTACTTTTGATGTAATTGTGACACAGTGGTAACCATAAATCATATATCATATATAATAATATAATAATAGTTATTTTCCTACTTTTGATGTAGTTGTGATAAGCGGCAACCATAAATGTTATTAATTTTTTATTTTTTTATTTTTTAAATATATCATATATAATCATATAATAATAATTTTTTTTCCTACTTTTGATGTAGTTGTGACACGTGACAACTATAAATGTCTCTCCTCATGCACATTTTGTTTTTAAAGAAAATTTACACATAATTTTTTACGGTTTTTTTTTTCTTTTCTATTTTTAACCTTTTTGTTTCCTTTTCCTTTTGGTTTTTTAAAATGTATTAAAATGCATTAAATACACAATGACTATATTCAAAAATAAATGTTTTTGAATTTAATTATTCATATAAATGATTATAAATAATATTTTTCAAAACAAATTAAAATATTAATTGTAATACCAAATTAATGGTAATCCATTTTTTATGGAATTAATGATAATTTAAAAAAAAATATTAATGGTAATATATTCATGATAACATAACAAAAAATTAGAATAATAATATCTAGTCAAATATTAATGGTAACACATTAAAAACATTAATTATTGCTTTCAATTCAATAGATTTTTTTTCTAAATATATGAAATTCACTAATAATTTTTTAAATGATAATTAATAAATATTTTTGTAAGATAA
Organism: Dipteronia sinensis; assembly: GCA_033220585.1. Taxonomy (NCBI): domain Eukaryota; kingdom Viridiplantae; phylum Streptophyta; class Magnoliopsida; order Sapindales; family Sapindaceae; genus Dipteronia; species Dipteronia sinensis. Next base: position 6,094,786 of record CM065642.1, read on the forward strand.
TAAAAAAAATCCACTACTCTTTGCATCTCCATAAAAGTCTTCACATTTTTTTATTAAATCATTTAGGAGAGCGACACGTGAAAAAAAAATCTAAAAATTAATATATTAAAAAGATGGAACGTCTTAGAAAATAAGTGTGGAAAGGCTTGACAATAACCTCTATGGAGTTTTTATAAAAACACAATTAAATACCTCAACAAGAATTTTTAGAATAAACGTTTTTATTAAAAAATTTTGTAGAAATGCGGTTCCGAGTAAATTGGGGTGTATTTAGGAGTTTTGCTCTGGTAGACATATAACTACAAGTATACTTATATCACACTTATACACCTCATCATGTTTTCCATGTGTTTGGTCAAATAATAGACACATGACAAAAAGTGATGGTTGTATAAGTGTGCTATAAGTATGCTCATACTTGTATGCATACTATTTAAAAACAGTTTTTTTACGGTTTTTTATTCTTTCTATTTTTAACCTTTCAGGTTTTGTTTTCTTTTTCGTTGTTTAGAATGTATTAAATATGCATTAAATACACTATGATTATTTCTAAAAATAAATGTTTTTGAATTTAATTATTCTTATAAATGATGTTAAATAAATATCTTTCAAAACGAATTAAAATATCAATTTTAATACCAAAATAATGATAATTTGTTTTGTATGGAATTAATGGTAAATTTTAAAAAAATCAATGGTAATATATTAATGATATTATAACAAAAAATTAAAATAATAAGTTTTAATCAAATATAATGGTAACACATTAAAAACCTTAATTATTACATTCAGTTCAATAGATTCTTTTTCTAAATATATGAAAATTCACTCATATATTTGTTTTATAAATGGTAATAAATAATTTTTTTTGTAAAATAAAAAAAATACTATTTGTGTGTGAGTGTATCCATAAAAGTCTCCACATTTATTTATTTTATTAAGAGTAATGCTAGACTTTTCAAATTCTCAAATTCCTTCTCAAATAGTATTGGCACGTGACATATCAACATTATATTACTCACCACATAATCTCATGATTTATAAGATGTTGACACGTCAAGTGCCAACACCATTTGGGAAGAAATTTGGAAAAAAAATTTGGGACGTCTACCATTACTCTTTTATTAAATCATCTATGTGAAGGGCGTGTGAAAAACAATATATCTATAAATGAGTTTATTAAAAAAAATGGAACTCACATGTCGTTGTGAGGAGCTTTAGATTTAAATGCATTAATATTTCATTTCTTATATATATATATATATATATATATATTAATGTTATTATTCCATTTATTATCCTTTTTTTATATGATTAAAAATTATTTATCTTTTGGCATTCTTCTTATTAAACTACTTAAATATATGATTCAATTAATAAATATTTAAAATTCTTTTGATATTCCTAAAAAAATCAATACAACAGCACAATCCAATTTTATTGTTACATTTATTAAAAATGTAACGGTTGATATTAATAAAAATATTTTGAAACGATTGGGTGCTAAGTTATATGTTAGTAATGCATTGGAACAATAATTACACTGGTTCTCCTGCTCTATTATTATAACTGGTAAATAATATATTAAATCTCATTTAATTATCTCCATTTTTCTCTAATATCGTTTCATCATATTCTACGAATTTATACCCTTCATTTTCCAACCTATTTTTCTAAAAATTAAATTCTACGTCGAAGAAGTTTATGTGAGGCATGACATGCAAAGAAAAAGAAGAATTGGAAAAAGCACAAAGAGTCGATAGTCAATTCAATTAGAGATGCCGCCGATAAGTACCATTTCATCTACTTCTTCTCTTTTGAGAATATGCAAACTCTCAAGTTCAAGGAGTTCAGAGAGCAGGCTGCTCTATCTTTTGAGAATATGCAAACTCTCAAGTTCAAGGAGTTCAGAGAGCAGGCTGCTTAGAGCAGCCCCACAGGACCAACAAGTCTGTATCTTCTTTCCCTTTTTTTTTTCATTTATTCTTAAATGCTTTTTGAGTCGTTGATTTAACATTGATAAAATTATTGACAGATTTTTCCTAGACAATTTGTTTCTAAAGAGTTTATCGTTGGCCTTCACAAAATCTGTAAGGTAACCGGGCTCTCGATTTTCTTACATTACAATTTTTATAATTTCTAATTGTTCTTACTTTTTTTGTCATTTTAATTTATTTTAATTTTCATTTTGTCCGGCTTCTTCGTGGAGATTATGGACTTTTTCTTAAGAATTCTCTAAGAGAAGAGGTCCAAAGATGAATAGTAACGATATATTTTACGTTGCTAAAACGTATTACTTTTGCGACAATAAATATCGTTGTCAAGACATATTTATAGTGACAATAGATTTTGCGTTGCTAAAACATATTATTTTGGCGACAAAAAATATCGTTGTTATAACGTATTTATAGTGACGTTAAGGTTTTCGTTGCCAAAGCGTTGTTATAGCCACACAAATAATTCATGCTTAAAGATACATGTTGTAACGAAATCACATTCTGTTGAATTTGATTGACTTGATGTAACGAAATAGTCTGTATTTTCGACGGCATTTTTGATGTCGTCGGAAATAGTATGTATTTCCGATGGTTTTTTTTTTTATGCCGTCGGAAATGTTAAAATTTAATTCGAATTAACTTTAAGGACAATTACGCTTTCGAAAATGCAGTACTATTTCCTACATTATTTGTTATGGCTTTGTCATGGAAAAAATAATTAATGTATTATTATAATAGTAATTAATAAATTATAATGGAATGTATGTGATAATTTATACACTACAAAAAAAATGTGATTTGTTGGTCAATATTTTAAATGTATCACTATATGTGTTATTTTTGTATTTATCACTATTTATCTCTATGTAAAAAAAAAAATTTATGGCGATCACTGCAAGAAAATTAGACAACAGGGACCAGATTTTAGGGACAAAAAAATGGTACTAATAAAAAGTTTATTTTATGTGTACATCTGACTAAATTAAATAAATATAAAAGATAGTAAAATTATTAGTAATTACAAAAATAAGTTTAAATTATTAATTAATAAAAATTATTAAATTTTTAGTAAAATGTTGGTTATAAAAAATAAAATCAACAAGGATATAATATACGTATCCTATTTCAAGATTAAGTAGTTGTAAAATGTAATTTCCTATCAAATAAGGGAAATATTTTAATAAAATATTATTTTTAAAAACAGTATCAATAGTTATATTTAAATATTAAACAAAAAAATATATTTAATTAGATGGTATGCAAACATATCAATAGTTTATATATAGTTAGTATGTAAAAGATATCAGATATAAAGTTATAGTAAAATGGTAAGAGTAACCTTTACTATCAATCATCCAGTCACGGGTTCGGGCCACATAAAATGCAAGGAATTTAGCTTGTGTGATGGGGTGATGTGGCGCCATCAAGTAGAAGGCGCGTCATTTTTTTTGTCAATGAACTTTTTCCGACGGCCATTCCCCGTCGGAAATAAAAGTACGCCTTTCGGAAATACTAGTAATTTTGACCACCTTCAATTAATATTACCGACGGCATTTTTATTTTTTCCGACAGCCCTGGCCTGTCGGAAATGGTAGTATTTGTGACGGCTCGTCGGTAAATGGTTATTTAAGACAAGCGTATTTGTGACGGCCTCCGACGGCTTTTTCCCGACGGAAAAGCTTATTTCAGACAGGAAAGCGTCTTTTCCGACAGCATTTATCCGTCGGAAAAGACCATTTTTTTGTAGTGATGGTTGTTGGAATTTAATAGAGAGAGAGCAATGACTCTTCTTTTTTAATTTCTTTTAATTTTTAAATTATTCATATATATATATATATATGTGTGTGTGTATATATATATATATATATATATATATACTATGATTAGAAATATATATATATATATATATATGTAGAATTTTTCTATTGTCAGTTCGTCTTGATATATTTTATATCAGGACGAAGAATGTGAACCATTAGATTTACATACTTTAATTCAAAGTGTATGCACTTGTCAAAACTTCTCCATAATCCGTGGTTCACATATTTCGTCATGATATATTTTATATCAGGACGAACTGATAGTAGAAAGACTGTATATATATTGTGAGAATTGTGTTTGAAGATTGCGAAATTGTTTATGTGCTAGTTTTGAAAAGTGCTTTTATATATAACGTACACAGGCTTTTTTGGTTATGAACTTATGATGATCTATTTTTGGAAAAACATCGAGTCAAAATATGGAAAATATGCATTTTCTTTGCATACTACAGGACTATTGCAATGTGTACTTTTTTGTTTTTGAAGTATTACATTAATTCAGGTGGGGAAGGGAGAGGACTCGAAAATGCAACCTCATGGTGAAGTTGTGAGGGGTTTACCACCGGATCAACCTCATATTGCCATTGCAATGTGTAATTAAGTAAAAGTTTTAGAAGGTAAAAAATTATTTCAAAACCATTTCCTACTTATTTTATTTAGTGATCTAACCATATATGTACATTTACATATTTAGTTTCATATAAACAATTTAATAATATAATAACTAAATTAAAAACCACATAATTATAATTGGTCGATGTCGTCCTTTAATCTTCCATCATATCACCTAAGACGGCAAAATCATGCCCTTGGTTTTATGCATCTGATCGAGGCTTCCCTTGGTCTAGGGTAGAAGATGACGGGTGATTAAGATCCTTCCATCATATCACCTTGTAAGTTCCTCATATTTTGATTGGCTTATTTCGTTGACAAACCACATTGGGGATTATTCCTTGTAAGGGTAAATTAGGCCTATTGTGTGTGATCAAGCTTCAAGGATATCATCTCTCTCAAGAGCACTTCAAATGTATCTCACTTGTTTAACTTTCTTTGAAGAGATCTAGTTGCACACACTCACTTGCATGCATTATGTTCCTATCTTGATGTTATTGAATGATGTATTGTATGCCACTTCTCACACTCCACACTTGCACTTTTTTTGCACATCACTTAGTGTGTTGAGTTTGCCCCGAAAAAGAGAATTCCTTCTCTTATCGCAGCCTAGACCGCTTGGCAAGACATGCTTGCACCGCGGCATATAGAGCGGTATACCTCAGTAGGGCTTCCTGTACCGCTTCCTGTGCACTTGCACGCATAGCGACCCAAGTCGCGGTGTTGTCCAGTAGGCCTCTGTTGCCCATACCGCGGCCTGTGCACCTGCATGCACAGCGCCCTACACTGCGGTATTGTCCAGATGGTGCACTGCTGTGTGTACCGCGGTCTAGACACTTGCCTACGACGCGGTCCATCTAGCGGTATTGACGGGATTTTGTGCCCTAAGTTCAAAATGACGCTGTTTTGACTAGGACTCCCTTATATATACTCACTTTTCTTCGTTGCTCGTTTTTATGAGTTCAAGAAGCCATTTTTGAGAGGCCAAGCTTCCTTTAGAGAGAGAAACTCCCAAGAACACATCTTTACTCAACCAAACACAAATCCATGTGCATCTAACATCTTACAAGCATCATCTCATTATGGATTCTTCCTGCTTTCATTGACTAGGTAACTTGAACATGCCCTAAATCTCATTGTATTTATTTATGTTCTTGTTTGCCTAGGGTTAGCTCTTTTATATGACTTTATTGCATATCTTTATGTTTATTGGCATTTATAACATGTGTGAGTTGTTGTTTGTTTGTTGAGAGCTTTGTTCATTGATAGCTAGCATTTAGGATGATTTTACCCTTCTAGCTAAATCTTCATGCATTTGCATTTAGATATTGGTATCTAGGATTTGCATTCATTGACATCTTTGAATCCTTAGATAAGCATTTAGTGTTGCATAGCATTAATTGCATGTTTGAATATCTACTACATATTCATATAGGTTGTTTAACCTCTTCATTGATTGTTAAGCTTTATGACTAAGTGGGCTAGTGCACAAGCTTGTGGTCTAGAATCACTATTAAAGGCCCGTTGGGTAGAGTGAAAGGGTTAGTGACCAAGTAGGTGTGACTTGAGGTCAACCTAGGTTGTAAACTTTCGTTCAAATAGTGGATTTGAGGACCGTATGTGGCTAGAAGGATAACCCGTGAGTTTTGCCCAGTTGGAGGGTTTCTCACGTAAATCAATCCTTGTGTTTTTTATTGTTTTCCGCATATTTATATTGGATTGATTGATTGCTAATATGGGATAGGTCTATTAAAATTGATTAAGTCGAAAAGTTGGTAATAAATCAACTAAAACCTATTCACCCCCCTCTAGGTTGTATTAGACACACTTTGTGTATTTTCAATTGGTATCAGAACGTGTTCCTAGATACACTTAGGTGATCCTTGCTCTTTGTGTGTCTTGCATTTTGTTTGTGGTTGTTGCATCATTATCATTCATCTCATTCATACCCAAACACTATGAGTGGGAACGGAAGTGGTAATGAGGGAGCCTCTAGCACAAGACCCCTTTTGCTCACCAGAGTAAACTATGCCTCTTGGAAAGGCAAGATGGAGTCTTACATTTGCCAAATAAATGACCGAGCATGGATGGCAATTGAAGATGGCTACACTCCTCCGGAAAAGATTCTTGCAGACGAAAGTGTAGTTCCTAAGCCAAAGTCGGAATGGTCAAATCAAGAGTTTGAAGCATCCAAGTGGAACAACAAGGCTATGCATGCTATTCTTTGTGCAATGGATGACAATAATTACAAATTGATCCAATTAACAAGAATTGCAAAAGAGGCATGGGAGATTCTAGAGACGGCCCATGAGGGAACCGAGGTGGTCAAAGACTCCAAGCTTCAAATCCTCCAAACACAATTATAGCAAATTAGGATAGAGGAGGATGAGTGCTTCAACGACTTTCAAGTGAAGTTGATGGACATAGTCAATCAAAGCCATCAACTTGGTGACCCCTATTCGGATAGAAGAATCAAGTAAAAAATTATGAGGTCACTTCCAGCAAGATTTGAGTCAAAAGTGACGGCTCTTGAGGAGAACAGTGATTACAAAAATATGAAGCCAAGTGAAGTTATAGGAAGACTTCTAGCATATGAGTCTAGGTGGACTCCTACACCTACACCTCCAAAGAAGCAAAAGAGTATTGCTCTGAAAACTTCCAAAGTAGAGAAAGAGGAAGATGACTCAGATGAGGAGATGACCCTCATGGTGAAAAGATTCAAAAAGTTCATCAATTTTGAGAAGAGAGGATTTGGATCCAAAGGAAAGGAAATGAAGAAGAAGACTCCTTTCAAGAAGTTTGAGTCAAGTAAAGACAAGCCCACAAGAAAAGGGATTCAATGCTTCGAATGTGGAGGTTTCTGACACATCTCCACGGACTGTGGAAATTTAAAAAACAAGAAGAAAGGAAACGCCATGGCCGCCACTTGGAGCGATGGTGATGACTTAGAAGAAGAAGGAGAATCCTTGGATGATGAGGATCATGTGGCAAATTTATTGCCTTCGCATCTTCTCTCAAAAGTAAGGAAGCAATTGATGATGAAGAGGTAGAGAAACAAAGTGAAGATGACTCTAGCGATGGTGACTCTTCATCCCATTCAACAAATATGGATGTAGGAGGAATGAATCTTGAAGGCTTCATTGAGCATTTTCAAAGCTCAAGATTGAAGATGAAGAAAGAGATTCAAAGGCTAAAAGGAGAGAATCTCAAGCTATCTACCGAAGCTACTCACTTAAATAAACAAGTGAAGATAGCCAAAAGGAATGAGGAATTGATGGAAAAAGAGCTTGAAGAAGCTAGAGAGATCATTGCTAAGATGACTTCAAGCACGAAGAAACTTGACCATATGTTGGGAGTTGGTAAGAGGCCAAGTGATAAGAAAGGTCTTGGCTATGAAGATGACAATGAGGCATCATCCTCAAGCAAGATTGTGTTTGTCAAGAGTTTGGATAACAAAGAGCCTCCACCCCTACAACATCCTAGGAAGAAGATAGAACTAGGAGAGTGCTCTAAAGATTCTCAAGTCAAGGTAGCACAAGGGAAACAAGCTTAAGCTCAATCAACAAGGGTGCATCAAGTAAGTTTCCCTCAACCCAAATACCATCAAGCCAAGAAGCAATTCATGCAAGGTCAATCAAGGAAGCAATTCATTCCAACTCAACAACAAAGAGAGAGAGAGAACCAATCCAACACCAAAGACAAGCTCTAATGCGTGGGAAAGCCCCTTTGTACTCACAAGGGCATGGTATGTCTTCTTATTTTATTCCCACTTGTCACTTTTGTGGTGTTGATGGTCACATTAGACCTAATTGCTTCAAATACATTGAAATGTGTAGAATCAAGAGCATGATTGAAAGAAATAGAGCTAGAGCTAAAATGCATGTTCCTAGGAAATCTAGAGCCAATGTGACTAATACCACTAGGAATGAGAACATTTCACCTAGGTGGATTAGAAGGGATAACTATTCTTGCTATGTGGCTCAAATTGCCTTGAAGGCAAATGCCTCTAACACTTGGTATTTGGATAGTGGGTGTTCTAGGCATATGACGGGGAACAAGAGCTTCTTTAAATCCCTTGTCTTGGAGGATGGAGGATTTGTCACCTTTGGTGATGGATCTAGAAAGAAAGTCATAGGGAAATGAACCATTTCCATTCCCGACTTACCCTCCTTGTCCAATGCTTTACTTGTTGATGGCTTGCAAGCCAATCTTATAAGCATTTCTCATCTTAATGATGATGGACTCTCCGTCTTGTTTAACAAAAATGATTGCTCTATTTTAATGCCAAATGGACAAACCTTGCTAAAAGGAAAGAGATCTAGTGACAATTGCTATTGTCTTGAAGCTAGTGCTATCTCTTACAAGATGTCCAAATGTGAGGAAGTTGAGTTATGGCATCAAAGACTTAGCCACATGAACTATCGAGATTTGTGGATCTTAGATAAGTTCAAGGTTGTGCGTGGCCTCCCTAAGCTTGGGAAGAAAGTCGATGACATTGTGCGCAACAAGGCTAGACTTGTAGCACAAGGATACTCTCAAATTGAGGGTATTGACTTTGAGGAGACTTTTGCTCCGGTTGCCCGTCTTGAGTCCATAAGACTTCTTTTATCCATATCATGTGTGCACAAGTTCAAATTGCATCAAATGGATGTTAAGAGTGCCTTTCTAAATGGTTTCTTGCATAAGGAAGTGTTTGTTGAGCAACCCAAGGGGTTTATGGATCCACACCACCCCAATCATGTATATCGCCTCAAGAAGGCTTTATATGGGTTGAAACAAGCACCTAGGGCTTGGTATGAGCGCCTCACTCAATTTCTTGTTGACAATGACTACACTAGGGGTAGTGTTGATAAAACTTTATTCATCAAGAGAAACAAAGATGAGCTTTTCATAGCTCAAATTTATGTTGATGATATTGTTTTTGGCTCCACCAACAAATCCAAAGTCCAACAATTTGTTGATGTCATGTCTCATGAGTTTGAGATGAGTCTTGTTGGAGAGCTAAATTACTTCCTAGGTTTGCAAATCAAGCAATTGCATGATGGGATTTTCATATCCCAAGCTAAGTATGCTAAGAACCTAGTGAAGAAGTTTGGCCTTGAGCATGCTAAACATTGTGACAAACCCATGAGTACCACCTTGAAACTGAGCAAGGATGCTAGTGGCAAGAGTGTGGAACAAAGTCTTTATCGTGGCATGATTGGTAGCTTGCTTTACTTCACCGCAAGTAGGCCCGACATAGCCTTCAGTGTGGGTGTGTGTGCTAGGTACCAAGCGAATGTGAATGGGACATCCCAAGGAATCCCATCTCTCCTCCGTGAAGAGAATCATTCGATATGTGAATGGGACATCCAACTATGGGATATGGTACTCTTTTGACACTAATGCTAGCTTAGTTGGCTTTAGTGATGCAGATTGGGCAGGAAATTGTGATGATAGGAAGAGTACATCGGGCGGTTGCTTCTTCCTAGGCAACAACTTGGTCTCATGGTTTTGCAAGAAGCAAAATTCCATCTCTCTATCCACAGCTGAAGCGGAATACATAGCTGCCGGGAGTGCTTGCACACAACTCCTTTGGATGAAACAAATGCTTGTGGATTATGGCTTTGATCAAGGTATTCTAACCCTCTATTGTGATAACATGAGTGCAATTAACATTTCAAAGAATCCTGTTCAGCACTCTAGGACAAAGCATATAGACATTAGGCATCATTTAATTAGAGAACTAGTTGAAAACAAATGCATTGCACTTGAGCATGTGGGTACTAATGATCAACTAGCGGATTTATTTACAAAGCCCTTAGACTCAACTAGGTTCAAGTACCTTAGTAGGTCTAGTAGGTCTATTGGAATTTGTCATATGCCTTGATGAGTTTTGGTAATTGACCCCTTATGGGGAGCTCAAGCAAAGAGAGCAACCTTGCATGTTGGAATAAGCAAAAACTTGATCAACTTTATGCTTCTTTATTAATTGCTTGAGTATTTTTGGTTGTGCTTATATATTTTCTTGTATGGCTTTTTATTCAATAAGTGTGCCTTGCTTGGTTTGTAATCCATGTCACCTCTATGTTCAAACATGCATTTTTGGATTAGGAGAACTGATTGGGAAGTACATTTGAATGACCTAAAATTTATCTCCATGACATGTAACTTGATTTTGACATGCTCAAAATGATATGCATGAATATGTTTTGATTGCTTTAATGCAAATGTGTGTGAATGCAAATGAGAAGACTAATCAATAAGGATCTTGTATCCATATCATCAATAAGGATTTTATATCCAAATTAGTCTTCTCTCTCTTCTTAATTGTTAATCAAGACTACTATCATACGGATAATTATCAGGAAAAATCTAAAAGGATCTCTTGATCTAATGTCTTGATTTGCTTTTAAGGATTGATATAGTTTTGTGTGCGTTGAAATTTCTTTTCAAAATGCTATATCATGTTTGCTTATGACAAAAGGGTGCAAATTGGTTTGAATTCTTTTGGAACCCTTTTTGATGTTCTCCTTACCAAATACCATTTGCTTGAACTATGATGTTACATGTCTTACATCCAAAGCAACTAAGTCACACATTTTCTTCTTAACAATAAACCCTAAATGATTCTCTCTCAATTAATTAAGTTGCATAAAGTTGTTGTATATGATTATGTACTTATCTTGCAAATAGCTCTCTTTGCTAAAGTGACCCGGTTGGGGAATACTCCCTTGCCTATCTCATGACAAAAAGGGGGAGTAATGTGGTTTATTTAATGGGGTTGCATATTTGGGGGGATTGTCCCGTTGAGAGGGAGTAACCAATTTAGGGGGAGCATTTGCATGTTGCATGTTGTAGTTTTCTTTCATTATGCAAATTGCTCTTATTTATTATCTCTCTTGATCACCTCACATACACTTGTCTTGGAAAGTGTAGTCTCATTGTTTTGTAGGGAAGGTGGCTATTCTACAAGAGCTTGAAGTTTTGAAGACCTAGTATCTAGGTATCCATTTGTAATGTAGAATATCTTTTTGTTGACCTCTAGTTTTTATTTTTTTGTGAGGATGATTTGTAAATGTGGTTTTGTCACGAAATAGCCAAAGGGGGAGATTGTAAGTTCCTCATATTTTGATTGGCTTATTTCGTTGACAAACCATATTGGGGATTATTCCTTGTAAGGGTAAATTAGGCCTATTGTGTGTGATCAAGCTTCAAGGATATCATCTCTCTCAAGAGCACTTCAAAGGTATCTCACTTGTTTAACTTTCTTTGAAGAGATCTAGTTGCACACACTCACTTGCATGCATTATGTTCCTATCTTGATGTTATTGAATGATGTATTGTATGCCACTTCTCACACTCCACACTTGCACTTTTTTTGCATATCACTTAGTGTATTGAGTTTGCCCCGAAAAAGAGAATTCCTTCTCTTATCGCGGCCTAGACCGCTTGGCAAGACATGCTTGCACCGCGGCATACAGAGCGGTATACCTCAGTAGGGTCATGCTTTCTGTACCGCTTCCTGTGCACTTGCACGCATAGCGACCCAAGTCGCGGTGTTGTCCAGTAGGCCTCTGTTGCCCATACCGCAGCCTGTGCACCTGCATGCACAGCGCCCTACACCGCGGTGTTATCCAGATGGTGCACTGCTGTGTGTACCGCGGTCTAGACACTTGCCTACGACGCGGTCCATCTAGCGGTATTGACGGGATTTTGTGCCCTAAGTTCAAAACGACGCTGTTTTGACTAGGGCTCCCTTATATATACTCTCTCTTCTTCCTTGCTCATTTTTATGAGTTCAAGAAGCCATTTTTGAGAGGCCAAGCTTCCTTAATAGAGAGAAACTCCCAAGAACTCATCTTTACTCAACCAAACACAAATCCATGTGCATCTAACATCTTACAAGCATCATCTCATCATGGATTCTTCTTGCTTTGATTGACTAGGTAACTTGAACATGCCCTAAATCTCATCGTATTTATTTATGTTCTTGTTTGCCTAGGGTTAGCTCTTTTATATGACTTTATTGCATATCTTTATGTTTATTGGCATTTATAACATGTGTGAGTTGTTGTTTGTTGGTTGAGAGCTTTGTTCATTGATAGCTAGCATTAGGACGATTTTACCCTTCTAGCTAAATCTTCATGCATTTGCATTTAGATATTGATATCTAGGATTTGCATTCATTGACATCTTTAAATCCTTAGATAAGCATTTAGTGTTGCCTAGCATTAATTGCATGTTTGAATATCTACTACATATTCACATAGGTTGTTTAACCTCTTCATTGATTGTTAAGCTTTGTGACTAGGTGGGTTAGTGCACAAGCTTGTGGTCTAGAATCACTATTAAAGGCCCGTTGGGTAGAGTGAAAGGGTTAGTGACCAAGTAGGTGTGACTTGAGGTCAACCTAGGTTGTAAACTTTCGTTCAAATAGTGGATTTGAGGACCGTATGTGGCTAGAAGGATAACCCGTGAGTTATGCCCAGTTGGAGGGTTTCTCACGTAAATCAATCATTGTGTTTTTTTTATTGTTTTCCGCATATTTATATTGGATTGATTGATTGCTAATATGGGATAGGTCTATTAAAATTGATTAAGTCGAAAAGTTGGTAATAAATCAACTAAAACCTATTCACCCCCCTCTAGGTTGTATTAGACACACTTTGTGTATTTTCACACCTTAAACGGTAAAATCATGCCATTGGTTTTGTGCATCTAATCGAGGCCTCCCTTGGTCTGGGGTAGAAGATGACGGCTGATTAAGATCTACACCCTATTCGAAAATCCAAAATTTAGTGATGGTCATCAAGCATACTATATAACAACCTTATAAAAAAAATCTGAAAAACAAAATAGACAGATCGAAGTATCGTTACCTTTTGAATAAGCAAGCCCGGCCTTCCATTTTCATCACCTTCCTTGTGTACAACCCAACAATCAATTTTTTTTTGAAAGGCAAGTATTATTGAGATAAAGCTAAGCTCAATAACAAAGTAGCAGGGAACACAAGAAACAGACGGCCGACAGTCAGCCAAGAAACATATGAAAATAGAGCAGCAAACAAGAAGGCAAAAGCCCCATCAAAAAACAACATAACAAAAAACTAAACACCTCACAGGGAAGCCAAACGAAAGCTACACAAAGAGCACTCCAGTCAGTCTAAATTCCATGTAACAGCAGAACCTTTTTTAGCCAACGCATCAGCACAAGAATTAGTAGCGCGAGATCTATACTCCACGGTTGCCTGACCCAAACTGCCCAGGATGCTGCTAATTTCATAAATCACATGTGTCAACTTAATGTTTCCCAAACCATTACCATTGATCCAGGACACAGCAACCGTAGAATCACTCAAAATAACGATCCTTTTCCCCTCCAGCTCTGTTTTCGACAATATGAGATCACAAGCTTTTGCAATAGCTAAGACTTCTGCAATTATGGCATCTTGGACTCCAACATTTGCCGAAAAAGAGCCCAAAGCTGATCCATTATGATTACGAAGAATGCCCCCAATACCTGCTATCCCCGGAGACCCCCTATCAGATCTGTCCACATTAAACATCAGCTCTTCTATAAACTGAGGTATCCACTCTCCCTATTTAGGAATCCTAGAATTGTACACATCTGTTCACCGATCAGCAATGTCTAAAAGAAGGATGGTGATGGGAACTGTAGAGCCATTTCCCAAGTTCTTAAACCACCTAGAAACTCTCAGTTTCACCATATTTGAAGCTTGAACAAGAGACGCTTCCACCTGCTTGAAGGCCTTCACATTCCTTGTTTCCAATATAGTCCAGACCACAGCGAAAAACAAAGACGCCCACACCCTTTTCGAATTGTTTTTGGGGCAGATACCAGCCCATCCTCTACACCAATCCGTCATTGAAACCGAAGAACATCAGCTAATACCCCACCAGTTCATACACTTGGCCCATAAATTCCCTGCCCATTGACAATGTAGAAATATATGATCAATTGACTCCACTAATTTGCTGCATAGAGGGCACAACAAATTCGATCCTTCTAGCATGCCAAATCTCCTCAAGATATCCTTCATCAACACTCTGCCCTGTAGAAGATGCCAGACGAAAAACTCTTCTTTATGAGGGCATACTCCTTGCCACACTCCCTTGAAAACCGAAGGATCACCTGGACTCACAGATTCAAGCCTTTTCCAAAAAAAGATTTGACGGAAAACAATCCGTTAGAGCAAAACATCCAACCAATTGTATCCAAAATTGAATCATATATTTTGATCTTGTCTATACTACTTCTAAACCTGATCCATTGATCAATTTCCTAGCTAAAGCAAGGTCTCCTGAGAGGTATCTCCCAAAATCCATTCTTTTCCCACCCACCTACCAGATTCTCTAACATTGCCCACTTTATCTTTAGCTAGGGAGAAAATTCTGGGATAAACCTCTTTCAAAGGCTTTCCTTCCACTGAGATATCAGACCAGAGACTAGCACGATTACCCCTACCCACTATCACCCTGATACCATCCTCTAGAATCTTAGATGAAGGGGCATTTTGCTGAAAAAGACCACCAACAGCCTTTGAAAAAAATGAACCAGTCGACCCACACTTCCAGTTCCATCTTAAAGAATTTGAAGGCACTCCATACTTCTCACAGATCACCCTTTTTCATAGAGGCATTTCTTCCTTCCCAAACCTCCAAACCCATTTCTCCAAAAGGCATTTATTTTTGTCAAGCACTGAACCAATTCCTAGGCCACATTAATTCTACTTTTGCACAACGTCTCCCACTTCACCGAATGAATCTTCCTCTTTTCAACACCATCTCCCCCAAAAAAAACTCCTCTGAAGACCTTCTATCCTTTTAGCAACACTAACCGATATTTTGACACCGATATAAAATAATTAGGAATACTTGACATAACAGCTTTAACAAGCACACGTCTCCCACCTTTGTTAAGAAACATCTTTTTCCACGGAAGTCTATATTCTAGCCGCTGGATTAAATGAGACCAAAAGAGCTTTGAGCATGGCTGACCCCCTAACGGTAACCCCAAATATGTGATAGGAAGCGTTGCTTTGCCACACCTAAACAGAGCCGCCCAATTCGTCTCTATATCATTACCTTTGCAAACCCTCACTACACAAGTTTTGTTGAAATTTAACCTCAACCCCGAAACGAGTTCAAAGCACCTCAGAATCCTCCTGGCATTCATAAGGTAGTCCAGTCTTGGCTGAAGGAATAGCATGGTTTCGTCCGCGAATTGAAAATGAGTCACATGAACTACCTCTTCACTGAAAATGGCACACTTTATGAGATCCATGTTCCTTGCTTTCTTAACTAAGGCACTCAGACCTTCCACAACCACATTAAATAATAAAGAGGATAAATGGTCACCCTGACGAAGACCCCTTTCAATCCCGAATTGATGCGTTGGGCACCCATTTACTAGAACCGAAATTTTCGAAGAGGAGATACAATTACCTATCCAATTTCTCCATCTGCATCCGAACCCCATGTCGCTTAAAATACTGTCCAAGAAAGTAAGATCTAAACTATCATATGCTTTTTCAAAATCCAACTTCAACATTAATCCCCCCTCACCACCTTTGCTCTTTTTCCATTGATGAGTGATTTCGTCGGCTATGACAAAACTGTCTAGAATTTGGTGATTCTCGACAAAAGCCATCTGATTCTAACTTACCACCAAATTAATAGCCTTTCTCATGCGGTTTGCTAGAACCTTAGCAAGAACTTTGTACAATGAGCTAACTAAACTGATTGGCCTGTATTCTTTCAATGTCTTCGGTTTGGCACATTTGGGAATAAAAACAATATACGGCCTGTTTAGCTCCTTTACAATGGAGCCGTCCCGGTGGAAATCTTCCATAAACTTCATAAAATCAGATTTTATAACATCCCAGTTCTCTTTTATGAAACTAAGGTTGAAACCATTAGGACCCGGCGCTTTGTTGCCGTCACAACTTGACAAAGCCTCCCAAACTTCTTCTAAACTGAATTCCTCCTCCAATAGATCTCTTTTCGTTGGTTGAAGTTTCTTCAAAGCTAATTCATTAATTCTTGGACGGCCCCACGACACATTCTTCAACTGGTTCTCAAAAAATTTGCCACCCCATTCCTGATCTCTTCCGGCTTAGACGTGACCACTCCTCCAAACGAAATATTCTTAATAAAGTTATATCTTCTTCTCCCACTGGCCACTACGTGAAAATATCTTGTATCCCTATCACCTTTTAAAAGCCACATCACCCTCGATTTTTGCCTATATTCTTGTTCTTCACCTCTTATTGCTCCCTACAACTCAGAGTGTAAGTTCCTCATATTTTGATTGGCTTTTTTCGTTGACAAACCACATTGGGGATTATTTTTGTAAGGGTAAATTAGGCCTCATTAGGTGTGATCAAGCTTCAAGGGCATCATCCTTCTCAAGAGCACTTTAAAGGTATCTCACTTGTTTAACTCTCTTTGAAGAGATCTAGTTGCACACACTCACTTGCATGTATTATGTTCTTATGTTCATGTATTTGAATGATGCATTGTATGCCACTTATCACACTCCACACTTGCACTTTTTGCACATCTCTTAGTGTACTGATTTTGCGCCGAAAAGAGAATTTCTTCTCTTAGCGCGGTCTAGACCGCTTGGCAAGACATGCTTGCACCGCGACATACAGAGCGGTATACCTCAGTAGGGTCATGCTTCCTGTACCGCTTCCTGTACACTTGCATGCATAGCGATCCAAGTCACGGTGTTGTCCAGTAGGCCATTGTTGCCCATACCGCGGCCTGTGCACCTGCATGCACATTGCCCTACACCGTGTTGTTGTCCAGACGTCGCACTGTTGTGTGTACCGCGGTTTGGGCACTTGCCTACGACGCGGTCCAGCAAGCGGTATTGACGGGATTTTTTTTGCCCTAAGTTCAAAACAACGCAGTTTTGACTAAGGCTCCCATATATATATTCTCTCTTCTTCCTTGCTCATTTTTGTGAGTTCAAGAAGCCATTTTGAGAGGCCAAGCTTCCTTTAGAGAGAGAAACTCCCAAGAACTCATCTTTACTCAACCAAACACAAATCCATGTGCATCTAACATCTTACAAGCATCATCTCATCATGGATTCTTCTTGCTTTCATTGACTAGGTAACTTGAACATGCCCTAAATCTCTTTGTATTTATTTATGTTCTTGTTTACCTAGGGTTAGCTCTTTTATATGAATTTATTGCATATCTTTATGTTTAATGGCATTTATAACATGTTTGAGTTGTTGTTTGTTGGTTGAGAGCTTTGTTCATTGATAGCTAGCATTTAGGACGATTTTACCCTTCTAGCTAAATCTTCACGCATTTGCATTTAGATATTGATATCTAGGATTTGCACCCATTGACATCTTTAAATCCTTAGATAAGCATTTATTGCAGCCTAGCATTAATTGCATATTAGAGTTTTCATATATACTCACATAGGTTACTTAACCTCTTCATTGATTGTTAAGCTTTATGACTAAGTGGGCTAGTGCACAAGCTTGTGGTCTAGAATCACTATTAAAGGCCCGTTGGGTAGAGTGAAAGGGTTAGTGACCAAGTAGGTGTGACTTGAGGTCAACCTAGGTTGTAAACTTTCGTTCAAATAGTGGATTTGAGGACCATATGTGGCTAGAAGGATAGCCCGTGAGTTTTGCCCAGTTGGAGGGTTTCTCACGTAAATCAATCCTTGTGTTTTTTATTGTTTTCCACATATTTATATTGGATTAATTGATTGCTAATATGGGATAGGTCTATTAAAATTGATTAAGTTGAAAAGTTGGTAATAAATCAACTAAAACCTATTCACCCCCCCTCTAGGTTGTATTAGACACACTTTGTGTATTTTCAATTGGTATCAGAGCAGGTTCCTAAATACACTTAGGTGATCCTTGCTCTTTGTGTGTCTTGCATTTTGTTTGTATTTGTTGCATCATTAACATTCATCTTATTCATACCCAAACACTATGAGTGGGAACGGAAGTGGTAATGAGGGAGCCTCTAGCACAAGACCCTCTTTGCTCACCGGAGTAAACTATGCCTCTTGGAAAGGTAAGATGGAATCTTACATTTGCCAAATAAATGACCGAGCATGGATGGCAATTGAAGATGGCTACACTCCTTCGGAAAAGACTCTTGCAGATGAAAGTGTAGTTCGTAAGCTAAAGTCGGAATGGTCAAATCAAGAGTTTGAAGCATCCAAGTGGAACAACAAGGTTATGCATGCCATTCTTTGTGCAATGGATGACAATCAGTACAAATTGATCCAAACAACAAGAATTGCAAAAGAGGCATGGGAGATTCTAGAGACAGCCCATGAGGGAACCGAGGTGGTCAATGACTCCAAGCTTCAAGTCCTCCAAACACAATTCGAGCAAATTAGAATGGAGGAGGATGAGTGCTTCAATGACTTTCAAGTGAAGTTAATGGACAATGTCAATCAAATCCATCAACTTGGTGACCCCTATTCGGATAGGAGAATCAAGCAAAAAATTATAAGGTCGCTTCCAGCAAGATTTGAGTCAAAAGTGACGGCTCTTGAGGAGAACAGTGATTACAAAAACATGAAGCCAAGTGAAGTTATAGGAAGACTTCTAGCATATGAGTCTAGGTGGACTCCTACACCTACACCTCCAAAGAAGCAAAATAGTATTGCTCTGAAAACTTCCAAAGTAGAGAAAGAGGAAGATGACTCAGATGAGGAGATGGCCCTCATGGTGAAAAGATCCAAGAAGTTCATCAATTTTGAGAAGAAGGGATTTGGATCCAAAGGAAAGGAAATGAAAAAGAAGACTCTTTTCAAGAAGTTTGAGTCAAGTGAAGACATGCCCACAAGAAAAGGGATTCAATGCTTCGAATGTGGAGGTTTCGGACACATCTCTACGGATTGTGGCAATTTAAAGAATAAGAAGAAAGGAAAGGCCATGGCCGCCACGTGGAGCGATGGTGATGACTTGGAAGAAGAAGGAGAATCCTCGGAAGAAGAAGGAGAATCCTCGGATGATGAGGATCATGTGGCAAACTTTATTGCCTTCGCATTTTCTCTCAAGAGTAAGAAAGCAATAGATGATGAAGAGGTAGAGAAACAAAGTGAAGATGACTCAAGTGATGGTGACTCTTCATCCCATTCAACAAATATGGATGTAGGAGGAATGGATCTTGAAGGCTTCATTGAGCATTTTCAAAGCTCAAGATTGAAGATGAAGAAAGAGATTCAAAGGCTAAAAGGAGAGAATCTCAAGCTATCTACCGAAGCTACTCATTTAAATAAAGAAGTGAAAATAGCCAAAAGGAATGAGGAATTGATGGAAAAGGAGCTTGAAGAAGCAAGAGAGATCATTGCTAAGATGACTTCAAGCACGATGAAACTTGACCACATGTTGGGAGTTGGCAAGAGGCCAAGTGATAAGAAAGGTCTTGGCTATGAAGATGACAAAGAGACCTCATCCTCAAGCAAGACTGTGTTTGTCAAGAGCTTGGATAACAAAGAGCCTTCACCTCCACAACATCCTAGGAAGAAGATTGAACTAGGAGAGTGCTCTAAGGATTACCAAGCCAATGTGGCACAAGGGAAACAAGCAACAAGGGTTCAACAAGCAAGCTTTCCTCAACCCAAATATCACCAAGCCAAGAAGCAATTCATGCAAATCTCAACCAATGAAGCAATCTATTCCAACTCAACATCAAAGAAGGAGAGAACCGATCCAACACCAAAGGCAAGCTCAAATGCGTGGGAAAGCCCATTTGTATTCACAAGGGCATGGTATATCTTCTTATTTCATTCACACTTGTCATTTTTATGGTGTTGATGGTCACATTAGACCTAATTGCTTCAAATACATTGAAATGTATAGAATCAAGAGCATGATTGAAAGAAATAGAGCTAGAGCCTAAAATGCATGTTACTAGGAAATCTATAGTCAATTTACATGATCCTAGGAAATCTAGAGCCAAAGTGACTAATACCACTAGGAATGAGAACATTTCACCTAGGTGGATTAGAAGAGATGACTATTTTTGCAATGTGGCTCAAATTGCCTTGAAGGCAAATGCATCTAACACTTGGTATTTGGATAGTGGGTGTTCCAGGCATATGATGAGGAACAAGAGTTTCTTTAAATCTCTTGTCTTGGAGGATTGAGGATTCGTTACCTTTGGTGATGGATCTAGAAAGAAAGTCGTAGGAAAATGAACCATTTCCATTCCCGATTTGCCCTCTTTGTCCAATGCTTTACTTGTTGATGGCTTGCAAGCCAATCTTATAAGCATTTCTCATCTTAATGATGATGGACTCTCCGTCTTATTTAACAAAAATGATTGCTCTATTTTAATGCCAAATGGACAAACCTTGCTAAAAGGAAAGAGATCTAGTGACAATTGCTATTGTCTTGAAGCTAGTGCTATCTCTTGCAATATGTCCAAGTGTGAGGAAGTTGAGTTGTGGCATCAAAAACTTGGTCACATGAACTATCGAGATTTAAGGATCTTAGATAAGTTCAAGGTTGTGCGTGGCCTCCCTAAGCTTGGGAAGAAAGTCGAGGGCGTTTGTAGACTTTGTTAACAAGGGAAACAAACTAAAAGTATGCACAATAAAGGCAAGTATCTCGCCACCAAGGAGCCATTAGAGCTTCTACATATGGACCTTATGGGTCCCATGCAAACCTAGAGTCTCGGTGGCAAGAGATACATTTTTGTTTGTGTTGATGATTTCTCTAGATTTACATGGACATATTTTCTTAGAGAAAAATCTGAAACATTTGAAAATTTTAAAATGCTTTGCACTAAAATTCAAAATGAAAAGAATTCACACATTAAAAGCATTAAAAGGATTAGGAGTGATCGTGGGAGGGAATTTGAGAATGCTTGTTTTGAAAGCTATTGCAATAGCTTAGGCATTTCCCATGAGCTTTCGGCTCCTAGAACTCCTCAACAAAATGGGGTTATTGAGAGGAAGAATAAGGTCCTTCAAGAGATGACCCGTATGATGTTGCTTAGCAACAATGTCCCTAGGAACTTTGGACCGATGCCGTCAATACGGCTTGCTACATAGGAAATAGAGTCTTCCTAAGGCTCAGTACTAGGCAAACCTCCTATGAATTATGGAAGGGTAGGAAGCCAAATGTTAGCTACTTCCACTAATTTGGGAGCAAATGCTACATTCTAAATGACCGAGATCAACTTGGCAAGTTTGATGCCAAGAGTGATGAGGGGATTTTCATTGGCTATGCCCTTAATAGTAAGGCCTATAGAGTTTTCAATTTAAAAACTCGGAGTGTCATGGAATCATCTAATGTTATCATAGATGATTGTAAGCCTAAGATTAGAGAACATGATGGGGAGGTCATTGTGCTTGATGATTCTTCCTAGGAGAAGAATGGTAAGACTTCAATTGATGTGAAGTCAAGTCTTGATGAAGAGGTCATTCAACCTCTTGATAGAGATCCTTCCTTGGACTCTAAAGAACCAGCTCCATGGGTTAGACATCTCCACAACAAGAATGACATTCTTGGAGATATGAATGAGGGTGTTAGGACTAGGCGTCAAATAGCTAATCAAATTAGCTATACTTGTTACACCTCTCAAATTGAACCCAAAAAGGTTGATGAAGCCTTGAATGATGAGTTTTGGGTTCTTTCCATGCAAGAAGAGCTAAACCAATTTGAAAGAAATGAGGTTTGGACTCTAGTTCCTACACCCAAGGACACTAATGTCATTGGCACCAAATGGGTGTATAGGAACAAGTCGGATGAAGATGGCAACATTGTGCGCAACAAGGCTAGACTTGTGGCACAAGGATACTCTCAAATTGAGGGTATTGACTTTGAGGAGACTTTTGCTCTGGTTGCCCGTTTTGAGTCCATAAGGCTTCTTTTGTCCATATTATGTGTGCACAAGTTCGAATTGCATCAAATGGATGTTAAGAGTGCCTTCCTCAATGGTTTCATGCATGAGGAAGTGTTTGTTGAGCAACCCAAGGGGTTTATGGATCCACACCACCCCAACCATGTCTATCGCCTCAAGAAGGCTTTATATGGGTTGAAGCAAGCACCGATGGCTTGGTATGAGCGCCTCACTCTCTATCTTGTTGACAATGGCTACTCAAGAAGTAGTGTTGACAAGACTTTGTTTATCAAGGGCAATAAAGATGAGCTTTTCATAGCTCAAATATATGTTGATGATATGGTTTTTGGCTCCACCAACAAATCCAAAGTCCAACAATTTGTTGATGTCATATCTCATGAGTTTGAGATGAGTCTTGTTGGGGAGCTTAATTACTTCCTGGGTTTGCAAATCAAGCAATTGCATGATGAGATTTTCATATCCCAAGCTAAGTATGCTAAGAACCTAGTGAAGAAGTTTGGCCTTGAGCATGCTAAACATTGTGACAAACCCATGAGTACCACCTTGAAACTAAGCAAGGATGCTAGTGGCAAGAGTGTGGAACAAAGTCTTTATCGTGGCATGATTGGTAGCTTGCTTTACTTGACCGCAAGTAGGCCCGATATAGCCTTCAGTGTGGGTGTGTGTGCTAGGTACCAAGCGGATGTGAATGGGACATCCCAAGGAATCCCATCTCTCCTCCGTGAAGAGAATCATTCGATATGTGAATGGGACATCCAACTATGGGATATGGTACTCTTTTGACACTAATGCTAGCTTAGTTGGCTTTAGTGATGCAGATTGGGCAGGAAATTGTGATGATAGGAAGAGTACATCGGGCGGTTGCTTCTTCCTAGGCAACAACTTGGTCTCATGGTTTTGTAAGAAGCAAAATTCCATCTCTCTATCCACAGCTGAAGCAGAATACATAGCCGCCAAGAGTGCTTGCACACAACTCATTTGGATGAAGCAAATGCTTATGGATTATGGCTTTGATCAATGTATTCTAACCCTTTATTGTGATAACATGAGTGCAATTAACATTCCAAAGAATCTGGTTCAGCACTCTAGGACAAAGCATATAGATATTAGGCATCATTTCATTAGAGAACTAGTTGAAAACAAATGCATTGCACTTGAGCATGTGGGCACTAATGATCAACTAGCGGATTTATTTACAAAGCCCTTAGACTCAACTAGATTCAAGTCACTCATGAGGTCTATTGGGATTTGTCATATGCCTTGATGTGTTTTGGTGATTGACCCCTCATGGGGAGCTCAAGCAAAGAGAGCAACCTTGCATGTTGAAATAAGCAAAAAACTTTATCAACTTTATGCTTCTTTATTAATTGCTTGAGTATTTTTTGTTGTGCTTATATATATTCTTATATGGCCTTTTATTCAATAAGTGTGCCTTGCTTGGTTTGTAATCCATGTCACCTCTATGTTCAAACATGCATTTTTGGATTAGGAGAATTGATTGGGAAGTACATTTGAATGACCTAAAATTTATCTCCATGACATGTGACTTGATTTTGACATGCTAAAATATTATGCATGTATTGTGTGTGCAAATGTATGCGGAAGCACCTTGACAAAGCTAAACTCAATAAGGACCTTGTGTCCATGCAATAAATAAAGATGTCTCATCCAATTTAGCTTTGGGTCTTTTCTTAATGGTTGAACAAGACAACAACCAATAAGGATTCTATATCCATTCAATTAATAAGGGTTTTATATCCATGTCTTGATTGACCATTAAGGATTGACATGGTTGGTTGTGTGTGCTCAAACTTTTAAAAGCTATATCTTGCTTAATTATGGCAAAAGGGTGCAAATTGGTTTGAATTCCTTTGGAACCCTTTTGATGTTCTCTTTGCCAAATACCATTTGCTTGAACTATGATGTTACATGTCTTACATTGAAAGCAACTAAGTCACACATTTTCTTCTTAAAATATAAAACCTCAATGATTCTCTCTCAATTAATTAAGTTGCATAAAGTTGTTGTATATGATTATGCACTTATCTTGCAAATAACTCTCTTTGCTAAAGTGACCCATTTGGGGAAAGCTCCCTTGTCTATCTCGTAACAAAAAGGGGGAGTAGTGTGGTTTATTTAAGGGGGTTGCATATTTGGAGAGATTGTCCCGTTGAGGGGGAGTAACCCATTTAGGGGGAACATTAGCATTGCACCTTCACCGCATTTTTGTGTGTTCATTAATGCAAATGCTTGTTTTTATGTTTTCACTTGATCACCTCACATACACTTGTCTTGGAAAGTGTAGTCTCATTGTTTTGTAGGGATGGCTATTCTACAAGAGTTTGAAGTTTTGAAGACCTAGTATCTAGGTATCTATTTGTAATGTAGAATATCTTTTTGTTGACCTCAAGTTTTTATTTTTATTGTGAGGATGATTTGTGAGTGGTGGTTTTGTCACGAAATAGCCAAAGGGGGAGATTGTAAGTTCCTCATATTTTGATTGGCTTATTTCATTGACAAACCACATTGGGGATTATTTTTGTAAGGGTAAATTAGGCCTCATTGGGTGTGATCAAGCTTCAAGGGCATCATCCTTCTCAAGAGCACTTCAAAGGTATCTCACTTATTTAACTCTCTTTGAAGAGATCTAGTTGCACACACTCACTTGCATGTATTATGTTCTTATGTTCATGTATTTGAATGATGCATTGTATGCCACTTATCACACTCCACACTTGCACTTTTTGCACATCTCTTAGTGTGTTGAGTTTGCCTCGAAAAGAGAATTTCTTCTCTTAGCGCGGTCTAGACCGCTTGGCAAGACATGTTTGCACCGCGGCATACAGAGCGGTATACCTCAGTAGGGTCATGCTCCCTATACCGCTTCCTGTACACTTGCATGCATAGCGATCCAAGTTGCGGTGTTGTCTAGTAGGCCACTGTTGCCCATACCGCTGCATGTGCACCTGCATGCACAGCGCCCTACACCGCGTTGTTGTCCAGACGGTGCACTGCTGTGTGTACCGCGGTTTGGGCACTTGCCTACGACGCAGTCCAGCAAGCGGTATTGACGGGATTTTGTGCCCTAAGTTCAAAACAACACAGTTTTGACTAGGGCTCCCATATATATATTCTCTCTTCTTCCTTGCTCGTTTTTGTGAGTTCAAGAATCCATTTTGAGAGGCCAGGCTTCTTTTAGAGAGAGAAACTCCCAAGAACTCATCTTTACTCAACCAAACACAAATCCATATGCATCTAACATCTTACAAGCATCATCCCATCATGGATTCTTCTTGCTTTCATTGACTAGGTAACTTGAACATGCCCTAAATCTCTTTGTATTTATTTATGTTCTTGTTTGCCTAGGGTTAGCTCTTTTATATGAATTTATTGCATATCTTTATGTTTAATGGCATTTATAACATGTTTGAGTTGTTGTTTGTTGGTTGAGAGCTTTGTTCATTGATAGCTAGCATTTAGGACGATTTTACCCTTCTAGCTAAATCTTCATGCATTTGCATTTAGATATTGATATCTAGGATTTGCACTCATTGACATCTTTAAATCCTTAGATAAGCATTTAGTGTAGCCTAGCATTAATTGCATATTACAGTTTTCATATATACTCACATAGGTTGCTTAATCTATTCATTGATTGTTAAGCTTTGTGACTAAGTGTATTAGTGCACAAGCTTGTGGTCTAGAATCACTATTAAAGGCCCGTTGGGTAGAGTGAAAGGGTTAGTAATCAAGTAGGTGTGACTTGAGGTCAACCTAGGTTGTAAATTTTCGTTCAAATAGTGGATTTGAGGACAGTATATGGCTAGAAGGATAGCCCGTGAGTTTTGCACAGTTAAAGGGTTTCTCACGTAAATCAATCTTTGTATTTTTATTGTTTTCCGCATATTTATATAGGATTGGTTGATTGCTAATATGGGGTAGGACTATTAAAATTGATTATGTTTAAAAGTTGGTAATAAATCAACTAAAACCTATTCACCCCCCCTCTAGGTTGTATTAGACACACTTTGTGTATTTTCACAGAGATTACCTCCACCCTCTCTTTACATAAAGCTGCTGACCACCCACCGCTGGCTGCAGTGTCATCAATCTTAGCTAGCTTCTCCTACAATTCTTTTGTGGAATCTGTATCTTTTTTCTTAGACAATGCCTATCTCTTAATATAATATTTTGAAACTCTAAGCTTAGTTTGAAGAACAAAACTACTAGTCTCGTTGACTTTTCTTCCTCCCCACTTTTTCTTAACCGATGCCATCAATTCTCTATCCTCCAACCATACATTATTGAACCGAAAAGGCCTCGGACCCCAGTAGTCCATAGACTTGCCTAGTACAATTGCTCGATGGTCTAGCACTATTCTTGGTAGCCCTTTCTACACTAAATCAGGGAACCAAGACAACAAAATAGGGGACAACAAAAACCTATCTAATCTCGCCCAAACTCCCCCTATCCCTATCACTAGACCATGTGAAGGCAGTCCTTCGAATCAGAATGTCAACCACTTTAGCTTGAAGAATGAAACTATTAAAAGCTCTTGCCCACCATTTGTTGAAAGCGCCACCCACTCTTTCCGACTCGTTGGTGACTGTGTTGAAATCCCCTCCAATGAGCCTCGGCATCAGAAAAAACCGTTGAATATTGAGAATGAATCCTCATAATTCTCTATTCTCACATTCCGAATTTGAAGCATAAACGTTGCACAAAACCACTTCCTTGTCAATCCTGTTAAGAGTTCCAACCAGTATTAAGCACCACTTATTAGAAATGTAGTCCTTGATAGTAACTAAATCCTCATTCCACAACATTATCAATCCTCCAGCTGAACCCGCTACGTCAACTCCCACTCCTTTGTTTAGAAGGTTGCCACATAGACCTCTAATAATTCTGTAATCAAAGACACCCAACTTAGTTTCCTGAATGAAGCAGATAGCTGGTTTTTGGCTCAGCACCACTTTTCTTACCTTTCTTCTCTTCTCCTCCTTACCCAAACCTCTAACATTCCAAGACATTACTAACATAAAAAACATCAAGAACTCCCCAACCACAAACAAGTTTTACTTAATCCTCTGACCTTGTCTCTTCTTCCGTTTCCCTTGAAGTCGCATACTCTACTCTCTCATCTTCATTGCCATTGTAGTCAAAGCCCAAAGCAAGCCTTGTCTCTAAAACTTTAGTCACTTCTTCATCCAAGTCCCATTCCGCTGCCATTTCCCAACTGGTCCTTTCTTCGTCTGCGTCCACATGTTCCTTACCGATGTGATCACTGTGAACTCTCCTTTTTCTAGACCTGAACTTGATATGTCATATTTCATCTGTGCGTGATCCCATATTTTCCCATGTTTTTCACTTATTTTCCGAGCTTTAACCCTATATTTAATTTATTTCTCGTATTTCGTAGGATGTCTTTAGTTTTGAGCTACCGGTATGTTTTTGTCCGATTAAGGAGCGAAACAAAGCAAAGTTGTTGTATATGTGTTAAGGCTTGATTTTGGACTACCAGAGGAAGAGGCGACATGGGAGGCGACTTGCCCATGTCGCCTACGATGTCGCCTCTCACACTGTCTATTTTGTAGAATTGCTCCAGAAGAAGTGGCGACATGAGAGGCGACTTCCCCATGTTGCCTAGAAGGTCGCCAGATGCACTATGAGGAAATGGTCGAGGAGAGGCGACATGGGAGGCGACTTCCCCATGTCGCCTAGAAGGTCGCCTGTTACACTGGGAAATTGATCCAGAAGAAGTGGCGACATGGGAGGCGACTTCCCCATGTCGCCTATGATGTCGCCAGATACACTGGGAAAACAACTAGAAGAAGAGGCGACATGGGAGGCGACTTCCCCATGTCGCCTATGATGTCGCCAGATGCACTGTGGGCTTGTCTAGGAGAAGTGGCGACATGGGAGGCGACTTGCCCTATGTCGCCTCACATGTCGCCTTTTGGCCAAAGAAACGTTTTTGGACCCTTTTGCCCCTCAATTATTGGTTTTCTCCTATATATTTCCCTCTTCTTTGTCTCTTAAGTGGATCTTCTCCCCAGCACAAAAACAAGAAACCTTTCCTTTAACATTCCAAGAACCAGATTTCACCTTCTATAAACACAAACCACTACATCAAACCTTAAATCCATCATCCAAACCTCATTTCCCACCATCAATACCTATTCTTGGAGTATTAAAAGGAAGCATCAATGGGGAGATCAAAGCAAGCACATCAAGCCATCAAGGAGGAGTTCTTCACATTTGTTTACTCTAAACTTTTACCTCTTTATTTATTGCATTGTATTTGAGATGGCTTGTTTGATTTATATATATACTGTAGCCATTGATTGTAATATGAACTAACTTCATCTTGGCTAAAGCCTAGATGAAGCCTTATCCATGATTCATCAATGAAGACCATCACATTATTTCCATTGCATTGTGTTATGTATGTGTATTTCTTATGCTTAATGCTTCTAGGTGCTTAGCTACCACTTAGATAATGTTTTGGTGGTTGTGTGAAGGACTGAAAGGTGAAGCACACCACGTGCTAGATGAAATGCCCGATACAAGTCTAGTAAGATAGAAATATGCGATGCTAGCTTGTAGGATTCTATTGTATGCCATAGCTCTTAATGAATTTGTATGTAGATCGGATAACCATATAGAAATAGGTTGTTGGTGCATATAAATGTTGTCTTTATTCACTTGACAGAGGTTAGAGACAATTTTCGGGCATACGAATCTATGTAAACACTTGCATAATTTATCCAAATGATGTGTCTGAGTTGATGAGAATTGGGAAGGTGGATTCGAAGCCTTAGCCTCATTCTCATATGTTTTACAATCTCGAGTTCAACTGTGTTGCTTGCTTATTTCAGTTTCCATTAATTACTTTGTGATTAGAGTGAAGTTATGTTTAATTTCGTAATCTTGAAATGCCAATGATTTGCTTGTCTGAATAGCAGTTAAATCAGTCAATTGTGATACTCAATTCCTCATTCCCTGTGGGAACGAATCTTATTTACTATTGTACTATACCACAACCTCGTATTATTGCGAGCGCGTATTTTGGTGCGGTCAGAACTCAACCCCCAAAACAACCCATTTCTCTATAATTTTCGAGATTTCTTCTTCCAAATTCCATACAACTCGTTTACTAATAATCTTAGTGTCATTCTTATCCTTATTGAGGGGCGAAATGGATTTAATACCTCTAGTCTTCATAGGGTTAGACTTAAGAGTGTTAAGAGTGGTATCAACACGTTTACCTTTGTTTATCCTTGCCGGTATGATTAGCTTTCCTATATGTTGTTCCTTCACCAGCCCGTTGGAGACCTAATCGTCATCTTCAAATGAATTAAACTCACAAATCTGATATCAGCCATCTCCTTGTAACCTCAATATACTCGGCCAGTGAAAAATCATAACCGCAGGTGTAGTGATGACGATAAGCATTAATAGATATTCCATTTTCTATTTTCGTTTGCATGGTTTGAGGTAATTTTTGAAAATAATTTAATATTCTTATAAGGTTTAAAGACTTATTACCAGACTTTGATAATATTTTTCTAAATAAGTATTCCAGGTTTTTATCTTTTGGATATTTTTGTATTAAGACTGATTTGGGCGGATTTTCTAGTTTTTTTCTTTGTTTTGTTCAAAATGATTGAGATAATATGTTAGTAATTTTCATCTGTGAGTTCAATCATATATATGTTGGAAAATTTTGTGATAAACACACATTTTGAGAGCATTATGTGAGTATAATTGATTTCATGAAAATGTAAGATTAAAGTATATTCGAATTCTCCTCCATGAGAGCATCAAATTGGTATACTCAAACTCCCAAAATGATTAATGTGTGAATGAGAAATTAAGTCTCAAAGTAAGCCCATTGTGCAGAGAAAATGTGAGTCCTACATTGGTTAGGGAAAACAATCATATGTAGTATATAATTGATTGTGTGACAGTAGCTTACATTGGTTAGAGAAAACAATTATATATAATATATAATTAATTGTGTGATAGTAGATTATCAATATGTGCTGGCAAAACAGATGTCGTAATTTCTTATAAGCTTTCTAGCTAAGAAATTAATTATTATGGATCCTTGTAAATTAATTCTGAGAATTTTTTCATTAGATCATGACAAAAACTATATTCCCAATTTTTGTTGTTTCGGTTTCTGTGGATATTCTTTAGTCTATCTTAGACTCATCAGGTGGCCCATTGAAGAGCCTACATACAAGCCAATGTTGAGCCCAAATAGAAGCCCATAAGTGAAGACCAAGAGAGACCGAAATTAGAAGCTTCGGTCAACACAAGTTATTATAATCCAAACAATTTCGTTTTCGATGCTTTAAAGAGATATCAGATAAGAATGAGTCACAGATTGTAATATGTGATGGCATGTTCCTATAGGCTCCAAAGGATTGCAATTACACGTGGAAGACAAGCATATATAAGTAAGAGGATAGAGAGAGTTGATTCATTCGATTGTTTTTGGTTAAAAGATCTAGGGTTTCTAGAAATAAAAACTCTCCCTTCTCTCTCTTGTGTTCTTGAGTGATCTTAATGATATCTTGTGAAAGCTTTGCATCTGTGAGTGAGATCTTTTGTATTTGTGAGAAAGTATTGAGTTATTGTTGTATTTTCTCTTGAGAGGTTGCGTTGTCGGTTCAATTTACTCATTAAAAGTGAGGGTTTTGGGATCAATTGTGTTAGAGAATACTGATAGGTTTTCTTTGGGATTTCTGGGTTATTTGGGTAGCATTTGGCTTGTAATAAACATTCATATAGTGAAGTGAGCCTCTCTGGTTGGTTCAACGTGGATGTAGGCCAATTTCTAGCTGAACCGCAATAATTTCTTGCTGTTGTTTACTCTTCTGCTTTGATTTTTCTGTTTAATATCTGTTTTTAATATTTCTTGATTTGCTCTGTATGGTACTTTGTTTATCTATTCTTGTTTGTAAGTGATTCTTGCAGCTTTTATAGTCAAGAACATGTTGTTGTTAGGAGTTTGTATGCACCATATTTCCTGACAATGGTATCAGAGCCAGAGTATTACCAATGGCGGACAACGAGAATCAGGATCAACCGGTGGTCGAGCCTTCAGTTGCTGCTCCATCGGTGCCTTCAAGTCTTGAAGACTCATCTGAAGAAGAAAGCAGTGACTCTTGTAGTAGTCACGATAAGGTAACAGATTCTAACTTTGGTAATTTTGGTAACTTTAATTCAAACTGTGTTGCCATGAAATTTGAGATAGATAAGTTTGATGGCTCTAGGGACTTTGGCATATGGAGAAGAAAGGTGAAAACCATTCTCTCACAGCAGGAAAATTCCCAAAGCCATCGAAGCCTGAAAAACTACTTGAATCATTAACTAAGGAACATAAAGAAGATATGTAAGAAATGGCCTTAGGAACAATAATCTTGAATCTTTCTGATAATGTGCTTAGGGAAGTTAATGAGGAAAAAACAACTAGTGATGTTTTGGAAGAAACTAGAGAGTCTTTACCTTACTAAGTCTTTAACTAATAAGATTTATCTTATGGAAAGATTGTTTGACTTTAAAATGGACTCTAGTAAGAACTTAGGGCAGAATCTTGATGAATTCAAGAAGATGACAATAGAACTAGCTAATGCTGAGGAAGATGAGAAATTAAGTGATGAAAATGAGACTATAATCCTCTTAAACTCTTTGCTTGAATCCTTTAAGGATGTGAAGGCAGCCATCAAGTATGGCAGAACCTCTCTTAACTTAGAAGAGTGTGTGTCAACTCTCAAGTCTAAAGACTTAGAGCTTAAGATAGAAAAGAAATATGGATGGGAGAACTTATTTGCTGGGGGATGACAACCAGTGAGGAATAACAATAATAATTCTCACTCCAAGGGTAAAAATAGAAGCAAAACACCTAGTAATAATAGGTCTCGGTCTAGGAATAGAAATAGCACCAGAAAATGCTATTCTATGGTAAGGAATGGCACATTAGGAAGTATTATTATGAACTGAAAAAGAGAAATCAAGAGAAGTCCCATAGTGAAGAAGATGCAGTTGTAGCATCCAAATCGTATGAACGTAGAGAGGTACTCTCTCTGAGTACTGAGGACATCAAAAATGAGTGGATCATTGACTCGGATTGTTCTTTCCACATGAGTCCAATGAGGGATTGGTTCATAGAGTTCAAAGAACTCAGTGGTGGAAGTGTGCTGATGGGAAACAATCAGCAGTGTATGGTGGAAGGAATATAGTCTGTTTCAGTGAGAATGTATGATGGTATGGTTAGAGTTCTAAAAGATGTTAGATATGTGCCTAACTTGAAAAGATATCTAATTTCTCTTGGTGTCCTAGATAAGGAAGGCTATAGTTATAAAGCTGAAAACAGGTGCCTAAAAGCTTTTAGAGGTTCCTTAGTAATTGTGAAAGGTGACAAAAGGAATGGTTTATATGTGTTGAGAGGAGAAATAGTCACTGATGGTAATGCCTCTGTGGCAGCTAAAAACAGTGACAAAAGAGTCTTGTGGCATTTAAGACTCGACCATATGAGTGAGAAAGGCTTACTAGAACATAGCAAGAAAGGTCTCCTAGGTGAGGATCAAGTAGCTAAGTTAGACTTTTGTGAAAATTGTGTCTTAGGCAAGCAACATATGCTTAGCTTCACCACTGCCCAGCATACCACCAAACAAATCTTTGAGTATGTTCACTCGGATTTGTAGGGACCCGCTAAGGTTCCCACACATGGTGGAAATCACTACTTCCTTTCCTTGATAAATGATTATTCTAGGAAAGTGTGGATTTACCTTTTGAAATCAAAGGATCAAACCTTTGACAGTTTTAAGGCTTGGAAGAATTTGATTGAAAACCAAACTTCTAAGAAAGTGAAGACACTTAGGACTAACAATGGTTTAGAATTTGTAATGAAAAATTTAATAGGTTTTGTAGTGATGAGGGAATACAGAGACATAGAAAAGTTAGGTACACTCCACATCAGAATGGAGTGGTTGAGAGGATGAATAAAACTATTTTAGACAAAGTTAGATGTCTCTTAATAGGTTCTGGTCTAGGTCTAAGTTTTTAGGGAGAGGCTGCTGCTACATCAGTCTACTTGATTAATAGGTCTCCCTTCACTGCCATAGGTCTTAAAACACCTGAAGAAATGTGGACTAGAAGACCACCCAGCTTGAAACACTTGAAAGTGTTTAGATGTGCAGCTTATGCACATCAATCCGAAGGAAAATTTGAACCTATGTCTCTTAAAGGTGTGTTCCTAGGATATCATTTAGGTGTAAAAGATACAGAATTTAGCTTAGAGACCAAAAGGGTTTTAGAGTTGTAATTAGTAGAGATGATGTGTTTGATGAGTCTAAAATGCCTTGTAAGGACAAGGACCAACCAACTGAATCCCTACCAGATCCTTCAAAGGATGATGGTAATATGATTCAGGGGAAGTTGGCAGCCAGCCACTTGGTCCTGTCACGGTTTAGACTGATCCTATTGAAGAGGATAGAGCTGCCCATTCTGATATTGATATTCAAGTGGATGTGAGTCAGAATTAGCTAAAGATAATTGAATCTCTAGCTGATTACAAGCTGGTTAGGGATAGGGCTAGAAGGATTATAAAGCCTAACAGTAAGTATGTCTATGCATATGTTATTTCATTTGCATTGTGCATTGGCCAAGAATTAGAAAGTGATGAACCTAGAACCTATAGTGAAGCTGTCAATTGCATTGATAAGTAAAAATGGTTGTAAGCCATGAGAGAAGAGATGGATTCTCTTGAGAAAAACAGAACTTAGACCCTTGTTGTAAAACCCAAAAAATAGAAAACTATGTCTTGTAAATGGATCTATAAGATCAAAGAAAGTGTCGAAAAGGATGTACCTCCTAGATATAAGTCTAGATTAGTGGCAAAAGGCTTTACACAAAGAGAGAGAATTGTTTATAATGAGATTTTCTCTCCTATTGTAAAGTATAAGAGTATTAGGATAATTTTAGCATTAGTTAGCTATTTTGATATGGAATTAGAACAATTAGATGTCAAAACAGTATTCTTGCATAGAGACTTGGATGAAACCATCTAAATGTCTCAACCGGAGGGTTTTGAATCCAATTCTAAACCCTCCCATGTGTGTCTTTTTAAAAAATCTATATATGGGCTTAAGCAAACCCCTAAACCATGGAATAAGAAGTTTGATAGCTTTATTACTAGCATAGGTTTTAATAAAAGTAAGTTTGATGTGTGTTTTTATTTCAACAGTGAAAATGTCAATAATTTTGTTTACTTGCTTTTATATGTTGATAATATGCTAATTGCTAGTAAGGACATGTCTAGGATTATAGAGTTAAAGAAGAAGTTGAAGTCTGAATTTGATATGAAAGACTTAGGAAATGCTAAACTAATATTAGGTATGGAAATTGTCAAGTTTAGGGAAGATAACAGATTGTGTTTGAATCAGTCCAGTTATTTGAATAAGCTAGTTGACATATTTGCAAAGAGAAATTGCAAGCATGTCAATGTTACTCTATGTGCTAATTTTGTGTTGTCTCTTGCCTTGTCACCTAGGACATTAGAAGAAAGTAGGTACATGAAAAATATTCCATACTCTGGTGCTGTAGGATCTGTAATGTATTCCATGATAAGCATTATGCCTGATTTAGCACAAGCCATTAGTGTGATGTCTAGGTACATGGCCAATCCTGGGAAAGACCATTGGAATGCCATGAAATGGCTTTTGAGATATATCAGCTCTACTACTTCTGTAGGGCTGAATTATGACTGCTCTAATAGTGTATTAGACTTAGTTGGATATATGGATTCTGACTATACAGGTGATAAAGATAAAAGGAGGTCCACCTCCTCTTATTTCTTCACCATTGGTGGCTGATCGAACGATTTATATACCTATTTGAGGTCCCCTTTTCCTATCGTTTGTTCTCGTTTTCGAGTGTATTTTTGTATATAAGTGTTTGTTGAGCCTTGTGTAGGTATATATTCCCTACAATAAGGTTTTGAGCTTAAAGATCAGCTTGGAAGGCAAAAACGAACGAAAACAGTGAAGAATCGAAAGTGTTCAGAGTTGCTTTAGTCTCACCGTTGACCCAAACCGCGGCGCGATCTGCCGTCAAACCACGGTAAAGTGCCCTAGGGAATCAATCACCGAACCAGAATGTGACATGGAGGCCACGACACTGGTCAACTCTGTCTTCCAGCAGCATACAGACAGAGAGCCGAATTCAACCGCCGATTTCTACCAGGTTCAAGAAGTTCTAGCATGTAAGGTGACCCATCCAGGCGACCAACTTAATTGCCTCATCAAGTCGCCTCATGTACTGCCATTTTGTAAGGAAGTTCTAGTATGTGAGGCGACCTAGCGAGGTGACCAATTTGCTCGCCTCAACTCCTCACCTCAGTATCGATGGGATTTCCAGGGCTCGAGGCGACCTATTTACTCGCCTCGTCCAATCGTCTGGCTGTAAAAAATGGGCAAACTCGTCATTTCACCACCATTTCAAGCCCTATCTCTCCCACACTATATAAACCCTCTTGTGCCTCATTTTTTCCAGATCTCTTCTCTTTCCCATTTTCTCCCAACTTCATCTTATTCACTTCAATAAGAGAGAGAGAGAGAGAGAGCTTTCAAGCTTCCATGGAGGTTTTCCTCCATGAAAAGCTCACCACCTCCATTTCTAACCATCATTCCCTACATTTGTGAGTAGATTGCAGAGATTAGGAGTGGGTCTTGGACCAATTTTAGGCAAGCATGGAAGGGAGCTCTTGGAGGGACCATTTTCAAGGATTTTATCTCTTTATCTCATCTCTTGTATATCTTGTTTTCTATATGTGTAATCCCCATTTGGGAAATATTGTAAACTTATATTTGTGCTCAATATATGTGATGTTGTTTTATATTCATTAGGGTTTTATTTTGTTCTTGATAGTCATTGATAATCTCTTGTTGTGAATGGCATGTGTATGGATGATTGGAAATTGATGTGTATCCATGATTGAGATTAGGAGTAGATTAATGTAATTTAGTAGTAGATTAATCAAATATCCCATAATTGTTTGTATGTCTTTGGAAGGTCGAAATGCCATGTTAGGATCGATTTGAGTGTTTGTGGATTTCAGTTGTACCTCCATGGATGACCAATCCGGGTACAACCTTAATCACTTAATTCCTAAGAATAGATAAAACTTGTTTTATGCATGATCGTGCTAGAATAGGTTTTGGCTACATGTTCATGTCCATAATGGTAGGGATTGGAGGCACACTTGCTCTATCCATGACATTTGGGGAGTGAGAAGTGTTTCCGAATCCCTTAGTTGAGACAAGAGGCACAATTGCTCTATACATGACCTTTGAGGAGTGATTTGCATCTCGAATCTCTCAATTGAGAGAGCAAGCCCTTAACTTGAATTAGAAGTGCTTAATGTTTAGGTTGGCTCTGTGTTCTGGTGCTTAATGTGTCTTTGATCTTAAGACACCATTGCTCTATCCATGACCTTTGGGGAGCTATGAATTGATTTCAGTATTTCTTAATCAATGAATGATTCGTAATAATAGATGATTTGGTTTTGGAATCGCTTAATCGTGAGAACGAGCCCCTAACTTATTAGATGTCATTCATTACCCAACAACCATTATTTGTGCTCATATATATAGTGAACTTGTTGCCCCTGGTGTGATCATTATCTTACATCTCTCCAACCACCCCTTTTTGTATTTCCCATTTAATCACCATTCTCATCATTCCATATTCTTTTGTTTACACTTGCATTATTTACATTTTCTTTGCACACACCATACCGTATTATGCTTACACCCCACACACACCATTCTCACCACATCCGCATTCTATTTACATGCTTTCAATAAACTCTAGAACATGATACAGTTAACGGATACCACCTCCCTGTGGAACGATACCCTTACTTACCGTTTTACTAGTCTTTTGCTAGTTTAGAGCACATTGTGCATGAACTTTTAGTATAAATATGTTTTGATTACAACAATCTGAAAACGACCAAAAAGTGACTCATCAGTGGCTGTTGTATTAGTTGGAAAAGCCAACTACAATCAGTTGTGGCACTTTCAACAACTGAGGTAGAATATTTAGCAGTCACTGAGGTTATAAAGGAAGCCATTTGGCTTCAAGGTCTTCTAGGTGAAGTATGTATATTAAGAGGTATCGCAGTAATCTTTACTGATAGTCAAAGTGCTTTACACTTGTGTAAAAACCTAGTCTTCCATGAGATGACTAAACAAATAGAGGTAAATACCATTTTATTAGAGATAAAATCTCTGAAGGTATTGTTGAGGTGGAAAAGATTTCCACCAGCAGATATGGGAACTAAAGTGATTTGCTATAGCAAGCTCAAGCATTGCTCGAACTTGTTGAAAATAGGTGAATATGGCTAATCTGTTTGTGGTGTTTTGAGCCAGAATAGAGAAGCTTACTTTATTATATGATCAAAGATGAACTAAGGTGGAATTTGTGGATATTCTTTAGTCCATCTCAGACTCATCAGGTGGCCCATTGAAGAGCCCACTACAAGCCAATGTTGAGCCTAAATAGAAGCCTAGAAGTGAAGACCAAGAGAGACCCAAATTAGAAGCTTCAGTCAACACAAGTTATTATAATCTGCACGATTTCGTTTTGGATGCTTAAAAGAGATATCAGATAAGAATGAGTCACAGATTGCAATATGTGATGGCTACTTCCTATTGCTTAAAGGGATTGCACTTACACGTGGAAGATAAGCATATATAAGTAAGAGGATAGAGAAAGTTGATTCATTCGATTGTTTTTGGTTAAAAGATCTAGGGTTTCCAGAAATAAAAACTTTCTCTTCTCTCTCTTGTGGTCTTAGAGTGATCTTAGTGATATCTTGTGAAAGCTTTGCATCTGTGAGTGAGATCTTTTATATTTGTGAGAAAGTATTGAGTTAGTGGTTGTATTTTCTCTTGAGAGGTTGTGTTGTTGGTTCGGTTTATTCACTGAAAGTGAGGGTTTTGGGATTGATTGTGTTAGAGAATACCGACAGGTTTCCTTTGGGATTTCTGGGTTATTTAGGTAGCATTTGGCTTGTAATAAACATTCATATAGTGATGTGAGCTTCTCTGGTTGGCTCAACATGGATGTAGGCCAATTTCTGGCTGAACCACGATAATTTCTTGGTGTTGTTTACTCTTCTGATTTGATTTTTCCGTTTCATATC
Source organism: Dipteronia sinensis (assembly GCA_033220585.1). Classification (NCBI taxonomy): domain Eukaryota; kingdom Viridiplantae; phylum Streptophyta; class Magnoliopsida; order Sapindales; family Sapindaceae; genus Dipteronia; species Dipteronia sinensis. Next base: position 6,133,301 of record CM065642.1, read on the forward strand.
TGTTTATAATATTTCTTGATTTGCTCGGTTTGGTACTTTGTTTATCTGTTCTTGTTTGTAAGTGATTCTTGCAGCTTTTATAGTCAAGAACAAGTTGTTGTTAGGAGTTTGAGTGAACCAGATTTCCTAACAGTTTCAAACCAACATGATCGAATTGGATGAAATGATCGGATTCAATATATATTGTTGTAATTTCTTTAGAAGTGTACTCTGAAATATGTTGTATAAGAATCTCTTGTACGTTACAAATTTACAACATAATCAATTTTTTTTTATGAATTTCTGAAATACTTTTATTCCACACCATGAAAACTGTTTTCCAGTAGTAATAAAAGTGTCACACTTTACTTTTCTTAAGCTCTTGCAATTTTTAAGGAGACATATATAGAGAAGCTTTTTATTATTATATATTATTACAAAACTGCTTATATATAACACAAGTACGTTTTTTTAGTGGTATGTGTAGGGACCCCGGATTACCGATCGCGCGGCGGAAGAGCTTAAAAAAAATATTTCAATGAAATACTGAAGCTGCGACCAGTAAACCCTAGGATCTATTTTTCTAAACAAAAAAAAAACAAAAGGAGTCGAAATCAAAATATAAAAAAGAAGAGAAGAGATACAATTTTCTTCACGCATATGTAGGAGGCTCCTTCTCTTTAATACGATCTGCACCTGGTTTGAACCACTTGATCTTCTTGGCTATCTCCCGGAATTGGTAATGGCGTGTGGGCGCGTCACGGTACTTAGGAATAACAGGAGAATACAGAGAGAAGAAGAAAAAAAAACAATTTTTTTTTCTTTTTGGCCGAACCCTAGAACACTTCTAGTTTTTTTTTTCTTTTCTCTGAACTCTCAAAACTCTTTTGATTGTATGTTTTTAGTGTTGTGTTATAGTTTCCAAAAACATATATCATATATATATATATATATATATAACTAATTAATTAAATCTTTTAAGATATCTGATATCTTTAAAGATATTAATTATGTTTTTGATTTGAACTCTAACTCTTTAAATTCAAAATTAAATATTTAATTTAATAAAAGAAAATAATTATATTATCTTATTTTATTCAAAATTAAATATCAACTAATACCCTCCATTTAGTGATTAATAACATAATTAAATAATCTTATTATTTAATTTATTCAATCACCATTATTCATTAATTAAATAATTTCATTATTCAATTAATTCCCGAATAAATACGTGTCACTTTCGTAACACAATTAATTGGATAATCCAATTAATTATCCAATTAATTAACCGTGACCCTTGTTACTTAAAACGATCGGGCTAGCAAGGGGACATAATGGAACCATAGTATTTTGAGCTCCAATAATCTTTAGAAATAATTAATTAAACTCTTCAATTAATATTTTATGATTATTAACTCCGATGTTATTCCACTAAAAACCCGAAGCTGTACTCTCTCAACTGTAGATGTTTTTACACAAACCAATAACTTTCAGTGTCCATCGATATAGCTATTACATATGGTATAATCCACCACAAGTAGTTCATAATTAGAGTTGGGTCATAATGTCCGTTATACCCCTCTAATTATGTCTTTCCATTAAGTACCATTGATTCTCTAATGAACAACAAATCCTACATTCCTCACAGAATTAGGAGAGCACTCATATTGTTGAATCTCCGAATCAACCCTTAAGGAGACTACTATCTACTTCTCGCAAGGAGTGGATTCTACTAGTGTGTACAAACATTCCCAGCCACAAGCCAAACCGCGATCCCAACATATGGAGCATACTGATCGGGAATGCAACTCCAACCTCACCTATGATATATCAAAGACCACGATCTAACCTGAAAGAGTCGATAAGACACTCAGGATTAAGATCACCCATATATAGCCATCGTTAGTTGATATATATGAATCTCATCGTTAAACGGATTTTAGTGAGAGATTCATATAGATCATGGCCCAGTCCTATATGATCACATCATACAAGGTGCTTCCATTCTCATATCTCCATATGAATGATCCAGGATAGGATCACCGTACACTACGAAATGGACTGCAGCTATGAATTAACCACAAATAAAGTACTCAGCTTTATTTGCTATCTACAGACTCTTTAGATTGCACGTCTCTTACTGTATCAATCTATATATGATATTCATATACACAGTTCGAGATTACATCCGGCAATCTTGGATGTTAAATGCACAAGTTATACACAATATATGACATAAGAAGAATGAATTAAACTATTCTTTTATTTATGTTAACATTCCATTTATAAATTATAAGCTTTAGGGCATAAACCTCAACAGTATGATGATCAGGTTCTAAAAAAACCGTTCAGTCAAAATTCTCTTGCATACCACAGGAATGCAATTTGTAAGTATAGTTTAAAGAGGAATTAAAAAAAAAACAATTATTTCAAAAGCACTTCCTACCTATTTTATAACTTCTCTTATAAATTCAGACATAACATTTTTATTATATATGCATGGAATATCAAGTGATCTAACCATACATTTACATATATTTTATTTTCATATAATTAATATTTAATAATATAACATAATTAAAAACCACATAATAATCCATTGCAATCGTCCATCATATCACCTTAAACAGCAAAATATGCTGTAGATAGCAAAATCATGCCGTAGAAGACGACCGATTAAGGGTAGAAGAACGACTCATTAAGGTGTGTAACCTATTCAAAAACACAAAATTTTGGTGATTGATCAAACAAACATATAAAAAACTTAGATAAAACAAAATCTAAAAAAAAAAAAAACAAACGGATGTAGGTAGGGTTACCGGTTACGTACCTTCTGAATAAGCAAGCTCAGATTTCCATTTTCATCACCTTTCTTGCGCATTACCCAACAACCGATTTCATCCATATATTTAAACTCATTTAACTCGACAATCTCCCTCCAGCCATTTACTGGTAACATCAATTGAAACCGTGGCTTACTGCGAAAGACCAAAACCATAGCCTTAGTGATCTTTGGAGTATAAACATTAATTGACATTCCATTTCCTATTCTCGTTTGCATGGTTTGATGTAGTTTTTGAAAATAAGGTATTGAATTTATAAGCTATAAATTTGTTTACTGCAGTCCTCTCAAAGGTAAATATGTGGGTAGATAATAATAAGAACAAAAACAATTGACAACTTGCACCATCAAATACCCCCAAAACAAATGCAGGAAGACTGAAAACAATTGACTAGAGCGTACTTGGCCACAATGGTTCCATAAGTACATATTCAGAAATTTAATTTTGATTGTCGTTTGTTTTATTTTTCCTCCTTACAATTAAAACATAGCACAAACCTACATCAAAAGTTAGGCTATAAGCATTGCACACTTACCAGATTCCACTGTAGAGTCAGGAAACATTAAGGAAAGATCAGCCAAAGTTTGCAGAGCATCCAAGGAAGAGTTTCCGTCTGCATGATGAGTGTAAAAAAAAATTAGATACTGCTACATTGACACTTGGTTGCAATAATTACCTCTTAAGTATGATAATAACTGAACATAGTTTTAGAAAGAACATTAACAGTTAACCAAAATGCATAACGCGATTTCACAATTAATTAAAATATAGTTGCAACGGAAAGTATAAGAATATACAAAGCATTAAACATTAAGATATTTTGTATTATTTTATTTTCTTTATAGTCAATGTCCTCTTTTTTTGCATCATGAGATGGCAGGGTAGGTTGACTCATTGAACCATAAGATATATTATATGATCAGCTCTCTAGTCCGTACCTCTAAAAAAAAGTTTCTTGCTTCTCTTCTTCTGACCTCGTTGAGATAATCACTTATTTTTCACATTTGAAACCTCAATGTCAGCTTTCCCTTTTGTTGCACCCAGTCCTTCTTCAGTGCCACTGCATGTTTCAGCCCCATCATCAGACAGACTGCTTCTAACCTCTTCAACTTTCATCTTCTTTCCATAAACTTGGGGTTTTGAACTTATGAGGGTTTTTTGTGCTCTGTTCTACTGTATGGTGCTCGAGAAACTTGGGCTGATCCTACCCTTTGTAATCCCTCGGTTAAAGTCAATGCTGCCTCATGTTCCACGTCATTGTCATCTACATTGTGAACAATAATCAATTTGTAGAAACTACTTTGTATTGAATTGAGTTAATTAAAAACAAACCGAATCAACCCTTATGTAGGTTGGAATCCTGACAACTATTAAGTGTGAACATTACTTAAAGATTTGTATGATGTCTAACTAAACAGTCTAACATTACCAGCACACTTTGTTGATTACAGACAAGCACACAATGACTGACTAGCAGACAATACTGACTCTACTAACTTAACAACTTGGTTTAGATTAAATCCTACACATCTCTCCTTAAACCAAGTTTTCCATAACTTATCATGCCTAAAGTTTTCTTCAGTTTTAGGAATGAATCGACTTTGAGCGGCTTCGTGAATATGTCTGCAATCTGCTCCTCAGAACGACAGTATTCTATCATGATTTCATTATCCTTTACCAAGTCTCGAATGAAATGAAACTTGATGTCAATGTGCTTACTCCTACCATGAAAAACTGGATTCTTTGTCAGTGAAATGGTGGACTTGTTATCGCAGTAGATCACTGTAGGAGCATTCTGTTGATGCTTCAAGTCGCAAAGCATACCACACAGCCTGTGTAGCGCCACTAGCAACTGCAATATACGCAGCTTCCGCAGTCGATAAAGCAACCACCTACTGCTTTTTCGATGACCAAGAAAATACTCCAGAACCCAGATGGAATGCATATCCGGAAGTACTTTTCCTCTCTTCCATATCACCTGCCCAGTCACTATATGTGTATCTCATAAGCTCAATCCTATCAGCAGAAGAGTAAAAGATACCATCATCTAATGTACCTTTCACATATCGCAAAATACGCTTGCTAGCTTGCAAGTGAGATTGCCTCGGAGAATCCATAAACCCGCTGATAAGCCCAACTCCATACGCAATGTCAGGTCTAGTAGAAGTTAAGTATCTTAAACTTCCTACTAGCCTCCGAAAGATGGTAGCATCAACTAGCTCACTTGACGCATCTTTCACTAACTTCAATCTTTCTTCAACAGGAGTAAGAATCGGCTTACATCCATCCATCTTAAACTTCTTCAACACATCACCAGCGTACTTCTTCTGACATAAGAATATGCCATTATCCTTCTGACTCACCTCAATGTCGAGGAAGTAAGACATCAACCCCCAAATCTGTCATCTCAAAATGACCAATCATTGCTTTCTTGAACTCTACAATCATATCAGAGTTATTGCTGGTAATAATCAAATCATCAACATATAAACACACAATGAGAATATCTCCCTGTGGATTCGACTTGATGTACAGAATGTGCTAGTAGGGACATCTTTGAAACTCAAGTTGAATAAAGTATGTGTCAATGCGTGTATACCACGCCCTGGGTGCCTGCTTTTACATCGATTTGGAAGATTCTCCAGTGATTTTGTGCGGCAAGAGACACAATCAAGCGAACGGTGTCAAGTCTGGCAATTGGTGCAAAAACCTCAACATAATCAATCCCTGGTTTCTGCTTGTAGCCTTTTGCAACCAGACGTGCTTTATAACACTCCACCTCACAGTTTGGCTTGTATTTTATCTTGTACACCCATTTAACACCAATTGGTTGTTTTCCACGAGGCAAATAAGTAAGCTCTCATGTGTTATTCTTCTCAATTGCACCTATCTCCTCATCCATTGCTTTATCCAGCAATCATCTTGAGCAGCATCTTCATATGTGATAGGATCACAATCTGCAAACAGTACAAAATTGACCAACTCTTCATCAGTTGGGTCGTCGTCATTACTGAGAATATAATCCTGCAAACGAGCTGGCAAAACCCGTTGGCGTTGTGAACGACTGGAAGATTCTGCTGGATGTATAGTCACATCAGGTGATGGTGTCATAGGGGTAGGTTCTTCCTGAACAATCTCTTCCAGATCAACATTAACATCTGAAGAGCTCCCCTTACCACGAGACCAATCCCAACAACCCTGCTCATCAAAGGTAACGTCTCGATTGACAATTACCTTCCCGGATACTGGATGATACAGCTTGTATCCTTTTATCATCTGACTGTAGCCGAGGAAAATGCACTTCTCTGCCTTATCCATCAAGCGTCTTCCTCAAAACATTAGGTACATGAGCATAGAAAATACAACTGAACACTCGTAGATGTCCAATACTGGGTTTGCGTCGAGTCCAAGATTCCTGTGGAGTCTTTCCGAGAACACTTCTAGTAGGGCAACTGTTCAACAAATAGAATGCATAAGCAACTACATTACCCCAAAAACCTTTGGGTAAATTCTTCAAGTGCAACATACACCTGACCATATCCATAACTGTTCTATTCTTCCTCTCAGCTACTCAATTTTGCTGAGGAGTGTATCTGGCGGTCATCTGATGAGTAATGCCATGCTTTTGCAAGAAACCATTGCAGATAATATATTTTGTGCCTCTGTCTGTTCTCAAAGCCTTGATAGATCTTCCACACTGCTTCTCAACATTCGCCTTAAATCTTTTAAAGGCATCACAAGCATCTGACTTCTGCTGCAAGAAATACACCCAAGCTTTCCTGCCAAAATCATCAATAAAGGTAATAAAATACCTGGAATCTCCATTTGATGGAACCTCCACTGAGCATAAATCTGAATGCACCAACTCCAAGGGCTTACTGGCTCTCCATGCCTTTCCTATAGGAAATGGGTCTCTGTGCATCTTTCCTAAGATACAGGTCTCACAAACTTTATCTGGGGAATTAACGGAAGGTAATCTTGAAACCATCTTTCTAGATGCTAGCTGTTTCAGACTTCCAAAATTCACATGGCCAAACCGCATGTGCCACAACCAATTCTCATCACAAATCACTAAACTAAAGCAAGGTAAACTATCACTATTAATAAGCAGCGGAAAACAAACAGTTTTGTGACATTTTTACCTTTGCTATTAGCCCCTTATGTGCACTATTGATGGTGTAAATTCCTTTGTGGATTCGTATGTCATATCCCTTCTCCGAAAGTTGTCCCACACTCAATAAGTTCTTCTGCAGGTTTGGAACAAACAATACATCTGAGATGACATTCTGGGACCCATCCTTCAAAGTGATAGAGATTCTGACCTTCCCCATTACTGGCACCGTTGTGTCATTCCCAAACTTCACCAATGAAGTAATGGATTCATCTAACTGAGTGAACATCTTCTTCTCACCACATATATGGTTGTTGCAGCTCAAATCCAGAAACCATTTGTTCTTGGCTCCATCATCTGCCATGTTGCATGCTAGCAACAGCGTTTCTGAACGATCACCATCTTCTGCAACATTTGCTTGGAAATCTTGTTTTCTAGATCTGCACTCAGACCTGTAGTGACCAAATTTTTTACAATTAAAACACTGAACCTGAGATTTATTCCTCTGATTAGTGTTGTTGTTGTTGTTGCTCCCTCTGCCTGTTCCCTAGCTAGAAATGGAAGCACCTCCTCTTCTGTTTTGCAAGTTCTGATCCCACTGTTTAGACTTAGAATTCTTCTGAGTCTCATCTCTGTCTTTCTTCAGACTTAACTGGCTTTGTAAAGCCTCCTCCAGCTCAATTTCAAACTTCTCATCCAGACGTTGTTCATGGGCTTGGAGTGAGCCCATCAACTTCATCTAACATCATTGTCTCGAGATCTTTAGACTCCTCAATGACAGTCACCTTGTACTTAAAATTTGAATTCAGTGTTCGGAGAATCTTCTCCATGATATGAACATCTGAAATCGTCTCACCATCGGACTTCATCTGATTAATAAGCACCAATGTCTGTGAGAAATAATCTGCCACTTTCTCTGTTTTGTCATTTGAAGAAGCTCTAACTGCCTCCGCATAGTCTGCATGCGAACTTTCTTCACCTTTTCAGCTCCTCTGTACGTGTTCATCATAATATCCCATGCTCCCTTTGCTGAAGTGGCATGTGCAATTTTCTCAAAAAAACATCGGATCCAGCGACTGGTTGATGAAAAACCTTGCCTTCAGATCCTTATGAGTTGTTACAACATCTGTTGGACTAACAATACTCTAGGAAACAACAGTCCACAACTCTTGGTATTCGAACAAAAGTTGCATATGGACCCTCCAATACTCAAAATTTGTCTTTCCAACAAATTTGGGTATTTGGGACTGAATCGTATTATTTCTAGTGTTAGAGGTAGCCATTTGTAATTTACCAAAAAGAGGGACTTTTTGTAAATTTACCAAAGAGGGGATTATGTGTAATTTGACACACAATACATAAATCCAAGAAAGTTTTCGGTGTGTCCCCTGCACAAAACACTAGAAAAATTTGCGTTTCACTTTTTTTTTTTAACTTTTTTTTAATCTTTCAATTTTTTTTTTAAAAAAATGGACCTCTCTCTCGACTTCCACTCTCTCCTCTGATCAAAACAGATCAGATACCCAAAGAAAAAACTCACGCCAATTCTCTGTTTCTCTTCCCTTCCAACGTAAAAAAAAATTTCTCTACATGAATCTTTTCAAAAAAAATCTTTTCAACAATTTAAACACCGTGATTTTTCTCCAGCTTGAGTTGTACACTAGCGGTCAACTCGTCTAAACGGCGAAGGAAAATGAAGCTTGAGGCAGCTACTGGAACCTCTCGTTTCGCCGTCGATGGTGTCGGATCTGGACTCCGGACACCAGGGGTTTGATCTTTGGTACCTCCTGAAGATTCTGGTCTAGGTGGTGACAACCCACTCTCCCGGCGATCGGCGACTAGTGGTGGTGGCGACGACTGATTCCAGTAACTTATGAGTTTTTTTTCTTCTGAACCTTCTTTGTTTGGTTCCGAAAAGATGCCTCTGAACCTCTCTTGGTTAAAATCTGGCACCGGTGAGTTTTTGCGGCTATCCGATTCCTAACTGGAATCTAGCTCAGGTCACTCCCTCACAGTGTATCTCTCACACTCACAGTCTCTACGACACTCACCTCCGAGCTCTCAAGCTTTGATACCAAATGTGAACAACAATCAATTTGTAGAAACTACTTTGTATTGAATTGAGTTAATTAAAAGCAAACCGAATCAACCCTTATATAGGTTGGAATCCTAACAACTATTAAGTGTGAACATTACTTAAAGATTTGTATCCTGTCTAACTAAACAACCTAACATTATCAGCACACTTTGTTGATTACAGACAAGCACACAATGGCTGACTAGCAGACAATACTGACTCTACTAACTTAATAACTTGGTTTAGATTAAATCCTACATACATCAATAGTGTAACACACACTTAAAATGGAAATAAATGTCATTATAAAGATTATATCACACAAGAACTTAAAGCGATTGGAGAATATTGAAGGTGTTTTGATACGAACTGTGAAGTGTTAGATAAAAAATCTCACAGAGAAATAAAGGAAAACTAAGTTTGATAAGGCTCCATTAATGGAGGTGATTCTTCTTAGAATTTGTTATTGAGAGTGATAATGAAAACTATTATAGAGTCTGGTATATATACCAGTGATTACAATACAAAGAACATGACCTTATCAACTCAAGGAATTTCTTAACTAACTCTAACAAACTCTTATATCAGCATTCTGTTAGTTAACCTTGGTTAGTTAGTTAACACCTTAACCAAACTCTAACCATCTGTTGTGGTTAGCCTCAACTTGACCACCATTGTGACAAAGAGCAGAAACAGAGCATGACACAGCATAGCACTTTTATTAAGCAAGCTTCTACTTTCAGATTGTTTATTCTTATCAGAACTATCTACGATGTTCTTGTTTCACTTTACAAGGGATATTTGATCGGTCTATTTCTATACATATTTTAGGTCCCCATTTCCTATTATTTGTGCTTTGTTCTTGGGTGAAATTAGGTATTTTATGTGTTTGTTGAGCATTTATAGGTCACATTCCATGAAAGAGGTGTTAGAAGTTATTTTGAAGAAAAGGAGCAAAAAGTTGAATTTCTGCCAATGCAGATCACCCTGATTGCGGGCCCCATATCTCTCTCCTCGGTTTGAATTGTGTGTCCTACCACCTATGGATGGAAAGCCCTAGAAGTCTAGTTTCTGGCGCACTTTTCGTATCACAATTCTGATATTCCTAGAAGAAGTTATGCCCAATTTAGTAACTGAAGGTTGAGCTGGAGAAGATGACCGTTGGCCAGACCGCGATTCGTGCAATTTCCTACCTAGCAGTCTACGTAGCGGTACATATCAGTACAACACTGCGGTGCTGACCGCGGGTGACCTGCAGAGCGACCTAGGCAGCGGTTTTGACGTACTTTTGGCGGATTTCATTCCGAATTGGTCCAGAACTGTTCCAAAACTTCCCAAATCAAATTCTAATGATTTTAGAAGATCAAAACATGTTTGGGAAACTTCCTAAACTCAAATTAGGAGACAATTATCAAGAAAAGAAATCTAATTTAGGAAAGGATTCCAATTCCTTCTCTCATTCTACTTTCCTACTATGTGAGTTTCCTACAACAAAGCAAATTGGGAGTTCATAAGGAATTATCACCTATAAATATCATGAGTTTCTTGAAGAAAGGAAGAGAAGCCAAGGGAGGTCCCAAGCCACCAAGGGGGCCATCCCCCATCACTCCGTCACCACACATCACCTCAAGACTCATCCATCCATTATAGAAGAAGACGAAGAAGAATTGGAGGAGCTCTTCGATGATCATATCGGGTTTTCTCTACCCAATCTCTTTTCTTTTATTTTTCTATGATGTGTAACTAATTCTATAACTAGGAAATCAATGTGAACCTCTTGTGAATGCTCATGTTTGGATTAATTATTATTTCATCAATTTAATTCTTGATTTATTCATTGTTCTTAATTGCTTAATCCTTATTAGTTGTAATATTTATTCACACCATAGACCAAGGGTGGATGATTATTTGGCATGATTTTAGGGTTAAGACTATCTGAGAATTAGGGTTAGAGTATAGACCAAACATAATCTTGATTAATGCTCTTTTGAATGAATGAATTTTATCTTTAGCATAGGCCAAGCAAAATATAGAATTTGGTTCTTAATTCTTGCGCTTAAAGGGTTTCCGATCACTGTTCACACCATAGACCAAGGGTGAATAGTGGTTGGGAGCACGTGACTCATCCCATGACCATACGGTAATAGTCACATTAAAAACAAAGAATGAACCCTAGAATTGATTGAATCTTGTTTACAAATTAATTCCATACATTGAGTGTTCATAATTGGGGATCATTGATGACCTAGTGTTTTCTTTCTCTTGATCACATCCATATTCTCTTTAATTGTTTTCTTAGCTTAATTTAATTTAGTTTTAGTAAAATCATCAACAAATCTTTGGTTACTTTTAGTTTAACTTTAATTAAAATTAGTTTTCAATCAATAAATCACTTTTCCTCGTGGGAACGATCCTTACTTGCCGTTGTACTTATCTTCACGATTCGTGCACTTGCGAGTATAGTTTTTAATAACACGATTTACACCATCAAGTTTTTGGCGCCGCTGCCGGGGAATAGTTGAATTTATTGATTAATTCTAGTTTTAGTTTTAGTTAATAGTTTTAGTTTAATTTTTTTTTTAGTTAATAGTTTATTTTTATTTAGATTTTGTTTTGTTTTTATTTCCTTTTTCTTTTCTTTCTTTTAGGTATAATGGATTTCTACCGGCAAAACACTTATGATGAAAAACACTTCAGGGATTTGCTATGCAACTGGCTGCTTTAGTGCCACAAATGGAGAGATTGATAGTTTCAGAAAGAGCACAAGCCCGAGCAATGAATTCTTACGATCGGTGGCATGTGCATGAACCTTTTGAACATTCCTACAATCCGTATCCTATCAATGAACCATATGGAAATTCCCACTGTCAGTGGTCGAGTTATGAACCATATGACAATACTTACAACCCGGATTGGAGGAATCATCAAAACTTCTCAAGGAGCTACAATGAAGTCCATACCTATGAGCAACCGATCTCACCGTCACTTGAACAGACAATGAAGCAATTCATACAGAATATGGATCAGAGATTGAATCAAAGTGAACAAGACACTAATGTGAGGTTTCAAAATATTGAAGCTTCGATAAGGAAGATACAGGTGAAAATTGGGGAATTGGATGAATCTTTTCAAAAGAAGGAGCCCGAAAGGTTCCCGAGCCAACCGGAGCAAGAAGATGCTATCATCATCCCTTCTAATGGTGAGATTGTCGATACCATAGTGAGCCATGAATTTTCTAATGATTTTTCTAGTGTTGCAAGTGAAGAAGTAGAAAAGGAGGAGACGGAAGAAAAAGTGAAGGAAGTGGAAGATTTACCTTTCGAGGCCCCGCTCCTATACAAGGAACTCAAGCCTTATGTCCCTCCCATTACCTTTCCGAGCTGCCTACACAAAAGCAAATGGAATAAGTGGTTTTCTGAACTTATTTCATCACACTTTATATTGAACATTTACTTGTTTTTGCTTATTGTGTGTAGGAACATGCCGACGCGTGAAATTTTTTTCCATGACTTGATCACGCGAAAACGGAAATTTGAGACATTGGAATTTGGTTGAGTGGTCCTTGCACCCGTCTTGCTAAGACGTTAAATAAGGCGCTTGGTGGGAGGCAACCCACCTAGGTAATTTAGTTTCAATTGTTTTTAGTTTTTAGTTTTCTTTCTTTAGTTTTTTTTGTTTCAAGTTCATACACGCCATGCTTTTTTTTCTTTATTCTTTGTCCATATTTTTAATGTCATATAAACATTGTGGACAATGTTTAGATTAGGTTTGGGGGTGTGAATTCGTGTTTATTTTATTTTTTGAGCCATTTTTTTGAAAATCTGCGAAAAAGTGACCTGTTTTGAAAATTTTTGAGGCAAAAGTTTTGTTAAAATTGTATTCATTGGTGAGGAAAGAAATTTTTCTGTCCATGCGGGTTCATCGTTTTTTCGATACGAATCTAACGGTATAAAGAACGTAAAATTCTGGGCAGTGGTTTAAAATTTATGATTGTTTCTTCAACCAAAGGTCATGGGCGATGCCCTGTTTTTAAAATTCTGCACGTGAACTTTTTTCGTCGTCTGTTTTCTTACTTTTCAAATTCGAATTTTTAGATTTTTTTCTAACTGAAAAGTGTTTATTTGCATGTCTATGTTCTTGTGTTAAAATATGGTTAATATTTGTTATGTATTTTGAGAGATATGCATTAAAGAACAGATGTACGTCAATTTCAAAAGTCACCAGTTTTTGAATTTTTGTCCTCCACTTTGAGATGATTCTTTTGTGTGCTTTAAAAGCCGTAATATATGCTTTATTCACTGAGTTTAGACTAACGTCTTGCCACTTAGAGTATTGCATTGCATTTTTCAAAATTTATGACATACTCTTGATATAATAGTGAATATGATGCTTAGTTGAATTGCCATGATTAATAGTGGAGACTACCCTTGTGAGTTCACTAAGCCAAAAAGCGTTAAATAAATATCATTATAGAGGGTTCTTTTGTTTCTATTCCTAAACACTCATTAGGTTCTTAGCATTAGAAATTGATCTCAATAGGTTATGCATTGGATATTAAAGAGCATTCATCATAAAAGATATCACATGTGAACTTTGCTTTTGTTTTGGTTGAACCATTAGAAGTGATATAGGCAATGTGTGCTTGAACTACTTAAAAGGCCTTTAATATTCCCTTTTTATGTGTGTGCTCCATAGCCAATTTTGAAGCCAAACACTATAAGCCTTTTTCTTTCATCACCCACATTAACTTAACCTCAATGAACCATAATTTAGCCATACCTTATAGCTTGGGATCATATTGAGGTGATGAAGATGATTGAAGAGAGTTCGAAATGGGTGACTCGTGAAGTGCATGTACCAAGGAAAAGCAAGAAGATCAAATGCAAAGAAGGTTTTTGAAGAGTTATGTAATTGATGTAAAATTCTCATCTAAAAAAAAGTTGAAAAAAAAAGATACATGAATGAGATGATGAATTAAATGAAAATGAAAATGAATAGAGGTTTACAATGAAGTGATGTGAAATCAATGTCAACTCAAGAAGCAGGATGAACGAAAATTGTTCAAGAAGCCTAGATGCAAGTGGAATGAAGAATTCGAAGAAATTCACCCAAGTATGAAGATTGCCGAAGAATTTCTCGATATGATCCTAGGTTTGTTTGCTATCTTTTTCCCGTTCTTTCTTAACCTACACCCAATGGCCCCGTTACAACCAAAGAAAAGACCTAATTGATCTTTTGGGAATGCTAGCTCGAGAGTAAAGGTAAACATATGCTCTATCTTATTCTTAATGTCTGATTCCGTTCATGAGATCCGTTGCATAAAAATCAAGCGTTCTTTCAATTATAAATTCATATGCGATAATATCTTGAAATTTCTTGTGCATAACTTCTTTCGCATATGCTAGATGAGTGTATTTGCCTAGGTTCTGTTTGAAATTAATGAGCGATATCTTGTGAGAATTAGAGTCTAGGCGAATTATATCTATGGCGTTTGACGAATGTGTTTTTGAAACTAGAGTGTCGTGAGTGTGGGCTTTTCATTAAAACCATGCATGCATTCAAATTTGTGGCATAATTTTAGTCTTTATTCAGTGGCTCTAGCATGCATTGGCTTTGAATGGTACATGTGATTTTGCATCTTGATTATTTGGTTTTTCGCTGAAATTTATGTTTGTGGTTAGCATATCTGTAAACCCTCAGGAGACAAAACTCCTCCTACTAGGGACACCTAGAGGTTTAAAGGCTTGTAGCATACGCTCAATGCTATCGTGTTCCCTACGAAAGTGGCTTAATTTAAAATTTTTATTTTTAGATTTTTGTTTGTTTTTAGTTTTTGTTTTTATTCTAGTTTTGCTCGAGGACTAGCAAAAGATAGGTTTGGGGGTATTTGATCGGTCTATTTCTATACATATTTTAGGTCCCCATTTCCTATTATTTGTGCTTTGTTCTTGGGTGAAATTAGGTATTTTATGTGTTTGTTGAGCATTTATAGGTCACATTCCATGAAAGAGGTGTTAGAAGTTATTTTGAAGAAAAGGAGCACAAAGCTGAATTTCGGCCAATGCAGATCACCCTGATTACGGGCCCCATATCTCTCTCCTCGGTTTGAATTGTGTGTCCTACCACCTATGGATGGAAAGCCCTAGAAGTTTAGTTTCCGGCGCACTTTTCGGATCACAATTCTGATATTCCTAGAAGAAGTTATGCCCAATTTAGTAACTGAAGGTCGAGCTGGAGAAGATGACCGCGGGCCAGACCGCGATTCGTGCAATTTCCTACCTAGCAGTCTACGTAGCGGTACATATCAGTACAGCACTGCGGTGCTGACCGCGGGTGACCTGCAGAGCGACCTAGGCAGCGGTTTTGACGTACTTTTGGCGGATTTCATTCCGAATTGGTCCAGAACTGTTCCAAAACTTCCCAAATCAAATTCTAATGATTTTAGAAGATCAAAACATGTTTGGGAAACTTCCTAAACTCAAATTAGGAGACAATTATCAAGAAAAGAAATCTAATTTAGGAAAGGATTCCAATTCCTTCTCTCATTCTACTTTCCTACTATGTGAGTTTCCTACAACAAAGCAAATTGGGAGTTCATAAGGAATTATCACCTATAAATATCATGAGTTTCTTGAAGAAAGGAAGAGAAGCCAAGGGAGGTCCCAAGCCACCAAGGGGGCCATCCCCCATCACCCCGTCACCACACATCACCTCAAGACTCATCCATCCATTATAGAAGAAGACGAAGAAGAATTGGAGGAGCTCTTTGATGATCATATCGGGTTTTCTCTACTCAATCTCTTTTCTTTTATTTTTCTATGATGTGTAACTAATTCTATAACTAGGAAATCAATGTGAACCTCTTGTGAATGCTCATGTTTGGATTAATTATTATTTCATCAATTTAATTCTTGATTTATTCATTGTTCTTAATTGCTTAATCCTCATTAGTTGTAATATTTATTCACACCATAGACCAAGGGTGGATGATTATTTGGCATGATTTTAGGGTTAAGACTATCTGAGAATTAGGGTTAGAGTATAGACCAAACCTAATCTTGATTAATGCTCTTTTGAATGAATGAATTTTATCTTTAGCATAGGCCAAGCAAAGTATAGAATTTGGTTCTTAATTCTTGCGCTTAAAGGGTTTCCGATCACTGTTCACACCATAGACCAAGGGTGAATAGTGGTTGGGAGCACGTGACTCATCCCATGACCATACGGTAATAGTCACATTAAAGACAAAGAATGAACCCTAGAATTGATTGAATCTTGTTTACAAATTAATTCCATACATTGAGTGTTCATAATTGGGGATCATTGATGACCTAGTGTTTTCTTTCTCTTGATCACATCCATATTCTCTTTAATTGTTTTCTTAGCTTAATTTAATTTAGTTTTAGTAAAATCATCAACAAATCTTTGGTTACTTTTAGTTTAACTTTAATTAAAATTAGTTTTCAATCAATAAATCACTTTTCCTCGTGGGAACGATCCTTACTTGCCGTTGTACTTATCTTCACGATTCGTGCACTTGCGAGTATAGTTTTTAATAACACGATTTACACCATCAATATTCAAAACTGCAACTACGATTCCTATTTTAAACTTGCATAATATTGATCAGCCATAATCATGGAAACTTCAGTTGCCATCTCAAACCCAAAATCCAATCTCAACATAACATTATAGTGATCAGTCATCATTGCGGTAAGGCCTACCACGGATGCCGTTCCCTCTGGCAGGGACAAGAATGCCTGAAAATAAAAAATAAAATAGACGTTAACTATATATATGAATAAAGGGCTCAAAAAATAAATAGCACCTTTTAGAGGTGGTATTTCAACAATGTCACTGCTTTAATAACTTATGTTAAAAAGGCACCTATTGTGGTGAACAGACAAAAATACCCCCCCAGAGCTTTTTTTTTTTTAGTTCATGAAAAAGCTCTCAGAGCAATTCATGAAAAATCTCGGGTAGTTCATGAAAAAGCTCGGATGAAAAAGCTCGGAGATTTCATGAAAAAGTTCGGAGCTTTCATGAAAAATCTCGGAAAAAGCTCAGAGCCTTATGCAAAAAGCTCGGGCAGAGCAATTCATGAAAAAGCTCGGAGCTTTCATGAAAAAGCTCGGAGCTTTCATGACAAAGCTCGGATGAAAAAGCTCGGAGCTTTTATGAAAAAGCTCGGAGCCTTATGCAAAAAGCTCGGGCAGAGCAATCCATGAAAAAGCTCGGAGCTTTCATGAAAAAACTCGGATGAAAAAAACTCGAAAAAAGCTCGGAGCCTTATGCAAAAAGCTCGGGCAGAGCAATTCATGAAAAAGCTCGGATGAAAAAGCTCGGAGCTTTTATGAAAAAGCTTGGAAAAAGCTCGGAGCCTTATGCAAAAAGCTCGGGCAGAGCAATTCATGAAAAAGCTCGGAGCTTTCATGAAAAAGCTCGGAGCTTTCATGAAAAAGCTCGGAGCTTTCATGAAAAAGCTCGGAAAAAGCTCGGAGCCTTATGCAAAAAGCTCGGGCAGAGCAATCCATGAAAAAGCTCGGAGCTTTCATGAAAAAACTCGGATGAAAAAACTCGGAAAAAGCTCGGAGCCTTATGCAAAAAGCTCGGGCAGAGCAATTCATAAAAAAGCTCGGAGCTTTCATGAAAAAGCTCGGATGAAAAAGCTCAGAAAAAGCTCGGAGCCTTATGCAAAAAGCTTGGTAGGGCAATTCATGAAAAATCTCGGGCAATTCATGAAAAATCTCGGGTAGTTCATGAAAAAGCTCGGAGCCTTCTGCAAAAAGCTCGGGCAGAGCAATTCATGAAAAATCTCGGGCAGTTCATGAAAAAGCTCGGATGAAAAAGCTCGGAGCTTTTATGAAAAAGCTCGGAGCTTTTATGAAAAAGCTCGGAGCCTTATACAAAAAGCTTGGCAGGGCAATTCATGAAAAATCTCGGGCAGTTCATGAAAAAGCTCGGATGAAAAAGCTCGGAGCTTTTATGAAAAAGCTCGGAAAAAGCTCGGAGCCTTATCCAAAAAGCTCGGGCAGGGCAATTCATGAAAAAACTCCGGCAGTTTAAGAAAAAGCTCAGAAAAGCTATGAAAAAGCTCGAAGACTTATTAAAAATGCTCGGAGATTCAAAATTGACAAAACTAATATCCTTGAAAAAAGCTCGGACAACAATTTAAAAGGCTCGGATAGTTTTACAAAAGACTCAGACACAGTGTTAAAAGTCTTGGACCCAGATCTTCATCATCTTATACATAAATTTTACCAACTCAATTTTCAAACAAGTTTATTGTAGAGAGAGAGAGAGGAGTTATTGAGTTCATTGTTTGAAGCGTGAAGATGGAAGTACAAACAGAATAAAAAATTGATTATTTAAGGGCAATTTTGGTAGTTCACCATAATAGGTGCCTTTTAAACATAACTTATTAAAGCAGTGACGTTGGTGCAACACACCTCCAAAAAAGTGACATTTATCACCATTTCCACTATGAATAAAAGACACTCATATTATAAGAATTTTGAGCTTGATCATTTTTTTAGACCGAGAATATTTGGCTTGGTCTATGAGATAAAAGGTACTGAGAATCAGTACATTAACCCAAAAGCATCTACAGAAACAGAAATCATGATGAAATTTCTTAATTATAGTAACCAACTATGTGAGACTTCCAGGATTACGCATACCCGGTTCATACTATACAGGGCCTCCACAATTTCAACAGATCTGTTGCAAAACTTTAGAGGCCACCTGGACAAAAACAAAATCAACAATACAAGCAAAAAAAATAAGAAAAGAAAAACCATGAAGCATATGACATCCAAATTTTAAGAATTTAATATTCACATGGAAAGAAAATAACAAGAAATAAATTAAAAAATACAACATAGACAATGATGGTCTATCAGTTTAAAAATCCAATACCTTCTTCCAGTCTTTCCCGTAACTTCGATAGGCTTCATAAAAAAGCTGAAGCTCCCCCTTGCTCCATTGAGGTCCAGGCAAGTGACAGAAATGTGCATTACAGGTGTTCAGCACAAAAAGTGTACGTACATGAGTTGGAAATTCTTTCTACAGAAATTCAAAAGAGTTATTCACCGAAGCTGAAGACCTAAAACCCCTTCCAGTGATTACGAAGTTATTTGTCTCAATAACAAAGTTCACCACCTAGGTTAGTAATTAACAAGTGAAACAAAGCTTAATTGGTATTTATCCACGACAAACCATATTCAAAACAAACGAATTTACAGTGAGTGCAAAGAATCAATCATGATACTGACACAAATGTACAAACATGAATATATATATATATATATATATATATATATATATATATATAACTGCCTTGTATGTGGATTATTAGATTCAATTGCGGCCCGTATGTAATGAATTTATGTATTTTACATCGGTGCGCATGTATTGAGGAGAAAAGAATATATATATATATATATATATATATATATATGCCAATTGTCACTAATGCCCCCTGAACTATGCCAGAATTTGCACTTTATCCCCTATATTTTTTTCGCCATTAAACCTCCTAAACTTTCATAAACTGGCAATAGCTGACGGAATTGTAACGCCGTTAAATTTTCTGTCATAACAAATTCACTAAGTTCCCCTTATTATATACATAATTGCATCAAACCGGAAAATATATAATAATATGACATAAATACCCCTATGACCAAATTTTAAAAATCAAAATTTAAAAATCAAAATTTAAAATTTAAAATTGAAATAACGGTTAAATAATAATAAAAATATGAAATTTTTGATAAAGAAAATTAAAAAAATAGAGAAATGAAAAAATTAAATTGATTTCACAATTATTTAAATTATCTTTTCTATTTAAATATCCCTAACATAAATAGAAAACTCAGATGAATATTAAAATTATTTAAGGGGAATTATCATTTAAATTATTATTTTATTTAAATATTCCTAAATATCACTTAATCATTTACAGTAACAAAGGTATAAATAATATCAAAAATAAAAATAAAACATTAAATAATAATAATAGTAATAATAATAATAATAAAATAATAATAGTAAAATAATAAAATGATAATAATTATAATTATAATAATAATATAAAAATAATAACAATAGTAATATAAAATTATAATTATAAATTATTTAAGAAAAATAGGTAGATATTTAGATTGATCTCCACCATCAATCTCAAATATTCATGGTGATGATCAAATTACATAATAATAATAATAATAATAATAATAATAATCAGAAGAAAAAAAATTACAAGAAAATTGAAATAACAAACAAAAATATTGATGGGTGTGGAGATCCAGGATTTCCACCATCCATCTCAAAGGACAGTTTAGTGAACGGATTTTAATTCACCATCCAATATGGATCTACTCTAAGGATGGCAAAAATCCACGACCCGCCCCAAACTGGCGAGTCTGGGATTTGTAAATCAAAAATAATATTACAATTGTTATTTTGCCATGACAAAAAATTCAACGGTGTTACAATTCCGTCAGTTATTGCCAATTTATGAAAGTTTAGGAGGTTTAATGGTGAATAAAAAGTATAGGGGGTAAGGTGCAAATTCAGGCATAGTTCATGGGGCATCGGTGTCAATTAGCCTTATTTAAATTGTCTTTTCTATTTAAATATCCCTAACATAAATATAAAACCCATAAGAATTTAAATTATTAAAGGGGAATTATCATTTAAATTATCTTTTTATTTAAATATTCCTAAATATCACTTGTTCATTTACAATAAAAGGGTATTAATAATGTCAAAAACAAAAATTAAAAATTAAATAACAACAACAACAACAACGACAATAATAATAATAATAAGTGGAAATTGCTGAAAATTACCACATCTAACATAGGAAATTCATTTTTAACCACATACGAAAATTTAATTGTTAATAACCATTTTTTTGAAAACAATTCAGTGTATATCCATAAATTATCAAAATACCCCTAAATAATTAAAGTTTCATGTTTTTTCTAGAAGATTTCAAGTTTCACTGGTTCGAAAACTTGAAATCTTTTATAAAAACTCAAAATGTTGACAAAACTTGAAATCTGCTATAAAAATTCAAAATGTTGACAAAACTTGAAATCTTGAAATGTTTCCAAAGATATAAAGCATGATTTCAAGTTTTATATCCCAAAGAACTTGAAATGTTTAGAAAATCTAGAAATGTCTTGAAACTTGAAATCTTGACTAAAAACTTAAAATCTGGAAGCAAACTTGAAATCTTGACTAAAAACTTGAAATCGAAGCAAACTTGAAATCTTGACTAAAATCTCTTCTTCCTCAGTTTACATTTTTCTTTCTCTATTTTTTGCAAATCACAGCTCCGGCGAAGGGAAAGCTCAGACCGCGATGTTCTTGGTTCGCGAAGAGAGAGAGAGAGAGAGAGAGGAATGGAGAGAGAGAGAAGATATGAGAGAGAGAGGAGCGGGGAGAGAGGAGCGGCGCACCCCCTGATATGTCATATTTCATCTATGCGTGACCCCATAATTTCCCATGTTTTTCACTTATTTTCCTAGCTTTAACCCTATATTTAATTTATTTCTCGTATTTCGCAGGGTGTCTTTAGTTTTGAGCTCCCGGTCTGATTTTTGTCCGATTAAGGAGCGAAACGGAGCAAAGTTGGAATATATGTGTTAAGGCTTGATTTTGGACTGCCAGAGGAAGAGGCGACATGAGAGGCGACTTGCCCATGTCGCCTCGCACACTGTCTATCTTGCAGAATTGCTCCAGAAGAAGTGGCGACATGGGAGGCGACTTCCCCATGTCGCCTATGATGTCGCCAGATATACTGGGAGGAAATGGTCGAGGAGAGGCGACATGGGAGGCGACTTCCCCATGTCGCCTAGAAGGTCGCCTGTTACACTGGGAAATTGATCCAGAAGAAGTGGCGACATGGGAGGCGACTTCCCCATGTTGCCTAGAAGGTCGCCTGTTACACTGAGAAATTGATCCAGAAGAAGTGGCGACATGGGAGGCGACTTGCCCATGTCGCCTATGATGTCGCCAGAGACACTGGAAAAGTAACCAGAAGAAGAGGCGACATGAGAGGCGACTTGCCCATGTCGCCTCACAAGTCGCCTTTTGGCCAAAGATACGTTTTTGGACCCTTTTGCCCCTCAATTATTGGTTTTCTCCTATATATTTCCCTCTTCTTTGTCTCTAAAAGGATCTTCTCCCCAGCACAAAAAGAAATTTCCTTTCCTTTAACATTCCAAGAACCACATTTAATCTTCTATAAACACAAACCACTACATCAAATCTTGAATCCATCATCCAAACCTCATTTCCATTATCAATACCTATTCTTGGAGTATTAAAAGGAAGCATCAAAGGGGAGATCAAAGCAAGCACATCAAGCCATCAAGGAGGAGTTCTTCACAATTTGTTTACTCTAAACTTTTACCTCCTTATTTATTGCATTGTATTTGAGATGGCTTGTTTGATTTATATATATTTTGTAGCCATTGATTGTAATATGAACTAACTTCATCTTGGCTAAAGCCTAGATGAAGCCTTATCCATGATTCATCAATGAAAACCATCACATTAATTCCATTGCATTGTGTTATGTATGTGTATTTCTTATGCTTAATGCTTCTAGGTGCTTAGCTAACACTTAGATGATAATTTGGTGGTTGTGTGAAGGACCGGAAGGTGAAGCACACCACGTGCTCGATGAAATGCCCGATACAAGTCTAGTAAGATAGAAATATGCGATGCTAGCTTGTAGGATTCTATTGTGTGCCAATACTCTTAATGAATTTATATGCAGATCGGATAACCATGTAGAAATAGGTTGTTGGTGCATATAAATGTTGTCTTTATTCACTTGACAGAGGTTAAAGACAATTTCAGGGGATACGAATCTATATATATACTTGCATAATTTATCCAAATGATGTGTTTAAGTTGATGAGTATTGGGAAGGTGGATTCGAAGCCTTAGCCTCATTCTCATACATTTTACAATCTCAAGTTCAACTGTGTTGCTTGCTTATTTCAGTTTACATTTATTACCTTGTGATTAGAGTGTAGTTAAGTTTAATTTCGTAATCTTGAAATGCCAATGATTTGCTTGTCTGAATAGCAGTTAAATCAGTCAATTGTGATACTCAATTCCTCATTCCCTGTGGGAACGAATCTTATTTACTGTTGTGCTACACCATGGCCTCGTATTATTGCGAGTGCGTATTTTGGTGCGGTCAATTTTGGCGCCGCTGCCGGGGAGTGAGCGTATATTGATATCACTACTAGTTGGTTTATTGCTAATTTAGACCTTTTAACTTTGTGTATTGTTTTCTTTTGACTATAGGCGGTTGCTCTTGTGTGCACAGACGTACAAGGAGTAACAGTCCACAGGACTTGCAATTTGATCCGGATATTGAAGGAACCGCGAGGAGGAATCGCCAGAACCAAAGACAAGTTAGAGCTATGGATAATCAAAATCAAGCACCACCACTGGTTCAAGTACCAAATCAAGAACAAGATGGTGTTGTTGAGGTAGATGGGAGGACTCTGCATGACTATTTTATGCCTAGGGTGGATCAGACCATATCCGCCATTAGAAGACCAACAGCAGCAACAAACAGCTTTGAAATTACGCCGGTATTTATTTCGATGATTGCTGCTACGGTTCAGTTCTATGGGTTGCCTCAAGAAGATCCAAACTCCCATCTTCAGAGCTTCAATGAGATATGTGATACCTTCCGGTATAATGGAGTTTCAGAGAACTTCATCAAGCTAAAGTTGTTTCCCTTCTCCCTGAAGGATAGGGCGAAGGCATGGTTGCAGTCATTAACGCCAGATTCTCTTGGGACCTTCGACCAAGTGGCTCAGCAGTTCTTGAACAAGTATTTTCCACCGGGGAAAGCTGCACGTCTTCGGAATGAAATTACCAACTTTGCCCAATTTGAAAATGAGAATCTCTACGAAGCTTGGGAGAGATTCAAGGAACTCATTCGAAAATGTCCACACAATGGACTGGCAAAGTGGCAAGTTTTACAATCTTTCTACCAAGGAATGTTGGAATCAACAAGAAACTTGGTAGATGCAGCAGCGGGAGGCTCATTAATGAAGAAAACCACAGATGCGGCTTTTGAGCTAGTAGAAGAAATGGCCATCGACAACAGCCATTGGGGTGGTGCGAGACAAATTCTGAAAAAGGGTCCAGGAGTACTTGAAGTCGGAGAGGTGGCAAGTATGAAGGCTCAAATTGAGGAGCTCACCAAGCAAGTACACAAGATGAATGTTGGAACTAGTCAAGCTAGTGTTGCTAGTTGTGAGTTGTGCATGGGTCCAGCATTTGAGTTCGGATTGTCAAGACGGGAATCCATTTGCTTCGGAGTCTTCGGATCAAGTAGCTTATGTCAACTACAATAGGAACTTCAACAATCAACAAACAAACCAAAACCCGTAAAACAACCCATACTCCAATACATACAACTCGGGATGGAGGAACCATCCCAACTTTTCTTGGAAAGACAACCAACCCCAACAAAGACAGCCCCCCAGTTTTGAGAATCAACAGCAACCTCAAGCATACAACCGACAAAATCCTGGTCTTCAGAACCAAAATGCCAACAACCAAGCGGAACGAAAACCGGCTCTAGAAGATCTGCTCTCCAAATACCTTGTGAAGATAAATAACAGCATGGATACTCAAGATGCAACATTGAGGAAGCTTGATTCAAAAATGGATCAAATAGCTCAACATAGCCAAGCTGCCATTCAGAACCTTGAGGTCCAAGTTGGCCAGCTAGCGAGGGGTGTTCAAGAAAGACAACAAGGGACCTTGCCTAGTGATACCATCATAAACCCAAAAGAACAATGCAAGGCAATTTCTTTGAGAAGTGGGAAGAAAGTTGAACTACCAGAGAACTTTGGCAAGATTGAGGAAGTTGAAATCGAGAAAGGTGAGATTAGGACCGAGGAGGAAGAAAAGGAAGAAGAGGCCGAGAAAGAGAAGATTGGAGAAGACATTGTTGTTGAGAAAAAGAATGATAGTGAGTTACCAACACCGCCCGTAGTGAAAACATATGTGCCACCAATTCCCTACCCACAAAGACTTAGGAAGCACAATGACTCTCATCAATTTGCAAAGTTTTTGGAAGTCTTCAAAAAGTTGCATATCAACATTCCTTTTGTCGAGGCATTAGCTCAAATGCCCAAATATGTAAAGTTCTTGAAGGAGCTCTTGGCAAACAAAAAGAAACTCGAAGACTTCGAGATGGTGCCACTTAATGAAGAATGTAGTGCCATCCTCCAAAACAAGCTCCCACCAAAGTTGCAAGATCCGGGTAAATTTACAATTCCATGCTCTATTGGTGACAGGGAGTTTGGGAAAGTTTTGATTGACTCAGGTGCTAGCATAAACCTCATGCCGTACTCGGTATTTGAGAGGTTGGGTGTAGGGAAAGTTAAGCCAAGTAATGTAACTTTGCAATTGGCCGACCGATCTGTGAAGTACCCAAGAGGAGTAATGGAGGATGTGCTAGTGAAGGTGGAGAATCTCTACTTTCCGGTTGATTTTGTGGTGCTTGAGATGGAGGAAGATCAAGAGGTGCCTTTGCTCTTGGGAAGGCCATTATTGAAGACCGCAGGTGCTTTGATCGATGTCAAAGATGAGAAGATGACTTTTAGAGTGGGGGACGAAAGGGTGGTCTTCGATATGTCCAAAGCTATGAAGAGACCAATGGTGTCCGAGGGGTGTTCCAGAGTTGATGTGATTGAGTCTCTTGTGGAAGAATTTGTGATGAGAGGGAGTCCCAAGGAATCACTAGAGGCATGCATAATGCATGGTGTGATGGACGAAGATGATAGTCCGGAAGTTGAAGAATATGCCAAGCAACTCAATTCCTCATTCCCTGTGGGAACGAATCTTATTTACTGTTGTGCTACACCACGGCCTCGTATTATTGCGAGCGCGTATTTTGGTGCAGTCACCCCCTGGTTTGGCGCAGCCCAGGCAGCTCGGCGACACCTTCGCCGGGCGATGCAAGCCCAAGCGACGACTGATATTGCTAATTTCTGCACCTTGTGTAGCCCAAATTTCCTATCATTTCGCTTCCGTTTCCCGGGTAAAACCAGGTATTTATTGTTTAAATCGAGGTTGTGCAAGTTTGTAAGCCTACATGGCCGTTTATGTAAAGATTGAAGAAGTTTGAGGCAAATTTGGAATTTCTGAAGAAGCAGAACTTCAATCGTCGTACACCCGCCGTACGTACAGCAAGTGTAAGGCGGTTTTGTTCCAGAATGTCATCACCCTCAGCTCGTCTCATTATCACCGTTCGAACATCGGTTTGGTGTCAACACTTCACAAAAATCGGTGTTCACCTGCTGTACGTATAGTGGGTGAACAGCAGAATTGCTCCAGAAGGTCACCGCTTTTGTCCCGCCTGTAGATCGCTGTAGAGATTTCAAAGGAGAACCGTTGTTCACCCGCCGTACGTACAGCGAGTGAACAACAGCTAGACTTAATTTCTAAAAAAATATTGATGGGTGCAAGCCCAAGTGATGACGTCCGGGGATGATGAGCATGGAAAGAGAGAGAGGAGAGAGAGAAAGAAAGAGATGAGCGGTGAGAGAGAAGATATAAGAAAGAGAAAGAGAGAGAGTGTGTTTGAGGATAGTTTTTATATGAGGACATTCAAGTAATTTCTCAAAAATATGGTTATTAACAATTAAACTTTCTTATGTGGTATAAAACGAAAGTTTAATGTTTTGAAGGGTTACTTTTGGTTTTCTCTCTAAGAATAATAAAATAATAAAATACTAAAATAATAAAGGTCAAATAATAATAGTAAAATAATAAAATGATGATGATAATAATAATAATTAAATAATTAAATAATAATAGTAAAATAATAAAATGATAATAATTATAATAATAATAATAATACGAAAATAATAACAATAGTAATATAAAATTATAATAATAAATTATTAAAAAAAATAGGTAGATATTTAGATTGATCTCCACCATCCATCTCAAATATTCATGGTGATGATCAAATTACAAATTAATAATAATAATAATAATAATAATAATAATAATAATAATAATCAGAAAAAAATACAATAAAATTGAAAAAAACAAACAAAAAAATTGATGGGTGTGGAGATCCAGGGATTTCCACCATCCATCTCAAATGACAGTATAGTGAACAGATTTTGATTCACCATCCAATCTGGATTTACTTTAGGGATGACAAAAATCTACGACCCACCTCAAACCGGCGGGTCTAGGATTTGTGAATCAAAAATAATATTACAATTGTTATTTTTTTATATTATTATTATTATTTTATTATTTTAACATTATTAATACCCTTGTTATTGTAAATGAACAAGTGATATTTATGAATATTTAAATAATAAAGATAATTTAAATGATAATTCCCTTTAAATAGTTTAAGTATTCATCTGAGTTTTATATTTAGGCTAAGGATATTTAAATAATAAGGATAATTTAAATAATTGTTAAATCAATTTAATTTTTTCATTTCTCTATTTATTTAATTTTCTTTATCAAAAAGTTCAGAATTTTATTATTATTTAACCATCATTTCAATTTTAAATTTTAAATTTTTATTTTTATAATTTGGTCAGAGAGGTATTTATGTTATATTATAATATATTTTCCTGTTTGATGCAATGTATATAATAAGGGGAACTTAGTGCAATTTGCCATGATAGAAAATTCAACGGCGTTACAATTCCATCAGCTATTGCCAATTTATAAAGGTTTAGGGGGTTTAATGGCGGAAAAAAAAGTATAAGGGGTAAGATGTAAATTTAGGCATAGTTCATGGGGCATCGGTGTCGATTAGCCATATATATATATATATATATATATATATATATTTATATATTTAAACAAACAAACAAACAACAGCCCAAGATAAACAGTTCAGTTCACTGTTACAGTCACATTGCACGGAATCTCAATGGATTAGATCAAAGACTCACCTATTGCTTACTTCTGCTTGAACCACTGGCATCTTTAACCGGAGACACCTCATTCACATATCTTATTCACACTTCCAGATTTTGTTGTTGGGGCCATCGAATACAAAAATAAATAAAACCTCTCAAATTCACAGAATAAAAGCCACAATGAATAACCATGAGAATCTGAAACTGCTTTCAAAAAACAAAATCCAGACACAATTCCAAAGACAGACATAATTTTGAAACAAATCGGTCACAGCCAATCAACTTCAAAACACAACACCAGTTCATATCCCACCAACAAATCCACAAAAACACTTCAAAAAACAACAAAGAATCAAAATTCCCGAGTATCTCTAAAACCTCAGATTCAAATTTCACTAAACCAAATCCAAACAACAAAACCACTCCTCCAAAACCCCAACAAAAGCAAAATCCACAAATCCACCCAAAAAAGACACGATTTTTATCTTCATTATCAGTATTAATTTCGCAGATTGGGTACTCACCGTTTGTGTTCTTCACGCGATCCAACAGATATAGAGAGAAAAAGAAAGGGGTTTTTAAGAGGGAAATCGAGAGAGACCCAAGAACAAAAAAAAAAATCAAAATCGAAACTTTAAAAGAGATGCAGAGAATGAAAAAATATATATATATATATATATATATATATATATATATATACACACACACGGTAGAATCCCTCTAAATTAATGTTCTTAAGACCCACACTTGAGTATTAATTTAGAAGGGTTATTAATTTAAAGGGTTTTATATTGTAAAATGTTATTTTGTTGTATAAAATATATGGAAGTCGGTTTTCTTGTTTTGGGAAGGTTCCTTTTCGGGAATACTTATTTTGTCGGTTTTCTTCTTCATGGAATTTTTTTTTCCTGAATTCCTTGTTTAGAAAACATTTATTGAAAATTTCCAATTCCTTTTGGAAATGTGATTACTTAGAGACTAATGATACTCACCCTATAAATAGTGAAGCTTATTCTTTGGTTGTATATAATAAGAGAGATCTCAAGATATACCTAAAAATTCTATTCTTTATATCTTCTTTGTTATAACAAGAGGACAATTCAAAAGATGAAGGATGAAGTCAAAAATATCAAATATGGTGGCCCTGTGTAAACTAACATCTTGAAGTATTTTTCCAGTTCTTAATTATTATGTAATATATGTTGTACTTTTATGGATTTATTAATTTATGCGACATTCGAGACCGAAATTTTACATTGGGTTTCAAAAAGAAATTATTAATTATTACGATAGAGGGGGTTATTAATTTTTTACACTGGCTCGAGTCGGGACCAGAATTTTTTATTAATTTAGAGAGGATATTAATTTATAGGAGATTAATTTACATGGGTTCTACTGTGTGTATATATATATATATATATATATATATAGAGAGAGAGAGAGAGAGAGAGAGAGAGAGAGAGAGAAAGAGAGTGAGTTAGAACTTAGAAGAGAGCCGTTGCCGCGAAACTTGAATATAAAGGAGGGCGAGCCAATCGGATTGTGATGTGTTTTATTTGTTTTTTGGTTTTGATTGTTTTCTCGCAACAATATGATCAAAATTGGGGTTGTATTGGCTGTACATGTGGCATGTGCATTGGCCAATCAGATTGTTTATTTTTATGCAATTTTTTTTTAAGTTGGAATGACTATGGGAGAAAAAACATCACAGGTAATCATATGTTGAAAAACTTTTAGGCAGTATCTGAAACTATATAGATAAAGAAAAAAGAAAATAACAAAGAGGAACAGAGGCCAAACCAGCCACAAAAAAAATCGGGAAAACAACAAGTGACACGCAGGCCATAAAATAACAAATTGAAAACATCAAGAAAAACGAAACTACTCCTGGCCTATGCAGTCATTGCCCACTAGAGAAGAACAGAAAGGATGAGCAAAGAACCACCACGAATCAACTTTAATGCCTAAAGCGTGCTTGGAAAGAGCATCAGCTACCTGATTACTCTCCTTAAAAATATGCGACACCTGAAATTCCATATTAGAAATTTGATAAATGCACATTTTCCAAACCTGCCGCACACGCCAAGAAACACTATTAGAACGAGACGAAAGCAATTGAACCACATAGGAAGAGTCACTCTCTAACCAGATCCGATGCCACCCATAATTCCAAGCAAAGTTAATTGCCATTGAGGCCGCGAACAGCTCGACCTCAAAGGCAAACACCTGATCAAGGGGGATAGCAAAACATATTTTGTTTGGTTACACCTGATCAAGAGATATAGCAAAACATAAGAACATTTTTTTATGCAATTTCTTCTTTCACCTTTGATATATTTTGTTTGGTTACAAAATGTCCAGAGTTCCATTAAAGATTGTGAAGGTTCTTTTAGTCACCATTTGGAGATCAAAGGTGACCCTGTCTAGTTTGAGACATTAAACCTTGCTCATGAGTCATGTTTTTCATGTTAAAGTCAAATGTGGGGCGTTTTACTTTCTATATCTTGAGCAGGGCTGGTCCATAGGGGCAGCAAACCCAGCATTTTGCTAGTGCCCCAAATTTGCCGAATCTACTTCTACTTTTGTAAAATCAAGGGTCTCAATACTCAATCTATTTAAGTTTAAAAAGGGCCAATCTCGAACATTTATTTGCTTTTATTTATTTATTTTCTTTTCCAAATCAAGACCCAATTAACTAATTCAATTCAATAAAAATAAACTTCAAATGGCCAATTGAATTGTGATTGTGAGACTACCCTATTTGAAACAAAAACAAACAATGAAATAATTAAAAAACAACACCTAATGACCTAAAGGCTAAACGAATCAAAAACGATTTTGATTACTTTGAAAAAAACTTCAGTTGACTGCGCAAACTTCTTTGGCTCGCTCTCATTTTCTTGAAACTCTGTCTTTGTCAATATTTAAGGTATGGTTTTTGTTTTCAATTAATTACTCTGAATCTTTTTATTAATCTTGATTATCTATGACAGTTGATGGTGTGAAAATTTTTGATATGTTGATTTTGTTTATTAAGTATAGAGTATGTTTTTTGGCTTTTGCTGAGAAAACAGCGGAATAGAATTTATAGAAAGAGTCAAAGAGAAAATACAAATTAAAATAGAATGCTATCACATGCTGATTGTGACTCATATTTTAATTATTTATTTTGTTTAAAATAGTATCCACTAATTTTAGGCTTTAGTGATGTATATGTGTATTGTGTAGTCAATTTATTAAGCTTTTCTTGAATCATTTATGAGGGAGAAGGGGTTCTCTTATGACCAAACTAATATTACTGAATTTTATTTAAAAAAAATATATTACTGGATTTAAACGGAAAATAAAAATACAAGTGTTGACGGTGATTTTTGGATTACGTAAAATAGATCACGTGCCACACAAAGTATGTTGAATTAGTAATCGAGTAATGAATCGAAAAGAAATAAAAGAGATCATGCAAATAAGATTTTACGTGGTAAAACCCTGAGGTGGGGAAACATCCACTGTTGCCGGTGACAGCGAGGAGAGAAATATTCTATGAATAATATGATTACACACTCAGACTCTCTTGTTCTCTTGTATTCTATGTTTTCTTCTCTTACGTACTATCGCTCATTCTCTTTTACAATGACGTTTTAGGGTCTATTTATATGTACATAAAACCCTAAATCTTGGTATACAAATAAGGAAAAGTCGTCTTTATCTTCTTTCCCGTTTCGCGTCTTCCATGAATTGAATGAATTAGACTTGTTGCCTGATTTGGACTCTGATATCTATAAGGAAGTTTTTTTCCTTATCAGAGTGTATTGTAGGGTGCCTTGTTTAGGTATGACTCTTCCTCTACGTATTTGAGTGGTGCTTGCATTTAATGTCTTCCACGCATTATCCAACCGACCAGCTATCTAACCCGACCAGATCTCTTTATCCCGATCGGCTAGTTTCCCCGACCAGGTTTCTTGTATCCGATCGGCTAGTTTCCCCGACCATCTTGGGTAAACTTAATCAAGCCTTGAGATCATCTATTGATCGCCTTGGGTTGATCTTTCCTAGCCGACTTCTGGTGATACGACATATCTAATCACCGTGCTTTCAGGTGATCATACTGACTTGTCATGGTATCGAAAAATCCCTATAACAATACCTCATCAAATCTGCGAGATGAACTCTTGACGGCTCATCGAAGGGGATTTGAATAATATTTTTCCTTGATTTTTTGACGTTTCTGATCTTATCGCCTTATCCTGATCAAGTATCTTATTAGATTGATCATTTTTGTTGCCGAACTGATCAAGTATCTTATTAAACTAATCAGTCTTGGACCGATCAGTGTCCCGGCTCTTTGTCTAGGATAATTCTCGACCACTTTGGTCCTTGTAGCTGGACCGATCGGTGTCCCGACTCTTTGCCTAGGATATTTCCCGACCATTTTGGTCATTGAAGTTGATTCGATCGGTGTCCCAATTTCTTATTCGAGATAATTCCCAACCTTCTTGCATCTTCAACCAAAAGGTGTTCTGGGAACCTTGCACCATTTCCCCCTGTTTTTTCCATGTAAATAAGTCACCAAGGACGTCTCCCGGTTTTATCTGTTTACAAGGGTTTGACCGAATCGTTAGTGCAATACTAACACAGCCGAACGCATCTCACCAGGTTTTCCCCGATGGAGTACCCGAGTGTTTTTTCCCGGTATAACCTGTACTTTTTTGGATGGCCAGATTGTTGACAATGCTTTATATGCACCCAGTCAGTTCGGCAGGAGCATCAGATCTCTAACAATCAACTTCTCAGCCTATCGGGCACCTTCACCTACCATGGCAGGTGTCAGCACTATGAGTTTATCTTTGATAACAAAGATGATTATAAAAATTTGAACACCACTCTTGGCATCTTTATTAATTGGTCTGCAAATTAACAATGTCAAAACCAAAAATAATTAGAAAAACTAAAAATATCTTAAACAAAAATTGAAAGCATCTAAGCTATCTCTCCCCAGAGCAGTTTTTTTTAAGGGTCCTCAAAAAATAGTATTGACTGTCCATTCGTTGCTGCCTCGGTCCGGGCTTCGTTTCTTTTCTTGGTTTCCCCTTGGCAGATCGTCCCTGAGGGGATCCTTTTGCTGGTCATCTGCCCTTTTAAGAATCAAATCTTTGAGATGACCCTCCCTAATAAGTGTCTCGATGTGATCTCTTAGTTGGTAGCACTTTGATGTATCGTAACCACTTTCCTTGTGGAACCTGCAGTATTTTGACGTGTCTCTTCGGGCGCGGGCTGACTGTCTAGGAGGATACTTGACTAGCTTTTGGTCTTCTACGACCACCAGGATTTCCTCTTGTCTCTTGGTGAGGGGAGTGTAGTTGGTGTACTGACCACTGAACTTTTAGTCGTTCCGACTGTTTCTACGATTCTCGTCTCGATGACCATCCTTGTTCTCATCACTCTCATGGTGATCACCCTTTTGGTTCTTTACATTGGCGTTCTCCCCGGGGCGACCCCCGTGCATACAACTACCTCCTGAGCCAACTCTTCTTCTTCAGCCATTGCATAACTGCCTGCTACATCCATTAGGTCGGCATATGTACTCGGGCTTTCCTTCCTCAAATCGAAGGATAGCCTACCATTCTGTAGGTTGTTGGTGAAGGCAGCCACCACAACCTCATTGTTGGGATTATGGATCCCTAACACTTCCTAAGATAATCTTTTCAGGTAATCTTTTAATGATTCGTTCTTTCCCTGTTTGAGGGTGGCAAGGTGAGCTATTGATTTCCTCCTTTGTATATTTCTCAAAAATTGTCGTGAAAAAGCTTGGGTTAATTCTCGGAAATTCTTGATTGTTCCCTAAGGGAGCCTTCCAAACCACCTAGACCTTAAGTCCCCGAGCGTTTGTGGGAACATCAGGCATACCAGTGGGTCGTTGTAAGTATACTGTGCCATCGCACTTCGAAAACGACTCACGTGTTCCTTTGGATCCGTGTTTGCCTTTAAATTGCTCAACCTGAGGCATTCTGAATCTTTTCGGGAACTGGGTTTGGAGAATGTTGTTCACGAATGGGCTTTCAGAATCATCATCCAGTAAATCTTGTGGCTTCTGGCGACATTCTAATGCTTCTACCTTCTGGGTCAATTTCAGTATCAGGATATCTCGCTCTTCTTCTGGCTCATTATCTATTCCCGATCGCTGGCGGTCGGTGAGTCCTTGCTGAATTCTGTGGGTGCCTGCCTTTAGGGTATCAAATCTTAACGGGGACTTGCCCCTTCGGTATGTTCTGCGGGGTGGTTGATCACTGTCATCTAACGAGCTAGATCGATCCCGTCTACGAACATCTCTGCGGGTTTCCTCCGGCTCAGAATCTGTTTGATATTGATCTTACTTACCCCATCCACGAATTCCTCTATCTCCCATTTGGGAGTGATCCCCCTTTCAAGGTAATCTGCCTTATCTCCACCAATTTTACAGGGCGCACCTGGGGTCACGCCTACTGTCTTAGAATGCACCTTGGGGTCTTGGGCCACCATAGGTGTAGATAGTTAGTACGGTGAGGTCAGATTAGCAGTTGCTATAATATTGATTCCCTGTCTAGCGGCGTATTCAATTACTCTTGGACCTGTTGGAATGGGTCTGGGGAAATTCTTGAGTGAGCGTTTTTGGAGGTTATCGTAGCTTGACCAGTTGAGGTTGGAGTCACGGAGGGCAAGCTTCCTCCAGCGATACTAGCGCTCACTAGGCCAGAATTATTGACACCACGTGGGGTGCCAGTATCATGCGGAGACTGACTTCCATCCCTATTATCGGCCATGTCACTGTTTCACAAGTTTGAGGTTAACTTAGTAAAAGTTAATTCACCACCCCTTCCTTCTAGCGCTAGTTGTTGAAGGTGATTTTTGGATTACGTAAAATAGATCACGCGCCACACAAAGTATGTTGAATTAGTAATCTAGTAATGAATCGAAAAGAAATAAAATAGATCATGCAAACAACATTTTAAGTGGTAAAACCCCGAGGTGAGGAAACATCCACGATTGCCGGTGACGGCGAGTAGAGAAATTCACTATGAATAATATGATTACACACTCAGACTCTCTTGTTCTCTTGTGTTCTATGTTTTCTTCTCTTACGTACTATCGCTCATTCTCTTTTACAATGATGTTTTATGGTCTATTTATATGTACATGGAACCCTAAATCTTCGTATACAAATAAGGAAAAGTGATGGTGTATAATTAGGATTGATTACTTGTTGAAGTTGTCTTTATCTTCTTTCTCGTTTCGCTTCTTCTATGAATTGAATAAATTAGACTTGTTGCCTGATTTGGACTATGATATCTATAAGGAAGTTTGTTTCCTGATCAGAGTGTACTGCAGGGTGCCTTGTTTAGGTATGACTCTTCCTCTACGTATATGAGTCGTGCTTGCATTTAATGTCTCCCATGCGTTATCCAACCGACCAGCTATCTAACCTGACCATATCTCTTTATCCCGATCGGATTGTTTCTTCCCGACCAAGTTATCTCTACCCGATCGACTAGTTTCCCCGACCATCTTGGGTAAACTTGATCAAGCATTGAGATCATCTATTGATCGCCTTGGGTTGATCTTTCCTAGCTGACTTCTGGTGACGCGACATATCTAATCACCGTGCTTTCAGGTGATCATACTGACTTGTCATGCTATCAAAAAATTCATATACAACAAGTAAAAAAACAATAATTTTGTATTCTTATTTTTTGTTATTGTTGAATATTTCAATTAGTCGATTAGACAATATAATCTATTATATATGCGTATTATTGTGTTAAAGTGAAGAAGTGAAGTTAAAGAAAAATAAAATAACCTGGAAATTTTAAATTTTTGGCTTTTATATGAAGCCTCCATTTTTGTTAATATCGTTAAATGGATCGGGTCTCAATATGTCTAGAGACGGCCCTGATCTTGAGTGATCTCTTTAGCTTTAATTCATATAATATTGTTGCTTGTGAAGTGTTGCCGCACTCGTATTTATGACCTATTTCTTGTGGTTGTATTGTGATAAAACTTATTACTAGATTTCTTAATAAGATGCTAATCAAGTTTATTTAATGCTTATATTAATTCTTTTCTACAAGTTGATGTTAGATTTGTATAGATATAATTATTCGGGGAATTGTTAGAAGAATATAGACGGGATTTGTTAGAAGAATATTGACTCTTAATTGTTTTTTATTTTAGATATTGCTATTATTATTTTCTTTTTGGGGAATTTAAAGAATGCTGAAAGTCAATCTTCAGTTACAAGAGTACCATGAAGAAGTTAAGATAACAATATGAAATAAATTGATGGTCATTTTTATATTTTGTTGTGCACGACTCTAAGTTGTGTTAGTCCCTTCCTAATTAGGTAGTTTAGTTCCACATTCATAGTTCTAAATTTAGCTTCGTGCTTTAATTTTGATTTTTCTCTTTGAACCACATGTAAAACAATATTAATCGGTTTGTCTATCACTTCAACCTGCAAATAGATACAAATATACAGGTATAAAATTAATAGTTTCAATGAGTCAATCAATCATCAAGATCAAGTTGGTTTGTATTTATATTATTAATTAACAAATACAAGGTATAATCTTTTTGACACTTTAGACCACCAAAACTTATCAGAAAATCAGAAACTTGAATCTTACAAACAAAAGGCAGATGTGATATTCTATTCAGCAGAGGACAACCTTGGTGAGGCAGTTAAGCAACAACTTCCAACGACAGCATTGCCAGCACATAGAAAATTCTTCATATTCTCTGACGTCTGGAGGCAGCCTTGAAAGATATAAAATTTCTCTATGTTTCCGGACAAAGTCCTGAAATTATGGTAATGGCTCACATCTACCTTCCAATAACTCGCCTACGGTTTTTAAATTCACTGGGATCAGCATTCAGCATCAACATCCGTATCATATTTGTAAGACCTTCCACATGTTGTAATTTACAAGTGAACGTTAAAATTCTTTGCAAAATTACAATGATCGAAAATATGACATATTTCTCCTATACTTTAAGAAGTTGCTTTGCACCTGTGTGATATGTGCCTCTTTTATGTGTAGTGCTTAGCACGTATGAATATGCATGTGGGGTGCTTGAGTCAGTTGTTTGAGTCAGTTAGGAGGTAAAAGACTTAGGGGTTGTTTGTTTTTTTCACTTATAACTTAATGGGTCTGAATTGAACCCATTAAGTTGTTTTGTTTGTTTTTTTAAGTAGTCAAACAACTTAAAAATAGCAAAAAACAACTTAAAATAAAAAGTAAGAAATTCTGACTTTTAACTTAATTCCAAATCACTGGATTACAATTAAAACATTATCTTCCAAATCTATCCTCCAAAAAAAGATATATTTCCAAATTTATCTTAATTTAATATTGTGTAAAAAAATTTCTTTAAACATATTTCTTATTTTAAACATGTTTTAGAAAAGAAAAAAAAACCTAATTACTTCTCATAATGAAAATTTTCAAGGATTGAACAATTGAATTTCTCTCCAGCCAAATCCTGGTAAGAACTCTTTATTTATTTATTTTTATCTAACTATTTGTATAGTACTCAATAAATTTGCCTATCATATTAAGTAGATTTCGTGACTCGAAAAAATTATAGAATTATTGTATATAAAAAATTCAAGAACCTTTCTTTTATTTGGTTTCCGGTGCATATGATCCAGGAAACCAAAAAAAAAATGTTTCATGAATTATATTCACCGGAAACGTGGACAACATATAAAATTGAACTTGAACTTGAACTTGAACTTTTTTTTGATAATAAATTTAACTTAAATTTTGTTTGCAGAATATGCAAAATTATATTCTTTGATTCATTTTTTATTTTGTTAAATTGAACTTTGTTTGCAAAAAAAAAAAAACATACAAAATGTTATAAAAATGATGTATGTTAAATTACCTCTTTAATTAGTATGGGTATAAATGTAAACTTACTTATTTTCAGACAGTTTTATTTTTAAAAAACAAACATGTTGACAATATATTCAGATGTGAGGAAAAAAAAAACATGTCATTCAGATTCAGATTTCAGTCCCTATTCAGTCTTCAGAAAAATTCAGGACTGTTCAGTGTTCAGACAAAAAAACAAACGACCCCTTAGTCTATTTCTTTGATAGTGGTCTAGGGGATGTTGCCGTTAAATAAGAATCCATTTAGAAGTAGTGGTATTAGTGGTAGTTGATTTCCCTATTTTCTTGTTTAGTGGTTAGCTATTAGTTTTACAAGTTGTTAACAGAAACTATATATATATATATATATATATATATATATATATATATATATTTGCTCTATATGTTCAAATAAAGATTATGATTATTGTGCAAACAAAGTTCCTCCTAACTCTTTTCTTCTCTCAGCTTTATTGTTTTCTCTAAATTATCTCTATGTATTTTCCTGGATCGAAAAAGTACATAACAATGGTATCAGAGCACACATCCATGGAGACTCGCGCTAAATCCAATACAGAATTCCGCAGCGAAATTCACGAAATTCTTGCCAGCCACGAAAGTTAGGTTCGATGAAATCGCTGCCAACCACGACGCTAGGTTTGAACAACTCGTAACCAGCAACGATACAAAATTCAATCAGATCATTGCCGAACTGCAGGCCTTGCGCCTACAAACTCTTCAACCTCATCAAACTCCTTTACACGGACAAACGGGTACCAGTCAAATTCGAAACAATACGGAGAAAGAGATCCATCCATTCGAATTGGGAGAACCATCACACAACAACCAACCAGTTTGTCACCTTACCAATTACAATCAAAACCACACAAATTTGAAACTAAATTTTCCAACGTATGCTGGTATGGATGATCCGACAGGGTGGATTTTTAAAGCTGAGCAATATTTTGAATTTAAGGGAATCGATCCTCAACAGCAAGTTCAGTTGGCCTCATTTCATCTGGAGAATGTTGCCCTCCAATGGTATCGTTGGTATACGAAAAACAAAGGACCGTTGCGCTGGAATGAGTTTACCACATCCCTCCTTAAACGATTTGGACCAACGGACTACGATGATCCGTCGGAGGGTCTCTCGCGGCTTAAACAGACCACATCCGTAACAGCCTATCAAGAATCGTTCGAAAAACTTTCCCATAGGGTGGACGACTTACCAGAAAATTTCTTGGTGGGAAGTTTTATAGCTGGTCTAAAGGACGATATCCGACTAAATGTTCGGGTCAAACAGCGAAGAACACTATCTGAAACCATAAGTGTATCACACTTAATCGAGGAGCGAAATTTACTTCAGCAGAAAAAGGGCACACCATTTCAAACTACACCAGCATTCACAACCCAGCCGAGTTCCCAACCGAACTCCACCCTTGGTGTCCTTGGACCTCAACCACAGCAAGCTAACCAAGGAGCCAGAAATTTCCAAGGACTAGTTCGCCGAACTACAGGTCAGGAGGCGCGGGAAAGGAGAGAAAAAGGGCTCTGTTATTATTGTGACGAAAAGTTTGTACCAGGTCACCGCTGCTCCCGACCACAACTCTTCATGATAAACAATGTACGGATGGACGGCGGAACCGAAGACGTAGATATGGAACTAGAGTCCGCACCCAACGACAATCACTTTGACAAATCGACCCAATTTCATCCTTGTGGACAAGGATGATATTTAGGGGGATGGAATGATATGTTACCATTGCCTAAGCCATGTACATGCACCAACAGCAAAAGTGGAATGGGTTGAGTAGAGTAATCATGCACGTGCAGAAGAAGTGTGTCTCATAAGACTTAGTCATTTTTATTAGTTTGTTTTGTTTTGAATAAATATAGTTGTTAGTGGAGCTGATCTCCAGCTTAGTGGTTCCTTTTCTTTTGGCATTGTTTCCTATTTACTTGGCACTAAATGTTGTTAGTAGTTAGCTATTTGTATCAGACTATATAGAGTCTTGAATGAGTTAATGGAAGGCATCGAATATATATATATCAGAATTTCCAACTCTTCTTCTCTTAATTCTTTTCTGCTATTCTTCTTTTCCAAATTCTTTCAGTTCTAATTGTGATCCAATTAGTTCATAACAAATTGGTATCAGAGCCGTTCGGTTCCTTGGATGCCAAGTTCCGTAACGATGTTTACAAAACTCTGGACCGTCACGAATCACGTTTCGTCCACATCCAAAATACCCTCCAAACCATTAGGGATGAACTCCAATCTCTATCATTTTCTCAAACACAATTAGCCACCTATCTTCCGATGTTTTTCGATGATACATATGTATCGGAGGAGGTTTTTATCGATTTTGATAAACCACCAATATTTGATGACTATGTATTTGAGACAATCCCATATAAAAGCGATTCACATTTTGTGGATTGTTTTTACGAGTCACACATTTCCCTTACCACGCAATTAGCCTCCCCGACCCTCCCACCAGGTTCGACCGGCACACTCGACACAAGCTACCATTTCGCAAACTTGGTGGAGACTTTCTAACTAGATGGATCAACAACAACAAGGTTGAACTCCTTTTGAGTTTGCTTTTGCTGTTCCTGGCCTGCTTGGCCTTTAATAAAATATCGTTCAAAAAAAAAAAAAACTCCTGGCGGACTTATTCTGAATTTATCCTTGTGGATAAGGATAATTTGGGGAGGATGGAATGATATGTGCCTCTTTTATGTGTAGTGCTTAGCACGTATGAATATGCATGTGGGGTGCTTGAGTCAGTTGTTTGAGTCAGTTAGGAGGTAAAAGACTTAGTTTATTTCTTTGATAGTGGTCTAGGGGATGTTGCCGTTAAATAAGAATCCATTTAGAAGTAGTGGTATTAGTGGTAGTTGATTTCCCTATTTTCTTGTTTAGTGGTTAGCTATTAGTTTTACAAGTTGTTAACAGAAACTCTATATATATATATATATATATATATATATATATATATATATATATTTGCTCTGTATGTTCAAATAAAGATTATGATTATTGTGCAAACAAAGTTCCTCCTAACTCTTTTCTTCTCTCAGCTTTATTGTTTTCTCTAAATTATCTCTATGTATTTTCCTGAATCGAAAAAGTACATAACACTGTGATATCATAGAACCTTCAATTTCATCATAAGTGAATGCTATAATTCTTTGCAAAATTCATGAAATCACACACTTTTCACTTTTAGTAAATCACAGACTATTTAGAAATTAGAATACCAAAAGATTTTCATCTAAAGGACAACATTTCAATTGATGTATTCTATGTCTTCATCATGTGACAGACTCCTAGAAGTTGGTTTTTAATATAATGGGCTTGGGCTTGGGCTTGGGCTTGGGTAATCTTTTTCCCTTTTATATTTATAAGATGGAGCCTGGAACTCCTGGAGGGATGGAATCATTAGAAGTTTATTAATCATATTTAAGGAGACATCCGAAGTTGGTATCTAATAACCAGGTTTACAGATTGAAAAAAAATAAATTTGATGTTTGCCAAAACGGTGCGGTTATTGTCTCTCAAAAAAACTTGTTTCTCGATCATAATCATAAAATAAAATAAAAAATGAAACTACTAATTTTAACACCCCATTTCATAAAATAAAATAAAAAATGAAACTACTAATTTTAACACCCCATTTAATGTCAAAACTACACCTAAGTATTGCACATACACTTAGGTGTTTCTCTCTGTTTTTGTCTTTCTCTCTTTGTTGCACATACACTTCTCTAAGTACTGCACTCACAAATTTGCACACCCTCTGACGCTTACACCGAAGCACACACACTCTGTTTTACATACACACACTGCACACACGTCCCATGTCTTGCATTGCACACACAATTGCTAGACTTCCCATGCACACACCAACATACGTTATTTTTATATTTGTGTATCAGTTTTTCAACCGATGCATGTGTCTCATAAAACTGCTCATGCAGTTATGTATTTGGTGCATGGGCTTATGCTTGGGCTTTGCATGTATGCCATGGGTTTGGGTTTGGTATACTTGGGTGTATAATGTGTCTTCAACCCATACCCAAATATATTAACAATTTTCTTATCGAAAAACTACAAAATATTGATCTTATAAGAATCCAGAAACATAACAAATATCTAGAGCATCTCAAAAGTTCCATGAAAAAAAAACAGACACACAGTTCAATACAGAATTCCTACAAGGGTGGGGTGAGGCTGGTGCAAGTCACTTTACCCAAAGTAAATTCGGACCACCGGTAAAAAAAATTCCAAACAAATTGTAAGAAAGATAACAGAGCCATTCATGTTCATACAATTGAATTATTTTTTTTGATGTTCATTAGGATTTAGGCCCAATATTAAGCCGAACCAAATTGAATTGGAAAAATTAGGTTCATTCAAGTCAACATATTTTTACTAGTTAATTTGATTAAAAAAAAAAAAACCAAATATAATATGAGACATATATAGATTTGACCTGAAAATCGAATAAAAACTGCATTATATTATATTATATAACATAAGCAACGATCACAGAGGAGCAAAATGTGAGATTGAGAGAGAGAGAGCTCTAAAATTGAAACTGATGCATGAAAAATCAGATATGCAAGTCTTCCTCGTCAACCATGAATTATTGAATATTGAGTCTTACTTTCCTTTCAATTTCATTATCATGTCCAGTTGTCCACAAATAATGTTCAAAAAATGGTTTTAATAAAAATATAAAATGGAGGACGAAAAAAAGTCATTTGGAAAGATGATTAGATATAAGTTGTGGTTTTCCTTCTTACAAAAGGATCGGTTTATATCGACTTATATTTCTAACGACTTATATTTTAATCTTTTGACTTCAATATCTCAACTACTCATATGCTTAATTGTTTTTTAATCCAATGGTTGAAAGACTGAATTTATACACAAAATTTCTGATTTAAAAAAAACACACAAAATTTGGACCACTAGTCAAAAATATTCCGAACAAGCTAGCTGTAAGAAAGATAATAGAGTCATTCTTGTCCATGTCATTATTATTAATTTTTTTCAGATGTTCCTTAGATCCAATATTATATGAACTAAATCGAATCGGAAAAATTAGTTTCGATCAAGTTAACATATTTTTGCTAATCAATCTAATTAAAAAAAAAAGAACCGAATATATACAAGTCATATATAGTTTTGACCGAAAACAGAATTGATAAAAACTATACCCACCTCTAATGCTAACATTTATCTTCTTCTAAATAAGGGTGGGGTAGAGGCTGGCGCAGGTGACTTAGGGGTCGTTTGTCTTTTTTCACTTAAAACTTAATGGGTCTGAATTGTACTCGTTAAGTTGTTTTGTTAAGTGGTCAAACAACTTAAAAATATAAAAAAAAAACTTAAAATAAAAAATAAAAAATCCTAACTTTTAACTTAATTCCAAATCACAGGATTACAATTAAAATATTCTCTTCCAAGTCTATCATTTAAAAAAGATATATTTCCAAATTTATCTTAATTTGATATGATATAAAAAAATTTCTTTTAACATATTTCTTATTTAAACAGGTTTTAGAAAAAAAAAACTCTAATTACTTCTCATAATGAAAATTTTCAAAGATTAAACAATTGAATTTCTCTCTTGCCAAATCCCGGTAAGAACTCTTTATTTGTTTTTTTAATCTAACTATTCGTATAGTGCTCAATAAATTTGTCTATCATATTGAGTAGATTTCATGGCTTGAAGATGTTATAGAATTATTGTATATGAAAAATTTAAGAATTTTTTTTTATTTGGTTTCCGGTACATATGATCCAGGAAACCAAAAAAACAAAAATGATTTCATGAATTATATTTACCGGAAACGTGGACAACATAAAAATTGAACTTGAACTTGAACTTCTTTTTTTTTGACAATAAATTTAACTTAAAATTTGTTTGCAAAATATGCAAATTTATATTCTTTGATTAATTTTTTTATTTTGTTAAATTGAACTTTGTTGGCAAAAAAAACATACAAAATGTTATAAAGAATTGTGCATGTTAAATTACTTCTTTTAATTAGTATATGTATAAATATAAAATTACGTATTTTCAGACAATTTTATTTTTAAAAAACAAACATGTTGACAGTACATTCAGATGTGAGAAAAAAAAATAAAAATGTCATTCAGGTTCAGATTTCAGTCTCTATAGTCTTCAGAAAAATTCAGAACTGTTTAGTCTACAGATAAAAAAACAAACGACCCCTTAATTACTATTCTACGTAGGTGACTTGGTGTCATGTTGTTTTTAAATAATTTGTAAGATTGTAACCACTTAACTTGTCGGTCTTTCCTTTTCTTCTCTTTTATATGAAGGACAGAAATAACTATTTCTAATATTTAATTTAGGTAATTCCCGACGGACTTTTTACCTCATAATACGGTTATTTAGAAAAAAAAATAACCTAATAGTGATAATTATGTTAGAACATTAAAAATATTGAGTTATTGAAGATTAGATATACAAGTTTGATATACAAGTCTTCTTCGTCAACCATGAATTATTGAGTATTGAGTTCTCCTTTCTTTTCAATGTCATTAATTCATTACCATGTGCAGTTGTCCACCAAGAATGTTCAGAAAGTGGCTGCAATACAATGAATGAGGGTGAAAAAGTCATTTGGAAGGATGACTTATATAAGATTGGCGTGCAGTGTCCTCCTCGTCCTCCTCAAACGTTATTTTCCTT
This sequence comes from Dipteronia sinensis, assembly GCA_033220585.1. Classification (NCBI taxonomy): domain Eukaryota; kingdom Viridiplantae; phylum Streptophyta; class Magnoliopsida; order Sapindales; family Sapindaceae; genus Dipteronia; species Dipteronia sinensis. Next base: position 6,177,908 of record CM065642.1, read on the forward strand.
TGAACAAAATATCTTTTTTGAAGATTCAATGTAGGCAGTGGGTGCTGGATTCAATATGTTTTTTATTATAAAATTTTAGATTATCTGACCTAATAATCGTTATCGGAGGGATTATTAAGTATGCTAATTTAAAATCATATACGTGTGGACACTGTTTAGAAAATGACAAATGGTAAACTTTTGTTGGTACCGAGTACCAACAAAAGGTCTGTTTACATTTCCGTACTTTGATTTTATTTATTAATTTATTATTTTTAGACTGTTTTGATTTTAATTTTTTTGTTGAATATTTAAAGACGTTATTAGACTGAATGAACATTTGAACCACTATATCATATTGGATGGTGCGTATTTTTATTTGTATTATATATAGACTATATTTTGAATTATGATAAAAAATTTTATTTATATATAATATGCGATGAAACGACTAGAAATTAAAATAATATTAGGCTGAATGAACATCCGAACCGATAAGCCATATTGGGCCGTGCTTATTTTTATTTATAGTATATATTGAATTATGATAAAATATGCTGTGGAATGTTTGGACTTTGGACACTAATTTGAAGAGTATTTATAGGTTTTGTACGTTTTTATTTTAACTACTAATATGTGGAAACCAATTATGGTCCTAATGACCCATACAATTAATATATATTAAATGTTAATTAGAACCAAACCATACAAAATTGTATTAAACTCAACCGAAAAATCAAAAAATCATATTCAAGTCAAATCAAGTCAAACTATTTCTATGATTATCTGATTCAAAAAAAATTGAAAACCAAATATATTGTTATGAATGATTTTCGAACTGATCCGAACTGCGCTCGTCCCAACGACTAACATTTTTATACTTCCAAATGAAATTTCAGTCACAAAATTCCTGTAAGGGTGTGGGGTCAAGGCGGGGCAGTTCAGTTTACGTCTTTACCCCAATTAAATACAGACCACTATCAAAGTTAGCTAAATTATGGTCTATATCAAATGGTGTAGGAATTTGCATTTTATAGAGTGGTTTGCACCCATTCATTAAACAATGCAACCTTTGTTGCTTTGCACCCATTCATGAAATGATGCAACCTTTAAGCATAAAGTTGTGTCTTTTTACTCAATAAGACACACATACACCATTTGGAATAGTTGTGACTTTTTGTCAACAACTTCCGGAAAGTTGTGTCCTTTCCATTTTAATTCAATTTATTTGAAAATGTTACAACAATACTGCCTTTGAATACGGTTACTGATGCACTTGTTTGGAAAAGTTCTTTAGGTTCTTGACATTGACTACAGCTTATGATATCTCCCGTAAGCGTTTGTTCATTTTCCTTAGAGTCGGTATATTTGGAGACGTTTCATTCCTCCTAAATACTCTGTTCTTTTTTGGAAGATGTATCACTACAAGCTTTCTACAGATGACAATATTCAGAAGTGTGGAATCTCTATTGTGTCAAAGTGTTACCTTTGTTCAGCTCATCAAGAGACGACGCATGTCTTTTTTCAATGTTGCTTCTCTGGTTATTTGTGGAATTGGTTTGCCGGTTTTTTGGAACTACTTTGTCTGCTAATGGAGATTTATGCGACTTGTGGCATGCTATTATTTCCAAGACCTATGTTTCTCAAATGTATAACGTACGGATTTCGTGCTTTACACTTGAAATATTCCATTTGAAAAACTCGGAACAAGATGAAGCATGAAGGTTTGTTGCCCTCTATCCAGGTCATTCAAACTAATTTATGAGCTCACCTTGAAATCTTTGCTAATTTAGCTCCGGAATATATGAACTTTGGTAAAGATTTGGACACTTTTCTTAATCTTGGTGTTTCTTTTCGTTTACGAAAAGCCACAAAAATTCAAATAGTGGTTTGGCGAGCTCCTCCTCTGCATTGGATTAAAGTTAATTATGATGGTCTTTCCAAAGGCAATGTTGGCCCTGCTGCTTATGGAGCTGTTTTCAGATCTTCTGAAGGTGATTTTATAAGGTTCTTTTGCTATGAAAATTGGCTGCAATACATCTTTGTTTGCCGAGTTGTCTGCTGTTATTCATTCTATTGAGATAGCTTATCAAAGAGGGTGGAGGATGCTTTAGATTGAAAGTGATTCTATAGCAGTCCTGCAATGTCTTCAGAATAACAAGTTTTGTTGTCCGTGGCTTTTACGCAATAAGTGGTTAAATTTTTTGGATTATATGCATGAAATCAATGACTCTCAGGTTTTCTCACATATACAGGGGAAATTGTATAGCTGATCGTCTTGCTAATATTGGTCTTGGTCTCAATTCTTTCACTTGGTGGGATTCTACTCCGGCTCAAATTCGCTGTTTTCTTGTTAGAGATGCTTGTGGTCTTCCTAATTATAGTTTTTCTTCTTGATGGCTTCTTCTTTGAGTTTTACACTCTTTCTTTATGGCTTCTTCCCTTAGTGTGCTTGTTTTCTCGTCCCAAGGAAAGGCTCTTTACGTCCCCCCTGTCGAGTTGTTTTTAATGTTTTTCTTCACAATAAAAAAAAGAAAAAAAAAGATGTAAAATTTGTTAGTTCAAACTTGATGACAAATGCGCTGTAATTTTTTTTTTTTTCAATTTTTAGTTTTTAATCTCCACAAGATGGTGATTTTTCATTGAATGGAAAATCAGCAAGCCAACTAGAGAGTTAACAATAGAATAAATACAAAAGACATAAATGAGATTCTGATTTACATGGAAAACCCTTGTGAAAGGGAAAAAACCACGGGTGCTAGAGTGACGACGTAAAATGTTTACTATAAAAAGGGAGAAGAAAAGGGGTTACATAGCTCTGCTCTCTTTTCTCTCTTGATTGACTTATTTCAACGTGTGTTTTTTTTTAAATATATTTACAGTGAAAAATGAATGGTATTTATACACATTTTGTAACCCTAGGCTTGATGTGCAAGCAGTTGACTGGTAGAATCCAATTACAATTCTCCTTGTTCGGGTCTTCGTATTTGCTTCGATTTCTTTCTCTTTTGACGTTATTTCGTAGTAAATGTGGTTGACATTGTGCTTGATTTGAGCTCTAATTCTATTAGGAGAAGATATGGTTGTCTCCTAGTTGAAGTGTGATTATTGACCCTTATATCTCGGCACGATTGCTGGATATTTAATGATGTGTATTGGATTCTGATTTAGCAGAATAATCCTAGTGGGACATTCAACTAAGTTGTTTGAAGAAATACACATTTTGACTAGGCTAAGGCTTTTAGATTTGAGTGAATGTTCCAAACTTAGTGTTATTCCTCCGAAAGTCATATCAAGCTTAACCAAATTAGAAGCATTGTATGTGGTTAATACCTCTATCCAATGGGAGGTTGAAAGACCCAAAATTGAAAGAAGTAATGTAAGTATTGATGAGCTGAAGCATTTGCATTATCCGACCTTATTAGAGATACATATGCCAAATCCTAACATTTCAAAAGGCTTGCTCTCACCAAAGCTTGAAAGATACAAAATATTCATAGAAGATAAATGGGAGTCGTGGCAGTGGAGACTCCATTCTAAGACTTGCAGAATGTTGAAATTTAGTCTTGATAGCACTGAGGATGGGATTATCTCGCAGTTGAAAGGAATCGAAGAACTAGAATTTGGTGAAGTACTAGGTGTTACAAATCTTCTTGATGCTTTAGATAGAAGTTTTCCTACACTGAAGCATCTCGATGTTGAATCTTGTGATGCTATACCCTCATTAGAGTCGTTGATTCTTTCGTTTTTGGACAACTTGGAGAAGATATGTAATAGTCCACTTGGAGCAAACACTTTCCTCCAATTAAGAACTATAGAAGTGGATCACTGCCCTAAATTGAATAATATTTTCTCATTCTCCACTGTCACAGTCCTACAACTTGAAGAAATTAAGGTGTTTGAATGCAATAACATGAAAGAGATTTTTGCTATTGAGGGACAAAATGACGCCAACAACATTGAAGTGGTTAATGAGATTAAGTTGAGTCAATTACGCATTATGAATCTACGGGGTTTGCCACAGCTCAGAAGTTTCTGTTGCAAAGTGTAGACACCTTCGGCATTGCAACTGACAAGTGATACACAGCCCACAAAAATTATTTCTGAGGATGAGATTGATATTCCCATGTACCTTCTCAATTAGAAGGTACGTTCATGCTAACTTCTCTGTCAATTATTCTATTTGTTTGTTCTCATTTGTTAACAAAAAAATATAGATCAGTAAAATAAATCGATAAAGCTGAAATAACATAAATAAAATTATTCAGCTTTAATTTGTTTCGGAAAAAAGGAAAATGAAAGAGTAAAAATAAAAATAAAAAACAAGGAAAGATGAGAGCATCTTCAATGTAAGAGTGGCTTGTGAAATAAATAGATGTCACTTAGGATAAATAGACATTCTATTGAAAAATGTATCTTGAATCCAGCTGTGTAGATTCAACCTTACACTGATGTGGCAAAAAAGTATTAGACATTGTCAACATGACCGTCTACTCTCGGCTTGTTGCACGGCTATTTTTTAGGTTGACTCAAGTATTTAAAATTAACATTAATTTCTCATCTATTTTTGGTACGGAAATAAAAAAAAAGAAAAAAAAAGAATGAAAAAAAACAATTGGACACATCATTAAAAATAAATGTGTTTTAAATAGAAGCATTGGAGACCAAATTTTGATTTGATTGTCTGTTAAGTCTATCTTTATGCCGTATAGGAAGCAAGTTTCTTGACATTATTACCATATAATGATTAACTTAAAGCCAATGATTTAAAAGTATAATTATACCCTCTAACTTTATCAATTTTTACATGTTAACCTAATTTGTAATCCAATCATAATATGACATATGTCACCAAAAATTAAAAAAAAATGTTAAAATATTAATGAAAATCTGATTTTTTTATAAAGAAATGAAAAATTAGAGAATAAAGCAAATATTAAAAAAGTTCAGTTTAAAATTAATTTAAGTTATTTAACGTTTAATCTTAAATATTTTTATCTTAAAAATAAAATACTGAAATCTGAAAATCATTATTTCAAAAAATAACAATACTATTTTAATTAAAAAATCATTATTTAAAAAAAAAGTTTGATCTGGATTTAAACAAATTATTTAAAATAAAATAAAAAGCTTTTGAAAAGATTTGGAAAATTTTCCAGATCTCTTAAAAAAAAACAAGTTAAAAAAAATTCAAAAAAAGTAAATAAAAAAAATAAAAATAAGCTTCTGGAAACAAAGAACTTGAACAGAAGACCATTAAAATGAAACTGGAAACAAAGAACCACCTCCATTAAACCGCAAAGCTTTAGTTTCTTAGTCTTCATCCTCTCCCTCACCAGTTCTATCTTCAGATCTTAATTTCCCAATTTCCCTCTCCATCGTCTTCGTTTTTAATTGTAGATAGCAGAACAGCAGCTTTGGCACAACGAATCGCAATTTGCGATTTCATGGATTCGTCTTCAATCTTCAATCAATCTAATGAAATCAATCAATTCCCCTGATTATTGATTGTGAAGAGCCCACAAAAGGGTTGTTCTTGAAGCCTCTACATCTTCCACAACCACCACTATTTTCCTCGCATCCATTCCCTCTTCTCTCTCCGGTTGTTAGTTTCATGAGGATGATGGTCATTTTTATTATTATTATATTATTATTATTATTTTAGTTTTGATCTTCAGATCCATCTATTCTTATTTAATTTTTATTTTGTTTATAATTTTTCTAATTTGTATTGATATATTAATTTTAATTTGTATTGTATAAATATTTATTTTATATATTTTTTGATGTTAACACGTGTCAGGTTTTAACTTTGACTAACATCTGACTCACAAAGGGAACAAATTGATTGATTTTTAAAAACATAGGAACTACGATATTGAAAAATGGAAAGACAGTTAAAAAGTCATAACTCGTGAAAATGTATGGACCAAAATGATAAAAACCTCATATTTTTAATGGAGATCTATCCTCTTTTTTTCAAAATTTTTAATTATTTATTAATTTTATTTTGTATTATATAAATATTTTTTTTCTTTTTATATTGACACATGGCGTCCTTGTTTAAAGATAAAAATATCGTTGAAATCATTAAATTTGACTAACAAAGATATCAAACTGTTGCAACCCTGAATTAATGTAATAAGTCAAAAAAAATATTAATTTGATGTATTTATAAAAGATTATGGACAACGGGTGCTAAAAAAACAAACATGTTTAAAAATGTGATATTTAACCAAAAGTTAGAGATTAAGGGGTGGTTTGTTTTTTCCACTTAAAACTTAATAGGTCTGAATCATAATTATTAAGTTGTTTTGTTTGTTTTTTTAAGTGGCCAAACAACTTAAAAATGCCAAAAAACAACTTAAAATAAAAAGTAAAAAATCTTGACTTTTCACTTAATTGCAAATCACTGAATTGCATTAAATGCAATCCAAAATCTTTTTTTCCGATACTATCCCCTATAGATAACATATTTCCAATTTCATCATAATTATATATAGTACAAAATTTTTTTTTAAATAGCTTTAAAAATAAAAAAGAACTCTAATCACTTCTCATATTGGTGTTTAATATCAATATTTTATTATGATATTAAGATGATGTATTTATATATTATTTTTTAAAAGTGTTTTGTGTGAGTTTTCTTGTTACCCATTTTATTTTTTTGAAAAAAAAAACATTTCTTTTCTTATTAAAAATGAAGTTTATTTGTAATTGAAAAAGAAGATTACAATCATATGTGTTCATATATAATAATTATTATTAGATTGTTTTTATTCCATATATATTATATGTATAATTGTTTAATGTGGGTATAAATGTAAAATTGCTTAGTTTCCTACAATTTTACTTTTAAAAAACAAACATGTTGACAATACATTCAGATGTGAGGAAACAAAATAAACATGTCATTCAAGTTCAGATTTCAGTCCTTATTCAGGCTTCAGAAAAATTCATGATTGTTCAGTCTTCAGACAAAAAAACAAACGACCCATAAATTGATAATGCCTAAAAAGATATTTAAGAAATTCGTATCATACAATTAAAATCCAACGGGTTGTCAATGAAACCCATTTTATGAAAAAAAAAATTCAATTGTATTTTTATAAAATAAAAGTAAAATTCCAGATTAGCGATAATTGTGGTGGGATTAGCTACCCGAACAATGCATATAGTGCTTGTGTTTGATCCAGATAGATTCTACCAATGTGATAACCAGATTATATTGTCAGTTTCAAAAATGAACCAAAAAAAATCCAAATAACTATTTTTATTTTGAAAGGACAAAAGAAAAATAACTTAATCAATGTTAATTCATCAACTATTATATGTTAGATCCATCAAGTTTTGTAGATGTTGATGGTTTGTAGATATAGAGGGTTTGAGATTGAAGGTTTGCAAATGTTGATTGAGTGTTTGAGCTTGAGAGATAGGTTACAGATGTTAACGGTGATTTATAGGTTTGGATTTGTTGTTGTTGATGATGACGGTTGAAGAAAGATGGATTTGGTTTGAAGAAATGAGGATTTTTGGGTTTCGGAATTTGAAGATATTTTCTTTTTTAATTTTGGTTTTACATTTCTAGTTTGAAGAAATTAGTTTTACATAATTTTTTATTTTGGTGTTTATATATATGCCATTTTTTAAAATTTTGTACTTTTTCTTCCGGATTTTTTTTAAAATCATAACTAAATGTGTATTAATGATTTAAGTTAAAGTTACCATATTACCCTTTAAGATAACAGTTAACAAGGGAAAAAGCTAACGGAAGGGGGAATATGACGAATATGTTTAGTTTTAGGGGGTATAACGGCCATTAAAAGAAATATATGGGACATATTTACTAATAAGTCAAAACATAGGAAAGAAAACGATGCTTTCCAAAAACAAAAACAAAAAAAACAAATCGCAATCTCTGACCTATGCATCCATTTAACTAATTGACATAAAAATCCAAAGTTTCGTAAACATGTAACTGATTGATATAAGAATCCTTTTCAAGCATTCAAAACAATGTGTACTTGATATTCCAGTACACATCATCACTCAGCTGATGACGTGCCCGGTCAGTTCAACATGTCATGATTGTCATCGATCATCATCCATTAGATGAGCAAAGCTGAGCTATTTGGTTTGCCCAAAATATGTAACAATGCCACTTGGCCATGCCAAACTCTTTGGTTGGAACTTTGGATGAGACTATTTAAATGAGTTGGGTCTCTAGGCTATATCTAACCTCTTTGGTTGGAAACCTTACAACTGTTTTTTTTTTTTTTAAATGGAGATCTATCCTTTTTTTTTTCAATTTTTTATTTTTTATTTTTTATTAATTTTAATTTTTATTATATAAATATTTTTTTTTCTTTTTATATTGACACGTGCCATGTTCTTGTTTAAAGATAAAATATTATCATTGAAATCGTTAAATTTGACTAACAGGGTTATCAACTTGATGTATTTATAAGAACTTATGGACAACGAGTACTAAAAAAATAAAAATGTTTAAAATTTTGATATTTGACCGAAAGTTAGGGAATATATTGATAATGTCCAAAAAAATAATTAAGAAATTCATACCATACAACTAAAACCCAACAGTTTGTCGGAGCTTGAACAATGAAAATAATAATAATCCAGATTAGCGATAATTGTGGTGGGATTAGCTATTTGAACAGATGATCAATGCATATAGGGCTTGTGTTTGATCTAGATAGATCCTACCGATACAATAACCAGATTATACCGTCAGATTAAAAAAAGAACAAAAAAACCCAAATAGCTTTTTATATTTTAAAAGGACAAAATAGAAATAACTTAATCCGTTTTAATTCATCAACTATTATACGTTAGATGCATCTATTTTTGTTGAATGAGTGTCTCATATAAGACTCACTTATGAGAATCATGAGTCATGATTCATGAATATAAGAAATCTTATGTTCAACGTCTGAAGCCATCTCATGAATTATCGAGAACAAAAATGAATACTGCAAATGGAAATTGAAAAGAGTACCATTCTAATCACAAATATAGTCCTATTGTGTATTACCATATACCAAAGAGCATTTTTAATGAAATCGCTCATCTGTTAAGATTCTCCGAAATTGTCCAATCACCGGAATTGCCCAACAAAGGTACGGTGTATTATTGGTGGACATAATTCATGATTCATGAATACAAGTCTTCTTCGTTAATTATTAATTATTGAATTGAGTCTACTTTCCATTCAAAGTCATCATTATGTTGACCAATAATGTCGATAAATTAGGAGAACATAAATACTGTACAAAGTACAAAGGCAGTTTCTTTTTTGCTGGCAACTATTACTAACAACTCTATTTATACTTTAGTTTTGAGAGATGTTGAAAATTCCAACCTTAAGGGGTTACCCAGGTGGTCTAGGGATGAGATGTAAATTCATACATCCTTGGTTCGAATCTTGACAGCTCCCTTGAGGCCAGCCCTTAAGGCATTAGATCAGTCGGTGGAAGGACGAGCTTGGAGTTTAGGTAACTTCCAGGTCAGCTATTCGAATCCTACCCAGGTGAGGATGAGTCCTAATTTACCCGTTTACATTCTTGTGAGATCAAGGGTGTGGGACATGGTTTTCCATCCGTCCTACCTCACATCCAATATACAGGCCACGGCAAGTCACGCAGTTGAGGAGGACATGCTGATAGGTGTCTGGACGGGATCCTCGATAACTTAAAAAAAAAAAAAATTTCCACAAACATGTACATGTTCACAAATTGATGTTAACTTTTTGCTGCCTTCTTAAAATTTTGCACCTCCAGTAAACCGCGTTTAGGTTGTGTTTATGAGTTTAGCTTCCGATTGTATATACTGTATATAGTTTACCTTTCCTAAATTTTTCCCTTTAATACTTGAAGTGAGAATTGAGCATCGGCAAAAAATAAAAAATAAATAAATAAAAGTTTTCCATACAGCAAAAACTTAATTTCTGTTTTTGTGTATGGTCTAAGAAAGTTGATTCAAAGCAGTTTTAATTAAATAATGTAATCATAAATTAGAAATTAAATTCTTTTCTCCTTAATATAATTCTCAATCAATAAAGTAACCCAGGAACATGAAAAAAAAACACAGAGAATTCACCCCTTTATGCATATAAGAAACTTTACAATTAAAATTCAGAAGAGGTAACATATTAATAAGGAGGAACAAGGCACGAGCTTGGGAGAGATCTATAAAGAGCTCTGCAATTGAAATTGATATATTAAAAATCTTATAACCAAAATGAAAATATCCTGTACAAGTCTTCTCCATCAACCCATTAATTATTGAATTGAGAGTTGAGACAACTTTTCTTTCAAAACTTAACCATCATCATGTCCACCAATAATGTTAAATAAAAAAAATGGATTTAATAAAGTAAGAGAGCATCGAGGCAGTTTCTTTTGTGTGTCACTAACAAAAAGTCTGATCACTTTTTCAGTTTTCACACTCTGTTTATAATTTTTGTTATCTTCGTTAATGTTTATAAACTAAAAGAAATTTGCTTCTATGCTTATGTTTTTGCCCATTATTGAATTTAAAAATTGCATGTCGGTGTCAATGTTTTTTGTCGTTTTAGCTGACTAGAACATGACATTACAGTCATTTGTTCTCCCTCTGCTCTTCCTTGTATTCGCTTAACAATAATTTCACACAGTAAACAACCTTTGGATTCATTGCTAGGCTCTTTGATCTTAGATTCACTCTTCTCTACTGTATGAAGAAACCCTTTTCTCATTTCTGTTGATCTGATCTCAAAAATTGTTGTTTCATCAAACTAAATGTTGCTTCCAAATTGCCCTGTTCTGTTCTGTTTCGTTCTGTTCAGTTTTCCTATGTTTTCCTTTGATTCTCACCTTCATTTCTGGAAAAACCAAAAATAAAATAGAAAACACAAACTTCAAAAAAAGAAAGGAAAAAAAAAAGATTGAAATAGAGAAGTACAGTTCAAGCCTCAAGGGGTCAAAATGGTTGAAATTGCTATCTCTGTTGCTGGAAAGATTGCTGAATACTTGGTTGCTCCTATAGCACGTCCGTTCAGTTATTTGTGGAACTACAAGACCAACTTCGAGAAATTGGAGAATGAAGTGAAGAAGCTCCAGGCTAGAATAGACACTGTGCAATGTTCAGTTACCGCTGGGGAGGATCCTCTGCCGGATGTTAAAATTTGGCAGGAGAATACCAAAAAGGTCATCGATGAGGCGTCGGAGCTCATCAATGAAGATAATCCTGAGCAAGCAAACACGCAATGTTGCAAGGGGTTTTCGTCTCCTAATTTGTTGAAACGCTATCGATGTAGCAAGAAAGCTGCTGGGAAGTTGGAGGATGTTGTTGGACTCTGGCGAGAAGGTGGGGAATTCAGAGAATATTCACGCCCTACCATTACAAAGCAGCCATGGCTTCAGTCCAGCGATTATGAGGCTTTTGAATCGAGAACGTCTATTCTGAAGAAACTCATGCACGATAATCAACAAGTAGGTACAAGTGAAGTGACAGTATCTTCACGCACGATAGTAACACAATTAGTCAGGGTCAAAATAACACCATAATTAAATTATTAATAAAAAACATAGAATTATCATTACAAGTTTAGGAAAGAATTAACAAACAAGAGGAAAAGGTAGATAAACTTTTACATAGCAATATAGACGCATAATATTTAGCATATCTAGTAAAAAGAAGAGATATAGCAGAAAAGAAGCAAGAAGTACTAACTTCAGCTAGTAAATCTAAAGTAGATTAATAACTTCCTAATTTCTTTATGCAGGAAAGGTAGGAAGCTCTAAGAAAGCCTTAAATTTCTTATTCTAAGCAGTAGCATAAAAAAGCTTAGTATAAGCCCATATGTTATTAATCATTGCCCCGGTGTTGCATTTCAGCCTCTTAATAATCTTAAAGATAGTCTTACTAAACCATGGCAAGCTTTACTAAAAAACAATTGGTATTTTAGAAATGATAACAAAGGCTTTTTAAACATTTTAAATGTTTAAGTCATTATGTAGAAAATAACAAATATTCATACTATGTAGTATATAAAGGAAGAAAAATTGGAATTTACTTAACATGACAATAAACTGCCACTTATGTTGAAAACTTTCCAAACCCTAATTTTCAAGGTTTACATACTTTTGATGAAGCAGATAGCTCACTAAATCTGTTTTTACAAAATCAATGAACCAATAGTCGAGTTTAACGGTTGTTTTTACGATCGTAGCCAAGTTTTAACTTTCATGAATAGTTTCAAAAGTGCTAACTGAAGCTAGATTTAGAATCTCTGATGAGCTACAAAGTTGTAATAAAGCATTAGAAGGTCTGAAAGCACAAAATGATTACTAAAGCAAAAGCTCGATTTAGTCGAGCAAATACAGAAGCCTAGTGTTACTAAAGCTAAAAAGGTGGTATCTGTAGAAGAAAAACCCCTTGATAATATAAATATTACTCTTATGAAATATCAAGCTAAAAACCTTATCAAAGCTGTAGAAAAGCTTCCGATAGATATAGAGCAAACAATTTTCGGACTTGTAGAAAACAATTCTTCAAAACGTTTTATCGAAATTCAAAAGTTTCTTTCTTCTGGTGTAGGATTACCAACTGGTATGAATACCCTTCTTACAGAAAAATTTACCAATGAAGTTTTGTATAAATTTATTTCTGTACAAATTTGTTTAGATACTTTTCCAATGGAATTTGATATTCCAAGTTTTTCAAATAAAGTACGCATCGGAGAACTATTTGATTATGGTATGATCGAAAGTACCACATGGACAACTTGATGATGATATGGCACAGCAAACTTGGTGAGGATTCCTTTCACAAATTAAAATCATTGCAAGTTTACGGATGCCAGATGCTATTGACTGTGTTTCCATTGAACATATGTGAAAGGTTCTTGACCCCGGAATCTCTAAATGTTTGGGAATGTGGCGCTGGCTCTTTAGAAGAAATAATTTCCGAAGAAAGAAATTCTATAGAAACAACTCAATCAAGAGATTTGTGCATTTCGAACCTACAAGATTTGGAACTTTCAGGATGTCAAAGTCTAGAAATATCTCTCTGCTGCATCTAATATTGTTGCAAACGAAGCCCCTGCAACTGTATAAACTACCAGAACTTAGAAGCTTCTACCCTGATAGACATACAGTGGAAGGGCCTGTCTTGAAAACGTTGCAGCTGTGTGATTGTGGCATCCATCACATTGACGAGGAAGACCATCTTCTTCAACCCCTCTCCTTGGTCGATAAGGTACGAGAATGAGACCTTTTTTTCTTCTTCTTTTCGAATTGATAAAAGTTCACATGAGATTAGGCATATTAATTTTTTTGGGGTTCCAGATTTTTTCTTTCTATTCAAACAAGATTTTAGTTGGCAATTTCTTGCCAAGTAAATTGGTTAAAATCTATATGTACTTGTTTTCATGTATGGACTATGACCTTGTTTGAAGGAATTGAACCTAACACCTACTTGCTGTTTATATGATTGGTTGATAGGCCGTCCCCTGCTTGGAGGAATTGATATTAGCTGGAAAAGAGCTCGTGAATCGTGATGATGATGATGTGGCAGGGTCAGGTTCCTGAATGTCTCTTTCACAAACTTAAAATTCTTGGAGTCCAGAATGATGAATTGATAGTTTTGCCACTTGGTAGCATTCATAGATTTCAGAATCTTGAAATGCTTTCACTTTCATGTGGTTCATACGAATAGATATTTTCATATGGAGGGACGACACCTGCAAAAATGAAAAAATTATTTCTTCGATACCTTATGGGTTTGAAGTACATGTGGAAACAAGACTCCAGATTGGACTTAGCTCTTCAAAATCCTGAAGTTCTAATAGTAAAGGGGTGTTACAGTTTGATTAATCTAAGGCCGGCTTCAGCTTCTTTCAAAATCTAACAATTTTGGAAGTTGATGATTGCAATAGTTTGGAAAACATAGTAACACCTTCCATGGCCAAAAGTCTGGTGAAGCTCATTCAAATGAGTATAGGATATTGCAAAAAGATTACAGAAGTAGTAGCAAATCAAGGAGATGTAACAGAGGATAAAATTATTTTCAGCAACTTGAAGAGTTTGTCACTCTGCCAATCATAGAGTCTCACAAGTTTCTGCTCATGGAATTTCACCTTAGAATTCCCATCTTTGGAAGAATTAAGAGTGTCCGACTGCCCGAATATGGACATTTTCTCTGGAGGAGTCTTCACCACACAAAAGTTACAAAAAGTCAAAATTGACCAGAAATCGGTTCAACTATGTCCATACTTTAACCTTAATACAGTCATACAACAGTCCTATGAAAATGCGGTACACATTGATTCACTAATCTAAAGCAATCTCTAGTAATTTTCCATAGATTATTTTTATACAATTTCTGCTTTCAACTTTAATTTGTTTTGTTTTGCTACAGAATGCTTACAGAATGCATATTAAAGGTGCTTCTTCTATTTTGTGAGTCATAGGACCTTGCTCAAGTTTTTCATGTTAAAGTCAGATGTGGGAGGTTCTTCTTTCTATATGTTCTGTGCTCTGCTTTAGCTTTTATTCATATGATGTTATTGCTTTTGACTCAGTTCTTCATGAACTTCTATGACTGTTTCTTGTGGTTGTATTGTGATAAATACTTATTACTGGATATATCTAAATAAGATGCTGATGAATTTATTTAATGCTTGCATTAATTCTTTCAACAAGTTAATTTTAGATTTCTCTAAGATTTATATAGATATATATATAACTATTCATGGACTTGTTAGTATTAGTATTATAGACTCTTAATTGTTATTATTATTATTTACGTTTTTGGGGAATTTAGAGTCAGCCTAAAGTTATAATCTCCTGCTATACGAATACAATGGAGAAAATAATAATATAAAATAGTCCATTGTATATTTTATCATTAAAACATGAAATGCAGAACCAGAAATGCAAGTAAAACTAGTAGAAAGCGAATTTTATCATTCAAGTGAGATCCTTTATAAGCATATTAAAACATGAAATGCAGAACCAGAAAATTTGCAATCATTTCCCCTTGAAGATCAGTACTCAGTAGTAAAACCTGAGAATAAAAAATCAGAGCTTTCAATTTGCAAACCTCAAAATGTCAAATTAAACCGGTCCATGTTAGTATCAGATTAATATAGATAAACAATATATTCATGGACTTGTTAGTAGAATATAGAATCTTAATTGTTAATTATTATTATTATTGGTAATTAATTTATAGAAAGCTGAAAGTTACTTAATTTCCAGATAATTGATAGTTAACAGTACTAACTAGATCATTAATAATTGATTAATTGACATAAGTTGATCTTCTATCCATAGGAGGACAGCAAGCACTGACTTCCAACATTGCCACCACATATTCAAAAGATGTTCATATTCGCTTGTAAGAACTAAGAAGTCCTGAAATTATAGTCATGACTCAAATCTACTGTCCAATAAATCGTCTACTGCTTTTAAATTCACTGGGATCTGCATTCAGCATCAACAAATTAAAAACAAAAATGCATTCAGCATCAACATGATAACATCCATATCATATTTGTAAGACCTTCCACGTTTTAATTTACAAGTGAATGTCTTTAATTCTTTGCAAAATTACAATGAAAACATGCCATATTTCTCCTATAATTTAAGATTTAGCACCTGTGATATCATAGAACCATCATCATAAGAGAATGTTATAATTCTTTGCAAAATTCATGAAATAACACATTTTTCACTTTTAGTAAATCACAAGACTATTTAGAAATTAGAATATATACCAAAAGATTTTCATATAGGGAGCTAAAAGGACTCATTTCTATTGATGTGTTCTCTGTCTTCATTATTAAAATCATGACCTTAAAAGCAAACATGTGTTCTTTATGATTCTGTCCCACTGTGGATTTCATATAGCTTCTTAATTTTTTAATTTTGTTTTTCAATTTGATTATTCTTTAACTGTAACTGACCATGGGGCAGCGCAGGCTCATAAAACTTGGTTTATAATATAATGGGCCTGGGCTTGGGCCTGGCTTGGATATGGAGAAATTAAATATTTGGAGAAATGAATTATTAGAAGTTTATTAACAAGATTATAGAAGTTGGTATCAAAGGATGAGTTTTACAAAAAAGAAAAAGAAAAAAGTATTGATGTTTTCAGCAATTGACACTCAAAAACTCTTCTTTAAATATCTCAATTATCATTATTATCTGTGCATTTCTTTCTTCGGATATTAAACCAGACTTAATTAAATTATTCAGGATGGCAGCCTTAAAGTTAAATTACATTTTACGGCCAAAGCTTTAATAATTACTTAATAGTTGAATTTCTAACAATTATATATATATATATATATATATACATATGTATATATATTTATTGTTAGGGTCGTACTAAATACTAATTCAAGGACTAAAATGATTGTTTTTGCTTGCTTTTAAAAAATGTAAAAATTAAAATTCAAAACACTTGAAACTTCATGAACAATTTCATCCTTTGTTTTTCTTGCAAAATAATTAAAGAAGCTAGCTTTAATTGCTTTAATTACTTTTCCTTGTATTTGCTTTTATTTGATTCTCTTGATTTTTGGGACTTTCCTTTGCTCTTGTCTGAATAAATTCTTTCGCATTTTAGTTTCTTTCATTTTCCTCTGTTTTACTTTGATTTCTCATCACATATCAAGAGACTTAGAGACATGAATGAGGAATCCATTCCCTCTAAAATTTTTTGTTAATGAAAAATAAACTTTCGCAGAATTAATAATTCCCTTAGACTAAACAAAAGCTTTGGGCCTTGAGTTCTCAGTCCTTAATTTAAATATATATATATACACACTACATATGGTGCCAACGACTTGAACTTGAGACATTGCTGATGACTTTTTCCACCAAGCTGCTACACGGGACGTAATGGTTAAAAATATTTGATAAATGAGACTTTGTTTATCTAGATACACAGTAAAGTTCCATAAATTTAATCAAAACTAAAATTTATTCTTTCAATGCATCTATGTACATTATTATATTATGTTATCGAACCTCACATCAATCCGGTTAAAGGCATTTGTTAAGAGTGATTGAATTTGTTAGGGATTTGAACAGATGATCGCGGAAGCGACATGCCTAATATTCGCCCATAACTCATAGCAATTAATAACGTCAATAGTAGAAAAATAAGATGAGAATAAATAAACCAATCACAACATAAGATATACGTGGAAAACCCAAATCGGGTAAAAAACCATGGGCCTTCAGGACGACAGAGAAAGTTCCACTATATGATAAATTGTTACAACCATATACTTCAGGATTCTCTCTCACGCCTTAACCCCAAACCATGCTTACAACGCTGACAAGATCCTCACCAAGAACCCCTCAATATCCCCTAGGTCTCCCGTGAATATCACCCACGGATCTCTAACTTGATATACTGATATTCCCTTGGATCTCTCCCCCGATATTCCCTTGGATCTCTCTCCCTGATCTCACCACTCTCTGATGTTACATGGTGTTCTTTTGACTCCACACAAAATAACCTAATTACAAGGTATATTTATACTAGCTATAGGGAGTTTAAGAGAAAAGGAAATCCTACTCCTAAACATACAAGAATTACTTGTTCCATATAGACACTATTTCCTATTTATGATAAGTTTTCTTGTAAAAAGTATTCTTTTTCCTTCAAGCACAAGAACTTTCCAAAAGAATTACTTTCATTTTTCACTGATGATTTCCTTTTCCACGCATGCTTATGATTGACTACGATTCGGGTCCAGGTTGCGCACCCGCTTCCTAAACCGCTACAAGTCACCTGGAATGCACCGCATTTCCTTTCGGAATCTGATTCTTCAGTTCTTCTTCGGTCTTCTAATCTCCCTCAAACACCATCTCCAACTTCCAAACGTTATCCCACGTTTCCAGGAAGTTTCATATCAGTTGAGTCTCGTTTGGTTAATATCGGGTTCACTTGAGAATACGAGCCAAAACCTACCAGAATTTTCAACACAAATTTTTATATATTTATAGCAAAATCATAAAAGAAGCCAGCTTTAATTACTTTATCCTCATGTTTGCTTTAATGTAATTCTCTAGATTTTTTAGACTCGAGTTTGCTCTTCTCTGAAGAAATTGTTATCGCATTTTAGTTTCTTTGATCTCAAGAAACTGTTATTCCAAACTAAGATTTGCTCCCTGGTTGCCCTGTTGTGTCCTGTTATGTTTTAATGTCCTGTTTTTCCTTGATTCCATTTCTTCAAAAACTTCAAAAAATCAAGTGAAAGAGAAAAGTATTTGCTTTGATTTCATCCTCTCGATTAGAATTTCCTTGCTCTTCTCAGAAAAAAAAAATCCTGAACGAAGAATTGCTCCTTCGTAGCCCTGTTGTTCCAGATTTAGAATTACTCACGAGTTGCCTGTTGTATTGTGTTCTGTTTTCCTTTATTTTGCTCAGAATCTCATCTTTGTTTCTTCAAAAAACTCAAAAAAAAAAAAAAAAATTCAAAAGAAATATTTCTATAATTTTTTTCCTTCAGATTTTTCAAGCTTTCTTATCATTTCACTAAAAAAAAAATCCTTCTGTTGTTCCAAACAAAGAATTGCTCCCTAGTTTCCCCGTAGTGTTCTGTTCTATTTCATTTTCCTCTGTTTTTCTTTGATTCTCATCTCACATCAAGGGTTCAAAATGACTGAAATTGTTATTGCTGTTGCTGGAAATGTAGTTGGAAAGATTGCTGAATACTTGGTTGCTCCTATTACACTTCCGTTCAGCTATCTGTGGAACTACAAGAGCAACGTTGAGAATCTGAAGAAACGAGTGAAGATGCTCGAGGGAAGAAGAGACAGTGTGCAATGTTTAGTTGAAGCTGCTGGGAGAAATGGGAGAGAGACTCTACAGCATATCAAGAATTGGCAAGAAAGTGTGAATCAGATCATTCCTGAGGCATTGGAGCTCATTAATGAACATAATCCTGAGCAAGCAAACATTCAATGTTGCAAGGGGTTTTCTTGTCCTAATGTGAAGAATCGCTATCAATTTAGCAAAAAGGCTGCTGACAAGTTGAAGGATGTTGTTGGACTCGAGCAAGAAGCTGCGGGCTTTAAAGAAGTTTCATACCCTACCATTCCGGAGCAGACATTGCTTCAGCCTAGCAAAGGGCATGAGGCTTTTGAATCGAGAAAGTCCATTTTGAAGGATATCATTGACGCACTGCTTGATCCTAATGTCAACATGGTTGGGATTTACGGCATGGGTGGCGTCGGTAAGACAACACTAGCGAAGGAAGTTGCATCAGAAGCCAAGCAACATAAACTCTTTGATAAGATAGTTTTTGTAGAAGTGTCTGAGTCACCGGACATCAAAATTATTCAAGGAGTGGTTGCAGATAACTTGGGTTTGCATTTCAACGAAGAGTCTGTACCTGGTAGAGCAGATAGACTAAGTGATCAACTGAAGAAAGAGGGGAAGATCCTTCTAATTTTAGATAATATTTGGGGGAGGATCAATTTTGAGAAAGTCGGAATTCCTTTCGAAAACAATCATAAGGGATTAAAATTATTGCTAACAACAAGAAGCCTTGATGTGTTGACAAATGATATGGATTCTCAACATAATTTTCACGTTCAGACTTTAAATGAACCAGATGCTTGGAGTCTATTCAAGAGCATAGCAGGTCCGTGTATTGAACAACATGATTTACAATCTATAGCACCCGAAGTAGCTAAGGAATGTGGAGGTATACCTGTTGCCATTGTTTCCATAGCAAGGGCATTAAAAAATAAGAAAATATATGAATGGAAAAATGCGTTGAGAGAATTGAAAAATCCTTCTTCGAAGAGCTTTGAGGGAATTGCAAAAGAGGTATATACATGTATAAAGTTGAGTTATGATTATCTTGAAAATAAGGAGCTCAAGGAGATATTTTTGCTTTGTAGCCGCATGGGACACACCTATAATGCTTCCATTCAAGAGTTGTTTAGATATGGATGGGGTTTGGGCCTATTTGAAAATTGCAGCACATTGGAAGAAGCATTATGTAATGTATATGTGTCGATCAACAAACTCAAGGCTACTTCTCTGTTGCTTGAAGCTCCTGAGAGTGAAGGCTTTGTCGACCCTCCTCTCAACGAAAGGTTTGCTATGCATGATGTTATTTGTGACGTCGCTAAATCAATTGCACTTGTGTTAACTGTGATAGATGTTGCCATTTCGCAGCTCCGGACAAATGAGAATACACTGAGAAATTGCACTTCAATCACGTTACATAATATTGATAAACTTCCTAAAGATCTAGAGCTGATATGCCCACAACTTAAGTTACTTTATGTGAAACTGAAGTATTCTACTTTCAGAATCCCTGATAATTTCTTTACAAGGATGTTGGGGCTTCAAGTTTTACATTTGATTGAAATTAACTTAAATCCATTACCGACATCTCTTAGTTGTCTTTTAGACCTTCAAACATTGTGTCTAGATCAATGTAAATTGGGAGACATAGCTGTTATTGGAGATCTAACGAAACTTGAAATCCTTAGTTTTTGGGGTTCTAATATTAAGAAGTTGCCCGAAGAATTACACATTTTGACTAGGCTAAGGTTGTTAGATTTGAGTGATTGTTCCGAACTTAGTGTTATTCCCCCAAAAGTCATGTCAAGCTTAACCAAATTAGAAGCAGTGTATATGGGTAATACCTCTATCCAATGGGAGGTTGAAAGATCCAATATTGAAAGAAGTAACGTAAGCATTGATGAGCTGAAGCATTTGCGTTATCTGACCTTGTTAGAGATACATATTCCAAATCCTAAGATGTCAAAAGGCTTACTCTCCACAAAACTTGAAAGATACAAAATATTCGTAGGAGATAAATGGTACAGAAGCAATTGGAGACTACATTCTAAGACTTCCAGAGTGTTGAAAATTAGTCTTGATACTACTAAGGATGGGATTATCTCGCAGTTGAAAGGAATTGAAGAACTAGAATTGGGTGAAGTACTAGGTGTTACAAATCTTCTTGATGCTTTAGATCGAAGTTGTTTTCCTACATTGAAGCATCTCAATGTTAAATCTAGTTCTCAATGTTCATGCATTGTTGAATCTTGTGATGCTTTACCCTTATTAGAGTCATTGATTCTCTCGTTGTTGGGCAACTTGGAGAAGATATGTAACAGTCCACTTGGAGCAAACACTTTCCTCCAACTAAGAACTATAGAAGTGGATTGCTGTCCTAAATTGAATAATATTTTCTCATCCTCCACTGTCACAGTCCTTCTACAACTTGAAGAAATTATGGTGTTTGAATGTGATAACATGAAAGAGATTTTTGCTATTGGGGGACAAGATGATGCCAATAACATTGAAGTGGTTAATGAGATTAAGTTGAGTCAATTACGCATTATGAAACTACGGTGTTTGCCACAGCTCAAAAGTTTCTGCTGCAAAGTCAAGACACCTTCGGCATTGCAATTGCCCTCAAAAATTATTTCCGAGGATGAGATTGATATTCACACGTCGCTTTTCAATGAGAAGGTACGTTTAGGCTAACTTCTCTGTCAATTATTCTATTTGTTTGTTCTCAATTGTTAACAAAAAAAATATAGATTAGTAAAATAAATTGATAAAGCTGAAATAACATAATAAATAAAAATAAATAAACTATTTAATTTTAATTTCTTTTGAAAAGAAAGGAAAATTATTATTAGATTTTTTTGAATTATTTCAAAAATCTCATTTATAATTTCAAGTTTCTATATATTTATCACGAGTGCAATTCACATGGTGCATCCGATGCATGATAAGTTGCTTACATGGCAACATCACAGTGGTGAGGCACCATACATACTGCTGCATCCAAGTTTTTGCCATAATAACGATCGTGATTGCTTCTGTTTTTAATGTTGAATTTTCTTTATATTGTAATTAATTTTTATGTTAAGTTAATAAAAAATTTCGAATATAATTTTTTTTGAGAAGATGTGTTTAAATAAAGGATTCAAATCACTTGTCAAAAATGGTGTCTCAATTTATGTCTAACCAACCAAATTGGCTATGTTAACTACTATCATTTACATTTAATTATTTTTTTAAGAAAAGTGTATACACATGGTTCAATTTGGTTGGTTGGACACAAATTGAGACACCCAGGTGATTTGAATCCTTAAATAAATATTGATTTTTGGGTTAAATTAAATGACATTTAAGAAAATTTATTACAATAAACATAAACCAAACATCTCCCATCTTAATGTAAGAGGGTCATGAACTATTACCTCTACATACAACCATAACAAATCTTACTAGCTAAGGCCAGTTAGTACAATTAAGAGAATTAATTTATTGTTTAAAAATTAAATAAATATTTGATAAAATATTAGTGGTATCATTGAAGAAGAAACAAAATTAAAGCCAATTCAATTTTCATAAACTGTTTAATTAAAGATATAATTCCATTTATCTATCATGCATTAAATTATTCGATCTCTTCATTGATTTGATAATGGATGCAACGAATGCATCATCATGCATGTGTTGTTATTTTATAGTTTTCTCTGTTTTTGCTGTTGAAGTCACTGCTATATAAGTAGTCTTCAATTTAAAGCTACATTTTGACCATGCAATTGAACAAGTTGAGAGAAATAAATTGAACAAGTATGGGCAGTTTATGGGCACCCCCTATTGGGATGTACTATTAAACCTAATTGGGATTATCTGTTAAGAATTACAGTAGAGCAGTTTATGTCTACGTGGTGGACTTGGCTTTACCAAAGATGATGAGAACATAAACTCCCAACCATTTATGAGTTGGAGAGACCGTTTCTTATTTTGTGCAGAAGTTATTTATAAATCGCAGGCGAAAACTGGTGAAATCAAAGGTCATTACTTGAATGCTATATCATGATCGATATTAAATTATTGCTTCTTTCAGATCTACAACAATCTTTAAGCCTTATATCATGTCATGTATTACTTCTTTATCATACGAAGAAGATTTAAACAACTCTATCTGCAGGTTGTGTTCCCCAACTTGCAAACCTTGGATATTTCTGAAATGCATGTCGAAAAGATTTGGCACAACTTACATCCAGAGTTGTCTTCTTGTATTCAAAATTTAACTGAGTTGATTGTATATGGCTGTGGTAATTTAAAAGAGTTATTTTCATCTGCTATGGGAGTCACGGAAGAGGCAAGAGAAGAAGACATGAGGGATACAGTTATATTGTTCCCTAAATTAAACCGCCTAAAGATTGAAAATCTTGAAAAGCTGATAACATTGTGGCCTGGATATTATATTGAATTTCCATCACTTAAAGAATTAACCATACAGATATGTCCTGAATTGGAGGCATTCATTTTCGATGAGAAGGTACATAGATTAACATATATCTTCTCTTTGTTTACGTTTTTCTTAGTTTCCTGATTATAAATGCTTGGTGATCTTCTAAAATTTAATTTACATTTTATCCATTTAGTTAGACCATATTTTCTATTTGTTTAATTTCGGGATATATATTTTCCAATTGTTTTCTGTTAGAATAAGAAAGAATCTCCTGTTACTCAATATTTATATATATATATATATATACTGCAGGTTAGAGTTCCTAGCTTAGAGGAAATGGAAATTTCCGACATGGACAACTTGAAGATGATATGGCACAACGAACTTGATGGGGATTCCTTTCACAAATTAAAATCATTAGAAGTTGACGGATGCCAGAAGCTAATGACTGTGTTACCATTGAACATTCGTGGAAGGTTATTGAGCCTGGAGTCTCTAATTGTTAGGAGTTGTGGCTCTTTAGAAGGAATATTTGATCTCCAAGGAATAATTTCTGAGGAAAGAAATTCTATAGCAGCAACTCAATCAAGAGAATTGTGCTTTTCAAACCTACAAGAATTGGAAGTTACAGATTGTCAAAGTCTGAAATATCTCTTTGCTGCATCTAATGTTGCAAACGATGACTACTCTCCTAAGTTTCTCTTCCCGAAATTGACCTCCATGGAACTGAGTAGACTACCAGAACTTAGAAGCTTCCACCCAGGTAGACATAAAGTGGAAGGGCCTGTCTTGATAAGGTTGGAGCTGTGTGATTGTGGCATCCATGACACTGACGAGGATGGCCAAATGCAAATGCAACAACTCCTCTTCTTTGTCGAACAGGTATGTACACTTTTTTTTTTCTTAATAATGTTCGTCTCTATTTGAATCGATAAAAGTTTGGTCACAATTTCCACTCTATTTAAATGTGTATATATATATATAATTATTTTATGTAAGGTCTGTGATATTTTTTTTGAAGGAACATAACACCGATATACTTGCTTCTTATGATCTGATTGGTTGTTAGGCCTTCCCCTGTTTGGAGGAATTGAAATTAGCTGGAAAAAACGTCATGATGATATGGCAGGGCCAGGTTCCAGAATCACTCTTTGACATACTTAAAACTCTTGAGGTCGAAGATGATGATTCGACAGGTTTGCGACTTTGTATCATTCAAAGATTTCAAAATCTGGAAGAACTTTCAATTGATACAAGTTCATACCAAGAGATATTTTTAAATGGAGAGGACCAAACACAGACAGCCACACCTACAAAAATTAAAACATTATATCTTTCCCAACTTGAGGATCTGAACTGCATGTGGAAACAGGACTTCAAACTGGATTTAATTTTTCAAAATCTCGAAGTTCTAAACATATGGGACTGTAACAGTTTGATCAATGTTATGCCACCTTCAGCTTCTTTCCAGAATCTAACAGTTATGGAAGTTGAGAGCTGCAGCAGTTTGATCAACATTGGAACATCCTCAGCAGCCAAAAGCCTGGTCCAGCTCACTCAAATGAGAATACTGGAGTGTGAAAATATTATAGAAGTGATTGGAAATCATGGAGGATGTAACCGAGGATGAAATTATTTTCCCAAAGTTGAAGAGTTTGCAACTCAAAGTTTTACCAAGTCTCACAAGTTTCTGCTCATGGAATGTCACCTTAGAATTCCCATCTTTAGAAGAATTAATTGTGGATAATTGTCCCCGGATGAAGATTTTCTCTCGAGGAGTCTTAACCACACAAACTTTACAGAAAGTCGAAATTGATTATGAATCGTTTGAACTAAGTCCAGACGTTGACATTAACAAAGTCATACAACAGTTCCATGAAAATGTGGTATGTATTGATTTACTAAGCCAAGCAATCTCTAGTACTTTTCTATATATTATTTAATACAATTCCTGCTTTCATCTTTAATATGTTATGTTTTGTTGAAGAATGCCAATATTTCCTCAGAAGACTATAGTGATACTTCCAATTAATTAACCATGCAAACGTCACAGGAAGACATTGAAGTTAAGACAGCCACACAACAGTTAGATGAAAAAAGCGGTATGCATTGGTTCACTAATCTAAGAAATCTCTAGTACTTTTCCATAGACTTACTATTTTTTTTTTTTGCAATTTCATCTTTCACCTTTAACATGTTTTGTTTGGTTACAGAATTTACAGAGTTCCATTAAAGATTGTGAAGGTTCTTCTAGTCACCATTTGGAGATCAGAGGCGACCCTGTGTAGTTTGTGAGACATTGGACCTTACTCATGATCGAGTCATGTTGAAGTCAAATGTGGGAGGTTCTTTTTTTTGGCACTTTAAAGTTTATTAATTAACAAGAACAGAAAATAAAAGGTAGAATGTAAATATTATTTGAGCAGCCTAAAACATTTTCTGTATGTTATAATAATTGATTGCTTGACATAACTTTAAATGGCATGTAATGGACTGGTGCACACCAACTTGACCAAAATTCAGTAGAATGAGATATCTTTTTGGCACTTTAAAGTTTAGACCACCAAAACTTATCAGACAATTAGAAAATGGTGCGGTTATTGCCTCTTTAAAAACTTGTTTCTCGATAGTAATCATAAAATTAAAAGAAAATGAAACTATTAATTTAAAAACCCCATTTAATGTCAAAACAACACCTATAAGAAATTAATCGATCTACAAAATCTAAAGATCCAATGTGATTTCAGCACATGACATGAATGTGGGAAGACCAAGAAACCAAACTTCAATAGCCTCATCAAAACATTTTGATCGCATGAAGTCAAAGATAGACTAACATAGGGAAAAAAAAATACTCTAAACACTTCCCATATTCTTGTAAAATATTTTCTTATCAAAAAACTACAAATATTGATCTATACGAAACCAGAAACATAACATATATTTAGAGCATCTCAAAAGTTCCATAAGCAAAAATAAAAATAAAAATGGGACCACCAGAAGAATTAAGAGTGTCCGACTGCCAAATATGGACATTTTCTCTCGAGGAGTCTTCACCACACAAAAGTTACGAAAAGTCAAAATTGACCAGAAATCAGTTCAACTATGTCCAGACTTTAACCATAATACAACCATACAACAGTCCTATGAAAATGCGGTACACATTGATTCACTAATCTAAAGCAATCTCTAGTAATTTTCCATAGATTATTTTTATACAATTTCTGCTTTCACCTTTAATTTGTTTTGTTTTGCTACAGAATGCTTACAGAATGCGGATTAATGGTGCTTCTTCTAGTTTGTGAGTCATAGGACCTTGCTCAAGTTTTTCATGTTAAAGTCAGATGTGGGAGGTTCTTCTTTCTATATGTTCTGTGCTCTGCTTTAGCTTTTATTCATATGATGTTATTGCTTTTGACTCAGTTTTCATGAACTTCTATGACTGTTTCTTGTGGTTGTATTGTGATACATACTTATTACTGGATATATCTAAATAAGATGCTGATGAATTTATTTAATGCTTGCATTAATTCTTTCAATAAGTTAATTTTAGATTTCTCTAAGATTTATATAGATATATATAACTACTCATGGACTTGTTAGTAGAATATAGACTCTCAATTATTGTTATTATTATTCTATTTTTTGGGAATTTTGAGTCAGCCTAAGTTATAATCTCCCTGCTATACGAATACCATGGAGAAAATAATAATATAAAATAATTAATTGATAGTCCATTGTATATTTTATCAGTAAAACAAAAAATGCAGAACCAGAAATGCAAGTAAAACTATATATATAGATAATATAGATAAACTAAAATGTCAAATTAAACCGGTCCATGTTAGCATCAGATTAATATAGATAAACTATATATCCATAGACTTGGTAGTAGAATATAGCAAGCTGAAAGTTACTTAATTTCCAAATAATTGACAGTTAACATTACTAACTAGATCATTAATAATTTATTAATTGACATAAGTTGAAAAGCAAGAACTTTAAATGGCCTAGAGATGGACTAGTGCACACCAACTTGACCGAAATTCAGTAGAATGGGATATTATCTTGGGGCTTTAGACCACCAAAACTTATTAGAAACAGAGAAACTTGAATCTTCCAACAAATGGCAGATGTGATCTTCTATCCATAGGAGGACAACAATCACTGACTTCCAACATTGCCACCACGCACAACATCAAAAGATGTTCGTATTCGCTGATGTTTTGAGGCAGGCTTGTAAGAAGTCCTGAAATTATAGTCATGACTCAAATCTACCGTCCAATAAATCGTCTGCTATTTTTAAATTCACTGGGATCTGCATTCAGCATCAACAAGTTTCAAAAAAAAAAATATGCATTCAGCATCAACATGACAGCATCCATATCATATTTGTAAGACCTTCCATGTTTTAATTTACGAGTGAATGTTTTTAATTCCTTGCAAAATTACAATGAAAACATGCCATATTTCTCCTATAATTTAAGAATTAGCACCTGTGATATCATAGAACCATCATCATAAGTGAATGCTATAATTCTTTGCAAAATTCATGAAATAACACATTTTGCACTTTTAGTAAATCACAAGACTATTTAGAAATTAGAATACCAAAAGATTTTCATATAGGAAGCTAAAAGGACACATTTCATTAAAATCATGACCTTAAAGCAAACTGTGTTCTTTTTCACTCTGTCCCACTGTGGATTTTCATATAGCTTCCTAATTTTTATTTTTTTATTTATTTTTTTATTTTTTTCAGTATGATTATTCTTTAACTGTAACTGACCATGGGGCAGCTCAGGCTCATAAAACTTGATTTCTAATATAATGGGCTTGGGCTTGGGCTTGGGCTTTGCTAATCTCTTGGAGCCGATTCATTTGTTTTTTTTTTCCTTAAAGATTTGGAGAAATGAACTATTAGAAGTTTATTAACAAGATTATAGAAGTTAGTATCTAGTAATGAGTTTTCCAAAAAAGAAAAATGAAAAAAAAGAGAAGGTATTGATGTTTTATGGCCAAAGCTTTAATAATTACTAAATAGTTGAATTTCTAAGATTATATATCAATCTTTCTCCCGTCAGTTCGTCGTGATATAAAATATATCAGTTCCTTGAATCTGGGCCATAGATTATGGAGAAGTTCTGACAAGTGCATACACACTAGATCAAAGCAATTAAATCTAATGGCCCACTATTTAAGGAACTGATATATTTTATCGAACTAATAGGAGAAAGATTATATATAAAAATATATGAGTTTCTCACCTACAAACCCCATGATATAACTTACATACAAACCTATTTATTAGCCTTTGGATGTTGTGTAAGTGGTGGGCCAGATGAGAGAATACACAACATAGATCTTGATCCAAAGGCTAATAAATAGGCTTGTATGTAATATATATATTTAGGGTCAAAACTATAAATAGCCTTAAAATTATGGGAGTATTCAAAGATGTCATTTCTCAATAATTTCACTATTTTTATCCAAGAGAAATGATTTTTGGACAAAAATACCTTTAGTACATTTATGGCATGTAAGGGAGAGATTTTTCTTTAATCATCTTCACCAATCTCCATTGACGGAGGTTTAACAAATCTCAATCAGTGGAAGTATGTGATGGAGGTTTGTTCGACCTCCATCTGAATTTTTTTTCCAGATCGTCAAATGGAGATCTGTTTCCAGAAACTTTACACGATGAAATATTAACATTATTACACGATAAATATCAATATCGTGTAATGATGTTAATATTTCATTATGTAATCATGCTAATATTTTATCGTGTAAAGTTTCTGAAAACATTTTCAAATGACTTTTGAGAGGAAAAATGATATCAAAATTTTCACCCATATACCATTGGAATCATTTCGACTATGAAAACAATATTTTGAATAGAGAAAATTGTAGAGAGAGAAACACAAATGAATGAGAGAAATAAGAAAAATCTACGATGAGAGAGAAAGTGTCAATGGAGATTCAAGTTATTAAAATTGATGAAAGTAAAAACTTAAATTGATGAAAGAGAAAACTTGAAAGAAGGAAAAAAAGTAATTAGAGATGAGGATATGAAAGTCAACAAAAGAATTTTAAAGGGTATTTCTGTCAAACCACCTATAAATATGGATACAAACAGTTAACTTAGAGTGTTGCTATTGGCACACCCCCTACCGGTCTATTTATGTCACAGTTTTTAAAATTTTGATTTAATTAAATAAAATTAAATCTTTTTACTAATATTTTGATTTATTTCCAAAACTACCATTTTTATTTATTTTTCAAACTTAATACACCCCATCTTATCTCTCTATCTGTGATCTCTGTATAAGTCTTCCATTCACCTCCATTGAACAATTTATTTTTCTTCTTGTTGTTTTTTTAGTTTTTCTCTTTCTTCTTATTTTATGGTGAAAAAGAACGACTTGTTTCAACACAACGATAACTTAATATCATTACAAAAAAAAAAAAACTTCAAACTTATTTATAGAGAAGGAATTGTTTTCAGATGCTTCATGTCATTCTCATACAATTCTTTCGAATGTTTGATATCGTTTTCAGACACTTTCATAATATTTTGTATGTGTGAAAGAAGCCAATTTTAGGGTTTAAAAATTGAGAATTCTTTTTCAAAAGACAGATTCAAGAACATGGTTTTTTTTTTTTAGAAAAAGAATGTGAGATTTTATTAGATTTACTTTGCAAAAGATTCTTTTTACCTTAAATTGTATACCCTTTTAAGTGCTCATTTGGTTGAGCTTTCTACTACCTCAAAAGGTTTATAAACGTTTATTTGAGTTTTTTAGAGTCGTTTGGTTGGTCTTTTGAGATTGTCTATTTTAAATTGAGTAGAGGCTAGTAGAGTTTAAACTTCTACTGGGCAAAAGCTCATAGGGAGGTGTTTTTTCAAATAGACATTTTTTTTAAAAAAAAAATTCTACCAACCAATCAACTATAATTTATTTTTTCAAAAACTCTATTTCTAATAGATCTACTACAAGTAGACCTTTTATTGATATAAGTTTTTCAAAAGCCCAACCAAACAAGCTCTATGTAATTTTGATAAAGGAAAAAAAAAAAAGAATACTACATAATTAAAAAATAGGGCATCAATAGACTTGTAGGGGGTGTGCCAATCATTTTTTTTTGGATAAATACCAGAATTTTCTCATATATATATATATATAGACAATCTATATAACACCAATGTACCCATACACCGTATAGAAAATATTACGATCGAATGTTGGATCACAATATTTCCTACACGGTGTATCGATACACAGGTGTTCTATGGCCTGACCTCTCTCTCTCTCTCTCTCTATATATATATATATTGTTAGGGTCGTACTAAATACTAATTCAAGGACTAAAATGGTTGTTTTTGCTTGCTTTTAAAAATGTAAAAATTAAAATTCAAAACACTTGAAAATTCATGAACAATTTCATCCTCTGTATTCCTTGCAAAATAATTAAAGAATTGCTTTACTTTTCCTTGTATTTGCTTTTATTTGATTCTCTTGATTTTTTGGACTTTCCTTTGCTCTTGTCTGAAGAAATTCTTTTGCATTTTAGTTTCTTTCATCTCAAGAAACTACTTCATTTTCCTCTGTTTTGCTTGATTTCTCATCACATATCAAGAGACTTAGAGACATGAATGAGGAATCCATTCCCTCTGATATTTTTGTTAACGAAAAATAAACGTTTGCAGAATTAATAATTCTCTTAGATTAAACAAAATATATGGTCCTTGAGTTCTCATTCCTTAATTATATATATATATACTGTGTCAATGACTTGAACTTGAGACATTGCCGATGACTCTTTCCACCAAGCTGCTACACCGAATGTAATCATTAAAAATATTTGATAAATGAGACTTTGTTTATCTAGACACACAGTAATATTCCATAAATTTAATCAAAACTAAAATTTATACTTTCAATACATCTATGTATATTAATATACGATGTTTTCAAACCTCAC
The DNA here is from genome assembly GCA_033220585.1 of Dipteronia sinensis. Taxonomy (NCBI): domain Eukaryota; kingdom Viridiplantae; phylum Streptophyta; class Magnoliopsida; order Sapindales; family Sapindaceae; genus Dipteronia; species Dipteronia sinensis. Next base: position 6,209,139 of record CM065642.1, read on the forward strand.
ATCAATCCGGTTAGAGGTATGTCTGGAATCGATATCGCTTTGCTAAGAGTGATTGAATTTTCAACACAAATTTTTATATATTTATAACAAAATCATAATAGAAGCCAGCTTTAATTACTTTATTCTCTCATTACTTTTCCTCATGTTTGCTTTAAGTTAAATCTCTAGATTTTCTGCACTTGACTTTGCTCTTCTCTGAAGAAATTCTTATCGCATTTTAATTTCTTTGATCTCAAGAAACTGTTATTCCAAACTAAGATTTGCTCCCTAGTTGCCCTGTTGTGTCCCGTTCTGCTTTATTGTCCTCTGTTTTTCCTTGATTCTGTTTCTTCAAAAACTTCAAAAAATCAAGTGAAAGAGAAAAGTATTTGCTTTAATTTCATCCTCTCGATTATCTGAATTTCCTTTGCTCTTCTGTGAAAAAAATAAATCCTTTTCACATAATTTCTTTGATGTCGAGAAACTGTTGTCCTGAAAGAAGAATTGCTCAGTAGTGGCCTTGTTGAGTCCTGTTCAGTTTCAAAAAAAATTTCTTCTATTTCAGTCTCTAGATTTTTCAAACTTTCCTTTGCACTTCTCTGAAAAAATTCCTTTCTGCATTATAATTTATTTGATCTCTTGAAACTGTTGTTCCAAACAAAGAATTGCTCCCCAGTTGTGTTGGGTTTTGTGAAGCCAGAAATCATCCCGAGGAACGGATTCCAGCATGCAGCGCAATGCATACCGCTGCGTAGACAGGGAGCCCAAGCCGCGACACACACAGCGTTGAACTATAGGAGGTTGATGCTGTGCAGACCGCGGTGCGGACATAGTGCACATACCGCGGCATAGGATGCGATGTTTTCCAGTAGGTGATATGCTGTGTTGACTGCGGCATAGACAAGTACCTACATCGCGATATTCTGAGCTGTGAAAGACAGTAAAAGAACCGCGGTCCAGGTCACCGGCTGCAAGCCACGACCCAGACCGCGGTAGGTACAAAATCTGTGTAATTTTAGGAAAAACTTGTAAGAAAAGAAAAGTATTCCTTTTGGGTTTTTTGGCTTACCCTAGTGTTCCCATATAAATACTACTATTTCCCATTGTATTTAGTAGTGCGTAATTTGTGAGAAAAATTGCTAGAGAGAGAGCAATTGTAGAGAGACTGAAAGAGAGACAGAGAGATTGTAATCAACTCTAAAATAGTGGATTGAGTGCGGTGCGCTCCGTGGACGTAGGCAAATTGCTGAACCACGTAAAATCTTTGGTGTCGTCTTTTCTTCTTATTGCTTTCATATTATTTATTTGTGATTAGATTTGTGTGTGTGCGATTTATTCTCAACAACAATTGGTATCAGAGCCCTTGGTTGGGACAGACTATTTTTTTTCTTCATACAAATCTAGGTTTTCTCGAGGTCAACGATTTCGTCGTAGAGATGGAATCAGAAAAGGATACGCACAAGATTGAGAAATTTAATGGGACGAATTTCAGCTTCTGGAAGATGCAGATGGAGGATTATCTGTACCAGAAGGATCTGCACTGGCCGATAAAAGAGAGATCGAAGGATATGACCGACAAAGATTGGTCAAAGAAGCGGAAACTGAAGAATATGGATGATGATGATTTTGAACTCCTTGACCGGAAAGCATTGGGAGCAATTCATCTCAGTTTGACGAAGCAGGTCGCTTTCAACGTAAAGGATCAACAGATTGCCAAAGATCTAATGGATACTCTATCAGACCTATATGAACAGCCTTCTACGGTAAGGAAAGTCCATCTTGTCAAGAAACTATCAACTTTGAAGATGGCGGAAGGTTAGAACTTTAAAAAGTTTCTGAATCAATTCAACGAAGTGAAGGATGAGTTATGTTCCTTGTCTATGGGTTTCGATGAGGAGTTTTTGGCATTATTTATGCTCACCCAATTGCCAGAAAGTTAGAAGATGACAAGTCAGTTAATTGCCAACTCGTTCGGGAAAGAAAAATTGAACTTCCAACAGGTTGTGAACATGATCATGACAGAAGAAATCAGGTTGCTTGAAGAGGGATTATGGGCATCTACATCTTCAGCACTGAATGTGGGAAGTAGAGAAGGCAGAAACAGAAATAGAAACACGAATCAACGGGGAAGATCAAAGTCAAGAGGAAAATCTAAATCCAGGTATCATGTCAACTATTCAGGAAATCAGCAATGAAGCAAAAAAGATGTAGAGTGCTGGAATTGTGGTAAGAAGGGCCACTTCTCGTATGAGTGTAGATCTGAGAAGAAGGATAAGGGCAAGAACAGTGTGAATTGTGTATCAGAGGAGTCAGATGACTGCCTCATCTCCTCGTTGGAAAGCAAGACGGAGTCCTGGGTTCTGGATTCAGGAGCGTCATTCCATGCCACACCTCACAAGGAATTGTTCGAAAATTACGTCTCCAGAAATTTAGGTAAGGTGTATCTTGGTGACGATCAAGCATGCAATATTACCGGGAAGGGAGATGTGAAGATTCAGCTGAAAGGGTCGGTTTAGAAACTCGACAATGTGAGGCATATACCGGATTTGAGGAAGAACTTGATCTCCATTGGGCAACTGGCGTCAGATGGCTACATGACAACTTTCACAGGTGACAAGTGGAAGATTTCGAAGGGTATTATGACAATCGCCCGAGGAAATAAGAATGGGTCGCTTTATACAACCACAAATGGTTGTGGTTCAATCGCTCTGGCAGAAGGTAAAGATGATTCGAACTTATGGCACTAGAGGTTTGGACACATGAGTAATCAGGGGCTGAAGTGTCTGCATTCAAAAGGAAATTTTCCAGATTTGAAGAATGTTGAGGTTGATTTCTGTAAGAGCTGCATATTAGGAAAACAGAAGCGAGTGAGCTTCAAGAAGACCGGAAGAGTACCGGTAAAGAAGAAGCTGGAACTAGTGCACACCGATGTTTGGGGTCCAGCTTCAGTCTCGTCAACCGGGGGTAAACAGTATTTCGTCACTTTCATCAAAAGGTATGGGTTTACTTCTTGAAATACAAGTCTGAAGTGTTTGATGTTTTCAAAAGATGGAAAGCTAGGGTTGAGAACGAGACAGGTTTAAAGATCAAAAATCTGCATTCAGACAATGGTGGAGAATATGAAGACAATGAGTTCAAGAAGTTTTGCTACCAGAACGGGATAAAGCTCAGTAGGACTGTTCCTGGAACCCCACAGCAGAATGGTATAGCAGAACGGATGAACAGAACATTGACTGAGAGAGCCAGAAGCATGAGGTTACATTCATGGTTGTCAAAACAGTTCTGGGCAGAAGCAGTCAATACAGCAGCGTATTTGATCAATAGAGGACCATCAAAGCCCTTGGACCTCGCTATACCAGAGGAGATCTGGACTGGGAAAGATGTAAAACTTTCTCATCTTAAAGTGTTTGGGTGTGTTTCTTATGTACATGTAGGTGATCATGCGAGAAGTAAGTTAGATGCCAAGTCAGTGAAGTGCACTTTGGTGGGCTATGGAGAAGATGAATTTGGTTACAAGCTGTGGGATGACCAAAACCGTAAGATGATCAGAAGTAGAGATGTCGTCTTCAACGAAAGGGTCATGTACAAAGACAGGAACACACAGGTGTCTGAGCCGGAAGAGCCAGAGTATTTTGAGCCCGATGATGTACTGGATAGTGGGATCATGGAACATATTAAACAGAATGACGAAGAGCAAGGTGTGCAGCCCCAGGCCTAAGCATCTATCCCACATAGAGATGTTCCAGTGACACAGGCTCAAATTACATTAAGAAGATCAACTCGAACTCCTATACCAAATAGGAAGTACATGCAATACATGCTGCTGACAGATGCAGGAGAACCTGAGTGCTATGATGAGGCATGTCAGAGAGAAGATGAGAGCAAGTGGGAGCTTGCAATGAAGGATGAGATGAAGTCGTTGGTATCTAACCGAACTTGGGAGTTAGCCAAGCTGCCTGAAAGAAAGAAAACCCTACAGAATAAGTGGGTGTTTCGGATCAAAGAGGAACATGATGGTTCCAAGAGATACAAGGCATGACTAGTAGTCAAAGGTTTCCAACAAATTGAAGGTATTGACTACTCTGAGATTTTCTCTCCTGTTGTTAAACTAACTACGATCTGGTTAGTGTTGAGTATTGTCGCAGCAAAATGGTTATATCTAGAGCAGTTAGATGTGAAGACTGCCTTTCTTCATGGTGATTTGGAGGAGGAGATATATATGAAGCAACCGGAGGGGTTTGAAGAAGATGGCGAGAAAGAGTTGGTATGTAGATTGACGAAGAGCCTGTATGGTTTAAAACAAGCTCCCCGACAATGGTACAAGAAGTTTGATGTGTTTATGCAAGGCAATGGCTATTTAAGATGCAATGCTGACCACTGCTACTACTTCAAAAAGGTTAAGTCAAGTTTTATTATTTTGCTACTTTATATTGATGACATGTTAGTAGCTGGTGCAGATTTAGAAAAGATTAACAATTTGAATAAGTAACTCTCGAGTGAGTTCGAGATGAAGGATTTAGGTGCAGCAAAGCAGATTCTTGGAATGAGGGTTAGCAGAGATGAACATGAAGGTACATTGAAGCTTTCACAAGCAGAGTATGTTCGAAAGGTGTTACAGAGATTCAGCATAGGTGATGCGAAATCAGTGAGAACACCTTTGGCTAGTCATTTCAGGTTGTCTAAGGACCAGAGTCCGAAGTCAGAAGAAGAGAAGGACTTCATGGCTAAAGTGCCTTATGCTTCAGCCATCGAAAGTCTAATGTATGCCATGACCTGCACAAAACCTGATATTTCCCAAGCAGTGGGAGTTGTGAGCCGATACATGTCAAATCCGGGCAAGCCTCACTGGGAGGCCGTAAAATGGATCCTAAGATATCTGCGGGGTACGACAGAGAAGTGTCTAACCTTCAGAAGAGATGAACTCAAGTTGGAAGGTTATGTGGATTCAGATTTTGCTGGAGAGGTGGATCATAGAATAAGTACCACCGGATATGTGTTCACAATGGAAAGTACCGCAATTAGTTGGGTGTCCCAGTTGCAGAAGATAGTAACAATCTCTACAACTGAAGCAGAGTATGTGGCTGTGACAGAAGCAAGCAAGAAGCTTATATGGTTACAAGGATTATTAGCTGAATTGGGATTCAATCAGGTGATGAATGTGTTGCACAGTGATAGTCAGAGTGCAATACACTTGGCAAAGAATTCGGCATTCCATTCTAGAACTAAGCATATAGACCTGCGCTACCACTTTATTCGATCGTTAATCGAAGAAGGAGTATTGAAGTTAGTGAAGATTGCAGGAACTAAGAATCCGGCTGACATGTTAACCAAGCCAGTTACTACTGAGAAACTGGAGCTGTGTGCAGCTTCAGTGGGTCTTCAAGAGTGAAGATGTGGGGGATGAGCGCACCGTTATTTATCCACTAAATCATCAAAGAAGGATGGAGGATGCCTATATAAGTTTCAGTCTTCAAGTGGGAGATTGTTGGGTTTTGTGAAGCCAGAAATCATCCCGAGGAACGGATTCCAGCATGCAGTGCAGCGCATACCGCGGCGTAGACAGGGAGCCCAAGCCGCGACACGCACAACGTTAAACTACAGGAGGTTGATGCTGTACAGACCGCGGTGCGAACATAGTGCACATACCGCGGGATAGGACTCGATGTTTTCCAGTAAGTGATATGCGGTGTTGACCGCGGCATAGACAAGTACCTACATCGCGGTATTCTGAGTGGTGAAAGACAGTAGAAGAACCGCTGTCCAGGTCGCGGGCTGCAGCCGCGACCCAGACCGCGGTAGGTACGAAATCTGTGTAATTTCAGGAAAAACTTGTGCGAAAAGAAAAGTATTCCTTTAGGGTTTTTTGGCTTACCCTAGTGTTCCTATATAAATACTACTATTTCCCATTGTATTTAGTAGTGCGTAATGTGTGAGAAAAATTGTTAGAGAGAGAAAAATTGTAGAGAGACTGAAATAGAGACAGAGAGATTGTAATCAACTCTAAAATAGTGGATTGAGTGCGGTGCGCTCCGTGGACGTAGGCAAATTGCTGAACCACGTAAAATCTTTGGTGTCATCTTTTCTTCTTATTGCTTTCATATTATTTATTTGTGATTAGATTTGTGTGTGTGCGATTTATTCTCAACAACAAGTTACCCCTGTTGTGTTCTATTCTATTCTAGTTCGTTTTCCTCTGTTTTAATTTGATTCTCATCATATATCAAAGCACTTGGTTCAAAATGACTGAAATTGTTAATGCTGTTGCTGGAAATATTGCTGGAAAGATTGTGGAATACTTGGTTGCTCCTATAACACTCCCATTCAGTTATCTGTGGAACTATAAGAGCAACTTTGATAATCTGAAGGAACAAGTGAAGATGCTCGAGGGTAGAAGAGACAGTGTGCAACTTTTAGTTAAAGTCGGTGAAGAGCTTCTGCCGTACGTTAAAATTTGGCAGGACAGAGTGAATAAGGTCATCGATGAGGCCTCAGAGCCCATTAATGAAGATAATCCTGTGCAAGCAAATATTCAATGTTGCAAGGGGTCTTCTTGTCCTAATTTGATGAAGCGCTATCGACGTAGCAAGAAAGCTGCTGGGAAGTTGAAGGATGTTGTTGGACTCGAGCAAGAAGCTGCGCAATTCAAAGAAGTTTCAAGTCGTACCATTCAAGAGGAGACATGGCTTCAGTCCAGCGATGGTTACGAGGCTTTTGAATCGAGAACTTCTATTTCGAAGGAAATCATTGCTGCATTGTGTAAACCTGATGTGCATGTGGTTGGGATTTACGGCATGGGTGGTATCGGTAAAACAACATTAGCGAAGAAAGTTGCAAGACAAGCAAAGCAAGATAATCTCTTTGATGAGATAATCTTTGTAGAAGTGTCTAAGACACCAGACATACAAAATCTTCAGGAAGAAATTGGAGAAAAGTTGGGCATGGAATTCCATGAAAAGACGGTTAACGGAAGAGCGAGGGCACTATATCAACAATTGAAGAAAGAGGTCACAATATCCAGGGGAGCAGACAATAGTGAAGAAAAAAAGAAAGAAAAAAAGAAGGAAAAAAAGATTCTTCTAATTTTTGATAATATTTGGGAGAGAATCGATTTAGAGATGGTAGGAATTCCCTTAGGAGGCGATTGTAAGGGATTAAAATTATTGCTGACAACAAGAAATAGTGATGTTCTAACAAATCAGATGGATTCTCAATGTAATTTCTCCATTGGTGCTTTAAATGAAGAAGATGCTTTGAGTCTATTTAAGAGCATCGCAGGTACGTACGTTTGTTGACCACCATGATTGTGAATCTTTAGCATCTGAAGTAGCTAAGGAATGTGGAGGTATTCCCGTTGCCATTGTTACCATAGCAAAGGCATTAAAAAACAAGGGACAAAATGAATGGAGAAATGCCTTACGAGAATTGAAAAATTCTTCTTCTGAGAACTTTGAGGGAATCACAAAGGAGGTATATACAAGTATAAAATTGGGTTACAATTATCTTCAAAATGAGCTCCAAGAGATTTTTTTGCTTTGCAGTCGCATGGGACGCATCTATAATGCGTCTATTCAAGACTTGTTCAGATACGCATTCGGTTTGGGATTATTTGTAAATTTTGACAAAATGGAAGATGCACTATGTAACGTACATGTGTCGGTCAATAAATTGAAGGCCACTTCTTTATTGCTTGATGCTCCTAATGAGAGTAAAGAATTTGCTGATTATGGGATTGCTGATGACAGCGATATGTTTGCTATGCATGATGTGGTTTGTGATATCGCTAGATCAATTGCATTTTGAAAAGGAAATGAGTGTATCGTTATAGCTGAAGTCATTCCAAAATCTTGGGCAAATAAAAATAAGCTGAAGAATTGCACGTCAATCACGTTACATAATATGTGCAAGCTTCCAAAAGATCTATGGTTAGTATGCCCACAACTTAAGTTTTTCTGTATGAAAACTAATTATTCATTTTTAAGAATCCCCGATGATTTCTTCACAGAGATGTTAGAGCTTCAAGTTTTACATTTGATTGAAATGGATTTATGCCCACTATCGATATCACTTAGTCACCTTGTAAACCTTCGAACATTGTGTCTAGATGACTGTAAATTGGGAGACATAGTTGTTATTGGAAAGTTGGAAAAACTTGAAATCCTTAGTTTTCGTGGTTCTGAGAAGTTGCCTGAAGAGATGCGTCAATTGACTAGTATAAGGTTGTTAGATTTGACTAATTGTTCCACACTTGAAATTATTCCTCCAAATGTTATATCTTGCTTTACCCAATTAGAAGCATTATATATGTATAATACCTCTATCAGGTGGGAGGTTGGAGGACTCAGAAGAAGGAATGCTGGCCTCGATGAGTTGAAGCTTTTGTGTGATGGCCTGACCACTTTAGAAATTTGTATTCCAGATGCTAGAATGTCAGAAGGCTTGCTCTCCTCACTGCTGGAATGATACAAAATATCCATAGGTTCCGATCACAATTGGAAATATCCTCCTAAGAGTTCCAGAACTCTGAGATTCAAGATTAAGACCAATGACTATACGGATGGGGTTATCTCGCAGTGGAAGGGAATCAAAGAACTAGAATTGTTTGGAGAGCGTAGGTACGACGCAACACACTCAGTATCTTGTGATGCCTTATTCTCTTTGGAGTCATTGGTTCTTAAAGATTTGTACTTGGAGAAGATATGTAATGGTCCACTTCTAACAGATTCTTTCCGCCAATTAAGAACTATAAGAGTCGACCAATGCAATAAGTTGACTAATATCTTCTCATTCTCAACTGATAGAGTCCTTCCAAAACTTCAAAAAATTCAAGTGTCTTCCTGCAAAAATATAGAAGATGCTTTTGCTATTGAGAGAGAAGATAATTTCAACAGCACTGAAGTGACATCATGAGATCCAGTTCAGTCAATTACGCTCTGTGACTCTGATATATCTACCACGGTTAAAAAGTTTCTGCCATAGAGCGAAGACAGCTTCCCCATTGCAGTTGACAAGTAATACAGAGGACAAGATTGATATTCCCAAGTCGCTTTTCAATGATGAGATAAAGGTATGTTTAGATAATCTTGTTCTCTCTCATTTTATTCTCATTTGTTTTAACAAAAATATATATTAGTACCTTCCTGATTAAAAAAAATGTAATGTCATGACTCATGAGCTCAATTAACTTTTAAAATTAGCATAAATTATCTCCCTAACTTTAATTTGTTTCGGAAAAAAGGAAAAAAACTTAAAAATATAAAATTACTAGTCTCCATCGAGAAACTTGTTTTGAAATTAATCACCTGATATTTTTCATAGTAATCAAGTATTTGACAGGCGATTTGGATTGTACAAATCTCACATACTAAATTCCAAAATATCTTTTTATAATTTTAACTTCCCATTTTTCATGAGTATATATAAGGCCATAACGGCTCAAAATAAAGCAAAACTTTCTTTGAACTATTATAATTAACTTTAGGTTTGAGAGAGGATGATAAGACTCAAACCCACAACCTAGCTCTATAGGGAATGTATGAGGTGGGTGTTTGGATTAAGTATTAACCACATCATCTCATCATCAAGCCAAACTTGAGAGTGGAAATTAGACTCTTTACTTTAAAAGTTTATCTTTATATATACTATATTGTAATTCCTACTATCTACCATCAGTCCATTTCTATGTTACTCTCATAATCCATTGCAACAATATCATCTTTGTTAAAAATGCCAATGAGAGAGAGAGAGAGAGTTAGTGAGAGAAGCTTTAAAAGAGAAAGTCAAGAACAGAGAAGAGATTTTAGGGAAAGTTGGGTGACCATCTTCGTGGATAACTTGAATCCGGTGGTGGACATTGCTTGTTTGTGGAGGACTTTCAAGCCTCTTGGCTTTGTGAGAGATGTGTATCTTTCATCCAAATATGGTGGCCGAAAATGCAGGTTCGCTTTAATTCGATTTGAGTCTTTTGAAGAGGCTTTAAGAGTGGCAAAGAAAGCAGATGGCATGCTTGTTTATGGGTGGTCTATAAGGTCGAAGGTAGCAGCGTTTGGCTGGAGTAAGCGAAGAAATGGTTTGGTGAGCTGAGTTGCTGGTGGGAAATCGTATGTTGGTGGTAACAGTGGGAGTAGGACGCAGGCGAGAAACGATGCTGGTGTAGGGCCGTATGAAGGTATTAGAAGAGGGTGTGTGCAGCAAGAGAGATTTCAACACCAAGGTCAGATTTCTCTTGTGGAGACGGTGAATGGTTTTTAGAAAAGACAGTGGCAAAGAGACAATGTATTGGGGTGGTCGAAGAGAAAATGTTGAATGGCTAGCTAGATGTGCTGTGGGAGTCATGAAGGTGTTTTCCGATTTGTCCTCTGTCAATAACAGACTTAAGTCGAGAGATGTTGCTTTTATGTCCAGTTTTTTGGGGGATAATTTCATAGTTTGGAGCTTTGAGTCTGAAAATGAGAGGAAGGGTTTTATTAATGATAGATTTCTTTGGGATGATTGTTTTTCTTCCATGATAAGGTGGTGTGAAGCTTTTGTCCCTCAGAATAGGCTTGTGTGGGGAATATCGGGTGTCCCATTGAGTGTTTGGAGTCCTTTTTTCTTTATGAAGGTGAGCAGTTTTCTTGGTGAGCCATTGATGATGGAGGAGGATTCTTCTGTTAGAAGAAGGTTGGATAGAGGTAGAATGATCATGTTGGTCCCGTTCGATAAACTGGGCTCTTGCAAGATTCAGGTGAAGACGGATGCTGCTTCTTTTACAGTGAGGATGGAGGAGCTTCAGGCGCCGGTGGACTTCAATTGGTTGTCCAATGTGTTGGGATTGAGGTCAAGTTTTTCTGATGAAAGTTTGAATTTTTTACATGGTTTAGAAAGGCTTGGTCCTTTGTCCATAAACGAGGTCTGCAATGATCCCTCTTTAGTGATAATGGGTGAGGCTGACATCTGTGGCAAGCAGAAAACAAAAGACAAAAAAGTTTTAAAAGGTGCAGGGGGTCAGGAACATAATGAGAATGAAAAATGTGGGTTGAAGGAAGTCAATTGCTTCCTTTATAAGCTATCTTTGGTAAAAGATCATGGAAAATGGCAAAGAGCTCGGGTTTCCAAGACTAATAGCTAGGCAAATTCGGTGCCCTCTCACGATGCTAAGTTGAGAATGGATAAGAGAAGGGTTTCAGGTTATAATGAGGAGGGTTGTATTGATTACAACTCGTCTGTTCAGAACATGGAATCAGGTGAGGGGTGGTCTTCGAATTATCATTTGTTGAGAGGTTTCTATTTGAATAGGAAGTTTTATGATGGGCCTGGAGTTTGTAACCAAAATGGTGTGGGCTTGGAGGGCCCAAATACGAGTTTGAAGGAAGGAAGTGTCAGATTTTTAAATAAGGATGAGAGCCCATCTAAAGTGGCCAAAATCCTGGGTTGGTTCTGAAGTCTGGCGAAATGATTATGCCTATTGGTTCTTGTGTTGCAAGTGATGATGTTGAGGAAGTGGGCAGTGGTCATGATGCCCATAAAGATCTTGAATCAGGTGCTGAAGATGGGCATTTGATCTTCTCTTCAGGTGCTGCAGTGTCTTCTCTAAGCATTATGAAGAGAAGAAGAGGGAGGAAAAGTTCTCTTTTGTTGAGGAAACACCACATGAAAACCAGGAGCAGTAGTAGTGCGAGTGATACAATGTTGCATCAAAAGATAGAGGTCAAGGATAAGAAGGTATGGAACCTTGAGGATGAGATTGTGAAGGTGATTGGGAGAGGTATGGCTCTTGGTTTTGATTTCAATGGAAGAAAGAAGGAAATTTAAGAGATAATTGGTATGAGGGATGAGAAGAATGACAACAGGTTTCGTGAGTTCGTGAAAAGTTTGGTTGTTAATCATAAGTTCATTGGGTTTTGAGAGCTATAGTTGTTAGGTTTTGGTTCGTATTTTCAAGTGAACCCAATATGAACCAAACGAGACTCAACTGGTGTGAAACTTCCTGGAGACGTGGGATAATGTTTGGAAGTTGGAGATGGTGTTTGAGGGAGATTTGAAGACCGAAGAAGAACTGAAGAATCGGATTCCAAAAGGAAACGCGTTGCATTCTAGGTGACTTGTAATGGTTTAGGAAGCGGGTGTGCAACCGTGACCCGAATCGTAGTCAATCATAAACATGCGTGGAAAATAAAATCTTCAGCGGAAAAGGAAAGTAATTCTTTTGGGAAGTTCTTGAGCTTGAAGGAAAATGAATACTCTTTACAAGAAGACTTGTTATAAATAGGAAATAGTATTTATATGGAACAAGTAATTCTTGTATGTTTAAGAGTAGGATTTCCTTTTCTCTTAAATTCCCAATAGCTAGTATAAATAGACATTGTAATTATGTTATTTTGTGTGGAGTCAAAAAGAACACCATGTAACATCAGAGAGTGGTAAGATCCGGGAGAGAGACCCAAGGGAATATCCGGAGAGGGATCCAAAGGAATATCAGTGGATAAAGTTAGAGATCCGTAGGTGATATTCATGGGAGACCTAGGGGATATTGGGGGGTTCTTGATGAGGATCTTGTGAGCGTTTGTGAGCTGAGAGTCATGATGTAAAGCTCGTTGTGAGCTTAGGGACTTGGTAAGGCTCAATGGTTTGGGGTTGAGGTGTGAGAGAGAATCATGGAGTATATGGTTGTAATAATTTATCATATACTGGAACTTTCTCTGTCGTCCTGACGGCCCGTGGTTTTTTTACCCAATTTGGGTTTTCCACGTATATCTTGTGTTGTGATTGATTTATTTTCTCTTATCTTATTTTTTTGCTATTTACGTTAATTGCTATGAGTTATGGGCGAATATTAGGCATGACGCTTCCGCGATCATCTGTTCAAATCCCTAACAATTGTCTGTTATTTTCTGTTAGTTTGGCTTCTTGTAATTCTTCTGTGCTTTTTCAGCTTGTTGTGTTGCTGTTGTATTGATATATATATATATATATATTGTTAGCGCACAAACGTTACTACGCGGAAACGTTTCCGGATAGAACACAAACAAACAATAGCAAAAAAGAATTAAGATGAAGAAGAAAATAAATCCAAACACACAACACAAGAAGATTTTACGTGGAAACCCAAATCGGGAAAAAACCACGGCTGTCAGGACGACAAAAAATCAATCCACTATGAAGAAAATTGTTACAACTTCACTTTCAGGATTTTTCTCTCTTTAACCCCAAACCCAATTACACACAATGCTCTCTTTTAGATCTCTCTAATTAATTGCTAACTTGCTCCACACACAATAGCCTAGCTATTATGGTATATTTATATGAATTACAGGGAGTTTAAATCAACAAGGAAATCCTTCTCCTATACGTACAAGAAATACTTGTTCCACATAAATACTATTTCCTATTTATGATAATATTTCTTGTAAGGAGATATCCTTTTCTTTTAAGCATAAGACTTTCCTATTCCAATAAACATAAAAACTTCCAGAAGAAAACCTTTCCTTTTATCGCCAACATTCCTGATCTGGGCAAAATCCGTCATTACCGCTGTCTGGGTCGCGGTTGGCCACCCGCGACCTGGACCGCGGAAAGCTACTGATGTCCACCGCTCAGAATACCGCGGTTGGTGCATTTGCCTCCACTGCGGTCTACGCCGCGCTCTACTCACTGGAATGTACCGTTGTCTGCACCGCTCCCAATGCACATGTCCGCAGCGCGGTCCACGTAGCGGTTCTCTTCAGAATTCGTTTCTTAAGTTCTTCTTCGGTCTTCAAACCTCCCTCAAACACGATCTCCTACTTCCAAACGTGTCCCACGTCTCCAGGAAGTCTCCGCATTGGTGAATTCTATTTGGTAACCATTGGAAATTCGAGTCATATCCAATATATATATATATATATATATATACTATCTTGTATTGATATAATTATTTATTTCTAAGGTTATTGATGTTGAGTTTAGATAGGTTGAAAATTTTAATTATATTCCATTGAGCATCACAAAAGAGTGTACATATATATATATATATATATGTATATTAGGACCGAACTGAACTTTTAAGATTAAGACGAGATTTGTGAGTCATTGATTTAGTTTAAGAAGACTTTAACTAAACTGAAGTATGTGAATCTAATGGTTAATAATTGTAGAACTGATATAAATGAACTATATATATATATATATATATATTATATGAGTGAGTCTCTCATAAAATATCTCTTATTTTAATTTCGGTAAGGACCACCATGAATCACATTGATTTGAATGAATTTTGATCTGAAATTTTTTATGGATGATAAGTTCATTGAAATATCTACCTATGAATAAAATTTGAAAAATTTCCAAGCACGTGAACTATTTATCCCGATTTTTTTAAATACGAGAACATCGGAAAATTTGGTGAAATATAGGAAAATTCAAGAAAATTAGTTTTAGTGCTTGAAAAATTCTCAAATTTATTCATAAGTGGATTTCGATGAACTTATCATCCACAAAAAAATCAGATCAAAATTCATTCAAATCAATGTGATTTCATGGTGGTTCTTGCTGAATTTAAAATAAGGGATCCCTTACGAGAGACTCACTATATATATCACAAATGAAATTCTTTGCTCTGTACTAATTGAGTTTCTGGCTCTGCCATGATTCATATACTGTTCCACTTTAGTACTATCTTAATGTTTTTTGAATGATTATAATGGATGCACTGGATGAATTACCACGAATGTATTTGTGTGAGAATTTCTATCTTTTCTATTGATATTGTTTCTATCTTTTCTGTTGTTGAAGTCACAGTTATGTAGTCTTCAATTTAATGCTACATTTTGACCATGCATGTGTAATATAAAGATCGATATTAAATATTTGCTTCTTTCAGATGGACAAATAGACAAACATTCTTTAAGTACTCTTATAGTATGTCATGTATATGTGATAAATAATTGTTACTTCTTTAGTTATTTATCATACCAAGAAGATTTAAATTAAACAACTCTATCTGCAGGTTGTGTTTCCCAATTTGCAGACCTTGGAAATTTATATGATTAATCATGTCGAAAAGATTTGGCACAACTTACCTCCAACGATGTCTAATTGTTTTCAAAATTTAACTGAGTTGATTCTAAATGGCTGTGATAATTTAAAAGAGCTATTTCCATCTTCTACTGGAGTCACGGAAGAGTCAAGAAAAGAAGATAGGAAGGATTCAATATCGTTCCCTAAATTAAACTGCCTACAGATGGAAAATCTTGCAAAGCTGACAAGATTGTGGTCTGGATATTATATGGAATTTCCATTGTTGAAAGAATTCAAGATAGTCGGCTGTCCTGCATTGGAGGCATTCATTTTCAATGATAAGGTATACATAGGTTATCATATATCTTCTCATTGTTTAAGTTTTTTTTTTTTTTTTTTTTAGTTTTACTATTCTACAAGCCTTGTGATATTCTAAAATTTAATTTAAATTTTCTCCATTTAGTTAGACCTGATTTCGTATTTCTTTATTTTTCGGATATAATTTTGTACCATATATCTTCTCTTTGTTAATGTTTTTCTCCGTTTTCCTATTATACAAGCTTTGTAACCTTTTAAAATTTAGTTTACATTTCATCCATTTAGTTAGACCTGATTTTTCTATTTCTTAATTTTCTGGATATATATTTTCCAATTATTTTCGGATATAATTAGAAAGAATCCTGAGTTACTGATCAATAGCATATTCCCTGCAGGTTAGAGTTCCTAGCTTAGAGAAAATGACAATTTTGCACATGGACAACTTAAAGATGATATGGCACAACCAACTTGAAGGGGGTTCTTTTTCCAAATTAAAGTCATTGGAAGTTTACAATTGCCAAAAGCTACTGACTGTGTTTCCATCAAGCATATTTGGAATAATTTCTCAATCAAGAGATTTGTGCTTCTCAAGCCTACAAGAATTGGTAGTTTTTGACTGTCAAAGTCTGAAATGTCTCTGTGCTGCATCTAATGTTGCAAACGATGAGTACTCTCCTAAGTTTCTCTTTCCGAAATTGACCTCCATGGCACTGTATAAACTACCACAACTTAGAAGCTTCTACCCAGGTAGACATAAAGTGGAAGGGCCTGTTCTGAAAAGGTTGGTGCTGTCTCATTGTGGCATCCATGACACTGACGAGGAGGGCCAAATGCAAATGCAACAACCCCTCTTCTTTGTCGAACAGGTATGTATATATATATATATTTTGAAATGTATATATATGTAATTGTTTTTTGTATGGTCTGCGATATATTTTTGAAGGAACATAACACTTATATACTTGCTTCTTATGATCTGATTGGTTGTTAGGCCTTCCCCTGTTTGGAGGAATTGAAATTAGCTGGAAAACACGTCAAGATGATGTGGCAGGGCCAGGTCAAAAATGATGATTCGACAGGTTTGCCACTTTGTTTCATTCAAAGATTTCAGAATCTGATGCAGGACAATTGGCTTTGGACTTTGAAGAAGAGATGGATAGAAAATTGTCCAAAAGAGGTGTTTCAATGAAACGGGTATAACTTTTCGTTCGGTTGACAGATTTCCTATTATAATATGTTTTCGGAAAGGGTTTTCGAAGCTCCATAGCGGTACAACCGGGGCTTGCCCGGTTGACGTCATTTACTCCCTCAACGGAGCTGTTTAAGATAGGTTATCGGGCATCCGAAGATTTTTATGTTTTTTTTTTGTTTTCCGTTTTTATTTTATTTAGATGAGGATATTTTAGTCTTTTCTGTTTTAGGGTTTTCAAAGCCTATTTAAGCCTTTTGTTATCAGTTTCGAGGTATTGAATAAATTTTACAATTTGGTTTCAGTTTCTTTTTTTTTTCTGGTGGATTCCAGTTTATGTTCTGTTAGGGTTACGCTTGTGATCCTAGAACTTCCGTTCTGCGTCAGAATCTGGAAAAGCTTTCACTGTCATTTAGTTCATACAAAGAGATATTTTCAAATGGAGAGGACCAAACACGGGTAGCGGCACCTACAAAAATTAAAACATTAAATCTTGACGAACTTGATGATCTGAAGTACATTTGGAAACAGAACTTCAAACTGGATTTAATTCTTCAAAATCTCGAAGCTCTAAAAATATGGAATTGTAACAGTTTGATCAATGTTATGCCACCTTTAGCATCTTTCCAGAATCTAACAGTTATGGAAGTCAAGAGCTGCAACAGTTTGATCAACATTGGAACCTCCTCAGCGGCCAAAAGCCTGGTCCAGCTCACTCAAATGAAAATAAGGTGGTGCAAAAATATTATAGAAGTGGTAGGAAATCATGGACATGTAACAGTGATCATTCTTATTTTCGCCATACACCGCTGCGTCAATTGGTATCAGAGCGACCGAGTCTACCTCTGTGCTAGGCTCAGCGTCCACAGACCACAACCAACTACCTTCCTAAACGCCATATATTCACCCTCCATATCTCCCCATAAAAAAAAGAAAAAAAAAGAAACGAAATTGAAAAAGAAAAGACAGCAGAAATTGTGGATCAGCCTCAACAGTGCCAGAAATTTCAAATCAACCTCACGAGTTCCAGACGTACCCTAATCATCATCACCATTAATCGCGTGCCGCCATTCATATCCACCACTTTCAATTTATTTTTCGTAACCAGTTCTCAGGATTCAATTGTTGATACGTTTTTTTTTTTCAGACTTTAATTTCGGTTCTCAATGGGTTTCAATGGTTCTCTTGGTTCCAATAATTATTTTTTAAGCTATAATGATTATCAACCAAGACTTCGATTTTTTTCTGGACATATGAAAACTGAAGAATTTATTAATTGGTTGGAAGAAGTTGAAGAATATTTTGAATATCAGAAAACTGAAGAAAGTTTGAAAGTTTTATTTGTAGAAATTTATTTGAAAAATGATGCATTAATTTGGTGGGAAGACTTTCAAAAGGATCGGAAAAGATTTGGAATGGATATGATCCAATCATGGCCTGTTATGAAACAAGTAATGTGGGAGGAATATCTTCCAAATGATTATTTTGAAGATTTTTGTCATGCAGAAGATACAGTTGAAGATATTTCGTATGAAGTGGAAATTGTCGAAGGAATTGAAGATGAGCCTTGGATGTTAGAAGTTGAAAACTACGATCCAACTGTTGATATTGATTGCACTTTAGATGTGGCTCAAGCAAAACTGGAAGCTAAATCGATTTCCATTGATAAAGTTTCCAAGGGTGACAACTTGTGTGGGATATTCAACCAGATTGACTTACAATTTCTTCTTGACAGATTTGAAAATTCACACAAATTTTTTGGGGGTAATTTGAGGATTGTTTTTCTTCATTTGGATTTTGAAAATCCAACATTGTTGTTGCCATCTGAAGTATATTCGTTCAAGCCAGTAATTGACAAGATGGTACATTTGAAGTATTATCCACCCATACAAAACCTTGCCAGACTCAAGGACGAGTTTTTTTAAAGAGGAGGAGAATACTATGTGGGATGGGAAGAGCTAGCAACGAGGAATTGCTACCGTCCAAACCTCCACAGGTGTCCAGCGGTCCAAGCCGCAGCATTTTCTGCATTCCGTTGGACGTTTGATTTGGTGCCATTGTGGATCTGGGATGGACTACAGAGAGATTTTTCAGTTAGGGCTTACCACTCCCACAAGACGAATATGGGTTCTTCTTTGTTTACTTGTCTTTCCGCATGTTTCAACCTAACTCGAGGACGGGTTCTTTTTAAGAAAAGGTGACTGATGTAGGACAAAGAAGAAGGAACCGCGGTCCAGACCGCGATCTGACACCAGCGGGTCACACTGGATTTAGGCAATTTCTTTATTTTCTTATTTTTTTCAATTTGGGTCTTTTCTTGTTTAGCAAGTTTATTTATTTTAGTTTGATTAGGAATTAAATTTAGGTTTTGGAAATAAATCAAACTTACCTTTTAGGTAAGATTTGATCTTTGTTTTCCGGTCAAGTTAGGAGTCATGAATTGTAACAGATTCTGATTAGTTTTGATATTTTCCTGTTTTAGTTTTTTTTTTTTGAATATCTTATTCAAGTTGTATTAGGATTAGTTTATTATAAATAGTATTATTAATTCCAATTACTGTAAAATTTTAAACTTTTGATTGATTTTAATAAAATCGTTCTTTTGGAACATTTATCTGTCGTGGATTCGACATGCTCTTTGAGGATTCGAGAGCACCATTTTCTAACGAAGATTAGGGAATGATGGCCCCTGCATGGCGGTCCATGCTTGGGTAACTACCGGTCGCTACGTTAAGGTTCATCTGAGTGTGCCTCAGGGTTCGACAAAGTGATCATTCTTATTTTCGCCATACACCGCTGCGTCAATTATTCAAGTCACCATTTGGAGAGAGGTGACCCTGTACAGTTTGTGAGACATTGGACATTGCTCATGAGTCATGTTTATCATATTGAGGGTTCTTCTTTCTATATCTTGAATGATCTGCTTTAGCTTTTATTCATATGTTGCAACCAGTGTTCTAGTAATCGGCCTAGGCGGCTGATTAATCGGTCCAATTCCTCTAGGCGTCTGGCAACTGAGGAGAAAAGGTGAAAATCGGCCACATTCCGCGGTTTCCGATTACTCGTTCACGGCGGCGACTAATCGGCTAGGCAGCCAGGCGGTGGTCAAAGCCGTTGACCGCCTAGCCCTTTTAAAAAAAAAAATATTTTTGCAAAGAATTGAAAACAACCTCCTTTTCAAATTATTAACAATTACAACATCAAACTTCCAAACCTAAACCAATTTTTCCTAATTTTTCCCTTCATCTTCGACCAAATAGCTAAACCAGATTGCCCATTGCTCTTGCCACGGTAAGCTTCTGTCTTCCGTCGCCGGCACCGTCGCCAGGTCGCAGCTGTCTCCGGTTTGCCAGTATATACCCTCTCATCTCTTTTGTTTTCATGTCTGTTTTTGCTTTCTGTTTTTGGTTCTTGTTGGGTGTTTCACTGATTTTTACGGGAGCTTTGGTGGGTTTGGGTGTTTCTTGTGGTTTGTGTAGTGGATTAAATGCAAGTGGGGAAATCATTGAGTGGGGAAATCAATTCAAATAGGGAAATCACTGAAATCATTGTGTTTCACTCTCTTGTGGTCTTGTTTCTTTTCTGGGCGTGGGAAATCACAGAACTGTGGTTAGCTTCAGTCCAAGAGCTAGCAATGGCTATGCAGATTTGTTGGCAAAGAAAGGTTCGAGCAAGGAAGGGGACTTGGTTAGTTGGAGAGATTTATGAGGTTTTACGTTTTAGTGGTGTTTGTTCGGTTTCAATTTCTCTGTTTTCTGGGTTTCTCAGAATGTTTCTTTCTCCGCTCTGGCAATGAAGTCTGATTGTATAGTGTTGTTTTTCATGTTTTGATACTGTCTTTGCTGATGTTTTTATGGGGACTTGTTTTCGTGTATTGGTCTGTTGATCCCTCTATTTGGAGGTGGCTCTGTTTTCGGCTACTTTAGCCTTCAATACATATCGTTTGCAGTTCAAAAAAAATGTTGGCGTGGTATTTCTTTTGTTGGTCTTATCTGAAATTTTGAATAATCCTCCAGACCTCGTGTGTTGTGTTCAACAAGTGCTCTGGTTTTGTTCCTTGACTTAGACTTTTCAAAATTCTCAGAACACTTCAATCCATGAAAAACACACAATGAAATTGCTTGTGCATACTCATTCAATAACTTGCATGTTTAAATTTCATCCACTAAAAACAAAATCTTCATAGTGGGAACCCATTAAAACCGAAATGTAGCACAATAAAAATAAATATATATATATATATATAAAATAAAAAAATTAATTGGATAAAGTTTGACCCAATGTGCACTCAAGATCCGTTTAATGAGTAATTTGACATTTGTTGATTTGGAAAGAATACTTTTTGGATTTAATAATTGGGGATTTGGATTGGTTTATGATTGGATTTGGAAATAATTTGTTGGAAATAATTTTCTTTGGAGTTCTAATTGAAATTTGTTTGTAATTGTGTTTTCCGATTAATCCTCGATTAATCGGCGACTAATCGGCCTAGGCGCTAGGCGCTGGGTCTCCGCCCGACTAGCGCCTAGCGCTTACTAGAACACTGGTTGCAACACTCGTATTCATAAACTATTTCTTATGCTTGTATTGTGATAAAGACTTATTACTAGATTTCTTAATAAGATGCTAATCAAGTTTATATATAATTTAATGTTTACATTAATTCTTTTTCTACAAGTTAATGTTAGATTTATATAGATAAGAGATAACCATTCAAGGGCTTGTTAGAAGAATATAGAACTCTTAATTGTTTTTTATTTTATGTATTGTTATTATTATTTTCTTTTTTTGGGAATTTAAAGAAAGCTGAAAGTTAACATCCGGTTACAAGAGTACCTGGAGAAGATAACAATATGAAATGAATGGATACATTTGTATATTTTATTGTCCATGAATTGAGGTATGTCTCAATGATATTACTGATTTCACCTTGTGTCACTCTCTTTCTAATTAAGTACTTCAGTTCCACATCATAGTTACGAATTTAGCTTCATACTTCAATTTCGATTTTTCTCTCTTTCAACCACAACAATTGTAAAACAATATTAATCAGGTTGTCTATCGCTCACCCTGCAAATGGATAACCATATATAAGTATACAAATGGAAATTTCGATGCGTCAATCAATCCATCATGTTGGCTTGTCTATATATTAGAAAATCATAAAATCAGAAGGTCAAATCTTACAAACAAATGGAAGATGTGATATATACTCTGTCCAGTCCAACAGAGGACAACCTTGGTGAAGCAATTAATGCAAGAAGCAAGATCTTCCAACTACAGAATTGCTACCAAATCGGAAATTCTTCATATTCTCCATAGGCGGACCAGTAAGAAGTATTATTTCGATCTCTTGATCACCTATTTCCGAACAAAACACTAAAATTATAATCGTGGCATCTACCTTTCAATAACCCACCCGCCTACAGTTTTTAAATCCATTGGGATCGCTATCTGTATTCATGTTGTATTTGTGAGACATCCCATGTTTTCAACAATTCAAGCCAAAACAATAAGAAAAAAAAGACCATGAAGCATATGACATCCAACTTTTAAGAATTTAATATTTCACATGGAAAGAAAATAACAAGAAATTTCTTCACCGAAACTGAAGGCCCGAAACCCCTTCTAATGATTACGAAGTTATTTGCTCAATAACAAAGTTCACCACCTAGGTTAGTAATTAACAAGTGAAACCAAGCTTAATTGGTATTTATCCACTACACTCCTTATTCAAAACAAACGAATTTACAGTGAGTGTCAAACAATCAAGCATGATACTGACACAATTGTACAAACATGTAAAATATATATATATATAAACCAACAACAACCCAAGATACATACAATTCAGTTCATCGTTACAGTCACATTGCACGGAAGCTCCATGGATTAGATCAAACACGCAACTTTTGCTTACTTCTGCTTGAGCCACTGACATCTTTAATTGGAGACACCTCATTTATATATCGCTTATTCACACTTCTAGATTTTCTTGTTGGGGCCATCGAAACCCTTCTCTATCTGAACCAAATAAATAACAAGTTAACCAAAAAACTTAAATATATAGCTAGTGATGCATGATCTATAACATATCCCACTTCAAAAATATCTTAGCCAAACTAAACTAAAACTTATTTTTAAATAACAATTTTCACTTTTTTACTAAGTTATGCCTCATTATCTGCAACTTTTACACATAATTCTCATTTCTGAACAATTGAACATGAAGGATTAATACATAATAAGTTGATGAATCGAACACAGCCCAGAAACCCCCGGATGTACAAACAGTTACAGCATAAGGTAAATAAATAAAACCTCTCAAATTCATAGCATAAAAACCACAATGAATAACCATGAGAATCTTAAACTGCTTTCAAAAATCAAAATCCAGAAACAATTCCAAAGAAAGACATAATTTTGAAACACACGTCCAAACCCACCCACCCACCCAAAATAAAAAATTCACTGAAAACCCCAACAACCAATAACACAACCAATCAACTTCAAAACACAGGACCAGTTCATAACCCACCAACAAATCCACAAACACACTTCCAAAAACAACAAAGAATCAAAATTCACGAGTATCTCAAAAACCCCAAATTCAAATTTCACTAAACCAAATCCAAACAACAAAACCACTCCTGCAAAACCCCAACAAAAACAAAAATTCACAAAATCCACCCAAAAAAGACACGACTTTTATCTTCATTATCAGTATAAGCCCTACTTTCACAGATCGGAAACTCACCGTTTATGTTCTTCACGCGATCCGAGACCTGAACATATATATTCATACAGATATATAGAGAAAAAGAGAGGGCTTTTCAAGAGAAAAATCGAGAGAGACCCAAGAAAAAATCAAAATCAAAATCGAAACTTTAAAAGAGATACAGAGAATGAAAACAAAAATTAAAAAATATATATATAGAGAGTTATAAGACAGGCGTTGCCGCGAAACTTGAATATAAAGGAGGCCTAGCCAATCGGGTTGTGTAACTTGTGTTGTCGCAACAATTGATCAAAATTTGTGTGGCGGTGGCCGTACACGTGGCAAGTTGGAGGAGTGTGGAGGGTTTGATTTGGGTATGTTGGATTGGGGTTTTGCCGTTTTGGTGGATAATTGTAGCGGATTAAATTTGAAATGTTTTGGAAGCAGGTAAATTACGAAGAAGTCCCTATTGTTTCATGTATTTCAATTTTACAGCACTCAGTTTTAGGAAATTTGGTTTATGAATCTAACAGAGAGTCTGCATATCTTTTAAATTTCACAAACGTCTTTTAAAATTTGACTAAAATGAAATAAAACACCTCATAAATCTCTCTTAAAACTACAAAAATTATCATGGTATTTTTTTTAAATTGTTAACAATCTCTTAACACATTCATTATGTTTTTGTATATTTTTCAAACTAGATGAATATAATTGCACTTAATTCAGATTTCAAGAGAGGTTAACGAAACACATCACATTCACGTGTGGTAGTGCACCTCCCTTTCTGTGTTGTGGTGGAGGTTCGAGTCTCACTATGCATATTTTTAAAAACCATATCTTAAGAGTTTTCTCTCCGGTGTTGTGGAGTAGATATCTCTCATTATGGGAGTAAATATCTGGGCACAAACAGTGTATAATCTCAGCAGACCCATTATGGAAGCAAATATTTGGGCTGCACATGCTCTGTTTTATATCTACAGACCCACTATGGGAGTAGATATTTGAGCCTCACATTACGTTTTTTTGTAGTATTACGATTAATTCGGTGTTCGAGGGAAATGGTGACAACTCGAACGCACAACCTCAACGGTGTAGATGTGACACGGAAGGCCAAGGATTTGACAGGATCTTTTCAAATCAAACACTACATATGCAGCCCGTATACCTGATCAGTCCAAACTACACGTTTAAAAGACTCTCGCAATCGTACGAGGTTGCAATGTAGTATAAAGACAAAGTAGGGATCGTTCCCATATAAACTAAGGATTTGATTACTGAATTTCGTCGGTTTTGCAAACTATTTGGACAATTGAACTTTAAAGTTTTCAGATTTTAATACGAAAATAATTTGCTGGAAACAATTAAGATCACAAATCACAACAAAGAACGAATGTGATAGTATGATGAAAATGTGCTAGACTACGAATCCACCTCACCCCTCTACTTATACACTCAACTCACTTAAACTCTCAACTGTGCAAGTATGAGCTATAGATTCGTGTTTCCTAAATTGATTTCTAATCTCTCTCGATGTTTTAGAAATCTCATCCACACATACTCAATATATGTAAATTCATTGAACACTATGGAACACACAATTGAATCCTATATGCTAGCCTAGTGATACTCTCACTTTCTAGTCATATATATTGAACATTTTTGCCTATCAAATGATCATTCATAGTGATGGCCAATCAAGATAAAAGCATTAAGCATGCAAAACATTCATATAACTACATAAGCACATGTAGAGGAATTCAAGGAATCACTCGTAAGAATTATGGGTTCAGTTTCATCTTGCTCTAGCACATAAAAAGATTAGTTCATATCAAAACATTGTGCCATATACGTTATCAAATAAGTACAGACCATGGCAAATACAAAGAGAAATAGAGATGGAGTTTAAGAGGTAAACTAGTTGAAGATCTCCTCCTTGCAAATGCTTGGCTCCAATGGCTTCCTTCTTCCAAAAGTCCACTCTTAGCTGCTCCAAGATGGGTTGATGATCCACCTAAGTCGAGAGAGAGCTCAAGCTTTCTCCTGGGGAAAAATAGTCTAGGCAGAGTTCTCTCCTCCTCTTTCTTTTCTTTTTTTTTTCTCCCTCTTGATCGATCCCCCTCCACTTAGAGAAAACCTTCTCCTTAACTTAGAGAAATCCGACCCTCTCTCTCTCCTCTCTCCCTCTGCCAAAAAAGGACCAGCACCATCAAAGGTCATGGGTTCAACCCATACTTTAGACCAATCAAATCTCACTTTCTCTCTCCCACCATACCACCCAATCAAGCTAGGCGTAGGATCAAAACCAACTTACAATCAAGATCTCCACGTTGGCTCTCTTAAATGAAAATAGGAGACAAGGCTCCACAAAATCTGGGTTAGGAGCAGAAAATGTTGAAATCTGGAAACAGGGACTCTGCTTCCACGGTACGATTCCCCGGTACGGCTATAAGAACGAACCGCGGAATTCTTCAAAGCATCCACTGTCAACTTCTGCGGTACGATTACGCGGTACGCATTTTCAACTTCCGCGGTACGCGTACCGCGGATTTCTTTGCTGCATTTACTGCCAACTTTTGCGGTTCGTTTACGCGGTACACATTTCTTCGTCCGCGGTACGCGTACCGCGGAATTCTTCATTTCCAGCTGAAATCTTCGTTCCGCTCCAAAATTCCTCCGAAAATGCATCATGGGACCCCTAGAGCAACGAGGACCTACACAGAAAATTTAGATCATTAAAAAGGGGCCTGTATGTGGATACAAGAGCAAAAATATAGGAAAAATTGGGGAACGCAATGCAACAAAATGGACTTATCAATACCTAATCCCATATCGAGGAACCACATATGCTTGTAAAATACACATGGTCGGACGTTGGACTCGAACCGTTTACCACAAATGTGGAGAAAAGGGTGAACTACCACCTGTGATATGAAATTATGTGCTTTGAAATTTGTTAACAGCTTATATTATGGAGATTGATAGATGAATTGACTGCCAAAAGATATATTGTAATTTCTTAGAAGTCTTCTCTGAAATTTATTATATAAAATCTCTTGTTATTATATATAAGATCATATTGAATTTTTGAAATACATTTATTCTGGTGAATATTTTAGAAAAGTTTTCTTAAAAATCAATGTACAGTGAATGCAAAAGAAAATTTTGAATATGGATAAATATTGTAAATTATTATATTTGTCTATCAGATCATTGACCTATTGATTGTCGCTACACTAAAAAAATCTCCAAAGAGCTACCCATTAATTTTCTAGAACATTAAACAATTTATAGATATTCAGGCAAATATATATAAGGTAATTACAAAAGTGCTTTTATGTTTCATAGTTTCAATCTTGTTTGGTTAGGCTTTTGAAAAACCACTATTGGTAAAAGATCTATTAGAAATAGAGTTTTTGAAGAAAAAAATATAATTGTTTGGTTTTTTGTTTTTAAAGTGTATTCGGAGAAGCACCTCTCCATGAGTTTTTGCATAGTAGATGTTTAAACTACTCAATTTAAAATAGACAATCTTAAAAACCCAACCAAACAACTCTGAAAAACTCAAATAGACATTTGTAGACATTTTGAGACAGGAGAAAGTTCAACCAAACGAGCACTAATTATGTAAATATGCTTCTCAGATATATTAATACCAGTTTTAATATGGCAGGCAATTGAGCCCAAAAATGGAAAACATTTATATCCTCTGCATACAACAAAGGTACTACGATATAATAAGCAATTATTTCAAAAGCACTTCATATATACTTATTTTATTATTATCAAGTAAATTAAAGACACGCACATAATCTCTAAGTAGAGATGATTGTGCATCTCCCTTCCACTCTTAGTGGTCAGAGGTTCAAGTCTCACCATGTGCATTTTACAAGTATGTGTGTGGAGTTTTCTTCCGATTTGTGAGAGCAACCCTCTCTCCGGTTGTGAGAGTTATAGTCCATATGTAACCTCTCCCCGATAGTGGGAGTAGTATTCCAGACCGTACTTGTAGAGTCTAATTAATCTCACCAGGTCCCGGCAGTAGTTGTATTTCCAAAAAAAAAAGTAAATTAAAGACACGACATTTTTTGTTGATTGTATTTTCACCCTCACACGCATAAACTATGTTAACACTTGCTAAGAGCTGATTATTATTATTATTATTATTTTATCATTTCAAAAGTGCTTTTATATATAACCCAGGCTTTCTGGGTTATAAACTGATTGAGCCATTGCAATACTAGATATTGGTTCCTTTTTCCCATGCTTTTGTTCGATTCTCGAGGAAAATCAAGTGTCTAATGGCTCGATTGAGGCTTTTACAGGTTGTTGTAGTCAAGCATGGATATTTTGGTCAAAAGAGAGAAGATTTGGGAGGAAAATACAAATATGAAGATTTTTGGGCGTAGAGATGATGATGTTGTGGTGGAAGTGTCGTTTAGGTGGACAGTGGCATCAATCACAGCCATTTCTGTTGTCCAAGTGCCATCAAGGTAGACCGCAACAATTCATGCTAAGCAGCCAGC
Organism: Dipteronia sinensis; assembly: GCA_033220585.1. Lineage (NCBI taxonomy): Eukaryota > Viridiplantae > Streptophyta > Magnoliopsida > Sapindales > Sapindaceae > Dipteronia > Dipteronia sinensis. The sequence goes on from CM065642.1 coordinate 6,236,845, forward strand.
GCAGTGAAGCCCAACCCTGTCCGCAATTGAACCGCCGTTCTCCTAAACAGTGTCAAGATCGCGTCCAGAAAACTAATGGTTTTCGCGGTGTTACTGTTGATGTTGCTGTCGCTGTGAATTGGGCACATTATGGAAGATCAGATGATGTCGCGGTCGTACTGCCGTCTCAGCATACCGTGGCAACCGCAACGGCAAACTTCAAAGCCATTTCCATGATCGAACTGCCGTTGATCCAGACTGTGTCAGTCGGGACCAGGACACCTGTACCAGCTCAGCAATTTTATTGGAATGTTGCTCTAATTGGAATCCCATATAAATACCCTCATTCTTGTCAGATCCCCCACACGAGGATTTCATACCCAACAACAAATATTCCCTTTCATTATTCCTTTTCACACATCCCTCCTTAGATCATCAAATCCATCAATTCTTGGAAGATTTTGAAGAAAGAAGAAGAAGATTCTCAAGTCAAGGAAGCTCACATGGTCTATTTGGGTTTTCCCTACACCTTTTCTTTGTTTTTTTATTTTCCATTGATGTGTAACTAAATCTTTATCTAGGGGATTAATGTAACCATATTGGACTACTCTATATAATTAATTGTTCTATTCTTCTTAATTCAATTCTGTTTTAGTCTTATTTACTAAATTAATTATTCTATTCTCTCTCCCATGATATTTTATGGCCTTAATTGATGTGGGTTTGTGGTTTAGTTTATCTATGAGATTGGGGTTTAGATGTGAATGATCTTTTCCATTTGAATCTCAATCACAAGCTTAGTAAATAGGGGAACTGATGTGTACATGGCCTTGCTATATCAACTTGGCTTAGATTTTTGTGAAATTAGGGATCTCTTATTGCTTGTCACATGGCCTTCTGTGAGTGGTAGGAAGAACCCTAGAGCTAATTTTTAACATCTTAAAACAAGCCCTAAAATTGGATTGAAGTGCTTAATGAGACCAATTTAGTGTATTGAGTGATCTAAGAAAGGTTGTATCGATTCTTTAGTGTTTTCTCCATATATCCATTCCTTGTGTTTTTTGTTATGTTAGCTTTAGCTTTTAATAACAAAGTTGCAATTTAATCAATTTCAAGAATTCAAGTGTTTTTCCAAAATCAAGCATTATGCAATTTAACTTTTCGCACTTAGAGTAGATTTTCCTAGAATAATTACCATTTGACCGATAGAATCACTGATCTCTCTGAACGAACTTTTCATTTTAAATTGAACGGATTTTACTGCATCATGAACTTATGACGATCAGTTTTTGGAAAACCATTGAGTCAAAATATGGAAAATATTCATTTTCTCTGCATACCACAGGAATATTGCAATGTGTTAGTATAAGTTTTAGCAGGAAAAATATATATTTCGAAAGCACTTCCTACTTATTTTATTAATTTATCTGATAAATTAAGCAGAGGCATATATAACATTTTCATTACATGGGAGATGATCAAGTGATCTAACCATGTAATATACGTATTTGGTTTCATATATAAATAATTTCATAATATAATAACATAATTAAAAACCACATTATTATAATCAATCGCAATCGTCCTTTGATCTTCCATCATATCAATCACCCCCTTGGTTTTGTGCATCTCATCGAGGCTTCCTTGGTCTGGGGTAGAAGAAGACGGCTGATTAAGGTCTACAGCCTATTTGAAAACCCTAAATTCTGGCAATGATCATCAAACATATTATATTAACACACTTATAGGGAAAAAAATCTCTGGAAAAAAATATTAGACGGATCGAATTGTAGTATATATCATTACCTTTTTCGAAAATAAGTTAATGTTCTTATAAGGTTTAAAGACACATCGTATCAGACATTGATAATTTTTTTTCTAAATAAGTATTGCAGGTCTTCATCTTTTGGATAGTTTTGTATCAAGATTGGTTTGGGCGGATTTTCCATTTTTTTTCTTTGTTTTTTGTTCAAAATGATTGAAATAATATGTTAGTTTTCATCTGCGAGTTCAATCTCATATATATATATATATATATAAATATATATATAAAATTATATATATATATATATGATAATAATGCATATTGAATGGTGAATGATTCTACCTAGGTACAAACAAATTACAAGTATATGCATGAATCATGCAAAACAAATATGGATGAAACAATTTTATGTCCCAACTAGACACAAAGTCATGAGATACGATTTTTTTTCCTTCCTAACAATAAATTCTGACATTAGATCAAAATGTTGTTTGTATTGCTCAAAAACAATCTGGTTCGAATTTGCAAGAAACAGAAAAACAATAAACGAAAAACATCACGTTAGGGAAATAGAGGCCCGTGTTTCACACGGTGTCCTTAAGACAATTTCGCCGGCTAACACCGTATGTGTATGGCGATTGTCTCCCAGGATACAACGATTTAAACAGTAGATGTGTAGAACACAAACCACTCTCAGCGAACTCAAATTGAATTCAAACTTACCAAGACACGAAGAACAGAAGAACCGAAAAGAGAACAATTATTTTCTCTTAATTTCGTGATTTCCAGAATAATCTAATGAGGAAAATAGATTAGGGTTTAAATAGAAAACCTAATCAGTACGATTGATTTTGGAAATACTTAATTACTACGGTTGTAATGATAAAGGAAAATAATTAAGGAATAATCTTCAAAAAGATATATTCATAATTAAACACTGATTCTGATTACTTAGTGATCAAGTAAGTATCAGAATCCAAAAAGGAAATCAACTCCTTCCTTAATCTAATTAATTTCCATAACCTAAAATGGAAATTAACTATTTCGTTAGTCAACTTTTCCTTATCATTTAAACCGTCTAACTTAGAGAAAAATAAATTGAATTAATTCTTTCCTAATCAATAAAATGTTGATTTAGGAGAAAAGAAATTTAAAATAGTAGCAAAAAGTCGATTGTACTCTCACGGTCCAATCGGTGCAGCATTCGTGTACGCAGGCACGCCCACACACATGTTTATAAACTACTGTCACATAACCACTTATATACCACATATAAGTGTTTTCCCCAACCAATGTGGGATGCACATTTTTCCCTACACAATGGGCTCACCTTGAGACTCAATTTCTCATTCACCCATTAATAATTTTGTGAGTTTGAGTATACCGTTTCGAAGCTCTCACGGAGGAGAATTCGAATATACTTTGATCTTCCATTTTCATGGAATCAATCATACCCAACTAACACTCTCAAAATATGTGTTCATCACAAAATTTCCAACACAAAATAGGGGTTTACTTGGACCTGATAGAGGAAAGAATTCCTCACACATTCTTGAAAAATATGTATAGTTATACTAACACACGCTACTGGAGAAGTGTTGAGATTTGTGCTCATGACAAATGAGATTTAATTAACCGGTTCTTTGATCAAAAGTCAGCAACAGTACTACATAGTTAATTATATTCATGACTAATTTATTTTCTATCACCCAACTCAAATTTAATGAGCCATTTCATGTTTAATTTCTATTTTTTTAATAAATAATTAAACTTAATTTTCTTCCAAAATCTAAGTAAATCAACATTGACTTACAGGAGACCACTGTCCAATGTAGTTCGGCGGTAAATGAGCTCATTTAATCTGTTAATATCTTGGGTTTGAGTCGCCGCTATTACATGTGGTATTTTTTTTATAAAAAAATTGATAGTAGAAATGTTTTAGTATCATGTGAGAGATGCATATCATATGATATAATATAAATGGATTTGGGCATAAACGCTAAGCTTTTCTCTATCGATAGATATCGGTTTCTTATTAATTTATGTCTTTAATTTATTGTTTTAAGTCAGGTTTTTAGTAAACAAATATCTCGCTAGCGATATCTTTGAATAATTCTGTAGTAGTGATGACTGTATGGGCTGCCAGAACAGATATTGTAATTTCTTACAAGTCTTCTAAGAAATTAATTATTATATAAAATATCTCATTTTATTAATTTTAGGATATTGATTTGTCAATGAAGTTTTGAAATATGCTTATTCCGGTATATTTGAAAACTTTTCTGAAAATTCAATGTATACCGTGACTGCAAAAAGCCAAAAACGTTTTTGAATAGAGATCTTTGTAAATTAATTCTGAGATTTTTTTAATAGATCATGACAAAAACAATAATCCCTAACCGTTATTACAAATAAAATCCAATTTTGTTGTTTCGGCGGTTTCGGTTTCAAATCAAAATGATTGAATTTGACGAAAAAATCGGTTTCAATATATATTGTTGTAATTTCTTAGAAGCCTTCCTCATGGCGGCCGGGTATGCCTAAGGCCTAGGCGGCTGCCTAGACCGATTACTAGAACCATGAACATGAGTAATTATTGAAGCCTTTAGATAAATGGAATTTTATTTGTGATCAGTCACCACAGTACTAAAATGCATGTGATTGATGATCACCAATCATAGATCTTAGACCAAAATTTGTTATCTATACTAAAAAAGAAGCCACCCTCGTCTACCATCCAATAGCATTTCAAAGTGTAAGTACATTTTATGCGTTCTTTTTTATCATCATAAACGTCGATCTTCTTTAATTGTTTGTCATGGCGCATTTCGCAGTAAAAATGAGTCCAACGAATAAATGACTCCCTGAAGCTAAAACGAAACTCATCGTCCTTCCAAAGAGTATGCTCGCCGAGATCATCATCCTCCGACCAACAGTGAATAACCAGTGGTTTCTCGTTGTAATAGAACCATTAGTGATGTGAACAGTGTACTTTCCAAGTGATGCATCAACGCTCGATGCAAATGTCGGCGCTGTTTCACCAATCAAAAACACTAAAAAAACCATTAACAAAACATACAATTTCTCACTCATTCTAATTCCAGACATGTTTGATAATTATCATTTGTATTAAATTGAGCCTATTTATAGATAACATCATGAAATATATATGATTATTGGATTGCAAAAGATAACAAGTCAATCCAAATCCATTATTGGATTGACCACATTTATTACATGTTATGATGATATAATACCTTACAACAATAAATTTATACCGTTCATGTGGTATAGATAATAAAATAATAAATATAAGATTCAATCCATTTATTAATTTACTGTTATGGTAATTGATACCCTATATAAGTATATAACAATAAATATATACTATTTGTAGCGGACAGATAATAAATATAAAATTCACCCATATCAGCATTACATTGTTATCACTTATCATATATAATAATAGTCTTTTTTCTACTTTTAATGTAGTTGTGACAAGTGACAACTATAAATCATATATCACATATAATAATATAATAATAGTTTTTTTTTCTATAGTTGTGACACGTGGCAACCATTAATGTTATTAACTTTTTTAAAAATATATCATATATAATCATATAATAATAGTTTTTTTCTTACTTTTGATGTAGTTGTGACACGTGGCAATCATAAATATCTCTCCTACTTTTGATTTAGTTGTGACACGTGGCAACCATAAATATCTCTCCTCATGCATATTTTGTTTTTAAAGAAAATTTGCATATATTTTTTTACGGTTTTTTTTTCTTTTCTATTTTTAACCTTTTTGTTTCCTTTTCTTTTTGGTTTTTTAAAATGTATTAAATATGCATTAAATACATAATGATTATATTCAAAAATAAATGTTTTTGAATTTAATTATTTTTATAAATGATTATAAATAAATATTTTTTAAAACAAATTAAAATATTAATTGTAATACCAAATTAATGGTAATCCATTTTTTATGGAACTAATGGTAATTTTTAAAAATACTATTGGTAATATATTAATGATAACATAACAAAAAATTATAATAATAATATCTAGTCAAATATTAATGGTAACATATTAAAAACATTAATTATTACTTTCAATTCAATAGATTCTTTTTTTAAATATATGAAATTCACTAATATTTTTTAAATGGTAATTAATAAATATTTTTATAAGATAATAAAAAAAATCCACTATTCTTTGCATCTCTATAAAAGTCTTCACATTTTTTTATTGAATCATTTAGGAGAGCGATGCTTGAAAAAAAATCTAGAAATTAATATATTAAAAAAGAAGGAATGTCTTTAGAAAATAAGTGTGGAAAGGCTTGACAATAACCTCTATAAAGTTTTTATAAAAACACAATTGAATACCACAACAAGAATTTTTAGAATAAACGTTTTTATAAAAAAACAATTGTAGAAATGGTATTTCCGAGTAAATTGGGGTGTATTTAGGAGTTTTTCTCTGATAGACATATAACTATGAGCATACTTATAGCACACTGACACACCTCAACGTATATGTAGGTCAAATTCTGGTTGAACTACGATAATTTCTTGGTGTTGTTTACTCTTTTGCTTTGATTTTTCTGTTTAATATCTATTTTTAATATTTCTTGATCTGCTCAGTTTGGTACTTTGTTTATGTGTTCTTGTTTGTAAGTGATTCTTACAGCTTTTATAATGAAGAACATGTTGCTGTTAGGAGTTTGTGTGCACCAGATTTCCTAACAGTGGTATCAGAGCGAGAACTAGGATCAACCGGTGGCCAAGCCTTTAGTTGCTGCTCCACCTGTGGCTGAGCCTTCAAGTCTTGAAGACTTGAAAATACACTCTAAACGTGTGTCTAATAACCTTAAAAGGGGGGGTTTTAATTAAGTTAATTACCAATTTTCCTTGATTAGTCAATATTAACAATTCACCTCATAAACAAACAATATAAAATCAAGTACTAAAAGCAGAAAGTAAAATACACTTGATTTTTTACATGGAAACACTTCAACAAGGGAAAAACCATGAGTTATCCTTCTAGCCACACCGATCCTCAAATCCACTTTTGTAATGATGTTTACAACCTAGGTTGACCTCTAGTCACACCATTCTCGGTCACTAACCCACCACTACTACCCAACGGGTCTTTATAGTGAATTCTTGATCACTTTGCTTACCAACCACACCTTGGTTGCAAAAGTTCACTTGCTTGTGCACTACACCTTGTAGTCACAAGACTTAACTCTCAAGAAGAGATTAACAACCTAATGTGAATATATGAATATTCAAAATGCAATTAATGTTAGGCAACACTAAATAGTTTATCTAGAGATTATGTGATGGCAATACGCACAAATCATAGATATCAATGTCTATATGAATGCTCATAAAGACCTAACTAGATATAGATATGCAAGTCTAAAATCTAGTCATCAAACAAAGCCATATCAACATAAGTTATCACACAAAATGGCAAGGATAATAAATGCAATTAACAAATGCAATCAATAAGTCCTAATTAACAATATCTAAATGCAAAGCATGTAGATTTAGCTAGGGGCAAATATGTCTTAAATGCAAGCTATCACAAATAAAACCCAATCATGTCATAACTCATGTGAATATGCAATCAATGCATGAGTATTGCAATTAATATGCATTAAAGACTAAACCTTGAGTAGATAGAACAATTAATGAAAGATGAAGTTTGTTCTACTTACCAAGTCATTCAATGAAGAAGACCCATGATGAGATGATACATGACTATGCTTGGATGCTCATGGGTTTAGGTTTTGGAGAGTCAAAAAACAAGTCTTGGAGCTTCTCTCTCTAAGAAACAATCTCTCTCACTAAAAATGGGTTCTTGAAGCTCTGAAAACGACTTGAGGAAGAAGAGAGAATAATATAATAGGGCAAAGCAAGACTACATCGTTTTGACAAAAATTGCCCAGAAATAGCCCTGTGCGCAGGTGGGTGACCCGCGCACTCACCCGTGCACCCACACACATAACTCAAAAAGTGTGTCTTCCGCGGGAGGGGTTGCGGGAGGAGCGATGACAATATGTCCCCTGAAAACTGCTAGAAAATGTTTTGCGGGAGAGGTCGCGGGAGACACGACGATAAAATGTCCAGCGAGAACTACTAGAGAGAGTTTTACGAAGAGGTTGTGGGAGGAGCGACGAAAACGAAGTCGCGCAGAACACACTGATGTGTAAAATCGTGTTATAAAATACTCACCCACAAGTGCACGAATCCTGAAGATAAGTACAGCGATAAGTAAGGATCGTTCCCACGAGGAAAAAGTGATTTATCAATTAAAAACTAGTTCTAATTCTAATTAAACTAAAAGTAATCAAAAAGATTATTGGTTGAATGATTAATCTAAAAACTAAATTAAATTCAACTAAGAAAACAATGAAAAGAATTGGTGTTTGTGATCAAGAGAAGAAGAACTAGGTAACCGATGCTCCCCATATGTAATACTCAATGTTCATCAATTAAGCTCCATTAACAAAATTCAATCCAAATTAAGGTTCATTCTTATCATAATTATGGTATTACCATTATTCCTACGCTGGTTTAACCACATGCTTTCAACCACTACTCACCATTTTCAAGGTGTAAGCAATAACCAAAAACCCATTACGTGCAAGAATTTGTGAACCAAAATTGTCTCGCATATTCCTATATCAAGAACAATTATACTTATTCAATTGAAAAGTAATTAAGACTACCTATATTCCTATAGCACAATCTCAATTAATAAATTATCCAAACCCTAGACAAGCATCAATTAATTTCCATAGATAAACACAAGTCAAGAATCAGGACATATAATGAATTGAACAAATCTAAATTCGAATTGATGAATAAATATAGAATTAAATCAAAACAAGAGCATTACATAGGTTCACATCGATTCCCTACTATGTAATTAATTACACATAAAAAGTTAAAAAAAAAGGGGAGAAAGAGTTGATAAAACCCATGAATGTCTTCTTCAAGCTTCCAAGTGCAACAATGGTGGTGTTGTGATGGGGTACAGCCCCCTTGGTGGCTTGGGACCTCCCTTGGCTTCTCCATTTTCGAAATTAGGGTTCAAAGGAGTTTAAATAGGCTTTAGATGCTAAGCCAAGTCCTTAAACAACAAGGAAATCAATTCCCTTTTAGAACTCTACATTTTTGGGATTTTATTTCTTTCCTAATCCACTAAAATTGATTACTTATTGTAGGAAGATAAGGATTAGATGTCTACTTGCTTCCCAAGACTCCCACTTATGTCCAAGAAGGTAATATTTCCAGTTCCGACAACTTGCAAAATAAATCTCATCACTATTCACGGAATTATGATTGATCTGACCATTGGCTACTAAAATGGGCATAACCTCTTCTAGGAATATCGAATTGCGATCCAAAAAGTGTACTAGAAACTAGACTTCCTGGGGCTTCTATCCATAGGTGGTAGGACACACAGTTCAATCCGAGCTGAGTGATATGGACCCCGCAATATTGCTGTTTTGCATTGGCCGAAATTCAGCCTTTCCTGGAGTGTTGCGTTGCATAGACAGCAATTGAGGTTGATACCTGGGAAGCGGTATAGACCGTGGAAAAAAACAGAAATCCAATTGGAATGTACCGCTGGACGTGCTGCGGTTGAAGACATGCATGGAGAGCGACCTACGCAGCGGTTGTTGACAGTTTTGCCTTTTTTCTTCACATTTAAGCTCTTTTTCCTTAAAAGAATTGTTGAACAACTCATCTAAGGGAATGCGACCTACATATGCTCAACAAACACATAAAATATCTAATTTCACCCGAAATAAAGCACAAATAATAGGAAATAGATACCTAAAACATGTATAGAAATAGACCTGATCACACACCAGCGCAGTGCACGGGCAGCAGACCCGCGCACCTCAACAAGAAATGCATGTTATGAGTGAAAACATGTAAGGACTTCTACCCTAAGTCAAGCCAGCCAAGATGCAATAAGGCACACATGCATAACAACTCAAAGGCATGTAAGTGTGTGGGTGTGTGCAACAACAAATGCATGTCAATACAAATGCATGAGATATGAGTGTGTGCAACTAAACCTCTTCAAAGATAATTAAGCACAAGTGAACTACCTCTTGAAGTTCATGAGATGACCGGAAACAGTGTCTTCGAGAAAACCATACTATGAGAACCTATGCTACCCTTACACAAACATCCCCAATATGATTTGTCATGAAATAAGCCAATCATAAAAACGAGGTTCTTACAAGACTCATCTGAAGAAGAAATCAGTGACTCTGCTAGTAGTCACGATGAGGTAACAGATTCTAACTTTGGTAATTTTGGTAACTTTAATTCAAACTATGTTGTCATGAAATTTGAGATAGATAAGTTTGATGGCTCTAGAGACTTTGGCATATGAAGAAGAAAGGTGAAAGCCCTTCTCTCCCAGCAGAAATTCTCAAAGCCATACGAAGACCCTGAAAAACTGCTTGAATCATTAACTAAGGAACAAAAGAAGATATTTTAGAAATGGCCCTAGGAACTATAATCTTGAATCTTTTCGATAATGTGATTAAGGAAGTTAATGAGGGAAAAACAACTAGTGATGTTTTTGAAGGAAACTAGAGAATCTTTACCTTACTAAGTCTTTAACTAATAAGATTTACCTTAAGGAAAGATTGTTTGGCTTTAAAATGGACCCTAGTAAGAACTTAGGACATAATCTTGATGAATTCAAGAAGATGACAATAGAATTAGCTAATGTTGGGGAAGATAAGAAATTAAGTGATGAAAATGAGGTTATAATCCTCCTAAACTCTTTGCCTAAATCCTTTAAGGATGTGAAGGCAGCAATCAAGTATGGCAGAACCTCTCTGAGCTTAGAAAAGTGTGTGTCAGCTTTCAAGTCTAAAGACTTAGAACTTAAGATAGAAAAGAAAGATGGTGGGGAGAACTTATTTGTTAGGGGAGACAACCAGTGAGGAATAACAATAATAATTTTCACTATAAGGGTAAAAATAGAAGCAAAATCAACTAATAATAATAGGTCTCAGTCTTGGAACAGAAATAGCACCAGAAAATGCTATTTCTGTGGTAAGGAATGACACATTAGGAAGTATTGCTATGAACTGAAAAGAAAATCAAGATAAGTCCTATAGTGAAGGAGATGCAGCTGTAGCATCCAAATCCTAAGAACCTAGTGAGGCACTCTCTGTGAGTACTGAGGACATCAAAACTAAGTGGATCATTGACTCATGTTGTTCCTTCCACATGAGTCCAATGAAGGATTGGTTCATAGAGTTCAAAGAAATCAGTGGTGGAAGTATGCTGATGGGAAACAATCAGCAGTGTATGATAGAGTGAATAGGGTCTGTTTCAGTGAGAATGTATGATGGGATGGTTAGAGTTCTAAAATATGTTAGATATATGCCCTAACTTGAAGAGAAATCTAATTTCTCTAGGTGTCCTAGATGAGGAAGGCTATGTTATAAAGCTGAAAATGGTGTCCTAAAAGCTTTTCGAGGTTCCTTAGTAATTCTGAAAGGTGACAAAAGGAATGGTTTATCTGTGTTGAGAGGAGAAAAAGTCACTGATGGTAATGCCTTTGTGGTAGCCAAAAACAGTGACAAATGAGTCTTGTGACATTTAAGACTCGACCATATGAGTGAGAGAGGCTTACTAGAACTTAGCAAGAAAGGTATCCTAGGTGGAGATCAAGTAGCTATGTTAGAATTTTTTGAAAATTGTGTCTTAGGCAAGCAACATAGGCTTAGCCTCACCACTGCCCAACATACCACCAAACAAATCCTTGAGTATGAGTATGTTCACTCGGATTTGTGGGGACCAGCTAAGGTTCTCACACATGGTGGAAATCACTATTTCCTTTTCTTGATAGATTACTATTCTAGGAAAATGTGGATTTACCTTTTGAAATCCAAAGATCAAGCCTTTGACTGTTTTAAGGCTTGGAAGAAATTGGTTGAAAACCAAACTTATAAGAAAGTTAAGACACTTAGGGCAGACAATGGTTTAGAATTTTGTAATGAAAATTTTAATAGGTTTTGTAGTGGATGAGGGAATACAGAGACATAGAACAGTTGGGTACACTCCACAACAAAATGGAGTGGCTGAGAGGATGAATAGAACTATTTTAGACTAAGGTTAGATGTCTCTTAATAGGTTTTGGTCTAGGTCAAAGTTTTTAGGGAGAGGCTACTGCTACAATCAGTCTACTTTATTAATAGGTCTCCCTCTACTGACCATAGGTCTTAAAACACCTAGAAGAAATATGGGCTGGGAGACCACCTAGCTTTAAACACTTGAAAGTCTTTGGAATGTGCAGCTTATACACATCAATCAGAAGGAAAACTTGAACCTAGGTCTCTCAAATGTGTGTTCCTAGGATATCCTTTAGGTGTAAAAGGATACATAATTTGGCTTAGTGACCAAAAGAGTTTTAGAGTTATAATCAGTAGAGATGTTGCGTTTGATGAGTCTAGAATGCATTATAAGGACAAGGACCAGCCAACTTAAATCCCTACCAGATCCTTCAAAGGATGATGGGAATAGAATTCAGGTGGAAATTGGCAGCCCACCACTTGGTCTTGTCACGGTTCAGACTGATCCTATTGAAGAGGATATGCATGCCCATTCTGATGTTGATATTCATGTGGATGTGAGTCAGAATCAGCCAGAGATAACTAAATCTCTAGCTGATTACGAGCTGGTTAGGGATAGGGCTAGAATGATTATAAAACCTAACAGTAAGTATACCTATGTAGATGTTATTTCTTTTGCATTTTGCACTAGCCAAGAATTAGAAAGTGTTGAACCTATAAGCTATAATGAAGCTGTCAATTACATTAATAAGAAAAAATGGTTGCAAGCCATGAGAGAAGAGATGAATTCTCTTGAGAAAAACATAGCTTGGACCTTTGTAGTAAAACCTGAAAAACATAAAATTAAGTCTTGTAAATGGATCTATAATATCAAAGAAAGTTTAGAAAAGGATGTACATCATAGATATTAAGGCTAGATTAGTGGCAAAAGAGCTTTACATAAAGAGAGAGAATTGATTATAATGAGATTTTCTATCCTGTTGTAAAGTATAAGACTATTGGGATAGTTTTAGCATTAGTTAGCTATTTTGACATGGAAATAGAACAATTAGATGTCAAAACAACATTCTTGCATGGAGACTTGGATGAAACCATCTATATGTCTCAACTGGAGGGTTTTGAATCCAATTCTAAACCCTTCCATGTGTGTCTTCTTAAAAACTCTCTATATGGGCTTAAGCAAGCCCTTATACAATGGAATAAGAAGTTTGATAGCTTTACTAGCATAGGTTTTTATAAAAGCAAGTTTGAGGCTTGTTTTTATTTTAGTAGTGAAAATGTCAATATTATGTTTACTTGCTTTTATATGTTGATGATATGCTAATTGCTAGTGAGGACATGTTTAGGATTATAGAGTTAAAGAAGAAGTTGAAGTCTGAATTTGATACGAAAGACTTAGGAAATGCTAAACTGATTTTTGGTATGAAAATTATCAGATTTAGGGAAGATAACAGATTGTGTTTGAATCAGTCTAGTTATTTGAATAAGCTGGTTGACAAATTTGCAATGAGAAATTGCAAGCCTGTCAATGTCCCTATATGTGCTAATTTTGTGTTGTCTGCTTGCCTTGTCACTTAGGACATTAGAAGAAAGTAGGTATAAGGAAAATGTTCCATACTCTAGTGCTGTAGGATCATGTGATTTATTCCATGATAAGCACTAGGCATGATTTAGCACAAGCCATTAGTGTGTTGTCTAGGTACATGGCAATCCTGGGAAAGGCCATTAGAATGCTATGAAATGGCTTCTGAGATATATTAGCTCTACTACTTCTGTAGGCTGAATTATGACTGCTCTAATAGTGTATTAGACTTAGATGGATATGTGGATTCTGACTATACAGGTAATAGAGATAAAAGGGGTCCACCTCCTCTTATTTCTTCACCATTGCTGGCTACAGTATTAGTTGGAAAAGCCAACTACAATCAGTTGTGGCACTTTCAAGAACTGAGGACCAAATATATAGCAGTCACTGAGGCTGTAAAGGAAGTCATTTGGCTTCAAGGTGTTCTAGGTGAAATAGGTATATTTAGAGGTATAGTAGTAATCTTTACTGATAGTCAAAGTGTTTTGCACTTGTGTAAAAACTCAGTCTTCCATGAGAGGACTAAACACATAGAGGTAAAATATCATTTTATTAGATATAAAATCTCTGAAGGTATTGTTGAGGTGGAAAAGATTTCCACTGAAGAAAATCTAGCAGATATGGGAACTAAAGTGATTCCCTATATTAAGCTCAAGCATTGCTTGAACTTGTTGAAAATAAGTGATTATGACTGATTTGTTTGTTGTGTTTTGAGCTAGTTTAAAGGAGCTTGCTTTGCTATATGATCAAAGATGAACTAAGGTGGAATTTATGGATATTCTTTAATCCATCTTAGATTCATCAGGTGGTCCATTGAAGAGCCCTCGTACAAGCCAATGTTGAGCCCAATAGAAGCCCAAAAGTGCAGACCAAGAGAGACCCAAATTAGAAGCTTCAGTCAACATAAGTTATTATAATCCAAACGATTTCATTTTGGATGCTTTAAAGAGATATCAGATAAGAATGAGTCACAGATTGCAATATGTGATAGCTAGTTCCTATTGGCTCCAAGGGATTGTGCACTTACATGTGGAAGATAAGCATATATAAGTGAAAGGATAGATAAAGTTGATTCATTCTATTGTTTTTGGTTAAAAGATCTACTGGTTTCCAAAAATAAAAACTCTCTCTTCTGTCTATTGTGTTCTTGAGTGATCTTAGTAATATCTTGTGAAAGCTTTGCATCTGTGAGTGAGATCTTTTGTATTTGTGAGAAAAGTATTGAGTTACTGGTTGTATTTTCTCTTGAGAGGTTGTATTGTTGGTTCGATTTATTCACTGAAAGTGAGGGTTTTGGGATCTATTGTGTTAGAGAATACTGATGGGTTTTCTTTAGGATTTCTGGGTTATTTGAGTATATGGCAATGAGCTAACTACGACAAGTGACACACAGGTCACAAAAGAACAAACAAAAACATCAAGAAAAATGAAACGACTCCCGACCTATGCAGTCATTGCCCACTAGAGAAGAACAGAAAGGAGAAGTAGAGAACCACTGATCGGTCTATTTCTATACTATATTTTAGGTCCCTATTTCCTATTATTTGTGCTTTGTTCTTCGAGTGAAATTAGATATTTTATGTGTTTGTTGAGCATTTGTAGGTCACATTCCATATAAGAGGTGTTGGATGTTATTTTGGAGAAAAGAAGCGAAAAGATGAATTTTGGATGTGCAGATCACTCATATTACAGGCCCCATATCTCTCTCCTCAGTTTGAATTATGTGTCTGACCACCTATGGATGGAAAGCCCCGGAAGTCTAGTTTCTGGGGAACTTTTCGGATTGCAATTCCGATATTCCTAGAAGACGTTATGCTCGTTTTAGTACCTGATGATCAGATCAGTTATAATTCAGTGAATAGTGACGAGATTTGTTTTGCAAGTTGTCGGAACGAGAAATATTACCTTCTTGGACATGAGTGGGAGTCTTGGGAAAGAAAGTTGTTACCTAATCATTATCTTCCTTCAATAAGTAATCAATTTTAGTGGTTTATGAAAGAAATAAAATCCCAAAAAGGTAGAGTTCTAAAAGGGAACCGATTTCCTTGTTGTTTAAGGACTTAACCTAGTATCTAAAGCCTATTTAAACCCCTTTGAACCCTAATTTCGGGATATACAAGCCAAGGGAGGTACCCAAGCCACCAAAGGGGCCGTCCCCCACCATTGCATCACTATACATCACCTCACAACTTTCATTCATCTTTACACATCGAAGATTCGAAGACGAAGAAGATTCAACCATTGAAGACTTGAAGAACTCATTGAAGGCTAAGATGAGTTTTATCTTTTCTTTCTCTTCTCTTCTTTTCTTATTTTTTCCATGTGTAACTAAATCTATACTAGGGAATTAATGTGAACCTCTATGAATGCTCTTTGTTAGAATTGACTATATTTTAATTAATTCAAGTTTTGATTCATTCAATTCATTCTATGTCTTAATTCTTTATTTTTGTTAATGCATGATTATACGCTAGCATGAATTTAGGGTTATGATAATTTAACAATTGAGTTTGGAGTGTTGATTTACATGCAATCTTAATTAATATTCAATTGAATGAGTAAAACTGATCTTAGCATTGATTTATGCAAGTAGGTTTTGGTTCATTAGTTCTTGCACTTAATGGGTTCTTGGTTGTAGTTTGCGCCATTGATTTATGGGCAAATTATGATTGAGAACACTTGATTCATCTCATGATCATACGGTAACAATCATACTTATGATAAGAACGAATCCTTAACTTGATTAATATCTTTTTCATAAGTCAATTCGAAACATTGAGTACACATAGTAGGGGAGCATTAATGACCTAGTTTTCCATCCATTGATCACATCTCAACTTTCCTTCAATTGTTTTCTTTAGTTTAATTTAATTCAGTTTAGTTTAATTAATTCACCAACAATTTCCGGTTACTTTTAGTTTAATTAGAATTAGAATTAGTTTTCAATCAATAAATCATTTTTCCTCGTGGGAACGATCCTTACTTGTCACTGTGCTAATCTTCACGATTTGTGCACTTGCGAGTGAGTATTTTATAACACAATTTGACACCATCAACCAGCCACGAATCAACTTCCAAGCCTAAAGCATGCTTGGATAGAGCGTCGGCCACCTGATTACTCTCTCTAAAAATATGCGACATCTAAAACTCCTTATTTGAAATTTGATAAATGGACATTTTCCAAACCTGCCGCACACGCCAAAGAACACTATCAGAACTAGAATAAAGCAGTTGAACCACATAGGAAGAGTCGCTCTCTAGCCAGATCCGATGCCACCTGAAATGCCAAACAAAGTTAATTGCCATTGAGGCTGTAAGCAGCTCAGCCTCAAAGGCAAACACTTGACCAATGGGGATAGCAAAAACATATTTTGTTTGGTTACACCTGACAAAGGGGATAGCAAAATATAAAAACATATTTTTTTATGAAATTTCTTCTTTCACCTTTGATATATTTTGTTTGGTTACAAAATGGCCAGAGTTCTATTAAAGATTGTGAAGGTTCTTCTAGTCACCATTTAGAGATTAGAGGTGACCCTGTCTAGTTTGAGACATTGAACCTTGCTCATGAGTCATGTATTTCATGTTGAAGTCAAATGTGGGGGGTTCTACTTTCTATATCTTGAGTAGGGCTGGTCCTATAGGGGGAGCAAACCCAGCATTTTGTCTGGGGCCCCCAACTCTCCCAATCTACTTCTTCTTCTTTTGTAAAAGCAGGTGCCTTATCATGACCCAATCTATTTAAGTTTAAAAGAGCCCAATCTCAAACATTTCATTGCTTTTATTTATTTAGTTTTCTTTTCCAAATCAAGACGCAATTAACTAGCTAGTTCAATTCTTCAAATGCCCAATTGAATTGTGATTGTGAGACTATCCCTATTTGAAACAAAAAAAACAATGAAATAATTAAAAACAACAAGACCTAATGACCTAAAGGCTAAACAAATCAAAAACAATTTTGATTACTTTGAAGAAAACTCTCAGTTGACTGTGCAAACTTCGTTGGCTCTCTCTCATTTTCTTGAAACTCTCTGTCTTTGTCAATATTGAAGGTATGGATTTTGTTTTCAATTAATTACTTTGAATCTTTAATTTTTATTAATTTTGATTATCTATGACAAGTTGATTGTGTGAAATTTTTTGATATGTTGCTTTTTTTATTTATTAAGTTTAGAGTATGTTTTTTTGGCTTTTGCTGATAAAACAGAGGAATAGAATTTATAGAAAGAAGTCAAAGAGAAACTATAAGTTAAAATAGTATACTACCACATGTTGATTTTGACTCATCTTTTAACTATTTATTTTGTTTAAAATAGTATCCACTAATTTTAGGCTTTAGTGATATGTATGTGTATTGTGTAGTCAATTTGTTAAGCTTTTCTTGAATCATTTATAATGGAGAAGGGGTTCTTTTATAGGCCAAACAAATATTACTAGATTTTATTTCAAATATATATATATATATATATATATATATATTATTGAATTTAAAGGGAAAATAAAAATACAAGTTAAAATAAAATAATCGTGTATTTGTTGTGAAATAATTGACTTTCACCACCTAGAAAATAGTTTGCAATTAATTCTCTTGATCTCATTTCCTAATTCATTGTAGATTCAATTCTTCCTATACCTATATATAGGCTCATTGTATAAGCTTTTCAATATACAGAGAAATAAACTGATATAATTGGTTTGCTCTCATTCTTTCTCCTTTCTGCTAGTATTATTTTCTATGTTTTATGCTTTGATTTATAACACGTTATCAGCACGAATGCTTTTATTTTATTATCTCTTCTTCTTCCTTTCTTATATTAATAATAAAGGTTTGCAACAAGAAGATTGCATTCGAAATCAGAACTAGAAGTTCTTGATTCAAAAATAAGAACCAGAAGTTCTTGATTTGAAAATAAGAACCAGAAGTTCTTGAATCGAAAAAAAAAGAACCAGAAGTTCTTGATTAGGAAAATCAGAACCTGAAGTTCTTGATTCGAAAAAAAAATCATAACCTAAAGTTCTTGATTCGAAAAAAAAAATCTGAACCTGAAGTTCTTGATTCGAAAAAAAAAAATCTAAACCTGAAGTTCTTGATTCGAAAAAAAAAGTCAGAACCTGACGTTCTTGATTATAATATAATTAATCAGAACATGAAGTTCTGATCAATTCCAATTCCATCAGAAATCCGAAGTTCTGTATTCCAATTCAATCAGAACCAAAAGTTCTAGATACATATGGATCCCAATTTTAATCAGAATCCAAAGTTCTGTAAGCATAGTTATTGATCCAATGTTTTGAAAATGAATTGAATCGGAACCTGAAGTTCTGTATTTCAATTTAATCAATCAGAACCTGAAGTTCTAGATTCCAATTTAATTAATCAGAACCCGAAGTTCTGGATTTCAATTTAGATATTGAACCTGAAGTTCAAAATTCTAAACATTATTTAGAACATGAAGTTCTAAATCTTGAAAATTATTTAGAATCTGAAGTTCTAAATCCTTGAAATTATTTAGAACATGAAGTTCTAACTCTTGAAAATTATTTAGAACCTGAAGTTTTAAATCCTTGAAATTATTTAGAACCTGAAGTTCTAAATCTTGAAAATTATTTAGAATCTGAAGTTCTAAATTAGATTTCTCTTTTCAAGAACATGGATGAACAATCTATTTCAAAAGGGAAATTGGGGCTATTATGTTTGATCGACAGTGGAACAACACTCGAGATAGAAAATACTTCTGTATTTAACCTTGATCAAAGCCAAGGTAAACATTATATCTGGTCCTGCAGACCTAATAGAAGGCTCTGGAAAAGCCACAATTATATTGACAAATGGTACACAAATAAGCATAAATGTTGCTTTATATTCTAGTGGATCCAGAAGGAATCTACTTAGTTTCAAAGATATCTGTAACAATGGATATCATATTGAGACTATAAGTGAGAATAATAGAGAGTACCTCTATATTACATCACATGTCTCGAGCCAGAAGCTCATTTTAGAAAAGCTCAATGCTTATTCGTCTGGATTATATTATATAAATATAAAACCAGTTGAAACCTATACAATTATGAACCAGAAGTTCACAAATCCAAAAATATTTTTACTTTGGCATGATCGTCTCGGTCATCCAGGATCTACTATGATACATAGGATAATTGAGAATTCTCATGGACATCCATTAAAGAACCAGAAGATTCTATTGTCCAATGAAAATATGTGTACCGTTTGTTCACAAGGAAAGTTAGTGATCAGACCATCAATTACAAAAGTTGATTTTGAATCCCCATTTTTCTTACAATGAATTCAATGAGACATATGTGTGTCCATCCACCGAGAGAGTGAACCATTTAGATACTTCATGGTATTAATTGACGCATCCGCATGATGGTCACATATTAGCTTATTGTCTACATGTAATACTGTATTTTTCTAGATTGTTGACGCATGTTATTAGATTTTGAGCACATTTTCGGTTTATCCAATCAAAACCATACGAAGAATAATGCTTTTTGTTGTGTCGATGGCAGTATGTTTGATGCCAACAGAAACACATAGTGAATATGTGGGTTGTGTACGTATGAAAGAAATATAGTGAAAAAAAATACAAAGAAATACTTATTGCAGGGTTTTGTATTTGTGGATTATTTCCAAATTCATGATCATCGTACGACTAATGATACAACCAGTAGATGATTCTTCTTCTGCGGTAAAATTCGAATTCTCAGTGAACGGTATGTAATCCGAAAAAATACTTTGTTTTATGCATTATACATATCACCTTGGTTAATTATCATATATTCATTGTTTACTTGAGGTTTTTTTGAAATTTGCTATGGTTTTTGCACTTGAAAATGATATGTGGGGAAATTATGTTTTTTTTCTTTTGCTCCCGAACAAAATCATTTGACTTGTCTGATTAGATTGATTGATATCATTCCTGAAGTGAATGTTAAGTCATCTAATTGTCATGGTGGAAAATTTTGGTCAATGCTCCGGGAGAGCTAATTGTATGTTACAAAGTGAAAAACAAAATAACATATACGTGACACTATGTTATTTTAATAGATCCAGAAGAATCTATTTAGTTATAAATATATACATCATAAATATATGTTGTATTATTTTATATTGTCTCATGCCAGAAGCATGACATTCTATTCTTATAATTGAGTTTGTCATATAGAATCTGCAGATTCTTTAGTAAAAGTCCCTGAAGGACAATATGATAGTACAATATATATCCATGAAGAATGGTATGACGGTATCAATATGTCTGAAAATGACATTTTAATGATGCAAATAAATCCATGAAGGATAACAAAATAAGGCGAACAAATAAATAAATTCACGTCGTTAGGGGGAGAAAAATACAATTAGAAAAATCAACGACGTGAAATTGCAGTTGGCATGCATCATATTTATCTTATATTGATCATTCTTTGAAGTTCAAAGGATCATTCACTTGCAAATTGCTTATTCGAATGAATTTATTAATTGCCAATATATTAACCCGGGTGATTGTTCCTGAAGAACAATTTATGCAAATGGCAACAAATAAATTATTCTTGGCACACTAGAAGTGTGAAATTCGACATTTATTTAAAAGTTATTATTCTCTGAAGCGAATATGAAAGATCATGATCATGATAGTTAAGACTAATGCTCGAGCTATATGTAATCCTTATCAAGACTCTCGAAGAGTTAAATGTCTTTGAAGAGACAAAAACCTTTTTGAAGAGGTACAAAGTAATGAAATGTGATCTCCTCCTCTGAGACTCATAAATTAAAGGGATCTCAATTGCCCATGCAAAGGCACATATACTGGAAGTATATAAGTATTACAGTTCCCCATTGTACAATTTTACAGTAGCTCTTTAAGAGGCATATGTAGTGTAAACAAAAATGGAGATCTTCTATAGTGGTGCTCTGCACATTACGAACTGATGAGGATCTTGAACCACAAAAATTGTGGATGAATGTCGACATAATACTATTGTCCAATAGACAGAGCCATATTCATGGACATATAGTGTAAACGCTTGAAGACGTCAAACGTTTTTTGTTAAAACGATTATTCGTACGAAAATTAAAATAGCGAGATATAACTTATATCTCGAAAAGAAGGGTTTACTGCAGAAACCCAATATTGATCATATGCAAATATTTTATTGCATTTATGTGATCATAATAATCCCTGGAGGATTCAAAATGCCGGAAGCATATAATTCAAATTCTCGTAACTTATGTTCAATAAAGAACCAACCATTTTAATATGGTTTGAAGCAATTCAGAAGAATGTGATAAGATTGACTTAGAGAAAACATCATAAAATTGGCATATAAATTAAAGTTCTTATATGCCTTATGTGTATTCATAAAGACATCGGAATCCGAATTTGCAATTGAAGCAATATATGTCGATGACATGAATTTAATTGGAGTTCTCGAAGAGCTTCTAAAACTACTGATCATTTGAAACAAGAATTTGTGATGAAAGTTTTGGGGAAAACAAAATATTGTTTCGGCCTGAAGATCGAACATATTTTAAATGGATTACTTGTTTCAGTCTCAATATGGATGCGTCTCATTCTTTGAGCATCCCCATGGTTGTTTAGATCTTAAGAAAGATCAATTTCGATCTAAAGATAATGATGGAATGATACTTGGTCCAGAAGTACCGTATTCTATTACTGTTGTATTATATTTAACACAATGCAGGAGTTTATTATCTCAATATATGAAGATAATGCTACTTGTATTACACAAGTCAGAGGACGTTACATCAAGGGAGACAAAACCAAGCATATATCACCAAAGTTCTTATACACTCATGAACTTCAAGAAATTCGACAAATTGATGTCAAGCAGATAAGGTCTACAAATAACCTTGCAGATTTATTTACGAAGACTTTTCCAACTGCAACATTAGAGAAATTGATATATGGCATTGGGATGCGTCGACTTAGCAAACTACAAGATTAAGAATGAAGCATTTTTTCAGGGGGAGAGCATTCTTCATTTGGACATTTGTCCACTGCACTCTTTTTCCCTTGATCAGATTTTGTCCCATTGGGTTTTCCTGGCAAGGTTTTTAATGAGGCAGTATTTAGCACGTCCAATATTTTTTTAGAAGAATCTCATAAATTAGTATCTAGGTGGCATACGTCCAAGGGGGAGTGTTGTGAAATAATTGACTTTCACCACCTAGAAAATAGTTTGCAATTAATTCTCTTGATCTCATTTCCTATTTCATTGTAGATTCAATTCGTCATATGCCTATATATAGGCTCATTGTATAAGTTTTCAATATACAGAGAAATAAACCGATACAATTGGTTTGCTCTCATTCTTTCTCCTTTCTGCTAGTATTATTTTCTATGTTTTATGCTTTGATTTATAACAGTATTCTTATTTTTTGTTATTGTTGAATACTTCAATCAATCGATTAGACAATATAATCTGTTATATATGCATGTATATGTGTTAAAGTGAAGAAGTGAAGTTAAAGAAAAATAAAATAACTGGAAATTTTCATTTTTTGGCTTTATATGAGGCTACGATTTTTGTTAATATCGGTAAATGGATCGGGGCCCAAACTGGGTGGAAATGGCCCTGATCTTGAGTGATCTGCTTTAGCTTTTATTCATATGATATTGTTGCTTGTGAAGTGTTGCCGCACTCGTATTTATGAACTATTTCTTGTGGTTGTATTGTGATAAAAACTTATTACTAGATTTCTTAATAAGATGCTAATCAAGTTTATTTAATGCTTATATTAATTCTTTTTTCTACAAGTTGATGTTAGATTTATATAGATAATTATTCGGGACTTGTTAGAAGAATATAGACGGGATTTGTTAGAAGAATATAGACTCTTAATTGTTTTTTTTTATATATTGCTATTATTATTTTCTTTTTGGGGAATTTAAAGAATGCTGAAAGTTAATCTTCAGTTACAAGAGTACCATGAAGAAGTTAAGATAACAATATGAAATAAATTGATAGTCATTTTTATATTTAATTTGTTGTGCATGACTGTAAGTTGTGTTAATCCCTTCCTAATTAAGTACTTTAGTTCCACATTCATAGTTCTAAATTTAGCTTCGTGCTTTAATTTTGATTTTTCTCTTTGAACCACATGTAAAACAATATTAATCAGTTTGTCTATCACTCAACCTGCAAATAGATACACATATACAGGTATAAAATTAGAGGTTTCAATGAGTCAATCAATCACCAAGTTGGTTTGTACTTATATTATTAATTAACAAATACAAGGTATAAACTTTTTGGCACTTTATACCACCAAAACTTATCAGAAAATCAGAAACTTGAATCTTACAAACAAATGGCAGATGTGATATTCTATTCAGCAGAGGACAACCTTGGTGCGGCAGTTAAGCAACAACAAATACCACAACTTCCAACAACAGCATTGCCACCACATAGAAAATTCTTCATATTCTTTGATGTCTGGAGGCGAGTTCAAAAATTTTCTAGCAACTTTTGAAGGGCCCATTTGAAGACTATCGTCATTTTAATAAGTTATATTTAAAATGCACCTATTATGGTGAACAGACAAAAATGTCCCCCAAAAGTACTCCCACGTCAGCTATTTTGAAAACCTATGTTTCATTTTTTTACTTTTCATTTAACAGTGAGAGACTTGAAAGAGTAGAGAGAGAAGTTACTGCGACGGTTCAAGGCAAACAACCAACAGGGTTTCTACAGTCACCGCCGACAATTTCTTGAGTATTTCGATTTTGATTTCGATTTCGTTGAAAAAGAAGGTATGTAACTTGAACGATTTGATTTTGAAAGTTAATTTGATTGTGTTTTGTTGGGTTATTCATTCCGTTTTGTATGTATAATGTGGTTTCTAGGGTTTTTAGTTTTAGATCTAGTTTCTGGTTTCTAGGGTTAGATTGGGGAAGACGATGAACAGTTAATAGGTTATTGAAAGTCTTGGACTATGTTATAAAAGTCTCGGACCATGTACTAAAAGTCTCGGACAATGTTACAGAAGTCTCGGAG
Source organism: Dipteronia sinensis (assembly GCA_033220585.1). Lineage (NCBI taxonomy): Eukaryota > Viridiplantae > Streptophyta > Magnoliopsida > Sapindales > Sapindaceae > Dipteronia > Dipteronia sinensis. Next base: position 6,261,340 of record CM065642.1, read on the forward strand.
ATTGTAACAGAAGTCTCGGACAAAAGTATCGGAAGCTTACGCAAAAGTCTCGGAAGCTTACACAAAAGTCTCGGATAAAAGTCTCGGAATCGTATACAAAAGTCTCGGCTCAAAGTCTTGGACCGTGTTACAAAAGTCTCGGACGTTGTTACAAAAGTCTGGGACTTTCAAACCTGGTAATACCGTCTGAGACTTTGGTCCGGGACTTTTGTATACGTTTCCGAGACTTTTATCCTAGACTTTTGTGTAAGCTTCCGAGACTATTGTACGAGACTTTTGTTACAATGTCCGAGACTTCTGTAACATTGTCCGAGACTTCTGTAACATTGTCCGAGACTTTTAGTACATTGTCCAAGACTTTGATATTCTGTTCCGAGACTTACTGAGAAAAATTTCCTGATATAAAATCTCTATGGTTGTGAATTGCAGATGAGGAATACGAGGGATTTGAGGGCCATGTTAAAAAATCCCCAGTCTGATTGGTATGACGCTAAGATTACTCACCACAACCAAATGGAAAACCTCCAAGTAATGATGCAGCACTTAATAGAGTATTGGAAAATGCTACTGAAGAGCGAGAGATTTATCAGCAGTCATGTTTTGGCCATTTCCAATGCATGCAGCGAGGAATGGCTTTTTTCGGTGGTATTATTGATTGTTTGTTATTACGTGAGTTACACCACGATGAACCCAGTGATGAGATGAGATGAGATTTATGTTGGGTCCTTGTAGCGTCCAGTTTTCCAAGGTAGATTTTTGTTTGATCACTGGGTTGAAGTTTGGAGCCATCCCAGACACGGCGGTATATGAGGATGTCCCGAATGACTTACATCACAGGTACTTCGGTGGTCGAACTGCAGTCACCTTTGATGAACTTGAAGCAATGATTGAACAGGGTCAATGACAAGAGCAATCCGATACAGTGAAGCTATGTCTCTTGTATATGTTGAACTGTGTTTTGATTGGAGCGGAAGAGAGGAATTTTGTCCCTATATGGCAGTTGTGCATTGTTGATGACTTGGATGTGTTCAATGCATTCCCGTAGGGTTTGCATGTTTACAAACACTCCATATTTGGGTTCAAAAAGGAAATTATCTCTAGGCCGACGAGGTATAACTTTACAGGTTGGCATACGCCCTACTAGTGAGCCTTTGAATTTTTATTACCACTAATAATTTAATTATTGAGTTGTTATGTTTTCCAACTAACCAATCATATTTGTGTTGGATTTGTTGTAGGTTTTTGCAATTGAAGTTATTCAAACCCTTGCCACGTAATTCGTGACTCCGAGGGTAATTGAATAACCCTTGCCGCGTATTCTGAAGTGGAACTTGACCCAGCGACCGAAGGGAGAGAAACTGGATAAGATTTTCACTGCAAAGGTAATAATCTAGCTAGTAAACTTGTAAATATAATTCTCATTCCGCTAAAGGTAATAACGTTTGTTTTGATTGTTTAAAAATTGTAGATGTTTGCGGAAGAAGAACTGGTCCTCACATAAGCGGAGAGGGTTATATGGTACTACCAGGGATTGATAAGGTAGACAGTCTGTACCTTCATGATGTTGCAACTGGTGACTATACTGGGGGGAGGGGGATAGGGGAGGGATCTCCCATCATCTGCAGAACATGTTAGGGAGTTGAGAGAGGCAGACATCGGCACACGAACTAGATCCAGGTCCCTTGTATCCGAGCAACAGAGTACTGATGTTGGTGCACCCTAGTAATGTCCCTGCTACACCGAGTAGTGTCCCTGATGCACTTGTCAACCCGATCCGAGTCAGATTAGTGCGTCATGCTACATATTCCGTTGATGCTGACCCTACATATACAAAGCATGCATGTGGAGGCACCACAAGTCATACGGACCGACCATCTCCTGTACGAGAGGTATATACATACATTGTTATTGCGTAAGGTAAATCTGAGATAAGAATTTGAATTATAACTCTGACGCATGATTTTCTCATTCAGGTGGTACCAGACTATTTGGAAAGTTGGTTTACCGATATTATTAGTGTCGTCGAAGCATTACGACAGCAGGTCCTTGAAGAGTGACGAGGAGAGACAGTCGCAACACCAAGAGTTGGTCCGTCTGATATCTAGTCTTCAGCGAAGGCTGACTGAGATGCAGCACGGATGAGCCGATGGTTGATGAGGCTACAGGAGTGATGGCTCAGCAGGACATAGGCACATAGGGTGTCACAGACACAGCTCATATACAGACCGTAGAGTCTGCGCATCGGAAGACTATAGCTGCTGAGGGTTCGGTTCATACTTCCCTGGCATGAGACTGCAGCTGCTGTGTCACATACTGAGTCTACTCCGCAGCATGTCGGTGCAGGCGTGCCAGCTGTTGATGGACAGAGTCAGCAGGACACCGCAGGTATAGATAGTGTGCCGTAGAACCCTACAGCTATGATAGATGCTGCTAGGGTTGACAGTACCAGTTTAGAGCCAACGGATGCACCTTCAGTTGCTGCTCAACAAGAGCCTATCCCTACAGTATTTACTACATCAGCTGTGTCGTAAGGGGCGTCAGGTAGTGGAGGCCCAGCAGACGCGGAAGAGGTCTAGGGTTAACTGACCATTGTGGGTGCTCAAACGCGGTTGGAAAATAAGTACCCCCTACACTGACCCATGTATGCGGAAGAGGTCTAGGGTTGTGGTAAATTTTACCATGCGGAATCAGTTGATTTGGAACAGCTGAAGGAGTACCAGCGATGGAAGAAGGACAGAACATCAATGTATAACACTATTATTTTTGGTAATAATTGCAAACAGTTATGAGTACCACTTCTTAATTTTAATGTGTATTCAGTCTTTAATGATACATGATGTGGATTTGGACATTGCGGTCGGAGTCACCTGGTTCGATGACTTTAGAACCAACCATACAGAGTTGGAAGACACGGTATGTATACGTATTATGTATTATACATTGGATCGTTAATTTATTTAAGACATTAAATTAACATTAGCTACATTTCCTTCTTTTAGCATATGGATGCATATTTGCAGATTGTACGGAAGTTCCAGCGTGCTTTTCTTGATGTCTTCAGTCAGAGCATCGAAATCATTGATACACAGTTTTATGTAAGTTTGTTGTTAATTGCTATATGATATTTAGTTTGGTAATTGGTCTCTATTGTTTTTATGGTTAATTGTTAAACATACATAAATGTACATTCAATGGGTGAAGATGTTCGATGATGTCGACAAACTACCTACAGACAGCTGGATCCGTACTGACTCACACCTAGCAAGAGGACGCTCTTATTTAGGGCCCCGAGGACTTAGAAAGCTTGGATGTCGGCCGTGGCACGAGGTCAACACGGTGAGTGTGTTGGATATTGGAAATTTGAATTTCGATTTTTAATATCAACGTATCTTACATAACTTTACATTGCATTGTAGCTTTTGTGTCGTACAATGTTAGCGGGTATCACTGGATTATGGTCCATATTGATCTGGTTAGCCGGTCGATCCATTTTACGATCTGTTCCAACAGGATGTTCCATTTGAGCATAGGAACAAACATGTTGTCTGCTTACATTGATGCTGTCACATGCCGGTTTTTATACAAACAGGATGAGTAACCAGCCAATCTGTAAGGTGGAGGCCGCTAATATACATATGGCCATAGTCCCAAAATCTCAGGTGCCACAACAATCAAAGGGGAAAGTTAAGTTAAAAGTAAAACTGAAATGACATTGTTCAATTTCATTCAATTTTAATCACGTTGTTAGTTTAATTGAAATTACATTTGACGTGTTGTTTTTTTAATATGGGTAACTGTGGTCCCCATACGCTGCTGGTGATCGAGCACACTGTGTCTCGAAAGAAGAAATTTGATTGGAAGGATTCCCAAATGGAGGCAAGACGCTTGAAGATGACGGTTGAAGTGTTTTGTAACTCCGAGGAAGAGCCTTTGCCTTTGTAGTCAGCATATTTCTTTGGATGTGTACTTGGTGTATTTGTTGATATTTTTTGGATGTACATATGTCATATTTTTTGGATGTACATATGTCATATTTTTGGATGTACATACTACATTACATAGTTGGTATACAAAACAGTCAAATTTAAATTGAACTCATTGAAAGGCACATAAACAAAAGTCTCGGTCATACATAACAAAAGTCTCGGACATATAAACAAAAACATCGGTCATACATAACAAAAGTCTCATAAATGTGTCCAAAAGTCTCGGACATACATATAAACAAAAGTCTCAGACATACATATAAACAAAAGTCTCAGAACTCATAATTAAAAGTCTCGGAACGTATAAATGAAACAATCCCAGTCTCTCTATTTTCAATTCAGCCAACATACATGCATTAATTTAATAATTATGAAATAATATGTCAATGACCAAGTAAATTTAAATAAAGATACAACATTTTTATGATAAAATTTCTATTTACAAATAAAAGTGTCTTCATTCATTCCGGATTTCTGTCTCCTTGGTCGAGCATGTTTGTTTGTTGTGCCCGATTTGGTGGCACACGCTACACTTACAACGATGTTGGTCAAGGACAGTTTGGATACTGCTGCCTGCAAGGGTTGAAGGGTTAGTACACCGTCTACTATTGCGTCCAGTTAGTCCACATCTTCTTCACTTCTGTGTGGATGTCCTCTCTGATACAGAGGGAAATCGATTCTCCTGCGGAAGACCCGAACCAGCTTGTTGTTTTGTTCTTTTTTGATTGTGGAGGTAATACTACACACTGTCTTAAGTCTTCAGGCACTTCCTAAGTATTAGGATCCCCTATCAGCATGATAGGCACTGAATATGTGTCCACAAGTGTTTCCCTCTTATAGTAGTCTACTCATAGGGAAGTGTAATCCAAGTTTCGCTCCCTGAAATAATGGAACAAAACATGTTAAATTCATAGCAAAAGATAAGAAACTTCATAATACTTCACATAATTCAACTTACCTAGCCGCTGCAAGTGCATAAGAATATGGTAGATAATCCAACTGGAATTTCTTACAAGTACAAGTCTTCTGTAACAAGTTAACCGTCCACTACTCTCATTTCAATTTTACCAAGAATATGTTACAATCAACATGAGTTTCGGTCATGTAGTTACATTTCCCAATACGTTCGAGATTTTCAACTGTGCAGCGTCAGTTAGTTGGTGACATATGGACTGTACAGCTTGATGAAGGTCATAATACCATCGTTGCAACATATCCATTATGAACTCAGCCAAAGTCAACATTGGCAGTTTTCATGCAAATCTCAAGCATGAGTTCAGGCACTCAGCAGTATTGGTTGTCATCAACCTATACCTTCGTTGCGGACAATGGGCACGGGACCACGTTTCTGGCTCGGTATTGACAATGTAATCGTACGCATTCTGGTGTAGGTTACGTAACTCCTCCATCAGCCTGTTATATTTCAATCCTCGGTATGATTTCGTTGTTGCAAACATTATATGTGCTACATCCTTTCTATGGAAACGTTTCCTAATATTTTCAGAAAAGTGCCAAGCACATATAGTATGGGTTGTATATGGAAAGAAGCTTGGTATCCCGATGCTTGCATGTCAATCGGAAATGAAAACCAAATCATCAATATGATCGAGGGCCCCCTTCAAGCTATCCAAAAACCACTTCTAAGAAGTGTTGTTTTCTGAATCCCCGTAACCAAAAGCTATTGGATATGCTTGTTCATTGCCATCTTGTGTTGTTTCCACAAACATTGTACCCTTACATCTCCCTTTTAGAAAGGTAGCGTCAATAGCAATGACATGACGTATACACCATTGGAAACCTCTAATTGAAGCCCCCAACGCCATGAAGAAATACAAAAATCTATTGTCCTCCGTGCACTGCAATTCTATGATTGTACCAGGATTTTGTTGTTCCAAAACTTAACCAAAGGATGACAGATGTTGAAATGTTTCTTCATACGATCCATAGGTCAATGCCAATGCATAACTCAAGGCATCGTGATTCTTACTATACATAACTTGGATGCCAAACATTGTTTTCATATCCGTCATTATGTCTTTAGGTCTTATTAGACGACCATCGTGTTGTTGAAGTCTAGGGGCTATTACTTAACCAATTATGACTGCACTAACCTGTCGATGCCCCGGTGGACCTCTTCCAAGGGACAACTGTGTTCACTTTCACAACTTCTTACTTGAAAGTATATGCCTTCATCTCTCATTACCGCTCTTAATTTCCACTTACAGTTGTCAATCTTACACACCAAATGTAGAACCGATTTGTTAGACCTTTTCATCTTTCATTCAAAGTTCTCCATCATTGCATGAAGACATACTAACCTCTTTAAATCGCTTTTTTTTTTTGGAAAAAATTGACCTTTGTAAATCAATGTGTTGGTTTCAGGTGATCTCATGGTGTTGTTCACTGTACCAAATGAATACACTGATGATCAAGGGAATAACCCAAGTTGACTAATTATCGGAAGCTGAGAGATTAACATTTTCCGGGACATGGGATGTCCCCTGGCATATCCAGTGCACTACCACGGGGACGATCACCTACATGATCATAATTGGGCTCTACATTCGGTTGTACATTCGCCTCATATTGACAGGCAAAGTAATCTTCAATATGAGATTCAACGTCAACTGCAAGGACAATTGCTGGACCTTGGGGATTTCCACCATTGTACGACTCACTCCAATGTGTGAAATTTGGTTACTACCAGCTGATAGATGAATGATGTTAGGGATTTCCATCTAGAGGGATGTCATCATCCATCGCACATCCACATCTCCTTTCAATTAGGCTGACACATACTTGAGGAATCACCCTATCTTCCCCTAGCATAAACTGAACATCATCATCGTTTCTTATAAATGTACGACATGTAATGCCAGGAACAATTGATATTGACTATAGATCAATATTATATTTGTTTGGATCATATTTCACAATGGAATGCACACGTGCCATCAGCTCTTCAAAAGTCATATTCTTGGACACTTATAATCCCTGATTATCATAGCCAACATACCTCTGGCTTCCGTCAACTAGTTGCTCCCATAAACCAATATAGGATATAACTATTCTATCCCGATCCATTTTCCTGTAAAAACTTAAAGTTGGTTTCATGCAATAAGTCTCGAAAAAATCCTTAATATGTCTCGAAATATTGTTATTAAGTCTTGGAAAATCATTAATAAGTCTCAAAATATCGTTATAAGTCTCGGAAACTTGTTATCTCGGGCTTCTTCTTTGGTTTGGTTCCCTCTCATTGAATGAATTTTGTTATACATTCACAACCGACAAGATTCATAGGGTTTTCCTAAAGTCTCGGATTTATACATGTTCCGAGACTTTGTGAAAACTTCCCGGGACTTATTACAACAATGTCCCAAACTTTTAAGACTTTTGTTCGAGACTTTTAAAAACATGCCCGAAACTTATTACAACAATGTCTGAGACTTTTAAAACCATGTCCGAGACTTTTGAAACATGTCTGAGATTTTAAAAACAATGTCCGAGAATCTAAGTATATATATTTCACTGTAAATGCTTGAAATATTAAATATTTCAATATACTTAGCCTTAGAAAAGCAATCGAGGGTCATGGATCCATGCATGCCAACAGACAAAAAGTCCGAGACTTTTGTAATTAATTGCATTGGACAATCATGCCTAATTTGATCAAAATAACCAAAACAAAATGGTTATTAAACTTTTCCAATGCAATTAATCTTACAAACATTGCAGGAATCAAGCTTGCCAAGCTATGCTTGAAATATATATACTTAGATCACTATAAATCACTTTTGATATACTTATATATTAGACAAAAGTCTCGGACATATAAATGAAAGTCTCAGAAACTTATAGCTGTTTTTTTTAGTAAAAAACAATGTTCAAAAGTCTAGGAAATGTGCCCAAAAGTCTAAGAACATGTTAACAAAGTCTCCTAGACTTTTGGAGACAGTTTCCGAGACTTTTGGCTTTTCCAGACTGCAACTCAACCTAACTATCTCAACAACTTTAACAATGGAAGAAATGGGATTACCTTGATTTTTACACAAACTAACTTCAACGACTACAAAAGTCAACGTAGATGAACTTCTTACGAGCTGGAGACGAAGATGAACTTCTATGTTGGAGAAGGAGATGAACTTCGAGAAGTTAGAGTCTTGGAGATGTTGTTAGATCTGTAGGTTTATAGAGCTTTTAAAGTTATAGAGAGAAAGGTAAGTTTCAGTCAACAACATAGGAAATAGGAGAGAGTTAAAGTGAAGTTAGAGATATAATTTCAAAATGTGTAAAGTAAAGGTATTTTTGAAAGTCACTTACTTTAGTGTCTTTTAAACATAAGTTATTAAAGTCCCTACTTGCAACACAAACCAAAAAAGTGCGTCTGGAGGCAGCCTTGAAAGAAATATAATTTCTCTATGTTTCCGGCAAAGTCCTGAAATTATTGTAATGGATCACATCTACCTTCCAATTAACTCGCCTGCGGTTTTTAAATTCACTGGGATCAGCATTCAGCATCAACATCCGTATCATATTTGTAAGACCTTCCGCATGTTTTAATGTACAAGAGAATGTTATAATTCTTTGCAAAATTACAATGAAAACATGACATATTTCTCCTATACTTTAAGAAGTTGCTTTGCACCTGTGATATCATAGAACCTTCAATTTCATCATAAGTGAATGCTATAATTCTTTGCAAAATTCATGAAATCACACACTTTTCACTTTTAGTAAATCACAGACTATTTAGAAATTAGAATACCAAAGATTTTCATCTAAAGGACAACATTTCAATTGATGTATTCTATGTCTTCATCATGTGACAGACTCCTAGAAGTTGGTTTTTAATATAATGGGCTTGGGCTTGGGCTTGGGTAATCTTTTTCCCTTTAAATTTAAAAGATGGAGCCTGGAGGGATGGAATCATTAGAAGTTTATTAATCAGATTTAAGGAGACATTCGAAGTCGGTATCTAATAACCAGATTTATAGAAAAAAAAATATTGATGTTTGCGAAAATGGTGCGGTTATTGCCTCTCAAAAAACTTGTCAAAACTACACCTATAAGAAATTAATCGATCAACAAAATCTAAAGATCCGATGTGATTTCAGCACATGACATAAAAGGGGGAGGACCAAGAAACCAAACTTCAATAGCCTCATCAAAACATTTTGATCGCATGAAGCCAAAGATAGACTAACATAGGAAAAAAAAAATACTATAAACATTTTCCATATTCATGTAATATATTTTCTTATCGAAAAACTAAAAAATATTGATCTTATGAGGAACCAGAAGCATAACAAATATCTAGAGCATCTCAGAAGTTCCATGAGCAAAAAAAAAAACACAGTTCAATACAAAATTCCTACAAGGGTTGAGTGATGCTGGTGCAAGTCACTTTACCCAAAGTAAATTCAGACAACCGGTAAAAAAAATTCCAAACAAGTTGTAAGAAAGAGTCATTCATGTCCATACAATTAAATTATTTTTTAGATGTTCATTAGGATTTAGGCCCAATATTAAGCCGAACCAATTAATTGAATCGGAAAACTTACGATCCAGTCAACATATTTTTGCGAGTTAATCTGATTAAAAATAAAAAATAAAAACCAAATATATATGTGAGACATATATAGTTTTGACCGAAAATCGAATTGATAAAAACAGCATTATATTATATTATATTATTATATAACATAAGCAATGATCACAAGAGGAGCAAAGTGTGAGGTTGAGAGAGAGCTCTAAAATTGAAACTGATACATAAAAAATCCGATATGCAATTGTTCTTCGTCAACAATGAATTATTGAATATTGAGTTCAACTTTCCTTTCAATGTCATTATCATGTCCAGTTGTCCACAAATAATGTTCAAAAATGGTTTTAATAAAATGAAGGATGAAAAAAAAGTCATTTGGAAAGATGATAGATATAAGTTGTTGTTTTCCTTCTTACAAAAGGATCGATCTATGTCAACTTAAATTTCTAACTTAATTTTTTGACTTCAATATCTCAACAATGTATGTACTCATGTACTCTTTAATCCAATGGTTGAGAGATTTAATTTATACACATAATTTCTGATTAAAGAAAACACAAAATTCGGACCACCAATCAAAAATATTCCAAACAAGCTAACTGTTAGAAAGATAATAGAGTCATTCTTGTCCACATAGTTATTATTAATTTTTTTAGATATTCATTAGATCCAATATTATCTGAACTAAATCGAATTGCAAAAATTAGTTTCGATTGAGTTAACATATTTTTGGAGTCAATCCGATTATAAAAAAAATAAAAACCAAATACATACGAGTCATATATAGTTTTGACTGAAAACCGAATCGATACAAACTATTCCCACCTCTAATGCTAACATTTTTCTTCTTCTAAATAAGGGTGGGGTCCAGGCTGGCGCAGGTGACTTAATTACTATTGCATGTAGGTGTTACGTTGCTTTTAAATAATTTGTAAGTTAGTAACTAACCACTCGCACATGACTTGTCGATCTTTTCTTTTCTTGTCTTTCGTATGAAGGACAGAAATAACTATTTCTAATATTTAATGTAGGTAAATCCCGACAGACTTTTTACCTTATAATACGGTAATTTAGAAAAAATAAACCTAATAGCTAGGTCTGTGGAGTCCAAAAATTAAATGGCATTTTTTGAGGCACGTTTTTTAACAATGTCACTGTCTTAATAACTTATGTTTAATACGCATCTATTATGGTGAACGGATAAAAATGTCCCCACAGTAATCTTCTTCACCATTTTGGTTTTTCTTTTTTGTTTCAAAATCCTTCATCAATTGAGGACCTCTATCAATGGAGGTGGAATTGACGAATCGACGAACACACGTACACCGACGACAACGGTGGACACACATACACCGACCATAACCAAACACAATAGTGACTTTTGATTTCTCTGAAAAGACGAAGTATGTAACTTTCTCTGAAAACGAATGGTTTCGAATTGGGGATTCGGTGTTGGAGAAGATGAACAGAACAGAACAGAAACAGAGAAGCACAGAACAACAACCCAGAAGTCTCGAAAAGCAATCACAAAGTCTCGGACACACAAACACAAAGTCTCGGAACACAAACACAAAGTCTTGGACACACAATCACAAAAGTCTCGGACAACATATAAAAGTCTCGGACAGCATACAAAAGTCCTGGACAGCATACAAAAAGTTTCGTACAACATACAAAGTCTTGGAACACAAACACAAAGTCTCAGACACATAAACACAAAGTCTCGGACACCATACAAAAGTCTCGGAAACTAAGTTATTGTTCATCATCTTCCCCACTCGACCACCACGAGCTCAGCGAGGAGCTCGACCCTCGAGTGCGTTACCGTAAAACCACTAAACTAATCCACTGAAGATACATCGATAATGTTATGAAGTTGATTTTGTTTGAGTTGTGAATAACAATATAGAAAAAGTGGTAAGAGAAAAGTTAAAGTCAAAACATAATAAAACAATGTGTAAAGTAAGGGCATTTTTGGAAATCACTTACTTTGGTGCCTTTTAAATATAAGTTATTGAAGTGGTGCCACTCGTGCAACACCAACTGAAAAAAGTGTCATAAACCCCTATTTCCTCTAGAGATGGGCATCGGGGAAATGAGGATGGATATAGGTTCCCCCTATCCCCATCCACATTTCCAAAACCCTTCCCCATCCCTCCTCATTTCTCAATTTGGGAAAATGGGGATGGGTAGTTTTGGGGGGAGGTATCCCCATCTTCATCCCTATTTTCCAGTTTTTCCCAATTTTCCCAATTTTTCCGTTTTCCACATTCTTCCTTTTCCCTGTTTTCCTTGTTTTACTAAAAATTATAAACTAAAAAAAAACAATCCATTACAAATTCAAATACAAAAATATTAAGAATAGAAATACTAAAAAATATTAAGAATATATATATATATACACACACACACAGTTAGTAAGTTGAGGTTAAAATAGAAAGAATAAAAAAAAAAAATTTTGAACGGCAAGTTTATTCATCGGCAAGAAGCCGACAAGAGGGACCAAAGAACGAACAACACACCCCAAAGGGCACAAGCAAACCATACAACAAAACCCCAAAGGACAAGAAAGGACAACAAGCAAAGACCACACAACAACAACACACACTAGGAAACACGCTAGCAACAGGCACCCAAGCAGCACCCAACAAACCACACGAGAAGGCAACTACCAAACGGAATACACCCTCCAGCGTACACTTAAAACCAAAACACCTGCATGAAAGCAACAACAACAAGCAAGCAAAACCAGGCAGAGGAAACGAAGACACCACCAGCACCCTACATCAACTATCTCCCCAAACCATGACATCGCCACCTCTTCCCGACGCTTTTTTGGCTAACATATCCGCAAAGGAATTGTCGCAGGAGGATAAAAAGCAATAGAGATGTTGACCCACGACTTGAGCATGCTTCGGATGTCGTAAATAACATTAACCAAATTAGTATACCCGAAACCTTCATTCATCACCCAAGACACTGCGACTTTAGAATCGCTGCAAATCACGATTTCCTTATCTCAGATAGCTATGTTGGAAACGCACAAGTCAACCGCCTTACGAATAGCGAGAACCTCCGCTGTATTGGAATCCTGGATACCAATCCCCTCAGAGAAAATACATAAGATTTTTCCATAGCTATTTCTTAACACTCCACCAATCCCAGCCCTACCTGGATGACCTCTAGCGGAACCGTCTACATCTACATTAAACTTCAGTAAACCAGGCGCTGGGGTGGTCCAAACTTCATTAGCAGCTTTTTTGGCCCCATGAGACTCCACACAGCGATTCTTAATATCTTGCAGCAGCAATGTGACTGACTCCGTAGAGCCCTTGCCAAGATACTTAAACCACCAAACCATACGGAACTTTATCATGTCCAAAACTTGTTCCATGTCATTAAGCTTGTTCTTAAAAACTAACTGATTTCTGGACTCCCACACCGTCCAAATCACAGCAAAGAACATAGAATTTTAGACCCTTCTGTGCTCTGCCTTTGGACATAAGTCAGACTAGCTGATAAACCAGTCCACTATAGCACTATTTGGACAGCAGCTCACCTCCCACATGTTCATACACTTCTGCCAGATCTTCCAAGTCCAATGACAATGAAGAAACAAGTGATTGATCGACTCCACCTCGGAATGACAGAAAGAACACTCCATACTTTGATTTGGAAGGAAACCGTACCTACTTAACACCTCATACACCATGGTTTTTCCTTTTAACATCTGCCACGCAAAGACTTCAATTTTCGGCGGGCAAATTCCAGCCCAAAGAACCATGTTATCATCTAAAAAATTGCCACCCTCTCCTTCCAAGCATCTACGAAAAGAATCCACAGAAAATTGACCATCCGGGCTATGAATCCAAGCTATGGAATCCTGAACATCCCTCATGAGTACCATACAATTCAGAATGGTGTAGAAACAATTCCATTGGTGTTGCTCCCAACCGAAGAGCGGGCATCTTAGAGTTACCCTCCATTCCCATTTCGCATCCACCCACTCACCGAAATTCTGCACACAACCTTCCTTCTGCACAGCTAAGGCATAAATCATTGGGCAAGCCATATGTAGGGAATTGATGTCCCACCTTAAATCAGTCCAGAAGCAAGCCCTTTCACCATTACCTACCACTATCTTCAAACCCTCATTCAGTATACGAGAAGTGACTGATCCTTCCGTGAATAAGCTTCCTACTGCCTTTACAAACACTGAAGCCCTGGAAACCTCTTTCAAACTCCACCCCAGGCCATGGCCAACTCCATACTTAGCACTGATAAGCCTTTTCCATAGCAACTTCTCCTCCACCATATATCTCCAAACCCACTTTGCCAACAAACCTTTATTTTTATCTAGAATCCTCCATATCCCTAAGCCACCGTTTCTCTTACTTTTACAGACTTCCTCCCATTGGACCCTATGAAGCTTCCTTTTGAGCGTGCCATCACCCCAAAGAAAGGTCCTCCGAATTTTCTCTATTTCTTGCGCCACCCCAATAGGCATCTGAAAAATTGACATGTAGTAAGTAGGAATGCTCAAGAGTACCGCCTTAATAAGCGTCACTCTCCCTCCTTTATTTAAGAACTTTCTTTTCCACGGAGTCAATCTACTCTCAATACGCCGAATAACTGGGCTCCAAAAAGCTATTGAGTTCGGCCTCCCCCCTACAGGTAAACCAAGATAGGAAATTGGGAGGGACGCCTTTCGGCATTTGCACACAGTAGCCCATTCACTAAGATCCTCCTCCGATCTCCCAATCTTAATAACGCAAGACTTATGAAAATTAATTCTCAATCCCGATGCCAGTTCAAAGCAACGTAATATTCTTCTTGTGTAACGGAGATAATCCACCTTTGGCTTAAGGAAAATAATCATATCATCTGCAAATTGCAAATGCGTAATATGCACTCTATTATGATCAAACGAGGCTCCACTTATCCACCCCAAACCTATAGTTTTCCGTAACAGTCTACTTAAACCTTCCACCACTATATTGAAGAGGAATGGTGACAACGGATCCCCCTGACAAAGCCCTCTATCCACACCAAATTGGGAAGTCGGACTTCCATTCACCAACACAGACATTTGCGGAGTCGTAATGCATTCATGAATCCAACTTCTCCACAGCTTACCAAAACCGAATTCCTCAAGCATAGACTCCAAGAAACTATGATCGACCGTATCGTACGCCTTTTGGAAATCCAACTTTAGAAGAAAACCACCTTCAGGCGCGGTCTTCCAAGAATGAATTATCTCCTCAGCAATAATAAACTATCTGTGATCTACCTATTTTTGACAAAGGCCATCTGTGACTCTCCAATTATAGAGCCCATGACCTTTTTTAGCCGAGTTGCTAACACCTTTGCTAGGATTTTATATATCACACTCACCAGACTAATTGGCTTGAAATCTGACATTGTTGACGGACTGGCACACTTGGGAATAAGGGTAATGAATGTATGATTTACCTCCTTAATGATGGCCGGATTCTTATGAAAATCCTACATAAAGGTCATAAAATCTTCCGCCACCACTCCCCAATTAGTTTTCACGAAGTTGATATTGAACCCATCCGGACCCAGGGCTTTATTGCCATCACAGCTGTTAACTGCTTCCCACACTTCTTCTTTAGTAAACTGTCCTTCTAACATTTCGTGCTTCTCATTAGATATCTGGTTGGAATCAATACTTGTTAATCTTGGTCTCTGCCAGGACACATTTTGGCAGTGATCTTTGAAAAAATTGGCGATGCCTCTCCTCACTTCTGCTGGGCTCGCCTCAACCCTTCCACCAAAAGACGTACCACTCAAGAAGTTAGTTCGTCTCCTCCCATTTGCCATGGCATGGAAGAACTTAGTATTCTTATCTCCTTCTTGGACCCATTTAGTCCTAGACTTTTGCCTCCATTGTTGATCCTCCTTCCTCAAACCTTTCCACAACTCAGCCACCAAAGACAACCTCTCCTTTCTTAGACTGGTCGTCCATCCTTCCACAAGAGATCTACTGTCAACTCTTTCCAAACTTGCTTCCACCTCTTTTTGAGAGAACAGCTCCCGCTTTCGGTCTCTCGCCCAATTTTTCATTAACATTTTCGACCCCTTTATTTTTGCCGCAAGAATACATCTACCATGGTTCCTAGGAATGAAGCCTTTCCAATCCTCTCTCACTACCTTCATAAGACTGTTATCTTCTTGCCAATCATTGTAGAACCGAAAAGGACATGGGTCCCAATCCTCCCTCTTAACCCCTAGTGTAATGGCATTATGATCCGAGAGGCTCTTAGGTAATCCCATTTGCACCAGATTTGGGAACCACGAAAGGACAACTGGAGACAACAGAAATCGATCCAGCCGTGCCCATGAGGCCTCTTCGCGATTATTAGTCCATGTAAACTGAGATCCCCGAAGAGGGATATCGATCACATTGGCTCGCCTGATGAAATCCTGAAAATTGGCTACTGATCTCATATCACAAACCCCCTCTTTTCTCTCTAGAGGGTCCAATACCGCATTGAAATCGCCTCCAAAAGCCCAAGGAAAAGGAAACGAATGCTGCTGCTTCACAAGGAATTCCCATAAATCCTTTCTTTCCCTCTCGAGGTTCGGAGCGTAAACATTACAAACCACCAGCTTTCTTGCTTTCTTTTAGTTCTCCAACTAAAATGATACAACACTTATTGCTCACACAAGATATATATAGGGTTTGGGGCAAATGGGGAAATTCCCCATTTTAATACATTTGTGGGGGAAAATGGGGAAATGATAATCGGGGGACCTCATATCCCCATTTCAATTTGGGAATGAAAATCATCTTCATCCCTACGTATTTCCCCTTTTTTTTTTTCTAAAATCATCATCATCCCTAGCTATTTCCCCATTTTTTTTCTACAATCATCCTCATCCCTATCCATTTCCCCAATTTTTTTTTCTAAAATCATCCTCATCCTTACCCATTTCCGGGAATGAAAATCATCTTCATCCCTACGTATTTCTCCTTTTTTTTTTCTAAAATCATCATCATCCCTAGCTATTTCCCCATTTTTTTTCTACAATCATCCTCATCCCTATCCATTTCCCCAATTTTTTTTTCTGAAAATCATCCTCATCCTTACCCATTTCCATTTCCATATTTAAAAAAAAAAACACACACACACATATTTGGGTATCCGAGGATAAATGCACATTCCTACTAATAGCGATAATTATATTAGAACATAATAAATATTGAGTTATTGAAGATTAGATATACAAGTCTTCTTCGTCAACCATGAATTATTGAGTATTGAGTTCTACTTTCCTTTCAATGTCATTAATGAACGAGGGTTAAAAGGTCATTTGGAAGGATGACTTATATAAGATGGCGTGCAGTGTCCTCCTCAAACGCTGTTTTCCTTTGAACAAAATATCTTTCTTTGAAGATTCAACATACACATTTTTTTCTTATGGAATTATGGATTACCTTACCTAATTATCGTTATAAGAGGGATTTTTAGGTATGATAATTTAGAATCATATAAGTGTGGGACACTGGTTAGAAAATGACAAATGGGAAAACTTTTGTTAGTATTGAAAGGTCTGTTTACATTTCCATGCTTTGATTTTATTTTATTTTTTTATTTTTAAGCTACTTTGATTTTATTTTTATTTTTTCAATATTTAAAGATACAATCGCTAACATTATTAGACTAAATGAACATCTGAACCTCTAAGCCATATTGGATGGTGCTTATTTTTATTTTTACTGTGAGCTATATTTTGAATTATAATGGAATTTTTTATATATATATGCAATATGAGATGGAACGATTTGAATCTGAAACAATATTAGACTGAATGAACATCCGAACTGATAAACCATATTGGGTGGTGCTTATTTTTATTTATAGTATATTTTGAATTATGATGAAATATGTGGTGGAATGTTTGGACTATGAATGCTAATTTGAAGAGTATTTATATGTTTTGTAAATTTTTATTTTAAATACTAATATGTAGAAACCAATTATGGTCCTAAAGACCCATACAATTAATATATATATATATTAAATGTTTGTTAGAACCAAAGCATACAAAACTGTATTAAACTGAACCAAAAAATCGAATAATCATAATCGATTCAAATCAAGTTAAACTATTTCTGTGAGTATCTGATTCAAAAAATGAAAACCAAATATATGGAGTTATGTATGATTTTCGAACTTCCTTGCGACTAACATTTTTATACTAACGACCCGACCCAACGACTAACATTTTTATACTTCCAAATGAAAATTTCAGTCACAAAATTCCTGTAAAGGTGTGGGGTCGAGGCAGGGCAGGTCAGTTCACGTCTTTACCCGAATTAAATACAGACCACAAATCAAAAAGTTTGCAATTTGCGAACCAGTCGTAAGAAATATAATTAAGAGTGAATCTAGGCACATCCATTTACTTTTCAAAGTACACCTACTATAAAATTTGAAATTTAATAATTAATTTTTTATACTTTCTAAAATGTAAAGATTAACCTAAATTTAAATAACTATTTTAATTAAATTGTTTCTCTTTAAATTCATACAAAATTAAATCCGGATGAAGAATACCAAATCAAACAAACTGTAGAATTTTTTCTTTTTTTAGAGAATAAAAATCCTTCGTTGGAGCACTTTCATCTAGCTACAATATTAATGGTTTGGTTGGAACATCCCTTTCCTGATCATGACTCATTAGTTGTTCTGATGCACCGCGACTGAGACTATTGACAGTGCTTTGAACTAGGGGCGGACCACATGGAGGCCCGGGGGCATGGCCCCCCTGGCCCACCGTCCATAGAAAAAAAAAATTATAGTTAAACAAATTATAATTTTTTTAAAATGTGAATTGTATATTTTAATATCATAATTTTTATGTTCTTACCATTTGGCCCTTCAATTCTACAGTTCCAGTTCTATCCCTGCTTTGAATTGGTGGTGGGCATGAGTTGGTTTGGTTTGGGTATTGTTTGGGTTGGGTTAGACGTTACACAAGCCAAACCATTATTTAATCGGTTAATTTTTTTTACAACCCAAACCAAACCAATTATAAGGTCAAACCAAACCAAACCAAACCAATAAAAATCGATTTGGTTCGGTTTGGTTTGATGGTTTAAGAAAATAATTACATAATTTTTTTATTTTAACAAATATAATAATATCAATATAAATACTTAAACTCATTATCAATAAGATAAACAATAATACTAAATTTAACCCAAATGCATAACAATAATAAATTTTTAAAAAAAAAACTCTAAGTGTAGAATGTATAAAACTTCTCTCTCTCTCTATATATATAACTAAACTTTATTGCTTAATGTGTTTTTATACAAAACAATAAAAATAAAAAATAGTTATTTACCCTCAATTAAATTGTTTAGTGCCAATAACTCCAGATGAGAAGAAATAGCTTTAAGAATAGATAGAGGGGGTTAGAAATTAGAACTTCAGAAGCGGTAACCTTGAAAATAAATATAATATAAAATTAGGTTAATAAAATTAACAAAATCAAATTATTAATTCATACGGTATTTCAAATAAAATTAACATAAAAACATTACATAATCATACAATTTAAAGTTCAAAAAATGTAACAAGTTATAAACATTAAACATAAGTTCAAAACACAAACATAAATAAAAACATCTAAGAGTTCAAAATAAAAATATAATAATTTGTTATAACAAAAAACAATAGTATCCAAAATTTACTAAATGTTCATCTATATAAGACAAAATAAATTTACCCAATATAAATTACGCCATATATTTTGACGGATCCAACAGATTTACATATGAAAATCCAAGATTCAATTCGATCCATTGGATTTCAAATTTAGGATCCAATTCGATCTAACCAAATACTCAAATCCGATTCAATCTAATGGATTGGATCAGATCCAATTGATCATATTGGATTCAATTAGATTTGATCCTGCACACCTATGCCAATGTTAAGACATTGGTATTTCAATCTTATTCTATTTATACTACAAGTGCAACATCTTGGGATTGAATAGATCTCACAAGAATGAAAATAGAAGGAAAAATAACAGAGGAGACAGTGGTGGTGGGGGTGGGGGCTGAGGAGTTGTGGAAAGTGTACGGTGGACTTGAGCTCGGAAGGCTTGTAAGTGAATTGCTGCCTCATGATATTGGTACCGCCCAACCTATTCAGGGCCATGGAGGTGTTGGCACCATTGTCAAGCTTACCTTTCCACCAGGTACAATTCTCAAACTAAGATTTGTTTTGAATCATAAATCCAACCCCATATTTTAAAATTTTCTGTTTCTTTTGGTTAATTATTCATTTATTTGGGTCTTGTTTTCAGTTTTCTTTGCAAGATGACAATAATTCTTTCCGGTGATCATCATAGGCCATCTAGATTTTTAGGGTAAATTTCATAAACTATATATTAGTACAATAAATATATTAATTAGGTATCTCTTAACAATTATTTAGTGGGGGTTTGTCGAAGACTCAAAAGTTTTTAGTTTGCTTATAATTCGCAAGTCATTGTTATGTTTTTTTTTTTGAATGAAAATGACTTTTTAATTTGCATCGTTTGATTTAGGAACTCCGGGTGTTGGGTATTTGAAGGAAATATTCACAAAGATTGATGATGAAAAGCGAGTGAAGGAAACAGAAACCATTGAAGGAGGGTTCAAAGCCATGGGATTTGATGTTTACAGAATTCGTTTGGAGATCTTGGAGAATTCTGCTGATGATCAATCAACTATTATAAGATCAACTATTGAGTACGAATTGGATGAAACTCTTGCAAATTTGCTTCCTTTTGTTACTATCAAGCCATTACAAACTATGGCAGAGACCATTGGGAAATATCTATGCGAGAAGAAGAAAAACAATGCTTAGATTAATCAATCTAATATACTCCGTGTAATACATATATCATTCTATTAAGTAAGTAAAACATTTCCCCACCTGAAAGAAGCATGAACTAATTAATAACTCTTCTTATAACTATAAGAAATCTTACTAGTTTTTTTTAGAGCTTAAAGAAATCTTACTAGTTTTTTTAGCGCCACTAGTGAGTTTATTCTTCTACGTCTCTCTTCGTCTAATTTTGAGCTTTTCAATATATTGCTAATCAGTATTAGATTTGGAGCCATGAATGCAAATTTGTAAATTTGCTCTCACTGAAATCCACATTTTGTGAGCAATTATGTATATGTATTGCATGCTCATCGTACAATTTACTTTCAGCACATTTCATATCTTGAATTCACACTACTGTTGTGGTGCTATCTTGAATTGACACTACTTTTAGCACATTTCACATTTCACAACAGAACTGATGGGATCCAAATTTGGCAAGTAGATAATAACATAGTTCTCCACTTCAGTATATTAATTATTTGCTTCATTCAGAGCAGCAAACTCTCTTTAAACCTTATAGCAGGTCATGTATACCAAGAAAATTTAAACAACTCTATCTACAGGTTGTGTTTCCCAACTTGCAGACCTTGGATATTGCTTGTATTGGTCATGTTGAAAAGATCTGGCACTACTTACCTCAGATGTCTTCTTGTGTTCAAAATTTAACTAAGTTGAGTGTATTTCGGTGTGATAATTTAAAAGAGCTATTTTCATCTTCTATGGGAGTCACAGAAGAGTGAAGAGAAGAAGATAGAAGGGATACAACACTACAAGAAAATCACTCATTTACTACGGGCGATGCCCGTTGTGGACGCGTATCGATTACGGGCATTGCCCGTTACAACGGCCACTATATACGAAGGTGTGATGGATAATGTCGCGTTTTGACTACGGACATTGTCCGTGATAAATAACATCAACTACAACAGGCATTGCCCGTAGTGAATCATATTTCAACTACGGATGATGTCCGTGATAAATAACCTCAACTACAATGGGCATCAGGCATAGTTAATTTGCTACTTACACTTACCAAAAACGCTAGCAACCCGTGATAAATTGTGTTATTTAAAACAATCTATGTCCGTAGTTGATGATGTTTTTAATGAAAAAAAAATTATAATTAGCCACCTATTGATTTTGGGATATACACAAATAATTATAATTTGAATTTTTTGGAATCTATTATCACAATAAAATTGTTATCATTTTAGATAGGGACCTGTTGATAAAAGTCTGCACATATTTATATATATACACATAATAAAAGTAAAGTCACAAAAACATTCAACTAATTACATCGTAGTTATGTATTTGACGTCCTAAAATTATATTACTCAAAAACATTCACTAAAATCCTAATATGTAATGTATTTTGATGGACAAGCTATATAGGTGCCTCTAGCATCTGCAAGTGTTTGTAATTCGCTAGTATCACGAATCAATGGAACATCACTCACCATTATCTTCTTGACACAAACTCCCCAATAATCAGGACCAAGAAGCTTGTGATGAACTGATGCTATCAATTTCAACTTCAGCCACTATTTGTCCACTACCAATCCAATGCAATAACTTGCATTTTGTACCCTTTTCAGGTGAAGCATCCTTTTCACTTGTAGAAACCCCAAGTGGTGACTAACATACAAAAAAAATGTGATAATTATTAAATGACAAACAAAAAATAAACAGAATCTTTAAGACAAAAAATGTGTTGATTTTGTAACAATTTTTAAAAAATAACTTATATTAATATTTACCTTTGAAAATAACTTAGGATGAAATTTTTGATTTATACATTTTTTACAAAGGCAAACTATCAAATCACGATTTCTAGCATTTCTGTTAGCAGCCTCAACAAAATTTTTGGCACCCTCTCTATATTATTTCTTTACTCTACAGATGAAAAAGGAGTAAAAAAAAACTAAAAATTGTCATTACTTGAAATCTTATGTGTTGTCATCAAATAACATATATTGAGTATGGTGTATTAACCTTGAAAATTTTAGCCAATACTTATCCATTTGTATGGAACCAACTCTTAAAAATTGATCAACGATTTATTATACCAATCACGAATGTTTAAAATGATACATTCACAAAGAATTTGAGAGCACTCTTTAGTGTGTAGGATTGAAGAATATATGCATGAAAACTAAATGAGAAGCAGAAAAATATATTTAACAAATATTGCATTCAAGGTGGATAAAGAGAGCATGAATGAAAAAGAAGAGAGGTTGTAAAAGTAAATAAGTAAAACCGATACCTTTAAATGGTCTGCAAAACCTACATGTGTGCCCAATAAAGCAGCTGACAACAATAACCTACCAAGGTAAGGACAAAAAAAAAGCGCAAAAAACTCAATAATATTAGGTATGATCAATTCCACGGCATGATCAATTTGCTAACATCTTAAAAACTTCTATTTCTAAATTAACTACAACAAGAAACAAAATCAGTGACATCACAAATGTCTCACGCTCTACTCTGGTGCACTTCACTAACTTGTAACAATCCACTAAAGACTAGCCAAAAAAAAAAAGACAAGATCTATATATCTTGTTGTAGGAGCAGACAAGTTTTCATTTGTCAATCACAAGGAAATCAATCAAACATAAATGATATTTAGCAAGATGATAGATCTGGATCCTTAGTAAGGAAATTAAAGATATTTTACACAACAGACAACTAAATATCCAGCAAACCATCCATTATTAAATACCAGTCCATTCTATATGCATTTCTCTGACAAATTATCAGAGGTTTGGATCTTACTTATGATTTATCAAACAACAGATATTTTTGGGTCTCATTTTAAAATGCATATCACTCTGCACACAACAAAAATGTCTTACTACTACTACTACAACACATGAAGAATTGGTTTTTGATCCACCATCTTATGGCTATATCAATATAATAAGAAACAAACTACAACTTCTTAAACAGATAAAATATTTTAAAAGATAATTAAAGATCAATCACAATTGCAAGCGAATGGTGGATCTTATTCAGTTATTGTCTTATAAAATAAAAGGTTTTTTTTCTAACTGCAAATATTATTAACAAAGCCAATAGGGTAGGGAAACAGAGAACAAGAGCTGATCACAGTCTAAGGAAAACAGAGCAAAAGCAACACAACAAGATCAGACATACAACAAAAACCCAAGCAGCAAAGCTGCCACCAAGCCAACATAACCCAAGCCTCACTGACCAAGCAACACAGCTGCCTCCAACCAGACTCAACACCATCTTTAACACAGTGGATCATCCCCCTCATTTTTTGAAGCCCAGGCAAGCGCCTAAACAAACTAAAACTCCACAAAACAAGGAAGCAGCAGAACATAGAGACAGAACCATTACAACCATCAACACCGGGGATTAAACATCCTACCACACAACTATTTCCCCATTCGACAGCAAACCTTTTTTGGCCTTCAGGTCAGCAGCTTGGTTTGTAGTTCTGGGATTGTAAATAAGCGAGGCATTGCCTAGCGAATCTAACATACTGCGAATGTAAAAAATCAAATAAAAGGTTGAGTTCTTCTAAATGCATCATAAGATGCTATAAGGTCAAATATCTAAAATTAACTATACACTTCACAAATGCCAACAGAGTTGCACTTCTTGGACCATCTTCATCTCCTCCAAATCTATCTAATTCTGGATTGGACCATCTTCATTCTCCTCCAAATCTATCTAATTGTAGATAAAAACTAAAAAATTGTGGGTAAATTTATCTAAATATTTATAAAGCATTGTAGAAATTTATCAAAAATTTGTAAAAAATATATACCTAAAAAAAGAATTGCTTAAAAAAAAGCTATTCAGTATTGAATTAAACAAATTAAGTGACAAGAAAACCTGAATATTTTGGCAGGAAAGAAAGCTGTACTGAGTTGGAAAGCACTTGATCAGTTCCTCGATCGTTATTCTCTCTCAGTCTTTGTACTCAATCTGGATCAGCAATAGTTTCTTTGCTTTCACTTTTGGATTAAAAAAAAAAAGGATATGGTCTAAATCTTGGTTAAATGTGAACCAAACCAGAGTTGCTAATGTAACTAACATTAAAGTCAAATTGTTTTCATAGGATTCTTCTCTCATCTCTCACCACCCACCGCACCTAATATTTAATTAGTTTTGTTTTGTTAGAGATTTTGAAACGAAAAAACAATGATAAAACCCCACCACTCTATTGGATTGTCCAAAAAAAATTTGGATAAAGCAAAGCATGAAAGAAAAACAAGAGATAGTAAAACTAAAATAATTAAAAATAATACCTTCAAGCGGGCTGCAAAATCTGGAAAGCAGCGACAACAACTGCCTGCTACCAAGGTAAAGACAAAAAAGCCCAAAACATTCAGTAATATCAAGTTAAATTGAACTAAATATTTCTGGATAAAATATTTCTGGATAAATTCATCGAAAAAATTATAAGCCCAAACACTCGTGTGGATAGGTAACAAGAAACAAGTGAAGAAACTTGTAGAAATTTTTCAAAAATTTGCTAATTATACCATGAGTAAAAAACTAAGAATAATTGATTGAGAGAGTAGAGTAGAGATTTGGAGTTGCTGGTAAAGAGATCTTACCTGAAATTAGATTGAGAGAAGAAACATCAAGTGAAACACGTACTATGAAGCTGCTTGAACCTATTTGGGGATTTAGTTTTTGAGAGAATGATTTTTAGGTATTCAGGTGTTAGAGATCGTCTTTAGAGAGAATAGATTTAGGGGTTTTGGGAATTAGCGGGAGTATTTTATATTCCCTCCAATAATATAATTACTTTCAATTACAGTCTTTGCCCGTAGTGAATAACTACAAGGACTAGGGACAAAGCCTGTATTACATATATTATTCACAACGAGCCCATTTATGTTCGTAGTAGCTAATTATTATCCTTCACGGGCTTTAAATGCCCGTTGTAAATAATTTTATGAAACCAATTTTACTACGGGCTTTTAATTGCTCGTAGTGAATAATGGTTTTCCAATACAGGCCTTCCAAGCCCGTAGTGAATGGCCTGTAGTGGTTAAACATTTTTCTTGTAGTGCAATATCGTTCCCTAAATTAAACAGCCTACAGATAGTTGGTCTTGAAAAGCCAACAAGATTGTGATCAGGATATTATATCGAATTTCCATCACTGAAAGAATTCACGATAGAGAGTTGTCCTGAATTGGAGGCAATCATTTTCGATAATAAGGTATATATACATACACACACATATATATATATATATATATATATATATATATATAAAGACTTCTCACATTCAAACTACTGATATAAGGTTTATGTACAAAGCCACATTTTTTCAGTCATTTGATCAAAATACAAGGGTTGTTACGTATTATCTCTCTTGACCCATCACTTATTTTCGTCCCCATTCACAATTTACAAAATGCATATCAAAAGTGGGTTTTTATATAATCGTTAAATATATATATATATATATATATTCTTTGTTTAAGTTTTTCTTAGTATTTCTATTGTAAAATCTCTGAGATCATCTAAAATGTAATTTACATTTTCTCCCTTTAGTTAGACCTGATTTTCTATTTCTTTATTTTCGGGATATATATTTTCCAATTATTTTCAGTTATAATTAGAATGAATCTCCATTTACTCAAAAGCATATATACTGCAGGTTAGAGTTCCTAGCTTAGAGAAAATAAAATTTAAGGTCATTTACAATTTGAAGATGATATGACACAACCAATTTGATGGGGATTCCTTTCCAAAATTAAAATCATTTGAAGTTTACGATTGCCAAAAGCTACTGGCCCTGTGTCCATCGAACATATGTGGAAGGTTCTTGAGTCTGGAGTCTCTAACTGTTCGGGGATGTGGGTCTTTAGAAGAAATATTTGACCTCCAAGGAATAATTTCTGAATAAAGAAATTCTATGGCAGCAACTCAATCAAGAGAATTGTGCAATTTCTTTCCGTGCAATTTGGTCAAAATTTGCACTCTGTATAAATGTATATGTAACTGTTTTATGTATGGTCTATGATTTTTTTTTGAAGGAACATAACGCTTTCCCCTGTTTGGAGGAATTGAAATTAGCTGGAAAAGAGCTCATGATGATGTGGCAGGGTCAGGTTCCAGAATGCCTCTTTCAGAAACTTAAAACTTTTATAGTCCAGGAAGATGAAACAGCAGTTTTGCCACTTGGTATCATTCAAAGATTTCAGAATCTGGAAAAGCTTTCACTTTCAAGGAGTTCATACGAAGAGATATTTTCATAAGGAGAAGACCAAACACAAGCAGCCACAACTACAAAAATGAAAAAACTATCTCTTTTTTCTCTTTGGAGTTTGAAGTACATGTGGAAACAAGACTCCAAATTGGACTTGGTTCTTCAAAATCTTGAAGTTCTTCGAGTATCTTCCTGTAACAGTTTGATCAATCTAAAGCCGCCTTTAGCTTCTTTCAAAAATCTAACATTTCTGCAAGTTGATAATTGCAATTGGTTGAAAAACATAGTAACATCCTCCGTGGCCAGAAGTCCGGTGAAGCTCAAAGAGTTGATTATTGGACATTGCAAAAAGATTACAGAAGTAGTAGCAAATCAAGGAGATGTAACAGATGATAAAATCAATTTCAGCAACTTGAAGAGTTTGTCACTCGAAACTTTACCAAGTCTCAAAAGTTTCTGCCCTCAGAATTTCACCTTCGAATTCCCATCTTTGGAAGTATTATAAGTGTCCTACTGTTGGGATATGAAAATTTTCTGTAGAGGAGTCTTGACCACGCAAAAGTTACGAAAATTCAAAATTAACTCGAATCGGTTGAACTACGTCCAGACTTTAACCTTAACACAAACATACATCAGTTCGACGGAAAAAATGTACACATTGATTCACTAATCTAGGCAATCTATAGTATTTTTCCATTGATTGTTTTTATACAATTTATGCTTTAACCTTTAATATGTTTTGTTTTGCTACAGAGTTATGACACTTCGAGTGAAGACAGCTGGGATGAAGACAACGGTGCTTCTTCTAGTCACCATCTGGAGTGAGGACCCTTTTGTGTAGTTTGTGAGACCTTGGACATTGCTCATGTTTTTCATGTTGAAGTCAGATGTGGGAGGTTCTTCTTTCTATATGTTCTGTGTTCGCTTTAGCTTTTATCATATCATGTCGCTGCTTTTGAAGTGTTGAAGCACTCAACAGTTTTCATGAACTTCTATGACTGTTTCTTGTGGTTGTATTGTGATAAAAACTTATTACTGGATATCCAATAGGATGTTGATGAAGTTTATTTAATGCTAGCATTAATTCTTTCTGCAAGTTAATTTTAGATTTATATAGATATATATCTAGTCATGGATCTGTTATTATATATATATATATATATATATATATATATATAATAATTCTCCTATTAGGACCGTCAGGGCTTTATTATCAGGACATTCAACCATAGCCATACATTCACAGTGGGCCCACAGCCCCACTTTAATAAATACTCACACCCATACCCAATGTGTGGCTGTGGTTGGACGTCCTTACCTTCTTATATCAGGACGGTCCTTACCAGAGAACCACCATATATATATATATATATATATATATATATATATATATTTGGGAATTTAGAGTAAGCGGTAAGCCTAAAGTTACTTAATCTCCTTCTAGATTGATAGTTGTATATTGTATTTTGCATGAGTTGAAGTATGTCTCAAAAATGTTAGGTTGTGATGCCTGAATCCTATTATGTTTAGGATTGGTTCTCTATTCTACCTAGGAGTGTTTTATTGTTTTATTTAGGAAAGGATTCCTACTAGTTTTAGACTAGACCTATTATAAATACTCTGTAATTCTTGTGTATAATGTGTGCTGTATAGAGAAGAGAGAGAAGAATATTGAGAGCCGTAAGGAGAGAGATAGTGCTTCACTATTGTAAACACTGATTTCATAGTGGAAGTTGAGTGAATGTGTGCTCCGTGGACGTAGGCTTAGGTTGAACCACGTAAAATCTCGTGTCTCTTATTTTTTTTTGCTTGTGTGATTTGATTGTGTGTATTCCCTAAGCCAATACATCCCTAACAATAGGTATCAGAACCTAGGTTTTAAGGCTTAGGGTATACTAGGTAGGATTCAGAGTTGAGGATTCTGTAGCACAAGGTTCCAGGAGTCCGGAACAGAAGCCGCGCAATTGATGCACCGCCGGAGCAACCACTGTCGGAACAGTAACAGCCTCCGGCCACGGAAAGTGAGTTGTCACCTCCCACAACATTGGAATCAAAAACTACCAATCTACAAGTTTTTCTTCTGGAACGTTGCCAAAAGATCACCGGAAAGTGATCAAATTGGTCGACGAAGTTGAAGAAGAGCCGTTTCGCTGCCCAGTTTCCGCTGGTAAGTTGAGTGACACCACCACCACCACCACCAAAAGAAGCCGAAGGAGCCGATCTTTAAGATTGTCTTCAGGGCCTTCATCAACCGAGCACCAGAAAGTCCTCAAATCGGCCGTCAAAGTTTTGAAGAACTAAATGGTTATCGTCAGATCTATTCCGATCTGTTGTGAATCTGAGAAAAATGATACCACCATCAGACTCAGTATGGTGAAATCTTCTAGATCCGGTACTTTTTACGTTGAAACGGAAAGTTTAGGATTTCGACCAGATTCGGTCCCGGTTTGACTTTTTCATTGACCAGCTCAGATTGCTTGCCGTTCTTGGTTTGAGTGGGAGCAATGGGGTCCAAGAAGGATACATACAAGATAGAGAAATTCAACGGTATGAATTTCGGCTTTGGGAAGATGCATATGGAAGATTATCTGTACCAGAAGGACTTGTATCTGCCGATAGTGGAGAAATCGAAGGACGTGTCCGATGAAGATTGGGTGGTCTAACGTAAACCAAAGGACATGACTGATGCTTAGTGGATGGTTGGGAATGCGAGTCGATGCATTCCCTTTCCACGTTCATGGCATTTCAATTCTTTCCATGAGATAAATTTTCTGAAGATATGCTTTCATTGAAAATATTCATAAGTAATATATTTGATTCCATGAACATAACTTCCAAATTGCATGTGTTTGCTAGAGAGTGCATCTAGGTTCTGAGTGGAAAAATCTGACTGAAATCCGGTAAGGATTAGAGTCAAGGCGAATTTTATCTTAGGCAATTCGAGCGTGGTTGTTTTCTAAACCGAAAACATCATAAGTATTGGCATACTTGCATTGCGTGACGCATTGTTATTAATTGGTATATTTGAGATACTAGCATGCATGTGTAGTAGTCTTTATTTGGTATGTTTGGATTGCATCTCAACTTAACTTGCAGAGTATACGTTTGTGGGTGTCGTAGCTGTAAACTCTCAGAAGACAAAACCTCTCTATCTAGGGATCGCCTAGTAGTTGAAATGGCTTGTGGCACGTGCTAAGTGCCATCGTGTTTCCTACGAAAGTGGACTAGCCTAGATTTTTTAGGTTTCATGTGTTGTTTGTTTGTTTATTTTCAGTTTTTGTTTTGCTCGAGGACGAGCAAAAGATAGGTTTGAGGTGTGATAACATCGTAAAATACACCTTTTGAGGTCTCTATTTCCTATCGTTTGCTTTCCTTTTCGAGCATATTCTTGTATATAATATGTTTTATGAGCATTGTGTAGGTTATATCCCTTAAAATAAGATGTTGAGCTTAATTGAAGAGTTTTGGAGTTAGAAGGGCTAAAATTGGAATTGATCGTGCAGTACACCCAACTACGGAAGGTCATATCTCTCTTCTCCGATCGAACTATATTTCCCATAACCTATTTTCGGAAATCCTTGGAGGTCTACTTTCTAACAGTTTTTACAGATCACGATTCCGAGGCCTCTAGAGGAAGTTATGGTCATTTTCGTAACGGTGCGCGCATTAGAGAACTGGCCCAAGAAATTTAGGGCAGTAGGTGTCGTTTTTGCACTGTCGCGGGTGAGTTGGACGACGCTACCAGTGACACCCTGTTTTCAGCCAACTTTCAGCCCTGTTTTGGGGGACAAACTTGTCCTTTCACACCCCATTTCATACCCTAACTTCCAAACTCTATACATACCCCCATTTTCTCTCCTCTCTTCAGTTTTTTCACAGATCCTCTTCCTCTCCTCACGCCTATTCTCTTCTCTCCTCCATTACTTTCTCTTTTCTTCATCTTATTCACCAATAAGGAGAGAACAAGCTCCCATGGAGGATTTTCCTCCATGGGATTTCACCATACACCCCCACCACCATTTTTAACACTTCCTCCACCATCTTAGAGTAGATTGCAAGGAGTTAGGAGTGGTCTTTGGACCAATTTCGAGCTTGGAAGCAATGAGCATCTTTGGAGGAGATTTTCTTCAAGTGTTGCATCTCTTTTTACTCTTTTCTTGTATATCTTGTTTTCTTTGATATAACCACCAATTTGGGAATTTTGTAAACCAACATGTATGCAATATATGTATGATTGTTCTTAAATTTGTTTGGGTTTTGTTCTACTCTTTGTTTATGCATGAATTAATTCTCTTATTGTGATATTCATGTGTGTGGAGAGTCTAAATTGATATGTGTCCATGAATGAGATTAGGAGTAGTGTAATTAAATTTAGGAGTAGTGTAATTTAGCTTCCCATGATTGTTGATTGATTAATGGATGACTCAAAATACCATGTTTGAATGATTAGAGAAATTGAGTTTTAGCTCTAGGGAGTGGGAGAAGCTTGGTTGATGCATGTTCATGCTAAATTAGGCTTGGTTCAATATTCTTGTTCTTAATGGGTCTTTTTATTAAGGCACAATTGCTCTCCCATGGCTTGGGTTGAGTAATGAATTGATTTTGGAAAAATTCCCAAATTAAGGGAATGAACCCCTAACTTAAATTGAATGGTCTTAATGATATAACAATCACTTTGTTGCATGTAGTTGTTGGTAAGCTTGTTTTCCATTTTTAACCATCCTAGGGAGATTGATAAAACTGAATCCGTATCTAGAGTAAAGACCACTGAATTCCTCTTGTGCTTGTGTAGTAATATGGATATTTAGTGTGCTTAATGCTTTCACTCAGTTAGCCACCTTGTGAATGACATTTAGGCTGTGTGTTATATATAGCGTGGTTTGTATTAACATGCTCAGCGTGGTATCCTCTACATTTGACCAGAAAGTTGAGAGATCACTAGGCTGGTGTGTAGAGCTCATGTGTGTGTCTCCCGCCATCCTTAATTGATTCATGCTAATGCATGGATGCAATCTCTATGCGCTCGAGAGAGGGTAGAGATTAATTAAGGGGACACGAGCATATAACATACGTGTTGTATGGGTATCTCGCATTCTTAATGCTTTCACTTGGTTGCCATCCCGTATTTGGTTAGCCGAGTGGATGAATTATTGGCTGTATCACTAGGCTGGCATACATGCCCAATGAAATAACATGTGTATATGATTAGAAAGTGAGAGTATCACTAGGCTGGCGTACATGGGTCTTTTGTGTGTGCCACGACACTTAATGAATTCATGCTTTGTTTGGATGTGATCTCTAAGATATCGAGAGAGATTAGAGATCAATTAAGGGGACACGAGCCTATGATATACTTGCACATTTGAGGGACTAGGTGAGTCTAGTGCTTAATTAGGAGGATTGTCATGGTTGAGTCATTTCCCTAGCGTATCCACATTTCATGCATCTCTCCATTCCATCCTGTCCATGTATATATTATTTATGTAATTTATTTAGTTATATTATTATTTACTTTTTCCCACACGCAACATATGAGTTCACTCAGCGTGTTGTATAGCTAGAACTAGAGACGGTCGATGAATCCCACCTTCATGTGGAACGATACCCTCGCTTGCCGCTTTACCAGTTTTCATAACTATAGAGCACATTGCTTATGACTTTTTATAAATATCTTTTTGGGATCCGTAATTCTAAACGATAGAATAGCGGGTATCAGGTGTATCTTGGTGATGATCAAGCATGCAACATTACCTGAAAGAAAGATATGAAGATTCAACCGAATGGGTCAGTTTGGAAACTCGACAACGTAAGGCACATACTGGACTTGGGGAAGAACTTGATCTCCATAAGGCAGTTAGCGTTAGATGGTTATGTGACGACTTTCACAGATGATAAGTGGAAGATCTCGAAATGAGCTATGACAGTCGCCCGGGAACTAATAATGGGTCTCTTTAAACAACTATCAATGGGTATTGTTCAGCCACAGTGAAGAGGGCAGAGAGGATCCGAATATGTGGCACCAGAGGTTTGGGCACATGAGTAGTCAAAGGCTGAAGTGTCTGCATTCGAGAGGTAAACTGCCAGGGTTAAAATCCGTTGAGGTTGATTTCTATGAGAGATACATTCTTAGGAAGCAGAAGCGAGTAAGCTTCAAAAGAAC
This sequence comes from Dipteronia sinensis, assembly GCA_033220585.1. Classification (NCBI taxonomy): domain Eukaryota; kingdom Viridiplantae; phylum Streptophyta; class Magnoliopsida; order Sapindales; family Sapindaceae; genus Dipteronia; species Dipteronia sinensis. The sequence goes on from CM065642.1 coordinate 6,294,148, forward strand.
AGGAAGAGCACCGGCAAAGGAGAAGCTGGAACTAGTGCACACCGATGTTTGGGGTCCAACTTCACTCTCATCAACAGAAGGTAAACAGTATTTCATCATGTTTATCGACGATCATTCCAAGAAGGTATGGGTTTATTCTTACGACACAAGTCTAATGTGTATGAGGCTTTCAAGAAGTGGAAAGCTATGGTTGAGAATGAGACATGTTAAAAGATTAAGAAGTTGCGTTCAGACAATGGTGGAGAATATGAAGACAACGAGTTCAAGAAGTTTTGCTATCAAAGTGATCGTACCGATTTATATACCTATTCGAGGTCTCCATTTCCTAGCTTTTGTTCTTGTTTTTGAGCATATTTTGGTTTATAATGTGTTTGTGAGCCTTGTGTAGGAACATGTTCCTTACGGAAGGTATTTGAGCTTAATTGAAGTGTTTGGAGGTTATTTGGGCTGAAATGGAAAGTGTCGTGCAGAACACTCAACTTTTAGGGGCCATATATCCCTCCTCAGAATGAATTACATTAGCTACTACATATTTTCGGAAAGCCCCGGATGTCTACTTTTCATTTCTTTTTACATATCACAATTTTGAGTTTTCTAGAGGAAGTTATGGCCGTTTTTGTAACTGTGAGAGAAGCTGGAAAATCTTCACCCGAGGGAATAGCAACCTGGATATCGACATGTGCACCGGGTCGCCTTTTAGAGCAGAACAGCCATTTTCAGCCAGTTTTTGAGGGGCAATCTTGTCTTTTCACACCCAATTCTTGCCCTAACCTCCCAACTCTATAAATACCCCATTTTCTCTCAGTTTTTCAGAGATCTCTTCTCTCCCTCTCACATCCAAAACACCTTTCTTCCATTCTCTCATCTCTTTCACCTTTTCTACCAATTAATGAGTGATTCAAGCTTCCATGGAGGTTTTTCCTCCATGGGAGCTCACCATACACCTCTATCACCACTTTATACAATTCATCCACCCAATTGAGAGTAGATTGCAAGGAGATAGGAGGAGTCTTTGACCAAAAAACGACCAAGTATGGAAAAGAGTTCTTTGAGGAGTTTTCTTCAAGGGTTGTATTTCATTTACTCATTTTCTTTGTATTTCTTGTTTTCTTAATTGTGCATCACGAATTTGGGATATTGTAAACCTACACTTGTGTAATAAATGTGTTGATTGTTCTTAAATTCTTTGGGTTTTGTTCTATTATTTGATTTAAGCATAATTTCTCTCTTATTATGATATGAATGTGTGTGGATGGTCAAAAATCAATGTGACCATGAATGGGTTTAGGAGTAGAGTAATTTAGATTAGGAATTTAGTTGCCCATGAGTGTTGATTGATTGATCGATGACTAGAAATGCCATGAGTAGAATGATGTGAGTGTTTGAGTTTTAGCTCCAAAGAATGGGTGAAGCTTGGTTGATTATGCATACAAATGCTAGATTAGGCTTTGGTTCTTTATTATTGTGCTTAATGGGCCTTGTTTCAAGGCACAATTGCTTTATTCTTGTGAAGGACCGAGAGGTGAAGCACTCAACATGCACTAGTAGGTTGGCCACTACTATGTAGAGCCTGCGCGCGGTTTTGCATGCATTGTCGCTATGTGTGTCTCATTGTTCTTAATGAACTCGAGTGCAGTTCAGGAAACCATCGAGAGATAGGGTGCTGGTACATATCGGTATAGTCGATTGTTGCTGGAGTGAGGACAATCGGTGAGGATTAAGTGAGCACAGCATTCAACATTGACTATGCACGTTGTATGACATTGTGTGATTGCTATAGTGTAGTCATTTACTTAGTGTAACCATATACATTCCATATCGCTCCATTCCATCATATCCTTGTACATATTTGTTTATGTAGTTTGTTAGGTTAGTTTAGCATTTACTTTAACACATTCTTTTGCATGCGCAACACACGAGTCAGCTCGGCGTGTTGTAAAAATAGCTAGAATTAGAGACGGTCAGTGAATCTCACCTCCTTACGGAACGATCCTTGCTTGCCGTTGTGCTAGTCTCTGTGACTCGTACGCTTGCGAGGCCGAACTTAAATGTTTATATTTTGATCGACACTGCAACAACGTGTCATCACAAAGCGGGATAAAACTCATAAGGAAAGTGCCAGGCACACCGCAACAGAATGGTTTAGTAGAACGGATGAACAGGACATTGACTGAGAGAGCTAGAAGCATGCGCCTACAATCAGGGTTGCCAAAGCAGTTCTGGGCAGAAGTAGTCAATACAGCAGCATACTTGATCAATAGAGGACCATCAAAGCCTTTGGACCTTGTTATACTAGAAGAGATCTAGGACTGGGAAAGAGGTAAAACTTTCTCATTTGAAAATGTTTGGTTGTGTTTCTTATGTACATGTAGGTGATCACTCAAGGAGCAAGTTGGACGCCAAATCAGTGAAGTGCACCTTGGTGGGTTATGGTGAAGACGAGTTTGGTTATAAACTCTGGGATGATCAAAACCATAAGATGATCAGGAGTAGAAATGTTGTCTTCACTGAGAAGGTCATGTACAATGACAGAAACATAAAGACTTCTGAGCAGAAAGAACCATACTATTTTGGGTCAGAAGATGTATCGAGTGGTAAAGTTATGGAATGTGGTAGTGATCAAAAAGTTGAAGAGCAAGGTGTGCAGCCCCAAGTTGAAAAACCTATACCACAGAATGAAGTTCCAGCACCACAAAGTCCTATCGTTTAGAGAGTTATGAATCTGTAAATTGGTAATGCTTTAAGAAGATCCCCACAGGCCCAGAGTACACCTCGAAGATCCACTCGCCCACATTACCAAATAGAAGGTACTTGCATTATTTATTGCTGACAGATGCGGGAGAACCTGAATGCTATGATGAGGCATGTCAGGGTGAAGATGCAAGCAAGTTGAAGCTTGCAATGAAATATGAGATGAAGTTGCTTGTGTCCAATCAGACTTGGGAGTTAGCCGAGTTGTCTGAAAGAAAGAAAGCCATACATAACAAGTGGGTGTTTCAAATCAAGGAGGAATATGATGGTTCCAAGAGATACAAGGCAAGACTGGTGGTCAAAGGCTTTCAACAAAAGGAAGGTATTGATTACACCAACATTTTTTCTCCTGTTGTTAAACTAACCACATTTCGGTTAGTGTTAAGCATTATAGCAACTTGATCAGTTGGATGTGAAAACTGCCTTTCTTCATGGAGATTTGGAGGAAGAGATATACATGCAGCAACAAGAGGGGTTTGCGGAACAGGGCAGAGAAAATATGGTTTGTAGGTTGACAAAGAGCTTGTATGGTTTGAAAAAAGCTCCCCGACAGTATGTAATAACTGACTGCTTGTCATGACTTGAAAAACAAAAATTTTAATGGCAGGGCTGTAATGGATTGGAGCACACCAACCACTTGACCAAAATTCAGTAGAATAAGATATCTTTTTTGCACTTCGGACCACCAAAACTTACCGAAAAATTAGAAAGTTGCATCTTACAAACAAATGGCAGATGTGATATACTCCATCTAGTGCAACCGAGGACAACCTTGTTGAGGCAGTTATGCAACAAGCAAGAACTTCAAATTCCATGGCATCAGTTTCTCTTGATCACCTGTTTCTTGAGTGACAAAGCCCTAAAATTATAGTCATGGCTCAAATCTACCTTTCAATAACCAGTCAACTGTTTCTAAATTCGTTGGGATTGCTATCTGTGAGATATCCCATGTTTTGAACCTCTGGATCCTTCGAGTTTGGTCCCTTGAAATTCTTTGAATCACCCTTTTTGGTTGTTCATTCTCCGTCCATCATAGTCACCCCCATTAGATCCTCTGTTGTCACCACAGGGCCCTTGAGATGTTCTTATACCATCCATCATAGAGTCCCTTCTATTATCCATCTTTCCATTTGATCTAAAGTATGCACCATCCCCTTTGTTCATTCTCTGTCCACCATAGTCATCCCATTTAGATCCTCTGTTATCACCACGGGACCTTCGAGATGATCTTCTATCATCCATCATATAGTCCCTTCTATTATCCATCTTGCCATTGGATCTAAACCGTGCATCATCCCCTCTGTTGTTCATTCTCTGTCCATCTTAGTCATCCCATTTAGATCCTCTGTTATCACCACAGGACCCTCGAGATGATCTACTACCATCAATCATAGAGTTCCTTCTATTATCTATCTTACCATTTGATCTAAACCATGCATCATCAAAGTTGTAATTGTCAATACCTTTGAAATCTTTTCCTCTTCAATTCTACCAGATTCTGTCTTATTCCGTCCTAATTTGTTTCTTCCGCGTATCTAGGTCATAATTATCGGACTATGAATCAGAAAAGTCTTCCATGTCAGAACCTTCTCTCCTCCTAGAAATCTTACCAGAAACTGGTTTCTTAGTTTGCATGGATTCAAAATCCTCATCCAAATCTGAATAGGGGCCGAATTCTTCATCTGAGCCAAAACTCAATCCTCTGGACGGACCTTGTTGGACCTCTACCACTACTTTTATGTCTAGAATCAGCAACACGACTAGACTTTCAGTTGGGATGAACCGGGAGCTCTTTATCAGTGTAAAAATCCAGTTCATCATCCTTGGAGCCTGAGAAAGCAGCATGCTTCAACTTAAATGGCTTATTGTTAGATCCAGGTGTTGCCTTCCATGACCACGAAAATTATTATCAGAGCCCCTATAATCATCTACTTCAGAAAACCCTTCAACTTTAGAAAAAACATTTGAAGAAGCTTTCCACACAGAATAATTGTTCGGAGCATCTATCTCGTAACTGTCAACATCATCTTCGTCATCAAAATCATCAAACCTTGTTCCAGGTCCGTTACTATCAAGATCAGAATATCCTCTCTCACGGGGACTTCGAACTCTGCTAGATTTATTGAAATCATATTCGCGCTCCCGACTAACTATATCGGAGTCTTCACCCCTTGATGCAGAATCAGCATACTCAAACGTAGCAACATCTACCTCATCTGATTCATCATCATCAAAATCGAAATTCCAGGCATTTGAAACCTCTGGCCACTTGGCAATCTTGTCCATTCTCATGTTTGGACCATGTCACCTCTCTTCCATTTTATTCTCTATAAACTCATCAGGTGGACATTTGCAATCGCAATGAAGACATGCCATATCTGCGATAATTTAAGAAGTTGCACCTGTGCATAGCATAGAACCATCATAAGCAAACCCTATAATTTATAACATCACCATCTTACACTGTAAGTATATAGTATTCTTTGCAAAATCCATGAGTTGTAACCAAAACAGAATCATTAAGATAAAAGGGTTGTACTAAAGCATCTGAAACTTACTCGGGGCATTCTCACTCTCCATGAAGCAGCCGTCTCTTTGGTAGCTTGGCATCACATTGTAGGCACACAGTATTCTTAGCAAAATTCATGAAATCACACCTTATACCAATATTTTTCGATTTTAGTAAATTACATAGAATTGGATTTCAATACCTGAAAAAAAATATGGCCATGAATAAAAGATAAACTCTTTAATTAGCAGGATACATACTTAGGACATAGCTAATCCTCATTTTTCATCTCAACATCATCACGTCCAACTCATTTCCTTGGAGGTGGAGGAGGTTGCTTAACTTTGGAGGGCGGCTTCTTTATTACTGGAGGTGGAAGATTTGGATCACTCAACTTGACAACCTCATGTAGCAACTTACGGACAACAGTCTTCACAGACTTTTCCTTCAGGAGGGACTTATTGACCATCTACGGAACACACATGCACTCAACTTCCACTATAAAATCGGTGTTTACAATAGAGAAGCACCATCTCTCTCAACTCTCAATATTTTCTCTCTTCTCTACTTGGCACACATTACACAATGAGACTACAAGAGTATTTATAGAGCTCAAGCTTTACCAACCCAACATGGTTAGTCACACTTCACCAAACCCAACAATTGGATAGGTTTCACCAACCCAACAATTGGTTAGTCACACTTTACCAAACTCAGCAGTTGGTCAGGCTTAACTAACCTAGCAAAATAATTTGGAAAATTGTTTTTAGATAGATCGAAGTCTATTACCTTTTTCGAAAATAAGTTAATGTTCTTATAAGGTTTTAAAAAATCTTGTCAGACCTTGATAATTTTTTTCTAAATAAGTATTGCAATAGTTTTCTATGGAAACTGCTTTGGGCGGATTTTTCATTTCTTTTTTCTTTGTTTTTGTTCAAAATGATTGAAATAATATGTTAGTTTTCATCTGTGAGTTCAATCGTATATATATATATATACAATTTTTCTATTATCAGTTCGAACTAATATATCTTATATCAGTTCCTTGCATGTAGGTCATTGGATTTAAATGCTTTGACTTAGCTGCATGCACTTGTCGAAGCATCTTTTAAATCCAATGGTCCACATGCAAGGAACTGATATATCTTATATTAGTTCAAACTGACAATAGAAAGACTCTATATATATAATAATGCATATTGAATGGTGAATGATTACCTACGTACAAACAATTTACAATGATATGTGCATGGTGACTTAGTCAATTGTTAGGAGAAATAAATTAGTATGGTTGTTAGTCAGGTGAATAAGATAGTTAGGTTGTTAAGTCTGTCATGGGTTTGTTGGCCTTAATTTATGTTGCACGATATGTAGTGGTGGTTGCATTGTAAGCACTACTCATTAGTTAGCTATTTTTCTGTTGAGTGCCTATTTTATTGGTACTTGAAAACTGTATGGCTTGAATTGAGAGGCTTATATATAGCCGAGAATTAATAGAAAAGAGAGGAAGTTATGCAAAATATTATCTTCCAATATCTTTCTCAGTTACTCACTCTTTTTCTCTGATTCTTTTCTTTTTCCTTTTCATTTTCTTTTAAATTCTGTTGTGTGTATTTGATACACATCATTTGGTATCAGAGCCATGATCGGTTCTTATGGATACTGAATTCCGTAAAGAAGTTTACGAAATTTTGGCTCGTCATGAGTCCAAATTAGACCAAATTCAAAATACCCTCCAAACCATTAGGAATGAACTTCGATCTTTGTGTGTCTTTCACAAAGAGAGTTCATCTCAGAAAAATCCCATTCATCCACCAACCTAAATTTCGACCACCAGCCACATCATTCAACACCACATAATTAATGACCAGAAAATTGATTAAAAAAAAAACCGTTCAACTTCAAGTCTTACAGGTGACCGTCCGTGACTTAGATCGGTTCCAACACCAAATCCTGCCTACTCCCACAAGTGATGCCACGTCCGCCGCCTTCAAGCTACTCCACACCGACCACTACATCTCCACGACAGCCATTACAACACCTACCATGTCGTTGCCGGACGGAGATCGTCTCCGAACAAGACCGGAGAGACCGCTTCTAGACTCACTGGTGGCCAGTCGTGCTCTGAAAACGACCGAAAACCGAAGGCTAGTATTCGATCCAGGAGGAAATGGATCGATTGAAGAAGTAGGAGCAATAGGTTGCAATGTGGGTGACGTTTCTCCGGACGTATCTAGAACTTTTGCCTTGAGGACAAGGCACTCTAAGGAGGGTGGAACGATATATGCATGGTGACTTAGTCAATTGTTAGGAGAAATAAATTAGTCTGGTTGTTAGTCAGGTGAATAAGATAGTTAGGTTGTTAAGTCTGTCATGGTTTTGTTGGCCTTAATTTATGTTGCACGATATGTAGTGGTGGTTGCATTGTAAGCACTACTCATTAGTTAGCTATTTTTCTGTTGAGTGCCTATTTTATTGGTACTTGAAAACTATATGGCTTGAATTGAGAAGCTTATATATAGCCTGAGAATTAATAGAAAAGAGAGGAAGTTATGCAAAATATTATCTTCCAATATCTTTCTCAGTTACTCACTCTTTTTCTCTGATTCTTTTCTTTTTCCTCTTCCTTTTCTTCTAAATTCTGTTGTGTGTATTTGATACACATCATTTGGAATGGCTGGTGGCCATGAATGCCATGGCATGGGTGCAAACATGATACTCCAATGCAAGTAGTGGAGGAATGGGTTGGAACTGGACTTTTTTTGGTGGTAGTCTGGTAAGAGTTGTGAAAGTTCGTGGTGGCGGATCGGTAGGAGTGATATGAATGGTGGTGAGCATGGGTGGTGGTGTATTGGTGTTTTTCGGAAATGAACTCTTTTTGTGAAAGACACGCAAAGATCGAAGTTCATTCCTAATGGTTTAGAGGGTATTTTGAATTTGGTCGAATTTGGACTCATGACGAGCCAAAATTTTGTAAACTTCTTTACGGAATTCAGTATTCATAAGAATCGATCATGGTTCTGATACCAAATGTTATGGATTTTTCCAATTAAGGAAAATACATAGAAAATTTAGAATGAGAGATAGAAAGTAGCAACAGAGATATAGAAGATAAACAAGAGAGGGGGATATTTGAAGCAATATTCATTCATAATAATCTCAATCAACTAATGTGGCTATAAATAGCCCAGACATTTCGAAAGAGTTGCACAAACTAATAGAAACAACATTACAAAGCATTACAAGGAAATAGGAAATAATGGGAAATAATGGGTGCACTTCTTGCAACATAATCTGCATGATGGCGTGAGACAAGACCATTAACAAGACCACTAATTCACCTACTTTATTTTAACAACTAATACTAATGCTGACCAAGTCCTCCACTACTTGCATTGGAGTATCATGTTTGCACCCATGCCATGGCATTCATGGCCACATTACATACATATCATACAATTACATGCATGAATCACGCAAAACAAATATGGATGAAATAATTTTATGTCCCAGATAGACACAAAGCCATGAGATTTGATTTTTTTTTCCACCAAGACAATAAATTTTGACCTCGATTAAAATAGGGGTTTACTGGGACCTGATAGAGGAAAAAATTTCTCACACATTCTTATAAATTGTGTACGGTGATAATTGAACACACACCAATAACATGGAAGTGGAGGTGTACTACCAATTGTGCTAAGAGATTTGTGCGTCATGACAAATGAGATTTAATTTTTTTGAAGTATTACAAGAACTATTTGTTGGAAATTTTGTGATCAACACACATTTTGAGAGTATTATTCGGGTATGATTGATTTCATGAAAATGGAAGATCAACGTATATTCGAATTCTCCTCCGTGAGAGCTTCGAAATGATATACTCAAACTCACAAAATTATTAATGGGTGAAAGATAAATTGAGTCTCAAGGTGAGCCCATTGTGTAGGGAAAAATATGCATTTCACATTGGTTGGGGAAAACACTTATATGTGGTATATAAGTGGTTGTGTGATAGTAGCTTATAAACATGTGTGTGGGCGCATCCTGCATACACGAATGCTGCACCGATTGGACCGTGAGAGTACAATCGACTTTTTGCTCCTATTTTAAATTTCTTTTTTCCTAAATCAACATTTTATTTATTAGGAAAGAATTAATTTAATTAATTTTCCCTAAGTTAGACGATTTAAATGATAAGGAAAAATTGACTAACGAAATAGTTAATTTCCGTTTTGGGTTATGGAAATTAATTAGATTAAGGAAGGAGTTGATTTCCTTTTTGAATTCTGATACTTACTTGATCACTAAGTAATCAGAATCCGTGTTTAATTAGGAATATATCTTTTGAAGATTATTCCTTAATTGTTTTCCTTTATCATTACAATCGTAGTAATTAAGTATTTCCAAAATCAATCCTACTGATTATGTTTTCTATTTAAAATCCTAGTCTTTTCCTTATAATTTGATTATTCTGGAAATCACGAAATTAAGAGAAAATAATTGTTCTCTTTTCGGTTCTTCTGTTCTTTGTGTCTTGGTAAGTTTGAATTCAATTTGAGTTCGCTGAGAGTGGTTTGTGTTCTACACATCCACTGTTTAAACTGTTGTATCCAGGGAGACAATCGCCATACACATACGGTGTTAGCCGGTGAAATTGTCTTAAGGACACCGTGTGAAACACGGGCCTCGATTTCCCTAACGTGATGTTTTATGTTTATTGTTTTTCTGTCTCTTGCAGATTCGAACCAGATTGTTTTTGAGCAATACAAACAACAATCTTAAGACAATTTCCGTTTTTAAATTTCTTCTCACATTTTTAATTTCTTTTAAAACCTTCTGGTTCGGTTTCTGTTTTCCTACGGATCGCGACAGATTTGTTTTGTAAACATCACTTAAATTGGGTTAATAAAAAAATATTAATCTGTGGAAATTGGGTCTGTTTCGAGACACTGATTTCAAATTATTATCTGATTTAAATTATTGGAAAATCGGGTCTATTAACAGACACTGATTTAGAAATCACGTATGATTTCAATTGTGTAATCGGGTCTGATACTAGACACTGATTGTGATTTCAATTGTGAAATCTGGAATCGATTTTGATTCACTTAGTTGATATCTGATATTCGATATCAGTACTGTCATATATATTATATGATATTTTCGTGATTCTAAGAGTATATCGGTTGTACACACGAGTTGTGTAAATATTTGATATTTAAGAGATATATAATTGTAGTCTATATCTGAAAGAAAAAAAAAAGCCGAAATATAAGATCATATGTCTATATAATCTGCTAATATATATATATATATATATATATATATATATATATTTATAAATAAAGTTCGGCACTGTGATCAGTAGTATATTTTAGAGTATTATATGCCAATGTTTAATTTATTATATGTCAGCATGTTTGGTTGATGTATCAGTAATTTTAGATTACTGATAATTGTGAAACTAAATTACAATCCAGTGTATTGTTTGATATCAGTGTTTCATAAAAAAAATAAAAAATAAAAAAATACTCTATTATTGTTTGATATCAATTTTGATTTCAATGTGATGTGATACCAATCGGGTTTACTTTTGGTAAATATGTTATATTGTTGTATAATCATACACAAGGTTGCAGCACTTATTTTTATATATATATATATATATTATAATTTAAAGTGCCAGAGCAGTGTTTGATACACAATATGTTAATGTTGGTATTTGTTAATATTGGTTTTGCTTTATCAATATTTATCTACTGGTTGTGCTACCAGTGTTTCATATTTTATATTGATTGATATCGATTATTTGATAAACAATACTATATCGGTGTGTGATATATCTTTGTTTGATATATTAGTTATAGTGTTATAAATAATAGTACACGTACTGGTTATTTATATTTCAAAGGCTGAAATTATATTGGTATGCTTATATATTTTATTTGATATGTATTAACATACTAATTTTGATATATCAATGCTTAATATATTGTTACATATATATATGTTTGTGATATATATTAGTGGTTCTAAAATATTTGATTTGGTTTGTGGAAGGGACTACCGAATCAATTGTGAACCCGAGCGTGGGTCAAGAGACTCCGTTGGTCAACCCGAGCGTGGGTCAATTGACCGACCCGAAAGTGAACCCTTTTGTGGGTCAAATGAATAACCTGATGGTGAATTCGTTTGTGTCTCTGGTTTCGGTTGTTATGAACCATATGAAGAAACTAGAGAAATTCAGTAGTCTGAATTCCAAGAAATGGCAACAAAAGATGTTGTTGTATGCAACCACATTGAATTTTGCGAGATTCTTAATTGATGAGGCTCCTAAGGCTAACAGTGGTGACGAGTTAGATGTGTAAGTTTAAAATGGTGATTATTGTCAGAATTAATTCTTTTGAACTTCAAAATTGCAATTATCAATTTAATGATTATTTATTTCTATTAATTCCGGGTTAATCGAAATATTAAATTTTGAATTCAAAACAGAACCGATTTGACTTTAATATTGCCAATTTTAATGAGAATTAATTTCAAATTAATTCAGTTGATCTCCTCCTGATATTATGGTGGATAAATCAAACGTGAACACAAGTGTTCCACTTAAGACTCCTAATGCTAATCCAATTGTTGGACTAGACACTTTAGCTGTTAATTCAGTGTTTGTGGGAGATGTGCATATTTGGGGCCAAGTGTGACAACATCAACTCCGGCCATCAACTCATTCGTGAGAAACATGGCAGATCCAATGATGAGCCAGTATATGAGTCACGGGAACTTTTAGTGGTGGTAGCAAAAGATGCTTTTCTATTTGACCACACGAAATCTAGCTAGATTCTTGTCTGGAGATGCTCGTAAACCCAATAGTGGTTAAGAGCGAGATGTTCAGGTATGGAATGTTGTGGATGGATGAAACCATTCAGATTTCTGCACCGGAAAAACATACTGAACGGGCTATCAGACTCGCTACATAGCGAAAACAGCCAAAGTGCTGTGGGAGTCGTTAGACTGGAAATACAAGACCGAGGATGTTGGATCCAAAAGGTTTGTTGTTGGCCGGTTTCTTGATTACAAGATGGTGGACTCTAAGAGCTTCAAGTGATTATACATGAGATTCATGTCGAAAGGATAACCCCAAGTGAAACCTTTTAGGTGGCTGATATCACTGAGAAGCAAACAGCAAAACAAAGTTGCTGAACAGGAAAATCATTCCTTGAAATGAAGAATGCAATGCTGGTAAGTTCTGGATTGCCTCAGAACATGTAGGGTGAAGCTATATTGTCTAGCAATTACCTTTTTAAATAAGGTACCCCGAAAGAAAGAAGACAAAACCTCATATGAATTATGGAAAGGAAGAAAGCCTTCATATAAATTCTTACGAATGTGGGGGTGTTTTGCCAAAGTTGTCGTACCTACACCTAAGAATGTGAAAATAGGTCTGAAAACCGTTGATTGCATTTTCATTGGATATGCACATAATAGTAGTGCTTCTCGATTTTTTTTTGGTGTATAAATCTGACATCCCAGATATACACAAAAACAAGACTAATGGAATCTAGAAATGCATCGTTCTTTGAACATGTATTTCCATGTAAATCCAATGATGAAGCAAGCGGTGAGCTCTTTAGATGGACTCTTGTGGAAAGAGGCTATTAAGAGCGAAGTTGATTCCATTCTTCAAAATCATACTTGGGAGTTAGTGGATCTTCCTCCGGGATGTAAACCTCTAGGGTCCAAATGGATTTTCAAGAGAAAAATGAAAGTAGATGGATCAATTGATATGTATAAGGCCAAACTTGTAATTAAAGGTTACAATCAACGAGAAGGCCTAGATTACTTTGATACGTATTCTCTTGTGACGAGAATAACCTCCATTAGGATGATACTTGAAATTGCAGCTTTGCGAAATCTCGAAGTACATCAAATGGATGTGAAAACAGCTTTCTTGAATGGAGATCTAGATGAGGAGATCTAGATGAGGAGATCTAGACGAAGAGATCTACATGGAATAACTTGAGGGTTTTCCGCTCCAAGACAAGGAAAGAAAGTCTGTAAATTGGTGAAGTCCTTATATGGTCTAAAGCAAACACCAAAACAATGGCATGAGAAATTTGACAATGTTATGACGTCAAATAGATTTAAAATCAACGAATGTGACACAGGAAATGGCTATGTCATTTTGTGCCTTTATGTTGATGACATGCTCATTGGGTAGTGATGATATAATCTACCAAGGATATGTTGAAATCAAGATTTCATATGAAAGATATGGGACCGACTGATGTAATGTTGGGAATAAAAGATCTCAAGGACATCGAACGGACTCATTCTCAGTCAGTCACACTATGTTGAAATGATTCTTGATAAATTCAACAAAAATGATTCTGGAATTTTCAGAACACCAGTAGATACAAATTTACACCTATCAAAGAATAAGGGTGAGAGCATCTCTTAACTCAAATATTCTAGAGTGATAGGAAGTCTGATGTACTTAATAAGTTGTATAAGACCAGACATTGCTAATGCAATCAGCAAATTAAGCAGTTACACGAGTAATCCATGAACCGATCACTGGAAATGAATAGTAAGAGTACCGAGGTACTTACGATTCACTCGTAATTATGGGCTGCATTATACAAGATATCCTATTATCCTAGAAGGATACACATATGCAAACTAGATATCTGATATGAAAGATTCAAAATCAACTAGTGGGTATGTGTTCACACTAGAAGGTGCGGTTGTATCCTGAAAATCCTCCAAACAGACATGTATAGCCAGATCCAGTATGATTGATTCGGGTATGATTGATTTTGTGATGAACACACATTTTGAGAGTTTTATTCGGGTATGATTGATTCCATGAAAATTGAAGATCAAAGTATATTCGAATTCTCCTCCGTGAGAGCTTCAAAATGATATACTCAAACTCACAAAATTATTAATGGGTGAATGAGAAATTGAGTCTCAAGGTGGGCCCATTGTGTAGGGAAAAATATGCATCCCACATTGGTTGGGGGAAAACAGTTATATGTGGTATATAAGTGGTTGTGTGATAGTAGCTTATAAACATGTGTTTGGGCGCGTCCTGCATACACGAATGCTGCACCGATTGGACCGTGAGAGTACAATCGACTTTTTGCTACTATTTTAAATTTCATTTTTCCTAAATCAACATTTTATTGATTAGGAAAGAATTAATTTAATTTATTTTCCCTAAGTTAGACGGTTTAAATGATAAGGAAAAGTTGACTAACGAAATAGTTAATTTCCGTTTTGGGTTATGGAAATTAATTAGATTAAGGAAGGAGTTGATTTCCTTTTTGAATTCTGATTCTTACTTGATCACTAAGTAATCAGAATCAGTGTTTAATTAGGAATATATCGTTTGAAGATTATTCCTTAATTATTTTCCTTAATCATTACAACCTTAGTAATTAAGTATTTCCTAAATCAATCCTACTGATTATGTTTTCTATTTAAAATCCTAGTCTTTTCCTTATAATTTGATTATTTTGGAAATCACGAAATTAAGAGAAAATAATTGTTCTCTTTTCGGTTCTTCTGTTCTTCGTGTCTTGGTAAGTTTGAATTCAATTTGAGTTCGCTGAGAGTGGTTTGTATTCTACACATCCACTGTTTAAATCGTTGTATCCTGTGAGACAATCGCCATACACATACGGCGTTAGCCGGCGAAATTGTCTTAAGGACACCGTGTGAAACACGGGCCTCGATTTCCCTAACGTGATGATTTATGTTTATTGTTTTTCTGTCTCTTGCAGATTCGAACCAGATTGTTTTTTAGCAATACAAACAACACTATTAAAATAGGACTGCCGGGACTTGCCGAAATCAAACAATACATGAGATATCTACTTCTATAACGAGAGATAACTAGCTACTCTCATAACTCGGGAAGAAAACTCCTAACATAAACTTGTAAAATGCGTATGGTGGGATTTGAACTTTTCACCACTTATGTGATAGAGAGGTGCACTACAAACTTTGCTAAGAGACAAATAAGATTTAATTAACCACCTCTTTGATCAAAAGTCAGCAACAGTACTACACAGTTAATAAAAATGAGAGAGAAAGTTAGGGAGAAAAGCTCTAACTCCTTTGGACAGAAAAGGAGGGACTTCAGGGAGAATCTTTTTTCTATCTTTGTTGATAATCTTAATCACAAAGCAGATCTGTTATGCCTCTGGAGCCTGTTCAAAACCTTTGGTAAGGTCAGAGATGTATATCTTTCGGCACCTAAAAGCCCTAGGAGGAGTGGTTTTGCTTTTGTTAGGTTTTCATCGTTGGAGGAGGCGGAGATGACAAACGGGATGCATGTCTACGGTTGGCCTATCAGTACTAAAGCTGCACATTACGATTGGTATAGTAGGAGACCGACTGGTCCACGAGATGAATTTACGGAAAGGAATGGGAGAGGAGGAAGCGCCGAAGAAGAAGGACATAAGCCAACGCATCATAGTAAAAGGAACATTGGAAGCGGTGAGATTAAGGGGAGTCGATCCTTTGCAGATGTGGTAACAAGGAAACAAAGGGTTTCAGAGGATCGCGAGGAAGAAAGTAGTGAGGAAACGATTCGGATGGTGGTGGATGATACATCTTCTGACATCGGATGGCTGGAGAGAAGTGCGATAGGGGAGTTAATTGATTTCTCCAAGGTTACTCAAGTTAATGAACGATTGTCGGACAGAGGTCTTCGCTTCTCGACATCATACTTAGGTGGTAAAGTAGTTTTGTGGACATTCGAATCGATTCATGAGAGTGAGGGCTTCATCAGAAACGGTTTCTTTTGGAAGGACACCTTTAGGTCAATGAAGAAATGGTCGGAATCCTTGGAAAACCAGCCAAAATTCGTTTGGATCAACATAGCTGGACTCCCTTTGAGGTTTTGGAATAGCTACTTCTTCCAGGAGATTGGAAATAGGTTTGGAGAATTCCTACTCGTAGAAAACGATACTTTACAAAGAAAGAGAATTGACAGGGCACAATTGCTTGTTGCGATTAACGGGAATCGTCCATGTCCAAAATATTTCAGAGTGGCAACTGGCTCACGGTCCTTTCTGGTAAAGGTGGAGGAGAACTCAGCTCCGGCGGATCCTGCTTGGGTGGGTAAAATATTGGATTTAAATTTCGAACATATGTCTCAAGAGATGGAGTTTCTCCCAGAGGACTTCCCGGAGAAGACAGGAGTCCGTGAGAACAACCACTCGTGAAATGACGGGCATATCAGTGTTGGGAAGAGTGATAGATGGTAGGGCAGGGCCTATGATAGACAGGAGAAAAAGAACATAGAGCAATGGGTCAAGCATGAAAGATGGAAAGAGGGCAGGGGAGTGGTGAACAGAAAAGACAACATGAGCCTCTCTAGTCTGATAGAAGAAGAGGGGGGGCTACACAAGGAAAAGATAGATGTTAAAGGAAAAAGTGGGTACATCAGAGATGCTAGGAAGAGACCTTCTTTTCCAGAGGGTAATAGTGGAAAGCTAAAAATTGGAAACGGGGAGAGGGCCATAATCATAGGAGATACCTCGTCTGTCTCGTCTGAGTCAGAACCAACAGAGAGAGAGAGGGGGTTTCGGGATTTGCACCAAGGTGAATGCTCTAAACTCATATCTAAGGGGCCCAATGCTGCTAGGAGAGCCAATGGGCTGACGAAAAGCCCAAATGAAGAAGGTGAATCAAGTGATAGCCCGAAAACTATTAGTATTACAACCATGGGCTGTGAGAATGAGGTCTTTAGTAATCCTGTTGAGGGCGCTAGACAAATGTTGTTAAGACATAAGGAGCATCACCTGGTGTCCCTTTCAGACAAAGAAGGGAGACTTTTAAGCCTTCCTTTAAAAGGGCCAATTCAAATACCTCTGATTGGGTTACGGGGGAATCAAATTACGGGGAGAAATTTAGAAGCTCTACCTTTAACCGTGGAATTGGAGGGCGATGCAGCTAGACCAGTGCCAATTACGTCTACTCTGGAAGCAGACAAGAGACCGGGAATCCAAAGAAGGAACTCGAAAGACAGGAATGGTGATACTGTAGCGCCATACTGGAATTTAGAGGAAGAGATTACTAAGGTAATTGAAAAGCGAGTGGCACTGGGATACGTGCTTCACTCCACAAATACAGAGACAGGGAGAACAACCAGGAATAATCAAGAGGAAAGTCAAGATGAAAATGGAGAGAGAAAAGAGAAGTTGTGGAATTTAGAAGATGAAGTAACTAAAGTAATTGAGGTGGGAATGGCTTTAGGATTGGATTTCAATGGGAAGGAAACAGAAATAGGGGAAAGAATTGCTCGTAGAGAGAGGGAGGACGAGGAACTTATGGCTGTAGACAATGTCAAGTAAGTTTACTTTCGTGGACGGGTAAGTGTTCAGGCTGTAGTATTTTGATGATAGTTATTTCATGGAACGTAAGAGGTCTGGGTAAGGGAGAGAAAAGGAGAATGGTTAGAGGAGTGGTTAATAGACATAAGCCGGAAATCATGTTTGTGCAGGAGTCCAAACTTAAGGTCTTTGACAGCCGCACCATACGATCGGTTGGCGGAATTTGGCTCATAAAGGGGGTTGGAGTAGAGGCGGTAGGAGCGTCTGGTGGGCTGTTCACCTTGTGGAACGAGGACGCTTTTAAGGTGGAAGCATGCATTTCCAATCACAGGTGCATTATCCTGGCTGGATCTTTAACTAAAAATAAGAAGGACTTGGTAGTGTGTAATGTGTATGCACCCTCTGTAGAGAAAGAGAGAAAGGAACTATGGGACTTCATCTTGTGTGCTCAACAGTCGTTTCCGGCTCCGTGGTTTGTGGCGGGAGATTTCAACACTGTTCTTGAACCTTCGGAAAAGGTGGAAGTGGGTTGCGATTTGGTTTCTATGAGAAATTTCCACAGCTTCATCACTCAGGCAGGAATTACGGACATCCCTATGCATGGCCCAAAATATACATGGTCCAATAATAGAGCTGTTGAAGCTTGGGCAAGACTTGATCGGTTTCTCATCTCGCCGATAATACCGTCTTGGCTTCCCAACCTGATGCAAAGAGGACTTCCAAGATGCCTTTCGGATCACAATCCGATAATGCTCTCCGATGCGGGAATTAAATGAGGGCCGTACCCATTCAGATTTTACAACAGCTGGTTAGATCAAAAAGAGATGATGAAGGACGCCATTAAAGGATGGAAGGATTGTAATGCTCAGGGTTCAAAAGGATGGGTGCTCTTTTCAAAGGTGAAAGCTTCGAAACAGCGTTTGAAGAATTGATTAAGTCCAAAAAGCTGTCCATAACACAGCCCTTTGAAGTGGAGCAGAAGCTGGCACTCATTGATCGAAAAACGGAAGCAAACGGATGGTCGGATGAGCTAAGGAATGACAGATTGAATACGATGGAGGTTTTATGGAGAAGCCTGCGGTTAGAAGAACAATCGTGGCGCCAAAAATCGAGGGTTGCTTGGTTAAATGAGGGAGATAGAAACACAAAGTTTTACCATTGCATGGCTAGTAGTAGAAGGAGAAGGAATTTGATTGAGGAAGTGATAATTGAGGGAAACACCATCTCGAATCCTACTCGTTTAAGCGCATAAGTTTTTAAATTTTTTAAGAAGCATTTTCAAAAGGAACAATGGGAGAGACCGAGGCTGCCTGGACTAAACTTAAAAAAAAATTCTGAACCAGAGAGGGTGGGATTGGAAGAGGATTTCAGCATGGCAGAAATTTGGACAGCTCTTTCCAGCTGTGATGGCAACAAGTCGCCAGGACCAGATGGCTTCAATTTGAATTTCTTCAAAGCTCAGTGGGAGGAGATTCAGGAAGACCTCTTGGGGTTCATCAATGAATTCCACAAAGACCGGTCAGTAGTGAGGAATCTGAATAGAACTTTTATAACTCTTATTCCTAAAGTTTCCAAACCGGAGAACGTTAAGGACTTCAGACCTATTTGCCTTGTGGGGTCTTTATACAAAATTCTAGCAAAGGTCTTGGCCAATAGATTAAGGAAGGTGATGGATTCGGTCATCGGGGAGTCGCAGATGGCCTTTATTAGTGATCGTCAAAGCTCGGATAGCTTTGTGATAGCGGAGGAGATTATTCACAAATGGAGAAGCGACAAGGAGGGTGGATTGTTAGTAAAACTAGACTTTGAAAAGGCATATGATAGTGTTGACCATGACTTTCTTGATGCCATGATAGAGGGTATGGGTTTTGGAGTGAGGTGGAGAGGTTGGATTAAGGAATGTATATCAACCCCCTTGATATCAGTATTGATTAATGGAAAGCCAACACCTCAATTTGGAGTCCAGAGGGGTCTGAGGCAAGGAGATCCCTTATCCCCCTTCCTCTTTAACATAGTGGTGGAAGGACTGAATTGCCTTCTTTTAAAAGCAATAGCTTTAAACTTGATTCAAGGTGAAACTTTTGAAGGCAACAAAGTTCACATATCTCATCTCCAATTTGCGGACGACACCATATTGTTCATCAAACCAAGGTTAGATTTCCTAGTCAATGCTAAGAGAGTGCTCAGATGTTTTGAAATGGCTTCGGGTTTGAGAATAAACTTCCACAAGTCGTGTGTTGTTAGAGTGGGCAAGAATTGTGACAGGGAAAGTACATGTTGGGCTTCTTTCAAATGCAACAAAGCAGCCCTCCCAATTTCCTATCTTGGTTTTCCTCTAGGGGGAGACCGGGCTCTAAGGAATTTTGGCGACCTTTAATTACCAAAATTGAGATGAGATTAGCTGCATGGAAGAGGAAGTTCCTTTCTAAAGGGGGGAGGCTGGTTTTGATCAAGGCAGTGATTGCAAGCATTCCCACCTACTTCCTTTCGGTGTTTAAAATCCCGGTGGGGGTGGCCCATAAGATTGAGAAGCTTCAAAGATGCTTCTTATGGGGAGATGGAGTTCAAAAAAAAAAACTACATGCAGTGAAATGGGATGAGGTTTGCAAAGATAAGAAGAAAAGGGGTCTGGGAATCCGGAGAATACTAGACAAGAATAAAGCTATGTTAGCTAAATGGATATGGAGGTTTGGTAGAGAGGAAACTTCCTTGTGGCGTAGAGTAGTCTGCTCGAAATACAGAATAGAGGAGGGGCGTTTGTTCTGGGACTGGAAGAGTGCAAAAGATGCTTCGGTCTTTGTTAAGTCTATAGAGAGTCTTCTGAAGGAGGGGTCCAAAACGGCTAAGGTGATCAGTCGTGGTTTTCACACAGTGGTTGGCAATGGGGAGAGGGCGGATTTCTGGGGTGACTTAGGTGTGGATGGTAGACCGTTGAAGGAAGCCTTTCCGAGATGTCATGCTCTTGCTGTTAACAAGAGTGGAGTGGTCAAAAATTTTGGAAGTTAGTCTGAGGATGGATGGGTTTGGTCAATCCCCACTAGAAGATTGCCTTTCGATTGGGAAAAGGATCAATGGGGATGTTTTGTCTCCTTTTTGGCTTGTATTCCCATTCGAAACAGCTCCCCAGACACGATTGCGTGGACCTTAAACTCAACAGGGATTTACACGGTGAAGTCCTTTAATCAAGAAATGGAGGCTTCCAGGCCAAGTGTAGACAGTGTTCCAAAGCTCGTGTGGCAGGGGTGCTGCCCCCCAAAGATTGAGATGTTTATATGGAAATTGTGGAAAGGCAGAGTGTTTGTCAAGGAGATGCTTCACATATTTGGGATGAGTCAGCTGGTGGACTTGGAATGCCCATTTTGCAAAATAGACAGGGAAACAATGGACCATCTCTTTCTCCAGTGTTCGTGGGCCAATTCGCTGTGGGTAGCATGCATGTCGTGGTGGGGGGTTCTTTTCTGTGTTAACATGAGTATTAAAGAGTGGATGGAGAGCTGGACAGGCCTGTGTCCGAATTCAAAACAGGAGAGAGTGTGGTCATCGTTGTTCTGCGCAATCGTGTGGACCATTTGGGAAGCTAGAAACCAGCTAGTGTTCGATGAAAAGCAACCGAGGATTGAACAGATGGTCGATGTGGTAAAGTTTCGGATAGTATGGTGGTTTAAACACCTTGGAAAAGGATCGTTGGATTCTGTGGATGCCTTGTTACTCAATGTGCAGCAACTGTGTGTGGAATCAAAGGTATCAAAGAAGCCTAATATTGCAGATTGGATTCCCCCAGGAAATGACAGCCTAAAATTCAATGTTGATGGCTCAGCAAGAGGCAAGCCAGGCCATGCAGGAATAGGCGGAGTTTTAAGGGATTCGAATGGAAAAGTCCTATGTCTTTTCTCCTTCTACATGGGGATTTTAGACTCTAACTCAGCAGAGTTATGTGCTATTCATAGAGCTGTGGAGTTGTGCCAGTCAAACCCGGAGCTTCAAGGACGGAGCATTGCAGTAATTAGTGACTCAAAGGTTGCTGTATCTTGGGTTAACAAAGGGGATTTCGGAAATATTGATCACATGAACCGAATTAGAGACATTCGAACTGTCATGAAAGCAGTGGGAGGTATGGAGGTGGTTTTCGAGCCCAGAATCTTTAACTCCTTTGCGGACAGTTTGGCAAAGATGGGATCAAGTTTGGCGGGGGATTTCGTTAACTGGGGGGATTGCTGAGTCTTCGGAGATGGCGCTTCCCTTAGTCGGAGTGGCTTGCTCTGTTTTCCTTTTGTTGTTTCTTTCGGTTTTGCTTTGGGTTGTTGCGAAGGTGTGTGTTTTGGCGTGTTGTTTTTTGCCTTTACTCTGTTTGTGCTAGTTTGTGGTTCTGTTTTGCTTATGGTGGCCCTGCTGTGGGGCTGGGAAAGCTTGTTTTGTTGTAATCTGGTTGTGGTGGGGTGTTTCGTTGAGCCCTCTTTTTATCAATTTGCCTTTTCAAAAAAAAAAAGTACTACACAGTTAATTATATTCATGACTAATTCATTTTCTATCACCAACTCAAATTTATTGAGCCATTTCATTTTTAATTTCAGTTTTTTTAATAAAAAAATTAAACTTTTCTTCCAAATTATAAGTAAATCAAAGTTGATTTACATGAGACCACCTTCCAATATAGCTCGGTGGTAAAATCGTTCATCTAATCTGAAAATGTCTTGGGTTTAAGTCGCCGCCAACATATGTGGTATATTTAAAAAAAAAAATTGAAAGTAGAAATGTTTCAGTATCACATGAGAAATGTATGTAACATGACATAATATAAATGGATAAATGGATTTAGGCATAAACGTGGAGCTTTTTCTCTATTGATAGATGACTGTATGGGCTGCGAGAACAGAGATTTTAATTTCTTACAAGTCTTCTAAGAATTTAATTATTATATAAAAAATCTCATTTTCTTAATTATAGGATATTGATTTGTCAATGAAGTTTTGAAATATGCTTATTCTGGTGTATTTGAAAACTTTTCTGAAAATTCAATGTATACCGTGAATGCAAAAACGTTTCTAAATAGAGATCTTTGTAAATTAATTCTGAGAATTTTTTCAATAGATCATGACAAAAACAATAATCCCTGACAGTTATTACAAATAAAACCCAATTTTATTGTTTTGGCGGTTTTAGTTTCAAACCAAAATGATTAAATTGGATGAAATGATCGGTTACAATATAAATTGTTGTAATTTCTTAGAAGTCCTATCTGAAAATTGTTGTATGGAAATCTCTTGTAGAATACAATTAAATCATGAATTTCTGAAATACTTTTACTAGAATTTAGGTAAATGGAATTTTATTTGTGATCAGTTACCACAGTACTAGAATGCATGTGACTGATGATCACCAATCATAGATCTTAAACCACAATTTGTTATTTTGACTAAAAAAGAAGCCACCCTCATCCACCATCCAATAGCAAGTCAAAGTGTAAGTACATTTGATGCTTTCTTTTGTATCATCATAAACATCGATCTTCTTAAATTTTGTGTCATGTTGCATGTTGCAGTAAAAATGAGTCCAACCAATAAACGACTCCCTGAAGCTAAAATGAAACTCATTGTCCTTCCAAAGAGTATGCTCGCCGAGATCATCATCCTCCGACCAACAATGAATAACCAGTGGTTTCTCGTTGTAATAGAAACCATTAGTGATGTGAACAGTGATCTTTCCAAATGCATCAACGCTCGATGCAAATGTCGGCGATGTTTCACCAATCATAACCACTAAAAAAACCATTAACACAACATACAATTTCTCACTCATTTTAATTCCAGACGTGTTTGATAATTATCATTTGTATTAAATCGTGCCTATTTATAGATAACATCATGAAATATATATGATTATTGGATTGGAAAAGATAACAAGTCAATCAAATCCAATATTGGATTGACCACATTTATTGCATGTTATGATGATATAATACCAATATACCATATAAGAATAAATATATACTATTCGTAGGGTATAGATAATAAATATAAGATTCAAATCCATTTATTAATTAATTTATTGTTATGGTAAATTGGTAATTGATACCATATATATATATATATATATATAAGTATATAAGATAAATATATACTATTCATAGGGTATAGATAATAAATATAAGATTCAATTATTAATTTATAAGATACCAATATACCATATAACAATAAACATATACTATTCATTGGGTATAGATAATAAATATAAGATTCAATTATTAATTTATTGTTATGGTAATTGATATCATATATATATATATATATATATATATAAGTATATAACAATAAATACATACTATTCTTAGGAGACTGATAATAAATATAGATTCATCCATATCAACCTTACATTGTTACTTTAAAATAATAAAAAACTAGTTTGCAGCTCGCACGATATGTATGTATGGTAAAATTTAAAGTTTAATTTGCAAGTCCTTAATTTATCAAACCAATTATAATATAATTATTTTTTCTCAAATTAATGAATAAGCCAAGTTTTGTTTATTGATATATGTTATATAAGTCAGCTTAATTATGTAGCTTTTTTTATTGACAGTTTTTATCTATTTAGATATCTAGACCATGTATTTTGTTTTTTTGAAGTTTTTTGTTATTAGTAGGATTCGAGCCGCTGACTTAAGAGTCATTTGCCCAAACTTCATGCTCGTCCATCTATCAGCTGAGCTACGCCCTTGGGGGCGCTTAATTATATAGTTGGAAATTGGAAATGAACAAATTCAACACGAAATTGATTTAGGGTGAGATATGCATAAAATTGAGTTTGAGCAAGAAATGCAAAAAATGTTATGGAGCACTGTATATAAAGAAACGTAAAAGTAAATTTTAAGTTTGTTTAAAAAAATGTAAATTATAAGCATATAAATATCTGTAAGAAAAAAATTTAAAAAAAAAATAGTTCAATCATTATATTCTTACTAAGAAAGGACCTGAATATATGGATATATGGGACAGTCATGGAAATAGGTAAATTATGAAATGTTTTGGGGTACAGGTGGATAATTGTAGCGGATTAATTTGAAGTGTTTTGGAAGTAGATAAATTATGATGAAGTCCCTATTGTTTTACGTATTTGGATTTAACAGCACTCAGGTTTGGGAAATTTGATTTATGAATCTAACAAACAGAGTCTGTATAGTGTATATCTCTTAAATTTCACAAACTTCTTTTGAAATTTGACTAAAATGAAATAAAACATCTCATAAATCTCTCTCAAAACAATAAAAATTATCATTATATATTTTTTAAATTGTTAACAATCTCTTAACACGTTCATTAAGTTTTTGTTTATTTTTCAAACTACACGAATATAATTGCACATTTGCACTTAATTCAAATTTCATGAGAGGATAACGAAACACATCACATCTTATCGTATGTGGTTGTGCATATCCCTTTTCATGTTATGGTGGGGATTCGAGTCTCAATGTCTCACTAAACGCATTTTTTAAAATATGTACGGGAAGTTTTCTCTTTTGTAGTATAGGAGTATATATCTCTGGTTTTGGAAGTAAATATATAAGAGTAAATATTTGGGAGACCCATTATGGGAATAAATATTTGGGCCGCACATGCTCTATTTAATCTCAGTAGACCCACTATAGGAGTAGATATTTGAACCGTACAGGACATGTCCAAATCAAATACTACATGTACAACCACATACCTAATCCCATAAGCAGGGAAATATACTTTCACGACATTGGGGAGAACCACACATACTTGTAGAAATACATATGGTCGGACTCGAACCGTTTACCACTGACATGGAAGAAAAAAAAGGTGGAACTACCTATGATATGATGTTATGTGCTCTGAAATTTGTTAGCAGCTTAAATTATGGAGATTGATAGATGAATTGACTGCCAAAATATATATTGTAATTTCTTATTAGAAGTCGTCTCTGAAATTTGTTATATAAAATCTCTTGTTATTAATTTATTATATATATAGGATCAAATTGTTTTATGAATTTTTGAAATACATTTATTCTGGTGAATATACTTAAAAAGGTATTAGAAAGGTATTAATCTTAAAAATCGATCAATATACTGTAAATGCGAAACAAATTTTTGGATATGGATCAATATCGTAAATTCTTATATTTGTCTATTAGATATGGTACTGTATTAATTACAAAAGTGCTTGCTTTTCAAAAAAAAAAAATTACAAAAGTGCTTTTATGTTTCATAATTTTTACTAAATATGCGTCTCTAATATATTAATATGATCAGTTTTAATTTGGCAAGCTTGTTGAGCCCAAAAATGGGAAACATTTATTTTATTAATTATCAAGTAAATTAAAGACACGATATTTGTATTGACTGTACTATTACCCTCACATTAGTCACATATGATATGTAAAAATTTGCTAAGAGCTGATTTTTTTTTTTTTTATCATTACAAAAGTGAAAAGTGCTTTTATATATAACGTACAGGCTTTTTTGGTTACGAACTTATGATGATCAGTTTTTGGAAAACCATAGTCAAAATATGGAAAATATGCATTTTCTCTACATACCATAGGGCTATTGCAATATATATATATATATATATATATATATATATATATATATATATTATCTACAAACAAATTACAATTACATGCATCAATCATGCAAATTAAACAAATATGGAAGAAATAATTTTATGTCCCAACTAAACACAAAATCATGAGATTTATTTATTTATTTAATAAATGAATTCCTGACAACAAAGTCAGGGGTCTATTGGGAATATCTATTCCTATAACATGTTTGTAAAATACGCAGGAGAGTTGTACTACCAATTGTACTAAGAAATGATGTGCGTCTGATCAAAAGTTAGCAACAATACTACACAGTTAATTATATTCATGATTGATTCATTTTCTACCAGAACTCAAATTTAATGAACCATTTTATTTTTTATAAAAAATTAACCTTTCCTTCAAAAATTTAATTGAATCAACATTGATAGGTGACTGTCTGAGATGCCAAAACAGATATTTCTTATACAAGTCTTCTAAGAAATTTATAATATAAAAATCTCATTTTAATATAGGATATTGATTTTTCAATGAAATTTTGAATAATCCTTATTCTGTTGTATTAGAAAACTTTTCTGAAAATTCAATGTGAATGATTCCTAACGGTTATTACAAATAAAACCCCGGTTTCAACGGTTTCTGTTTCTAACCGAAATGATCGGATTTCAGTTATCAAATGACATTGTCTTCATATTGGGCCTGGGCTGTTTAATTGGCCCAAATTGGACAAAAAGGTCCGTTCCTCTTGTCAAAGCCCAACAAGATGACATGATAGTTGATAATGGATTGTAAGTGACTCGTTATCAAGTCAATAAATTGGACGGTCTTTTGTTTGGCCACAAACAGAAAATCTTACCAGTAAAATTACTTGGCCAAGTAAGTTCTGTTTGGCCAGAAAAGTGTTCAATCCATTATATATCAATTGTTAAGAGTGTAGTTAGGTGGCCTGTCTATTTCAATGTTCTTGTTGTTTTAGCTGACTAACATGACATTACATTCATTTTTTCTCCCTTTTTTTTTCCTTGTAATTCTCTTTGATTTCACATAGTAACCAGTTTTGTTCTGTTTTGATTGCCTCTGTTTTGCTTTGATTCTCATCTCTGTTTCCTAAAATACTTCAACAGAGAAGAGTACAGATCCACGGTTCAAAATGGCTGAAATTGCTCTTTCTGTTGTTGCAAGGGTTGCAGAATACTTGGTTTCTCCCGTAGCACGTCCGTTCAGGTATTTGTGGAACTACAAGAGTAACTTTGAGAAACTGGAGAATGAAGTGAAGAAGCTGGAGGGTAGAAGAGACGTTGTGCAGCATTCGGTTGAGGATGCTAGGAGAAAAGGAGAAGAGATTGAAAAGCATATTGATAGTTGGCTGGACAGTGTCAAGAACATCATCGATGAGGCCTCGGAGGTTGTTGATGATAATCATCAGCAAGCACACATGCAATGTTTTAAGTTGTTTTCGTGTCCTAATTTGAAGAAACGCCATCAACACAGCAAGAAAGCAGTTGGGAAGTTGAAGGATGTTGTTCGACTCGAGCAAGAAGCTGGGGAATTCAAAAAAGTTTCATACCGTACCATTCCAGAGGAGACATGGCTTCAGTCCAGCAAAGGTTACGAGGCCTTCAAATCAAGAGAGTCGATTTTGAAAAACATTATTGATGCATTGAGTAATCCTGATGTCAACATGGTCGGGATTTACGGCATGGGTGGCGTTGGTAAGACAACGCTAGCAAAGGAAGTTGCAAAACAAGCTGAGAGACTTAAGCTCTTTACTGAGATAGTTTTTGTGGAAATGTCTGACACTCCGGACATAAAAAAGATTCAAGGAGAGATTGCAGATAAGTTGGGTTTGGAATTTCACGAGGAGACTGAATCTGGAAGAGCAAGGAGACTATGTGAACGATTGAAGAAAGAGGAGAAGATTCTCTTAATTCTCGATAATATTTGGGGGAGTATTGATTTGGAGAAAATAGGAATTCCTTCCTGTGATAATCATAAAGGATGCAAATTATTGTTGACGACGAGGAGTAGAGATGTGCTAACAAACAAGATGGATTCCCAAATCAATTTCTACATAGAGGTTTTAAATGAAGACGATACTTGGAAACTTTTCAAGGGGACAGCAGGCGTTTGTAGTGAACTTCCTGATATGCAATCTGTTGCACTTGATGTTGCTAAAGCATGTGCAGGTGTGCCCATCGCCATTGTTACGGTAGCAAAGGCTTTGAAGGACAAGGGAGTGTCCGAATGGAACAAAGCCTTGCGAGAATTGAGAAGGCCTTCTCCGGAAAGCTTCGAGGGATTTACATCTGAGGTATATTTAAGTATACAGTTGAGTTACAATCATTTAGAAACTGAGGAACTCAAGTCGACATTTTTGCTTTGCGGTAGAATGGTCTGCATCTACAATGTTTCTGTTCGAGACTTGTTGAGATACGGAATAGGTTGGGTTTATTTACAAGAATCGAAACTGTGGAAGAAGCACGGGATAATGTAGATGCATTGATCAGCAAACTCAAGGCCTCTTCTTTGTTGCTTGACACTTCTAATAGCAAAATATTTGCAATGCATGATGTTGTCCGTGATGTTGCTAGATCTATTGCATCAGAGATCACCATATGTTTACTTTGACAGATGATGTCATTCCGTGGAATTGGGCATACGAAGATACACTGCAAAATTGCACTGCAATCTCTTTACATGATATTACGAAGCTTCCCGAAGATCTGGTATGCCCACAACTCAAGTTTTTCTATATGAAAACTAAGGATTCTTTTTTGAGAATCCCCGATAATTTCTTCACAGGAATGCCGAGGCTTCAAGTTTTACATTTGATTAAAATGGATTTATGTTCATTACCAACATCACTTAGTCAGCTTGTAAACCTTCAGACATTATATCTAGAACAATGCAACTTAGGAGACTTAGTTATTGGAGACTTAAAGAAATAGAAATCTTTAGCCTTCGCGATTCGAATATCGAGAAGTTGCCTAGAGAAACTCGTCAATTGACAAGACTAAGATTGTTAGATTTAAGTGAATGTTCCAAACTTAGTGTTATTCTACCGAATGTTTTATCAAGTTTAATCCGGTTAGAGGAATTGTATATGGGTTGTAGCTTTATTCAATGGAAGGTTGAAAGACCCGACATTGAGAGAAGTAATGCTAGCCTTGATGAGCTGAAGCATTTGTGTCATCTGACCACTTTAGAGATACAAATTCCAGATGCTAAAATGTACTCAAAAGGCTTGCTCTCCCCAAAGCTGGAAAAGTACAAAATCCTTATAGGACATCAATGGTATCGGCATGATTGGAATTCACAGTATGAGACATCTAGAATGTTGAAACTCAATCTAAATACTGAAGAGGATGGAATTATCTCGCAGTTGAAAGGAATCAGAGAACTAGAATTGCGTGAAGTGCCGGGTGTTAGGAATGTTCTTTATGATTTAGATGGAAAGGGTTTTCCTGAATTGAAGCACCTCTGCGTCAAAGATAATTCTCACGTTTCATGTATTGTAGACTCAAAGCAATCAGTATCTTGTGGTGCCTTACCCATCTTGGAGTTGATGTTCCTTTCTATGTTGATTAACTTGGAGAAGATATGTAACGATTCACTTGGAGTAGAGTCTTTCCTCCAACTAAGAACTATACGAGTGTGGAGCTGTAGTAAATTGATTAATATCTTCTCATTCTCCATTGACAGAGTCCTTCCACAACTTCAAGAAATTGACGTGCATTACTGCAAGAATATGGTAGAGATTTTTTCTATTGGGGGAAACGATGATGTCAACAGCACTGAAGTGATTCATAAGATTCATATTAGTCGATTGCGCTCTGTGACTCTAAGCTTTCTGCCACAACTCAAAAGTTTCTGCCGCAAAGTGAAGGCAGCTTCCCCATTGCAATTGACAAGCGATACAAATGCTAGAGAAATCATTTCGGAGGACGAGCTTGATATTTTGATGCCGCTTTTCAACGAAAAGGTACGCCTGGGAAAACTTGTTCTCTCTCATTTTATTCTCATTTTTAACAGATAATGAATTCCTCCCAAAAAAAACAATGGTAATGTCATGCTATTCATAATGTGAATGAGGAAAATTTAGGCAAATTTATAATGTGCATAATATAATATATATATATATATAGTTTTTATTTTTAAATTCCTCTTTTGTTTGAGCCACTGGATTAATATCTAATGTATTTGAATCACCTTGTTTAGTGACAAATCTTGTATAAGATTTAGACTGGTGAATTAAGAATTTCTTATCATTATGAGTTGATTCTTTTAACTATCCATGATGTGAATGAGGCAAATTTGCTGCATTGAAACAAGCTATAAGATTTGTTTAGGACAGGACAAGAAATACTTTGTTTAAAAAAAAAAAACTAAATTTGGGAGTTAGGATACGATTTGAATCCACAACCTCATTGTTGCAGGCGTCGTCATATATCCAAGATAAATAATCGTTACTTCTTAATCATACAAAGAATATTGATACAACAATTCTACCTGCAGGTTGCATTCCCCAACTTGGAGATCTTGGATATTTCTGGAATGTTTCTTGAAAAGATTTGGCACAAACACCTTCCAACATTGTCTTCTTGCGTTCAAAACTTAGCAAGCTTGATCATAAAAGACTGTAATAACTTAAAAGAGCTATTTTTATCTTCTATGGTTAATAGCTTCGTGCAACTCCAATACCTTAAGGTATGTCATTGTTGGGGCTTGGAAGAGATGGTAGTCACTGACAAATTAAGAGAAGAAGAAAGAATATCATTCCCTCAATTAAATTTCCTTAAGATCAAAGATCTTCCGAAGCTGAGAAGATTGTATTCAGGAAATTATATTGAATTTTCATCATTGAAAGAATTCGAGATACGGGAATGTTCTGAATTGAAGGAATTCATCTTCGATGATAAGGTACATATATCACAATATATCTTCACTTTATATATGCTTTTTTAAAGTTTTATTTTTAAACAAGCTTTGTTATCTACTAGAAGTTAATTTACTTTTAAGTTATAATTAGAGAGAACCTTAACACAAAAGCCTATACACTACAGGTTGGATTTCCTAACTTAGAGGAAATATACATTTCCTACATGGATAACTTGGAAATGATATGGCACAACCAAATTGCTGAGGATTCTTTTTCCAAATTAAAAACATTAGACGTTCACGAATGCAAGAAGTTATTGGTTGTGCTTCCGTCGAACATGTTTGGAAGGTTTTCGAGACTGGAGTCTATAAATGTTATTAGTTGTGGCTCTGTAGAAGAAATATTTGATCTCCGGGGTATAAATTTTGAAGAAAGACATTCCGTATAATCAACTCACTTGAGAAAATTGTCTATTACTAATCTACCAAATTTGAAGAACATATGGAACAAGAATCCTGGAAGAATACTCTCCTTTGGACACCTACAAAAATTGAAAGTTGGAGGATGTCAGAGTTTGAAAAATCTCTTTTCTGCATCGGTAGCCAAGGGACTTTCTGAACTTGAATATCTTGGTGTATCTGATTGTGGAGTAGAGGAAATTGTTGCAAAGGAAGGAGAAGCAGCGGAAGAAGAACCTGCTAGGTTTCTCTTTCCGAAAATGATCTCCTTGAAACTGCATAATCTACCGGAACTTAGAACTTTCTACCTTGGTAGACATACAATTGAGGGACCAGTTTTAAAAAACCTGGAGCTGTATCATTGTGGCAAAGTAAGGATATTCGTTTCAGAAGTTCTTAGCATCCAGGAACTCGATATCCCTATGCAACAACCTCTCTTCGTGATTGGAAAGGTACGCAATTATTGGAATCAATTCTTTCTACATGAATTGGTCAGTTTTTTCCTGTTTTTACATAGATATGAAATTACCATCGCTCAATGTGGTTTAGCAGTAAAGAGCACTCATTCAGCATACAATGTACTAGGTTTATGAAATTGTTCGTAGGAACATAATGCATATTTTCTTTTTATTTGATTGGTTGCTAGGCCTTCCCCTGCTTAGAGGAATTGAATTTAGTCGGAAAGAACATCACTATGATGTGGCAGGTCCAAATTCCAGAACGTCCTCTTCACAAACTCAAAATTCTGGAAATCGGGAACGATGGATCAACAGTTTTGCCATTTGGTATCATTCAAAGCTTTCACAATCTAGAAACGTTTTCACTTTTTTCTGGTTCATACAAAGAGATATTTTCATATGAAGAGATCCAAGCACAGGCACGGATGCCTACAAAAATTAAAAAATTAGTTCTTAGAGAACTTAAGGATCTCAAGTACATGTGGAAACAAGACTCCAAATTGGATTTTATTCTTCAAAATCTTGAAGTTCTACAAGTATGGTACTGTGACAGTTTGATCCATCTAATGTCTCCTTCAGCATCTTTCCAGAATCTAACAGTTCTGGAAGTTAAGTATTGCAGGAGTTTGACAAACATGATAGCATCCTCGACAGCCAAAAGTCTTGTGCAGCTCATTCAAATGAGTATATTGAACTGCAAAAAGATGACAGAAGTGGTAGGAAATCAAGGAGGTGTAATAGAGGATAGAATTATTTTCAGCAAATTGAAGAGTTTGTCACTCCAATTTTTACCAAATCTCACAAGTTTCTGCTCAGTGAATTCTACCTTAGAATTCCCATCTCTAGAAGGATTAACTATGACAGGATGTCCGAGGATGATGTAGGACAATTGGCTTTGGACTTTGAAGAAGAGATGGATAGAAAATTGTCCAAAAGAGGTGTTTCAATGAAACGGGCATAACTTTTCGCTCGGTTGACAGATTTCCTATTATAATATGTTTTCGGAAAGGGTTTTCGAAGCTCCATAGCGGTACAACCTGGGCTTGCCCGGTTGACGTCATTTACTCCCTCAACGGAGCTGTTTAAGATAGGTTATCGGGCATCCGAAGATTTTTATGTTTTTATTTGTTTTCCGTTTTTATTTTATTTAGCTGAGGATATTTTAGTCTTTTCCGTTTTTAGGGTTTTCAAAGCCTATTTAAGGCTTTTGTTATCAGTTTCGAAGTATTGAATAAAATTTACAATTTGGTTTCAGTTTCTTTTTTTTCTGGTGGATTCCAGTTTATGTTCTGTTAGGGTTACGCTTGTGATCCTAGAACTTCCGTTCTGCGTCAATTGGTATCAGAGCAAAAAGGATTTGCCTTGTGCGATGGCCAACAACGAAGCCGGAAGAGTTAACCCTGACGACGCTGGTCGAAGGGATACCGAATTATGGGCAGCGATTGACGAACAACGACAATCGATGGCGAGGCTGGAGACCATGATGCAGCAACTGATGGCGCAGCAGCCTAATCCCAACGCCCCTGCCCCTGCCCCTGCTAACAGAGAAGGAGTCGAGGGAGTTGCCCTTGGCCGCCCTGTAGGTAGACGACCGCCTAGGGCTGCGAGACACGAGCAGTTCGAAGAATGGAGCGATAACGATTCTGAAGAGGATTTCGTGGGTTACCAAGGAGATCATCGAATGAATCAAAATCAACCTGGTTATCGGATCCGTGCAGACATACCATTGTTCCATGGAAAGTTGCAGATTGAAGAGTTCTTAGACTGGATTTCAGAGGTTGAGAGATTTTTCGAGTTTGCTGAGGTGACAGAAGAACGTCAAGTCAAATTGGTAGCGTACAAGTTGAGAAGCGGGGCTGCTGTTTGGTGGGAGAAATTACAGATGGATAGACGGCGACAAGGCAAAGTTCCTATACGATCCTGGAGGCGAATGAAACAACTTATGATGAGCATGTTTTTACCTCCTGACTATGAACAATTTATTTTTCAGAGTTATCAGAATTGTGTTCAGGGTAACAAAACCGTTGCGGATTATACTGAGGAGTGGTCCAGACTTTCAGTTCGTAACAACCTCAATGAGACAGAAGGACAGCAGGTTTCGAGGTATTTGGGGGGTTTAAAGTCTACCATTCGAGATAAAATTGGGTTGCAAGTCGTGTGGACAGTAGATGAGGCGCACAACATGGCCTTGAAAGCGGAGTTAATGGAAAAACCACCCAATCGTTTTTCTCATTACAAGAAGGACATGGGTGAGTCATCCAACACTGCCGCGAACATGAGTAGATTTTCACCAAGTGATGGACAGGGTCAGGTTAAAAATACTGCAGATCAAAGGGGTTTGGGGCCAAATAACAATTTTGGCGGGACACGATCAACTGCAGCAGCAGCAATGGGTACAAAAGAAACCCCACGAGGAGCGTCAAATCCATACAGTAGACCAGGCGGTATGAAGTGTTACAGGTGAGGCCAACCTGGCCACCGTTCGAATGAATGCCCAGCCAGAAAACCGGTGAATTTTATAGATGCTGAAGAAGAAGAAGAAAAACAGAATTTTGAAGATGAGGGAAACATGGACGAGTTCTTAGAAGGTGCAGAAATTACGGAGAAACAGGGGGAGCCGGTAAACTGTGTGATTCAGCGAGTCATGTGTGCAACAAAATTGGAGGGTTTATCGCAACGAAACAGTATTTTCAAGACTTGTTGCAGTGTGCAAGGAAAGGTTTGTGATGTGATTGTCGATAGCGGGAGTTGTGAGAATTTTGTGTC
This sequence comes from Dipteronia sinensis, assembly GCA_033220585.1. NCBI lineage: Eukaryota > Viridiplantae > Streptophyta > Magnoliopsida > Sapindales > Sapindaceae > Dipteronia > Dipteronia sinensis. The sequence goes on from CM065642.1 coordinate 6,328,884, forward strand.
CAGAAAATTGGTAGAACATCTGAATCTGCGTACAGAGAAACATCCCAAGCCTTATACGATTGGGTGGATTCAAAAGGGACCCAAGGCGAATGTGACAGAGTTGTGCAAAGTTCCTATTTCGATTGGGCAATACTACCGGGAAGATGTGGCATGTGATGTAGTCGACATGGATGCTGGTCACGTTTTACTAGGACGTCCTTGGCAGTTTGATGTGGACATAACCTACAGAGGACGTGACAATGTTTGTGTTTTCAATTGGGGTGGCAGGAGAATTGCGATGGTTCCGAAACGGAATCCAGTAGGGAGTTCAACTAAAGCCACGGTAAATGAGCAGTCTTTGGTCACTTTAATCACGTCTGTAACTAATTTAGAAGCTGAGATTAAAGAGGCACAAGAGGTACATGTTGTAGTAGTGCGGGCTTTGGTGACAGAAAGCAGAGAAGAGCAAAGAATTGTAGTGCCCGAGAAGGTGCAGACCCTGCTTACTGAATTTAGTGATTTGGTGACAGAAGACTTACCGGATGACCTCCCACCGTTGAGAGATATTCAACACCAGATTGATTTAGTTCCGGGAGCAAGCTTACCGAATTTACCACACTATCGGATGAGTCCCAAGGAAAATCAGATTTTACAGGAAAAAGTGGAGGAGTTAATGAAGAAGGGATTCATTCGAGAGAGCATGAGTCCATGCGCTGTTCCCACATTACTTGTTCCGAAGAAAGATGGCAGTTGGAGGATGTGCGTGGATAGTCTTGCGATTAACAAGATAACTGTCAGGTACAGCTTTCCCATTCCGAGATTGGATGACATGCTAGATATGTTGGAGGGGTCGAATTTATTCTCTAAAATCGACCTGAGGAGCGGGTATCATCAAATTCGGGTCAAACCTGGGGATGAATGGAAGACAGCTTTCAAAACTAAGGATGGGCTGTATGAGTGGTTGGTGATGCCTTTCGGACTATCCAATGCGCCGAGCACTTTCATGCGGCTTATGAACCAGGTGTTGCGGCCTTTCATTGGAAAATATGTAGTCGTTTATTTCGACGATATATTGATTTACAGCCGTAGTGAGGAAGACCACATGGAGCATCTGCGAGCTGTGTTAGAGGTATTGTTAAATAACAAATTGTTTATCAACTTTAAAAAATGCAGTTGGATGACAGAGCGGTTACTATTCCTTGGATATGTGGTCAGTTCGGACGGAATTTTGGTGGATGAAGAAAAGATTAGAGCCATTCGTGATTGGCCTACACCGAAGACAGTTGGAGAGGTGAGGAGTTTTCATGGGTTGGCGACGTTTTACCGTCGATTTGTGAGGAATTTTAGTAGTATTGTGGCCCCTATTACAGAGTGTCTGAAAAAGGGAAAGTTTCAGTGGAGTGGGGCAGCCGAAACAGCCTTCGCAGTCATCAAAGAAAAACTATGCACCACTCCTGTTCTTGCTCTACCCAGTTTTGAGAAGTTATTTGAAGTGGAATGTGACGCTAGTGGAGTCGGGATTGGAGCAGTGTTGTCACAAGAGAAGAAACCGGTGGCGTTTTTTAGTGAAAAGCTGAGTGATGCGCGGCGAAAATGGAGTACCTATGATCAGGAATTCTATGCAATTATTCGTGCTCTAAAGAATTGGGAGCATTACCTAATTCAGCGCGAGTTTATTCTTTACACTGATCATCAAGCTCTGAAGTACTTGAACAGTCAGAGAAGCTTAAGTAATATGCATGCTCGGTGGGCAACTTACTTGCAGAAGTTTCCGTTTGTTTTGAAGCACAAGTCTGGAATGTTAAATAAGGTGGCTGACGCGCTGAGTCGGCGTGCAAGCTTATTGGTGACTATGCAGCAAGAGATTATTGGGTTTGAGTTTCTGAAAGAATTGTACCCTGATGATGAGGATTTTGGAGAGATATGGGAAAAGTGTGTTCTGAAACAGACTGAAGGGGAGTTTCATATGACCGAGGGCTATTTGTTCTGTGGCAATCAGTTATGTATCCCGCGGAGCTCTCTGAGAGAGAAACTGATTCGAGAGTTGCATGGTGGTGGTTTGGGTGGTCACTTGGGACGTGACAAAACTATTAGTGGGGTGTCCGAACGTTATTACTGGCCGCAGTTGAAACGCGATGTCGGTAACTATGTTCGCAAGTGTTACGTCTGTCAAACTTCTAAAGGACAGGCTCAAAATACGGGATTGTACATGCCACTACCTGTTCCGAATGCCATATGGGAGGATTTAGCAATGGACTTCGTTTTGGGTCTTCCACGAACTCAGCGTGGGGTAGATTCCGTGTTTGTTGTGGTTGACAGGTTCTCAAAAATGGGGCATTTTATTCCTTGTCGGAAGACATCTGATGCATCACATGTGGCTCAGTTGTTCTTTCGGGAGGTAGTTCGTTTACATGGTGTACCCCATTCAATCACATCTGATAGGGACTCGAAGTTTCTTAGTCATTTTTGGGTGACATTGTGGCGACGGATGGATACCACTCTGAAGTTCAGTAGCACTGCGCATCCACAAACTGACGGACAGACAGAGAATCTAAACCGAACACTGGGGAATTTAATTCGGAGTATCTGTGGGGATAAGCCAAAACAATGGGACGTGGCTCTGGCACAAGCTGAGTTTGCATATAACAATGCTGTTCATACTGCTACGGGTAAGTCTCCATTCGCTTTAGTGTATCGACAATCTCCTAAGCACGCGTTGGATCTGGCAAAGCTTCCCAAGGTCACTGGTATGAGTGTTGCTGCTGAGGCTATGGCTGAGCAGGTTCGTGATGTTCAGGCTGAAGTGAAGGCACGGTTAGAGGAGAAGAATGCAAAGTATAAGGCTGCAGCAGATGTTAAAAGGCGTGAGAAGTTGTTTGCTGAGGGAGACCAAGTTATGGTGTTTTTGCGTAAGGAGAGGTTCCCGGTTGGTACCTATAATAAGTTGAAGCCAAGGAAGTATGGACCGTACAAGGTGGTCAAAAAGATCAACAATAATGCCTATGTGATCGACTTGCCTACTGATATGAACATATCCCGAACTTTCAACGTAGCTGACCTTTATGAGTTTTGTGATGATGTTCCGCTCTATCCAGATTATAACTCGAGGTCGAGTTCTTCACAGGTGGGAGAGACTGATGTAGGACAATTGGCTTTGGACTTTGAAGAAGAGATGGATAGAAAATTGTCCAAAAGAGGTGTTTCAATTAAACGGGCATAACTTTTCGCTCGGTTGACAGATTTCCTATTATAATATGTTTTCGGAAAGGGTTTTCGAAGCTCCATAGCGGTACAACCTGGGCTTGCCCGGTTGACGTCATTTACTCCCTCAACGGAGCTGTTTAAGATAGGTTATCGGGCATCCGAAGATTTTTATGTTTTTATTTGTTTTCCGTTTTTATTTTATTTAGCTGAGGATATTTTAGTCTTTTCCGTTTTTAGGGTTTTCAAAGCCTATTTAAGGCTTTTGTTATCAGTTTCGAAGTATTGAATAAAATTTACAATTTGGTTTCAGTTTCTTTTTTTTCTGGTGGATTCCAGTTTATGTTCTGTTAGGGTTACGCTTGTGATCCTAGAACTTCCGTTCTGCGTCAGAGGATGAAGAATTTCTCTCAAGGAGTCTCAAGCACGCCAACGTTACGAAAAATCGAAATTAATTGGAATTCGATTGAACTATATTCGGAAGGTGACATTAATAATGCCATACAGCAGTTCCATGAAAAAGCGGTATGCATGATTCACTAACTATCTCTAGTACCTTTTTTGTAGATTTTTATAGGATATATTAATGTGTGCCTAAACACTTAAGCGGGCTATATAACTCAACATAGTTGCAAAATGTTTTTTTTTCCCAAATCTATGTGTCTGCAATTTTTCTTTTTGCACCATGTTACATATAATATGACCCTTTTTTTTTTTAATACGATTCCTGCTTTGAACTCTAATATACCTTGTTATGTTTTGTTACAGAATGCTAAGAATTCCTCAAAAGGCCACTGTAGTTCTTCAAGTCACAATCTGCATAGTCAAGTATTACAGCTGAGGAGAACTCATTCTCAAGTGTTAAAGCGCTCCCTGTAATAAACATGTTATTCATATGACTAAATAGACCCGAATTACCAGTTCGAACATAAAAACCATCTGTAACTTTTTAGGAACAAATTTTATCTAATTAGTATGGAAGGTTACACAACCGTGGAAGAAAAATCCTACATTCGACCGTAAATTAAATTAATTCAGATAGATAATAGTGAAAGAGGAGTTACATTATTGTTTCATATTTGCAATCATTATCACATGTAATATTATGGGTTCGAATCATGTCTTTAGTCATATATCCTCTTCTAATTCTGAAATATTATAATAGTAAAAAAAAAAGAAGCAACAATTATAAATAGGAGCAGAGTGTGAGCTTGAGAGAGAGAGCTCTGCAAATGAAAGTAATGCATAAAAATCTGATATAGAAGTCTTCTCTGTCAACCATGAATTATTGAATATTGAGTTGATCAGTGCTACTTCCAAGTTGTCCACCAATAATGTTCAAAAAGTGGCTTTAATAAAGAAAGAGCATACTGGGCAGTTACTTTTGTTGACCACTAATAGTTTCTTTTTTTCTTTTTTTAAAGTTAAAAAAAAATACAAAATAAAAGGTCTTTCTTTTTTGTCAAAAATTTTTGTTGATTTTTTATAGACAGTGTCCCCCATTAATATTAATAACAAATTATTCATATTTATGTTTATTAATAACCTATCATGGAAAGTGTTAAAATAAAAATCTATAAATAAGCAGAGAATTAAGAATCTAATTACAGAGCAAAATAGATAGTTTTAACTTTTGTGGTCATTTCTAATTAACATCTACAATAACATTTCCATTATCTTCATTTATATTTAGCAACAAGAAGAAATTCGTACTTATATGTATATTTTGCCCATCAATTGATAAAAACAGAATGTTAAACTCATAATCAATATTCCCTTAATATTTTTTAAAAAATAAAAATAAAAATAAAAGTTGATATAATTAATTAATACTTCTATTACACTAACACTGTGTGCTCAACCAATATTGATTCCTTATCATTATTGAAACATGTTGATTTCAATGTTTTGTTGTTTTAGCTGACAAACATATAACATAAAGTTATTCTTGTGTGTCCCGTTTCTTTTTCTTGTATTCACTTTACAATAGTTTCGGTCTTAGCTTTACTCTTCTCTACTGTATGAAGAAACCCTTTGAGAAGAGTGTCTATTAAAAATGTTTTGTTGAATGAGTGTCTCATAAGACTTGCTTATGAGAATCATGAGTCCCGAATAAAATCTTATATATGTTCAACAATGAAGCCATCTCATGTTAAGATAACAAAAATGAAGGCTTTTTTTTTTTTTTTTGAAATAATAACAAAAATGAATGCTGCTAATGGAAATTGAAAAGAGTACCATTCTAATCACAAATATAGTCCTATTGTGTATTATACCATATACAAAAGAGCATTTTAAATGTTGAAATGGTTCATCTTTTAAGATTCTCCGAAATTGCCCAATCACGGAAATAACCTAGCAAGGTACAATATATTATTGGTGGACATTATTCATTATTCATGATTCATGAATATAAGTCTTCTTCGTTAATTATTAATTATTGAGTCTACTTTCCATTCAAAGGCATCATCATGAATCATGACTCATGATTTATGTCCACCAATAATGTCGATAAACTGGGAGAATGTAATAGGTAGTTTCTTTTTCTTGCCCACTAACAACTTTATTCATAATTTTCTTTGAGGTAGAAAATTCCACGAACTAGTACATTTTCACACATTGATTTTAACTTTTTGCTGCGTTTTTCAAACTTTGCACTTCTTGGAAATTGCATTTCAGGTTGATGTTTTTAATACTTGAATTCAGTGTCCGTAAAATATTAAGAAAATAAAAGTTTTCTTTCACGTAGAAACTTAATTCTTGTGTTTATGTAGTGTTTAACTAACTTGATTCTCATCAGTTACAACTTATATGTAAATAATGTAATCATAAATTTGAAATTAAATTTTCTTATGTATTAGAATTGCCGATTAGTAAACTTTTTCTAATAACATGAAAAAGAAATAGAGAATTCGCTCCTCTATGCATATAAATAAAGTAATTTATTAGTACAATTAACAATTATTTAATTTATAATTCGACCGGAACTTAATTTAGTAAGATAATTTATATAAGAAACTTTATAATTAAAATTCAGAATAAAGTGACCACTTAAAAAATGGAGAGAGATCATCTAGAAAGAGCTCTGTAATTGAAACCGAAATATCAAAAATCTGATAGCCACATCGAAAGTTCCATGGAAATACAAATACAACTATACAAGTCTTGTCTATCAACCCATTAATTATTGAATTAAGACAACGTTTCGTTCAAAACCATTATCATGTCCTCCAATAATGTTGAAAAAAAATAATAATAAGTGGCTTTAATAAAGTAATTAGAGACTAGAGAGTATCCGAGGCAGTTTCTTTGGTAGGTCTCAAACATAAAGTCTTTTCACTGTTTTAGTTTTCACATCCTGTTTATAATTTTTGTTATCTTCAATAACATTAAAATAAAAAAGGTGACAATATTTTTGTCGTTTTAGATGACTAAAACATTTTTTTACAACCATTTTTTTCTGTCACTGATTTTCCTTTTATTCACATTACAATAATTTCACACAGTAAACACTGCGGACTCGTTGCTAGACTTTTTGATATTTGGACTTTGATTCACTCTTCTCTACAAGAAACCAATTAATTTTTAAGAGACAAATTACGTGGCTTGTCGGTGTCAATTTTTTGTCGTTTTAGCTGACAAGAAATTGACATTACAGTCATGTTTTCTCCCACAGCTTTTCCTTGGATTCTCTTTTAAGTAATATGACAAAGTAATCAACCAGTGTACTCATCGCTAAACTTTTGGATATTTGGTTTACTCTTCTCTGCTGTATGAAGAAACCTTTTTCTCATTAAAAATTGTTGTTTCAACTTTCATAGTTTCAAGAAACCCGTTTTCGATGTACCGTAAACTCCACAACAAAGAAAAGAGAGAGAAATTAACAGAGGAAAGAGAAAGGGATATACGGCAGTAGGGATAATTTCAATTTACACTCGTTAAATTTTAACTTTTAAATGTAAAAACACAAATAACCTTTTAGATTGGATTCATCCAATCCAACGACTAAGAAGGGAACCTACAAATTTCTTAATGATGCCTTTAATATATATTTGAATTGAGTATCCTTAAACTATTAAGAAAATAAAAGTTTTTTTTTTCTATAAAAACTTAATTTTTTTAATTATCGGTAGATAATTGAAAAGTTAATAATTTCAATTCAGATCTATTAAGTTTCAAGTATAAAAAACAAATGGCCTTTAAATCCAAAAGTCATGTGTTCAAGCCATAACTCGAAATATTGTAATAATATTAAAAAAAAAAAGCAACAATTATAAATAGGATCAGAGTGTGAGTAGGAATACAGCCTTACCCGGACCGGAATACCTAGGTAATATCCGGATATTTCTTACCCGGGACCGGGTAAGCAATATCTAGTACCAGACCGGTTGTGTACCAGCCCGAATCCGGATATATCCGGTTACCCGGTCGGGTACCCGGTTTAATTATTATTTTTATATATATTTTTTTAAATCTATCAAATTTAAAAAAATCCTAAACCCTAATTTTTTCAAACTTTTAAAAAATAAATTTGTTAAATTAAAAAATCCTTACCCGGTTGATAGAATACCAGTTAAAATAAATTGTAATAAAAAAAGACCGGTTTTGGAATCGGTTGGAAAGGAAAGAGAGTGAAATGTGAGTCAATGGAATATTTAATATTTTGTCTAAAATTTGAGTTTCTATTATTAATAGAGGAGTGCTAAATTCACTCTTTCAACTCACTCTCTCAATTCACTATCTCTTCATGTAATGACATGTGTACACATTTTACTTTTTTGACATTAAATTTGAAGCCATATAAATGTACTGTTTTTTAATGTTATTTACTATTCAAACCAACTAACATCTTCCCAAATTACCCTTTTTCTTCTTAAATAAATAAAATCCAAAATTAAATGTAAAAAAAATCAAAATTAATAACTTTAATATTATATAAATATTGTAATATTAAAAAAAACAATATATAAATAAATAAATGTATATATAGTATGCAATTAAACTACATATTATACTAATTAAATTGTATATTATAATTGCATATTAATTAGTTTTTTACCGTTGCAATTTTATTTTATTATATTAAGTATTAATTAAATTGTTTATTTTACATATAGAATAAAATAGTTATTTTAGAATTGTTTAAAACATCTCTTTTTAGCCTATTTTTATGGTTTTGAATGTACAATTAAATTATATATATTAATTCTAGGTATTTTTTAACATATTAATTTTGGTTTTATATATTATAGAAAAAAAAGGCAATTTGGGAATATAAATTTGAATTGTAAGTAACAGTAAAAAAGAAAACAATGCATTTATATGGTTCTAAATTTGATGTAAAAAAAGTTGAAGGTGTACACATGTCATCATAGGAAGAGAGAGTGGATTGAGAGAGTGAGTTGAGAGAGTGAATTTAGCACTCCTCTTATTAATATTGTCATATCGGTATGCTTATTTTACCCTAATTAATGTAGTATTAAAATTCTAAAAAAATTGTAAAAAAAAATTACCGGTTTTAAAATTAATTGAAAAAGAATAGAGTGAAATGTGAGTTAATATAATATTTAATGGTTTATCCAGAATTTGAGATTATATTATTAATATTGTGATATTGGTGTGTTTATTTTATACCAATTAATGTAGTATTTAAATTATAAAAAAGAAAATATTTTAAAAAATTGTATAAAAATAAATTAATTAAAAATTAGATAAAATCTAGATATGGATGCCCGAATACCCAACCAGTTCTTTCGGAGCAATGTATCAGGATTTCAAAATCCAAATTTTTTCCAAATAAATACTCGAACCGTGTAAACCCATATACCCGGTCAGATCCGAATATACCCGGCCAGAACCTGAGTTTTTTGCCATCCCTATGTGAGCTTGTGAGAGAGAGCTGCAATTGAAACTGATACATACAAGTCTGATATAATAAAAATCTGATATATAAGCTAGTCTTCTCCGTCATTATTGAATATTAAGTTGATGAGTTCTACTTTCCAGCTGTCTACAAATAGTGTTCAAAAAGTGGCTTTAATAAAGACACAGAGCATACTATGCAGTTACTTTTGTTGGCCACTAATAATTTCTTTTTTTTCTTTAAATTAAAAATAAAATACAAAATAAAAAGTCTTTTTTATTTTTTCACACGCAGAATTTAATTTTTTGTTGATTTTTTTTATAGATTGTGTCTCTCCCTAATATTAATAACAAATTATTCATATTTTTTTGTTAATAACCTATCATGTAAAGTGTTAAAATAAAAATATAAAAATAAGCAGAATTCAGAATCTAATTACAGAGCAAAATTGATAGTTTTAACTTTTGTAGTCATTTCTATATAAACATCTAAAATAACATTTTATTATTTTCATTTATATTTAACAACCAGAAGAAATTCGTATTTATATGTATATTTTGCCCATCAATTGATAAAAACATAATGTTAAACTCATAATCAATATTCCCTTAATATTTTTTCAAAAATAAAAATAAAAATAAAAGTTGATATAATTAATTAATACTTCTGTTAACTATGACAAAATATATATTCACTATAACTATGTGCTCAACCATTATTGATTCCTTAGTATTATTGAAACATGTTGATTTCAATGTATTATTGGTGGACATTATTCAAGGTTTATGAATACAAGTCTTCTTCATTAATTATTAATTATTGAATTGAATCTATTTTCCATTCAAAGTCATTATCATGAATCATGAATCATGTCCACCAATAATATCGATAAATTGGGAGAATATAATAGGCAGTTTCTTTTTCTTGCCCACTAATAACTCTTATTCATAATTTACTTTGAGCTTGAAAATTCCACGAACTAGTACATTTTCACACATGGATTTTAACTTTTTATTGTGTTTTTCAAACTACACACTTCCTGGAAACTGCATTTAAGGTTGTATCATGAGTTCTGATTTAGATCGTGTATATATATATATACACCTTTCTAGTTTTATGTCTTGTTTAAGTAACTTGATTCGGATTAGTTACATGTAAATAATGTAATCAAAAATTTGAGATTAAATTTTCTTGTTTATTAAGATTCCCAATTAGTAAACTTTTTCTAATAACATGAAGAAATCGAACAGAGAATTCACTTCTCTATTGATGCAGCGGGTCCCCCGCGACTCAGAGGCAGCGCACTGTATGGAAGGGGGTTGTCAACCCAATCCGGCTCAGAGGCGGCGCACCGTTTGGCCTAGGCCTAGTCCACGCCACAACAGGCCTGCAGACCAGGCTCCCCAACCCATCCTGTGTGTATTTCCACGCACACATAGGTTGTTCATACTAAGAATTGAACCCTTGATATGCTTTGATGCCTTTTAAGCATCAACCATTGAGCTGCAGCCCAATGGTTGACTCTTAAAAGGCATCAAAGCATATCAAGGGTTCAATCCTTGGTATGAACAACCTATGTGTGCGAGCTCTTTTTTGATGCAGCGGGGGTTGGGGGAGTCTGGTCTGTAGGCCTGTTGTGGCGTGGTCTAGGCCCAGGCCATGCGGGGCGCCGCCTCTGAGCCGGATTGGATTGACACCCCTCTTCCATGCAGTGCGATGCCTCTGAGTCGTGGGGGACCCGCTGCATCATCTATGCATATAAATTAAAGTAAATTAATCGTACAATTAACAATTATTTAATTTAAAATACGACCAAAGCTAAATTTAGTAAGGTAATTTATGTAAGAAACTTTATATTTAAAATTCAGAATAAAGTGATCACTAGAAAAATTGAAAGAGATCATCTAGAAAGTACCATGGAAATACAAATACAACTATACAAGTCTTGTCCATCAACCCATTAATTATTGAATTAAGACCGCGTTCCTTTCAAAACCATCATCATGTCCACCTATAATGTTGAAAATAAATAAATAAAATCTTTTCATTTTTTAGTTAGTTTTCACCTCTGCTTATAATTTTTGTTATCTTTAATAATGTTGAATTAAAAAATTACTTGTCAGTGACAATATTTTTATCGTTTTAGCTGACTCGAACATCGTTTTAGCTGCATGTGCAATGAGAGACTAATTACGTGGCTTGTCGGTGTCAATGTTTTTGTCGTTTTAGCTGACAAGAAAATGATATTACAGTCTTTATTTTCCCACTGCTTTTTTTCTATAAAAAAAAAAAAATACACAGTAACCTAGTAACCTACTAGAGACTCAAAGTATGTTGGATATGGTTTGAATTTCCAATGGTTACCAAATGAGATTCACCAATGTGGAGACTTCTTGGAGACGTGAGACACGTTTGAAAGTATGAGATCAAGTTTGAGGGAGGCTTGAAGATCTGAAGAATCGGAGAAACTGAAAACAACTCAAACTGATGTGGCTTTGCGCTGTGGATTTCCACAGCGGCAAGGACAACGGTCTCATTCCAGTAGGCAACCGCTGTGCCTTGCGCTGTAGGAATCGACAGCGGTAAGGTCAGCGGTCGTGTTCCAAGAAGCCTACGCTGTGAGCTGCGCTGTGGATGGCACAACGGTAGTGACAGCGGTCGTGACTTGATGACGCGTGAATCGCGGTTTTCTGAGCGATGTAATTTAAGACGGTTTAGGAAGCGGGTGACCAACTAAAACTTGAATCACAATCAATCTTAAACACGCGTTTGAATCTGGAAATATTGGAAAGAGAAATAGTTTTGTTTCTAGAAATTCTTATAGAAAAAAGGATTTCTCCTTTACAAGATAACTTGTCATAAATAGGAAATATTATTTATGTGAAACAAGGAAATCTTGTACGTATAGGAGAAAGATTTCCTTGTTGATATAAACTCCCTGTAATTCATATAAATATACCATAATAGCTATGCTATTGTGTGTGGAGCAAATTAGCAATTAATTAGAGAGATCTCAAAGAGAGCATTGGGTGTAATTGGGTTTTGGGTTAGAGAGAGAAAAATCCTGAGAGTGAAGTTGTACAATTTTCTTCATAGTGGATTGATCTCTTGTCGTCCTGACGGCCGTGGTTTTTTCTCGATTTGGGTTTCCAAGTAAAATCTTCTTGTGTTGTGTGCTTGGATTTATTTTCTTCTTCATCTTAATTCTTTTACTATTATTTGTTTGTGTTCTATCCGGCAACGCTTCCGCGTAGTGACGTTTGTGGGCCAACAATTGGTATCAGAGCACCGGTTGCTTGATAGTGTTTCTTAACAAACTAGAGATGGCAAAATTGATGAGATTCGAGGTTGAGAAGTTCGATGGAAAAATTAACTTTGGCTTGTGGCAAGTTCAAGTCAAAGATTTGTTAATCCAATACGGTTTACACAAGGCGTTGAAGGGCAACCCAACCCAACCCCTGCGAACCCTGAAGGCTCTGGAGATCTTAGTAAAGAAACTGTTGGTACTAGTTCTGGAAAACCTGTGATGAGCGATAATGATTGGGAAGATTTGGACGAGAGGGCTGCAAGTGCGATACTATTGAACCTAGCCAAGAATGTTCTTGCAAATATTTATGGAACATATTCAGCGAAAGAACTTTGGGAGAGGCTTGAAGAATTGTATCAAGCGAAGACCGTCTGCAACCGAGTCTACCTCAAAGAGCAGTTTCACATGTTGCTGATGTCTGAAGGTACGAAAATTTCTGATCATCTTGGATTCCTCAATGGGATAGTTTTCCGAATTAGAGTCGATTGGAGTTAAGATTGATGAAGAAGACAAAGGATTAAGACTCATCCGGTCCCTTCCACCATCCTATGCACACATGAAGCCAATCTTGATGCATGAGAGTTCAACCATATGTTTTGGAGATGTGGCGAACAAGCTAATCTCTGAGGAACGAAGGCTAAAGAGTGAAGGTAAATCTTCTGATAACTCTGCTCTTTTGGTTGACAGGAATAAGAGAGACTCTAAAAGAAAAGTCACTTGTTGGGGATATGGACAGTCTGGACACATAAGGAAGGATTGTAAAAATAAGAAGACAAGTGCTGCTAAGGGCTCCAAAGAGGGGGATCCGGCAATCGCATCTCTTGAGTATGACGACTACAGGGATACCCTCTAAAGAGGCATAAACATCCTCATGACATGACCGCTAGTTGCCATGAAAAGAGGATGTATTGCTGATAGCGGGTTCTACAATTGCTCATGGGCATTGGTTAGGAGGTGATGCAAGATGTGTGGTGGACAAAGATGTCGATGACTGAACGAACTCCCTAGGAACCTAACGTGAGGAGTTGCACCATAATTTTCAGCAAGGTAAATTTCGACATGTGCCGGTGAAATCTTGGGATGGATTCCTAAGTGGTTATACCTCGTGGTTATACCTCGTGGTGGGTATGTTGATTCTCGATGATGAGAGTCGTAGCTGTGGTCGAAGTGTGTTGGGAATTCTCGCCATAAGGGTGGATTGTTGGATATGGCTTGAATTTCCAATGGTTACCAAATGGGATTCACCAATGCAGAGATTTCTTGGAGACATGGGACACGTTTGGAAGTATGAGATCAAGTTTGAGGGAGGCTTGAAGATCTGAAGAATCGGAGAAACTGAAAACAGCTCAACCGCTGTGGCTTGCTCTGTGGATTTCCACAGCAGCAAGGACAGCGGTCCCATTCCAGTAGGCAACCGATTAGCCTTGCACTGTAGGAATCGACAGCAGTAAGGACAGCGGTCGTGTTCTAAGAAGCCTACGCTGTGAGTTGCGTTGTGGATGTCACAGTGGTAGTGACAGCGGTCGTGACTTGGTGATGCGTGGATCGCGGTTTTCTGAGCGATGTAATTCAAGACGGTTTAGGAAGCGGGTGGCCAACCACAACTTGAATCGTAATCAATCTTAAACACGCGTTTGAATCCAGAAATATTGGAAAGGGAAATAGTTTTGTTTCTAGAAATTCTTATAGAAAAAAGATTTCTCCTTTACAAGATAACTTGTCATAAATAGGAAATATTATTTATGTAAAACAAAGAAATCTTGTACGTATAGGAGAAAGATTTCCTTGTTGATTTAAACTCCCTGTAATTCATATAAATATACCATAATAGTTAGGCTATTGTGTGTGGAGCAAATTAACAATTAATTAGAGAGATCTCAAAGAGAGCATTGGGTGTAATTGGATTTTGGGTTAGAGAGAGAAAAATCCTGAGAGTGAAGTTGTAACAATTTTCTTCATAGTTGATTAATCTCTTGTCGTCCTGACAGCCGTGGTTTTTTCTCGATTTGGGTTTCCACGTAAAATATTCTTGTGTTGTGTGCTTGGATTTATTTTCTTCTTCATCTTAATTCTTTTACTATTATTTGTTTGTATTCTATTCGGCACTGCTTCCGTGCAGTGACGTTTGTGTGCCAAAAGAGTACTCATTGCTAAACATTTGGATCTTTGCTTTTACTCTTCACTACTATATGAGGAAATCCTTTTTCTCATTTTCGTTGATCTGATCTCAAAAATTGTTGTTTCATCAAACTAAGGCCCAGTTTAGCATTGCTTCCCCAGCTGCTTTTGGGGCCAAAAGTGATTCCTGACCAATGATAGGGTATTTGGTAAAATTATGGGGAAGTGTTTTTGGCCACTTTTAGCTTCTCCCAGCTAAGTTTTTGAGAAGCTACAAATACATGCTTTTGGAAATCAGCTTCTGCTTTTGAAAATGCACTACAGTGTTTTTTAATGAATTTTTACTCAACTTTCCTATTTTGCCCATAGCGTTTCATGACATTTAACAAAATCATTTACCAATCAGATTGATTCGTTCAAGCTTCGATTTCTCCTCTCTCTCTCTCTCGCAACAATCGTTATCATAATCAAACTTTTTTTTTATAGAAATCATTATCATCAACCCTAATATTTTTTTTAGAAATCATTATCAAACACAAAAATTCATCCCCAGTTCATCATTATCATTATCATTATCAGTCAAACCCACCAGAGAAGGATTTTTTTTCTTAAATTGACAATATGGAGATAATAAATAAATTCTTTTAAAAAAATTATGTCATCGCCATCCATTATCATCATCACTTCTTTCTCTTTCAAACCACAAAAAACTCAACAACAACAAAAAAAATTTAAAAAGGTAAGCTGGATATTTCTACCACGAATTGTTTTTTTCCTTTGCATTTATTTTTATTTTTCATTAGATACCATAAAAAATCCCACAACCATAAAAATCCCACAACCATCAAATACCATCCAAGTATCCCACCATCATCAATTTAAAAATAAAAAAAATATTATGATGGAGATGAAGAACAGCCCAGAAGTTGAATCACCAAAAAAAAATTATTTTTTAATTTTATTTTGGTGGATATGATGAAGATGAGGTTGGGTGATGATTGTGATTTTGTATTGTGTTGGATTTAAAATTGAAGATGAAGATGAGGTTGGATCTTAGTTGTGAATGAAAGAAGATGGAGAGAGAGACGGTGAGAGTGAGGTGAGACTTGAGAGTGAGGGAGAGAGAAAGAAATTAGAGTTAGGGTTTGTTTTTATTAATTTTGTTTTTTTAGTTGTTTTTATTATTTAATTTAATTAAATTTATTAATTTAAATGCATTTAGTATATATATAATATTATTTCATTTAAAGTTTAATTTAAAAATGTTTTTGTTTTTTAATTATTTGTAATTACAATAGTGTTCTTTTAGTAATTTTACACAATCACAGCACTTTTTACTTCTAGTTTAGCACTTTTTACTTCTAGTTTACCAAACATATTGAAATTGTTTTTGGTTCTCACAGCACTTTTGAAAATCAGTTTACCAAACACTCAGCTGATTCTATCCACAGTAATTCCAAAAGCAATTCCCCCTACAGCAGATCCAAAAGCAATTCCCCACACAGCACAGCAATGCCAAACTGGGCCTAAGTGTTGCTTCCAAATTGCCCTGTCTGTTCCGTTCTGTTTAGTTTTCCTCTATTTTCCATTGATTCTGTTCTGTTTTCCAATTTGATTCTTACCTTCATTTCTGCAAAAACCAAAAAAAAAAAAAAAAAGGAGTGAAAGAGAGAAGTACAGTTCAAGTGTCCAAAATGGTTGAAATTGTTATCTCTGTTCCCCCACTGCTTTTCCTGGACTCTCTTTACAGTAGTTTCACAAAGTATCAAAATTAGTGTACTCATCGCTAGACTTTTGGATATTTGCTTACTATTCTCTACCGCCCTTTTTCTCATTTTCGTTGATCTGATCTCAAAAATTGTTGTTTCGACTTTCATCAAACCAAGTTTTGCTTTCGAATTGTCCATGTTCTGTTCTGGTATGTTTTCGCCTGTTTTCCTTTGATTTTGTTCTGTTTAATTTCCTCTGTTTTCCTTTGATTCTGATCTCTGTTTCTGCAAAATAACAGGAAAAGAGAAAAAAAAGTGAAATAGAGAAGTACAGTTCAAGGGATCAAAATGGTTGAAATTGCTGTCTCTGTTGCTGCAAAGATTGCTGAATATTTGGTTGCTCCCGTTGTACGTCCGTTCAGTTATTTGTGGAACTACAAGACCAACCTTGAGAATCTGAAGAATGCAGTGAAGAAGCTTGAGGAAAAAGAAGAAGCTGTGCAGCGTAAGGTTGAAGATGCCAGAAACAACTGTGAAGTGATTGAAAAGCAAGTTGAGAGTTGGCTGAAGGATGTCAAGAAGACCATTGATGAGGCCTCGGCAGTTGGTGAAGATAATCATCAGCAAGCAAGCATGCAATGTTTCAAGGGGTTTTCTTGTACTAATTTGATGAAACGTTATCAACATAGCAAGAAAGCAGCGAAGTTGAAGGCTGTTGTTTTCCAGAGCAGCGAAGAGGCTGGCAAATTTGAAAAAGTTTCATACAGCACCATTCCGGAGCAGAGATGCCTTCAGCCTAACGAAGGGTATCAGACTTTTGACTCAAGAATGTCAATTCTGAAGGAAATCATTGATGCATTGAGTGATTCTGATGTCAACATGGTTGGAATTTACGGCATGGGTGGCGTCGGTAAGACAACGCTAGCCAAGGAAGTTGCAAGAGAAGCAGTTCAAAAAAATGGTTTATCACTCTTTGATAAAATAATTTTTGTTGAAGTGTCCGAGTCACCTGACATAAAAACTATTCAAGGAGTAGTTGCAGAGAATCTGGGTTTGCAATTCACTGAAGAGACGGTATCGGGGAGAGCAAACAAACTATGTGATCGGTTAAAGAAAGAGGAGAAGATTCTTCTAATTTTAGATAATATATGGGGGAGAATCGATTTTGAGAAAATAGGAATACCTATCAAAAACGATCGTAGGGGATTAAAATTATTGTTGACAACAAGAAACCACAATGTGCTGGCAAATCAGATGGATTGTCCTTGTAATTTCGAAGTCGATGCTTTAAATAAAGCAGATGCTTGGAGTCTATTTACAAGCATAACAGGTACGTTTGTTGAGCACTCTGATTTGAAATCTATAGCATGTGAAGTAGCGAAGGAATGTGGAGGTATGCCTGTTGCCATTGTTACCATAGCAAAGGCATTAAAAGGCCAGGGAGAACATGAATGGAGAAATGCCAGACGAGAATTGAAAAATCCTTCTTCGACGAACTTTAAGGGAATTGCAGAGGGGGTGTATACAAGCATAAAGTTGAGTTACGATTATCTTGAAAATAAGAAGCTCAAAGAGACTTTTTTGCTTTGTAGTTGTATGGGAAGCACCTACGATGCTTCCATTCAAGACTTGTTCAGATATGGATTGGGTTTGGGCTTATTTGAAAATTTCAACACTCTGGAAGAAGCATTATGTAATGTATATGTGTCTGTCAACAAACTCAAGGCTACTTCTTTGTTGCTTGATGCCCCAAAGAGTGAAAGTATTTTTGACCCTCTTGCCAGCGAAAGGTTTGCTATGCATGATATTATTTGTGATGTCGCTAAATCAATTGCAAATGTGTTTACCGTGATAGATGTTGCAATTCCTCGGTCTTGGACAAATGAGAATACTCCGATAAATTGCACTTCAATCACGTTACATAATATTGATGAGATTCCTGAAGATCTAGAACTGATATGCCCACAACTTAAGTTACTTTATGTGAAACCGAAGGATTCATCTTTGAGAATCCCTGATAATTTCTTCACAAGGATATTGGGGCTTCAAGTCTTACATTTGATTGGAATTAACCTACAGCCATTACCGACATCAATTAGTTATCTTTTAGACCTTCAAACATTGTGTCTAGATAGATGTGAATTGGGAGACATGGTTGTTATTGGAAGCCTAAAGAAACTTAAAATCCTTAGTTTTTGTGGTTCTAATATTGTGAAGTTGCCTAAAGAGATGCGTCAACTGACTAGGTTAAGGTTGTTAGATTTGACTAATTGTTCCAAACTTTGTGTTATTCCCCCAAATGTCATGTCAAACTTTAAAAAATTAGAAGCATTGTATATGGGTAAAACCTCTATCAGATGGGAGGTTGAAAGGCCCAATATGGAAAGAAGTAATGTCAGCATCAATGAGTTGAAGCATTTGCATTATCTAACCATGTTAGAGATACATATTCCAGATGCTAAGATGTCAAAGGGCTTGCTTTCCCAAAAGCTTGAAAAATACAAAATATTCATAGGAGATCAGTGGAACGTGTGGCATTGGAGGAGCTTTCGTTCTAAAACTTCCAGAATGTTGAAACTTAGTCTTAATACTAACGATGATGAGAATATCTTGCAGTACTTCAAAGGAATCGAAGAACTAGAATTGGGTGAAGTGCCAGGTGCAAAAAATCTTGTTGAGGCTTTAGATAGAAATGGTTTTCCTACATTGAAGCATCTCCGTGTTGATTCTAGTTCTCACTGTTCATGTATTGTTGAATCTTGTGATGCCTTGCCCTTATTGGAGTCGTTGGATGCTGATGCAATGAAAGTATTGGAGAAGATATGTAACAGGCCACTTGGAGCAAACTCTTTCCTCCAATTAAGAACTATAAGAGTGAATCGTTGCCATAAATTGAATAATATTTTCTCATCCTCTGCTGTCACAATCCTTCCACAACTTCAAGAAATTCATGTGTCATCCTGCCAGAATATGGAAGAGATTTTTGCTATTGGAGGACAAGATGATGCCAACAACACTGAAGTGGTTCATGAGATTGAGTTAAGTAAATTACGCATTTTGAGACTAAAACATCTGTCACGGCTCAAAAGTTTCTGCTGCAAAGTGAAGACAGATTCACCATTGCAATTGACAAGTGATACGCAACCCAGAGAAATTATTTCTGAGGAAGAGATGGATATTTGTACGTTGCTTTTCAACGAGAAGGTACTAGTCTGCTAACTTTTCTATCAATTTTTCTAACTGTTCGTCTTACATTAGATTATCATATATATATATATATATATATATATATATATTGAAACATTTTTCTAAAATTACATAATTTATCGAAAACATTAGATTTATATTTGTGTATCATTGAAGGAAAAACAAAAGTTTAGCCAATTCAATTTTCATAAAGTGCTTACAGATATATTTTCATTTTATCCATCATAGATTAAATTTTTTACTCCAATAGTCAGTACCATTCATACTATTTCTGTTAGTAACCATCTAACCATCAAACCCAAAATACTCGTCAGACCGATGAACTTCGATAGTATTTAAGACGCTAACATACCCTTTCACATGTCAGTCCGACGGGCTTGATATATGGATCAAGCCCAAATACATATGCATATCACATAGCAAATACATAAACAGATGTAAATGAGTGGGACATAGACTCATGACTCTAGTTTGGGACAACCGAGACTCTGATACTATTATTAACCATCATATCTAAAAGTTTAATTGGTTGATAGAAAATAACCCAATAAATAGTATTTAAGCACACTAACAATTTCATGTTAATATTATTGTTAAGGTTTGTCTCTTCAATATTATATATATATATATATATATATATATATATATATATGGATAATGCATCATCAAGCATGTGTTGTTATTTTTATGGATTTTATCTTCTTCTTTTTTTGCCGTTGAAGTCACTGCCACATAGTCTTCAATTTAAAGCTATATTTTGACCCAACAATTGATGTATAAAGACAGTCGTTTTCCTGTCAGTACGCACTTATAGAATTATATAAGGACATTGAATGTGAACCACTCATTTATAAAAGAGTTTTGACAAATGCAAACATATCAAGTCAAAATATGTAAAATGAGTGGCTCATAATCAATGTTCTTATATAATTCTATCGATACGCACTTATGTGAAAATTACTGATATAAAGCTATTAAATATTTGCTTCTTTTAGAACCACAATCCCTCTTTAAGCTTAATTTATAGCAGGTCATATATACGTAATAGATAATTGTTACTTCTTTATCATACCAATTGAAGATTTAAACAATTCTATATGCAGGTTGCGTTCCCCAACCTGCAGATCTTGGATATTTCAAACATTCATAGTCGAAAAGATTTGGCACAATTTACCTCCAATGATATCTTCTTGTGTTCAAAATTTAACCGAGTTGTATGTATATGATTGCGGTAATTTGAAAGAGTTATTTTCATCTTCTACGGTAGTTACGAAAAAGTCAAGAGAAGAAGAAATGAGGGATACAATATTATTCCCTAGATTAAAGCGCCTACATATGAGGAGTCTTGAAAAGCTGACAACATTGTGGTTCGGATATTATATTGAATTTCCGGCACTAAAAGAATTCCAAATAGAGAAATGTTCTCAATTGGATGCATACATTTTCGATGATAAGGTACATATATTACCATATATCTTGTCTTTTTTTACGTTTTTCTTGGTTTTTCTTAGTTTTTCTTCTGTACAAGCTTTGTGATCTTTAAAAATTTAATTTACATCTTCTCTATTTAGTTGGAATAGATTTTCTATTTCTTTATTTTTTGGATATATATTTTCCAATTATTTTCGGTTATAATTAATTAGAAATAATCCTTAGTAATTCAATTAATTGGATTTTAGAGAATCCCAAAAACTAAATCCCAAAATTTGTTATTATTATTATTTATAATTATTTCAAAATCTCGTTTTACAATTTCAAGTTTCCATTTATCTTAAGTATAATTCAAGTGTGCGGGTGTGCTTATGATCAAGCCAAACTTATGAGTGGAAATTATAATTTTCACTAATTTAAAAGTTTATCTTTTATATATACTATCCCATATTGTGTGCGTGATTGTTTTTATTTTTAACTAAATTTACTATTAATTAAGTCAATAAAAAAATTTGAATTTAATAAAGATTTTACAGTTTAAATAAATATTTATTTTGGGTTAAATTTTATGTTGTTTTAAGAAAAATTACATCTCCCCATCTTAGTGTGAAGAGGGAATGAATAAAGATACAGACAGAAAATATGATATATATAATATATATATATATATATATATATATATATATATATTTATGCATGCGGGCAGAACAAAGGAAACTTGCTATGAAAATCATCACCTTGCTAGAAGCTCGTAGATTCTTAATTTTTGTCATTAAAATTGATATTCATTTCAGTCCTATATATAGAATTTGAAATTGACTAAATAAATAAAAAACGGAAAACAAAATTAAACAATTGGTAAATCTATCGTTACTCTGCTGTGCAACTTGCACACATTTACTCCTATTGAAATAGGTCTAATCTACTCTGATGTGTAACTTACACACACTTGCTACTGTTGATCAGAGAGAAAAATTCTATATTTCTATTTTTCAATTCGATGAATTACAATAGCTACCCTTTTATGAACTAAACAATTCTTCTTATTAAGACTTTTATATACTAACAAATGTGAGTGAGGGGGACGTGGACCAATACTCTAGTCTGAGTGATATTATTAGTAACCATCATATTTAAAATCTTAATTAGTTGATAGAAAATGATCAAATAAATAGTATTTAAATATTGTCAAATAAATAGTATTTAAATATACTAACAATTTTATATTAGTACTATTGTTAATATTTCTCTCATAAATAATTTTTTTTTTGTACCCATTCAAAAAAAATATATTGTTTTTTTCTGAATGGATAATGCAGCCAATGCATCATCAAGCATGTGTTGTTATTTTTATAGTTTTTATCTTTTGTTTTTTTGCTTTGCTGTTGAAGTCATCACTGCCACGTAGTCTTCAATTTAAAGCTATATTTTAACCTAAAAATTGATATATAAAGATATTAAATATTTGCTTCTTTCAGAACTACAATCTCTTTTAAGCTTAATTTATAGCAGGTCATGTATACATGATAGATAATTGTTACTTCTTTATAATACCAATCGAAGATTTAAACAATTCTATCTCCAGGTTGCGTTCCCCAACTTGCAGATCTTGGATATTTCAAACATTCATGTCGAAAAGATTTGGCACAATTTACCTCTAAAGATATCTTCTTGTGTTCAAAATTTAACTAGGTTGTCTGTATTTAATTGCGGTAATTTGAAAGAGTTATTTTCATCTTCTACGGTAGTCACGGAAGAGTCGAGAGAAGAAGGCATGAGGGATAAAATTATATTGTTCCCTAAATTAAACTACCTAGCGGTTGGAAATCTTAAACAGCTGACAACATTGTGGTCTGGATATTATATCGAATTTCCAACATTAAAAGAATTCCGAATACAGTGGTGTCCTCAATTGGATGCATTCCTTTTCGATGATAAGGTACATATATTATCATATATCTTCTCTTTATTTACGTTTTTCTTAGTTTTTCTAATATACAAACTTTGTGATCTTCAAATATTTACTATACATTTTCCATTTAGTTGGACCTGATTTTCTATTTCTATATTTTTTGGATATAGATTTTCCAATTATTTTTTGTTATAATTAATTCAAAATAATCCTTAGTAATTCAATTAATTGGATTTTAGAGAATCCCAACAGCTAAATCCCAAAAATTATTATTATTATTATTTATATTTATTTCAAAATCTCATTTTACAATCACAAGTTTGCGTGATTGTTTTTATTTTTGACGTTAATATTGATTTTAATTTCTTTATTTTTAATTAAATTTACTATTAATTAAGTCAATAAAAATGTGTGAATTTAATAAAGATTTTAGACTTTTAATTCCTATGTCATATGTTTTAATATAATTTTTATCGAGAGGATGTGTTTAAATAAAAATTGTATTTTGGGTTAAATTTTATGTCTTTTTAAGAAACATTACAACTTTAAATATAAACAAAACATCTCCCCGTCTTGGGAATGAATAAAGATAAAAAACAATACAAGAGACAGAGAGAGTGAAAATCATCACAAGGAAACTTGCTATGAAAATCATCACAAGGAAACTTGCTAGATACAGTTCTAGACTTCTTGTTACTGATCAATAGCATATTCCCTGCAGGTTAGAGTTCCAAGCTTAGAGAAAATGAAAATTTTGTTCATGGACAACTTGAAGACGGTATGGCACAACCAACTGCACGGAGATTCCTTTCCCAAACTAAAATCATTGGAAGTTGTCGGATGCCATAGGCTACTGACCCTGTGTCCATCGAACATATGTGGAATACTTTCTCAATCAAGAGAATTGTGCTTTTCAAACCTACAAGAATTGAAAGTTTTATACTGTCAAAGTCTGAAATATCTCTTTGCTGCATCTAATGTTGCAAACGATGACTACTCTCCTAAGTTTCTCTTTCCGAAATTGACCTCCATGGAACTGAATTACCTACCAGAACTTAGAAGCTTCTACCCAGGTAGACATACAATGGAAGTGCCTGTCTTGAAAATGTTGTATCTGTGGGATTGTGGCATCCATGACACTGACAAGGAGGGCCAAATGCAAATGCAACAACTCTTCTTAGTCGAACAGGTATGTACACCCTTTTTTTTTTTATTTTTAATATTCTTCTCTTTGAATTGATAAAATTAGTTCGTTCAAAATTTCCACTCTATTTAAATGTATATATAAGTAATTGTTTTATGTATGGTCTGTGATATTTTTTTGAAGGAACATAACACCTATATACTTGCTTCTTATGATCTGATTGGTTGTTAGGCCTTCCCCTGTTTGAAGAAATTGAAATTGGCTGGAAAAAACGTCATGATGACATGGCAGGGCCAGGTTCCAGAATCACTCTTTGACAAACTAAAAATTCTTAGAGTCCGTTATGATGATTCGACATGTTTGCCACTTGTATCATTCAAAGATTTCAGAATCCGGAAAAGCTTTTAATTGAAATAAGTTCATACAAAGAGATATTTTCAAATGGAGAGCACCAAACACAGATAGCAACACCTGCAAAAATTAAAACATTACTTCTTCACAACCTTGGGGATCTTAAGCACATGTGGAAACAGGACTTCAAACAGATGGATTTAATCCTTCAAAATCTCGAAGCTCTAAAAATATTCAATTGTAACAGTTTGATCAATGTTATGCCACCTTCAGATTCTTTCCGGAATCTAACAGTTATGGAAGTTGAGAGCTGCAGCAGTTTGATCAACATTGGAACCTCCTCAGCAGCCAAAAGCCTGGTCCAGCTCACTCAAATGAAAATAAGGTGGTGCGAAAATATTATAGAAGTGGTAGGAAATCATGGAGATGTAACGGAGGATGAAATTATTTTCCCAAAGTTGAAGAGTTTGACACTCGAATGGTTACCAAGTCTCACAAGTTTCTGCTCTTGGAATGTCACATTAGAATTCCCATCTTTAGAAGAATTAATTGTGGATGATTGTCCCCGGATGAAGATTTTCTCTCGAGGAGTCTTAAAAACTCAAACGTTACGGGAAGTTGAAATTGACAATGAATCTATTGAACTATGTCCAGACGTTGACATTAATAAAGCCATACAACAGTTCCATGAAAATGTGGTATGTATTGATTCACTAAGCTAAGCAATCTCTAGTACTTT
Organism: Dipteronia sinensis; assembly: GCA_033220585.1. Taxonomy (NCBI): domain Eukaryota; kingdom Viridiplantae; phylum Streptophyta; class Magnoliopsida; order Sapindales; family Sapindaceae; genus Dipteronia; species Dipteronia sinensis. The sequence goes on from CM065642.1 coordinate 6,353,845, forward strand.
CCAATAGATTACTTAATACAATTCTTGCTTTCATCATTAATATGTTATGTTTTGTTGAAGAATGCCAAGAACATGCAAAGGTTACAGAGAGACAATGAACTTAAAAAAGCCAAACAACAGTTAGATGAAGAAGCGGTATGCATTTGTTCACTAAGCTAAGAAATCTCTAGCACAATTTCTTCCAAACCTTTTATTTTATGCAACTTCTTCTGTAACCTTTGATATGTTTTGTTTGGTTACAGAATGTCCAGAGTTCCATTAAAGATTGTGAAGGTTCTTCCAGTCACTATTTGGAGATCAGAGGTGACCCTGTGTAGTTTGTGAGACATTGGACCTTGATCATGAGTCATGTTTTTCATGTTGAAGTCAAATGTGGGGTGTTCTTCTTAATATATCTTGAGTGATCTGCTTTTGCTTTTATTCATATGATATTGCTGTTGTTTGTCAAGTGTTGCAGCACTCGTATTCATGTTCTGCTAAATCTTCTTTCTAAATCTTTACTTTTCTACTAAATATTCTTTCTAAATCTTTACTGTTCTGCTATAGTTTCATTCATATGATGTTGCTGCTTAATTATGAAGTGTTGCATCACTCGTTTTCATGAACTTCTGTAACCGTTTCTTTTCTTTGTATTGTGACAAATACTTATTTCTAGATATCTAAATACTTTGTCTCATTGATATTATCGATTTCACCTTGTGTCACTCTCTTCCTGATTAATCAGTTTCCTAATTTCCTAATTATCTCCTAATTACTTTGATCAACTTATTCCTAATTAAAGCTTCGTACTTCAATTTTGATTTTTCTTTCTTTGAACTGCAACAATTGTAAAACAATTTTGATTAATCAGTTGTCACTTTGTCTATAGCTCACCATGCAAATAGATATGCAAACATAAGTATAAAATGAAATTTTCAATGAGTCAATCAATCATCACGTTGTATTTATATTATTAATTAACAAGAAAAAATACAGTGTATAATGTAAATATTATTTGAGCAGCCAAAAACAATTTCCGTATGTAATAATTGATTGTTTGACATAGCTTAAAAACAAAAATTTTAAATGGCAGGCCTGTAATGGATTGGTGCACACCAAGTGCTTGACCAAAATTCAGTAGAAAGAGTTATCTTTTTGGCACCTTAGACCACCAAAACTTTTCAGAAAATCAGAAAGTTGAATCTTACAAACTGTCAGATTCTATCCAGTGCAACCGAGGACAACCTCGGTGAGGCAGTTATGCAACAAGCAAGAACTTCATATTCTATGACGTCTATGATGTCAGCGGGCGTTGTCAAGGCTCAGATCTACCTTTCAATAACCCGTCTACTGTTTCTAAATTCGTTGGTATTGCTATCTGTGTTCATGTCATATTTGTGAGACATCCCATGTTTTGAACCTCTGGATCCTTCGTGTTTAGGTCCCCTGAAATTCCTTGAATCACCCTTTTTGTTGTTCATTCTCCGTCCACCATAATCATCCCCATTAGATCCTTTGTTATCACCACAGGACCCTCGAGATGATCTTCTACCATCCATCATAGAGTCCCTTCTATTATCCATCTTGCCATTCGATCTAAACCGTGCACCATCCAATTTGTTGTTCATTCTTTGTCCATCATAGTCATCCCATTTAGATCCTCTGTTATCACCACAGGACCCTCGAGATGATCTTCTATCATCCATCATAGAGTCCCTTCTATTATCCATCTTGCCATTTGATCTATACCGTGCATCATCTCCTTCGTTGTTCATTCTCCGTCCATCATAGTCATCCCATTTAACTCCTCTGTTATCACCACGGGACCCTCGAGATGATCTTCTATCATCCATCATAGAGTCCCTGCTATTATCCATCTTGCCATTTGATCTAAACCGTGAATCATCTCCTTTGTTGTTCATTCTCTGTCCATCATAGTCATCCCATTTAACTCCTCTGTTATCAGCACGGGACCCTCGAGATGATCTACTACCATCAATCATAGAGTTCCTTCTATTATCCATCTTACCATTTGTTCTAAACCGTGTATCATCATTTACAAAGTTGTAATTGTCACGACCATCAAAATATTTTCCTCTTCTACCAGATTCTGTCTTATTCCGTCCAAATTTGTTTCTCCGCGTATCTAGGACATCATTGTCGGACTCTGAATCAGAAAAGTCTTCCATGTCAGAACCTGCTGTCCTCCTAGAACACTTACCAGAAACCGGTCTCTTAGTACACCTGGATTCAAAATCATCATCCAAATCTAAATAGGGGCCGAATTCTTCATCTGAGCCAAAACTCAATCCTCTGGACGGACCTGTTGGACCTTTGCCTCTACTTGTGTATCTAGAATCAGCAACATGACTAGACTTCCAGTTGGGATGAACTGGAAGCTCTTCATCAGTGTCAAAATCCAGCTCATCATCCTCAGAGCCTGAGAAAGCTGCTTTTGGACGCTTCAACTTAGATGGCTTATTGTTAGATGGAGGAGTGTCCCTCCGATTACCACGGAAGTTATTATCAGAGACCCCAATATCTTCTGCTTCAGAAAAATCATTTGAAGAAGCCTTGCTCACTGAATAATTGTTTGGAGCGTCTATCTCATAACTGTCAACATCATCTTCATCATCAAAATCATCAAACCCCATTCCAGGTCCGTTACTATCAAATTCAGAATGTCCTCTCTCACGGGGACTTCGGACTCTGCTAGAATTATTGAAATCATAATCGCGCTCCTGACTGACCATAGTGGAGTCTTCTCCCCTTGATGGAGAATCAGCATACTCAAAAGCAGCAACATCTGCCCCATCTGATTCATCATCATCAAAATCGAAATTCCAGGCATTTGAGACCTCTGGCCGCTTGGCAATCTTCTCCATTCTCATGTTTGGACCCTGTCGCCTCTCTTCCATTTTATTCTCTAGAAACTCATCAGGTGGACGTTTGCAATCGCAATGAAAACATGCCATATTTCTGCGATAATTTAAGAAGTTGCACCTGTGGATAGCATAGAACCAACATAAGCAAACCTTATAATTTATAACATCACCAATCTTACACAGTAAACAGACAGTATTCTTGCAAAATCCATGAGTTGAAACCAAAACAGAATCAATAAGATAAAAGAGTTGTACTAAAGCACCGGAAACTTACTCGGGGCATTCCCACTCTCCTGGAAGTAGCTGTCTCTTTGGGCGCTTGGCATCACACTGTAGGCACACAGTATTCTTAGCAAAATTCATGAAATCACACCTGACACCAATATTTTTCAAGTTTAGTAAATCGCAGAGAATAATAAAAGGATTTCAACACCCGAAAAAATCAATGAAAGCTGCAGTATCAATACAACCATTTAATGCATCTCAACCAGAGCAAAGGTATTCTATGTAATTATTGTGTGTATACTCAACCATTAGCACCTTTTAGTGCAAAATTAAAGCCTATTTATCAGTATGACTATGTTGACATCCATTTAATGCATCTCAACAGAGCCAAGGTATTCTAAGTAATTATTGTAGATAAAAAAAAATATGGCCATGAATAAATCATAAACTCTTTAGCAGGATACATACTTAGGACATAGCCAATCCCCCTTTTTCATCTCAACATCATCACGTCCAACTCGTTTCCTTGGTGGTGGAGGAGGTTGTTTAACTTTTGGAGGCGGCTTCTTTATTACTGGAGGTGGAAGATTTGGATCTATTGGAACAGCACTCAACTTGACAACCTCGTGTAGTAACTTACGAACAACAGTCTTGACAGACTTTTGCTTCAGGAGGGACTTATTGACCACTGATCCATTCAAAGGATCAAAACCATAACACAACAAAACACGCATAATATCAATAGTCCGTGCCTCATCCTCTTTATTTGTTAACAGATATGCTCTTTCACAGGAGCTCCTCAAGCTGCAGGAACTACAGACCTGATATAATACAAATAGTCATCAGTGAACAAAACTACCTTGAAAAATAGAATAGTGTGAGGAAAGGAAACGGAAAAAAGGAAATTAATAATAATCAGCAAATAATGATAAGTGCAAGAAAACCTGATCTCGCACAGACCAACTTCTAAAGAAAATGTAGATGGTAAACTACGTAAACAGCCACATATCTTCAAGAGGCTGAAGTTTTACAATATATATATCGCAATGAAAATTGTACATACATCATTGGATGATAAAACATACAAACGGAACGATTGTCTACAATTATGAGCATTGGCAAAAGGATGAAATCCTAAGAAACTTAAATTAAAGAAAGTGAGAAAAGAAGGCAAAGTATCATCAGTGATTAGATTAGACATTACAATTTTAAATTTGTTTAAATCAGCAAATCGGTGCAGAAAGCAAAGGAAAAGACGTAACACGTACATCTCCTTCATCAAGATGAACATGCTTCCTCAATAGCTTTGCAGAGAAAACCACCTTCTTGTCTGTACTTGGACATCCATAGCCAACCAAAATTTGAATATCCTGTCTCGACAAGGGCCTGAAATCAACATTTTGTCTAAGCACATTTCAAGCAAAATGACATCATTACAGATTGCACTACTTACCAAATGAATCAACTATACTAGCCCTGGAATGAACTTTTCACTTAAAAGATTGTCATGAGGTGCTAAGCAGTCTAAAAAATGTTTATTCATCTTGCCTAGTAAAGTAAAACCAGAAAAGCAAACTGCAATCTCTGAATAGGTCCCTACAACAAACATTTAACTAATTGACATAAAAATCCAATTATTAGCAAACATGTAACTAATTGACAAAAGAATCCAAATTTTATCATTCAAATGAAATCCTTTTCAAGCATTCAAAACATGAAATACAGAACCAGAAAATTTGAAATCGCTTCACCATGAAGAGTAGTAAAAACTGAAAACAAAAATCAAAACTTTCAATTCACAAACCTCAAGATGTCAAACCGGTCCTTCCCAAAATTCAGGCACGCAGTCTGGACAATCTTGAAATCATTAAAATCAACACCAACATCATCACCACCACCATTTTCTTCAACAACAACCAGATCATCATCAAACCCCAAACCTCTCACCAATTTGTCCTCATCTTTCCTCCTGTGATCAAAGTAATTCTGCTTCACCAACCTCTCCATCAGCTCTATCCACTCCGGCCACGGATGCGCCACCACTACCTCCTTCCTCTTCACCACTCCCTCCCTTTTATCCAAAACCCTTCCTGAGTTTTCTTCCACACTGGAAATAACATCTGGGTTCTCCTCCGTTTGCGAAACATTCCCCGTTTCCATCCGCTCTTCGCCGCAACCAATTCGCTGGTTTTCTACATTTTGAACCAAATTCGGAGTGGTCTGCTGTTGTTTTGATTGGCGCCAAGCGCGTATTCTCTGGAGGGTCTGGTCTTTCTCTTCCTTTTGCTTCTCGATTTCATCGATTTGTTCGAAGATGAAGCTCATGCGAGCAGAGAGCGAGGAGGGTTTCGATTGGGGGTTCAAAGCGGTGGTGGGGTTTGAAGCTGGGAGGTTGGAAGTGGAGAAGGGTTTTGCATTGGAGAAGTAGGGAGAGATAAAATGGGGTCTGGGGTTTCTGGAAGTGAGAGAGAGGCGTCTGAGGAGGAGGAGAGAGAATGGAGTTTGCGCCATTTTTTGGTGTCTGTGACTGTGAGTGGAGCTAAGTGTGAGTAAAACCCTCCATTGAATTGAAAACTATACAGAATACAGTTTAGACGCAAAGCTTAAACCCTTGTGAAGACTGAAGAAAAAACAAAGGAAAAAAGGAGGATGTTTTTGGGCCAAGCCCAAACCAAAGTTTTCTTCGGTCCAATTCAGGCTGATTTTTTTTTTTAAAAAAATTATTTAAAAGAAAATTCCAGGTTGATTTAAAGGAAAAGGAAAAGGAAATCGATTTTTTTTTTTAAGGAAACAAATCAACAATAACTAGTTTAAAGGGCAAATTACGATTAGATTGACCTAATCATATGCTCGTCACATCTGCAACAATGAAATTGTTGGTTCATGGTGCGTGTATTATCCCAAACCTTTAATTAATTATAATAACTTTTTTCTTAAAAGAAAAAGAAATACTTCAATATACCCCACGTTCTGTGTCTCCAATTCAACTTATATCAAATTATGTATTTACGTGACATAAATAATTAATCTTATAATCCTCTTCCATAGGAAAATAATGGAAAAATAAATCAATAGTACTCAAAGTGCATCAAAGGTCCTCTCTTAAAAAGCATAAAAGTCAATTAAAGAATGTTTCTTATATTTCTTTTTCAATTATATCATTTAAAATAGATCTAAACTTGAACGAGATTATAAACAAAGTGAGATTGACCGGCGATGTGGTATGGTTATCACACCTACACCATTTAGGTTGAGGGTTCAAGTCATATCATTGTCCCTTAAATTCCGAATTTATTGTTTAAAAATAAGTTTACAATATATAATTAATTAATATATATAGCCAAAAAATAATAAAAAACAAAAACTATTGTATTACATATTTTACTAAATTTGACAATGCTATATTACAAGTTTACAACAACAAAACATATAATCAATTATCGAAACAAAATACAACACAAAATTATAAATAAATAAATGAATAACTACACAAGAAAACGCGATTGGAGAGGGTATATACTAGTCAAGTACTTGTTTAAAACCACTCAACCATACATTTTGGGTAGTAACCTTTGTCAGCAGCAATGGTGGAAAGGCCCTGTAATTCTTTCTGAACTTTCCGCCTCTCGTAGAACACCGAGCAGGCAAGTGAGGTGCACTTCACTCCGGTTTCCACAAGCCAGTCGCCACCTCCACATTGTCGACATATCTGCAATATAATCAAACAACCAGTTTCAAAATTAAACTCAGAATCAGGACGACAAAATGTAGAAAATATAGCTATAGAACTTACAGCAGCAAGGTGTTGCATATCTTCCTCCAATTTAGAAGTCCTTCCGATTATAGCAGCTGCAGCAGCAATTTGGTTTTGTGAACATTTATTGCATAGAGGGGCCGATGCCTGGACCAGCTCACCGCATAGTATACAATGCTTTGAGAGATAGTAAAAATCAATCCTACTCCGCCGTGAATTTGAAGCATGAAATGGACGTTTAGAAAGAGCTTCCCTGCTTGGACGAGGCATTTCTAAAAACCAATGGTTCAAATCAGCACCGACTAGTCCAAATACCCGCTGCAAAGCTGGGATTATCTGTTTGTTGATGTAGTACAGATCATTTAATCTGTAAGGGGAATCAATGGCCAAAAGATCCAATGGATCCACAACCATATCAACAAGGCGGGCACCCGGCTCCCCATGGATTACAACATAAAGTACTCGCTCTCCATAGCATGGTTCTGCCCTGGGATCGGCCCTCATTGCTTTGGTAGCCACAATTGCTGCTGGTGGGAGTGACGAAGAAGACCTCGTGCTGTAGCTACCTAGGCGAACCTCCTTTGCGAAAACAAAATCCTGAAGAGATATCCTGCCAGATAATATCCGTGTCCATTGACGCTGTAGATATGCTTTGACCTGTGTAAAACAAAAATAGGGATGCAAGATCACTATTTTATAAACAGCAGTTTTCGAGAGCAAAAAGTATGAAAGCATTGGTAGTGATTGAGGAAAAAGATCAGGAAAGCCCTTATTAGTAGGTAGTTTCTATAAAATTCTAGAGCAGGAGCTTCTGTGGTGCAAGTGAAAATTCCAGAGCCATAATTTTGATAAATTAATAAGTCACCAAAGTTCATATATGGTGATGCTTGCCAGAACCCAAAAGGCAGTTCTAAACTAATGCTCTTTCTTTGAATTACTCCATCCGAAAATTGCTCGGAGCAATAGAAAGAGGAAAGAGGGCTGGAAAGGTATAGAATAATGGAATAGTTAACATAAGAGATGACAAACTAGTGTACCTTATTTAACCATATATTTCAATTCAACAATTTCCAGAGGTATTCGAAGTTTTAGCAATCAAAATTCATAAGGAAATAGTAAAATATTATAGCAATTCTACCTCATAAATATCCTGATGTTCAAAAAAGAGTTTCAAAGATTTCTCCAACATTTTTGAAACAGCCCCACAAGTATCTCTGCGAACTGTCTCAATACCTTTAGCATCAAATACCGGTTTAGTTTGATCAGGGCTTTCGTAACTATAACCGACATAGCGCTTCTTAGTGAGGAGGAAGCATGGGTGGTAGACTTTCTCCATTTTCAATACGACTGGATAAGGATTCATTGCTGTTATCGCAGATGCAATTTCATGCCCAATTTGAAGTGATTCGTTAACAGTCCTGCCCTTGAGGAGCACAAACATACTGTATAAAAAAGGGCCATTCAACCTTATCAAACATCAAACATCAAACATGCAGAATAGGAAAGAAAATGAAACACAAATCTAGACTGCAAACCACAGAGTATGACTGTTCTGAGAAATTTGGCACACCAATATACAAATTCCAGTCAAATAAATAAATAAAAAAATAAAAAACTCCCAATGAAGAATTTCAACTGTCCAATACAAGCAGAAAAAACTTGTTCAAAAAAAAAGAAAGAATTTCAACTCGTAATCAACTTGTGCAAATGAGATTCCAGCAGAAAAAACAAAATTCTAAAACAAGTCCATATCGATAAAAAAACGACATTAGCAATCTCAATGATCCAATGCTTTCAAGAATGGAAATCCAGCATTTGACATGCGAGTGAGATTACGTTTTTCAGAGTTCAAAAGGGGAGACCGTAACATTTCAAGCAAGCTACTTGTAATCTATATGCATCAGAAACTTCTGGTAACTTGTAAATAGAGATGGACAGTATACCTGTCAGTATCACCATATATAACTCTAGCCTTCCACTTATCATTTGCATTTACAAATGAAATAGCCCTTTCAAGCGTGCTACGACCACATTGAACAATACTGTCTGCAAGCTCTGCACAAGGCATGCGACCACTAAATCCAGCAGCTGTGTAACCATATGTTACATTTGCTATCAGCTTCAAAGCGAGCTGTCTTGCATTAAATATCTGAAAGATGATAAAAGCTAGTGAATTCAAAATTCCATGGCGATTTGTATATGTACATAAGTGCATGAGAAATGCTCTAGAAGTTTTAACCACCAAAACATTACATTTCTCTTACATTCGGTTCAAATAATCATTAACATGTCAACTTACAAGAAACTATTAAGACATTTTGTGGCAACAAAAATATCCATGACATGTATCGAGTATACTATAAGTTTGATCTTCTTTATACATGTATCTATATATTAGATAATTAACGGTGAGAATCCAACAAACTACTGCATGATTAGCTTATATATCACTGTAGAGACTAGAGGATAGCTTTACCCTGTGAAGAACTTGCTGTGAAGGAGCCAACTTCTTCATTGCTTGTTTCACCATTATTCTAGTAGTTAATATTTCCTCCAATAAACGGGGTAATACACCTTTGCAGATCTATTCAAAATAAATCACACAATCATTCTTAATTAAAAAATAAAAATAATCATAAAATTTCTCTGAAGAAAAATTAAAAAGAGAAAGAAAATACATTTCAACAGATTACCTTCGAAGGCACGTACATAACAGCATTTGGAGTAAGTAGAATTTGATCTTTTAAATCCCGCAAAACACATGGATCTGGAGAGAAAGAACTAACCCCAAGAGTATTTTCCCTTGAAGGTACAACTTTTCCAAGACACGTACAAAAACAAAGGTTGTATGCAATTATCATTGATGGATAAAGAGACTGAAAATCCAAAACAACCACTGGATCTGAATAAAATCCAGATTCTGGTTCCATCACTAGAGGTATACATTCCATTGCAGGTTGAGAAGCAACCTACATAACATAAAGGTTGAGATAATCAGTCAGCCGCAACTTCTAACAGTCGGTAATAGAAGAAAGTACAGGTGAGCAACTAAGAGTTGTAAAATGTAGGTTCAATATGACTAGTATTTAATTTAGAGGAAAGAGGATATAAACTAAAACAGCGATGTTTTTATTACATGTTGTTCTTAGTAAGCCCTTCCTAAAGAACCGAAGAATACAAAATTGAAAAAAGGAATGAGCCCGAAATATCTTGTAAATATTGAATCATTAAGTTACAGTATAATTTAGTGATTTGTCCAAAAAAACAAGTATCATATAGTGCTGATGCTGTCTATCAAAATCCAGCAACTGCTTGTTCTACAAAAGCCATTTGATATCAACAAACAGTTTGATTTAGTGAGAAATTTGGAAGTAACAATATATTAAGCAGACATCAAATATGGAACAGAAGAGTTAAGAAATGATAAACAAGATATTCGATAGGGAAATGACACAAAACCAGTAAACTTGTCAAACATCAACAAGTAAAAGAAGAAAAATATGTCCAACTTATAATACTCCAAAAATAATGGCATGCATCTAAAAGAAAAGAAAAAAGAAAAACAATCATTTACATAAACTGCAGCATAATAGTACAGTGGTATACCCTCTCTCAAAAAAAGTTCAGTGGTATACACCATACAGAAAGTGAAATACTTTAAGCAACAACCTGTTGATGCCCAGGAGATATGGCAAGGTAGTTTTGTGTGTGTGCCAATCTCAGAAACATAGATTCAACACGATACTGTGAGCCTCGAGAAAGAACCGAAAAGAAGTCAATGCCAAAGACACGAGCAAGTTCCGATGTTCGATTTATCTGAAAAAGCACAGATCAAAACGTTCTAAATGGAAAAAAGACAATGAAAGTAAAAAGAAAGTAAATACATCTGTAGCTAGATGCATTTCACTATGACTAGAGTTTCAATTATCAGAATTGTGTCCTTTCCTAACTAACATAACTCTATGATGCAGTAAAATCGTTATTTTGTGTCCCTGGACTCATGAAGTATGTATGTTTTGTAATGAACATTTTAATAATAATAATAATAATAATAATAATAATAATAATAATAATAATAATAATAATAATAACAAACGAAAAGAAAATTTCAAGCCATTAAGGCAGCACATAAAGAGCATATGACCATCACAAGACTTAAAATCTTTGTTATCATACCATATCAAGTTGATTCATAATCTCAAGGTTCAATTTTGCTCTCCCCACTACATATTCAATGCAGCGATACCTTGCTCGACCAGGACCACTAGAAAACCATTTTGTCAGTACTTTATACGGAATTGATGGAGTTTTTCGCCTCAAAACAGCTTCTGCTACAGCTTCAATTGTGTACATATTAAGCTTAACTTCACCACGCATTAGTCGCCATACGTTGAGGACAATTCTACCACCAACATGGACACCACTGGCATGAGTTCGGCCCCATTCATCTTCAATTATAGCATTCTCACCTACTACAGAATCAGCTATTACAGATTCGGATTGGAGATTATCTGGAGTTCCCCTCTCAGAAGTTTCTAAATCTGCTGCAGCTATCTTAGTTTCTGATGGTGTCCGAGAAATGTCATTAAGTAAGCCTATGCCAAGATGTGCAGCCCTCTCAGCCAAGAAACCAAGAGAACCACCTTGTATGTCCCACCCCATTAAGATATCCGGATCAAATGATAATAAAATCTTTATGAAGTGGCTAAATAAGTATTTCTCATCAGGGAATGCAAACACCTTGCAGTCAGGAACTCCATCAAGACTCCTGCATATTGATGTGGGATAAAAGCAAATTAAAAAACAAACCTCCACAAAAAAAATATCAGAGGATATGCACAAAAACACACAATAACTAGTACAAGATCTATACCTATGTAATTACGTATATTGCACCAGTCACGTAATAAAAGCATTATATCCGGCAGAATCAAAACTAAGTCAATGGCCAGAATATGCTATAAAAGGTATATAAAACAATCAATTATTGACCACTGAAACCCATTGGCGCAAGACAGAGATAGGAACTCTCATCACTCAGTGGGAATATAGATTGTGCAACCTCAATCATCAAATTTCCTCTAACATAATTGACTATCCGCTTGCTTAGGTTGTTAAAATACGATGCACAGTCTTGGCAGATGATTGCCACTGTTGTTAAAAAATTTCTTCGTAGAAGTTCACAGTAAGAAACCGAATTAAAGATGAACAAGTAGTTCTCAATTTTTGTATCATTGTTTAAAATTAGCAATGCTGGCTTTTTTTCCTCTTCTATTGAAGGAGACAATTTTCCTACCTGAAGGGAATAACAAGATTAAAAAAAAATTAACAAACAATGAGGAGCTTTTCCACATACGATGCAATAGTCAGAAGACAATCTTGCCTCCTAAACCCAAGCAGATTGTCTTGCTACTGTTTCCTGTTATTCCAGCAGTAGAAAAACCTTATGATTGACAACTTTAGTTTCACTTGGAAAACTCTCTACACTTCAATGCAATCAACATATTAACAAAGTTCAATTTTTCATTTTATCACATACATAAAAAAGAGCCAAACAAGTATGTTAAATATATGAAGTCATACTTATTGTATAAAACAAATCAAAGAAAAGAGGAAGCACATCAAATGTCAATACGAGAATGAATTTATCATACCTTTGAAAAAACTCAATATTACTACGCAAGAGCACATAAACTTCAAATACAGAACCATCATCATTTTGAAATGCAAGAGCTATTACATTTATAGCATCATATTGAGGATTGGGCCTGAGATCACCTCGAGATTCTGATTGGACCTGTCAGCAAGTGTTTCACTAATTCAGGGATCAATAACATATTTTCTAACACAATACTATGTAGTACTTGCAGTTGTCATTAAGTGTTTAAGCTACTGAACTTAAACATACATGCCAAGACCATGTAGACTCATGGAAACATAAATATCAATGAAAACATGAAGGCAATCATGCATGCTAGGTAGTCAGACAAAATTAAAGAAACATATAAAAGAACAAAAAAAAAGGTCCAACATACAAACTTTGGAATTACTCACAAGATAAATCATATACAATATAATAACAAGAACAAGTGGATCAACTGTTCTTTCTTATAGATTGATTATGGATTATCTGATAGTAATCATATAGCTGGACAATCGGATAATCAATTGCTGCAACACGAAAATGAAATTAAAAAATTGCACTCTAATTGATGAATGTTATTAAAATTCTGACACATTTTTGAAACTTTGTTCGACATGAGTATACAATGTTTGGCCAATATGGTAAATATTACCTCTATACTTAACAACGTTAGTTGTTCTCCAGCACCAAGACTGGCTGGATCCCTAAACCCAATTTGACTTAGAGGAGTAGGCCTTGATCTCCCATCCGGGCCAGATATCTGAGAAATATCTTGTAAACAATCAGTGCATGCATTTTCTTCTGCAACACAGCCTTCACTCTGCAACATTGTTGTCCCCTCTTTTGGATCAGAATTCGATTCTATATTGACCCTTCCATCAGTTTCTGGATGTAATTCTTCCGACACAGGCATCGCGTTAGAATCTGATTCAGCCAAAGGCTTGTTACAGTAATCATGCAACAGTCCTTGTGAACAAATCAGATTGTCACAAGAGCCTGCAAAAAGGTTTGAGCTCTATGGATAGGTTTTCTAAATTAATTTAACCCACTGAAAAAGTGAAAAGCATTAAAAACTTACCTATTGGAGAAGAAGGCTCCACTGATGACTTAATTATCTCTCCATCACCTAAAATTCATTACCAGAAAATCAATATGCATATTCAAATAAGTTTCCAATTAGTTTTATGCACAAAAACCAGCAGATACCTTCATCACGCAATAGCCATCTATTTACACAATCCACAGAAGGGGGTGAAAATGCAGGTGCCAGCATGTACAAACAAGAGCCATCATTTAAATACTGGGTAGGGACACCCATGATGTCTTCTTGATGGGATTTACAGTTGCTATTTTTTTGCCACTTGCTCTGAAATTCTTTCTCTACTGGGCAATCTCGCTCAAAATATGGGAGAATATTATCCAAAGCTCTTCCTTAAAATGCAAAAACAAATAATAACAGGTTAATCAGCAATAATCTCATACCGCCAACTACAACATCAGATAATCCACAATCAATGGATGAGAAAATGACCATATCAAAATGCATGAATTCTATCAGAAGTTGTTTAGCCTAAAATCATTTTGGATGCAAAGCACAAAATCAGTAACACCTCTACAGAATCACATGAATAAAAAACATTTATGCTACAATTTCTTAAAGTAGAGACTACAAGCATGTAGCGCCGATTCTATCATTTTTTTGATACAAATTATCTTGCCTAAGTCCAAGCAACTTTGTCAATCTTATTGCATTTTCCAACTTTCAAAGTATGTACTAGAGCACTATCAAACTATCAAAGGTCACTTCCATAATTACATCGTAACACCAGTTTGCTTAGAAATGCATACTATAGATACACATTTGAGTCATCCTTTTATTAGTTCAAAACAGAAAAAGGAAAATAAAAGAAAAAAAGAAAATGCGCTTGAATCCTGACTGATACAAACAACTGTTGTAGAAGCAGTTTGCATGCTAAAGACCAATAATATCAATTAATATATCTAACTCCAGTTTACACCCGCTCCCTGCCCAAATAATTTCCCTGATCTTCTCTACTCAATACTAAATTTAAATACAAATGTGCAATCTAAAATACCCCTATGCCAAAGAAAAATAGAGATGGTTTTACTCAATGTAAGGAAAAAAATTCAAGGAAACAGAAAATGCAACCTGATATTCCTTCATGATTTTCCTCATCAACAAGATAAGAATAATCAGGTATTGTAGGTGAAGAACAGGAAGCATTTTCAAATTGTCCATCTTTGGAGTCTGGAGTGGGAGGTTTCCTGCAGAAAGTCATGGCAACTAAGTCCAGAGGTTTTCCTTCTACATTGAAACTTGTGGATCCTGAGCAGCCAAAACTGCAAACACCAGAATCTTGTCCTTGTTCTTGACCAACAAATTTCTCGTTCTGCAGAATAGTTTTGTCACTTGTTATGTCTGTGCCCACATGTTTCTTTTCAGAAATGGCATGTACCCATCCTGTGGAAATTCTTCTTTCATTGACATATTTATCAACAGAATCAGAATCATCTAAAGCATACAATTCACACTGAATAGGACTTGTTCGTTGCAGTCTCTCATCACCTACAGGTTTGACTTCAGTATCCAGTTTTGACAACTGAACATCCAACAACGAACCAGACTTGGAAGCATAGAAATTACAATTTATGTCTTCTGATGAAGCTGCACTTAAGTCAGACTCCTTACTATTATCAGCTTCGTGATGGTTTACAAGAACTGCATAACCTTCCTTCTTGGTGTTGGAAGAGCATTGTAGTTTCCTTTTCCCAATATGCACAGAAGAGAGACCTGTACTAACTTGTAATGGGCTATCAGTACTAGACACAAGGGGTAGTGATGGCCTATGGTTTGAAGGCTCAAGAGGCCATTTGTCCTGCTCATCATCTTGAAATGAGTTAGAATCTAATTTTTTTGGGCTGAGAGAGATTTCTTCCTTCTGTTCCCCTATCAAAAGAAGTTTTTTCACCCCAAGAGACCCACTTTCATGTGGTTCAACTCGGTAGCACCGCTTTTTTCTCATCAAGTCTCGCACAGAGCATCCAATCAGTGTAGTTGAGCCACAAGCATCTGCCTCTTCATTTTTCATGGAAAAATTTGAACCTTTTGCCAACTCGTTCCTAGTCGAGAAACTTGTACCTCCACAGTCTTTACTTTCATCCACACATGTATCCGATATTTCCACACAGTCAGTTTCTAAGTCATCATTCACCTTTTGGCCCACTGAAAACGGTAAGGAGCCCCATAACTTTTTCTTCTTTTTTGGCTTGCTAGAAAAGCTTGGGCCAGTATCCTGTGGTAACTGGTGTTCCAAAGACCTTTTTGATTCAATTTTCACTTCTATTTTAGATGAATTTTCAGCAGATTCAGTAGAACTTAATTGCAGATCATCACTGGAACCATCTACTTGCGGTATCTGTTTCTCTGATGAAATTTGAGTACGTTTACTGGGATCAACAGAACGAGAAGCTCTTTCTTCCAAACCATCAAATCTGATTACATCAACTGAATCGAGAATGTCCTGACACTCTTTTTGAGATTCCCTTTCATAATCCATATTAGCTTTCTCCAGCACTTTATCAATTGTTGTTTCAGGCAACAGGGGACTCAGAATGGTCGCACAAAGAAATTCATCATCAGAATTTAAATCTTCAGCAGCCTGAGAAGAAGCAAGCCACTTTAAAAGCCCCAGTGCCTCGATCTCTGTAGCCTGAAGAAATGATTCAGAACATAAGTCCATGACAGTGCATACAGCAAATACAGTTGGCTATACCAGTGTCTTATTTGTCATTTCACACATGGATACATTCAAAGAGGAACAATTATATAACACTGATAGTTACTACACAACTTCTGCTGCAAATACCTCAAACAGAGAAATAATATGCTGAGGAAAAAGAAAACCATGAGAAGCAATTTCACAGTACACAAGAGAATAGACAAGCAATTTCACAGAATAGAAGAGAATAAAAGATCACAAAAGGAAGGGAAAAAGAAACAATAAACAAAAAATAATAATCAAAATGACTTCAACGAATCTCTCATATTGGTCGCAAATTGTTAAGGGAAATTATGTGTAGTGCATGTTAAAAAATTATATAACAAGACATCAGTCACCTGTATTATTGACGGAAATGCTAAAATCATTAACAACCAGATAACATACATAATGAGAAACTACCTAAGCATTTAATGTTCCTACCATTTCAGCTGACTGTATCTGACCACCACATGATAATTTAGGACACACATCCTTCCCTTGGGAGGATGTTGTACCAATTTCCCCTCCATGTAGTAAACCTTGCGGTGATAAAGATGCTATAATATTTTTCTCTTTCAAGAAACTTAAATGCTCTGGATCTGTCATTGACTTCAGATCTTTTACATCATTCTCAAATGAAGATATAGTTTCTTCTCCTTCGTGACACAATTCGGCAAGTACATTCTCAAATTCGATACCAAGCGAGAGAATTTTCAGAACATCTTGTGGAAGTGGTTTGCCAGGATCAGGAGGCATAGCTGCTTCACGCATCCCTGTCCTTTCATACTCTTCCTGTAACAATAAAGGTAAATTTCACAAATGGAACAGCAAAAATAAAAGATACAAATGTATTATATGTGAAAAAAGCTTACAGATGGCAAGAGAGCAAACCTCCCAAATCGGAAGGAGTGACTGAACCATTTTCACATCAGTAGGGGCTTGAGAGAGGGATGTATACATTTTAAATTGCTGATTAACAATGTCTGAAAAATCACAAGCAATGAACACATTCAACAACCAATCCTAAACAAAAACTCAAAAATCGATGCAACTCAACTGGGATGTCATACAAACCATCGACTGTAGCATCTCCCTCAAGCTCACAAACACTTTGACGTTTAATGTTTTGATCTGATAACCCGTCAAATTGGCTGGAAAGTTGCCACATCCAATCACCCGGAATTGTGGAGGATACCCAGAATGGAGAACTTAAAGACTCACTTCCAACTGAATCTGCCTAATGAAATTTTTTTATAACATCAACAAAGTTATGTAAAGATGGTAAGAATTTAATGTAAGCATCTGGTAGAGAGAAAAAGACAAAGGTCACCTGAAAATCAGCAGAATTCCGAGGCAAATTATCCAACACCTTCCCATGTTGAATATTGTAATTAAATTTCCTTGTGGTGAAAACATCCGGTACTGGATGACGGAACTTAACCTTCAATAGATGCAAATGACCCATCCCATACAAGTTATAGTCAACCTGCAAAAAGAAAACCTTCTGAATTACAGAAATATAACAGCAATGCAGAAAAATTGATCCGCTAACTGAAACAGTGACACTCAGTTGTATTTTATGAAAATATGCATAATCTTGGTAAGATTCATCAAACCAAGGCCGTCACCTTAAATAATTGCAAAATTTCAGTTTAGAGAGATCTCCCATAATTCAAACCTAAAATCTCCCCTAAAACGTGTCATGTAGACTACTATTTGTGCAATAGCCAGAACATGAAACTGGTTTCTCCATAAGCTATAACATGAAGGGCAGTGGTGAAATTCAAAAATACAAACATACTTAGATGTCTTAAATAAATTATCAGATGGGATGCAATGGAACTATGACAAGCAACTAAGCAAGAACAAAAGCAAAAGCAAAGGTATGTCACCAACTTTTTCTGGAACCAAGAAAATTATAATCACCTTGTAACTGCAGCAAACGTTACAAGCACACAGTTAGAAATTATTTTCCCTAGTCTAGACTTTGTGAAGCAACTGTGTTAAACAGAACATTCATGTAAAGGACTATAGCATCATTTCTCAAAATTCTCAGGGATCCACTTTGCTGGATTTCAAAATGAATAGAATTGACTAATCAAATTTAGCAGCATTCTAACAATAACAACACATGATATACTTCGTCAAGAAAGAACAAGAGTCATTCAACTATTTATACTACTTGCTGGACAGGAAAGAGATGTTTAGCAAAAATTATGAGGAAGTAATTATATAGTAGAAGCTAATTATTATGAAGATACTGGAGTAATATTGATCAAAATTCATATGAAGATCACGATACCATAAAATTCTTACACTAAAAGAAAACTACATTCTTTTTATCAACATACGAACAAAACAAATTGATAAGCAGTCCAATGTGGCTACCATAAAACAAAATCTTGATTCAATATTTCAGATGAAAAAGTAATTACCATAAACTGAAGAATAAAGGGGATATGTGATTCATGGGGCTGCAAACTCTTATCAAGAACAGCACCTCCCTGAAAAACAAGAGTTACAATATTTGAAAGGAAAATTTGTAAAAAGCATCTCTCAAATAAAAATATGAGCATTTAAGTAACAGATGACCAATTTTAAGATCAATAGTTAAGTGGAACCAATATCCTCAACCGAAAATCCACAACCAATTTTGAGGACAATAACGAAGAGTAGTTCACTCTATATTTATACCAAACAACTCAACATACCAATCATCTAGAGACTACACTCAGCAACTAACCACAGAAACAGCAAACGACTACTTGTAACTGTAATTGCATCAACAGAGTGGCAACAATCTGGTTCATAAAGAGATCTTCTACAGTATACATCATATTGATGACTTGATGTTAAAAGGTGAAACTCAGGATGTTATAACTAGGATGTATACCATACAGTTTAAATCACACAAGAAGATCAGTGCAAAAATGTTCATTAACAAATGAAAAAAATACAGAAAAGAAAGGAACAAGCACGACACCAGCAAAAGAGTTCACATCAGAGTACAACCCCAGAACAAATATTTGACAAAACAAAAATGCATGCAGTAACATCTGAATATCAACAAAAAGTTCTAGAATTGTACCAGGAGAAAACCAGCAGCACGAGCGACATCATGAGGATAATAGCTTGCCGTTTGTCAAGGTGTTCAATAGCATAATTCAAGAAATCTATCAATGACAGAAGAACTATGGCACAAATTTAATATTTGGATACAGGTATATCTTGACAAATAGCTCCTCTGATGAATGATAACCATAAAATCTCTTTCCTCGTACAAGGCTGCAACCATGCACATGCTGTCGCTTTGAACCAGTTTTACCCTTTAGCTGTGAGTTCAAATCAAAATACATTTATGACCCACACCTACATTATAGCCACAGACGAAAAAAAAGAGCAAAGATATATAGCGTACTTTCAGGGCTTTCTCCAAAGCAACAGATACAGCATGTGCGTATGCATCATCTGCCCAAATCAACAACAAAGAAGTTTGTAGTTTCACCCATCCATCAAAACATGAAAATTGGATATCAAAGCACAATTCAAAGTAAAGTGTAATTTTAAACATATTTTATACCTTCTTGATTTGGTTGAAGCGGTATATCAGCACATGGTACATATAAATAGGGTAAAGCCTACAAGAGACAGCCACAAATACTTTATCCAAGACAACAATATAAATCAAAAAGGAAATCAATTGACAATTCCACCACTCTAGATTAAACAGGGAAAAAAGAAAGCTATAAAATTGAATAAACAAACCATCTATCACATCACATTCAGCTAGTTGATTTACATAACAAGCTCTTGATGTCCTTACATTTTCATTAATTATAGTTCTAAATGAACAAGAAAAATACTTAAACGCTAAGGTATCAGCTGCTAGCCTGCTACAAATTAAACACAGTATAGAACCGGAACACGGAAAACATTATAATTCAAATTTGCTTTAAAAATTAATCATGAACAAAACAATCCAAATCTTAAAGTACCTACAAAATATAGTAGTAAACAACACTTTTTATAATAAAATATTAAAAATCTTACTCGATGAACATGCAAGCAAGTCTTCTGACCAGCTGGTGTTGAACCATAAACCCTAATAATTGGAACCTCGAATACCTTATCACCTACATTAACATGAATTTAAACTTATTCAAACAAAAAATCGACCAAAACAATTCGAAGCAGGAAATTAAAATCTATAATTTTTAGATTAAATTACGCTTTCTGATATTTTAATATCTTATTATCATAATTTTAACTTATTAAAACTAATAATATGTTTAAAAAAAATGGAAAAAAAAAATTAAAATCCTAGTAACTGAAACCAACTAAAGTTCCAGACTTTGCTTTAACAAAAACGAAGTCGTTTTGGATGGATTGGTACCTTGAAAGTTACTGTAGCAAAAATCGTAGCCAGGAATCGGCGGCGCCATGTAGTGATCGATCGAGACGATTCGAACGCTGAAAAGCTTCGAGTCCGGCTGCGAATCGGCCATCTCTTTCTTCGATTTAATTACGAAAATGCCCTCATCAATTTGTGAAGAAGATGAAGATGGAGAAGAAGTTGTTTTAATTTAATTTATATGAGAAATGAAAAAGCTTTGAATTTGTTGGCGCCACATTTCGGGAGTATTTATACGAATAGTCGACGACGACGACGAAGGAGGAGTTAACTTCCCATGTACTCTGGTTGATTTTACATTTGTTTCCTTAGCTTTCATTAAATTCACGGATTTGCCATACAAATTTATGGGCTTTGAACGGGCCGGCCCAAGTAGATCCATAATTTATATAACCTCTGTAAATTAGTAATATTTTTATATAATAAATTTTGTTGTCTTAAACCAAAATGATAAATTAATAATTTTGATCAAATCGTAAGATAATTCTATTCATTTTATTAAATTAATAATTTGTTAAAATTTACCTATATGAGCATTGACTATGAATCTATGATGAAATATGAATCTATTATTGTATTGTTTTGTTTCTTAAAATTTAAGTTTAGTTGAATCTTACTTTTAATTTTATGTAAAGCAATTTAAATTTCTAGAGTTGAATTCGCATTTTGAAACAAAGAAATTTATTTATTTAAGTACTTCCTTGTTTCTTCGAAAAGATTTTTGAATTTTGATGATGTTATCACTTATCAGAATACATATTCAAGGTATCAATAAATTAATAGGGGAGATTTTCAAAACAGCCCCAAGGTTTGACTTATTTTAGAAAATAACCCTCTAGTTTTTTAACGTCAAACTGGCTGGTTTTTGGAAATCTCTCAATTAATAAATGTGAACTTATCAATTAATTAATACATAGATTAATTACTAGATTTTTATGTGAAGGTTATATGCAGGGGCGAAAGGTCATGGGGGCTGCACGGTGCCGTCTGACCTTTTTTAAAATAAAAAAAAAATTTAATTAGGCTGTGGGTCATCACTTTAGTATCAAATATCCAAACACAATATTCATTCCATCGGTGAATAAATATTATATGGTCCACCCATTTCATCTGTTAATACAAGCTCACTCATGACCCACCTCTTAAATCTTGAATTATATACCCCACTGCCCCTTTGTTGCCAGATCCCACCACTCCATTAGTATCAAACTCCGTTTTTTTTCTTCTTCTTCTCTCTATATTTTTCTTTGTTCTTTTAATCTCTTCCGATCACAATTTTTTTTAACGATTTTGGAACCTTATTTGCAAAAACTGTATGTTTCTTTCTTGACTTTATTTATTTTATTGGAATATACATTTTGATGGGTTATATTTATTATGTCTTATGACTCGTTGCGTATTTACTTTTTATTAATAAAAGTCACCCTTCCTACTAAGGTCGTTTAAAAGATTTTATAACTAGTATATAATTCAACCCCGTAAGATAGAAAATTCTGGATTTGCCTCTGGTTATATGTACTCAAATAATTACATCAGATATATATTGATAAATGTGATACTTTTAATTAATCGACAAGATGAGGTTGGTCCGGTGATAAACCCCTCACAACTACGCAAGAGATCGTGGGTTCAAGTATCTCCCTCCTAAAAAGAACCTCGAATTTATGTAATTTTCAAAAATTAAACTTGATACTCTTAATCAATAATTTTTATTTAATCGATTGATTGAAATTACCCGGGTATAATATAAGAATCTGACATACATAGATAGATAGATATGATTAGAGCTTCTCTGGTACGGGATAGCACACACATACACACCTTAGAATTCTCAAATCTACGACAATAAATTAGTTTTTTTTTTCCCTCAAAGCTTGGAAGTGTAGGACATGATGTCATGATCTTGCTGGAACAGTAGCATCTCTTGTTCTTCGAAGGTGGCCCAAGCTTCAATTCCTGTACCACATTTGGTGTCCATCATGAGAACTATATCAGATGGCTTATGTACACTGCTCACCCATGCAGGTTTTCCCCAACCAAAATCAATTTCATAGTATGGAAACCTACAAACACTTGTAAATACACATATATCCGTCTCCATTTTCTCCAGCGATTCGTGTAATTCTCTCATGGAGTTGATTGCAGACGAGAACAAATCGTCAGGATTTTTTGTCTTTGAACACTCCGCGGTTGTTTTGCTTATCGCATCCCCAATTAAACCTACCAAGTCAGGAAACTCAAATTTGGTTTCGGTTGGTTTATATTTAGCTAGAACCAATTTGAATACATTTCCGAAAGCATTATCTGGTATGTGTAGGGATGTTTTTTCTCGAAAATTGTATGATAGGGTTAGTAAGGAAGGCCTCGAGTGACCGTGTTTTGCTTGAGATACACGTATCCGTGCCTTCCATATAAACGCTGTCACAACTTCCACCCGCGAAGGATGGCGTTTCACGGCTGAACCACTACTGGCCATGACCTTGGCTTTTAGTTTCGATATTGCATCTCCATTGAAAACGAACCTCTTGGTGATTGGTTTCATTCCCTTGTCTTCACGGACTGGAATACTAAACTTATCTACATCTCTTGCGGAAAAAAGAATACCCATATCGAAACTAGGGCAAACAACTTCCTCTAACCCAACTTTACAAGCCATAGCCCATCCTTGCATGAAAGAAAATATTACAAACCCATCAGCTACCTTGTGTGACAAGCAAACACCAATTGCCAACCCACCACAATCAAACATGTTAACTTGGACTGCAAGAACCATTTGAGAAAATTCCAGCGCTTCATTTTCAAATGGTATCAAACAATTCAACTGCTGATCCACAGCCTGATCACAGTTTTGCTCGAGAAATCGAGCAAATTGACCGTCAACTCGAGCATTCAAATACTCAGCTCCTTCATCGTTACAATCAATCGAGTCTCTATCCTCTATATATCTCCCTGCTAATGGGTAAAAACGTGTTAGTGTCTCCGATAACGATTTCTCCAATTTCTCAAGCCTTGCTTCTTTTTCCGAAATCGTCAAATCGCCATTGGAAGGGTAGTAGAAGATGAAGGATCCAAAGGCTGAAGGAGCAAGTTGATCGATGCAAGATAATTTCAACGTTTTAAGGTGATTCGGAGTCGGAACCGATGGCTTTAATAACTTCCTTGACATGACTCGAACCTCCATTTTCAACAATTTACCTGCATGTAATGTAATGAGAGTGACATGATCCATAATAAATTTAGATTTTTCATATTAGAATTACTAGCACAAACTCTATAGCATAATTAATGAATATATATATATATATATATATATGTATATTTGTAATCGTAAATCATTACTTAGATGGCACAGAAATTAAACAAGTTAATTGATATAAGACAATTAAATAAAAACATTACTGGGTTAGAAAAATCAGACCTGGGAAATGTGAGAGGCGATAGAATATGGTAGGTGGAGAATATTTATATATAAGAGCAGAAGAAAAAAAATTAACAAAGACGTTTTAATTAAATAAATAACAACTGTTACAAATTTGAAACACATTAATTTATATATTTAGTGAACCATAGTGTGTTTAATGCTTTTAAATATCTACAAGTTCTCTTTAATGAACATTTTAATATTTCTTATAAAAGGGCTTTATTAATGATTAAACAAAACTGGGATGAGACCAAAATGATCCTTTAATTTTAACTTTTAATGAAAGACAAGTAACGGCAGATGAGGTTTGTTATGGACAAATATTTAATATATGTGCAATTACATTAAATGTCCGAGATGACTCTTATTAATTTTAAAAAATGAAGATTTAGCAAAGTAATTGGATATTACCCATTCACTTTTCTTTTGTGACAGGAGTTTAAGTTCGGCATTTGTTGGGAGATCCCTTCCCATAGTGGGAATTGTAATTCACCTTTGCCCATTAAATAATAATATGTGGAAGAGGGGAGTTGCACATTAATTGATAAATATTTACAAAACTATGAGACACTTATTAACAGAGATTTGGATCATCTGCTGATCTGATCTTTTTTCTGACGTATGTGATTGGTTGTCGATAAAGTGGTTGTGAAACCAATCATATCTTAACCACTTATTCATTGCGATGCTTATGTGTCATGAGATTAGGTGGGGTCGGGAAAAAGATCATATCAGCGGAGGATCCAAATTCTATTGACAGATATATAGCTAATGGAATGGTTATGATGCCACATTATTTGGGAACCCAATGAATATATATATATATATATATATATATATATATATATATATATAAGAGGAAATTGCAAGAAATAATCAAAAAAAATTATGGGTTTATTGTTTTTAGCTACATTATAATATTTTATTATATTTATCACTTTTTGGCTTGGAGAGATAAATTACCCTCAATTTTCTCTTAACTTCACCCACCCAAAAATTTCCCTCATTTCTTTCTCCACTGCCAAGATTTTAAAATCGAAACCCCAGATTCTCTCTCTCTCTCTCTCTCTCTCTCTCTCCAACCATGATATTTTGCCCGCCATTTTGTCTCTCTCTCTCATCAACCACGACAATATCCTAATCCATTTTGGTGAGCAGCGGCAGATTCAGCGGGAGCAGCAGTGGATTTCAAACTAAACCATTTCGACTCATTCACTCCTTGCACTCAGTGATGATCTCCTCAAGGTAATCTATTTTCATGTTTGAAACTCAATTTTGTCAATTTTGATCGCTTTCGTTTTTATTAGAATTCTGTTTATTGTTTTAGTTATATTGAATTCAACATTGCTCTAATTTATGGAATGTGTGGAAATCTATAGATTGTGTTATAACTTATAATCACTTAAAAGTTAAATTGTTGTACATGTTTTTTGTTGTGAATTTTACAGTTCATTTAGAGTTTTAGAATGTATAGTGACTATTTGGATTTGAGATATGATAGTGAAAGCAAATTTTATAAATTTAAAAAATATATTTGGTTTCAAAATTGAGAATTTTGTCAGTTGATAAAATGTGCAGTCAAATAGCTTTGTTGAGGAAGTCTCTCACAAGATCAGGCGATAAATTAAGGATCTGGAGAGAGTATCAGGTGTGGAGAGTAGTTCTCTGACTATTGATGGAGTACCATTTGATTCTTACCTCACTAGGTATATCCCAATTCAGTAAACCTTGCATGAATTTTTCGTCAGGGTTTGATTATACCTCTAATTTGTGTGTTAACTTTTGAACTTATCTCGGTGATTTGGTTTTGAATTTCGAAATGGTTTCAATTGTATGAGTGATTTGTGTTTATTATGTATTGTGTTTTTGTTGTGATGGAAGGTTTGTTTGGGATGACCAGAAGTACCCAACAATATCAACGTTGAGGGAAATTGTGGATGGCATTCATACTCAAGTATCAAAGATTGAAAACAATCTTAAGGTATTGCTAGCAAATAATTAAACAAGTCAATATTTGGCCATTTATTAAACGTTAAGGAATTCAAGGACTCATGTAACGTGCCCATTGTTTAAAAAGAGCATAGGCATGTGGTGAAGGACTAGCAGAGGAGTTAGGCCGTTACCCGTTGTGTGTTGAATCAGATGCGCTGGGAATTGTTCGATAATGTAATGGTGTGGTTAGTTTGTGTAATGATATTGATAATATCATTAGTGATGTGGTTGTTTTGAAAGCTAAATGTACAAATGTGTCTAATGTGCATACCTTCAGAAATTGTAATAGACTGGCTCACTCAACTGCGAGATCTGCTGTGTTTAGTGGTTTTTTCGGTGGTTGGCATATAGATATACTGGACTAGCTCTCTATGTTAGCCAATTCTAATTTGAATTCTTATAATTCTGTTTTGGTTAAATAAAGTTCATTTTACTTTTATATAAAAAAGGAGTAAAACGTATTGACTCAACTAGTACCGAGCCTATTATTGATGAGCAAGAACTGATGAGGAGTTTCGTGCATGAGGAGATAAAAGTTAGGAAACTAAGTTAGTACCAAAGATTTTTGTTCATTAAATGTATGGATATTGTTATGTTATGGTCATGTTTTTTTTTTCTGGAACTTTTAATTATGTTTGAATTATAAGTTTAGTTGTATTCCAAGTTTAATGACAATGATTTTTAAAGTTACAATTACATGTCAAATGATTTCCAAGTTACATGTCAGCTCTATGTCTAGTTACATGCCAAATGATTTCAAGTTATATATCAGTTGTAGTCCAAATTACATGATACTTGATTTTTCAAGTTACATGCCAATTGATTTCTAAGTTACATGTTAGTTTAATTTCAAAACAATTGATTTTCTAAGTTATATGCTAATTTAATTTCAAGTAATATGCGAGTTAAGTAAACTTACACGTCATTTGATTTTAAAGTTACATACTATTTGACTTTCCAAGTTACATGCCCGTTATATTCTGAGTTGCCGGTTGATTTTTCAAGTTACATGTCAGTTGTATTCCGAGTTACATGCTGAGTGCATTCCAAGTTACATGCCAAATGATTTCAAGTTACTTATCAATTGTTGTCCAAATTACATGCTACTTGACTTTTCAAGTTACATGCTAATTTAATTTCAAACCAATTGATTTCTAAATTACAAACTAGTTTAATTTCAAGTTATATGCGAGTTAAGTAAACTTACACGTCATTTGATTTTAAAGTTACATACTATTTGTCTTTCCATGTTAAATTATGATGCAGAGTGGAACGGAACTCACACGCGCTCAACACATAAGGGTTTCTAATTTTCTGTAATCCCGTAGTATTTCAGAAATAAGAGATAAATTGAGTTTAAACTATTCAAGAAGTTTTTAATTTCATTCAATCTCAAAAACCTCAAAGCGATTACAACCTAATAAATAGAGAAACAAATCTCATTGACTCCTAAAACACCTCAACTAAATTGGAAAAGAATCCCGGATGAAAAAGGATATCAAATCTTCTAAAAAATCAAAAGAATTCTAAAACATTAAAAACCAATCTAATAAGGAAATTGGATTTGATTTAATAAAATCAAATCATAAAATAAATAAAAACCTAATTACATATAAAATAAAAGGAAATAAAATATTTATATCGAATCATGGCGATTATTGGAAACAATAAAAAAGGAAACAGTTGTCTTGATGCGCATGAAACTTAACAGCCAAATTCGGACATGCTGCAGCCTGTTATTGAAGATGAAGTCTTCATAACATTTGTAGGGATCATCTTGGGCTTTCCGGAAACATAATATAATATTGATTTTGAGCCCGTTTGCCTTAAGAAAAGGCCCATGAAACTTGCTCATGTGTTGCCACATGTCATCTCGCCAATTGCCCTTTTGCCTTGGGCTGGTCTACATCATTCTCTCCGGGTTGGACAGAATTCGTCCTCGAATTCGAAGGTTCATCATCCCCTTAAGATGATGACATGATGTCAATCTTTGGGAGCTATATTCGCCAGACACCACGTTCTCACTACTCTCCGAGTCATCATCGGACATCTCTTCATCAAAAATAGGTGGCTTGTTGAAATTAACAATCACTGATTCCGACACATAATCATCATTGAAAAACAATGAATGATCGGCTTCCTCCTCTGCCTCCTGCTGATTCGGTCCCTCTGGTGAGCCGCTAGCGCCGCCAACTGTTGCGTCAACGTCTCTACTTGTTGCCAAAGTTGTGCAATCACATTACGCTTGTAGACTTCATCAATTAGGTTCTCACGAAGGTTCGAGTTCGCGGGCCTTTTTGGTGGCATGAAGACGAAACATAACGAATCTGGCTATGATACCAAACTGATGCAGCATGGAACGGAACTCACACGAGTTCAACACACAAGGGTTTCTAATTTTCTGTAAACCCGTAGTATTTCAGAAAATAATAGATAAATTGAGTTTAAACTACTTAAGAAATTTTTAATTTCATTCAATCTCAAAGCAATTACAACCTAATAAATAGATAAACAAATCTCATTGACTCATAAAATACCTCAACTAAATCGGGAAAGAATCCCGGATGAAAAGGATATCAAATCTCCTAAAAAATCAAAAGAATTCTAAAACATTAAAAACCTATCTAATAAGGAAATTGGATTTGATTTAATAAAATCAAATCATAAAATAAATAAAAACCTAATTACATATAAAATAAAAGGAAATAAAATATTCATATTGAATCATGGCGATAATTGGAAACAATAAAAAAGGAAACAGTTGTCTTGATGCGCATGAAACTTAACAGACAAATTCAGACATACTGCAGCCTGTTATTGAAGATGAAGTCTTCATAACATTTGTAGGGCTCATCTTGGGCTTTTCGGAAACATAATATAATATAGATTTTGAGCACATCTGCCATAAGAAAAGGTCCAAGAAATTTGATCCTGTGTTGCCACATGTCATCTCGTCAATTCCCCTTTTGCCTTAGGCTGATCCGCATCATATTCTAAGTTGCCTTTTGATTTTCAAGTTACATGTCAGTTGTATTCCGAGTTACATGCCGAGTGCATTCCAAGTTGCATACCAAATGATTTCAAATTATATATCAGTTGTAGTCCAAATTACATGTTACCTGACTTTTCAAGTTACATGCCAATTGATTTATAAGTTACCTGCTAGTTTAATTTCAAACCAATTAATTTCTAAGTTACATGATGTCATTTGTATTCCGAGTTACATGCAGAGTGCATTCCAAGTTACATGCCAATTATAATTGAAATTACATGTCAGTTGTATTCAAAGTTACATACCAGTTATATTTGAATGCTAGTTGTAGTTTAAATTACATGCTGAAGAAATTAACTAAAAAAAATATCCAATAGAGGAAAAGAAATTAAGAAACGGATTAAAGAGACAATTAATAAGAAAGATAAATGAATCGAAGAATAAATATTTGTAAGTGAATTTCTTATTGCACATGTTAGCATGTACAAAATTTAAATAAAACCACCAAATAATGTGGATCAAAGAGAAGAAAAAATTAATCATAGATATGGATTTTATATAATACCCATCCATTTCTTACATATTATATGGTTTTTCTTCTCTTCATTGTCTACGTGTTTATAAGAAGTACAAGGCAACAAGTGACATGAGTAAGGCTCCAACCAAGTATCCAACTCTGTAGAGGCACCGCTAGCTTTAGCGGTGCATGAACTAGGACGTCCGTAGACGCAAGAGCTAGGGTGGACATGGAGGCAGCAAATTATTCACCACTCAATAAAATATGCACATGTATAAATGTTTCTACCAGCCATGCTACCTGGATAAATGCATCTTATTCAAAAATGCTTCTTATATTAGCACTAGCAATTAAACAAAGATATAATCTGCTTTAATAGCTAGCAAAATGAAAAAGCAAGATACCTGTCTCTAGGTGATAATAATAAGTGTAACAGTTTGGACAAATGTTTCGAACAACATTATATTCCAATCCAAACACCCTACGGAGCAAATATAAATCATTTTATTTTATCCAAATTTGTTGAACCAGACTTGTATGGGGCAAATTTATATCCGAAACTTTCACACTTTTGCAATAAATATGATCATATATAATATATGAGCTGACAGTAGCCACTAGCCATTACAAACCAATTTAGAATTATGATCAATGCTCATGCTTAGCATATTTGGCAAATTATTACATTCATCAAAATTGAAACCAAATGCAAACTAGACAAGCCACAAATGATTAGTTACGTATCTATTCATTTCACAAAATAAGATAAGAAGCACCACAAATGACTTTCAAATGCATTCAACAAAAAGACAACATACCTTCTTCCTCCTGAAACAACACCTGAAGACAAAACCTATGAATGGACTCAAATCAATCACGGGGTACATATCTATTCATTTTACAAAATTGTTACATTCATCAAAATTGAAACCGAATGCAAAAGAAACACCACAAATGACTTTCAAACTCATTCAACAATTTTTTTTTTAAAAGACACCATACCTTCTTCCTTTTGAAACAACATCCAAAGACAAAACCCATGAATGGATCCAGATCAATTAGCATAGGAGTGGAAAGGAAATGACCCCAGCTATTGATCGAAGAGTGCAGTGCCAATGGATGACAAGAAATGGTGCAGCGGCTATGGGCGACGAAGAAGGGTGCACCGGCTACTGACAAACGGTGCGGCACCGATGGATAGCAGACAAGGGTGCGACGGCGACGGACAAAGAGTGCGGCCGAAACCCCATTTTCTCTTTTCCTTTTCTCTTTCTTTTGCCCGTAACCAGAGTAAAATTCCCTTTTTCATTTATTTTTTAATCATAAACAAATCGGTGGCTAAAAACAATAAACCAATAAATTTTTTAGCTTTTTATGAATTCACCCCTATATATATATATATATATATATATATAATTAACTATGATTCTGTTGCTTTTTGTTTCCTGAAATTTAAATTTGGATGGATCTTATTTCTAAATCACCCTGAAGCACTTAAACATTCACGAGTTGAATTAGCATATTGAAACATGAAATTATTTATTTCAATACCTTTTCTTGTAACAAATTCCAAAATTGTTGTATCATTATGAACTTCGTAATTGTGAAGACTCTTGGTGATATTGTCGATATACACATTTAATATCAGTATAAATTAATAAATATTAATTTATCTTATATGTACTAAAAATTTTACATTACTTGGATCTTGATAAATTTTACATTGAAGGAAGAGCAAAAGGCAAGCAACAACAGAGCCAACAACAAGCAACAATTGTATGACCATAGCAGGACAGCAACAGAGCCACGAAGGCAAACAACAAAACAGAGCAGGACAAGAAAACAATAATCAATTGAATGTAATTACTCAGGTATAATATAAGAAACTGACATTGATAGATAGATAAATATTATTAGAGCTTCTCTCATGTTCGGGATACCGCACACATACATTCCTTAGAATTTTCGAACCCACGACGTTAAATTTAGTAAATTGTTCTCAAAGCTTAACCGGAAGTGAAGGAGATGATATCCTGATCTTGCTGGAACAGTAGCATCTCTTGTTCATCCAAGGTGGCCCAAGCTTCAATTCCTGTACCACATTTGGTATCCATCATGAGAACTATATCAAATGGCTTCTGTACACTGCTCACCCATGCAGGTTTTCCCCAACCAAAATCAATTTCATAGTATGGAAACCTACAAACACTTGTAAATACACATATATCAGTCTCAATTTTCACCAGCGATTCACGTATTTCTCTCATGGAGTTGATTGTGGACGAGAACAACTCGTCAGGATTTTCTGTCTTCGAACACTCCGCAGTTGTTTTCCTTATCGCATCCCCAATTAAACTTACCAAGTCAGGAAACTCAAATTTGGTCTCGGTTGGTTTATATTTGGCTAGAACCGATTTGAAAACGTTTCCAAAAGCATTCTCCGGTATGTGTAGGGATGTTTTTCCTCGGAAATTGTATGCTAGGGTTAGTAAGGAAGGCCTCGAGTGCCCGTGTTTCACTTGAGCTACACGCATCCGTACTTTCCATATAATCGCCGTCACAACCTCCACCCGCGAAAGATGGCGAAACGCGGCTTGACCACTACTGGCCATGACCTTGGCTTTTAGTTTCGATATTGCATCTCCATTGAAAACGAACCTCTTGGTGATCAGTTTCGTCCAATTTTCTTCTAGGACTGGAATACTAAACTTATCTATATCTCTTGCGGAAAAAAGAATTCCCATATCGAAATTAGGGTAAACAACTTTCTCTAGCCCAACTTTACAAGCCGTAGCCCAACCTTGCATGAAAGAAAATATTACAAACCCATCAGCTACCTTGTGTGACAAGCAAACACCAATTGCCAACCCACCACAATCAAACATGTTAACTTGGACTGCAAGAACCATTTGAGAAAATTCCAGAGCTTCATTGTCAAATGGAATCAAACAATTCAACTGCTGATCCACAGCCTGATCACAGTTTTGCTCGAGAAATCGAGCAAGTTGACCATCAACTCGAGCATTCAAATACTCTGCTCCTTTGTCGTTACAATCAATGGAGTCTCTATCCTCTATATATCTCCCAGCTAACGGGTCAAAACGCGTCAATGTCTCCGATAACGATTTCTCCAATTTCTCAAGCCTTGCTTCTTTTTCCAAAATCGTCAAATCGCCATTGGAAGGGTAGTAGAATATGAAGGATCCAAAGGCTGAAGGAGCAAGTTGATCGATGCATGATAATTTCAACATTTTAAGGTGATTCGGAGTCGGAACCGATGGCTTTAATAACTTCCTTGACATGACTCGAACCTCCATTTTCAACAATTTACCTGCATGTAATGTAATGAGAATGACATGATCGATAACAAATTTAGATTTTTCATATTAGAATTACTAGCACAAACTCAATAGCATAATGAATATATATATATATATATATATATATATATATTTGTAATCGTAAATCGTTAATTATATAGCCTAGAAATTAAACAAGTTAATTGATATAAGACAACTAAATAAAAAAAATTAGAAGTCAGACCTGGGAAATGTGAGAGGCAATAGAGTATGCTAGGTGGAGAATATTTACATATAAGAGCAGATGAAAAAAATTAAGACGTTTTAATTAAATTAATAACAACTGTTAATTGAATCACATTAATTTATAAATTTAGTGAACCATAGTGTGATAAATGTTTTTAAATATCTACAAGTTCTCTTTAATGAACATTTTAATATTTCGTATAAAAGGCTTTACTAATGAGTAATGATTAAACAGAACTGCCTTGAGACCAAAATGATCCTTTAAGTATCCTTTAATTTAAACTTTTAATGAAAGACAAGTAACGGCAGATGAGGTTTGTTATGGACAAAAAATTAATATATGTGCATTTACATTAAATGTCCGAAGTGACTCTTAATTTTAAAAAAAATGAAGATTTTGTAAGGATAATGCTCGAGTGATGACTGGGTGCTGACCGTCAGTATCCAAAATACTGATTCAGTGATATGGTCCAATTGGATTGTAACATATACATATGAATTTGAATATTTGTCTCAATGTTCAGCTTCTTTGTTTGAACGGAAGAAAAAAAAAGACATGTGTTACAATTCAATTGGACCAGGTCAATATTTTGAGTTCTGACCAGTTAGCACCCAATCATTATCCATTTAGCAAAGATATAGGATATTACCCATTCACTTATGTGATAGGAGTTCAAGTTTGGGATTTGTCGGGAGGGAAAATGCTAGAGTCACTCGCGAGTGTCCACTTGCTCTGTGTAAGGATGACATGTGTCCTTTTATTTTAACTTTATTACATAACTGCCATTAATTAATACCCTCTCTGAAAATACTATCTAAGGGTGTGTCTACAACCTAGAGGGGTGAATGGGTTGTTAATCGATTATTACCAACTTTTTTGATTAGTCAATATTAAACATATAACCCAATTAAAACAAACATACAAAATCAAGTAAAAGTGCGGAAATATAAAGAACACTTGATTTTGACGTGGAAACCCTTCAACAAGGGAAAAACCACGGGCTATCATTCTAGCCACACACGATCACAGAAATCCACTATATGAGTAAAAAGTTACACCCTCAAGTGATACTCGGACTCTCACTCTCGACAACCTCAGGCTATGGACACTACCACTCGCCACTCTTGGTTCAATCCCTAGTGATATCCCCTGATACACTACTCTTGGCGTGAGCACCTCCTACTCTACCCCACTGACCTTTTACAGTGGCTCTTGACCAATGCTTGCCAACCACACCTTGGTTGCAAGATTTCAATGCTTGTGCAACTTCACCCCGAAGCCATAAGACTTTGACTCAATGAAGAGTATAAGGTCTAAGTGAACAATCAATGAATGCTCAACACAAAATATGTTAGACCAAACATACAATGCTTAACTAGATGTAGATAATGCAATACAACATCCTAGTTATCAAACAATGCCTACATGTACACACATGAAGTCTCAATTAGTTGTAGAGAAATTCTAACAACCTAATTGTCAATTAAATTCACATAAACATTCATAAATTGACTAGATGCACAAAGTCAACATAATCATCAATTAAGCATACATGAACATTTATGGATTAGCTATTTAGGCATATATGACCTAATAATGCAAGCTATCACAAACAAACACAATCAAATATTCATGGACATTAACTAGTTGATTAAAACACAATTTCTCAACCTAGTTATCAATTTATCACACATGAATATTTATGACCTAGCTTTTAGGCAAAAATGACCTAATCAATTAAGCTATCACAAACAAACCCAATCATGTTATAAAGACTCATAAATATATGCAATAAGTAAAGTCTAGGTATTTAATCAAGCAATAAATACCTAATCTAGAGTAAGAAGAACAATAAATGATATTCAAAGAAGTTCTTGCTTACTTAGTCATGAAACAATGAAGACCCATGCTCAAATGATGTTGAATGATGCAAGATGAAGATGGGTTTTGGGTTTGGAGAGTCAAAAATGCTTTCTTGAAGCTTTCTCTCTCTAGGAGCTCTAATCTCTCTCTAAAAATGATTTTCTGAGCTTTTGATCGGCCAAGAAGAGAAGAGGAAGAATATATATGAAGCCCTAGTTAAAACTACATCGTTTTGAACTTGGGAAACTGAATCCGGTCAAAACCGCTTGCTAGACCGCGGCACAGGTAAGTGTCCAGACCGCGGTACATACAGCAGTGCACCCTCTGGACAACAACGCGGTTGGGACCGCTGTGAGTGCAAGTGCACCGATCGCGGTCCACGCCGCGCATGACGCACTGGAGAATACCGCTCCGTGCGCCGCGGTGCAAGCATAGCCTGCCAAGCGGTCTAGGCCACACTAAAGGGAAAAATCCCTTTTTAACACTTAAGAAAAATGCCTATCTTACAGGAATGTTGTGCAAGTGTGAAGTGAGTGAAATGCACACAAAATGAAGCACTTTTAACATGCAAGACATGTTAGCAATTTAGATACAATGTAAGATATGATATCTAATGCAAGCTAGTGAGTGTGTTTGAAAAGGATGCACACACATATAAACAATAAGGAACACAAATACAAGATAAACAAAACATTCATGAAGTGTGTGTGTGCACCTAAACTCTTCAAGAGACAAAGTCAAGTGAGTATACCTTTTGCTCTTGAAGTCATGGAGATGCTTGGAAGCTTGCCAACACAGACCTAAGCTACCCATTACACAATCATCCCCAATGTGATGTGGTTTGTCATGAAATAAGTCAATCATAAAATCGAGGTCCTTACACTCTCTTTTTGTTTTAACTTCAAATATGCCACTCAAGTAGACAAATGTCCATCTAAGATGTGGCGACTGGTTCACTCTCTGTTCCGTGCGAGTGCACCTAGCAGTCCTCTGTCGGGAGACCCCTCCCTTATAGTGGGAATTGTATTTCACCATTGCCCATTAATGTGTGGGAAAACGGGGTTGCACATCAATTGATAAATATTTACAAACTATGAGACACTATTAACGTATATATATTATTCACAATATCAAAACTATAAGGCACTTTTAGAGACAATCTCAAAACAAAAACGTTTGAACGCATAAGGAAAATAATAATATCTGAACTTAGTCTTGTAGCATTTTTAAC
This sequence comes from Dipteronia sinensis, assembly GCA_033220585.1. NCBI lineage: Eukaryota > Viridiplantae > Streptophyta > Magnoliopsida > Sapindales > Sapindaceae > Dipteronia > Dipteronia sinensis. The sequence continues at coordinate 6,390,087 of CM065642.1, forward strand.
TCTCAATTAAGTGTTGTTTGTATTATTTCAAAAACAATCTGGGCAAATCAGGCAGCTTATGGACTGGCCAAGTATGGTCTTCTGATTGATGAAGATCGATTTTGGATGGAGGAAGCTCCTAATAGTGTTAGTCACATTATCATGGCTGATATGCCTATTTAATTGTTGTTTCTATTTTCCTCTTTGCTTGGTCCCTGTTTTCTGAGCTATGTAATCAAAAAAAAAACAATCTGGTTTGAATCTTGTAAGAAAAACTGAAAGTGAAAATCAACAAAACAACACGTTAGAAATCCGGTTTTGGAAAATCGAGGCTCATGTTTCACACGGTGTTCTTAAGACTATTTAGGCGGATAACACCGTATGTGTATGTCGATTGTCTCCCATGATACAATAATTTAACAGTGGAAGTGCAAGCACAATCCACTCTCAGCGAACTCAAACTGGTTCCGAACTTACCAAGAACTGAAGAAGAAAGAAGAAAGCAAGCTTCTTAAATTTGTGATTTTTTCTGAATGTATTTCTGAAGAAAAGATTAGGGTTTATTTAAAACCAAAATCAATAGGATTATTTTGGAAATACTTGATAGTTACGTTTTAATGAAAATGATATTAATTAAAAGTCAATCTCCAAGAGATTTATGTCTAATTAATCACCGATTCTATTTACTTAGTGATCAAGTAAGTATCTAGAATCCAAACTGAATTTCCTTATCGTTACACATTTCCATATCAATATAAACACTGACTTAGGAAAAAATAAATTCTAAGTAGTAGTAAAAGGTCGATTGTACTATGACGGTCCAATTGGAGCGGCATTCGCACTCACACACAAGTCATTCAACCGAAGGTTCGGGGTCCATGATTTGCAATATATTATTTCAATTTGATAAAAACAAAACCCATAAAATCAAAGCCCAAAAATTGAAAAAGGAAAAAAATCCAATAAAAGAAAGAAAAAAAAATTACTTGCTTTGATTTTTTGGATTTTCTGGGTTTCCTTTTGTTTTGTTATTTTCTTTTTCATTTTCATAAATATATTTATATATATTATTATTAAATATAAGTTTATTTTAAATTATATATATATATATGAATTTATTTTAAATTGTATAAATAGATTTAAATTAGTTTAAACAAATTATATAACTATATATATATATATATATATACATTTAAATCAACAAATCTTCAACAATGAGTTAGTGTAGCTTAGTTGGCTAGAGTTTGTGTCTTTAAACCTTGATGAAGACATTTTAATTTTTTTTAGGGATTGACCAGCTATTATTGAAATTAGAGGGACTAAAAGAAAAAATTTTAAAAATAACAATGAGGGTAAAATTGTATTTGTTTTTACACATTTTGTTATAGTTGACTGTTATTTTTTGGTCAAATTGACTAAAGTGATGTATTTTAAAAAAAAATAAAGGACTGAAGTGACTAATATGATAAAAACTTTTTAAAAAGTGATAATCTGCGAAAAAATAGAAATTTTAGTGATAATACCTTCTTCGATTGAAAACAAAGTTGAGTCAGGAGCACACTACAAAGTGCACATCCTTTTATTTAAGTTGTCCTTCTTAATTACTTTTTGCACACCCTTTTATATAAGTCATCCTTCCAAATTACTTTTGCACCCTCGTTCATTGCCTGACAATAAAACCGTTCAATAAAAGTGTGTCATGTAATACTATAAAAATATATTTTTATATTCTCACCACATGGCAGCCGTGAGACCATTTCATACAGTTTTTTCTCCAAAGTTAGGGTCTCTGTCCGGATACAGCTGTAATTTATCTTTGCCACCTAGTGACTGAGATGTCTGGATAGAATCGTGTACTCACACTACCCACAACCTCTCCCAATTATACATGAAAGTTATAATTTTCTTTTCATATTCTAATATCTATTAGTATTATCAGATTTTCATTTTCTGTTTCATGTTTAACTAAGATTGATTTGCAATGTTGAAAAGATTGACCGAATGAAAATGGGAAGCTGCAAAGAACAAAATATCATCAAGCATCATGATTCATGAGCAAATAAAAAGAAATCAATAATCATAAAAACAATATCCCATTCAATATAAATACACACCAACCCCAAACAAAACAATCAATATCTCCGCTACTAAATATATCCACATTGCCCGAGCTGGATGATGGATCTGACGTATGCAATCCCTTAATTGACTAAATAGAGCCACCAGCATCAGCACGTATGCAATCCCTTGATCGATTGAAGTACCTTATTAATCACAAACATACACATTTGTATAACAAACATAAACTCTTTTTAACAAGTCCAGATCTCACATCTTAAAGAAAAATAAAAAGACAAACAGAGAAAGAGAGAAAGAGATAGTTACCGTAGCTAGCAGGAGGAGGAGGAACAAGCCTCTCAACAGGAGCAGGAGGAAGAGGAACAAGCCTCTCAACAGGAGCAGGAGGAGGAGGAGGAGGAGGAATAAGCTTCTCAACAGGAGCAGGAGCAGGAGGAGCAGTAGGAACAATCCTCTCAACAGGAGCAGGAGGAATAAGGAGCTCAACCGCGACTCTAGCTACATCGCGTCGTACTCCAATATCAGAATTCAATCTGCTGTAACAGTAATACATGTTAGGGATTTGAACCGATGATCGCGGAAGCGTCATGCCTAATATACGCCCATAACTTATAGCAAGTAATAACGTCAATAGCAGAAAAATAAGATGAGAGAAAATAAAACCAATCACAACACAATATATACGTGGAAAACCCAAATCGGGTAAAAAACCATGGGCCGTTAGGACGACAGAGAAAGTTCCACTATATGATAAATTGTTACAATCATATACTTCAGGATTCTCTCTCACACCTCAACCCCAAACCACGCTCACAAGATCCTCACCAAGAACCCCGCAATATCCCCAAGGTCTCTCATGAATATCACCCACGGATCTTTAACTTGATCCACTGATATTCCCTTAGATCCCTCCCCGGATATTTCTTTGGGTCTCTCACCCGGATCTCACCACTCTCTGATGTTACATGGTGTTTCTTGACTCCATAAAAAATAACCTAATTACAAGGTCTATTTATACTAGCTATAGGGAGTTTAAGAGAAAAGGAAATCCTACTCCTAAACATACAAGAATTACTTGTTCCACATAAATACTATTTCCTATTTATGATAAGTCTTCTTGTAAGTAGAAATCTTTTCCTTCAAGCATAAGAGTTTCATATTCTTCATGAAGACAAACTCTTTTTCCTTTTCCAATAAGCATAAGAACTTTCCAGAAGAAAACCTTTCCTTTTTCGCGCAACATTCATGATCTGGGCAGAATCCGCTATTACCGCGGTCTAGGTCACGGTGTGCACCCCGCTCCCTACACCGCGGAAAAACCACTGAAGTCCACCGCTCAGAATACCTCGGTTGGTGCCTTTGCCTCGGCCGCGGTCTACACCGCACTATACATACTGGAATTGACCGCTCCCTGTGCCGCCATCCATGCGCTTGTCCGTATCGCGGTCCACACCGCGGTTTCTTCCAGAATCCGTTTCCTCAGTTCTTCTTCGGTCTTCAAGCTCCCTCAAACACCAACTCTAACTTCCAAACGTATCCCACGTCTCCAAGAAGTTCCAACATCAGTTGAGTCTCGTTTGGTTCACATTTGGGTTCTCTTGAGAATACGAGCCAAAACCTAACAAACACCACTGCAACCGTAATACACAATGCCCACGGTTGTAACGCCTTTAAATTTGTAAGGCAACAAAGCAAGTGAAGAAAAAATCCACCCTGAAGTAACCCCCAAGGCTGCAACCTGGCCACTCTGGCCAACTCTGGTGTTAGGGATTATGAGCAAACCAGTTTTGCAGTAGATTGCAAAGTCCTCACAGTTGTTCTTGAACACATCATACTTACCAAAGCCATTCTCAAGGAGGATATTGGCCCGATGGAGGGCGGCTCCTGGTGGGTCAGAAGTGGCAATTGTACATGTACCTCCACGAACTTTGGCAAGAAAGTAAGCCGGTGAGACTCCATACTCGAAGAGGTTGAGTTCGCCACCAGAAAGAAAACAGTCAATGCAAGATAGAATGACACCATTATTGAAACTTGAGTAATGATCACCACATTGAGGACATGGAACATCTGAAAATTGAGAAGCAGGAAGAGACGAGCTTATGAAAGCGCTGCCATTCTTTTGGCCTGCAGGTCCCTGAGTGAAATGAATAACCTCCCCGTCGCCAACGTATATCCATCATCCATCTTGGTTGGATTTCTCAATTTGTGTGTTTCGTTATTCAATTGAGCTCTTTGGTTGTTGATTTAGTTGGGTTGCTTTTTTAATTATTGAGGAGTGCTAAATTCATTCTCTAAACTCACTCTCTCAATATACTATCTGTTCCTATGTTGACATAAAAATCTAACATTTATAAATAGCCAACTTTTTCATTTTATTTACAATACAAACCAACAACTAATTTCCTAGATTTCCCTTCTTCCTTATCTTTAATAGATTGTCATTTAATATATATATATATTTTAAAATAATAATAATAATAACAGATTGTCATTTAATAGATATTCTAATATCTATTAGTATTATTAGATTTTCATTTACTGTTTCATGCTTACCTAAGATGGAATTACCATGTTGAAAAGATCGACGGAATGAAAATGGGAAGCGAAGAACAAAATATCATCAAACATCATGATTCATGAGCATAGACAAAGAAATCAATAATCATAAAAACAATATCCCATTCAATATAAATACACACCAACCCAAACACAACAATCAATATCTCCGCTACTAAATATATCCACATTGCCCGAGCTGGATGATGGATCTGACGTATGCAATCCCTTAATTGATTGATTAGAGCCACCAGCATCAGTACGTATGCAATCCCTTGATCGATTGAAGTACCTGAACAAACACAAACACACACATTTGTATAATAAATATCAACTCTTTTTAACAAGTCCAGATCTCACATCTTAAAGAAAAATAAAAAGACGTACAGAGAAAGAGAGAAAGTGATAGTTACCATAGCTAACAGGAGCCGGAGCAGGAGGAACAAAGCTCTAACCAGGACTTTAACTACATCGCTTCGTACTCTAATATCAGAATTCAATCTGCTGTAACAGTAATACACACCACTGCTCACGGCTGCAACACCTTTAAATTTGTAAGTCAACAAGGCAAGTGAAGAAAAAATCAACCCTGAAGCAGCCTCAAAGGATGCAGCCTGGCCACTCTGGCCATCTCTGGTACTGCTAGGGGTTATGACTAGCAAACCAGTTCTGCAGTAGATTGCAAAGTCCTCACAGTTGTTCTTGAACACATCATAGTCACCAAAGCCATTCTCGATGAGGATATTGGAGCGATGGAGGATGTCTCCTGATGGGTTAGAAGTGGCAAGTGTACATGTCCCTCCACGAACATTGGCAAGAAAGTAGGCCCGTGAGACTCCATACTCGAAGAGGTTGAGTTCACCACTAGAAAGAAAACAACCAATGCAAGATAGAATGACACCATTATTGAAACTTAAGTAATGCTCACCGCATTGAGGGCATGGCACATCCGAAAATTGAGGAGCAGGAAGAGATGAGCTTATGATAACACTATCGTTCTCTTGACCTGCAGGTCCCTGAGTGAAATGAATAGCCTTCCCGTCGCTGGCGTATATCCCGTGATGAGCATAGATGAAGGCCCGCCGCCAACAATAGATGTGATCTTCAGGCTTCAGCTCCTACCTATCAATCTTGTTAGACAGCAGCCCCATAATATTGTCTTCACTTTCTTGTTTCTCAGTTGAATTTGAGACCTGAGAAATGATAAAGAAAAACAATGAAAACATGATTAGTACTTCTTACATGACAGTATAACCTTTCGAGAGAATGAGAGAGAATTTTAGAGATAGAAGCTTCAAGTCCACAGCAAGAGATGGATACGTGGACTACAAAAGGAATCTCCATTCTGTATTCGTGGATAATCTTAATCACAAGGTGGATGTGTTATGCTTATAGGGATTGTTTAAACCTTTTGGGAAGGTACGGGATATCTATCTATCGGCAGCTAACAGCTCGAGGAAGAGTTGTTTTGCCTTTGTTAGGTTTGCTTCATTGGAGGAGGCGAGAAGAGTGGCAAATTTGACGAACGGGATGCATGTGTATGGTTGGGCTATCAGTACTAGAGTTGCAATGAATGATTGGAATAATAGAAATTTTAAGGGCATAAAGTATCCAGGAAAAGAAATTTTCGAGAGAGGGAAGAAATGTAGATTTACAGGGAGTTCGAAAGAGGCATGGAGTGAGGAAAGAGATGGCAGATCTTTTGCGAAAGTGGTAACCAAGAATCAGCGAGAATCAAATCAATGATTGGAGGAAGGCAAGGTAGTGGCTAATGAAGAACTTCTGAATTTGGATTTTGATGTTAAGGTGTCAGATCAACGTTGGTTCAGCAATTGTGCAATTGGGGTGTTAAAAGATTTCTGTAAAGTCTCTAGAGTTAATCATCGATCAACGGCCAGAGGTTTTAGTTACTCAACCTCATACATGGGTGGGAGATCAATTTTGTGGAATTTTGAGTCAGCATTAGATAGAGATCGTTTTGTGAGGAATAGATTCTTCTGGGATGACTCTTTCGTGTCCATGAAGAATTGGTCCGATTCTCTTCAGAACTTTTCTAGTCCAGTGTGGATCAATGTGTCTGGGGTGCCTTTGAGACTTTGGAATGTTAATTTTTTTCACAAGATTGGGAATCTGCTGGGTGAACTTTTATTCATAGAGAAGGATACTCTCTTGAGAAAAAGACTGGACAGGGCAAGACTGTTAATTGCTTTGCCAGGGAATCGGCGTTGTCCTCAATGCATAAGGGTAGCGAAAGGAAGAAGTTCATGGCCGATTTCGATAGAGAAAGATGCTTTTCCGATGGAATTCGCCTTGCTGTCGGAGGTCCTGGATCTGAAGCACGACTTTTTGACAAAAGGCAGGGAGTCCTCTCCTATGTCCTATGGCAGGTACAATGATAGAGATAATAGGAGGTCTAGCAGTAGCAAATCTAACAGTGGGGAAAAGGGAAGCCAAGATGCCAGAAGACAGCCTGGTGCTTTTGACAAGATGGACAAAAGGCACATTGGGAGAGGGGATTATCATGAAAGACGGAAAAGTATCAGTGAAGAAGACATGGGAAATTGTTTTAGAACCTTGGCTATCCTTAAGCCTAGGAATTTAGACCTCACTGTTGAAAAGACAAAAGAGAAAGGTAAGCACACTTTTGTCAGGAAGGTGAAGAAGAGACCCACACTTTTATCCAGTTTAAATGGGAAGTTGGACCTGGAAATCAGAAGAGACACAACAATAGCTGAGTCATCTGTGGATTCATCAGACTCTGAATTCGAAGAGGGACAGTTGAAGGGGTTGGGCAGGTTTAGAGGAGAGTGTTCCAGGTTCAAAGTGAAGAGCACGAAGACCACTGATCACGGGCCTCAAAGCGATATGGAGTACCATGCAAGCCCACGAGAGGAAACCAACCCAGAAACTCTAGAGATTTCTACTTTGGACTGTGAGAATCGAACTCGTATTGACCCATTAGAAGGCCCAAGACACATGTTGGTGAGACACAGGACTCACAATGTGGTGTCCATTTCAGACAAAGAAGGGAGGCTTTTAAGTTTACCATTTAATTTACCATTAAATGGTCCAATTCAGCTGCATCTTAATGGAGCTGAGGGATACCAGATATCAGGAAAAGACCTGATAGTGTTACCATTGGAGATTTGGAGGTGGATCTGCAAGGGGTTGTGGAGCTTTCGTCTGCTTCTGACAAAGGTAAAAAAACAGGGGACGGGGGCTCGAAGCAGACTGATTTGAAATTATATTGGAATTTACAGGAGGAAATAGCAAAAGTGATAGAGAAAGGGGTGGCATTGGGTCTTGTTTTTAAATCCAATGACACGAAAACAGCAGAAGGTGAGAAACATGCATGTAGGGAGCAAGACGGTCTCTCAGTGGAATTGGATAATAATGGGTGTCACAATGAGGTTACAACGGGTGCGGTGTGGGATTTAGGAGATGAAGTTGCCAAAGTGATTGAGGTGGGAATGTCTCTAGGATTCGATTTCAATGGTAAAGAGGTGGAGATAGGCGCACAAATTGAGCGTAGGGAAAGAGAAGATGACAGGTGCATGGATGCTGCGAATAACAACTGAGCTGTGTTGGTAGGTCATTTTTGTGTGGTTGGGGCTGTGTGGTTTTTATGATAGCATTTTCATGGAATGTTAGAGGCCTGGGGAGGGGAGAGAAGAGGAGGATGGTGAGAAGTCTTGTTCTTTAGTTGAAGCCAGGAATCATTCTCATCCAAGAAACTAAGCTAAAGGCCTTCGATAGAAATACTATCTGTTCTTTAGGGGGATCGTGGCTTATGAAAGGGGTTGCAGTTGAGGCTATTGGAGCGTCTGGAGGGTTGATTTCGATGTGGAATGAAGAGTTTTTCAAAGCGGAAGCTTGTATTTCCAACCAGAGGTGTATTATTCTTTCAGGTGAGCTAGTGTAACAAAAAAAAGGGAATTATTTTCTGTAATGTGTATGCAGCTTCGGTGGAAACAGAGCAGCGAGATTTGTGGGGTTTCGTTGTGAATGCTCAACAATCCTGTTCGGATCCGTGGGTGGTGGCAGGGGATTTTAATACCGTGTTAGATATGTCTGAGAGGGTGGGAGAGTGGTATAACATGGGGTCAATTAGAAGCTTTAACAGATTTCTTCTGCGTTCAAACACAATCGATATTCCCATGCATGGATCGAAATTCACATGTTCCAATAACAGGGATCACGAAGCTTGGGCAAGGTTGGACCGCTTTTTACTCTCGCCTATCATCTTGTCTTGGTTACCCAATATCATTTAACGAGGGCTTCCTAGGTGCCTTTCGGATCACAATCCAGTGATGATCGAAGAGAATGGAGTGAAATGGGGTCCTTACCCTTTTCACTTTTTCAACTGATGGCTGGGGGAGAAGGAGATGATGAAGGACGCAATTCAAGGCTGGAAAGGTTGTGCTGTGGATAGTTCTAAAGGTTTTGCGCTTTTAGCTAAAGCAAAGGCTTCGAAGACGTGTCTCAAGAACTGGATCAAAAGGAAAAAGATTCTTTTGGTAAATCCGAAAGTCATGGAACGAAAATTGGAGGTTGTTGACTCTAAAGCCGTAGTGGAGGGATGGATGGTTGGTTTGAAACAGGAGAGAGTTAGGCTTATAGAGGAATTATGGAAGAGTTTGCGTCGTGAGGAGCATTCTTAGAGACAAAAGTCCAGGATTGAGTAGCTGAAGGAAGGGGATAAGAATACCAAGTTTTTTTTATAGTATTGCCAATGGCAGGAGAAGGAGAAATATTATTCAGGAGATAGTAGTATAGGGGAATAAGATCTCAGACCCCGACCTTATTAGTGATGGCATTTTCAGCTTCTTCAAAACTCATTTCCAAAAGCAACAAGGGCATCGGCCTATGATGCCCAACCTAATTTCCAAAAGATTGTCTAAAGGCGAGCGAATGATGCTTGAAGAAGGATTTTATGTGGAGGAGGTGCGGGTTGCCCTTGTTACTTGTGATGGGAATAAAGCTCCCGGTCCCGATGGGTTAAGTCTTTAGTTTATTAAAGCCCACTGGGAGATAATTCAAGAAGATTTCATGAACTTTATCAATGAATTCCATTCGGAGGCTTCAGTTGTGAAGAATCTGAACAGAGCTTTTATTGCTCTCATTCCCAAAATAAACAATCCAGAGACTATTACGGATTTCAGACCCATTTGCCTTGTTAGATCCTTATATAAGGTGCTTGCGAAGGTCTTGGCCAATCGGTTAAAAAAGGTGATGGATTCGGTGATAGGAGAGACTCAAATGGCTTTTGTTCCAAATAGGCAAATCACAGACAGTTTTTTTATTGCTGAAGAAATTATTCAAAAATGGAAGAACGACAATGAAAGAGGCCTTCTAGTAAAGTTAGATTTTGAGAAGGTATACGATAGTGTGGAGCATGAATTCTTTGACTCTATGATGGTGAGGATGGGCTTTGGGAGTAAATGGAGAAGTTGGATCAAAGAATGTGTGGCCACTCCGCTGTTACTGTGATTGTCGAAGGAAAACCAACATCTCAGTTTAGGGTTGAAAGGGGTTTGAGGCAAGGGGATCCTTTATCCCCCTTCTTGTTTAATATTGTGGTGGAAGGCCTTAACAGTTTACTTGTAAGGGCTGCCGAGTTGGGTTTAATTGAGGGTGAAAGGTTTGAGGGTCGTGAGGTTCATATCACACATCTCCACTTTACAGATGACACTATCCTATTTATCAAACTAAGGATTGTCTATCTTCTCAATGCCAAGAGAGTGCTTCGATGTTTTGAATTTTTGGTGGGGTTGAGAATTAATTTTCACAAGTCAGGCGTGGTGAGAGTGGGTGGCAGGGGAGAGGTGGAACCTTCGGTGTGGGCTGCTACTTTTAAATGCAGGAAAATATCCCTTCCCATGAATTATCTTGGATTTCCACTTGGGGGTAAACCGGGTTCTAAAGACTTTTGGGCATCCTTGGTGATCAAAATCGAAAAGTGTTTGGCCCCTTGGAAAAGATCTTTTCTTTCTAAAGGGGTAAGACTTGTGTTGATTAAATCGATTGCTGCTAGTATGCCCATGTATTTTCTCTCGGTGTTTAAGATAACGGTGGGGGTGGCTCATAACATCGAGAAGCTCCAAAGAAACTTCCTTTGGGGAGACGGCCTGGTTAAGAAAAAGATCCATGCTGTTAATTGGGACAAGGTGTGCAAAAACAAGCATTTGGGAGGTCTTGGCATTAGCAGGATCATGCATCAGAATAAGGCCATGTTAGCAAAATGGATTTGGAGGTTTGGTAGAGAAAAGACTTCTCTATGGAGAAGAGTGATTTGCTCAAAATATAAGGTTAATGAGGAAGCCATATTATGGGATTGGCATGGAACCAAATATGCCTTTTTTTTGTTAAGTCGATTGAAAGCCTGCTGAAAGAGGATTTTGTTACTGCTAAGTTGATCAAATCTGGCTTCCGAACAATGGTTGGCAATGGGGATAGGGTTAACTTTTGGTCTGAACTGGATGTGGACGGTAGATCATTGAAAGAAGCTTTCCCGAGATGTTTCGCGCTTGCTACTAACAAGACAGGAGTGGTGTAAGATTATGGTTTTTAGTTCGAGAACGGGTGGAGATGGAACATTATGACAAGGAGACCAGCTTTTGATTGGGAAAAAGATAAGTGGGGTTGTTTTGTTTCGGTATTGGACTGCATTCATATCCGGCAGCATACTCCTGATTCCATTGCTTGGGCTTTTAACTCGAATGGTATGTATACGGTGGGTTCTTTTCGAAGAACCATGGAGGAGTCAGAGATGTCTACGGAATCTGTCCCTGATATCATTTGGCAGGGGTATTACCCTTCTAAAATTGAGATATTCCTTTGGCAATTATGGAGTGGGAGGGTGTTAGTGAAGGATAAGCTTCATAGATGTGGAACGAATCAGTTGGTGGATTTAAATTACACTTTTTGCAATTCTGATAGAGAATTGATAGACCACCTCTTTCTCAATTGTGTGTGGTCGAATTCTCTTTGGTTGTTGTGCATTTTTTGGTGGGGGGTCAGTTGTGTTTTCAATGAGACAGTTAATGGGTTGATGGACAGTTGGAAGGGGCTTTGCCCAACGCCATGTCATGATAGGGCGTGGTCCTCTCTTTTTGGAGTAATTGTTTGGACCATATGGGAGTCCAGGAATAAGTTGTTGTTTGAAGGAAAGAAGCCGAGCGTGGAGGAGGCGGGTGATTTGGCTCAGTTTCGGCTAGTGTGGTGGTTCAAACACCACGGGAAAGGTTCGACGGATTCTGTAGATTTGCTTCTTAGGAATGTGTCTGAGCGGTGCGTGGATCATAAAGTTGGAGTCAAGCCAAAAATCGCGGATTGGATGCCTGACATGTGTGATATCCTCAAGTTTAATGTTGACGGATCGGTTAGAGGCAAGCCTGGTCCGGCGGGCATGGGGGGGGGGGTTGTGTTGAGGGACTCCAACGGTAAAATTATATGCATTTTCTCCTTCTATATTGGGATTATGGATTTGAATGCAGCTGAAATATGGGCGATAGGTAATGTGGTGGAGCTTTGTCAGTCGAAGCCTAACATTCGAGGTCGGAACATTATTGTGGTTAGTGATTCTAAAGTTGCTGTGTCGTGGGTTAATAAGGGAGATTTAGGAAATCTCAACCATGCTAACATTATCTCTGACATTAGAGAAACTATTCGTTCTGCGGGTGGCATTGAAGTGGTTTTTGAGTCTAGAGCTTTCAACTCCTTTGCGGATAGTTTGGCTAAAATGGGGTCAAGCTTATCAGGAGATTTCGTCGAATGGGGAGACGTCTGATTTGGCCTTGGGGGTCTCAGGGTGTCCTCTGTTTGTTCGTCGGGAGTCTTGTTTGTCGTTTGGGCTGTTGTTTGTAGTTGCATGGTGGTGTTTTTCGCTGTACTCTGTTTCTGTTTCTGTTGTGTCTCTGTTTGCTTGAGGTGGTGCTGTTTTGCGCCTTTTCTTCGTTTGTTTCTTCTTTGTTCTCTTCGTTAATAAAATGAACCTTTTTCAAAAAAAAAATGATTAGTACTTCTTACAACAACAAGAAATAATAAATTTCATCGAAAAATTTCACTACACAAATACGCTCACATTTTTCAAAAATCAAGTATTTGATTCCTTTACATCTTCATTTTTTATTAGTAAACACGCTCTATGTGTATAGATGCTTTAACATGTTTAAAGCCTCTAACTATCTAGATATACCTTCATTATTGTTGAACAATAGGACAGACTTTAAAGTGTTTTTTTTTTGTCAATAATTTTTCGGACTCATTTTAGTGGCTGGGATTGGTATTTTAAGATTAGAAAAAAGGAAAGATCTGGGAAATTTGATAGGAATCAGAGCTAAAACATTACTTGAACACTCATTAATACTCCAACAGATCATCAACAAATACATCACAAATATATATAGAGAGGATTGAACAGACTCCTAGAAAATAATTAATTTGGCTTCAAGTTTAATTGAAATACCATCACACTTCATTGATTTAAAAATTGAAAAGAATCACTTCTGACAATTGTAAAAAAAAAAAAAAAAAACATGTATGGGCCACTTCTACTTTTAAAATCTAAAACACGTTGGATACAAATTTTATGAAACTAGGCATGAATGGCAGACAACATACAAAATTTAAGATGTTTTCAAGATCATTTGCTCTGCCAAATAGATTTGAAAATCCTTTAAAAATTGAATCACTGAAGTTTTCCCTAGTAAAATAAAAGTTTCCAATAACTTTCACATGTATGTATATTCTCATATTAAAAGATTTCGGTGTATAAAATAGTGAAATATACATCACTTACCAACGCTAGCAGAACTCCTCTTCAAAGAATACCTTGGTGGCCGCCTGAGTAAACAAAAAAGAAAAAAGAAAAAAGAAAAAAGAAAGAAAAAAGAAAAAATAATACATATAGTTGACTGATTTTCTTATGAACACTTAGTAGCGGGTGTATTGGATTGTGATTTTAATAGACAATTTTGGGGTGCAAGGATTTTATGGATTTACAAGACTATTATGATTATTATGATTGTTAGGATTGTTAGGATTATACTTTTATGATTATTAGGATTATAAAGACTAGACTTAGGATTCTAAAAAGTCTTTGGACTTTATTCAGAGACCATTAGGATTATCTAGACTTTATTTTAAGACTTTTTAGACTTTTAAAAATATAGACTTTCAAAATTCGATTGTAGTATTCAATTTTCTCCCCAAGTTTTAGAAGTGTTGATGATGCTAAAACACAAATAGAAGCTTTGTGCCATGTTGTCGTCTTCTGCGCTGATATCTTAACACTTGCTGCTTGTGATATTGTCGACTTGGTATCTTCTTCATATCATTATTTTATATATATATATATATATATATATATATATATATGAATGCTCTACTCAACACAATTTTTAACTAATCATCAAGTACTTAAATAAATTAAATAATGCATATATCTTTATGAACTATTAATTTTTTTTTTCTGCTATATGTTAAAATTAAAATTAAAATTCAAAAATAATAATTGATAATATTAAAATAAAATGGAGTGTCTTTAGAATAAGATTGCTAAAAGATAAAAGGGATAATTTTGGAACAAAAGGAAGTGTCTTTAGAATTGTTTTGACAACAACCCAGAAACCAAAAAGAGCGAAGCAAGAGAGAAGCCAAAGATGATTTTGAGTGAGAGAGAAAAGTCTTGAACGTATTAAGGGAGAGGGCAAGACAATTTTGGGTTCAAGCTATTTATACAAATCACTAAATATTCTGAAAAATCCATTTTATCTTGAAATCCTTAAAATCTTGATCTCAATCCAATACCACCAGACAATTTGTTGCCCCTTGAATGTCTAGATCAAATACCACAAGACAATATGGACTTTTAAAAAACAATCTTAAAAGTCTTGATCGAATACCACTAGACTTATCTAACTTGTTAAAAAGTCTCAATCCAATACCACCAGACTTTTACTTTCCCAAATTGTCTAATAAAATCTTGAACCAATACACCACCGGTGCCGGAAGACTAGTACGCTGGAAAGATGTTCTCAAATTTTTGTTTTTGTTCTTTACGAGCCCACCAATAATTTTTTTTTTCACACACCCAAATAAAATCCGAAGTTGCTTTATTTCTATTGACTCTTTAAAGAAAGAGCGAATAGATTTCAAATTATAGCACCCATTATATATTTTTTAAAGTGAAATGATAAAATGATAAATACAGTCTTTAAAGTGTGTAAAATTACTTAATAGATAGATTTTAATAATAGTAAAAAGAAGAGACTGTATAGTAATTTAAAAAATTTATTTTTATTTTAATTTCTAACAGTTGATTTTCATTTATAATCCTCAAAAGTTCATAAATTACATTGACAAATAGCCGTGAGATAAACAAAATAACGATAAAATTATCTTTTTAATGATCACATTAGCTACTGTCCGTAAATTTGCTATTTACTTTAAATTAACATTTACACTATATTTGGTTTGATGAAATATGATAGAAAGGTAAGAAATTAATTTGGATGAATTTCTAATATTTTAAGGAAGGAAATGGAAGAAAAATGAGAAAATAATTAAATTAAGGGTGATTGTATAAATGGCCTTTCCAATGTTGAAAGAGTAAAATTGTCTGCCTTCAAAAAAGTTTGTAAAAATGTTCAAAAAGAAGATGAAGTTACCAAAATGCCCTTAAAATGATTTTCCATCATGTATCTGATTTAAAGCAACATTACCCATTTACCCTCGTCCTTCTTTCCCCACCAAAAAGGCAAGTCAAAACATAAACCCCAAAACGCCAAACCAAACAACAAACCCCCCAAACCGAAGAAGAAGAATACAAGACCGAAGAAGAAGAATCCAAATCGAAAAAGAAGAATCCAAAACCCAAAACAGCAAAGAAACTTAATCATTTGAAGAAGAATCCAAAACCCAAACCCAGAGCAGTGGAAGAAGAATCTTAATCAGTTGAAGAAGAAACGCCGAAGACCCACCAAAGAAATCCTTCGAAGAAGAATCTGAATCAGTCGAAGAAGAAACGCCGAATAAGTCTAAGAAGAATCTGAAGAAGAAACGCCGAAGACCCACCAAGGACAAAAGCCAAATCCAAATCCGTTGAAGATGACCAAGACCGGAGAAACACCGAAGAGTCGTCGATGAACCCATCGGAGACCAAGAACCGAGACACCGGGGATATCGCATGAGGCCTTCTTCTGTCGCTATTTTTGTTCAATACTTTGATTCACTACTGCTTCTGGACTATCATTGTAGCTTTCTAAGGTTGAATGTGTTAATACATGTATATATAAGGGTCTCACTATATATTTTTGTTGAAAACCCAATAACGAACCAAAATCACTTTAGTTTCAGGTGTTGTTTGGTTTTTCTCGAGCCCAGTGATTGTATTTGTGGCCTTAATAGTTTAATTTGGTGGATAATGGTGGGAATTTTTTTTTCTTTATCGTGTATGTGTACGAGAGCTGGAGAGGCTTGAGTTCATCTATTTTGATATATCTGTATATCTATTTTGATTTCGTGAATTACGGTCCTGGGAATAAAGCGGTACACTTCTATCGAACAAGTGAAAGCGGCATCTGACGAGCTCTATTCCAAGTGGTAATTTGATTATTTGTAGTTTAGTTTATGATTATTTATTTACTTAATATATATATATATATATATATATATATATATAATTCTTTCACGTAATTGTTTGGTTCAGGAACTCAGGTGAGGAAGTTCCAAGCACTATTGACTTTTTAAAGGTTTGTGCATTTTATTGGCATTAAAGAAGAAACATTCAGTTTTACTTTGAAGGTTGTTGATACAATGGTTGCAGGGCATGTATATATGTTAGAAGCATATAGCTGATAAATAAGATGGTGTGACTTAGTCTATGTTGAAAATCTAGACTTACTGAGCTAAAGACTGCAAAAAATTGCTCTTTATTTTCAATAGCATAATGCCCTCAAATAGAACAATATGATGAAACAGGTTCTTTGGACTGTAGTTGACGCAGAACGGTAGTTCTAGGATCACAAGCGTAACCCTAACAGAACATAAACTGGAATCCACCAGAAAAAGAAACTGAAACTAAATTGTAAAATTTATTCAATACTTCGAAACTGATAACAAAAAGCCTTAAATAGGCTTTGAAAACCCTAAAACAGAAAAGACTAAAATATCCTCATCTAAATAAAATAAAAATGGAAAACAAATAAAAACATAAAAAACTTCGGATGCCCGATAACCTATCTTAAACAGCTCCGTTGAGGGAGTAAATGACGTCAACCGGGCGAGCCCCGGTTGTACCGCTATGGAGCTTCAAAAACCCTTTCCGAAAACATATTATAATAGGAAATCTGTCAACCGAGCTAAAAGTTATGCCCGTTTCATTGAAACACCTCTTTTGGACAATTTTCTATCCATCTCTTCTTCAAAGTCCAAAGCCAATTGTCCTACATCAGTAGTTAAAGGGATTTTTAAGTTCAGTATCAATTTCATTTTTATTTGTTAATCTTCAAGGCAGATTTTTTGTTTTCCCAGTTAGTACTAACTCAAGCAAATGACTTTGCTACTCTTTTATATTACATCTTTTATCCAATTAACTAAATTTTAGGGGACCAAATCCTTAAAGCTATTGCCTTTTTAGTTATATTTTGATTTTAAATTTGGTCAAGGTGGATTTTGTTTTGAAATTATGATGTTGTCGTCTTATAATAATTTGTCTCATTGTCTGTTGAGAGCACACATAATGTAATGATGAATAATCTCTTCTTTTAAAAAAAAAAAAAAAAAGAGCGTCACTAGTTAATTTTATTCTCACCCGTCAAGTCCTAGTACATTTAAAGAGTATTTCTTTACTCTTTTCATACAATTCCTAAATCTATATATCGTAACCCTTAAAGTTCATGAAGTTGGTGAGGATTGGCAGGAGAGGAGTCTAATTCAAGCAACCGCTTTTTATTTCCTATTATGCTGTGGTTTGGATATTTCACATCTTGATTTTAGGGTGTCTATATAACAAAGAAAACAGGATGGCTTATCGTTTGTCTTTAAAACTTGTCTTCCCAACTAATACTTAAGATCATTTTCTATGATTCTGTTACAATGTTATAAACCTAGTGGGGCAATAAGCTCAACTTTGTACATATGAAGGTTTGAACTCTGTCATGGTGTAATGGCTTGCAATTTAGTCGCTTAATGAATTTGAAAAGGGTTTAAGAATTTAGTAATAGATGTACATTTCTATGTTGTAGAAAATCCCAAACTTAGATGCTTATGCTTGAACACCTTAGGGGTTCAAACTTCACAGGTCTTACATTTTATGTTTTAAAAATATAAGAAACCAGTAAAATCTTGTTGAACTGTTATTTGAGGACTCTAATACATGTTTAGAGGTGAAGTATAACTTATGGAGTAGGTCTGAATAGGGTCATAAATAAATGGGCGAATTTTTGTTTTTATATATATTTTTATCTTTTATATATTTTTTTTGGTATTGTTTTAATGAGAAAATAACTAGCTTGAGTAGACTTGTACTTCATACTAACTAGTTTGAGTAGACTTGCAGCTTTTCATTTTGCATAATTAGTTTTACAGTATAATTGGCATATGGATTTTGTTCAAACTAAAAGATATCAGTCTACTTTGATTGTTCATTATAGTTAACAAGTTTTACTATTGAGCATGAAGTTCATAGTAGTTAACAAGTCTTTTTATTTTTTTATATAAACACTAGAATTTCATCTGATGATAATCAAGAGTTCTGGTGAACTAGGTTTTGGGGTGGGGCTAGTTTGTGAGCTGCAGCAGAAGTGTCATGAGGCTAGTTTGTGAGCTGCAGCAGAAGTGTCATGAGGCTAGTTTGCTTCTTCACATTACTAGACATGGCTTGAAATCACCCATGTCTTGCATATGGCTTGAAATCCCTTTGACTTGAGCTTGATTTCCAATTCCCGGATCTTAGAGTCCAATTCCCGGGCTTGATTTTTTTGTTGTTGATCAGAGGGTTAGTTGTTAGTGCAATGATTTTAGGTGAAGTTTTGGGTAATTCACGACTTATCGAATTGGGTTTATGGTTTTGAGAGGTTCTGGGCAAAAAAAGTGGAAGCACGTCTATTTTCTACATGTTTTAATTTAATTGATAGATTAGAAGGATAAAGTATTTTTACTTGATGTTATTGCCGCTCTTGTACCTCTGAGCTCTGTTCATTGTGTCTGTCAGCTGGCTGTTTGAATTTTAATTCTTGGTTCATCTTTTACTCCCTAAAGAGGATGTTCTTTTTTGTTTTCTCGTTTTTTGTTAATTCTATCTCCTTGTATTTGGTTACACTTACTGATCCCGCGCCCTTCCCAACAAATTGATGATGATGATGCACTTAAACCCTTATTGAATGAACATTTTGATCAGATTTATGGAGGGAGGAATAGATTCATTGTTGCATTATGAAGTATTCGTATTGGTACATGCAATAGTTTTCTTCTAATAAGACAATTTTCATGTGATTTTGATTCGGAATTCACGAAAATGGTATGTGTTATTCTTGGCATGAATGCCATGAACAAGTAGATGGATTTCCAGGAGGTTCTTACCAGAAGTTTAACTCGACCAATTAAGCATAGAAAGCTATCATCGGTTACGTACATACTCAAAATTCAATTGAATGTTCTGAGACTGTTGAAGAGAATTTAATATGTTGGGTTTGAAAATTTATCTCAAAAGCCCAAAATATAATGTGTGAGAATTTATGTAATACCGGTCTTCAAAACTAAAGCCCGAACTTCAAAATTAAATCGTGAAGTCTGTTGTTTAATCTACAAGCTAATGTTGTGTTTTGTTGATCTTCCCAAGTGACCTGCGTAACAGATTTTCCACCGAAAAAAGAAAGAAAGAAAGATTCCAGTATGGGTTTGAGCAATTTCACAAGAAAGGGGAATGATTTGTATGGGCGATGAAGAAGAAGGTCGTTTGAGGTAGGATCCCAATTCTGGAAATGAAATGGCTTGTAAGGGTGTAAGGGTTTTTTTGTCAAGATAAATTATGGTGGGTAATTTCGTCATTAAGGTTTCTGTAAGTGGGAAGGGTATTTTTAGTCCATCAGGAGCTATTCCATGCAAAGTAAACATCAAGAATGGACATTTTTGCAAGTTTTTTCATGAGTGGACTTTTTTGCTTCTTCGAACATTGGAAAGGCTATTTCCTTATATTTCCACAAGAAATTATTCCCTTCTTTTTCTTCCCTTTCCTTAAGACCAATTTGGTTTCCACCAAAAATTGGGAGGAAAAGGAGGGGAAAAAATCCATAATTAATGATTTGTTTTTCAATATCCCAAAACTAACCCTATCAATATTGAATTCATATTGTTGAAAGAATGTTATTTTCGTAAATAGAATAAAATGTATTTATTTATTTCTCTCATTCAAATAAGATTGATTTCCTTTCCTTTCATTTCTATTTATAATCATCAAAACAACAATTGTTATAAACAATATCTTTTCTTTTCCTTTCCTTATTTACCTTTCCTTCCCGTTCTCTCTTATTCCACCAATCTAATCATAGTGTCAAAGAAAAAAATATAATAAACTAAAGAAACGGTGCAGAGATAACGATAGCTATTAGAAGATAGATACTGTAATACCTAATTCCCACAAAATTGACCCAAACCCAACCAACCCAACAATCCATTTGCATTTATCAAGCCCAAGTCCACGCAAGCCTAAGCCTAAACATGAGACTCATTTTTGAAGTCAGATAAGTATAAAAAAAATGGAATGAAATTACACACCAAAAAGAAAAAGATGCAGCTGTGGTGGCATCATTTGAGATTAAAGGTGGCGAGGTGTCAAGAGAGGGTGACAAGGTGGCAAACAAAAACATTATAAAAAAAAGAGAGATAAAAGGAGAAGTGTATAGAGAGAAGTGAGATTTCGTGAAAACAAAGCAGAAAAATATAAATAGAGAGAAAAGAGGGAGCAGCGAGAAGAAAAAGAAAAGGAGTAACAAAAGCAAAAAACAGAGAAGTAGATTGGGTGAGAGATGGAGAGAGATTGAAAGAGCAAATCAAAAATAGAAAGAAAAGAGAAAGAGAGCTGTTAGCCGAGAGAGAGAGGGAGAGAGAAAGAGAGAAGTATAGAAGAATAAGAAAATAGAAAAGAAAATAAAGAGAAATAAAGAGATAAAGAGATGGAAGCCGATGAAGACACAAAGTGAGATAAAGTAATATGGTGAATAGTGCACTCAGACACGTAGATAAGTGACGTTACTTTGGTGTTCCAAATACAGATAAATTAGTAGATTTTACAGTAATTTCTAAATTGAGTATTACGTGATTTAAGGTGGATCCAGAAATAGATGAATTCAGATGGAATCCAGTCCCAGAACAGATTTGAGCACATGAGTTATGTGAGTGGATACTTTTTAATAAAAGTTATTTGTTTTACAATTATATGTTAGCATTAATAATTTTCGTTATGTTTGGTAGGAGTGAGAGAGAGAGTAGGAGGGATAGATGAATTAAGAGAGAGAGAGAGAGTACGAGGGATGAAGAAGATAACATCTATCCTTCATGTTGTTTGATATTGAAAAGAAAGTTGAATGGATGAATTGATATATAATTTATAAATTTACTATATTACCTTTTTATAAATTGGAGGGTAATAAAAATTAGAGAGTATTATTGTCATTTCCCTTCCATTATACCCCTCCTTTCTCATCAGCCCAATGTGAGAGGATTGCTTTTGGTGAGCCCGGAAGGAGGAGAGATCCCTCCTCTTCTCCTCTCCTCTCTCTTGTCCCTCCAACCAAATAAGGGATTGAAACTCTCCTTCCACCCCTCTCCCTTTTACCAAATAAAGCCTTAGAGAGTTATTAGAAATAAATGCTTTATTCATTTATTTAGACAACAAATTTCCAGATGATTTGAGATGTTTTAAGAAATGCGTAGATTTCCAGAGTTCAGAAATAGATTAGTTATACAATTAGATTTATTAAACAAGATTTTACAAAGAAAGATAGTATAAGTATTTTCAAACATAATTTTAGATTTTCACAAAGATTTCCAAGATTTTCAAATCCAAGTTATTTATGAGATTTTCAGAAAAGAAAAGAAAATATGTTTTGAGAAAATAATTTATAAAGATCATATATGTATATATGTTCAGAAAACTAAAAGAGTATTCAAAGATTGTTCAGATTTAAAGATATCAGATATGTACCTTCCCCGGCAGTATCAGATTCAGATTATAAACATTTGAGGCCGCTCGGCACATGTATGTGAGATTATTACTCTGCATGTGCGGTCATATCGCCATGTATGTGAGATTATATATATATATATATATATATATATATATAATACTATGCACGTTTGATCAGATCAGTGCCGACCCTGACTATTCCGAGACTCTTGGACGAAATCTAAAAAATGGGGCTCATACCAACAAAATCATTCCCACTTCATCCTAAAATCAAAATCAAAATTAAAAAATCCATGATTTTTATGTTTATGGTTGCCCTTTTTTTGGGTGAGTGGAGAAGAAATAAAAAATATATATAGGTTACCCCCTCTTGACCCACCTTAGGGTCGCCCATGGATCAGATATCAGCTTATATGTGAGATTATCTCTCCGTGTATGTGAGATATGTATTTCCCTATACTCTGCGTGTGTATTGAAATGCTTTGCTACATATATGAGATATTCGCTTAGGTATTAGTTTGGCAAAATGTTTTTAGATTATATATATATATATAAATATATATATTAACATAAAAGCTTTCAGATTATGAAATCTTAAATCAGATATTTTATATTTTATAAAATCAGAAAATGGCTTATTATATTATATAGTGTTAACACAAAAATAAATGTTAACCAGAAATAGCAGAGTGCTCTGTTTGAGACCCCTTTGGAACTGAAATTTTCATTGTTTTTTTTATGGTTTTTGGGATGTAAATATCGTTACTCTTTTTACTTTTAAAAAAACCGTATGATTTTATTATAACAAAATCGTATGGTCTGGTCCGGTCTATGTTCCAAGCTTATTGAACCCGGACCGGACCGTAAACCGAATATTTTAACACACATTTTTATTCTAGTATAGATCACACCCAAAACTCTTCAATAAAACTTAAAAAAAAAACATTAAAGTCAAAAACCGTGATTTATTATTTCATGTGTTTTATTAACCCACAAACTTTAGTGCAAGGTAGAAAAAACTCTATGATGAAATTGAAATTTTTTTTCATTTGCTTTATGAAGTTATTATTTGTTTTGCATTGAATAATGGTAAAAAAAATTTATATATAAAATTAAATTATGGCAGCGCTACAAATACAAAACAAGTGATTTGACATATTCTTATTTTTGTTTCTACTTTCTAATCATCAGATATAAAACAACTAATCTTCATTTTAAATGTGTTAACTAGCTATTTTATTTAGATTTTTCTTGCTATTTAAATTTAAAATGTATTTATCTAAAAAAAATTGGAATGTATGTGTTTTTTTTAACAAAATGTATGTAACTTCTCATTATGTTTTTTTTTAATTTTTTTTATGATAAGTCAAAACCGTTAGACCGAACTGGACCGAACCGAACCGATACAATTTGGTTTGGTCTGGTCTGAAAAAGTGATTTGTCCAAACTGATCCAGTTTTTCAAAAGACCGAATTTTTTGGTTTGGTCCGGTCCTAATTGAAACCTGACCAAACCGGACCGTGCCCAGTCCTATCCAAGAATTTTCTCTTTCAGAGATCCGATATAGTTCTTCAATTCTGTACCCTTGATCATACTTGTACTTATTAATATTATTATTATTGATATCGATCATAGTTATATTAATATATCCTTTCCTAGAACTTAAAATTTGTCAAACTCCATTCCTTGAAAGTTTTAATTGCAATATCGTCACACTTGGTTGATTTAAAAATGGGACAGAATCACTTTAAAAATTGTCAAAAAAAAAATTACATTTCTACCACTTAGGATACAATTCTAAAAAATGACGAAATTTTACAACATGAAACTAGACATAAATGACATACTGATACTACGTATAATATTTCAGAATTTTTCCAGATTATTTGCTCTGCCAAATAAATCACAAAATTCAGACATACGGCTAGATTTAGAGATTTTCAAATTTGAAAAACCTTTAAAAATTGAATATATAATTGAAGTTTTATAGTGAAATAAAATTTTCCAATATCTTTCACATGTATATTCTTATATTAAAATATTTCGGTCTATAAAATAGTGAAATATATATATATATATAGTTTTTCTATTGTCAGTTCAAACTGTTATAAGATATATCAATTCCTTTCATGTAGACCATTGAATTTAAAAGATGCTTTAACAAGTGTATGCAGCCAAGTCAAAACATTTAAATCCAATGACACACATAAATAACTGATATATCTTATATCAGTTCGAACTGGCAATAGAAAAATTGAATATATATATATATATATATATATATATATATATTCCTTGGACTACATGTTGTTATATACATATATATATATATATATTCTTTGAACTACATGTTGTTATGTAATTGCTATATCTTTCATTACCAACGTACTGATGGTCAAACCTTGATGAAATCAACCAAAACGAATAATATAAATTTAAGGGGTAAATTGCAATAATTCCCTAACCTTTTATAATATTACAGCAACGGACCATTGACCTGTTTGACTGGGGTTAGATTAAACATAAACTTAACGGTGTGAAGGGTAAATATGTCTTTTTATTGTAAGTTAATACAAAATATATTGTATTTATTATTAAAATAATAAAAATTAGTAAAACTTTTTTTTTTGTTTTTTAAATAAATGAAAAAAACCTTAAATTTATTAATAAAAAAAAAAATAATAATTAAAAGAACATATGTTAGATCGCACCATTCACCTCCTCCTCCGCCGTTTCACCTGATTGTCTCTCTTCCTATTCCTCCACCACTTCACCTGATCGTCACAACCCTCTTCCTCCGCCGCCGTAACCGCTTCATGCACTTGATCGTTTCTCCTCTCCTGGTTCACCACACCACCCGACAGTCTCCCTCCTTCCTCCGCACAACACCCCACCATCTCCCTTCCTCCTCCTTCCGTCTCTTATCCCACCATCTGCTCTCAATCCCCTCCATTGCAAATATCAAAGAGTCCTTGTAAATGTGGTTCTCATTCTTTGATGGCTCATAAAATGGATTGCTACAGTTTATATATATAAAAAAAATAAAGTCACAAATTCTTGGTTTGTTGTTCTTCATATAAAATAAAATAAATTATTGAATCTTTTATACAATCTCTGGGCAAACATGGTGGATGGTGATGATATATATTTCATATGGATTTTTTTATTGTTAATCTTTTTAATTTTCGATTTGTTTTTTTTTTTGCATTAGTTTTTGATTGCTATTAAGTTATTTTTTGTGATAATATTTAATTTATTTTTATTTGTTTTAATATTTTCTTAAAAAATAATGTAATAATAATTAGAAGAAAAAGAAGGGCAATTTGATCTTTTTGTCATTTAGTGTTGACCAAACGTCATAAAACTACTGGTCAGGGGTACTTTCTTGCCATTTAAGAACAAACTCAGTTTTTTTTTTTCAATAAATA
The DNA here is from genome assembly GCA_033220585.1 of Dipteronia sinensis. Classification (NCBI taxonomy): domain Eukaryota; kingdom Viridiplantae; phylum Streptophyta; class Magnoliopsida; order Sapindales; family Sapindaceae; genus Dipteronia; species Dipteronia sinensis. The sequence continues at coordinate 6,415,317 of CM065642.1, forward strand.
TCGAATATTGATAAAATATGTGTTATATTGTTATTTTTTTATTATAATTTCAAATTTATATAGGAAATGTTTATTTTATTTATAAAAATAGTATTTATTTAAATTTTTTGTTTCAATGAAAATAAATAATTATTGATTTCTTATATAAAAATATTTATTGATGTATTCACAGTAAAGATATTTAAAATTAATTATTAACTATTTTTTTAAAAATATATTATATTTTTATAATATAATAAAATACAATAAAGTCATATAGTCATATAGGAATAACTTAATAATATATAATACAATGTATCACCAAACACAGGTTTATATTAATGATAAATTGATAATATAATCAAATACAATACAATCCAGTCCAATACAATTTAATAAGATGTGCCAAACGAGCCCCAAATAGATGGAAAACTATATACGAGACATAAATCTATATATAGAGGGACTTTTCAGAGACGATCTCCAAAAATGCTTTGAATACACAGGAGGAATGATAATATTTGAACTTAGGCTTGTAGCCATTTTAATTCACATTCACATCACTTTCATTCTTGTTATAATAAAGACTTGCAGCAACACAAGGCTATATTCTAAGGTAGGAAATGGTGATCAAGTTAACAGCAAAAACTCAATCCAAAAATGGGGCGGAGTGAGCTGAGATAGGAGGAGGAGAGGAGGAGGAGGAGGAGGGGCTAAGGGAGTAGAGATAGTAGGAGGAGGAGGAAGACCAACAACCATCTCAACCACCTCAACTGCGACTTTCACTACATCACGTCGTACTCCAATATCAGAAGTCAATCTGCTGTAACAGTAATACACACCACTGCCCACAGCTGCAAGGCCTATAAATTTGTTAGTCAACAAAGCAAGTGAAGAAAAAATCCACCCTGAAGTAGCCTCCAAGGCTGCAGCCTGGCCACTCTGGCCACCTCTGGAGCTACGGATTATCACTAGCAAACCAGTTTTGCAGTAGATTGCAAAGTCCTCACAGTTGTTCTTCAACACATCATATTTACCAAAACCTTTCTCGAGGAGGAAATAGGCGCGATGGAGGATGTCTCCTGGTGGGTCAGAATCGGCAAGTGTGCACGTCCCTCCGCGAACTTTGGCAAGAAAGTAAACTCGTGAGACTCCATACTCAAAGAGGTTGAGTTCGCTGCCAAAAAGAAAACAGTCAATGCAAGATAGAACGACACCATTATTGAAACTTGAGTTATGATCACCACATTGAGGGCATGGAACATCTGAAATTTTAGGATAGCTTATAATAGCCCTGTCGTTCTCCTGGCCTGCATATCTCCGGCCTGCATATCTCCGACTCCGAGTGAAATGAATAACCTTTCCATCGCCAACGTATATCCCGTGATGAGAATAGATGAAGACCCGCCGCCAACAATAGATGTGATCTCCAGGCTTCAGCTCCTGTCTATCAATCTTGTGAGACAGCAGTCCCATAATATTGTATTCACCTTCTTGTTGCTCTGTTGAATTTGAGACCTGAGAAATGAGAAGGAAAAACAATGAAAACATGAATAGTACTTCATACAACAACAACAATAAATAAGAATTTTCATCATAATCTTTCACTACACAAACATGCTCACATTTTTAAGAAATCAAATATTTGATTCCCTTACATTTTCATTTTTGATTAGTATATAAACACGCTATGAGCGTATAGATGCTTTAACATGTTTAAAGTTGTTGGAAATATGGTTTAAAGCAATAAATATTTAACTAATTTGAAAATATTAATTGCCTGGAAAATCATATTTTGTATGAATGAGAAGTTGTTCTAAGTAATCTAACTCATATGGAAAATGAAATAGATCTGGAAAGGTGTATAAAATATTGCTGTTCAATCTAACAGACACCAAGTTACAGATGAAAATGTCTTTTGAAATAGAAAGACACAACCATGAACATATGCAACTATTCTTTATTTTTCTTCTTTTAAAATGGAAAGACACAATAATGAAAAGATGCAACTTTTCTTTAAAGAATCATGACCTTTCCAAAAGACACTTTGTATCTATAAATTAGAAGTCATTAATTCATTTCAAACATCCACAAAATTTCATAAAAAAAATACTGCATTGAGTATTGAGTCATTTGGTCATTAGGTCATTAAGAGAGAGTTCTGCATATTCAGTTCGTTGTGTGTTTGTGGATTTGAAGTGCTACTACCACAAGACAGAGAAGTCGTTGTATCCTAGAAGGCGAGCGCCGATTGACCTATAGCATCGGTAGGCGGGCATAAATCGTCTTAAAGACATAATGTTGAACAGTAGCCTCGACTTCAAATGAAATACTGATAAAACTACTGTATAATTGTAAAGGTTTTTCTATCAACTACTTCACCGAGTTTTTTAATTTTATTTTCTATTTATTTAATTATATAGCAATTTACACTTAAATTATTTTTTTAACAATTCCATGTTAAATATTACATTTCTAAGTTCTAACAAAAGTCTCTAACTAGCTAGATATACCTAAATTATTATTGAACAATAGGAGAGGTTTTTTTTAGTCAATAATTATTTCTGGCTCATTTTATTGGCTGGGATTGGTGTTTTAAGATCAATTAGACGGAAAGAGAGAAAGAGCGGGGAAATTTGATAAGAATCAGAGCTGAAACATTACTTGAACACTCATTCATACTCCAGCAGATCATCAACAAATACATCACAAATATATAAATATATATATATATATATATATATATATATATAGAGGATTGAATAGACTCCTCGAAAATAATTAATTTGACTTGAAGTTTAATTGAAATACCTTCACACTTCATTGATTTAAAAATTGGACAGAATCCCTTCTAAAAATTGAAACTAGACATGAATGGCAGACTACATACAAAATTTCAGATGTTTTCAAGATCATTTGCTCAGCCAAATAGATTTGAAAATCCTTAAAAATTGAATCATTGAAGTTTTCCAATGACTTTCACATGTATGTATATTCTCATATTAAAAGATTTCGGTCTACAAAATAGTGAAACATACATGACTTACCAACACTAGCAGAACTCCTCTTCAAAGGTGGCCGCCTGAGAAAACAAAAGAACAAAGAATATATACAGTTGACTGATTTTCTTATGAACACTTAGAACACATTCGGGAACGTTTCCAAGAAATAAAGTCAGTTTAATTTTCACTTTAGAGGCGCCGGAAGAGGAGACCATCACATGTACGTTTTTGTTTATTAAGGTGCGCTGGAAACGAGATATAGATGTTCTCACATTTTTATTTTTGTACTCTTAAGGGCCCATGCACCATTAAAATGTTCCTTTTCTTTTTGACACACCAATAAAATTCATAGTTGCTGTATTTCTATTGACTCTTTACAAAAAAAAGTTCGAATAGATTTCAATTATATAACCCGTTATATTTTCTTCTGAGTTACCCTCAGGTATTATTATTAAAGTCTCACTTTTTTATAAATTGTCACATTTTTAAATATTTTTATCATATTAGTCACTTTAGTCCTATGTTTTTTTTCAAAATAAATCAATTTAGTTATTTTGACCAAAAACTAACGATCAACTATAACAGAATATGTTAAATTACAATTTTACCCTTATTGTTATTTTTAAATTTTTTTTCTTTTAGTCCCTTTAGTTTCGATAATAGCTGGACGATCCTTGAAAAAATTAAAATGCCCCCATAAGAGTTCATTGTTGAAGATTTGTTGATTTAAATGTATATATAGTTATATAATTTGTTTTACCTAATTTAAATCTATTTATATAATTTAATATAAACTCATATATATATATAATTTAAAATAAACTCATATTTAATAATAACATATAAAAATATATTTATAAAAATGAAAAAGAAAATAACAAAACAAAAGGAAACCCAGAAAATCCAAAAAAATCAAAGCTTGTAAATTTTTTTCTTTTTCCTTTTTTTGGATTTGTTTCCTTTTCAAAAAATATATTATTTCAATTTGATAAAAAAAAACTCCAGAAAATTAAAGCCCATAAAAGTCAACAAAAAGAAAAGAAAAAAAAGAAAAAAAAAATTACTTTTTTTTCCTTTATTTCCTTTCCTTTCATTATTTTCTTTTTCATTTTCATAAATGTTTTTATATATTATTATTATATATGAGTTTATTTTAAATTATATAAATATGAGTTTATTATTATTTTTCTTTTTCTTTTTTTGTTGTTGATTTTTTTCCCTTTTCAATTTTATGGGCTTTGATTTTCTTGGTTTTTTTTTTCTCAAATTGAAATAATATGTTTTTTGAAAAGGAAAAAAAATCCAAAAAAAGAAAGAAATAAAGAAAATTACGGGTTTTGATTTTTTGGGTTTCCTTTTGTTTTGTTATTTTATTTTTCATTTTCATAAATATGTTTTTATATATTATTATTAAATATGAGTTATTTTAAATTATATAACTATATATACAGATTTAAATCAACAAATCTTCAACAATGAGCTAGTGTAGTTTAGCTAGCTTGAGCTTGTGTCTTTCATCCTTGGTTCAAACTCTGATGGATGCATTTAAATTTTTTTTCAGGGTTGACCCACTATTATTGAAACTAGAAGGACTAAAACAAAAATTTTAAAAATAACGATAAGGGTAAAATTATAATTTTACCCTTATTCTGGGGGCCCCTGGGAAAGTAGGACCAAACTCCCAGTACCCAGACCAGGGCATGAATCTACCTCTCTCCAAGAAACAGTAAACGCCCTACTCGACGACCTCTATGAGGAGTAGCACTATGAAGGTACACGGGATCACATCTGCAACATTGAAACATTACGTGTAGAACAATGATTAAATCTAGAAAGGAAACAAACTTATCTCCACCTAAGATATTCTCATATCCGTTATTAATCAAAGTCAATGACTTTTAAATGAAAGATCCCGCCCGATAAGGAGGGAGAGGATTGAGAGAATCAAGGCTGGAGAATCATGAATTTAACCTATCAAAACCATGCATAAATAGAGGATTTCAGTCTTCAAAGAGAGAGACTACTTTTCGACAGGCAGGAGTATTGCTACCCTATTGTACCCTAGAGAGATTGAGGGCATTTGAGAGATGTGTACATGATTTATAATACAAGCTGCTATATTCTTTTTCATCTCATGTTAGCACTAGTTTCAAGATCCATCACCATTCGAATAAACTAAGTACCATAGGTACCTACCCCCGGCCATCACCTACGTGGTAATGGTTTCGAGGGTATTAACTGAGATTTCTCACCTCGAGTGAATTTTCCGTTAACACCACATTTTCAAACGATGTCCGTCTTTAACCCATAGTATATTGTTGGAACCATATCAACGAGCCATACAGAAGCTACATAGGGTTTGCTTTCATAAAGTGTCGCAATTTTCCCAAAAAAGGCCATTTTGACCTTCGTTTTTTAATTTAATTCTTAAATCATCGCCACTTCTCACATACAGCACACACCAATGTCTCATCACAAAAGTGGCAAGCTTTACTATGCCAAGGGCGTTGGTGCGCTTGACTGTAATTGTGTGCGAGGCACAAACATGATTGAGAAAGTTGGAACGTGGTTGGTCTGCGTTCTTGCTGTGGTTGGACCACAAGGGTTGCCGTTGGTGCAACACAAAGACATCATTGGGCAGTGAGTGGCGATGGGACGCTGAGGGCTGCTGATGTTTGTATGGTTTGTGGTTCAGTTTCAAATCGGACAGTTTGGCATACGCAGAGCTTGGCATCAAATATGGTGTTGGACAGTGAGTAGCGGTGTGCGAAGAGGGCTGTTGGCATCGATGCAGAATTGCGTTTGGCTGGTGTGTGCGGATGCTTGGAGCAGATTTGACGTAAGCGGGGAAGCGAACGTTAATGGCCGCACATAAGGCAACGTGATGTGCTTTGTGTAGTGCAGCGTGGGATGTTGCGATGGTTTATGCCAGAAGTGTTTGGTACACTGGTTCGGGTGATTTGATTGAGCCACAATCCAAATTGGGACAGTTGGAAGTGATGGTCATTTCCAAGACTAGGAGGTAGCGGATGGCCTAGTTGAAAATTCATTTCAGCAATTCTCTTTAACTTCGGGAATGAAGGTGTCATGGGGTGGTGACAATCAAAAGAGAAAAATCAAATATGTAAAAAGGCTGAATTGAAGATGGTGAAATCTGAAGGTGGTAGATCCACTGGGAAGGAACAGCAATGAGGCAAGTGAGCAGCAGAGTGTTCCACTTGTGCTGATCCTCATCATGCAACGGATTGTCAAATGATGGTAGTGGTTACTGGCTGATGGTGTTATGGGGCATTTTGAAGCAGTGATTGTTAGTTCCTTGGGGCAGTTAATACAATGTTCAAGATTGAAAGGTCAAGATGGTGCTAGTTAGCTCGGATTGGTGCAGCATAGAGACATAGACAAGACAATGCGTAATTTGTGCTGATGCAAGACAGTAGGTAGTGTGTGGACATTGTGGGCTGTTAGTGTTGGTGCAAGACAAGTTGAAGCATGCTGTGGGCAAAATCAGTGTTGGTGCATTGTGTTTGTAGCATTGGTGGCCTTGTGATGTGCAGTATGGCTGTACTGCATGCTATGTGATTGCGTGGGGCATTTGGCTGTGCAAATGAGCAACCTGTGTGAGATACATAGGAACAAGCATATGCTGGGCATGTGCAAGTTGCTGGCAGTAATTATGATGTGGCCTTGATGGTATAATCTTGACAGGAGAATTGTAGCATGGTGGTGGTGCCTTGGACAAATTTCAAGGTAATTCTTGGCAGCGATTCTTAGTGAAGGCCAAGTGAACTTTGGTGCTTTATCTTTGGAGCATCATTGTGGGGACTGGGGCAGTCCATGCTTTGTCAAAATTGGGAAAGCTAGACATCAAATAGAACAGGGGAGTTTATTCTGTTGAGACAACCAAGAAAGAGAGCTTGAAGTGTGGGGAAGAAACTTTTGTGGCAACAAGGGTGTGCTGGAGCCAAAGGTGTTACCATGGTTTGGTACTTCCAATCAAGCAAAGTCTCGTGGGTTGGCAGAATCATGAGAAGTGGATGGTCTTGCAAGCATCCAAAACTCCTTATTTTGGTGTGTTCTGTGTTGCAGGTGCAACAATTGATGGATGTGGAGGCAGATTTCCTAGGCAAAGTTGTTGTATGCCATGACGGACAATGGTATACATTGGGTCTTTGGATGAGGGGATGACTCATTGAAGACTTTGGTTCTCTAGGTTTGGAGATCCTTCCTCGATGAAAGGGGTAAAATTTGTATGTCATGACGGACAATGGTATACATTGGGTCTTTGGATGAGGGGATGGCTCATTGAAGACTTGGGGTTCTCTAGGCTTGGAGATCCTTCCTCGATGAAAGGGGTAAAATTTCTTGGAAAAGATTGAGAGCTGGACAAGTGGAGCTTGAGGTTTTGCCCGACGAGGGCGTCGACTCTTTCAAGTGGAGGATGTTTGTTACAACCCTAAAATTGGGCATAGGCAGCAAGGCCTATGGCTGGTTTGGTGAGAGGACATCGGGCCTAGAACAAGGCATGATGAGTAGCATGACCTTGGGCAAGTTGTGATTGGTGGCATAGCTTGCTTGGCAAAGCAAAGTTGGGGCGCTGTTTAGAGAAACAAGCTTCGTGTGCAGTGTTGGTGAGCATTGCGAGGGAAAACAAGCTTGGCGTGCGTTGGCTGGCTTTGTGATGAGCAACGTTGGGGCGTTGCATATTTGTGTGGGCAGTGTGCTGTTCATGCGTTGGCTTGGTGGGGAGGCATCAAACATAGCACAAGGTTGGGTGGCCTTGGGCAGTGTTGTTAGCTTCGGTGGGCTAACTTATCATGGCAAGCTTGGTTGAGTGGGCTTTGGGACTTAACAGGCAGTAGTGCATAGCTTGGCAGTGTGCGATGGCTGTGGGCATAAAACAAGGTAGCAGGCCGTGTGTTGGCAAGGCAAGGCTGTAGGCTGGATTGCAAGCAAAGGCCAAGGGCTTGGGCAAACAAAGACAGTAGGCTGGTGCAAGGCAAACAATGCAAGTGGGCTATTTGTGTATGTGGGCTGTTGTGTTGGGGCTGCAAGTGATGTGCACGTGATATGCACATGCAAAGGCACATGAGGTGCACATGTGTGTGGTAGTTCGTGAGGGAGTTGCCAAAGACATTCATGAGAAGACCAAGTAAAAGACATGTGGGAAAGACTAAGTCAAAGGTGGTTACCAGGCGGTTACCAAGCAGTTACCATGTGACTGAATTTGGCTTCTGCCACATGTCCTAGCAATTGGGGATGTCAACTGCACATTGCTATGTATATATACCGATGGGATCAGTATATTAAGTTGTTGGACAATTCGTGTATTGTTCAATAGGAGAGTTTGGCAATTCAATTCTCCACAGTAAGTCTAAGTTCGGGTGTGGGCTTAGCAAGGGAAAAATGTAGGCAGTGGTATGAGCTGTTTACCTGTTGAGACATCAACTAGCAAGAGTGCTAGAGTGTGGTGATCCAACGAATTGTATAAGGCAGTAGTGGCTGTCATCTTAGAGTAGGGATGCATTCTAAGAATGTATATACATGCGGATGTATATAGGGTAGAGACAACAAAATGTGTTGATCCTACCAAGAGCATTGTTTCCTAGTTACTATGAGTAATAAAGTGATTGGGTTGGGAGATGGCTCCCGTAAAGGCTTTGTGCGTTTGTATCTCTTCTACCTTGCTTGTGTGTTTGGTTGATGGAGATGATGACTTGCCTTGGTGGCTTGTTGTTGGACGGGGCCTTGATGATGTGTTCTTGGTATGCTTGGCACGGAGTTGCTAAGTATGGATTGTGCATGAGTTGGGCACACTCGGGAGTAAGTGTGTGTGCACACTTTAGGTGGAGTGTGTTTCCAAGTGTTGATGTGTTTTGTGGCTAGGAGTCACAGTGCAGTTGTAGTATGAGATGCAGCTATCATTTCATCGAACACTTGGTAGGCAACATGTATTCCGCAAGTGTTGCTGAGTAAGGCTGGCTAGACAGGGTGTTTAGCGCCGGCATGGGCGAAAACTCATAGGGAAAATTTGCCCGTGCTTTAATAAAATTGGAGCAAATTCTTCTCATTGATTCGAGAACCTATCGCTTTCCATTTGTTAGAGAGTTACGCATTAATTGTTAAGTACATACATAATTAATCTATACGAGGCACCCTTGGAGACGATCTCCAAAAAATTTTTGAATACATAGGAGGAATGATAATATTTGAACTTAGGCTTGTAGCCTTTTTAATTCACATTCACGTCACGTTCATTCTTGTTATAATGAGATAAAGACTTGCAGCAACACAAGGCTATATTCTAAGGTAGGAAATGGGGATCAAGTTGACAGCAAAAACTCAATCCAAAAATGGGGCTGAGGGAGCTGAGATAGGAGGAGGAGGAGGAGGAGGAGGAGGACCAGCAATCATCTCAACCACCTTAACTGCGACTTTCGCTGCATCACGTCGTACTCCAATATCAGAAGTCAATCTGCTGTAACAGTAATACACACCACTGCCCACAGCTGCAAGGCCTATAAATTTGTTAGTCAACAAAGCAAGTGAAGAAAAAATCCACCCTGAAGTGGCCTCCAAGGCTGCAGCCTGGCCACTCTGGCCACCTCTGGAGCTACGGATTATCACTAGCAAACTAGTTTTGCAGTAGATTGCAAAGTCCTCACAGTTGTTCGAGCACATCATATTCACCAAAGCCTTTCTCGAGGAGGAAATAGGTGCGATGGAGGATGTCTCCTGGTGGGTCAGAAGAGGCAAGTGTGCACGTCCCTCCGCGAACTTTGGCAAGAAGGTAAACCGGTGAGACTCCATACTCAAAGAGGTTGGTTGCCGCCAAAAAGAAAACAGTCAATGCAAGATAGAATGACACCATTATTGAAACTTGAGTTATGATCACCACATTGAGGGCATGGAACATCTGAAATTTTAGGACCAGGAAGAGACGAGCTTATGATAACCCTGCCGTTCTCCTGGCCTGCAGGTCCCTTAGTGAAATGAATAACCTTCCCATCGCCAACGTATATCCCGTGATGAGCATAGATGAAGACCTGCCGCCAACAATAGATGTGATCTCCAGGTTTCCAGCTCCTGTCTATCAATCTTGTTAGAGAGCAGCCTCATAATATTGTCTTCACTTTCGTGTTGCTTTGTTGAATTTGAGACCTGAGAAATGAGAAGGAAAAACAATGAAAACATGATTAGTACTTCATACAACAACAATAAATAAGAATTTTCATTGAAATCTTTCGTTACACAAATACGCTCACATTTTTCAGAAATCAAGTATCTAATTCCCTTACATTTTCATTTATTATTAGTAAACAATCTCTAAGCATATAGATGCTTCAACATGTTTAATGTCTCTAACTAGCTAGATATACCTTAATTATTATTGAAAAATAGGACAGACTTTAGAGGGTTTTTTTTTGGTCAATAATTATTTCAGGCTCATTTTAGTGGCTGGGATTGGTGTTTTAAGATTAGAAAGAAAGAAAGAGCTGGGAAATTTGATAAGAATCGGAGCTGAAACATTACTTGAACACTCATTAATACTCCAACAGATCATCAACAAATACATCACAAATATATATAGAGGATTGAATAGACTCCTAGAAAATAATTAATTTGACTTGAAGTGTAATTGAAATAACTTCACACTTCATTGATTTAAAAATTGGACACAATCCCTTCTAAAAATTGTTTAAAAAAAAACATGTATAGGCTACTTCTACTTTTAAAATCTAAATAATTCTAAAAATTACCAAATTTTATGAAACTAGACATGAATGACATACTGCATACGAAATTTCAGAAGTATTCAAGATCATTTGCTCTGCCAAATAAATCAGCATTATATTTTCAGATTTGAAAATCCTTTAAAAATTGAATCAATGTAGTTTTCCAGTAAAATAAAATTTACCCAGTAAGTATCTTTCACATGTATGTATATTCACATATTAAAAGATTTCAGTCTCTATATAAAATAGTGAAATGTACATACATTCTTTGAACTACATGCTGTAAATTAATTGGAAATATGGCTTGCCAGTTACGAACACTAGCAGAACTCCTCTACAAATTAAGAATACCTTAGTGGCGCCAGAGAAAATAAAACGGGCACAAAAAAAGAAGTATATATATACTTGACTGATTTTCTTATGAAAACCCTAGGAAATGTAAAAATGACCATTCTTATGTTTTAAAAAGCAACCCTCGTTAAAGAAAATGTTTTTTTAGCTCAAAAAAATAAATCTTACCAAATTACCGTTTAAAATAATTTTTTATCATGAGTGGTGCTATTAGCACACTATAAGTCTATTTACGTCTCATTTTTTTTAATTATATAGTATTCTTCTACAAAGTAAAATTACTTAAAGGGACATAATTTAAGGAAAAAAAAATCTTCTAATGAGTAAATCTATTAAAACTCCATATTCCTTTTCAAAAAAAAAAAAACCCATGTTCTTGTAATTCGTTTCTTGAAAAAAAAAATTCTTAATTATAAAATTTGTTTCTTACACACATACAAAATATTATGAAAAAGTCTGACAAATATATCAAGCATATGGAAGAATGGTCTGAAAACGATTTCAAACATTTAGAAGAATTTTCTGATAACGATATCAAACATTGGAAGAATTGTCTGAGAATGATATAAAGCCTCTGCAAGAATTGTAATACTTAGCATTTACGTAAGTTTGAAGTTTACTTTTACTTTTTTTTTTGGTAAAACAAAAGTGACAAAAAACAAAGAAAAAATCTCTTGTCGAAGAAATTAAAAATGGCGGTTTCCGGCAACAAGTAAAGGTGAGAGCTACAGGGATGAAGATATTGTTGAAGAAAAGTGTCAATATTATCGAAGACTCCTGCAAAAAAGGGCGGTACAAAGTGAAGCATATCACGAAATAAACACGGAAATTGAGACTTTTATATTTGTATGTCATGGTTTTTAAATTTTTGATACTCATGTAAATATCTGATTTTTTAAGTATATTTCTTTCTCTTTTTTGATTCTTGTATGATTCTTTGATTAACCTTACGAAGGAATCCTATTATTTTCTTTTTCTTTTTCCACCATAAAATAAGAAAAAAAAATTATTTAATGGATGTGAGAGAGACATACAGAGAGCTTAGAGATTGAATGCATTACGTTAGAAAAATAAGTAACATGATAGTTAAATGGTAGTTTTGGAAATGAATAAAAAATTAAAAAAATATTTAATTTTATTTAATTAAATCAAAATTTTAAAAAGTATGATATAGATAGACTGATGTGCCAATAGCACCACCCTTTTATCATTTAACTATTTAATACAACATTACTAATTTACCCTTATTACAATTTCCCCACATATATTTAAAAAGAAAAGGAAATATTAAAAAAATAAAAAACAAAAACAAAACAACGAACTCGGAGCACTACAGCAGAAGAGAAGACACCGGAGAAGGAGAAGATGCCGCACAAGGAGAAGACGACAGTTGGGATTCTCAGCCGTGAGTTTCTCTCTTTCTTTCTCCTCTTTTCAACTTCTTTCACTTAGTGTGGATATATATATATAGCTTCAATGGATTTTTTTTAATCTATTGTTGATTTGGGGTGTGTAGGATTTAATCTAAACCAAGTTGTTAAATTAGTAGAGTCAGTATTGTCTGCTAGTCAGACATTGTGTGCTTGTGTGTAATCAACAAAATCTGCTGATAGTGTTAGGCTGTTTAGTTAGGCAGCATACAAATATTTAAGTAATGTTCACACTTAATAGTTGTCAGGATTCCAACCTATATAAGGGTTGATCCAGTTTATTTTAATTAACTCAATTCAATACAAAATAGTTTCTACAAATTGATTGTTGTTCACATATGGTATCAGAGCTCAGAGAGCTCAGAGGTGTGTGTGGTAGAGACTGTGAGTGTGAGAGATACACTGTGAGAGAGTGATCTGAGCTAGATTCCAGTTAGGAATCAGATAGCCGAAAAAACTCACAGATGCCGGATTTGAACCGAGAGAGGTTCAGAGGCATTTTTTTTCGGAACCAGAAAAAGGAGGTTCAGACGAAAAAAAAAACTCAGAAGTTACCGGAGTCAGTCATCTCCACCACCACTAGCCCCCGACCGCTGGGAGAGTGGGTTGACACCACCAACATCAAAATATGCAGCTAGTGATCACCTTCCATTTATTCCAAAGAATCATCGTCAACGGAAGACGTTTTGGAGGTCAAATCGACATCCTAAGATAAGTTTTTTTTTCTGTTTAGGTTGAAAGAGAGGATTTTTATTGGTTTCTGATCTGTTTTGATCAGAGGAGAGAGTGGGAGCATAGAGAGAGAGAGAGAGAGAGAGAGAGAGAGGTCTGTTGTTTTTTTTGAACACAGACGTTATAAGAAAAAAAACCAAAGAAGAAAGTAAAAGCAATAAAAAAAGGTGAAAAGTAAAAAAAAAGAGCAAAGTTTTTAATTATTGTGTTTTGTTTTAATCATTGTTTATTTTTTGAGGGGACACACTGGAAGTTTATTGTATTTATGTATTGTGTGTCAAATTATATATAAGACCCCTCTCTGGTAATTTACAAATGGCTACCTCCAATTTTGGAAATAATACAATTCAGCTCCAAATACCCAAATTTGATGGAATGACAAATTTTGAGTATTGGAGTGTCCAGATACAACTTTTGTTCGAATACCAGGAGTTGTGGATTGTTGTTTCCAAAAGTATTGTTAGTCCAATAGATGCTGCAACAACTCGGAAAGATCTGAAGGCGAGGTTTTTCATCAACCAGTCGCTAGATCCGATGATTTTTGAGAAAATCACACTTGCCACTTCAGCAAAAGGAGCATGAGATATTCTGATGAACACGTACAGAGGAGCTGAAAAGGTGAAAAAAGTTCACCTGCAGACTATGCGGAGGCAGTTGGAGCTTCTTCAAATGACGAAAACAAAGAAGGTGGCAGATTATTTCTCACAGATATTGGTACTTGTTAATCAGATGAAGTCCAATGGTGAGACAATATAAGATGTTCAGATTATGGAGAAGATTCTCCGAACACTGAATTCAAAGTTTGAGTACAAGGTGACTGCCATTGAGGAGTCTAAAGATCTCGAGACGATGACGTTGGATGAGTTGATGGGCTCACTCCGAGCACATGAACAACGTCTGGATGAGAAGTCAGAAATTGAAGTGGAGGAGGCTTTACAAAGCCAATTAAGTCTTAAGAGAGACAACGATGAGACTCAGAGGAATTCTAAGTCTAGACAGTGGGGTCAGAACTCGTAAAACAGAAGAGGAGATGCTTCCAGTTCTAGCCAAGGAACAGGCAGAGGGAGCAACAACAACAATAACACTAATCGGAGGAATAAATCTCAGGTTCAGTGTTTTAATTGTAAAAAATTTGGTCACTACAGGTCTGAGTGCAGATCTAGAAAGCAAGATTTCCAAGCAAATGTTGCAGAAGATGGTGATCGTTCAGAAACATTGTTGCTAGCATGCAACATGGCAGACGATAGAACCAAGAACAAATGGTTTCTGGATTCGAGCTGCAGCAACCACATGTGTGGTGAAAAGAAGATGTTCACTCAGTTAGATGAATCCTTCACTTCTTCGGTGAAGTTTGGGAATGATACAATGGTGCCAGCGATGGGGAAGGGCAGAATCTTTATCACTTTGAAAGATGGGTCCCAGAATGCCATCTCAGATGTATTGTTTGTTCCAAACCTGCAGAAGAACTTATTGAGTGTGAGATAACTTTCGGAGAAAGGATATGACATACGGATCCACGAAGGAATTTGCACCATCAATAGTGCACAGAAGGGGCTAATAGCAAAGGTAAAAATGTCACAAAACCGTTTGTTTCCGCTGCTTATTAATAGTGATAGTTTACCTTACTTTAGTTCAGTGATTTGTGATGAGAATTGGTTGTGGCACATGCGGTTTGGCCATGTGAATTTTGGAAGTCTGAAACAACTAGCATCTAGAAAGATGGTTTCAGGATTACCTTCCATAAATTCCCTAGATAAAGTTTGCAAGACCTGTGTCTTGGGAAAGAAGCACAGAGACCCATTTCCCATAGGAAAGGCATGGAGAGCCAGTAAGCCCTTTGAGCTGGTGCATTCAGATTTATGCTCAGTGGAGGTTCCATCAAATGGAAATTCCAGGTATTTTATTACCTTTATTGATGACTTTAGCAGGAAAGCTTGGATGTATTTCTTACAGCAGAAGTCAGATGCTTGTGATGCCTTTAAAAGATTTAAGACGAATGTTGAGAAGCAGTGTGGAAGATCTATCAAGACGTTGAGAACAGACAGAGGCACATAATATATTGTATGCACTGGTTTCTTACAGAAACATGGCATTAATCATTAGATGACAGCCAGATACACTCCTTAGCAAAATGGAGTAGCTAAAAGGAAGAATAGCACAGTCATGGATATGGTCAGGTGTATGTTGCACTTGAGGAATTTACCCAAAGGTTTTTTGGGTGATGCAGTTGCTTGTGCGTTCTATTTGTTGAACAGGTGCCCTACTAGAAGTGTTCTCGGAAAGACTCCACAGGAAGCTTGGACTCGACGCAAACCCACTATTGGACATCTACGTGTGTTCGGTTGTATTTGCTATGCTCATGTACCTGATGTTTTGAGGAAGAAGCTTGATGATAAGGCAGAGAAGTGCATTTTCCTCTGCTACAGTCAGATGACAAAAGGATACAAGCTGTATAATCCAGTATCCGGGAAGGTAATTGTCAGTCGAGACGTTACCTTTGATGAGCAAGGTTGTTGGGATTGGTCCCATGGTAAGGGGAGCTATTCAGATGTTAATGTTGATCTGGAAGAGATTGTTCAAGAAGAACCTACCCCTATGACACCATCACCTGGTGTGACTCCACATCCAGCAGAATCTTCCAGTCGCCCACAACGCCAACGGGTTTTGCCAGCTCGTTTGCAGGATTGTGTTCTCAATAATGACGACGACCTAACTGATGAAGAGTTAGTGAATTTTGCACTGTTTACAGATTGTGATCCTATCACATATGAAGATGCTGCTCGAGATGATTGCTGGATAAAAGCAATGGATGAGGAGATAAGTGCAATTGAGAAGAATAACACATGGGAGCTTACTGATTTGCCTCGTGGTAACCAGCCCATTTGTATTAAATATGTGTATAAGACAAAATACAAGCCAAACGGTGAGGTGAAACGTTATAAAGCACGTCTGGTTGCAAAAGGCTACAAGGAAAAACCAGGGATTGATTATTTTGAGGTTTTTGCACCAGTTTCCGGACTTGACACCGTTCGCTTGATTGCGTCTCTTGCCGCACAGAATCACTAGAGAATCTTCCAGATGGATGTAAAATCGGCATTCTTAAATGGTGAGATAGAGGAAGAAGTCTACATTCACCAGCCAATAGGTTTTGTGAAAATGGGGCAAGAAAAGAAGGTCTACAAGTTGAAGCAGGCACCCAGGGTGTGGTATACATGCATTGACACATACTTTATTCAACACGAGTTTCAGACATGTCCCTACGAGCACACTCTGTACATCAAGACAAATCCACAGAGAGATATTCTTATTGTGTGTTTGTATGTTGATGATTTGATTATTACCGGCAATAACCCTGATATGATTGCAGAGTTCAAGAAAGTAATGATTGGTCATTTTAAGATGACAGATTTGGGGTTGATGTCTTACTTCCTCGGCATTGAGGTGAGTCAGACGGATGATGGCATATTCTTATGTCAGAAGAAGTATGCTGGTGATGTGTTGAAGAAGTTCAAGATGGAGGGATGTAAGTTGATTCTCACTCATGTTGAAGAGAGATTGAAGTTAGTGAAAGATGAGTCTGGTGTTCTAATTGATGCTACCATCTTTCGGAGACTAGTAGGAAGTTTAAGATACTTAACTTCTACTAGACTTGATATTGCATATGGAGTTTGGCTTATCAGCAGGTTTATGGATTCTCCGAGGCAATCTCACTTGCAAGCTGTCAAGCGTATTTTGCGATATGTGAAAGGTACATTGGATGATAGTATCCTTTACTCTTCTGCTGATAAGATTGAGCTTATGGGATACACAGATAGTGACTGGGCAGGTGATATGGAAGAGAGGAAAAGTACTTCCAGATATGCATTCCATCTGGGTTCCGGAGTATTTTCTTAGTCATCGAAAAGCAGCAGGTGGTTGCTTTATCGACTACGGAAGCTGAGTATATTGCAGTTGCTAGTGGTGCTACACAGACTGTGTGGCTACGTCGTATGCTTTGTGACTTGAAGCATCAACAGAATGCTCCTACAGTGATCTACTGCGATAACAAGTCAACCATTTTACTGACAAAGAATCCGGTTTTTCATGGTAGGAGTAAGCACATTGACATCAAGTTTCATTTCATTCGAGACTTGGTAAAGGAAAATGAAATCATGATAGAATACTGCCGTTCTGAGGAGCAGATTGCAGACATATTCACGAAGCCGCTCAAAGTCGATTCATTCCTAAAACTGAAGAAAACTTTAGGCATGATAAGTTATGGAAAACTTGGTTTAAGGGGAGATATGTAAGATTTAATCTAAACCAAGTTGTTAAATTAGTAGAGTCAGTATTGTCTGCTAGTCAAACATTTTGTGCTTGTGTGTAATCAACAAAGTCTGCTGATAGTGTTAGGCTGTTTAGTTAGGCAGCATACAAATATTTAAGTAATGTTCACACTTAATAATTGTCAGGATTCCAACCTATATAAGGGTTGATCTAATTTATTTTAATTAACTCAATTCAATACAAAGTAGTTTTTATAAATTGATTGTTGTTCACAAGGTGTCATTTCTACTGAATTCAGTCATGAATTTTGATTGTTATTTAAATTTGTAGGGTTATATGATCTGGGTTTCGTTTTTAATCGGTTTAGGGTTTTTTTTTTCTTGTATTGAGATTTCAGCTAAAACTTAGTTGTGAGTGTCTCAGTTTCGGGGATTTATTGTGACCTGTGATTTGGGTCGTGTTTGATTTTAATTTGGGACTGGATGCTGTCAATGGGATTTTGATGTCTTCTGGAATTCAGTTATGGGTGTTTCATTTCTCACTAGTGTGTGGTATATGATGTTTGTGTTGAAAAATTCTGGTTGGCTGAAGTTGTTCGATTTTTATTTCACATTTTAGTTGTTTTACAAGCATCTGTTATAGGTTATGTGCATTTATAAGAATATGTTTGTTCTATGTTTAGATTATTTTCACTTGTTTTCAACTTTTCATTCAGTGAAGTGATCTGTAACTAAAATTAGGTGGTGGGTATTTAAGTTTTCAGGACTGCAAAATTAGGTGTGCGTTTGAAGAATCATGTGATTCTAGCGTATTCGATTGACTGCTTTGTATCTCCATGTATGTGTTCTATTTTCTGAATTTCAGGTGTCATGCAAATGCAGAGTTGGGTGAAAATTCAAAATCAAATGCAAACACAGCGACTTGGAGATGATGGAACTCCTTTCTGGTTGCCTGTAGTTTTAGGTACTCCCTTGGTCAAGTAGGGGTGATGCACTCTCCACCTAGACAAATAACAGAAACTTTTATATAGCCAATGGCCATGCTATGACCTGATACTCAGATGCAGTGGTGGGGTATGTTGCTATTCATTGTAATCACTAAAATTGTTTATAGAGGTCAGTGTCATGTTGCCTTAAAGAGTTGGCAGCAGGGCAGCCCGGAATTCTTATAATTGTGATATTCTATGCCCAAGTATTGTAGTCTTTTTTTGTCTGTAAAGATTTAACTTATTCTTGTCTACTTTTGCGGTTGTTTTCTAGACCCAATATTTGTGGTCATTTCAAAATATTGCACTAGTCCCCACTTCTCTTCTATGTTTTTGCAGCTTACTGCCGTGGAGCCATGGGAATTTTGCTGGTCTATGATGTTACCGATGGATCATCCTTCAACATTAATTCCCATTCTCTTCCCTGTATTATTTAAAACTTAAGAGTGGCTAGGCATATTGAAATGTAGGTATTTTCAGTTAATAAGATCAAGTTTAACTAAATTTCATGGGAACTATAAATTTTAGGGTGCGTTTGGTACGGGGATGGGACATGACAACTTGGGACTGGACTGGACTGGACAGTTGTTCCGTATTGTGTTTGGAATGCCTGGGACAAAACTGTGGACTGTACTGTTATGCGTTAGGTATAGCTGTGACAGGACTGGATCAGAGGTTCAAATGACCAGAGTGCCCTCCTTATATATAATAATATATATTACAATATTATATATTAATATATAATAATATTAAAATGTAACATATTATTATATATATATATTATTATTATTTAATATACAATAATATATTATATATATAATAACAAGATATATAGATATATATAATATTAAATATTACTACATATAAAAAACATAATATATATATTATATAATGTATAATATATATATATATATTATATTGTAATATATATATTATATTATATATATATCCTATATATAATAATATAATATAATATATTAAATATTAAATATTATTATATATATAATATATATAAGATATATAATAATATAATATATATTATATATTATATATTATTATATATATAAGATAAATATATATATATATAATATTAAATATTATTGTATAGGTAATAATAATATTATATAGATAATAATATTTTATATTTTATATATTATTATATAATAATAATATATTATATATTATACATTATATATATACTATAATATATATATATATGATATTGATATTACATATATATTATATATATATAAGATATATATATATATATATTTATTTTTATTATATATATATATATATATTAATACATAATATATATATATATATATTTATATGATATATCAAACATTATTAATATATATATATGATATATTAAATATTATTATATATAGGATATATATTATTATATAATATATATTATATAATGTATAATATATATTATATATTAAAATAATATATATACATATATATATTATATATATATATTAATTTGATATATATAATAATATAATATATATAAGATATATATATTATTAAATATTATTATTATTATTATTATATATAAGATATATATATATATTATTTTATATATTATTATATATAATAAAATATTATATATTATATATTATATATATACTATAATATATATAAATATATATATATATATTTTATATTTATATTACATATATATTTTATATAATATATATATATAATAATAATGTTTGATATATCATATATATATATATATTATATTAATATATTATAAAATATATATATATATATATGATATATTAAATATTAAATATTATTATATATATAATAATATATTATTATACAATATATATAATATAATATAATATTATATATGTAATTATAATAATATATATATTATTGAAATATATATGTATATATATATAATACTTTGGAAATGATTGTAATTTTTTGAACATATGAAGGGTAAATTGGTCTTTTTGACACTTGTCCCATGCCATGGGACAAGTAGTCCCATGGTCTGAGGTGGGACATTTTTTCCTTATTTTTGTCTCACCTTGTCCCGTGCTGTCCATGCTATTGTCGTGCTAAACGTGGGACAAGAGGAAACTGTCACACGTTGTCATGTCCTTTACCACGTACCAAACGCACCCTTAAAGAAACCACAACTACATTTAAGGTAAAATAATTGATCTTTTACCATGCTTTTTTTTTTCTGGGTGTGGGGTTTTGACAGATCCTTGAGGCCCCTCCATTGCATGGTGAACTGAATTTGAGCATTATTATGGCATGTATCCATTTTTGTAATAAAATAGTTTCAGTCTTTTTCAATAAATACTCTAAATGGCCGTTTGGTATGGGGTGATCCTTACATAGGAATGAGAATCTGATAACATTCCCATATTTGGTAGAAGGTTTGGATTTTTTTAAACATGGGAAAGTGAATCCCATGGGAATCACATCACCCTTCAAGGGGGTAATGTGAAACCCATCCCAACAGGTGGGTTTCATATTACCCTCCATCTGATTCCCACCGTGAGACCCACCTTCATTAAAAAAAATTGTTTTTATTTTCTTTTCTTTTTCTCAGTTCTTCACGGTGCTAATGAAAATCAAAACCAAAAATCCCCAATTTTATTTTCTTACATTTTCTCACTACCCAAACACCAAATTTTCAGATTTCAAAACCTAATTTTCATAAACTAAACAATACCCAACATTATCAAACACCATCACCAACACAAAAAGAAAAAAATTGCAGGGGCTATGAAGATCTGGAGATGAAAACTAATTACAGCATAGGGCTTTGCCTCAAAATTCAAACCCGGTTCGTCGCCGCCTCGATGATGACGACGACGACGACGACGAGTGATGGTGAAGACGACGAGGAGTGATGACGACGAGGAGTGATGACGACGACGATCAAGAACCTGGTTGGAGGCGGCGACGACGGCGACGATGATGACGAGGAAGAGCTTCGATGATGATGACGACGATGCTCAAGAACACGGCCAGAGGCGGTGACGACAACGACTCTCAAGAACACGGCTGGAGGTGACGACGAGCGACAAGGACGACGACAACGACGGCGACTTTGAATGCATCTGAGTTTCCAAAGAAACCTAGATCTAGAGAGAAAGACAAAGGGAGAGAGATGGAAAAAAAAGCAATGAAATGGATCTGGTTTTTTTTTAACCATAACTTTGAAATTTTTTATTTAATTTTTTACTTTTTAATAATTAGAAAGAAAAAAATAACAAATTCCCATGTACAACCAAACACTGATACTTGATATTCCCAGGAATCCGATATAATATTCCCATACGTAACCAAACACATTTATATAAGTTTCCCAGGAATCACATTACCTTGTTTAACTTTCCCAGAAATCACATTATTTTGATTACCCCATACCAAACGGCCCCTAAATATATATGACTATGCATTTGCTTTCATCTTGACACCTTGTAGTCTTTTGAAGAGGATTTTCTTAAAGACAAGCTTTCGAGCCAACCAAATCTGACTTCAGAGACAGTTCATAAACTTCCATCGCATTATCACGTAAATTAGTTGAATTTACTATTAAGATGTTGATAATATTGTTGGTTGTAAATTAGTTGAATTTACTATTGGGATGTTGAAACTAAGACTTGTAAGTAGGCAATATAATGTCAAAAAATGTGAATAATTGATTGTTGTGACCACTTTACTGTATGAAATAAATTTTGTCGTAAATTTTCAATGTACAAGCTTATTGAGATTAATTCTTAATTTCATTTTCGAAATGAAAAGTTATCTCTAATTACGGTGCTTGTACAGATTTGAGCAAGTTATAAAATTACACTGCTTGTACAAATTTGAGCATCTAGAACTAGAATGGTATACAGATGTTTGAACTTGTTCAAAGCTTTTATTGTTAAACAATGCAATATACAAATCTGCTGCAACTACAACAAATTAGAAGAGAGAAATATCTCTAAATTGAGACACTGTTAGGAATTCCTTTGCCAGTCAATCCACCTTCACTTGTAAGATACAGCAATGTGTATGGCACGATCATTGGACCAAGGCGATTCTTCAGTGTCACGCCCTTGTTCATTGCTAAAATATTTTCCTCGATTTAGGCCATCTGCAGGGCTTGTCTTTCTTGCCACCATGACCCTCCTCGCGGAGCTCCCTCCACCAGCTTTGGAGTTCAGCATCCTTTTGATCAATTTTACTAGTCTTCCACCCATTTTTCAATGGCTGACCAAATCTCTAGCCCATCAACAGCAAACAGGTGGTCTTAAGATCTTCAGGGAGGGCTTACTCAGGAAATATCCAGTTTTGAACGCCATGTTCAGATGGTGTGTATACTTTGCTAACTGCACCTAACTGATATCCATCTTCACGAGGCAAGTTCTATTCAATCGCTAGTGGTTTCAAAGTCCTGTCATCTTTCAAGAAAAGGATAGTCCTAGACGCATAAATCCTTGTGGAAGTATCAGTACATAATCCTCCTCAGGTATGAACAGCTTGTTCTTCTTGATTGCCTATGGAATTATAGGCTCACTTATTCAGATTAGAATTCAGATCATTTTTTAATAGAATAGCATCAAAAGACTATTTGAGTACCTCATGATTTACAGTGAGTCCATCTAAGTTACTCTCAATGTGTTTTGCTGTTATTGTACAGTTCTGATCACCATACAATTTGCTATCTAGCTTGCTTGCTGGAGGGAATTCCTGCAACCATTTGGCAGTATCAATTCGTAAAGATCGAAAACCATTTATGCTCACTATAACCAAATCAAAAAATTTGACATTCAAAGTCAGAGGCTCACTTCAAGGGGATGGCGATGATGACAGGGTTTTTACTCCAGCCAGCATTTCTCTTGCAAACTCTTCATCACTTCTCCATGCAGATTCATCCTCTGCTCAAATTATGGAAACATTAGTATATAATATATAAATATATATAGAATTCAGAATTCACAAAAGTATTACAAAATGTCACTCAGATACGGTCTAAAGAACACTAGAAGAGGCTAAACCTTTAATCACTTGTGGCGTTGGAAATTCGAAAAACTTTTCGCCATCAATTCGTTAAATTTGCTTGAGTAATTCCAAGACACTGTGAGGAAGATCAGCCGCTCCTTCATAGAGTTTTAGTACATCTTGAAAGGAGTCGAATTCATTTGGGGTGCCGTCAATAGCTTCCAACGAAGATTTCAGGTATTGAAAGATGGATTTCAGAGCATAAGCAAGGAAATCTGACATCTTTAATTGACCAAATCGCTCATCCCGTGGAACGTATATGTTTAAGCTCATTATGAATGGCAAACTGCTGTCGCTCTGTCAGGATCTGAGAAGATAAATGACAAAGCATTAGAATGACAACGTCAACATTAGTGATATAAAATTTCAAATCATTGTCCAACCTGATTCTGTTGGTAGTAGGTCTGTTCTTTCTCTATGCGGATAAGAATACTCAGAAGACCCTCACGCTAGTAAGCATAGTCATAGACTGTCCCATTCCTGAAGCCAGCTCCTTCTCCATCTCTTCTCATGATCAGGAGCTCTTGTTCTCTGTAACGTCGTAGTGGCATTGGTGTGTCATTTGGAAGATATGTCTGCAAAAATATCATAAGTTTGCTCACTCTACAATTACCATTTTTGGAGATCAACTGTATAGTAGCAAATTTCTATCAAGTCATGTAATTGCCAACACCTCGAAAAGTGGATTTTCACTATCTTCTTGAAGATGATTACTTGCCTTGTTAGTGAAGAAAATGCGATCGTTCTTGTAACGTTCCACAGGGTACACTCAAGAGTTGCAAACAAAGTGAATCCGGCCATGAGCATTGAGGTAGAATTCAATTTGATGATTGTTTTGTATCATGAAGCCCCCTGGAACTCCAATCTTCTCATCCAAACCAAATGTAACTTTGAAATCCACTCTTCCAAATATGCTACAAACATGAATCAATCTCATTAAATAGTAAATACCAACACAGTAATTGACGAAGTGAAAGGTTATTTTGTTGAGCAAATGGAAAGGTTAATTCGTCGAATTTGACATGCCTGGATATATACACTCTTCCATCATTAGCTAGACATTTATACCCTTTATATCTAAGACTATATAACCCAAAAGAGTGCAGAGTTTTGACATATATTCCTGTTTATGTCTGTTATAAGGTATTAAGCATAGAAAACAAGTGCACCCAAATACTTTAAGGCTTGTGTAATTAGGTTTCACGGTGAATAGCTTTTCAAGAGGACTAAGGACTTTGAGAGCTGATGTAGAGAGCCTATTAAACAGAAATATTGAAGTAGAAAAGGCATCATCCCAGTATGAAGTTAGAATAGATGCTTGTGCAAGCATAGTGAGACCATGATCAACATTATCTCAATGTTTTCGCTCAACAACTCCGTTTTGTTCAGGTGTGTGAGGACAAGACAACTCATGATGAACTCCAATTTTCTCAAGAAAAGAAGTAATAGGTCTATATTCCCCTCCCCAGTCAGTTCTAAGAATCTTAAGTTTTATGTTAAATTGTAGCTCAACTTAACTCTTAAATTGGGTAAAAATTTGAAAAACTTCTAATTTTTTTTTCATAAAATATATCCAGGTATACCGGGAATAGACATCAACAGAAGAAACATAGTACTTGTACCCATTATTAGACATATCAGAGTGAACTAATTGAAAATGAGCATTGTATGTTGTGGTGGAATGAGGAAAGGACAATTTTTGGCTTTTGCCAAGTTGACAAGCAAGACAAAGTGTAAAATCTTCATTAATTATAATTGAAGGATTACATTTGTTGAGAACTGCTCTAACAGTCCTTTGCATAGGATGACCAAGTCTTTTGTGCCAAATATACAAAATATTGGATATAGGGA
Organism: Dipteronia sinensis; assembly: GCA_033220585.1. NCBI lineage: Eukaryota > Viridiplantae > Streptophyta > Magnoliopsida > Sapindales > Sapindaceae > Dipteronia > Dipteronia sinensis. The sequence continues at coordinate 6,440,674 of CM065642.1, forward strand.
AATTACAAACAGCTGCAACTGAGTTGAAACGAACCGGATTGTCGATTTCGATGACATTACTACTTAAAAATTGACTAAAGTTTGGTGTGTCTGAAACTGAGCTGGTATGAACTTGTGGAGAGAGTGGTTGGTGGTAATCGTGTGAAGGAGTTCTTGAGTGTTTGGAAAGATGGAGCTGATAAAGACCTTGATTAAGAATCCCAACCTTGCCCGAAACCTGATCCTTGACAAGACAAGAAAATGGGTGAAACTCAAAATAGACATTGTTGTCTTGAGCAAACTGTGATACACTAATCAAGTTCTTTGTAATATTAGGCACATGTAATAAATTATTCAAAACAAAGGTTCTGCTAGAATTTGTAAATAGAAAATGACCAATATGTTGAATGTCCAAACCTGCTCCATTGCCCATCTGTAGCTTTGAATTTCCATGATATATTGACCCAACATTGAGATTGCTAAAGGCACTTGTAACATGATTGGTTGCACCTGAGTCTGGAGACCATGTATTGTTGTCATTCATGCTATCTTGAGTAGCAACATTCGCAGATGGATAAAAACCTTGACTTCTAGAATTACCAGAACTTCCACCAGAAGTCCCAGAATTTCCACCAAAATTTCCAAAGCTTCTACCAGAGTTTCCACTAGAATTCGATTTACTTTGAAAACCGGTAAAGAAAGGATCAAACCTATGGTAGCATTTTCGCCTGGTATGTCCAAATTTTCCGCACAATTGACATTGAGGCTTGTTGTTGGACCAACCTCTACCACCATTACCTCTGCCTCTGCCTCTGCCTCTGCCGTTGCCTCTATTTCCTTGAAATTGTTGATTGTATGTGTACTGATTGGGTTTGAAATTCTGAGAACCAGCAACATTTTGTTTCTTCTGACCATTATTGAAGGCCAAATTAGCAGATGGTGTTGACCCATCTGGATTTAGGGAATAACTTTCTATTCTCTTTTCATGAGCAAGTAGGAGATCAGTAACTTCACTAACAGTATAAGGCTCAACTCTTGAAGTGACAGGTACAATCACAGATTCATATTCAGCACCCAATCCATTAGTAATGTTGGATACTTGATCCTCTTCAGAGAGAGAATGACCAACAGATGCTAGTGCATCAGATAATGACTTCATTTTAGACAGATATTCTCTCATTGTAAGGTTGTTCTTCTTCAACCTCCCAATATCCTGTTTATACTGAGAAACTCTTGCACTGGTTTGAGAGACAAACAGATCCATCAATGTTGACCAAATAGCACTAGCAGTATTACAACCCACTAGATCCGGTAAATAAGCATCAGAAATACTCCCTAATAGCCATGACACAATCAATTGATCCTGACGATTCCAGAAATCATGAGCAGGATTTGTTACCAGGTTTCCATCGGAGTTCATAGTTGTCTCTGGAGGACATATCGATTTTCCGTCGAGGAATCCCTGAAGTCCAAGGCCTTGGATTGCAGCGGTGACTTCTTGTTTCCACAATACGAAGTTATTGTCGTTAAGCTTGACCCCTATTGGCTGTTTGAGTATGGCCAATTGTTGAGCTAAAACAGAGGAGGATTGATGGTCGACGATGGCCGGTGTTGGTGTGACAGGAGGTGTCTTCATTTCTCTCGTCGAAGTAGAGGATGCATGATCTTCAGGCTCTGATACCATCAAGAGATTTGATGAATTCCAGAATCATATATTTCTGTGGAAAATTAAACAGTACAAAACCTAAGCTCTGAGAGAGCTTTTATACAATAGAGACACACTGCACACCCCTTCTAACTAAATTGTTACGGTGCGCATAACAATAAGGAATTTTCTATTTTGTATTTACAATTACAATTATCTACCCAGATACCATGTCATTCTTTTGACTTGTTGACTGACCAACAGCTTCAATAATAAACATCAACTCTTTTTAACAAGTCCAGATCTCACATCTTAAAGAAAAATAAAAAAGACAAGCAGAGAAAGAGATAGTTACCGTAGCTAACAGGAGCAGGAGCAGGAGCAGGAGCAGGAGCAGGAGGAGCAATAGGAACAAGCCTCTTAACAGGAGCAAGTGAAACAAGCCACTCAACCGCGACTTTAGCTACATCGCGTCGTACTCCAATATCAGAATTCAATCTGCTGTAACAGTAATACACACCACTGCCCGCGGCATACACACCACTGCCCATGGGTGTAACACCTTTAAATGTGTAAGCAAGTGACGCAAAAATCCACCTTGAAGTAGCCTCCAAGGCTGCAACCTGGCCACTCTGTCCAACTCTGGTGGTAGGGCTTATGACTAGCAAACCAGTTTTGCAGTAGATTGCAAAGTCCTCACAGTTGTTCTTGAACACATCATATTCACCAAAGCCATTCTCGAGGAGGATATTGGCGCGATGGAGGGCGGCTCCTGGTGGGTCAGAAGTGGCAATTGTACATGTACCTCCACGAACTTTGGCAATAAAGTAAGCCGGTGAGACTCCATACTCGAAGCGGTTGAGTTCGCCACCAGAAAGAAAACAGTCGATGCAAGATATAATGACAGTACCATTATTGAAAATTGAGTTATGATCACCACATTGAGGGCATGGAACATCTGTAGTTTTAGGATCAGGAAGACATGAGCTTATGATAACGTTGCTGTTCTCCTGGCCTGCAGGCCCCTGATTGAAATGAATAACCTTCCCGTCGTCAACATATATCCCGTGATGAGCATAGATGAAGATCTGCCGCCAACAATAGATGTGATCTCCAAGCTTCAGCTCCTGTCTATCAATCTTGTTAGACAGCAGCCCCATAATGTCTTCGCTTTCTTGTTTCTCTGTGAGAAATGAGATGGAAAAACAATGAAAACATGATTAGTACTTCATACAAAAACAATAAATAAGATTTTTCATCAGAATCTTTCACTACACAAACATACTCACATTTTTAAGAAATCAAATATTTGATTCCCTTACATTTTCATTCATGATTTGTAAACATGCTTTAAGCGTATAGATACTTTAACATGTTTAAAGTCTTTAACTAGCTAGATATACCTTAATTATTGTTGAACAATAGGACATACTTTAGAGTTTTTTTTGGTCAATAATTATTTCCGACTCATTTTAGTGGCTGGGATTGGTGTTTTAAGATTGGAAAGAAAGAAAGAATGAGCTGGGAAATTTGATAAGAATCAGAGCTAAAACATTACTTGAACACTCATTAATACTCCAACAGATCATCAACAAATACATAACAAATTAGAGAATTCAATAGACTCCTAGAAAATAATTAATTTGACTTGAAAAAAGAAACACATTAACGACTGTTGAAAACAAAATTGTGACTGACACATAAAAAGACTTCTTGAAGACAATAAACACATTTACTTCATTCCAGATTAGTTATGACTTCTTCTTTGACTAAATTTTGAACTCACAAGCAACTAAATACTCTTTTTGGCTATTAAATTTTGATCGCAACGAGTGCATTCCACTGCATCCAAGATTTTTCCCTTTCAGTATACTACTAATACAGTTCTTCAATTTCGTACACTTGATCATAGTTATAAATCCTTTCCCAGAACTTAAAATATGACACTCAATTCCTAGAGGTTTAACTGAAATACCTTCACACTACATTAATTTAAAAATTGGACAGAATCCCTTCTAAAAATTGTCAAAAAAAAAAAAAAAACCTTGTATAGGCGAGTTCTACTTTTTTAAAATCTAAAACCCTTTGGATACAAATCTAAAAATTACCAAATGTTATGAAACTAGACATGAATGGCAGACTACATACAAAATTTCAGATGTTTTCAAGATCATTTGCTCAGCCAAATAGATTTGAAAATCCTTAAAAATTGAATCATTGAAGTTTTCCAATGATTTTCACAAGTATGTATATTCTCATATTAAAAGATTTCAGTCTACAAAATAGTGAAACATACATGACTTACCAACACTAGCAGAACTCCTCTTCAAAGAATACCATGGTGGCCGCCTGAGAAAACAAAAGAAAAAAGAATATATATATAGTTGACTGATTTTCTTATGAACACTTAGAAGGAACGTTTCCAAAAAATGAAGTCAGTTTTTCACAGGCGCTGGAAGAGAGGTGCGCTGGAAAGAATATAAAGTCATTTTGTTTTTGTTGGTTCTTTATGGCCGACCAATAAGATGTTCCTTTTTTTTTTCCACACACCAATAAAAGAGTCCATTTTTGCTCACGCGCCCCTGAATGAGGTGAACATTATCCCTCCCAAAAACATGACATGTAGCTATAGAGGGGTAAAATTGTCTAAAAAGATAACAGAATTTTAATAAATTTATCCCTCTATAGACACATGTTATGTTTTTAAAAGGAAGGTAATACTCATCTCCCTTGAAGGGAGTGAGCAGAAGTGAACTCCCAATAAAATCCGCAGTTGCTTTATTTCTGTTGAGTCTTTAGAAAAAAGCAAATAGATTTCAATTATAGTATCCAATGTATTTTCTTTGAAAGTGTAATGATAAAACAGTCTATAAAGTGCCCTTAAAATTACTTAATAGATAAGTTAGGGATAGGTGTGGGGTCAATGGGGAGGGGAGGGTCCCTCCACCGCACCTCCCTCAAATCCTGTATGGGGGATGAGGTGGGGGTGTTTTGGGGGAGGATCCCCCCACCCCCACCCCCACTCCAAACCCTATTCTCTTATTTATTTTCATTTCCAATTTCAAAATTTCAATTTATAATCCGAAAATCGTAATTTAAAATTTGGAAACTGGTTATTCCTATTTCTAGTTTGACTCTGTTAAAATATTTAATCCAAAAAACAATTAAAATATTTATTCTAAAATATATAATTGGTTTAAAGAAATCTAAAATAAATACAAATGCTTATGTTAATTACGCAATAAAAGGAAAAACAAATTAGATACATTAATATTACAATATATTAGTTTTTTTTAATTGTTTATGTTTTAGATATAAATAAAAATAAAAATATTATATATATATATATATTGGGGGAAATATGGGAATGGGTTTGGAGGGTGTCCCCCCCAAACCTCTCCCATTTACAAAATGGGGGCCAAGTTTGCCCTCACCCTAACCACCAAAACCTATTTGGGGGCAAAATTTGTCCCTAAAACCCCATGAAGGCCCGTGGGGGATATAGCCTCATGGGGAAACACGAATCCTTAAGATAACTTTTCATAATAGTAACAAATAAGGGATTGTATAATAATTTTAAGAAATTATTTATTTTAAATTCTAATAGTGAGACCGTCCCATTAAAGATTTTCTTAGGAAGAAGAAGCATAGATGAAGGCAGTGGCGTTGGAAAATGTCACTCAAGTGATACGGTCTAATGATCAGCAGAAGATGCTATACCTAAATCACTTGTGGCATTGGAAACTCAAAGAACTTTTCGCCATCAATTCGATAAATTTGCTTGAGTAATTCTAAGGGAAAGTTTTTTATAATACATTATAATAAGACACTGTCTTTAAAGGAGTCAATTCATTTGGGGTGCCCTCAGGTAATGAAAGATGGATTTTAGAGTGTAAGCAAGGAAATCTGACATCTTCAATTGACCAAATTGTTCATCTTGTGGAACGTATATATTTAAGCTCATTAGGAATGGCAAACTGCTGTCGTGTTGTCAGGATATGTGAAGATAAATGAGAAAGCATTACAATGACAATGTCAACATTAATGATATAAAATTTCAAATAATTGTCCAACCTGATTCAGTTGGTGGTAGATCTGTTCTTGCTCTACGCGGATAAGGATACTCAGCAGACACTCTGAGAATCCGGCGCTTGTATTTCGGATCCATGTCAGGATTTCCTAAATTGTTGTAGTAAGCATAGTCATAGACTCCGTCCCATTCCTGAAAGCCTCCTTATCCATCTCCTCTCAAGATGGCATTGGTGTTTCATTTGGAAGATATGTCTGCACAAATATCATAAGTTTACTCACTCTACAATTACCATTTTTGGAGATCAACTGTATAGTAGCAAATTTCTATCAAGTCATGTGATTGTCAACAACCAAAAAACAACCAAAAAACGTGGATTTTCACTATCTTCTTGAAGATGATTACTTGCCTTGTTAGTGAAGAAAAAGCGATCGTTCTGTAACGTTCCACAGGGTAGACCCAAGAGTTGCAAACAAAGCGGATCAGGCTAGGAGTATTGAGGTAGAATTCACTTTGATGATAGTTTTGTATCATGAAGCCCCCTGGAACTCCAATCTTCTCATCCAGACCAATGTAACTTTGAAATCCGCTCTTCCAAATATGCTACAAACGTGAATCAATCTCATTAAGTAGCAAATACCAACATGGTAATTGATGAAGTGAAAGCAATAAAATAGTCAAATACACCACCAAAACTTGCTCCAAAGGTACAATTTTTTTTAATGATAATCAAAACAAACAATATAAGTCATCGGATCCTTCCTTAAATTGAGAAAACAAAACTTATGTCCACTCCTGGAAATCTCGAAATTTATCTAGAAAGACAATATTGAGTTATTAGCAAATCCTAATAGAGGTTTCCTAAATAAACGTAACAGAACAAATCTTATTCAAAAAGGAAATTTCCACTAAAAGTTATTAGGATTTGACCTCAAAGGGAATATACTGTAAAAACGAAGGCCAAAACAATTAAATTTGGGAAAACAGCAGCGCATCATGAGCACCTTGGTGACAAATGTAGAGCTCACGATTTTAATGATGTATAACTAGTTCAAAACGAACATCATTTGCCCCTTCAAGTAAAATCGGAAATTATAAGAAAAAGATAATACTGTTTTTGAGTATCTCAACAGTTCTAACAACAATATTAACCAATTGGTTACTGGGTGTTTATTTTAAAATCTATAACAGTACCCTTAAATTTTCTTTACATTCTTTTTTTTACTTATGTTGACAAATACCTTTGTTATTTTATGCCTTTCTTCACGTGGATAAAATTTTAATTTCATGACATGTAAAATTGGTTACGCCCAATCTTTGAAAAAAAAAAAAAATTATAGCTACGCCACAAGATTTAGGGATTAGTGTAAATTGTTCATAGATTCCTTGTCATCACTAAAATTGTTCATAGATTCCTAGGTGCTTTATTTCGATAGAGGTCAGTGTCATGTTGACTTAAAGAGGCTGTATGAGTTGCACAGTAGCATAGAACACTCTAGAGCACATTTTTGGCATTAAAATAGCATGATTGCCTGAGATTTTGGCAGCAGGGCAGCCTGGAATTCTTATAATTGTGATATTCTATGCCCAAGTATTGCATTCTTTTTTTTGTGTGTAAAGATTTAACTTATTCTTGTCTACTTTTGCGGTCGTTTTCTAGACCCAATATTTGTGGTTCATTTCAAAATATTGCACTAGTCCCCACTTCTCTTCTATGTTTTTGCAGCTTACTACCATGGAGCCATGGGAATTTTGCTGGTCTGTGATGTTACCGATGAATCATCTTCAACATTAATTCCCATTCTCTTCCCTGTATTATTTAAAACTTAAGAGTGGGTAGGCATATTGAAATGTAGGTATTTTCAGTTAATAAGATCAAGTTTAACTAAATTTCATGGGAACTATAAATTTTAAAGAAACCACAACTATATTTTAAGGTACAATAATTGATCTTTTACCATGCTTTTTTGGGGGGCGGGGTTTGACAGATCCTTGAGGCCCCTCCATTGCATGGTGAACTGAATTTGAGCATTATTATGGCATGTATCCATTTTTGTAATAAAATAGTTTCAGTCTTTTTCAGTAAATACTATAAATATATATATATGACTATGCATTTGCTTTCATCTTGACACCTTGTAGTCTTTTGAAGAGGATTTTCTTAAAGACAAGCTCTCGAGCCAACCGAATATGACTTTAGAGACAGTTCATAAACTTCCATCGCATTCTCATGTAAATTAGTTGAATTTACTATTAAGATGTTGATAATATTGTTGGTTGTAAATTAGTTGAATTTACTATTGGGATATTGAAACTAAGACTTGTAAGTAGGCAATATAATGTCAAAAAATGTGAATAATTTGATTGTTGTGACCACTTTACTATATGAAATTATTTTTGTCATAAATTTTCAACGTACAAGCTTATTGAGATTAATTCTTAATTTCATTTTCGAAATGAAAAGTTATCTCTAATTACGGTGCTTGTACAGATTTGAGCAAGTTATAAAATTACACTGCTTGTACAAATTTGAGCATCTAGAACTAGAATGGTATACAGATGCTTGAACTTGTTCAAAGCTTTTATTGTTAAACAATGCAATATACAAATCTGCTGCAACTACAACAAATTAGAAGAGAGAAATATCTCTAAATTGAGACACTGTTGGGAATTCCTTTGCCAGTCAGTCCACCTTCACTTGTAAGATACAGCAATGTGTATGGCACGATCATTGGACCAACGCGGTTCTTCAGTGTCACGCCCTTGTTCATTGCTAAAATATTTTCCTCGATTTAGGCCATCTGCAGGGCTTGTCTTTCTTGCCACCATGACCCTCCTCGCGGAGCTCCCTCCACCAGCTTTGGAGTTCAGCATCCTTTTGATCAATTTTACTAGTCTTCCACCCATTTTTTAATGGCTGACCAAATCTCTAGCCCATCAACAGCAAACAGGTGGTCTTAAGATCTTCAGGGAGGGCTTACTCAGGAAATATCCAGTTTTGAATGCCATGTTCAGATAGTGTGTATACTTTGCTAACTGCACCTAACTGATCTCCATCTTCACGAGGCAAGTTCAATTCAATAACTAGTGGTTTCAAAGTCCCGTCATCTTTCAAAAAAAGGATAATCCTGGACGTGTAAGTCTTTGTGGAAGTATCAGTACTGTTAGGGATGTATCGGCTTAGGGAATACGCACAATCAAATCACACAAGCAAAAGAAGAATAAGAGACACGAGATTTTACGTGGTTCAGCTTAAGCCTACGTCCACGGAGCGCACCTGCACTCAACTTCCATTATGAAATCGGTGTTTACAATAGTGAAGCACTATCTCTCTCCTTACGGCTCTCAATATTCTTTTCTCTCTTCTCTATGCAGCACACCCTACACATAAGAATTACATGAGTATTTATAATAGGTCTAGTCTAAAGCTAGTAGGAATCCTTTCCTAAATAAAACTATAAAATACTCCTAAGTAGAATAGAGAACCAATCCTAAACATAATAGGATTCAGGCTTCACAACCCAACAATCTCCCACTTGAAGACTGAAACTAGAGTAGACTTCTTCTTCCATCTTCGATGACTAGTGGATAGGTGCGGTGCGCTCATCCTCCTCCGTCTTCAACCTTGAAGACCTACTGAAGCTGCGCACAGCTCCAGTTTCTCTGTAGTGACTGGCTTGGTAAACATGTCAGCTGGATTCTTACTCCCTGCGATCTTTACTAACTTCAATACTCCTTCTTCGATTAACGATCGAATAAAGTGGTAGCGCATATCTATATGCTTGGTCCTAGAATGGAATGCCTAATTCTTGGCCAAGTGTATCGCACTCTGACTATCACTGTGCAACACATTTATCACTTGCTCGAATCCCAACTCTGCTAACAACCATTGTAACCATATAAGCTCCTTGCTAGCTTCTGTCACAGCCACATACTCTGCTTCAGTTGTAGATATCGTCACTATCTTCTGCAACTGAGAAACCCAACTAATAGCGGTACCCCCCATTGTGAACACATAACCGGTGGTGCTCCTTCTGCTAGCCACCTCTCCAGCAAAATCAGAATCCACATAACCTTCCAGCTTGAGTTCATCTCTCTTGAAGGTTAGACACTTTTCTATCGTACCCTGCAGGTACCTTAGGATCCACTTCACTGCTTCCCAGTGTTGTTTGCTTGGATTAGACATGTATCTGCTCACAACTCCCACTGCATGGGAAATATCTGGTCTCGTGCAAACCATGGCATACATCAGACTTCCAATGGCTGAGGCATATGGTACTCTAGCCATGAAGTCTTTTTCTTCATCCGTCTCTGGACACTGCTCCTTGGACAATCTGAAGTGACTAGCTAATGGTGTTCTGACTGGCTTTGCATCGCTCATGTTGAATCTTTGTAACACCTTGCAAATGTACTCTGCCTGAGATAGCTGCAAAATACCCATCTGTTGAATTTACTATTAAGATGTTGATAATATTGTTGGTTGTAAATTAGTTGAATTTACTATTGGGATGTTGAAACTAAGACTTGTAAGTAGGCAATATAATGTCAAAAAATGTGAATAATTTGATTGTTGTGACCACTTTACTATATGAAATTATTTTTGTCATAAATTTTCAACGTACAAGCTTATTGAGATTAATTCTTAATTTCATTTTCGAAATGAAAAGTTATCTCTAATTACGGTGCTTGTACAGATTTGAGCAAGTTATAAAATTACACTGCTTGTACAAATTTGAGCATCTAGAACTAGAATGGTATACAGATGCTTGAACTTGTTCAAAGCTTTTATTGTTAAACAATGCAATATACAAATCTGCTGCAACTACAACAAATTAGAAGAGAGAAATATCTCTAAATTGAGACACTGTTGGGAATTCCTTTGCCAGTCAGTCCACCTTCACTTGTAAGATACAGCAATGTGTATGGCACGATCATTGGACCAACGCGGTTCTTCAGTGTCACGCCCTTGTTCATTGCTAAAATATTTTCCTCGATTTAGGCCATCTGCAGGGCTTGTCTTTCTTGCCACCATGACCCTCCTGGCGGAGCTCCTTCCACCAGCGTTGGAGTTCAGCATCCTTTTGATCAATTTTGTCGCTCTTGTAGTAGAAGGAAGCACTAGTCTTCCACCCATTTTTTAATGGCTGACCAAATCTCTAGCCCATCAACAGCAAACAGTTGGTCTTAAGATCTTCAGGGAGGGCTTGCTCAGGAAATATCCAGTTTTGAATGCCATGTTCAGATAGTGTGTATACTTTGCTAACTGCACCTAACTGATCTCCATCTTCACGAGGCAAGTTCAATTCAATAACTAGTGGTTTCAAAGTCCCGTCATCTTTCAAAAAAAGGATAATCCTGGACGTGTAAGTCTTTGTGGAAGTATCAGTACGTAATCCTCCTCAGGTATGAACAGCTTGTTCTTCTTGATTGCCTATGGAATTATATGCTCACTTATTCAGATTAGAATTCAGATCATTTTTTAATAGAATAGCATCAAAAGACTATTTGAGTACCTCATGATTTACAGTGAGTCCATCTAAGTTACTCTCAATGTGTTTTGCTGTTATTGTACAGTTCTGATCACCATACAATTTGCTATCTAGCTTGCTTGCTGGAGGGAATTCCTGCAACCATTTAGCAGTATCAATTCGTAAAGATCGAAAACCATTTATGCTCACTGTAACAAATCAAAAAAATTCGACATTCAAAGTCAGAGGCTCACTTCAAGACGGCGATGATGACAGGGTTTTTACTCCACCCAGCATTTCTCTTGCAAACTCTTCATCACTTCTCCATTTAGATTCATCCTCTGCTTAAATTATGGAAACATCAAATAGTATATAATATATATATATATATAAAATTCAGAATTCACAAAAGTATTACAAAGTGTCACTCAAATACAGTCTAAAGAACACCAGAAGAGGCTATACCTGTAATCACTTGTGGCGTTGGAAATTCGAAAAACTTTTCGCCATCAATTCGTTAAATTTACTTTAGCAATTCTAAGACACTGTGAGGAAGATCAACCCCTCCTTCATAGAGTTTTAGTACATCTTGAAAGGAGTCGAATTCATTTGGGGTGCCGTCAATAGCTTCCAACGAAGATTTCAAGTACTGAAAGATGGATTTCAGAGCATAAGCAAGGAAATCGGACATCTTCAATTGACCAAATCGCTCATCTCGTGGAACGTATATGTTTTAGCTCATTAGGAATGGTAAACTGCTGTCACACTGTCAGAATCTGTGAAGATAAATGACAAAGCATTAGAATGACAATGTCAACATTAGTGATATAAAATTTCAAATCATTGTCCAACTTGATTCTATTGGTAGTAGGTCTGTTCTTTCTCTACGCGGATAAGAATACTCAAAAGACGCTCGTGCTTGTAAGCATAGTCATATAGACTGTCCCATTGCTGAATCCAGCTCCTTCTCCATCTCTTCTCACGATCAGGAGCTCTTGTTCTCTGTAACGATGTAGTGGCATTGGTGTTTCATTTGGAAGATATGTCTGCACAAATATCATAAGTTTGCTCACTCTACAATTACCATTTTTTGAGATCAACTGTATAGTAGCAAATTTCTATCATGTCATGTAATTGCCAACACCCCTAAAAGTGGATTTTCACTATCTTCTTGAAGATGATTACTTGCCTTGTTAGTGAAGAAAACACGATCGTTCTTGTAACGTTCCACAGGGTACACTCAAGAGTTGCAAACAAAGTGGATCCGGCCATGAATATTGAGGTAGAATTCAATTTGATGATTGTTTTGTATCATGAAGCCCCCTGGAACTCCAATCTTCTCATCCAAACCAAATGTAACTTTGAAATCCACTCTTCCAAATATGCTACAAACATGAATCAATCTCATTAAGTAGCAAATACCAACACTGTAATTGACGAAGTGAAAGGTTATTTTGTTGAGCAAATGGAAAGGTTGATTCATCAAATTTGACATGCCTGGATATATACACTCTTCCATCATTAGCTAGACATTTATACCCTTTATATCTAAGACTATAACCCAAAAGAGTGCAGAGTTTTGACATATATTCCTGTTTATGTCTGTTATAAGGTATTAAGCATGGAAAACAAGTGCACCAAAATACTTTTAAGGCTTGTGTAATCAGGTTTCACGGTGAATAGCTTTTCAAGAGGACTAAGGCCTTTGAGAGCTGATGTAGAGAGCCTATTAAACAGAAATATTGAAGTAGAAAAGGCATCATCCCAGTATGAAGTTAGAATAGATGCTTGAGCAAGCATAGTGAGACCATGATCAACATTATCTCTATGTTTTCACTCAACAAGTCCGTTTTGTTCTGGTGTGTGAGGACAAGACAACTCATGATGAACTCCAATTTTCTCAAGAAAAGAAGTAATAGGTCTATATTTCCCTCCCCGGTCAATTATAAGAATCTTAAGTTTTGTGTTAAATTGTAGGTCAACTTGACTCTTAAATTGGATAAAAATTTAAAAAACGTCGAATTTCTTTTTCATAAAATATATCCATAGGTATACCGGGAATAGACATCAATAAAAGAAACATAGTACTTGTACCCATTATTAAACACATCGGAGTGAACTAATTGAAAATGAGCATTGTATGTTGTGGTGGAATGAGGAAAGGGCAATGTTTGGCTTTTGCCAAGTTGACAAGCATGACAAAATGTTCAATCTTCATTAATTGTAATTGAAGGATTACATTTGTTGAGAACTGCTCTAACAGTCCTTTGCATAGGATGACCAAGTCTTTGGTGCCAAATATCCAAAGCATTGGCTTTAGGGAAATTACAAACAGCAGCAACTAAGTTGAAACAAACCAGATTGTCGATTTGGATGACATTACTACTTAAAAATTGACTAAAGTTTGGTGTGTCTGAAACTGAGCTGGTATGAACTTGTGGAGAGAGTGGTTGGTGGTAATCGTGTGAAGGAGTTCTTGAGTGTTTGGACAGATGGAGCTGATAAAGACCTTGATTAAGAATCCCAACCTTGCCTGAAACCTGATCCTTGACAAGACAAGAAAATGGGTGAAACTCAAAATAGACATTGTTGTCTTGAGCAAACTGTGATACACTAATCAAGTTCTTTGTAATATTAGGCACACGTAATAAATTATTCAAAACAGAGGTTCTGCTAGAATTTGTAAATAGAAAATGACCAATATGGTAAATGTCCAAACCTGCTCCATTGCCCATCTGTAGCTTTGAATTTCCATGATATATTGAGCCAACATTGAGATTGCTAAAGGCACTTGTAACATGATTGGTTGCACCTGAGTCTGGAGACCATGTATTGTTGTCATTCATGCTATCTTGAGTAGCAACATTCGCAGATGGATAAAAACCTTGACTTCTAGAATTACCAGAACTTCCACCAGAAGTCCCAGAATTTCCACCAAAATTTCCAAAGCTTCTACCATAGTTTCCACTAGAATTCGATTTACTTTGAAAATCGGTAAAGAAAGGATCGGACCTATGGTAGCATTTTCGCCTGGTATGTCCAAATTTTCCACACAATTGACATTGAGGCTTGTTGTTGGACCAACCTCTACCACCATTACCTCTGCCTCTGCCTCTGCCTCTGCCGTTGCCTCTATTTCCTTGAAATTGTTGATTGTATGTGTACTGATTGGGTTTGAAATTCTGAGAACCAGCAACATTTTGTTTCTTCTGACCATTATTGAAGGCCAAATTAGCAGATGGTGTTGACCCATCTGGATTTAGGGAACAACTTTCTATTCTCTTTTCATGAGCAAGTAGGAGATCAGTAACTTCACTAACAGTATAAGGATCAACTTTTGTAGTGACATGTACAATCACAGATTCATATTCAGCACCCAATCCATTAAAAATGTTGGATACTTGATCCTCTTCAGAGAGAGAATGACCAACAGATGCTAGTGCATCAGATAATGACTTCATTTTAGACAAATACTCTCTCATTGTAAGGTTGTTCTTCTTCAACCTCCCAATATCCTGTTTATACTGAGAAACTCTTGCATGGGTTTGAGAGACAAAAAGATCCATCAATGTTGACCAAATATCATTAGCAGTATTACAATCAACTAGATCCAGTAAATAAGCATAAGAAATACTCCCTAATAGCCATGACACAATCAATTGATCCTGACGAATCCAGAAATCATGAGCAGGATTTGTTACCTGGTTTCCATCAGAGTTCATAGTTGTCTCTGGAGGACATATCGATTTTCCGTCGAGGAATCCCTGAAGTCCAAGGCCTTGGATTGCAGCGGTGACTTCTTGTTTCCACAATACGAAGTTATTGTCGTTAAGCTTGACCCCTATTGGCTGTTTGAGTATGGCCAATTGTTGAGCTAAAACAGAGGAGGATTGATGGTCGACGATGACCGGTGTTGGTGTGACAGAAGGTGTCATCATTTCTCTCGTCGAAGTAGAGGATGCATGATCTTCAGGCTCTGGTACCATCATGAGGTTATAAGAATTTAAGAATCATTGTATTTGACTGTATTATCATTAATATAAACCTGTGTTTAGTGATACACTGTTTTATATCGTATTAAGTTATTCTTATATGATTTTTTTTGTATTTTATTATATTATATTTTTCAAAAAATACTTAATAATTAATTTTAATTATCCTTACTATGAATAAATCAATAAATATTTTTATATAAAAAATCAATATATATTTATTTTAATTGAAACAAAAAATTTAAATAAAATTTTCCTATGTATTTTGAAATTATAAAAAAAATATTAACAACATAACATATATTTTATCAATTTTTTATATTCATTGAAAAAAAAATATTTTCTAATACAATTCAACCTAATACCATCAAATATAATGTATTAGTTACTACGGTGTTTTTTGTAACAGACAGTTAAAATGTATTGAAATAATACGCCAAACAAACGAGGCATTTTACAATAGAGACACATTGTACACCCCTGCTAACTAAATTGTTACTGTATGTATAACAATAAATAATTTACTATTTTGTATTTACAATTACAATTATCTACCCAGCTTCCATGTCATTCTTTTGACTTGTTGACTGACCAACAGCTTCAATAATAAACATCAACTCTTTTTAACAAGTCCAGATCTCACATCTTAAAGAAAAATAAAAAAGACGAACATAGAAAGAGAGAAAGAGATAGTTACCGTAGCTAATAGGAGCAGGAACAGGAGCAGGAGGAACAAGCCTCTCAACAGGAGCAGGAGCAGGAGGAGCAGTAGGAACAAGCCTCTTAACAGGAGCAGGCGGAACAAGTCTCTCAACTGCGACTTTAGCTACATCGCTTCGTACTCCAATATCAGAATTCAATCTGCTGTAACAGTAATACACACCACTGCCCACGGCTGTAGCACACACACCGCTGCCCACGGCCGTAACACCTTTAAATTTGTTAGCAAGTGAAGAGAAAATCCAGCTTGAAGTAGCCCCCAAGGCTGCAACCTGGCCACTCTGGCCAACTCTGGTGCTAGAGCTTATGACTAGCAAACCAGTTCTGCAGTAGATTGCAAAGTCCTCACGGTTGTTCTTGAACACATCATAGTCACCAAAGCCCTTCTCGAGGAGGATATTGGCACGATGGAGGACGTCTCTTGGTGGGTCAGAAGTGGCAAGTGTACATGTCCCTCCACGCACATCGGCAAGAAAGTAAGCCCGTGAGACTCCATACTCGAAGAGGTTGAGTTTGCCACCAGAAAGAAAACAGTCAATGCAAGATAGAATGACACCATTATTGAAACTTGAGTTATGATCACCACATCGTGGGCATGGAACATCTGAAATTTTAGGATCAGGAAGAGACGAGCTTATGAGAACCCTGCCCTTCTCCTTGCCTGCAGGTCCCTGAGTGAAATGAATCACCAGGCTGGCGCCAACGTATATCCCATGATGAGCATAGATGAAGGCCTTCCGCCAACAATATATGTGATCTCCAGGCTTCAGCTCCTGTCTATCAATCTTGTTAGACAGCAGCCCCATAATGTCTTCGCTTTCTTGTTTCTCTGTTGAATTTGAGACCTGAGAAATGAGAAGGAAAAACAGTGAAAACATGATTAATACTTCATACAACAACAATAAATAAGAATTGTCATTGTAATATTTCACTACACAAACATGCTCACATTTTTAAGAAATCAAATATTTGATTGCCTTACATTTTTATTCATGATCAGTAAACACGCTCTAAGCATATAGATACTTTAACATGTTTAAAGCTTCTAACTAGCTAGATATACTTTAATTATTATTGAACAATCAGACAGACTTTAGAGTTTTTTTTTTCAATAATTATTTAAGGCTCATTTTAGTGGCTGGGATTGGTGTTTTAAGATTAGAAAGAAAGAAAGAGCTGGGAAATTTGATAAGAATCTGAGCTGAAACATTACTTGAACACTCATTAATACTCCAACAGATCATCAACAATACATCACAAATATATATATAGAGAGAGAGAGAGAGGATTGAATAGACTCACAGAAAATAATAAATTTGATTTGAAAAAAGAAACACATTAATGACTCTTGAAAACAAAACTGTGACATTTGAAATCAATAAACACAATTACTTCATTCAAGGTTAGTTATGACTTCTTCTTTGACTAAATTTTGAACTAACAAACAACTAAATACATTTTTTGGCTATTAAATTTTGATCACAACGAGTGCATTCCACTGCTTCTAAGATTTTTCCCTTTCAGTGAACTACTATACAGTTCTTCAATTTCGTACACTTGATCATAATTATAAATCTTTTACTAGAACTTAAAATATGTCACACTCAATTCCTTGAAGTTTAATTGAAATACCTTCACACCTCATTAATTTAAAAATTGGGCAGAATCCATTCTAAAAATTGTCAAAAAAAAATCATATATAGGCCACTTCTACTTTTTTAAAATCTAAAACACTTTGGATACAAATCTAAAAATTACCAAATTTTATGAAACTAGACATGAATGGCAGACTACATACAAAATTTCAGATGTTTTCAAGATCATTTGCTATTCCAAACAGATTTGAAAATCCTTTAAAAATTGAATCATTGAAGTTTTCCGGTAAAATAAAAATTTCAATTAACTTTCACATGTATGTATATTCTCATATTAAAAGATTTCGGTCTATAAAGTAGTGAAATATACTCGACTTACCAACACTAGCAGAACTCCTCTTCAGAGGTGGCCGCCTGATTTTCTTATGAACACTTAGAACAGGTTCGGGAACATTTCCAAAATATAAAGTCAGTTTTTCTGGAACAGAGGTGCGCTGGAAAGAAGTTGCTTTAATTCTGTTGACTCTTTAAAAAAGAGCGAATAGATTCAATTATAGCACTCATTATATTTTTTTATTTTTTGAAAAGAAATGATAAGTAGGCCTTTAAAGTGTGTAAAGTAAAATTACTTAGTAGATAAGTTTCATAATAGTAATAAAAAAGGGACTGTATAGTAATTTTTTAAAAATATTTTTATTTTAAATTCTAACATAGTAGATTTTCGTTTATAGCCCTCAAAAGTTCCTAAATTACATTGACAAATAGACGTAAGATAACCAAAATAAGGATAAAATTGTCATTTTAATGATCACAATAAGGATTGTTTACAAATTTGCTATTTACGTACTTTTTAATTAACATAAAAAAAAAATCGATTAAAAAAGCGGTGCAGAGATAATGCTAGCTAACAAAAGATAAATATAAACAAAGATTATCAGAGGTCATTCTCACTTCCAAATAAAAACAAGAGAACGCTCATTTGCTCAAAGGCTCTCTCTACAGGTTAATATTCTGCTTTTTGGTACAATAATATAAGGGTTTGTTTCTATGTTTATTGGATGCTTTTTTTATTCATTTTTTTTTGTATATTTTACTTTTATATGAGCATATTTTGGATTGATTAACGCTTTGAATACAAGTTTTTTGTTTTGCAATTTTTTTTTATGATTTCTAGATTTCAATACCAAATTTTGAATTTTCGCACTACTAGTAGTTGAAGCATATGCTTGGTTTAAGGTTTGCATCTTGGTTGGATTTCTCAAGAAGCGTGTTTCGTTGTTCAATTGAGCTCTTTGTTTGTTGATTGAATTGGGTTGCTGTTATAGTTATTTGTTTTGTGTGGGGTTTTCAGTCGATTAGTTCGTGCAAGACTTCAATTTCATATTCTAATATCTATTAGTATTTTCGGATTTTCATTTACTGTTTCATGTTTACCTAAGATTGTTTGAAAAGATTGACAGAATGAAAATGGGTAGCAAAGAACAAAATATCATCATAACATCATGAGCAAAGAAAAAGAGATCAATTATCAGAAAAACAATATCCCATTCAATATAAAATATAAATACACATCAGCCCCAAACACAAAAATCAATATCTCCGCTACTTAATATATCCACATTGGCCGAGCATCGATGGATCTAACTCAAATCTAATCTAAAAGAACAAACAAACTTCAAAATACCCTTTAAAAGGAATTTTTAGTATGGGTTTAGCTAAATTACTGTTAACGTCAATGCCACATGGCAGTTATATGAGATAGTTGGTTTATTTTTATTTAAATTTCTTTTTATACTTTTCAAATCTTTTATTTTTATACATCTATTAGATTAAAATCTAAAAACCGGAAACAATCCAATAACATTGCTACTACTAGCAACTTAGCTAAACCCATCTTTTAGCATTTAACTCATTTATTGTAACATTACCGATTTACTTTCATTACAATTTCCCCACGTATATATATATATATATATATATATATATATATATATATATATATAAACAAATTATTCTGTCGCAAAAAAAAGAAGAAATAAAGAATCAACAACACTTCCTCTTTTGTAAAAGCAAGTTCATCGAACTTGGGGTCTCTGTCCAGATAACCTAGTGACCGAGATGTCTAGATATAATTTTACATAAAAGCTATAATTTTCTTTTCATATTCTAATATCTATTAGTATTATCATATTTTCGTTTTCCGTTTCATGTTTACCTAAGATCGAATTGCAATGTTGAATAGATTGACAGAGTGAAAATGGGAAGCTGCAAAGAACAAAATAACATCAAACATCATGAGCAAAGAAAAAGAAATCAATAATCATAAAAACAATATCCCATTGAATATAAATACCAGTGTTATAGTAAGCGTTAGGAGCTAGTCAGGCGGAGACCCAGCGCCTAGCGTCTAGACTGATTAATTAGGGATTAATCGGAAAACTTATTACTGCTTTGGTGGGAGTGTGGTGGGACACAACTGGTTTAAAAATAATAATAATAAAAGTTTGATGTGGCACATCCATTATTGCTTGACTCACCATCTGATTTTCCTTCACAAATTAGAGCACCATCCATCATCATTCATTTTTTTACCACCAATAATTACACATTTCAATGCACAATTACACATTCCAAAGCCACAAACACTCTCTCATCTTTATCAAATAGTTACACATTCCAACGTCATCTCTCTTCATTTTCATCTGTTAAATTGTTTCTCTCTCTTCATCTTCTTCAACGCACAAAAACTCTCTCTCTCCATCTCTCTTTATCTTCTTCGTTCATTTATGCTCTGCGTTTTGAAGATGAGTTCTAGTCAGACCAGATATACTTCCTTCTTCTCATCTCTAAGCTTCAGATCGGCTTTCGGCGTCGGACATCGGCTCCAAACTTTGAATGTTTAGGTTTGTTTGCCTGTTTGGTAGAAGAAGAAGCAAAGAAACTGAAGAGTGAAGTCTGATTTCTGAAGAAAACGATGGCGTTTTTATTTATTTTTTATTTTTTATTTTTTAAAAAAGGCACTCCGCCTAGCCGATTTGGCCGATTAGTCGGCGACTTTTCCGATTAGTCGGCCACCGAGTAATTATACAGATTTTGGCCATTTCGCTTCGGTGATCAACCGATTAGCCGAATTGAACCGATTAATCGGCTGCCTAGGCCGATTTCTCGAACACCGATAAATGCACACCAACACCAAACACAACAATAAATATCTCCGCTACTAAATATATCCACATTGCCCGAGCTGGATGATGGATCTGACGTATGCAATCCCTTAATTGATTGGATAGAGCCACCAGCATCATCACGTATGCAATCCCTTGATCGATTGCAGTACCTGAACAAACACAAACACAAACATTTGAATAATAAACATCAACTCTTTTTAACAAGTCCAGATCTCACATCTTAAAGAAAAATAAACAGACCAACAGAGAAAGAGAGAAAGTGATAGTTACCATAGCTAACAGGAGCAGGAGCAGGAGCAGGAGGAACAGGCGTCTCAACCGGGACTTTAGCTACATCGCTTCGTACTCCAATATCAGAATTCAATCTGCTGTAACAGTAATTCACACCATTGCTCACGGCTGCAACACCTTTAAATTTGTAAGTCAACAAGGCAAGTGAAGAAAAAATCAACCCTGAAGCAGCCACAAAGGATGCTGCCTGGCCACTCTGGCCACCTCTGGTACTGCTAGGGGTTATGAGTAGCAAACCAGTTTTGAAGTAGATTACAAAGTCCTCACAGTTGTTCTTGAACACATCATAGTCACCAAAGCCATTCTCGAGGAGGATATTGGCGCGATGGAGGACGTCTCCTGGTGGGTCAGAAGTGGCAAGTATACATGTTCCTCCACGAACATCGGCAAGAAAGTAAGCCCGTGAGACTCCGTACTCGAGGAGGTTGAGGTTATATTAATCCTTTCCTAAAACTTAAAATTGGTCACACTCCATTCCTTGAAAGTTTTAATTGAAATATTGTCACACTTTGTTGATTTAAAAACTATACAGAATCACTTGAAAAACTGTCCAAAAAAAAAATACATTTCTATCACTTTGGATACAATTATAAAAAATTACGAAATTTTACAACATAAAACTAGACAAAACTAGACATAAATGACATATTGACACTACGTATAATTTTTAGAATTTTTTGAGATTATTTGCTCTGCCAAATAAATCACGAAATTCAGACATACTGTTGGATTTAAAGATTTTCAAATTTGAAAAACCTTTAAAAATTGAATATATAATTGAATTTTTATAGTAAAGTAAAAATTTCCATTATCTTTGACATGTATATTCTTATATTAAAATATTTCCGTCTATAAATAGTGAAATATATATATACATCTATCCTTTGAACTACATATTGTTATGGAATTGCTATATCTTTCATTACCAATGTATTGATGATCAAACCTTGATGTAATCAACCAAAACGAATAATATAAATTTAAGGGTAAATTGCAATAATTACGCTAATCATAATATTACAAGTTTACAACTACATTGTACTTTTGTTGTAATTAGAATATACTTTTGTTGAAATTACAGTAACATACCTTTGATCTGTTTGACTGAGGCTAGATTTAATATAAACTTAACAGTGTGAAGGGTAAATATGTCTCTTCGTAGTAAGTTAATAGAAAATATATTGTATTTATTATTAAAATAATAAAAATTAGAAAAACTTGTTTTTATTTTTTAAATAAATGAAAAAACCTTAAATTTATTTATAAAAATGAAAAAAAAAAAATTAAAACATATGTTAGATCGCACCATTCACCAGAATGGAGGAAATCCTCCCATGTCATCTCTCTTACCTCCTCCTTCACCGCTTCACCTGATTGTCTCGCTCCCTATTCCTCCGCCACTTCACCTGATCGTCGCAACCCCTCTTCCTCCGCTGCCGTTACCGCTTCATGCACTTAATCGTTTCTCCCCTCCTCGTCCGCCGCACCACCCTACAATTTCCCTCCTTAGTCCTTCCTCCGCAGCAACACCCGAGCATCTCCCGTCCTCCTCCATCCGCCACCTCTAATCCCACCAACTGCTCTCAGTCTCCTCCATTGCAAATATCAAAGAGTCCTTGTAATTGTGGTTCTCATTCATTTGAGGCTCATAAAATGGATTGCCACAATTTCTAAAAAAAATCAAAGTCACTGATTCTTGGATTGTTGTTCTTCAAATAAAATAAAATAAACTATTGAAACTTTTATACAATCTCTGGGCAAACATGGTGGATGGTGATGATATATATTTCATATGGAGGGTGACCAGACACAGAATATCGATTTTGGGGATTGAGGATTGAGTGAGCTGCAGGAGTATTAGTAGAAATGGAGCACTGTGCGTTCGGTGATCAAATTCAAGGGTAACATTCTGCGGTTACAGCATTCCTCATCCTTCAGATGCTCTAGTTAATGTTAGAGTTCAGACATCAGGTGATCCAGCTAGAGAGGTATTGAAAGATGCATGTCTGGATCTAATGTTGATGTGTCGGCATGTAAGGAGCACTTTCGACAAGGCTGTTGAAGATTTTAGAGTGAATGAAGGAGTGCCTGACTCTAAAGCGAATGAAAGAGTGCAGGCAATGAATATTGACTCGGAAGAGAGTGATTGAGATTGAGAGAGATTCTTTGTCTTGATATATATAGGTCTTATTTATTAATGTAGCTCAAGAGAACCGTGAACTAATGATTTGACTCGATCAGAGTGCTTTAAATATTCCAAGGGCTGCTTCTATCTTGTTCAAAAAAAAGATATATATTTCATATGGATTTTTTGATTGTTAATCTTTTTAATTTTCGATTTTCTTTTTGCAGTAATTTTCGATTGCTATTTAAGTTATTTTTTGTGATAATATTTAATTCATTTTTATTTATTTTAATATTTTCTTAAAAAATAATGTAATAATAATTAATAGAAAAGGAAAGGTAATTTGGTCTTTTTGTTATGTAGTGTTGACCAAACGTCAGACAACTATTAGTCAAGGGCATTTTCTTATAATTTAAGGTAAACGAAAAGTTCAATATGGCTATGATATTGCAAAACGTCAAGCTATGTTATTGCAATTAACCCTAAATTTAATGGAAATATGACTTACCATTGATTTATGTACAACCACTCTTACTAAAGTGGTTGGACATGTCCTCTTTCACTTATATGATAGATATTTGAGTCCGATATTTATCGAGATATCCCTCGCTTATATATTGTCGGAGTTGCATTCCACATCAACAGACTAAATTTACCTATTATATCGTAAAGTATGGGTGGCGAGAGTGATATAGGACACACTTTCAAACGATGTCCGTCTTGAACCCATAGTATATTGTTGGAACCATATCAACGAGCCTTACAGAAGTTACATGGGGTTTGCTTTCATAAAGCGTTGCAGTTTTCCCAAAAAAGGCCATTTTGACCTTCGTTTTTCAATTTAATTCCTAAAGGAGTTGGTTTGTTTTTCTATTTAAAATTCATAATAGTTATTTCAACTTTTGAAAATCATTTGACAAGATGAGGTTGATTCGAGGGTAAACTTTTCACTTCTACAGGGTTCAAGTCCTAAAAAAACAGAATTTATGTAATAATGTGATATTTCAAAAAAAAAAATCATTCGGTTAGAGCAATTTCTTTTCAAGGATTCAAGAACCGGTCACTCTCTATTTGTTAGAGAGTTAAAGCATTAATTGTTAAGGCCTCATTGTTTTTTTTTCTGTAAAACATCATATTAGTTAATACATTATATTTCTAATACATTATATTTAGTGGTATTATGTTGAAAAACTCATTTTTTTTCAATAAATATGGAATCTTGATGAAATATGTATGATGTTGTTAATATTTTGTTTTTATAATTTCAAAATTATTTAGGAAATGTTAAATTTATTTATGAAATTATTATTTATTTAAATTTTTTTCTTTCAAATAAAATAAATATTTATTGATTTATTCATATAAGAATAATTAAAATTAATTATTAACTATTTTTTTAAATATATATTTATAATATAATAAAACATAATAAAGTCATATAGGAATAACTTTTTTTTAACGTTATTTTATTGAAGAACCAAAAAGGCATGAGCCAAAACAAGCAAGAAGCAACTAGAAAGACCAGAAAAAATCATCAAAACAAGCAAAAAGCAACTAGAAAGACCAGAAAAAATCATCAAAAACAGAGATACAACAGCCAGACCAGACAAGGATCCTGAACCGAAAAACAACAAGCAGACAAATCGAGATACGAAACTCCTGAAGACGAACTCAACAAGAAAAAAGAACACTCAGCTACCAAGGTCACTCCATTCTATAAAATCGCCTCTCTGGCTAAATCCCATCTTGGCAAGTTTGTCTGCAAACTGGTTGGATTCTCTCCATCGAAATTTCACCTCACCACTCAGGAACTTTACGTTGCTCCTAATATCATAGATTAAGTTGACAAGTTTGAGGTTTCCAATGCCCTTCCCATTGATCCAAGACACCGTTATCATCGAATCACTCTCTATGATTAAATTTCTCCCCACACAAGACAGCATAGAGCTGCACAGATCCACAACTTTGTGTATAGCAATTAGCTCCTCTGTGTTGGAATCCTGAGTACCAACAAAAAGGGAGAACATACACAACACCTTGCCACTACCATCTCTTAGAACCCCACCAATGCCAGCCGGTCCAGGCTTCCCTAACGCAGATCCATCAACATTAAATTTGAGGTCATTATTTAGGGGAGGTATCCACGCTTCCACTCTTTGTCTCTTGTTACGGCCATAATCCATACACAAGTCAGTTAAGCTTAATAACAAAGAAGTTAAAGTTTCTTTTGAACCTGGACCATGGTGTTTGAACCACCAAGCCATCC
Organism: Dipteronia sinensis; assembly: GCA_033220585.1. NCBI lineage: Eukaryota > Viridiplantae > Streptophyta > Magnoliopsida > Sapindales > Sapindaceae > Dipteronia > Dipteronia sinensis. Next base: position 6,465,973 of record CM065642.1, read on the forward strand.
TAAATTTCACCATATCTAGAGCTTGCATAACACAAGGAGCAGTGTCCTTGAAAACTGCAGTATTCCTCAATTCCCAAATCGACCACACGGTAGCGAAAAACATTAGATCCCAAATTCTTGCCTGCTTTGGAGAAGAGCATAAACCACTCCAACCTTCCCACCAACCCTTGGCATCTTCATTTGGACAGCTAAACACCCCCACCAGTTCAGACAATGAGACCACACCTTCCTAGACCAATCACAGTGAATGAAAACATAATTCAGGGTCTCCATTCCATTGTTGCAAAGCTTGCATCCTAGGGCCACCCCAACACCGAATCTGTGAAGGACACCAGCCACCATCACTTTGCCTCTAATTAATTGCCAGACAAAAAGTTCAACCTTGGGGGGACATATCCCTTTCCACGGCAACCTGAAACCAGCTGCGTTTCCACTATCAAGCTCTTCTAGCTTTTTACGAAAGGAACTAACAGAGAAGCTGCCTGAAGATATGAAACTCCAAGCAATCATGTGATTTATATCTTTTCTTACCACCACAGTATCTAGATATTGCATGAAACAGTTCCAATAGCTTTTCTCCCAACCAAACAACTCTCTTCTCTTCTTGATTGACCACACCCAAACCCGCTGCTGCCAGCCACCATAATTAGAAATAAATCCCTCCTTATCAGAAGCCAAAACATATATTCTAGGGAAGGCTACCTGAAGCGGAATTGCATCCACCGCCATATCCTACCACAACTTGATGTTGCTGCCCCCTCCTAAAACCACATGCAAGCCTTTTAGCAAAACTTTTCCCGATCTTATGTTGGGGTTTAGTATTTTGGCCACTGTCTTAACCAAAAAGGGAGAAGTCGCTTGGCACTTCCAGTCCCATATCAACCTTTTAACATTGACACCATATTTTGCACATATCACCTTTTTCCACAATGGATTGGACTCATAACCAAATCTCCACACCCACTTAGCTAACAAACTATCATTTTTATCCAACATTCTCCCTATCCCTAGTCCACCATTCTTCTTGCTTTTACAAACCGAGATCCAATCTACCGCATGAAGTTTTCTTTTTTCAATCCCATCTCCCCACAAAAAACTTCTCTACAGTCTTTCTATCTTGTGAGCCACCCCTATCGGCATTCTAAACACCGACATGTAAAAGGAAGGAATGCTATTCAACACTGATTTTATCAAAACCAATCTTCCCCCTTTCGATAGAAATTTCCACTTCCATGGAGATAAACGCTTCTCAATCCTCGAAACCACATTATCCCAAAAACTTTTCGAACAAGGTCTCGCTCTAAGAGGAAGGCCTAAATAATTAATAGGCAAACATTCTTTCCTACATTTAAACACCTCTGCCCAACTTCCATCATTGCTACCCTTTTTCCCCACTTTTACTACACACGATTTATGAAAATTTATCCTAAGACCCGAAGCTAATTCAAAGCATCGCAGAATCCGTTTCAAGTTCACGAGGAATTCAAATTTTGGCTTAAGGAAAACAATAGTATCATCGGCAAATTGTAAATAGGAGACTTGAAACCCATGATCGCCAAATTTCTCTCCCATTATTAGGCCCATATTTACCGATTTGTTAATGATCACACTCAACCCTTCCACCATAATGTTAAAAAGAAAACGAGGAGTTGGACTTCCATTGACTAAAATCTACATAGTCGACGTAGAAATACATTCCAAAATCCACTGTCTCCATTTGGACCCAAAACCCATTTTTAGCATGATATCCACCAAAAAATTATGATCCACACTATCATAAGCCTTTTCGAAATCTAACTTTACCAAAAGACCACCTTGTCCACCCTTTCTCCAATTATGAATGATTTCCTCCGCAATCACAAAACTATCCAAAATATGGCGGTTTTTTATAAACGCCATTTGAGTATCTCCTATAACCAATTCCATCACCTTCTTAATAGGATTTGCCAACACCTTTGCAACCACCTTATACATAGCACCAACCAAACTAATAGGATGAAAGTCTCCCATAATCACCGGTTTGGGAATTTTCGGAATTAGGGCTACAAAAGTGTGATTTAGCTCCTTGATACAAGCCCCATCTCTATGAAAGTCTCCAAAAAATTCCATAACATCAGCTTTTATCACCTCCCAATTCGATTTAATAAAATTAAAATTCAAGCCATCCGGACCTGGGGCTTTATCCCCTTCACAATTTCTCACAGCTTCCCATACTTCCTCTACACTAAACTCCTCTTCCAACTTCACACTCATATAGGAATAACTTAATACGATATAATACATTGTATCACTAAATACAAGCTTATATTAATGATAAATTGATAATACAGTCCAATATAATACAATCCAATACGGTATGCTAAACAAACCCTAAGTACATAGAAAACTATATATGAGACACAAATCTATAAGAGGCACCTTGAGATAATCTCCAAAATGCTTTGAATACGCAGGAGGAATGATAATATTTGAACTTAGGCTTGTAGCCTTTTTAATTCACATTCACATCACTTTCATTCCTGTTATAATGAGATAATGACTTGCAGCAACACAAGACTATATTCTAAGTTTTAGGAAATGGTGATCATGTTGACAGAAAAAAACTCAATCCTAAAATGGGGCTGAGGGAGCTGAGATAGGAGGAGGAGGAGGACCAACAACCATCTCAACTGCCTCAACCAAAACTTTCTCTACATCACGTCGTACTCCAATATCAGAGGTATGTCTGCTGTAACAGTAATGCACACCACTGTGCATGACTTCACGGATACTAAATTTGTTAGTCAACAAAGATTGAATCCACTCTGAAGTAGCCTCCAAGGTTGCAGCCTGGCCACTCTGGCCACCTCTGGAGCTACGGCTTATCACCAGCAATCCAGTTTTGCAGTAGATTGCAAAGTCCTCACAGTTGTTCTTGAACACATCATATTCACCAAAGCCTTTCTCGAGGAGGAAATAGGCGCAATTGAGGATGTCTCCTGGTGGGTCAGAAGTGGCACATATGCACGTCCCTCCGCGGACTTTGGCAAGAAAGTAAATCCGTGAGACTCCATACTCAAAGAGGTTGAGTTTGCCGCCAAAAAGAAAACAGTCAATGCAAGATAGAATGACACCATTATTGAAACTTGAGTTAAGATCACAACATTGAGGGCATGGAACATCTGAAATTTTAGGATTAGAAAGAGAAGAAGACGAGCTTATGAAAACCTTGCAGTTCTCCTGACCTGCAGGTCCCTGAGTGAAATGAATAACCTTCCCGTCGCCAACGTATATCCCGTGATGAGCATATGTAAAGGCCAGCCGCCAACAATAGATGTGATCTCCAGGCTTCAGCTCCTGTCTATCAATCTTGTTAGACAGCAGCCCCATAATGTCTTCGCTTTCTTGTTTCTCTGATGAATTTGAGACCTGAGAAATGTGAAGGAAAAATAATGAAAACATGAATAGTACTTCGTACAACAACAACAATAAATAAGAATTTTCATCATAATCTTTCACTACACAAACACGCTCACATTTAAAAGAAATCAAATATTTGATTTCCTTACATTTTCATTTTTGATTAGTATATAAACACGATCTGAGCCTATAGATGTTTTAACATGTTTAAAGTCTCTAAGTAACTAGATATACCTAAATTAATATTGAACAATAGGAGAGTTCTTTTTTTTTTTGTCAAAAATTATTTCAGGCTCATTTTAATGGCTGGGATTGTGGTTTTAAGATTAGAAGGAAAGAGAGAAAGAGCTGGGATTACTTGAACACTCATTCATACTCCAGCAGATCATCAACAAATACATCACAAATATATATATATATATATATATATATATATATATATATATAAAGGATTGAATAGACTCCTCGAAAATAATTAATTTGACTTGAAGTTTAATTGAAATACCTTCACACTTCATTGATTTAAAAATTGGATAGAATCCCTTCTAAAAATTGTCAGAAAAAAAAAACCATGTATAGGCCACTTGTACTCTTAAAATCTAAAACACTTTGGATACAAATCTAAAAATTACCAAATTTTATGAAATTAGACATGAACGGCAGACTACATCAAAATTTCAGATGTTTTCAATATTATTTGCTCAGCCAAATAGATTTGAAAATCCTTAAAAAATTAAATCATTGAGGTTTTCCAATAACTTTCACATGTATGTATATTCTCATATTAAAAGATTTCGGTCTACAAAATAGTGAAACATACATGACTTACCAACACTAGCAGAACTCCTCTTCAAAGAATACCTTGGTGGCCGCCTGAGAAAACAAAAGAAAAAAGAATATATGTAGTTGACTGATTTTCTTATGAGCACTTAGAACACGTTCGGGAACGTTTCCAAGTAATAAAGTCAGTTTAATTTTCACTTTAAAGGAGCTGGAAGAGGAAACCATCACTTGTAAGTTTTACTCTATTAAGGTGCGCTTGAAACTAGATATAGATGTTCTCACATTTTTATTTTTGTACTCTAAGGGCCCATGCACCAATAAAATGTTCCTTTTCTTTTTCACACACCAATAAAATTCGTAGTTGCTTTATTTCTATCGACTCTTTACAAAAAAGTGCGAATAGATTTCAATTATATAACCCATTATATTTTCTTCGCCTTTAAAGTATGTAAAATTAATTAATAGATAATAGATTCAAAATAAGTTTTAATTACTTAATAGATAAAATTACTTAGTAGGTGGAGGGGTTGGATTGGCAACTGCGTTCGTTCTCCGAATTTATCAATTTTAATCAATGGAAGCCCTACTGAGCAGTTCGGGATTCACAAGGGACTCCGACAAGGTGATCCTTTGTCTCCTCTATTATTTAACATCACCATTGAAGTTCTCAACAGGATGTTGATTAAAGCTTCTAGTATTCAGCTTTTGGAAGGAGCTCGGTTTGGGTCGAATGGGGTACATGTCACCCACCTCCAATTTGCGGACGATACAATCGTTTTTCTAAGGCCTAAGAAGGAGTATATTTTAAATTTGAAACGCACACTGCTATGTTTTGAGCTAGTCTCAAGACTTCGGATTAATTTCTTAAGTCTTGCTTAGTGAAAGTGGGAAAAATGAGGAATATGGAGGAAATGTGGGTAGATTATCTTAGATGTAAAGAAGCTAAACTCCCGATTTGTTACCTCGGATTACCTTTAGGAACTAATCCTTGTAAAAAGCATTTTTGGGACTCAGTGATCCTGAAGATCGAAAAACGTCTAGCTCCATGGAAACTGAAATTCTTATCTAAAGGCGGGAGATTGGTGCTTATCAAATCCGTTCTTTCTAGCATTCCAACTTATTTCATGTCTATCTTTAAAATGCCGGTAGGGGTGGCCAAAAGAATCGAGAAACTTCAACGGCTTTTCTTTTGGGGTGACGGAGCTGCGAAGAGAAAATTACACACGGTGGACTGGAAAACGATCTGCAAAAGCAAAGCAAATGGAGGCCTAGGAATTGGTCACATGTTGGTAAAGAATGCAAGTCTTCTTGCCAAATGGGGCTGGAGGTTGTTGGGGTTTTTGCCCTAAAGCTTGTAATATGTAAATGTAATTTGAACATAAATAAAATAAGTAGTATATTCATTCATTTTGTGTCATACTTTATATAACATGTGCACTTAACATCCAAAATTGTCGGATGTAATTTCGAACTGAGTATATGAGTGTCATATATAGATGGATTCAGTTTGAAACGAGCAATTTAAAGAGTCCGTAGATAGCAAATAAGGCTGGGTACTTTATTTGTGGTTAATCTACAGCTGCTGTCCATTTCGTAGTGTACAGTGATCCTATCCTGGATCATTCATATGTAGATATGAGAATGGAGGCACCTTGTATGATGTGATCATATAGGACTGGGCCATGATCTATATGAATCTCTCACTAAGATCCGTTTAACGATGAGATTCATATATATCAACTAATGATGGCTATATGTGGGTGATCTTAATCCTGAGTGTCTTATCGACTCCTTCAGGTTAGATCGTGGTCTTTGATATACCATGGGTGAGGTCGGAGTTACATTCCCGATCAATATACTCCGTATGTTAGGATCACGGTTTGGCTTGTGGCTGGGAAGGTTTGTACACAATAGTGGAATCCACTCCTTCTTGTGAGAAGTAGATGGTAGTTCCCTTAAGGGTTGATTCGGGGCTTGAACAATATGAGCGCTCTCCTAATTCCGTAAGGAATGTAAGATTTATTGTTCATTAGAGAATCAATGGTACTTAATGGAAAGATATGATTAGAGGGGTATAACGGACATTATAACCCAGCTCTAATTATGAACTACTTGTGGAGGATTATACCATATGTAATAGCTATATCGATGGACACCAAGAGTTATTGGTTTGTGTAAAAACGTCTACAGTTGAGAGAGTGCAGCTTCGGGTTTTTAATGGAATAACACCGAAGTTAATAATCATGAAATATTAATTAAAGAGTTTAATTAATAATTTCTAAGGATTATTGGAGCTCAAAATACTGTGGGTTCATTAGGTCCCCTTGCTAGCCCGATCGATTTAGGTAACAAGGGTCACGATTAATTAATTGGATTGTCCAATTAATTGTGTTACGAAAGTGACACGTATTTATTCGGGAATTAATTGAATAATGAGATTATTTAATTAATGAATAATGGTGATTAAATAAATTAAATAATAAGATTATTTAATTATGTAGTTAATCAGTAAATGGGGGGTGTTAGTTGATATTTGATTTTGAATAAAATAAGATAATATGATTATTTTATTTTATTAAATTAAATGTTTGAAATTGAATTTAAAATGTTTGAATTCAAAAATAAATATTTAATTAATTTTTTTAAAGATATGAGATATCTTTGAAATGTTTTTAAAAATCAAATTTGATTTTCGGTTTTGTTTTTAAATATATATTAGATATATATTTTTTAATAAAAAATGAAAAAAGTAATCAGATTACTTATATACCGAATGAGACAAAAACATAAACAAAAAAAAAAGAAGAGAAGAAAATTGTGATCGTGCACAGCAATTGAAAAAGCAAACAAAAAGAAAGAAAAAAAAAATTTGGGTGTGGCGAGCACAAAGTGCTGCACTCATAGAGTTTGTTTTATTTTGTGTGTGTGTTCTTCTCTTCTTCCTCCATACAGGTCCTGAATATCGTGACGCGCCCACACGCTGTTACTAGTTCCTGGAGATAGCGAGGAAGATCACGTGGTTCAAATCAGGAGCAGTTCATATCAAAGTGAAGGAGCCTCCTACGTAGGTATGAAAAATAAGTTCCTTCACTTTATTATTGTATTTGATTATTACTGTACAAATTAGTTAGTTTAATGATTGCATAAAAAAATTTTAAAACCTTCCGCTGCGCAATCTGTAACCCGAGGGTCCAACAATTGGTATCAGAGCCAATTTTTGCACAGTATAATCGAATTCGATTACTCCTAATATGTATGAATGTGTAGGCACATATTTTTGATGAGTGTATGATGTTTTTTTAATTTAAAAAACATGGTTGATCGTAATTTTTTATGGTGTTGTGGATTTAGAGTGTTTCTGGGTTATATAATGTTGTTATATAAATATATATATATATATATATATATTTACTGTTGTATTATTAAAAAAAATTTGTAAGAGCATGACACTGGTAGTTCAACATGCCTGCGTGCATGCACACCAGAGCATGCCACCCACGACGCCACCAGCGCGCAACAGCGCCTACCAGCTCGCGCCTGCAGCGCACAACCGCCTACCAGCGCGCGCGCAACAGAGCGCAACCTTCCAGCGCTGCGCGCATAGCAGACCATGCCTTCCAGCCCTGCTCGCATGCAGTCCAGCACTGCGCGCATCGCAGACGATGCCTTCCAGCCTACTGTGCGCAACATGCGCGCATCCAGTAAAGCGATGCCCATCAGCACTCCACGTCCAGCGATGGCTACCAGCACACATGACCTAAGAGATTGGAAGTCTTGGAAATTACAAGAAGACCAAGGGATGCCTTGGAAATATTTTTTGTAATTAGATTCCAATTTTTAGGTTAAATAATCCACAACACTCGGTCAACTCATGTATGTTTTAATTATTTGATGATTAAGCATTGCCATGCATATACATGTCATTTAAATTAGTTGTGCCTACACATATTTATATGTTGATATATCATACATGCATTATAGCCATCTATATTATGTGTTTAATTTTTTTTTTAATTTGATTAAAATGGGTTATTCACATAATTGGCTATTTTTAATGGGATTAGTTTTTAGGAGTAAAAACTTGGTAAATCTCATTAATTACTAATCTTTTTATTAAAGAGTTTCAATACTAAGATTAGTAGGGTCCTTAATATATATTAGGATTAATTTGATTAAGCTCCTAATAATAATTGGACCTAATAATGTGTTTAGTTTTAATAGTTAAAACTTGGTAAATACACATTTAATAATAATTCTAGTCTTAGTAAACAGTTTACATAGATTTGAATTATCACTAATGAACTAGATTTTTTAAGTGTTAAAAATCAATTTAGTTTATTAGTTATTGGAATAGGATTCTAATAATTTGTGATTAATACACTTGACGCTTAGATTAAAATTAGCCGTTTAATCTGGTTTAATCTAGGTGCATTAATATTAATAGAAAACTCTTAATATAAAATAGTGAGTGGGAGAGGGATATATGACATTATATCCCGCGGTCTCCATCATTAGTTCAACACCGTGAGATTCGAGTGGGGCCTTGTGACGGCTGTGTTTTCGTCCTCCCTAAGGAGGGTTTCCATAAGAATCAATAACAAGGTTGACTTCCTAACAGATAGGATTTCAGGGGAGGATTTCGGGATTGACCAACCCTAAGGCGGCAATTCTCGAGTTAAGCTCTTGAGATCTGAAATGATGGGTTACACTCACAAAGTTTTTAATTAAATTGGTTAATTAAAAACCTGACCTAATAAACGATGGTTGAATGATATTGGCATAAGAGTTATTCCGGTATATCCTTTGAGTGAGAAGGTCTCGATCCAACATGCAAGAATTTGACTGACCCTAAGGCGGCACTTGCTTGTGGTATGTTGGATTGTCGTGGCATAGAAACATTGTTTTTAGGGTTGTTCTTGTTCATTAAACATTTTCATGCATCATGTTTAATTTTATGCCGAACATTAGCACATGTTTAAAATGTATAACTGAATGAATCTTTAATTTATGTTTTTTTAGCCATGTCATCTGCACTATTACAAATACTTGCAAACGATAAATTAACTGGTGATAACTACACAAAATGGAAACTTAACATTAATGCAATACTGGTCACCAAAGACCTCAAGTTTGTGCTTACGGAGGAATGTTCTCCGGTGCCTACTGCCAATGCCACACGAACTGTTCGTGAGGCATACCAGCGATGGGTCTCATCTGATGAGAAGGCCCGAACATATTTGTCAGCTTCTATGACAGACGTGCTTGTCACAAAGCATGAAGCAATGACTACAGCATTCGAAATTATGGAGTCATTGCAAGCTATGTTCGGGCAGCCCTCCGAGCAAAAGCGACACGAAGCTGTTCGTTCTGCTATGCTCGCTCGCATGAAGGAAGGTACATCAGTTCGGGAACATGTCCTGAGCATGATGTCCTACTTAAACACGGCAGAAGTCAATGGCGGGGCCATTGATGAACCCAGTTAAGTGAGCATCATACTGACGACTCTTTCGAAGAGTTTCGATCAGTTTAAGAACAATTACGGGATGAACAAGTTAAGGTTTAGTCTCACACAGTTGCTCAATGAGCTCGCTACTTTTGAGTCCATGACCAAGGACAGCAAAATTAAGACCGGTGAGGCAAATGTTACCGAACCATCTTCCTCCAATAATAAGAAGAGGAAGAGGTCTGCTGGAAAGGCGAAGGGTAAGCCCAAACCCAAGAAGGTCCAAAGCAAAAAGAAGGGCACCTCCACCGACCAAGACAAAGGAAAATGTTTCCATTGTAACAAGGTCGGGCACTGGAAGAGGAACTGTCCTCAGTACCTGGAGGAGGTAGCCAAGAAGAAGAAGAAAGGTAAATATGATTTACTTGTTCTTGAATCTTGTTTAGTGGAAGATGATTCTTCACCTTGGATTGTTGATTCGGGGGCCACTAACCATGTTTGTTCTTCTTTGCAGTGGACTGATTCTTGGACACAGCTAGAGGAGAGAGCCTTCTCCATGCGTGTGGGGTCGGGGGATGTCGTGTCGGCCAAAGCAGTGGGAGCAATAAGATTGCAATTTTGTAATAATAATAGTTTTTTATTATTGAACAATGTTTTTTATATTCCTGGATTTACATGGAATTTGATTTCCGTTTCTATGTTGTTAGAACAATTGTATTCTGTTTCTTTTAATAATAAGTTTGTTATTATTGGAAAGAATGGTCTGAATATTTGTTCAGGAATTAATGAAAACAATTTGTATGTGTTAAGACCGTTAATACATACTACACTGCTTAACACCGAAATGTTTAAGGTTGAAAAACCTAAAACTAAACGACATAAGATTTCTCCAGATAATGACACGTATCTTTGGCATCTAAGGCTTGGTCATATCAACCTTGACCGGATAGACAGACTAGTAAAAAGTGGACCTTTAAGTGAGTTAAAGGTTGACACCTTACCTGTCTGCTAATCCTGTTTAGAAGGTAAGATGACTAAGAGACCTTTTACTGGAAAAGGGCTTAGAGCTATAGAGCCAGTAGAACTCATACATACAGACGTCTGCGGACCAATGAATGTTAGAGCTAGAGGCGGCTATGAGTATTATGTCACCTTTATAGATGACTACTCAAGATACAGATATGTCTACCTAATGCAACGAAAGTCGGAAACATTTGAAAAGTTTAAAGAATTCCGAGCTGAAGTTGAGAATCAATTAGGTAGGACTATCAAGTCACTACGATCAGATCGTGGAGGTGAGTACCTTGACCAAGAGCTTGAAGACTTCATGGTCGAGCATGGGATAGTTTCCCAACTCACAGCTCCTGGTACACCTCAGCAAAATGGTGTAGCGGGGAGGAGAAATAGAACCTTGATGGAAATGGTGAGATCTATGATTAGTTTCTCATCATTACCAAATTCCTTCTGGGGATATGCGTTACAAACAGCGGCATACATTTTGAATGTAGTGCCATCCAAATCTGTTCCTAAAACTCCCCTAGAGTTGTGGAATGGTCGTAAAGCTAGTTTACGATATTTTCGCATATGGGGGTGTCCAACACACGTGCTGAAGAACAGAACTGGAAAGCTAGATCCCAAGTCTGTGGTCTGCTTGTTTGTAGGATACTCCAAGGAGATCATAGGTGGATACTTCTATAGTCCTGAAGATAACAAAGTATTTGTATCGACAAATGCAACAGCTCTTGAGGATAACTATATAAGTGATCATAAACCTCGTTCTAAAATTGTATTAAATGAGTTGGATCCTGGTGAGACTAGTACTCAGTTAACTAGAGTTGTTAATCCATTAACATCTGAAAGTCAGATAATTCCTAGTCAGGATACACTACCACCTAGACGAAGTGAGAGGGTTGTGAGACAGCCTGAACGCTATTTGGGTGTAAGTGAGGGACAAGATCTTGTCTCTGCTGATAGTGTGGATGATCCATTGACATTTAAGAATGCAATGGAAGATCATGATAAAGAGGAATGGCTTAAAGCCATGAATCTCGAGATGGAGTCTATGTACTCTAACTCAGTCTGGAAACTTGTAGACTTACCGAATGGGGTAAAACCCATAGGATGTAAGTGGATCTACAAGAGGAAGAGAGGAGTAGACGGGAAGGTAGAGACCTTCAAGGCAAGGCTAGTGGCCAAGGGTTATTCCCAGAAAGAAGGGGTCGATTATGAAGAGACCTTCTCGCCAGTAGCCATGTTTAAGTCTATTCGGTTTCTCTTATCCATTGCTGCCTATTTAGATTATGAAATTTAGCAAATGGACGTCAAGACTGTATTCTTAAATGGCAATCTTGATGAAAGCATATACATGATGCAACCAGAGGGATTTGTGTCTCCAGATCAAGAGCAAAAGGTTTGCAAGTTGCAAAGGTCCATTTATGGACTTAAGCAAGCATCTAGATCTTGGAACATAAGGTTTGATGATGTGATCAAAACCTATGGCTTCGAGCAAAACGTTGATGAGCCTTGTGTCTACAAACGCATCATTGACAAGAAAGTAGTTTTCTTGGTCCTATACGTAGATGACATCCTACTCATTGGGAATGATATAGGAGTGTTGTCTGATGTAAAGGGCTGGTTGGCTAGCCAATTCCAAATGAAAGATTTGGGAGAGGCGAGTTATGTTCTAGGGATCTAACTTATAAGAGATCGTATGAACAAACTCATAGCATTGTCTCAGGCATCATATATCGACAAGATTCTTATGCGATTTTCGATGCAGAACTCCAAGAAAGGTAATTTACCTTCTAGGCATGGGGTTCACATGTCTAAGGAACAGTGTCCTAAGACACCTCAAGAAGTTGAGGATATGAGACGTGTGCCATATGCATCAGCAGTAGGTAGTCTCATGTATGCTATGTTATGCACGAGACCGGACATCTGCTATGCAGTGGGAGTAGTCAGCAGGTACCAGTCCAACCCAGGATTAGATCATTAGGTTGCTGTCAAGACTATTCTCAAGTATCTTCGGAGAACGAGAAACTATATGCTAGTGTATTCCGGACAGGATTTGATCCCGTTAGGATACACAGATTCTGATTTTCAGTCAGACAGGGATTCTAGAAAATCCACGTCTGGATCAGTATTCACCCTAGGTGGTGGAGCCATTGTGTGGAGAAGTATAAAGCAATCTTGCATTGCAGACTCCACCATGGAAGCCGAATATGTAGCCGCTTGTGAAGCTGCTAAAGAGGCTGTTTGGCTATGTAAGTTCTTGAGTGATCTGGAAGTTGTTCCAGATCTAAATAAGCCCATCACACTTTATTATGATAACAGTGGTGCTGTGGCTAATTCCAAAGAACCAAGAAGCCACAAGAGAGGGAAGCATATAGAGAGAAAGTATCATCTCATTAGAGAGATAGTGCAGAGAGAAGATGTGATCGTCACCAAGATAGCCTCACAAGACAATCATGCTGATCCATTTACGAAGACCTTACTGGCTAAAGTGTTTGAAGGTCACCTAGAAGGTCTAGGGTTACGAGACATGACTCACATGATTTAGTGCAAGTGGGAGATTGTTGGGGTTTTTTCCCTAAAGCTTGTAATATGTAAATGTAATTTGAACATAAATAAAAGAAGTAGTATATTCATTCATTTTGTGTCATACTTTATATAACATGTGCACTTAACATCCAAAATTGCCGGATGTAATTTCGAACTGAGTATATGAGTGTCATATATAGATGGATTCAGTTTGAAACGAGCAATTTAAAGAGTCCGTAGATAGCAAATAAGGCTGGGTACTTTATTTGTGGTTAATCTACAGCTGCGGTCCATTTCGTAGTGTACAGTGATCCTATCCTGGATCATTCATATGTAGATATGAGAATGGAGGCACCTTGTATGATGTGATCATATAGGACTAGGCCATGATCTATATGAATCTCTCACTAAGATCCGTTTAACGATGAGATTCATATATATCAACTAATGATGGCTATATGTGGGTGATCTTAATCTTGAGTGTCTTATCGACTCCTTCAGGTTAGATCGTGGTCTTTGATATACCATGGGTGAGGTCGGAGTTGCATTCCCGATTAATATACTCCGTATGTTGGGATCGCGGTTTGGCTTGTGGCTGGGAAGGTTTGTACACAATAGTGGAATCCACTCCTTCTTGTGAGAAGTAGATAGTAGTTCCCTTAAGGGTTGATTCGGGGCTTGAACAATATGAGCGCTCTCCTAATTCCGTAATGTAAGATTTATTGTTCATTAGAGAATCAATGATACTTAATGGAAAGATATGATTAGAGGGGTATAACGGACATTATGACCCAGCTCTAATTATGAACTACTTGTGGAGGATTATACCATATGTAATAGCTATATCGATGGACACCGAGAGTTATTGGTTTGTGTAAAAACGTTTACAGTTGAGAGAGTGCAGCTTCGGGTTTTTAATGGAATAACACCGAAGTTAATAATCATGAAATATTAATTAAAGAGTTTAATTAGTAATTTCTAAAGATTATTGAAGCTCAAAATACTGTGGGTCCATTAGGTCCCCTTGCTAGCCCGATCGATTTAGGTAACAAGGGTCACGATTAATTAATTGGATTGTCCAATTAATTGTGTTACGAAAGTGACACGTATTTATTCGGGAATTAATTGAATAATGAGATTATTTAATTAATGAATAATGGTGATTAAATAAATTAAATAATAAGATTATTTAATTATGTAGTTAATCACTAAATGGAGGGTGTTAGTTGATATTTGATTTTGAATAAAATAAGATAATATGATTATTTTATTTTATTAAATTAAATGTTTGAAATTGAATTTAAAATGTTTGAATTCAAAAATAAATATTTAATTAATTTTTTTTAAAGATATGAGATATCTTTGAAATGTTTTTAAAAATCAAATTTGATTTTCGGTTTTGTTTTTAAATATATATTAGATATATATTTTTTAATAAAAATGAAAAAAGTAATCAGATTACTTATATACCGAATGAGACAAAAACATAAAAAAAAAAAAATTGTGATCGTGCACAGCAATTGAACAAGCAAACAAAAAGAAAGAAAAAAAATTTGGGTGTGGCGAGCACAAAGTGCTGCACTCATAGAGTTTGTTTTATTTTGTGTGTGTGTTCTTCTCTTCTTTCTCCATACAGGTCCTGAATATCGTGACGCGCCCACACGCTGTTACCAGTTCCGGGAGATAGCGAGGAGGATCACGTGGTTCAAATCAGGAGCAGTTCGTATTAAAGTGAAGGAGCCTCCTACGTAGGTATGAAAAATAAATTCCTTCACTTTATTATTGTATTTGATTATTACTGTACAAATGGGTTAGTTTAATGATTGCATAAAATTTTTTTAAAACCTTCCGCTGTGCAATCTGTAACCCGAGGGTCCAACAGAGGTTTGGCTGTGAGGTCCATTCTCTATGGAAAAGAGTGTTATGTGCAAAATATGGGGCGGACAGCAAGGATTTGCTCTGGAAGTGGAGGAGTTCGGCCAAAGGGTCTTATTTTGTTAATACGATTAGCAGGCTGGTCAATGAAGACTCTCAGGCAGCAGGGATTATTAAAGATGGGATTCAAGTGGTTGTGGGAAGGGGAGATAGAGTTTACTTTTGGGAAGACATTAAGTGGGACTTCATTCCACTTCGTATCTCTTTTCCAAGGATCTTCGCTTTGTCTTTGAACAAAGACGGGAGGCTGCATGAGTTTGGATTGTGGCAAGGATCAAATTGGGTGTGGGAGGTGCCTTTGAGAAGAGCTCTTATGGGGTGGGAACAAGAGCAATGGAATTGCTTTAATTTTACACTAAGCTGTGTAAAGGTTAGGAATATGATTTCAGAAAAAGTGGCTTGGTCTTTCTGTCCTAATGGAAGCTTCTCGGTTCAATCTTTTCGTAGGTGTTTGGAAGGTGATGTGAGTGAGAATTGCCGCAAAACTTCTCAGATTTGGAATAATTATTGTCCTCCTAAAGTTGAAATTTTCGTTTGGAATCTCCTCAAAGAAAGAGTGATGGTTAAGGACGTTTTGAGTAGGTTTGGGATGGATTTGAGCTCTGATTTGAGCTGCCCTCTTTGTGGAAAATGTACAGAGACAGTCGATCATTTATTCTTACATTGCAGCTGGACTTGGTCTCTGTGGTTGGAGGGCTTGAGCTGGTGGGAGGTGTCTTGTGTGTCGAATATCAAGCTGACCCAATTGTGGGAAGGTTGGAGAGATTTGTGCCCGAAGTCGAATTCGTTGAGGGCATGGTGCTCGATGTTTTAAGCCACTACCTGGACAGTTTGGGAATCTAGGAACTCTTGCCTTTTTGAGGACAGAACAGTTTCTATAGCTACAGCTTCAGACTTAGTTAAGTTTAGGGTGGGTTGGTGGTTTAAACACCACGACCTTGGTTCATCTGAACCAATTTCTTCAATTTTGCTTAATATCAGAGGCATTTGTATCGACAAAAAGAAGCGCAAAAATCATCATAAGGAAGAGTGGTTCCCTCATAGTGTCAATGGTCTTAAGTTCAATGTTGATGGGTCTTCAAGAGGCAAACCGGGCCCGGCAGGCATTGGGGGGGTGCTTCGTAATGCAAATGGCGGAATTTTGTGCCTCTTCTCAGCTCATGTGGGGATGGAAGAATCGAATACTTCAGAAATATTGGCCATTCACAGAGCCCTTAAGCTATGTGTTTCCAAACCTGAGCTGAAGGGAAGAGATATGGTTATCGTTAGTGACTCCAAGGTGGCGGTCTCTTGGGTGAACAATAGAGACGACTTTGGAAGCCTCAAGCACGTGGATCTCATATATGATATCAGAGAGTTTTTGAAGGTCTTAGGAGGGATTGTTGTGGTTTACAACCCAAGACATACAAATTCATTTGCTGACAATTTAGCAAAAATGGGTTCTAGTAATATGGGAGATAGGCTTGTGTGGGGTGATTTTTGATTTTGGGTTTTTGTTTTGGCTGGTGCATGTGTCTTGTTTTATGTCGCTGTTAGTTTGGTTGGTCTTTGGTTTTGTTTTTGGCCTGTGTTGCCTTGTGTTGCTTTGTGGTGCGGTGTCCTTTTCCGGCATCCCAGCCGATGAATAAAACTATCGTTGTTCAAAAAAAATAATAGTAACTAAGAAGAAACTTTATAATAATTTCAAAAAATTATTTTTATTTTAAATTTTAACACAGTAGATTTTCATTTATAACCCTCAAAAGTTCTTAAATGACATTGATAAATAGACATGAGATAAACAAAATAAGGATAAAATTGTTTTTTTAATGATCACAATAGGAATTGTTTGCAAATTTGTTTTTTACTCTATAATTAACATGTAAAGAAAAAATCTAATCGACTAAAGGAACGGTTTAGAGATAACAATAGCTATCAGAAGATAGATATCAGAGGTTATTCTCACCTCCAGACAAAAACAAGAGAACACTCGTTTGCTCAAAGTCTCTCACTACAGATTAGAATTATGTAAAACTTTTGTTTTGGTACAAACAATTTATGGGTTAGTTTCTGTGTATATTGTATGTTTTGTTTTTTTGCTTCATTTTTTGCATATTTTACTTTATAAGAGTCTATCTTGGATTGATTAATGATTTGATCGAATTCGAGTTCTTTCATTTGTAGTTTTTTTCTTCTGATTCCTAGATTTCAATACCAGATTTTGAATCTTCGTATTAATCGTAGTTTTTTTTTTTGAACAGCTGAATTATTATTAAGGGCCAAGGAGGCCACCATAAAACACCTCAGAAAGAGGCACAACCCAAAGAGGACACACCTAAAAAAGCAAAAACAGCCAAAAAGTAGGCCCCGACCAGAAAGAAACAAACACAAAAACCAAAAGCCTAAACCAGAAGAACATAGCAGAAGCCTGGAGAGGACACCAGAATGCCGCAAACACTAGAGAAAGCACCAGACTAAGCAAAACTAGAAATTGCACCAAGACAGTTGATCAGCAAGACAGTTGGCCTCCCTTGAACAGAACAGAACAAAACAGAAACCAGACCAGAGCAAAACACCAATCCAATCCCCACTGCAGCAGGAAACTAGAACCCCATCAGCTCAATAAACCTAAAACACAAGAGCCACACCACACAACAAAGACAACATGCCAGCAAAGGACAGCAGCCAATCACCACACAGACTGCAGCAAGCAGCCCAAAAACATCACAAGACAAACCCACCCCCTAAAGCCTAAGCTGGAGCACAAGCACTAACCATAGCCTTGTTTTTTTATCACCAACCTTCTCACTAAATCCCGGAACCTATTATCATTCACCTCGTCCCTCTTAGCGATAATGTCTAACAACTCCTTTCTCCCATTGAAGTTGAGACCGAGGGCCAAACCTTTTTCCAGAACCTTCGCAAAAGCATCAGCTTGGTTTTAGGTTTGCATCTTGATTGGATTTCTCAATTTGTGTGTTTCATTGTTCAATTGACTATTTGGTTGTTGATTTAGTTGGTCTGTTGTTTTAATTATTTGTTTTGTGTAGGGTTTTCAGTTGATTAGTTCTTTTTTTTTGAACAGCATATTTATTCGTCGGCCAAACGAGCCGGGGCAAAACATCACAAACTGGGTAAAAAAGAAAGCCGCACACGAAACCAACACACCACCAAAGCAAGAAGAAACTCAACTGCAGGAACAATGGAAGCAAAAGCAAACACAGACATTAACAAAACAGAGGACGAGCAATTAGTATTATCGGATTTTCATTTTCTGTTTCATGTTTACCTAAGATCGAATTGTAATGTTGAAAAGATTGACATAATGAAAATGGGAAGCAAAGAACAAAATATCATCATAACATCATGAGCAAAGAAAAAGAAATCAATAATCATAAAAACAATATCCCTTTCAACATAAATACACACCAACCCCAAACACAAAAATCAATATCTCCGCTATCTAAATATCCACATTGGCCGAGCATCGATGGATCTAACACAATTCTAATATAAAAGAACAAATAAATTTCAAAATAAGTTATAGGAAGAAGGAGAAAATCTTTTGTGGTAAGACTGTCCAATAAAAGTGTAGCTAACAAACTTCTCAACCGCGACTTTAGCTACATCGCGTCATACTCCAGTATCATAATTCAATTTGCTGTAACAGTATTACACACCACTGCCCACAGCTGCAACGCCTTGAAATTTGTAAGTAAACAAATCAAGTGAAGAAAAAATCCACCCTGAAGCAGCCTCAAGGGATGCAGCCTGGCCACTCTGGCAAACTCTGCTACTCCTAGGGATTATGACTAGGAAACCACTTTGGTCACAGTTGTTTTGAACACATCATAGTCACCAAAGCCATTCTCAAGGTCGAGGAGGAAATTGGCGCGATGGAGGACGTCTCTTGGTGGGTTAGAAGTGGCATTTATACATGTCCCTCCATGAACTTTGGCAAGAAAGTAAGCTCGTGTGACTCCATACTTGAAGATGTTGACTTTGCTACCAGAAAGAAAACAGTCAATGCAAGATAGAAAAACATTTAAAATATTATTAGTACTACTTAGAGAGGATAGACTCCCAGAAGATAATTGATGGACTTAACGGACAATTTTTTTTTTGAACTGCAAATATCATTAGATAAGCTAAACCGGCAACAGGTAGCAGGGAACCAAGCTTGGAAGAAAAGCTACAGACAAACAAACGTCTTACAAGCAGGCACACCAAAGCCTAAAGAGACAAAAACAAAACACAGAGGACAGAGCAGAACTAAACCAAAACAACAAAGCAAAGGCAAAACAACTACCAAACAAAACAAACGATAGGATCAAAAACAAAGGCAGCACATAGCAACGAAAAGAAACCCAAAACGCAAGACAAATCAGTGAATCTCTCATATCAGACCAACCCCCTCCATAGCCGAACCCTTTTTAGCTAAGTTATCAGCTAAAGTATTACTAGCTCTTGAATTGAAGATGACCCAAGTGTTACCAAGAAACAACAAAAGACTGCGGATGTCATAAATTAACTTCACATGATTCAGACTGCCAAATCCCTCTGAGTTGACCTAGGAAACCGCAACTTTGGAATCACTAACAATAGCAATCTCCTTGCAGATTAAACTTGTCGACTCAGCACACAAGGAGACTGCCTATGAATTGCTAGAATCTCAACAGAATTGGAATCAAGAATACCCACATGTTCAGAGAACAAACCCAAAACCTTACCAGTGTTGTCTCTAAGCACACCACCGATCCCCGCATTGCCTGGATTTTCCCTAGCCTAACCTTTAACGTTAAACTTCAAAACAAGACCGAGAGGAGGGTTCCAAGCAATGTCATTCTTCTTTTTCTGGGGTTGAATATCAGCACAACTCTCCTTCACATTTAGTAACATAGTTGAGATAGAAAGTTTAGAACATGCACCATGATACTTGTACCACCATGCTACTCCGAATTTTACCATATCAGTGGCTTGAAAGACTGTCGTTGGCACACCTTTAAAAATCATCAAATTTCTGGTCTCCCATATTGTCCAGGACAGGGCAAAAAACAATGAATCCGAAGCTCGCCTAAATTTCATTGAAGAGTAGAGGTTGGACTAGCCTTGAAACCAAATCTTCATGGAGTTATTAGCGCAGCAAACCACCCCCCACCAATCCATACAAATGGTCCAAAGCTTCCAAGACCAAGGGCAATGGAGGAAAAGGTGGTCAATCGTCTCGGCTTCGGTGTTGCACAACGGACAGACCAGAGTAGGATCCATAATAACACCAAAATTCTGCAGAACATTGCGAACCATAACACGACCTCTTAAAACTTGTCAAATGAAAATTTCGACCTTAGGAGGGCAGCATCCTTGCCATAAAATTTGGGGTCAACCGAGTTATCATTGTTGTGCTCTTCAAAGCAACAACAAAAAGAATAGACCGAAAACTTGCCATTCGGACAGTGAGACGAAACCAACGAATATGGAATTGTTCTCCTAACAATAATGGCGTCTAGAAAACTAGTGAACACATGACATTGATCCTTCTCCCAATCGAAGAGAGGATGACGCAAGACCACGTTCCACATCCACTTTGATCCCTGCCAACTCCCAAAATCTTGCACAATTCCATGTTTTCTGACAGCTAAAGCATAAACTCTTGGACATGCAACTTTAATCTTGATCGTATCTTCACCAGACATGTCCTAAAAATTGGCTTTGCTGCCATCACCAATAGCAATCTTCAAACCTTCTTTAAGCACTCTATTCGAAGTTGTTCCTTCACCAAACAGACTAGCAACAGCCTTAAACAAAAGAAGATGCTGAATTGTTGCATTTTCAGTCCCACAATAGTTTAGTGTCAAGGATTCCATACCTTGCACAAATAACTCTTCTCCGAAGGGCTTTGGCTTCTGTGCCGAATCTCTAAACACATTTAGTTAGCAAGCTCTTGTTTTTAACCAACATTTTGCCATTGCGCAAACCCCCGTTATTCATACAACGTGTTCCAATCAACATCATGAAGTTTCCTCTTCACAACACCATCACACCAAAAGAAAGATCTTTGCATTTTCTCGATTTCATTTGCCACCCCAACTGGATACTTCTTGAGAACAAGAAACACATTTACTTCATTCAAGACTACTTAAAGAATTCTTTGATTTAACTCACTAACTTCTTAGACTAAATTTTGAACTCACACACAACTGAATATACCATTGCATCCAAGACTTTTCTCTTTCAGAGTACCGTGATATAGTTTTTCAATTCTGTACCCTTGATCATAGTTATTATTTTGATTTTTTTTTGATATTTTGATCACTGTTATATTAATCCTTTCCTAGAACTTAAAATTTGTCACACTCCATTCCTTGAAAGTTTTAATTGAAATATCGTCACACTTCATTGATTTAAAAATTGGACAGAATCAATTTAAAAATTATCAAAAAAAAAAAAATTTACAATTTTGTCTCTTAGGATACAATTCTAAAAAGTTATGAAATTTTACGACATGAAACTACACATATTACATATAATATTTCAGAATTTTGCGAGATCATTTGCTCGACCAAATAAATCACGAAATTCAGACATATGGCTGGATTTAGAGATTTTCAAATTTGAAAAACCTTTAAAAATTGAATATATAATCGAAGTTTTATAGTAAAATAAAATTTTTCAATATCTTTCACATGTATATTCTTATATTAAAATATTATTTCGCTTTATAAAATAGTGAAATATATATACATCTATTCTTTGTGAACTACATGTTGTTATGGAATTGCTATATCTTTCATTACCAACGTATTGATGATCCAACCTTGATGTAATCACACAAAACGAATAATATAAATTTAATGTTAAATTGCAATAATTACCCTGACCTTTTATAATATTACAACTATATTTTATTTTTTCGTAATTAGAATATATTTTTATTGAAATTACGGAAATATATCCTCCTGTTTGATTGGGGTTAGATTTAACAAAAACTTAATGGTGCGAAGGGAAAATATGTCTTTTCATAGTTATTTACTACAAAATATATTGTATTTATTAGTAAAATAAAAAAAATTAGAAAAACCTTTTTTTTTGTTTTTTAAATAAATGAGAAAAAAAAACCTTAAACCTTAATTATTTTTTACACATCTACACACCACATTTTCAAACGATGTCCGTCTTGAACTCATAGTATATTGTTAGAACCATATCAACGAGCCATACAGAAGTTACATAGGATTTGCTTTCGTAAAAGTGTTGCAATTTTCCCAAAAAATGCCATTTTGACCTTCGTTTTTCAATTTAATTCCTAAAGGAGTTGGTTTGTTTTTCTAGTTAAGAGTCAGAATAGTTATTTCAACTTTCCATTATCTTAAATAAAATTGGAGCAAATTCTTCTCATAGATTCGAGAACCTATCGCTTTCCATTTGTTAGAGAGTTATGCATTAATTGTTAAGTACATACATAATTAATAAACTATATATATATATATATACACACACACAAAATTTCATATATATATGAGACACAAATCTATATGAGGCACCCTTTAGAGACAATCTCCAAAAAATAAATTTGAATTTTTATCGAAATCTTTCACTACACAAATACGCTCACATTTTTCATATTTTTCAGAAATGAAGTATTTGATTCCCTTACATTTTCATTTATGATTAGTAAACAATCTCTGAGCATATAGATGCTTCAACATGTTTAATGTCTCTAACTAGCTAGAGATACCTTAATCATTATTGAACAATAGGACAGACTTTAGAGGGTTTTTTTTTGGTCAATAATTATTTCAGGCTCATTTTAGTGGCTGGGATTGTGTTTTAAGATTAGAAAGAAAGAAAGAGCTGGGAAATTTGATAAGAATCAGAGCTGAAACATTACTTGAACACTCATTAATACTCCAACAGATCATCAACAAATACATCACAAATATTTATATATATATATATATAGAGAGAGAGGATTGAATAGACTCGTAGAAAATAATTAATTTGACTTGAAGTTTAATTGAAATAACTTCACACTTCATTGATATAAAAATTGGACAGAATCCCTTCTAAAAATTGTTTAAAAAAAAAAAACCATGTACAGGCCACTTCTACTTTTAAAATCTAAATAATTCTAAAAATGACCAAATTTTATGAAACTAGACATGAATGACATACTGCATACGAAATTTCAGAAGTATTCAAGATCATTTGCTCTGCCAAATAAATCAGCATTATATATTCAGATTTGAAAATCCTTTAAATATTGAATCATTCAAGTTTTCCAGTAAAATAAAATTTACCCAATAGTGTCTTTCACATGTATGTATATTCACATATTAAAAGATTTCGGTCTATATATAAAATAGTGAATGTACATACATTCTTTGAACTACATGCTGTAAATTCATTGGAAATATGACTTACCAGTTACTAACACTAGCAGAAGTGCAGAACTCCTCTACAAAGAATACCTTAGTGGCCGCCAGAGAAAACATAACGGGGACAAGAAAAGGCACAAAAAAAAGTATATGTATACTTGATTGATTTTCTTATGAAAACCTAGGAAATGTAAAAATGACCATTCTTATGTTTTAAAAAGTAAATATAGCCCCTCCTAAAAAAATTGTTTTTTAAGTCCAAAATATATAATCTTACTAAATTACCCTTTAAAATAAATTTTTATCATGAGTGGTGCTATTAATTATATAATATTTTTTTCATTTATCAAAATTACTTAAAGAGACATGTAATTTAAGGGAAAAAAATCTTCTATAAAGTAATTTTATTAAAACCCCACATTCCTTTTCCAAAAAAAAAAAAAAAAAAAAAAAAAAACTCCACATTCTGTGATCCGTTTCTTGAAAAAAAAATACTCTTAAACCCTAAAATTTGATTCTACACATACAAAATATTATGGAAAAGTTTGACAAAAATATCAAGCATATAGAAGAATTGTCTGAGAACGATATCAAATATCTAGAAGAATTATCTAACAATGATATAAAGTATCTGCAAGAATTGTTATATCTAGCATTGAAGTAAGTTTGAACTTTACTTTTCTTTTTTTTGGTAAAAAAATATAAAAAATCTCTTGTCGTAGAAATTAAAAATGGCTAGTTTCCGACCGCAAGTGAAGGTGGGAGCAATAAGGCTGAAGATATTGTAGAAGAAAGGTGTCAAGATTATCGGAGACTCCTGCAAAAAAGGGCGGTACAAAGTGAAGCATATCAACAAATAAACACATAGACTTTTATATTTGTATGTCATGGTTTTATATTTTTTATACTCATGTAAAGATCTGATTTTTTCAGTATTTTTCTTCTCTTTTTTTGGTTCTTGTTATGGTTCTTTGATTAATCTTATGAAAGAACCCTGCTATTCTTTTTTCTTTTTTCTTCTTTCCACCATGAAATAAGAAAAAGAAAACTCATAAAAAAAAATCATTTAATGGAGGTGAAAGATACATATAGAGTTATCAGAGATTGAATGATTTAAGTTAGAAAAATAAGCAAAATGGTAGTTAAATCTTAAATGGTAGTTTTAGAAATAAATAAAAAATTTTAAAAAAATATTTAATTTTATTTAATTAAATCAAAATTTTAAAAAGACCAATGTGCTAACAACATCACACTTTTATCATTTAGGGTGTGTTTGGTATGCGGGATGGGACAGGACAAGGTGGGACAACTTGTTCTTGTCTCATGTTTGGCGCGACCTTAGCATGAGACATGACGGGACAAGGTGAGACAAAAATCATAAAAAATTGTCCCACCCAAAACCCTAGGACAACTTGTCTCATGACACGGGACAAGTGTCAAAAAAAACAATTTGCCCTTTAAATGTTCAAACAATTACATACATATCCAATATATTATAGTATATATATATATATATATATTATAAAATTATATTTCTCCTGATACGTGGAGAAAGAAAATCTCTGAGATGAGCGCTTGGCTCGATTTACAAATGGTTAAGTCCGAACAAACCCTCGAAGCTATCCTCCGAGAATTTGTTTCTCGTTTTACTAGTTCTCTTCGTGATTGGTACCAAGCTTTGGGTGAATATAGACAGCTCCAGTTTGTTCGAGCCCAATCCACTCCCCATGCCTTGGGAATTCTCTTCCGCGAATTTCTTGGTGATCCTGACCAGTACTACAAGCAGGCTCGACAAGAGTTCTTTGACATGCGTTGTTGTTCGTTAAAGAAAAAAGATGTCGAATATCACTACAAAAGTATGTCCGGCCGATACCACATCCTTGGTGGTATTAATGACCAAAGTCTCAAACATGTGTATGTCAACTCTCTCCCCACCGAACTCCAAGAAGAGCTCCAGCGTCGAATTGATACGTCTGGTTGACCTTTTAATGATATCACTTTGGGAGAAATACATATGTTCACACTTGGCGCTCTCGACAAACTATGCGCCACCCAGACGATCTTCTCTAAAATGCTCCGAGAAGGAAAGAAATATGAAGGCCAGTGCAAACAACCCTCTCTTCATATCAAGTGTAAAGACAAAGATCAATGCTTTTGCAAATCCAAAAAGAAGAATCACTACCGCCCTTTCAAATCCCGTTCTGGCAAACATTCGAAATCAAAGACCAAGAAGTTCAAATACTTCAAACGAAAGTCCTCTCGTGCCCAGAACAAGTCCACCAAATGTTTTGTTTGTGGCCAACCAGGCCATTATGCCAGACAAAGCCCGAACAAGAAAGCTAAGTCCAGTAAGCTTGTTCGTCAGCTGTCCGCCATTGCTGATAACATTCCATCAGATGCTGATGTTGAGTCTATCTTTTTTGAACAAGATGTTGCCGATCAGAGTACAATTTTCGTCCTTCACCTCTCCGACAGCTCTGACCGTGTCTCCTCTGATCCAGAGTCCAATCCAACATACAGTTCCTACCAAGCAGCCTCTACAGAATCCTCCTTAGGCCCCTAGGTTCCTATCCAGATTCTGTCTGACAAATATGCTAAGCCCATTGATGTCATGGCTTATTTTGACACTGGTACCCACACCACGATGATGAACCCTACCATCCTTCCTCCTGACAGTTGGAAACCGCATACCCGCTACTTCAAGGCTACTGATGGCATGATTTTTACTACCAATCTCATCTCCAAATCTAAGGTTGGTATTAAGTTCTTCCCGTCCTACACTGTCTGGGCCCAAGTCTTCGGTACACCCTTACCTGACAAAGATATCCTCATAGGCTGGGATGTTTACTGCCAATGCAACTCTCTCCGCATTCTCCCATCCGGTGTTCGTTACAAACGAGATTTCAAACCCTTTTCCCCTATTCAAAAAGTCTTCCCACTATCTGCTCTCCAACCTCCTTTCCAGGATATTCAACAAAAACTCCTCCAGTTCTGTACCAATAGTCATGCTGAGTTTCACCACCCTTCTCCTCTGTGGAAGAATTCTAACTTCTTCGTTCACCTCCCCTTTAAGCTCAACGAAGATGTCAATCATACTAAGGCCACCCACACAGGCATGTCCCCTTCTAATCTCCAGTTAGCCCTCGCTGAATGTGACAAGCTGCTCAGCCAACGCCTAATTGAGCCTACTTCGTCTCAATGGGCCTGCCAAGCCTTTTATGTTGAAAAAAGATCTGAATTGACACATGGAAAGAAAAGACTGGTCATCGACTACAAGCCTCTGAATCTCTTCCTTAGAGATGACAAATTTCCAGTCCCCAAGACCTCCACTCTGTTCTCTCAACTTCCTAGTGCTACCATCTTCTCCAAGTTTGATCTCAAAGGTGCCTTCTAGCAAATTGGCATCCATCCTGATGATCGTCATAAGACCGCCTTCTGTCTCCCCAATGCTCATTACCAATGGAAAGTCCTTCCCTTCCGGCTTAAAACTGCTCCTTCCCTTTTTCAAAAGGCCATAACCCGGATCTTTCATCATTTGCTCCATTCAGCCCTCATATACATTGATGATATCCTTCTGTTTTCTCCTGACAAACAGTCCCATTCTCACCTCCTCCAGACCTTTCATGATATTGTTCTTAAATATGGTATCATGCTTTCTGATAAGAAGAGTTCAGTTGGTCAATCTGAGATTGACCTCCTTGGCATGCACATTGCCAATGGACAGTACCACCCTGGTCCCCATCTGGCTTCCCAACTCCTTGACTTCCCAGATTCTCAGCTCACTCACAAACAAGTCCAACAATTTCTCGGGATCATTAATTTTATCAGGAATTTCATCCCTAAAGTCAGTCACTACACCTCCAGGTTATCCGCTCTTTTGAAGAAAAACCCTCCTTTATGGGACCACACCCATACCTCAGCTGTGAGTCACCTCAAGAAAGTGGCCCAATCTCCTCCTGCTCTTACTATTCCATCCACAGGACAGCTCATCCTCCAGACAGATGCTAACGATCATTATTGGGGTGCTATCTTGATTGAAGATAAGCTCGGCCAACGCCACTATTGTGGTCATGCAAGTGGACAATTCAAAGAGGCCCAAAAACATTATCATACTATCTATAAAGAGGTCTTGGCAGTCAAATATGCCATTCAGAAGTTTGACTTTTACCTCCGGACAAAGAACTTTACAGTCGAAATGGACAACTCCTATTTTCCCAAAGTCCTCGAGTTTCGAAACAAGATTCCTCCAAATCTTTAATTATTAAGACTCAAGGATTGGTTTGATCGCTATGACTTTACTGTGCGGCACGTGAAAGGCGAACACAATATAATTACGGTTATGCTCTCACGTCCCCCACCAGTTCATCTTGTCTCTCCCTCATACATGATTCCTCTTGTCTTAATGGCCAGCTCAGCATTTTCCTCAGCTTCCTCCTTCCCTCCAGTCAAGGATTTTCCCCCAGAACTTCTCTCTCAGGTTCCCCCCGGCCAACAACCCTCCCTTTTACAGATGCAGACCTTTGCCCAGTCTTACCTCCCTATCTACCTGCTCCAGCTCAAACAACAGGGTATCCGTCATGTCCTCTCCAACCCTTCTTGGCCTTTTTTAGATCCTTTTATCATGCCTCCGGTCTACTACTTTTCTCCCCAGGTTCTCTGGTATTTATGGTGTTTGTCCATTCTCCACCACCATTCCTTTGTGTTCCCTTTCCAGGCCACATATGCCTTGGTCCATAATCCTTCTCCTCACTGTATTCTGTTCCTCACTTTCCTCCAGTGGTTTAACCCTTTATCAGTTTGGAAATCAGAACTCACCAAGCTCATGGGCCAGTACAACCTTTGGAAACTGGATCCTGACACAGCTGCCTCTGTTTCCTGTATATGGATCCTCCATAGGCCATACCGCTCCAACCCTCAACAGAAGCTTCTGTGGTCCTCCAACGTCAGCTACGAATGGCAGACCACTTTTGACTATCAAACCTCTTATCCTAGGACTCTACAAACTGCTCTTCTGAACTTCTTGCTCGATGTCAACAGAGTCTCCATTACTGAGACCTTCATCCTTCCTGATGTGCCCAGAGATCCCTCATTGAGTTGGCATCCTTTCCAAGACTCTTTCTTGCTTGATTCCCATGAGCCTCTGGCCATGGACACCTGGCCATGTTTCATTTGTGGAGCTCAAGACTCTGATGATGAAGATCATGCTAATTGTAATCTCCACAGCCCTTAGTTTTTGTTAGTGTCGGCCACCTGTTTAGGCCTTGTTTGCTTTTGTTAGTGTCGGCCACCTGTTAGGCCCTGTTTGCTTTTGTTAATATCAGGCCACCTGTTTAGGCCCTGTTTGCTTTTGTTTGCTTTAGACGACTGTCGGCTCTACCTTATCCCGACTCGTCCTCTCCTTCCCCTATAAAAGAGTTGGTGTCTCTCTTGTAAATCAGATCGAAAAATAAATAAAATCTTCTATTCTGTTTATCATGTCTAGCTAAGTCTTCTTATTCTTCCTTCTTTATATTGTCCTATCAGATGACTTTCAACCTATAATATTATCTTAGTATGCTATGTGCTTGCCTCTAGTTGAGGATCCTGCACATCAGAGAGATGATACTGATTCACTGGCTCACGGTCCTTAACTGTCTCTAGTATGTCTAGTAGCTTTTGTGTCCCGTTCAGGCTAGGGTTGCCGCTTTAGGGAAAATATAATCGCTGAGTGACTAGAGTGAGACGTTGTAAGGCTCCCTGCCTCCACCATGGTATCAGAGCCTCTTTTCTCTTGGAACGCCAAGAATGTATAAGAGTTAGGCTGTTAGAAGTCAGATATAGTCAATATAAAAGGAAGATTCCTCTCCAGTATGAATTCCTCAGCCTCTGAGATCACTCCCCATCGTCTCTCTTCTTCTGTTTCCTTACCTCCTTCTGTTCGAAGAACCCAGTTAAATAAAATACAAAACCTTGTTGAATACACGCACATCCCTGATTCCGCTCAAATCTCTGAAACTGCTTTACCTCTTCTTAACCCTTACAATATTTTCAAAAGAAATAAGTCTATTACCAGACGAATTTCTCATCTTGTACAACAAAGGAGACCTCCTGTTAATGAATATGTGCAGTCATCTGCACTTGATAATTACTTAATTCCAGCAACCTCTGCTGAACAATATGTTGATCTAGAGATTGGTCAGCCCCTGATCGATCAATGGATCCGAGAAGGTTATTCTCACCTTCATGTCGGTGCTGTTCGAATTATCTTAACCCTTCATGGCAGAAAATGGTTACTAGTTACAGCCAGACTTGCCTTGCTTAACACTGTCTTCCAGGACTATGAACAAGCCGTTATTGGTACCTGCCTTTCCACCCTCCATGCAGGAAACATCTCTCTGACATACTACCCCAATTTCAATATCCCTCTTCGAGATGCCAATCTCCACAACTGCCTCAAGATCCAACTCCAACTGATGGGCATCAAAATGCTCCCAGATTCCTACATGGCTACTTTCCATCACCAGATCGGTTATCGTCTCCAAGACCATGCCCTGGATTTGCCTATCCCAGGCAATTCCGGTGACACCATCTTCATCAAAGCTGAAAGAGAAGATGAAATTCCCACAATCCTCCAGATTCCTAAACAACTACCCAGAGACCAACTTCTCGAGATCATGCCACTATCTTGGATCACCAACTATGAAAAGGCTTTTCAAAATACCATTCCTGTCATCGCCTCTGACACTACGTATACTAGACAACCAGATGGCACTGTTAAAATGATTTATAAACCTCTTACAGCCATTTCAGCCTCTCCTTCAGAAGCTACACCCACTGCTCCTGCTCCACCCAGTGCTCATCCGGAAGCTCCTATATTCCAGTCCTTAATGATCCGTCCTCTTACCTTTGAAGATGACATCCCGATCCACAGCTTTGAAGCTGATGACTCTGCAATCTACACAGACAAGATCAACGGTCACTTTATCTGGGATGTTGATCCCTCCATGTGTGACCCACATTGCCTTTGCAACCGTTCCTCAAGGCGACTTCCCAGTTCTTCTTGCAAACCTGTCCGTCATCAGACCCACTCTCCAGATGACCCAGATAGTCCCTGGATAGGTTTATTACCTGTCTCCTCTCCACCTCTTCCCATTTATGACAGAGCCTTACAGATTCTCTACACTGAAGGTCTTTTACCCAGTTCTGTTTCCCAACCAATTCAGTGTTTCATGGCTTCCAGTTATGACCAAGATATCCCTCCTTTGGAACCCACTTCTAATCCTGAGAAGACACGGTTCTCCAGACCTTATGTTCAAACCACCGAGGTCTTGCCTGATGGTTCTATTAAGCATCCTTCTCATGCTGAACAGGTTCTCAACTGGCAATTCCATAATGCCAAAGTCCAGAATCGAGTCTTGAGTTCTATTGATCAGAAAATTGACCGAGTCTCTCATCATGTTTCCCAACATGAAAACCGACTCCACAACATGGACTCTACCTTTAGAGGAATGTTCTTTGATCTCCAATCCTGAATTGCTAAGCTGGATGCGGATCTCCATTACTATATCAATCTTGGGTACCATGGTTCCAAGTTTGACAAGAAAGAACGAGAGATTAGACAACTCAGAGCACAGCTTGAACAATTGCATAAAGATCAGGCCTATTCTAAGCTGCCTCCTTATCAGCCCAGAATGTCTCATTCCCATTCTATGGGATTTTCGGCCTCTCCTCCTCCTTCGCCTGCAAGATCCCCAGACTATTCATATTACTTTAAGTCTACCGGAGAACTGTTTCGGAAATATCCTCTTCAAAAAGACGCCTCAAAGTCTAAGCCTCAATCCTCTACGGCTTCAAGTTCCCGTTCCAGCAAGGATAAAGGCCCTACTCATTACAAGCATGCGTTCTATGCATCCCCTAGGTCTTCCCCTTCCACCACGATTGCTTCAGGCTCTATTTCAGTCTCCTCTTCGAGGTCTCATTCCTCCTCAGGATCTCTGTTCCACTTGTCTTCTTCTTCAGACATACCAGATCCTACCCAGGCCTTTATGGCTTCAAGAGCCGAACCTTCAGACCGAACCTACGATTCACCTGGCGACAGTTTTACTGGTCCTACTGGTCCTACTCCTATTGTCGAAGAACCACCTGATGTTCCTCCGGCTCAACCCACTCAGGCCCCGAAGTCCAGACCTACCAATGTTTAATAATATATATATATATTATATATTAATATATATAATCTATATTATATATGATATATATATTCTTAATATATATATTATAATAATATATATAATACATTATATATGATATATATCCTATATATATTATTATATAATATATATATGATATAGTATATATTATTTCATATTATTATATATATAATAATATATTTAATATATTATATATTATTTTATATAATTTTATAATATATATATATGTAATATTATATATGTAATATTAAATATTATTATATATAATAATAATATATTTAATATATTATATATTATTATATATAATATTATAATATATATAATATTATATATGTAATTATAATATATTTAATATATTATTATTATATAAAATATTATATATGTAATTAAAAAATATATATTAAATATATTATTATATATATATCTTATATATTATATATAATGATAATGATTATTATATCATTATATATAATAATATATATAATATATAATATTATTAAATAAGTATAATATATTTCAATTATAATATTACTATTTGTGTTAAATATAATAATATTGTAATTGAAAACAAGAGGTCATTTGAACCTCTGGTTTTTATTTAATATTATAATATATTTTAATTATAATATTTATTTAATATATTGTTTAATATTAGACCGAATAAAGAGGACACTCTGATCATTTGAACCTTTTGTCATGTCCTGTCCTGTCCTGTCACAGCCATACCAAACGCATAACAGTACAGTCCACAGTCATGTCCCAGATATTCCAAACACATCATGGAACAACTGTACAGTCCAGTCCAGTACAGTCCCGTCCTGTTCCTTCCCCGTACCAAACGCACTAGGGAGCCTATTAAACAGAAAAGTTGAAGTAGAAAAGGCATCATCCCAGTATGAAGTTGGAAGAAATGCTTGTGCAAGCATAGTGAGGCAATGATCAACATTATCTCTGTGTTTTCGCTCAGCAACTCATTTTTGTTCAGGTGTGTAAGGACAAGACAACTCATGATGAACTCCAATTTTCTCAAGAAAAGAAGTAATAGGTCTATATTCCCCTCCCCAGTCAGTTCTAAGAATCTTAAGCTTTGTGTTAAATTGTAGCTCAACTTGACTCTTAAATTGGGTAAAAATTTGAAAAACTTCAGATTTCTTTTTCATAAAATATATCCAGGTATACCGGGAATAGGCATCAACAAAAGAAACATAGTACTTATACCCATTATTAGACATATCAGAGTGAACTAATTGAAAAGGAGCATTTTATGTTGTGGTGGAATGAGGAAAGGACAATTTTTGGCTTTTGCCATGTTGACAAGCATGACAAAATGTAAAATCTTCATTAATTGTAATTGAAGGATTACATTTGTTGAGAACTGCACTAACAGTCCTTTGCATAGGATGACCAAGTCTTTGGTGCCAAATATCCAAAGTATTGGCTTTAGGGAAATTACAAACAGCTGCAACTAAGTTGAAACAAACCAGATTGTCGATTTGGATGACATTACTACTTAAAAATTGACTAAAGTTTGGTGTGTCTGAAACTGAGCTGGTATGAACTTGTGGAGAGAGTGGTTGGTGGTAATCGTGTGAAGGAGTTCTTGAGTGTTTGGACAGATGGAGCTGATAAAGACCTTGATTAAGAATCCCAACCTTGCCCGAAACTTGATCCTTGACAAGACAAGAAAATGGGTGAAACTCAAAATAGACATTGTTGTCTTGAGCAAACTGTGATACACTAATCAAGTTCTTTGTAATATTAGGCACATGTAATAAATTATTCAAAACAAAGGTTCTGCTAGAATTTGTAAATAGAAAATGACCAATATGTTGAATGTCCAAACCTGCTCCATTGCCCATCTGTAGCTTTGAATTTCCATGATATATTGAGCCAACATTGAGATTGCTAAAGGCACTTGTAACATGATTGGTTGCACCTGAGTCTGGAGACCATGTATTGTTGTCATTCATGCTATCCTGAGTAGCAACATTCGCAGATGGATAAAAACCTTGACTTCTAGAATTACCAGAACTTCCACCAGAAGTCCCAGAATTTCGACCAAAATTTCCAAAGCTTCTACCAGAGTTTCCACTACCAGAACTATGGTAGCATTTTTGCACGGTATGTCCAAATTTTCCACACAATTGACATTGAGGCTTGTTGTTGGACCAACCTCTACCACCATTACCATTACCCCTGCCTCTACCTCTGCCTCTATTTCCTTGGAATTGTTGATTGTATGTGTATTGACTGGGTTTGAAATTCTGAAAACCAGCAGCATTTTCTTTCCTCTGACCATTGTTGAAGGCCAATTTAGCAGATGGTGTTGAGCCATCTGGGTTTAGGGAATAACTTTCTATTCTCTTCTCATGAGCAAGTAGGAGAGCAGTAACTTCACTCACTGTATAAGGCTCCTCAACTCTTGAAGTGACAGATTCATATTCAGCACCCAATCCATTAGTAATGTTGGATACTTGATCCTCTTCAGAGAGAGAATGACCAACAGATGCTAGTGCATCAGACAATGACTTCATTTTAGACAGATATTCTCTCATCGTAAGGTTGTTCTTCTTCAACCTCCCAATATCCTGTTTATACTGAGAAACTCTTGCACTGGTTTGAGAGACAAACAGATCCATCAATGTTGACCAAATAGCACTAGCAGTATTACAACCCACTAGATCTGGTAAATAAGCATCAGAAATACTCCCTAATAGCCATGACACAATCAATTGATCCTGACGATTCCAGAAATCATGAGCAGGATTTGTTACCAGGTTTCCATCGGAGTTCATAGTTGTCTCTGGAGGACATATTGATTTTCCGTCGAGGAATCCCTGAAGTCCAAGGCCTCGGATTGCAGCAGTGACTTGTTGTTTCCACAATAAGAAGTTATTGTCGTTAAGCTTGACCCCTATTGTCTGTTTGATTGTGACCCACTGTTGAGCTAAAACAGAGGATTGATGGTCGATGATGACCGGTGTTGGTGTGACAGGAGGTGCCGTCATTTCTTTCGCCGAAGTAGAGGATGCCTGATCTTCAGGCTCTGAAACCATCAAGAGATTTGAAGAATTCTAGAATCATATATTTCTGTGTAAAATTAAACGGTACAAAACATAAGCTCTGAGAGAGCTTTTATGAAATAGAGGCACACTGTACACCCCTTCTAACTAAATTGTTACGGTGCACATAACAATAAATAATTTTCTATTTTGCATTTACGGTTTCAATTATCTACCCAGCTTCCATTTCATTCTTTTGACTTGTTGACTGACCAACAGCTTCAATAATAAACATCAACTCTTTTTAACAAGTCTAGATCTCAAATATTAAAGAAAAATAAAAAAGACGAACAGAGAAAGAGAGAAAGAGATAGTTACCGTAGCTAACAGGAGCAGGAGCAACAAGCTTCTCAACCGCGACTTTAGCTACATCGTGTCGCACTCCAATATCAGAATTCAATCTGCTGTAACAGCAATACACAGCATTGCCCACGGCATACACACCACTGCCCACGGCTGTAGTGCCTTTAAATTTGTAAGCAAGTGAAGAAAAAATCCACTTTGAAGTAGCCCCCAAGGATGCAACCTGCCCACTCTGGCCAACTCTGGTGGGTATGACTAGCAAACCAGTTTTGCAGTAGATTGCAAAGTCCTCACAGTTGTTCTTGAACACATCATAGTCACCAAAGCCCTTCTCGAGGAGGATATTGGCACGATGGAGGACGTCTCCTGGTGGGTCAGAAGTGGCAAGTGTACATGTCCCTCCACGCACATTGGCAAGAAAGTAAGCCGGTGAGACTCCATACTCGAAGAGGTTGAGTTCGCCACCAGAAAGAAAACAGTCCATGCAAGATAGAATGACACCATTATTGAAACTTGAGTTATGATCACCACATCGAGGGCATGGAGCATCTGAAATTTTAGGATCAGGAAGACACGAGCTTATGAGAACCCTGCCCTTCTCCTTGCCTGCAGGTCCCTGAGTGAAATGAATCACCAGGCTGGCACCAACGTATATCCCATGATGAGCATAGATGAAGGCCGTCCGCCAACAATATATGTGATCTCCAGGCTTCAGCTCCTGTCTATCAATCTTGTTAGACAGCAGCCCCATAATGTCTTCGCTTTCTTGTTTCTCTGTTGAATTTGAGACCTGAGAAATGAGAAGGATAAACAATGAAAACATGATTAGTACATCATACAACAACAATAAATAAGGATTTTCATCGAAATCTTTCACTACACAAATACGCTCACATTTTTCACATTTTTCAGAAATGAAGTATTTGATTCCCTTACATTTTCATTTATGATTAGTAAACAATCTCTGAGCATATAGATGCTTTAACATGTTTAAAGTCTCTAACTTGCTCGACATACCTTAATTATTGTGAACAATAGGACAGACTATTGAGTTTCTTTTGGTCAATAATTATTTCAGGCTCATTTTAGTGGCTGGGATTGGTGTTGTAAGATTAGAAAGAAAGAAACAACGAACTGGGAAATTTGATAAGAATCAGAACTGTAACATTACTTGAACACGTACTCATTCATACTCCAGCAGATCATCAACAAATACATAACAAATATATATAGAGGATTGAGCAGACTCCTAGAAAATAATTAATTTGGCTTGAAGTTTAATTGACATACCTTCAGACTTCATTAATTTTAAAATTGGACAGAATCAATTCTAAAAATTGTCAATAAATAACATGTATAGGACACTTCTACTTTTTAAATCTAAAACACTTCGGATACAAATCTAAAAATTACCAAATTTTACGAAACTAGACATGAATGGCAGACTACATACAAAATTTAAGATGTTTTCAAGATCATTTGCTCTGCCAAATAGATTTGAAAATCCTTTAAAATTTGAATCATTGAAGTTTTCCAGTAAAAAAATTTTCCAATAACTTTCACATGAATTTATATTCTCATTTTAAAAGATTTCGGTCTATAAAGTAGTGAAATATACCTGACTTACCAACACGAGCAGAACTCCTCTTCAAAGAATACCTTGGTGGCCGCCTGATTTTCTTATGAACACTTAGAGAACAGGTTCGGGAACATTTCCAAAAAATGAGGTGCGCCGGAAAGATGTTCTCAAATTTTTGTTCTTTTTTGTTCTTGTTCTCTATGGACCCACCAATAACATGTTCCTTTTTTTTTTTCCACACACTAATAAAATCCGAAGTTGCTTTATTTCTATTGACTCTTTAAAAAAGAGCGAATAGATTCCAATTATAGCACTCATGTTTTTTTATTTTTTGAAATGAAATGATAAATAGGCCTTTAAAGTGTGTAAAGTAAAATTACTTAGTAGATAGGTTTTAATAATAGTAATAAAAAAGGGACTGTATAATAATTTTAAAAAATTATTTGTATTTTAAATTCTAAAAAAGTTAGGTACTTATGTTTTAAGCAAACATTGCTTTTAAATCCTTTGACCAAAAAGTTGATGGTCAACAGTA
Organism: Dipteronia sinensis; assembly: GCA_033220585.1. Lineage (NCBI taxonomy): Eukaryota > Viridiplantae > Streptophyta > Magnoliopsida > Sapindales > Sapindaceae > Dipteronia > Dipteronia sinensis. The sequence continues at coordinate 6,503,095 of CM065642.1, forward strand.
AAAGAAATAACAAAGAGATGGTTTTACACCTAAGCAATATGAAAAGACTGAAATACCCTTCTAACAATTACTCTATATATAGTTATATATATATATATAGTTATACAATTGGTTTAAAATAATATAAATATGTTATATATTTTAAAATAAACTCATATATATAATTTGAAATAATTTGTTTAAAATATTTTAAATCCAATCTTTCTTTTTCTTTTTTGAATTTTTTTTCCTCTTTTTCAAAATAAAATATTTTTTGAAAAGGAAAAAAAAACTCAAAACAATAAAGAAAAAAAAAATAAAAGGAAACCCAGAAAATCAAAACCGGTAAATTTTTTTCTTTCTTTTTAAAATTTTTTTTTTCCTTTACAAAATTTTTTTTATTTCAATTTGATAAAAAAAAACCCCAGAAAATCAAAGTCCATAAATTGCAAAGGGAAAAAATTCAAAAAAGAAAAAGAAAGAAAAAAAGAAAAAAGAAATTCCCCTTTTTTTAATTTTTTTCCTTTTGTTTGCTTATTTTATTTGATTTTTCATTTATCTGTTTTGATATATTAATATTAAATATGATTTTATTATATATATATATATGAGTTTATTTTAAAATATATAACGGATTTAAATTATTTTAAACAAATTATATAACTATATATTTATTTAAATCGACAAACCTTCAACAATGAGTTGGGGTAACTCAGTTGGTTAGAGTTTGTTGCTTTTAACTACAATGTTGAAGGTTTAATCCTTGATAGAGGAGAGGCGTTTTAATTTTCTATTTTATGGTCAAAAGGTTTAAGAGTAATTGTTAGAGGGGCAATTTAGTCTTTTCCTATTATTTAGGGGTAAAATAGTCTTTTTAATGCATTTCCAAAAAGATCAGGACCAAAGACCCTAATACACATAAGTCAGGTAAAAAAATAATGTTTCCTTAAAATATAAGGACCATAATGTAATTTCCCCTTCTGAAATGAAATGTTAAATAGGCCTTTAATGTGTGTAAAGTACAATTACTTAGTAGATAGGTTTTAATAATAGTAATAAAAAAGGGACTGTATAGTAATTTAAAAAAATTATTTTTATTTTAAATTCTAAAAAAGTGGATTTTCATTTATAACCCACAAAAGTTCCTAAATTACATTGACAAATAGATGTAAGATAACCAAAATAAGGATAAAATTGTCATTTTAATGATCACAATAAGGACCGTTTACAAATTTGCTTTATACTTTATAACTGACATTTAAAAAAAAAACTAAATCGATTAAAGAAGTGGTGCAAAGATAACGATAGCTATCAAAAGATAGATAAAAACAAAGATATATCTCAGAGGTCATTCTCACTTCCAGACAAAAACAAGAGAACTTTGGTTTGCTCAAAGTCTCTCGCTACATGTTAGAATTCTGCTTTTTCGTACAAATAATTAATGGGTTTGTTTCTATGTATATTGGATTTATTTATTTATTTATTTTTTGTATATTTTACTTTTTTATGAGACTAATTTGGATTGATTAACGATTTGAATTCGAGTTTTTTGTTTTGTAATTTTTCTTTCTTTCTGATTCCTAGATTTCAATACTATATTTCGAATCTTCGCGTTAATAGTACTTGAAGCATCTGCTTGGTTTTAGGTTTGCATCTTGGTTGCATTTCTCAAGATGTGTGTTTCGTTGTTCAATAGAAGTCTTTGGTTGTTGATTTATTTAGTTTGCTGTTATAATTATTTGTTTTGTATAGGGTTTTCAATCGATTAGTTCATGCAAGACTTCAATTTCATATTCTAATATCTATTAGTATTATCGGATTTTCATTTACTGTTTCTTGTTTACCTAAGATTGAATTCCAATGTTGAAAAGATTGACAGAATGAAAATGGGAAGCAAAGAACAAAATATCATCAAAAGATCATGAGCTTTGAAAAAGAAATCAATAATCACAAAAACAATATCCCATTCAAAATAAATACACACACCCCAAACACAAAAATCAATATCTCCACTACTTAATATATCCACATTGGCCGAGCATCGATGGATCTAACTCAAATCTAATCTAAAAGAACAAACAAATTTCAAAAGAAGTTGTAGGAAGAAGTAGAAAATATTCTCTGGGACAGTCTCACCACTTGTCAGTGAGACCGTCCCATTGAAGATTTTCTCAAAAAGAAGAAGCATCTAATGGATGGATGAGGTAAGTAAGCACCAAAGCCGCCAGCATCAACACGTATGCAATCCCTTGATTGATTGACATAACTGAACAAACACAATCACACAAATTTGTATAATAAACATCAACTCTTTCGAAAGGAGAAAAAGAGAAAGAGATAGCTACAGTAGCTAACAGGAGCAAGAGTAGCATGAACAAGCCTCTCAACCACGACTTTAGCTACATTGCGTCGTACTCCAATATCAGAATTATATCTGCTGTAACGGTAATACACACCACTGCCTATGGCTGCCACACCTTTAAATTTGTAAGTAAACAAAGCAAGTGAAGAAAAAATCCACCCTGAAGCAGCCTCAAAGGATGCAGCCTGGCCACTTTGGCCACCTCTGGTACTACTTGGGATTATGACTAGCAAACCAGTTTTGCAGTAGATTGCAAAGTCCTCACAATTGTTTTTGAACACGTCATAGTCACCAAAGCCATTGTCGAGGAGGATATTTTCACGATGGAGGACGTCTCCCGATGGGTCAGAAGTGGCAAGTGTACATGTCCTTCCACGAACTTTGGCAAGAAAGTATGCCCGTGAGACTCCATACTCGACGAGGTTGAGTTCGCCACCAGAAAGAAAACAGTCAATGCAAGATAGAATGACAACATTATTGAAAGTTGAGTAATGATCACCACATCGAGGGCATGGAACATCTGAAAATTGAGGATCAGGAAGAGACGAGCTTATGATAACGCTGCCGTTCTTCTGGCCTGCAAGTCCTTGAGTGAAATGAATCACCTTCCCATCGCCAACGTATATCCTGTGATGACCATAGATGAAGGCTTGCCGCCAACAATAGATGTGATATCCAGGCTTCAGCTTCTGTTTATCAATCTTATTAGACAACAGTCCCATAATTTCTTTGATTATTATGTTTCTATGTTGTTCGAAGAATTCGAACTAGAAGATATGATTATTGAGAAAAAAACATGGACAAATATTTTCAATTTGGACATGTTTTAAGATAATATGACACAAATGAACCTTATGAATAAGATCGTATTACAGTTGTGGAATGACTATAATAATAGATAAATGTTATGATTAATTAAACTTGAGGTATTATCACTAAAGTCCCTATTTTTTCATGAATTATCACATATTTAAACGTCTTTGCCATATTAGTCACTTTAGTCCCTTGTTTTTTCAAAATACATCACTTTAGTCAATTTGACCAAAAACTAAGGGTCAACTATAATATAATATATAAAAATACAATTTTACCCTTTATAGTTATTTTAAAAATTTTCTTTTTAGCCCCTCTAGTTTCCATAATAACCAGTCAATCCCTGAAAAAATAAAATGTTTTTATCAAGGATTGAACCTTTAACCTAATGATTAAAAGCAACTACCTCTAACCAGTTGAGCTACTCTAGTTTATTGTTGAGGATTTGTTGATTTAAATATATATATATATATATATATATATATATATAATCTGTTTATATAATTTAAAATAAACTTATATTTAATAATAATATATAAAAACATATTTATGAAAATGAAAAAGAAAATAACAAAATAAAAGGAAATCCAAAAAATCTAAAAAATCAAAGCCTGTAACTTTTTTTCTTTTTCTTTTTTTGAATTTTTTTTTCTTTTAAAAAAATATATTATTTCAATTTGATAAAAAAAACCCAGAAAATCAAAGACCCATAAATTGAAAAGGGAAAAAAAATCAACAACAGAGAAGAAAAATAAATAAAAATTCCTTTTTTTCCTTTTTTTACTTTTATTTTGTTATTATCGTTTTTATTTGGACATGTTTTAAGATAATATGACACAAATGAACCTTAGGAATGAGATCGTATTACAGTTGTGGAATGACTATAATAATAGATAAATATTATGATTAATTAAACTTTATTTGTATGGTAACTATCAACACAATTTAAAATCAGGTGTTATACCTATATTTTTTTATAATATTAATATTATCTTTTATTATTGTTGTTGTGTACTCATTGTTTTAATATTAAGTATACTACCAGACACGTTTTTAATGTTTTCATTCTCGGAATATCATTTTCAATAATTTATACCGGATGTATTTTCAAACTCGAAAAATAGAAAACAAAAAACAAAAACAGAAAACAAAAATAGAAAACGAAAACGTTACCAAAATGCCCTAAAAAAATGTCGGATTTATATCTGGGTTTGGTGTTTCAAGATATCTAGGTTTACAATGGAAAGAGAAATTAGGTTGGAATTTTTTGTTAGGAAAAATGTTAGTTTTTATTTTGGGCCTTCTGATTTTAGACTTTAAAAATTAATGAAACGGAGCAGCCCAAAAGGAAAAAATCAGTAATTATTGGCTGTAAAAGTTCAATAAATTAAAAAACATGTAAAAAAACCCGTTAAACCTGTTAGGCCTATTAGACCCAAACCGAATTGAACCGAACCACAATCAAAAGTAATTTAGTTCGGTTACTTACTCTTAATCGGTTTAAACTGGTTTTGATTTTTAAAAACCAAAATATTAAAAATTGAAATATCATTTTTACATTTTATTTAATATTATAACAATTATTAAATAAATTGGTTAAATAATTAATCAATATAATTTTTTTTGTTTTGAATTCGAGTTTGAATTATTATAAAGATTAATTAATCAATATAATAATTAATCAATTATTATAACGATTTGAATTTGAGTTTTTTGTTTTGTAATTTTTTTTTCTTTCTGATTCCTAGATTTCAATACTATATTTCGAATCTTCGCGTTAATAGTACTTGAAGCATCTGCTTGGTTTTAGGTTTGCATCTTGGTTGCATTTCTCAAGATGTGTGTTTCGTTGTTCAATAGAAGTCTTTGGTTGTTGATTTATTTAGTTTGCTGTTATAATTATTTGTTTTGTATAGGGTTTTCAGTCGATTAGTTCATGCAAGACTTCAATTTCATATTCTAATATCTATTAGTATTATCGGATTTTCATTTACTGTTTCTTGTTTACCTAAGATTGAATTCCAATGTTGAAAAGATTGACAGAATGAAAATGGGAAGCAAAGAACAAAATATCATCAAAAGATCATGAGCTTTGAAAAAGAAATCAATAATCACAAAAACAATATCCCATTCAAAATAAATACACACACCCCAAACACAAAAATCAATATCTCCACTACTTAATATATCCACATTGGCCAAGCATCGATGGATCTAACTTAAATCTAATCTAAAAGAACAAACAAATTTCAAAAGAAGTTGTAGGAAGAAGTAGAAATTGAAATATCAATTCAGTAATTTAGTTCGGTTACTTACTCTTAATCGGTTTAAACTGGTTTTGATTTTTAAAAACCAAAATATTAAAAATTGAAATATCATTTTTACATTTTATTTAATATTATAACAATTATTAAATAAATTGGTTAAATAATTAATCAATATAATTTTTTTTTTCGAATTTAACAATAAAGAATATAAAAAAATAAATTTAAAAAGCTCGCCAATAGTGGAGGAAGAAGACCGCCAGATCGGCTGAGGAGGAAGAAGAAAGGGGAGGAAGAAAAAGAAGAAGAAGATCGCCAACAATGGAGGAAGAAGATAGTCAGATCTGCTAGGGAGGAAGAAGAAGGAGGAAGTAGAAGAAGAAGAAGAAGAAGATAGCCAACAATGGACGAAGAAGACAACCAGACCGGCTGAGGAGGAGGAAGTAGAAGAAGAGCAGATCGGTGGTGAAGAAGAGTAGATCGGCGGTGAAGAAGGAGGTGAAGAAGAAAAGATTGACGGTGAAAAAGAAGAGCAGATTGGCAGGCCTTCAGCGTTGGAGCCAAATGTGTGTCGCCGGAGAAGAAGAAAAAGAAAAAGAATAAGTCTGGAAGAAGAAGAAGAAGAACAGTGACAAAAAGATGTGAAGGAGAAGAGAAAAGTTAAAAAAAAAATCACATTTAAAAAAAGTGAAAAACAAAATGAAAAACATCTAAAATTTGTTTTTCAAAGTTTCACTTTTAACACTGGGTTTGTTTTCCATTTTATTTTTATTTTATGAAAATAAAATGAAAAACGGTTAACGAACGCGAATTTGAAATCGTTTTTTTTTTTTGGAAAACAAAACTAAAACAGGTTGAAAACAACTGCAAGACAGACCCTTTATTTTATGAAATTAAAATTAACTCTTTACAGTGAACAAGAGATGGAGCGATGGAGTCGATTCCATCAAATTTGAGATCGTAGAAGATTGATTTGTGTTTCACATTGAAGAAGAAGGATTTGTGTTTAAATTTATGAAAAATTGATTTACAGAAGAAAATATCTAGATTTTTTTTGTTCATTATTTTTTTATTAGTTTGGGATTATAGTATATGGATTTTTGTTTGAGATTGTAGAAGTTTGATATTGTAGAAGATTGATCTATGTTTAAGATTGAAAAAGATGAATTTGTGTTTGATTATGATAAATTTAGAAGAAAAAAAATCTGGATTGCTTTTCTTTTCTTTTCTTTTTTGTTAATTTTTTTACTTGCTCGATTGGCGGATGGATTTTTGTTTGAGGTTGTAGAAGATTGACCTGAGATTGAAAATTATGAACTTTGGTTAGAAAAATAAAATAAAATTACTGTTAAATATTTAAATTTCTTAATATATAAATTTTTATTTAACTCAAATATATTTTAAAACAATTTTAGTATATATAGAAATATATTTGATCCAATCCATTTACATCTCAATCTTAACAAATCCTATAAAATATAATCCAATTTCACATACCAAACGGGAGGTGGGGCATAATTTGACATGCAAAGGCATCCAGGACACGACAACAGAAGACAGCTCGTCTTTTTCGAGCTATAAATTACTCTTCTCTTCTCATTCGTAGTTTTCGATATCTTACCACTACAGAGTACAGAGAAGATATTGTTGAGTTTTGTGAAGCCAGAAATCAGCCTGAGGAACGGATTACAGCATGCAGCGCGGCGCATACCGCGTCGTAGACAGGTAGCCCAAGCCGCGACACACACAGCGTTGAACTACAGAAGGTTGATGCTGTGTAGACCGCGGTACGGACATAGTGCACATACCGCGGCATAGGACACGATGTTTTCCAGTAGGTGATATGCGGTGTTGACCGCGGCATAGACAAGTACCTACATCGCGGTATTCTAAGCGGTGGAAGACAGTAGAAGAACCGCGGTCCAGGTCGCGGGCTGCAGCCGCGACCCAGACCGCGGTAGGTACGAAATCTGTGTAATTTTAGGAAAACATGTGCGAAAAAGAAAAGTGCTCCTTTAGGGTTTTGGCTTACCCTAGTGTTCCCATATAAATACTACTATTTCCCATTGTATTTAGTAGTGCGTAATGTGTGAGAAAAATTACTAGAGAGAGAGAGCAATTCTAGAGAGACTGAAAGAGAGACAGAGAGATTGTAATCAACTCTATAATAGTGGATTGAGTGCGGTGCGCTCCGTGGACGTAGGTAAATTGCTGAACCACGTAAAATCTTTGGTGTTGTCTTTTTCTTCTTATTGCTTTCATATTATTTATTTGTGATTAGATTTGTGTGTGCGAATTATTCTTAATAACAGATATTGCAAATACTAAGGCTTGTAAAGCGACGACTGTTAACTATTAAGCAATAAACAAGTAAGCTTTCTGCAGTGTGCTTTTCAGTTTATTTTAAACGGGAAAACCCAGTTAGTCCTTTCTTATTCTTTACGTTTATATAGTTTGTCTGGCTTACAAATGAATTTTCAAAACTTTGTTTGCAAAAATTAATAAATCTCTCATTATCACCGCTGGAGTTTTAGGGCTTGATAGTCATTGAGATTTCCATGTCAAGGATTTGTTTTTGCAAAATATAACTTTTAAAATCATTTTTATGATTGTTTAAGAGCCAGAAATACTATATCTACATTTAACAGAATTTAAGGACGAAGAACAACCTGTTGAATTAACGCTTTCTTATAAACTGCTTTTATTATCTGCACAATTCATGGCTTCTTTATGTATGCATCATATTGTTCAGTGTGTTAAATCTCTTGAAAAAGAAATTGAATCTAAAAGAAACATAACAACTCTTGTCCACCCAACGAAAATTTACCCAGGAAAAATATCTATTTGCTACACTTAAGTGCCTTTATTAGATCTAATTAAAGACTCGTTTCTGCCTTTAGATGTAGCATTTTCTTTTCATTTTCCTAGGTTTGTTGAACCCAGGTCTACGAAAATGTTTGACTCTCTTGATTCTGTCCTTTTTGAATCTTTTAAAGGGTCTGAAATGCTGAGGAGTAGAGCAAGCTGAGCAACTAGATTTCTTAGTTTTAGAAGAAGATTTCTTTGAACTATCTTTTGGGTATTTCTTCTTCTTTTTGCCATATTCTATGCCATACTGCTGAGGAGTGTATAAGGTTTTAGAACAGAAATTATAGTTTTGCTTTTTGATGCTTTTTTGGACTTGGACTTCATAGCATCTCTTTTGGATTTGCCCAAAAGTCCAATACACTCTCATAGCAGAGTTATCTGAGTCTCTAGGAATGTTTCCATACTTGGCCTGCCAAGTATTTTCTATGTCTTCCTAATGCATCAGGAAGTTTCCTAAAGTATTTATCGAGGATTTCTTTGTCTAAAATTCTTGAACATAACTTGAGCTACAGATTTTGGAATTCTACAAGCCATACCATTATGAAAAGCCGAGTCAAAGATCTACAATTCTTCTGTTCATGTCAGAAGGAAAATCGAAACCAAGCAGTACGAAATCGGGGTGTCAAGTCAGTAAATGTATGTGCAAACCGAATTTGTCAAAGTTAAGTGACCAAATTCAACCGAATTTGTCAAAGTTAGGTGACCGAATTAGCCATGTAACCCTGTTGTGACCGTTTTGCCCTTAGAAATTTCTATACAAAGTGGCATTGTAGAAGGTTGAAATTGACATGTCCACAAAATGGATTTTACTTTCAAGTGTAAAAATGTCGAAGTAATAATATAACCCGGTAAAAACAAGATCGATCATCAGGGAAGGAGTTTTAATGCTCACAAAAACCAACAATAATTTCAAGAGTTGTTAGGAAATAAAACAATTTAATTGATGGATGAAGTCAGACGGAGGTTTGAAGATTCTCTCTGACCGGAAGCTGTTTCTTGTACTCAAATCAGTAAATCTATCTTTTTGTGATTATTGTTGTGTTACAAGTAAGCAACATAGGCTGAAGTTTAGCAATTTTATTGATGAGAGCAGATGCATTCTAGACTTGAGTCATTCTGATGTCTGAGAATCACCATATTTATCCCTGGGAAGAACATGGGAGAAGAGCTATTTGCTTGGGATGATATTTGGTAGAAAAATGGACTGCTATTTATAGTCAAAAAATCCCACTCATGTCATTAATGCATGCGAATGCATGTGGTTGAGAAAATTAATAAAGTCTTCGATTTCATCCCATCAACCAAAGTGTTCATTTTCTACCACTGGCCAACCAAAGTCTTCATGTCCTCTGTCATGACAGTATACTTCTGATCTTTATCTAGACTCAAACGAATGGTACCGCAAGCATGACTGTTGATCTTTTCCCATTCTTTATCATACATTTCACTAGGTTTGTCTTCCAGTGCAATATCCAATTCTTGATGGCATAAAACATCCAGCACCTCCCAGCATTTAGGTAGTAGGCCCTAACAAAGATCGAGTCAAAGAATTAAAGACACGGTTGGCTAAAGAGTTCGATATTAAGGAAAACTGCCTATGTTTCTCCAAATTTTCATCCCAAGCAAATAGTTATTTTCCTCTCTTCTCTCTACGTACTCTCTAAATGTTATTTCCTCTTGTTTGAGAGAAAGGTTGTAGTTCTCTCCTCAAATTTTGGAAAAAAAAAATGAATGCTTTGGTTAGCACAAATCTTGGTTGGTGGGTAGAAAATGAAGACTTTGTTGATATTTTAAACCACATGGGTTCACATGCATAAATGGCATGAGTGAGATTCTTTGCCTATAAATAGCAGCCTAACTCTTTTTATAATTCAATTGGAATCCACATACAAATGAGGTTTCAATCGGAAAATATAACAATCTAAACTCATTTGAACATATATGAAATTCTATTTCTATCAATTTATTAAATTACAAGGATTACCCACTCTTCGATTCAATGGGTTTCAAGTACTTAATGTGCCAATCACTATTATTATTATTTTTTTGAAAAGGCGAAATTTTATTGCAAAAGCCAGCAGTAAAACAAGTGGCAAAACAACACAACCAAAGAGCAAAACCAAGACAGCCTAAAGCAAAGACCTAACCCATCCAAAACAACAGCCAAGCGAGAGGGAGCAGAACCAGCCCCTGCGAACATCAGCTAGCCCAAACCTCTTGAACCATACCACTCAAGGAACCCAACTTTGCTAGCAGATCAGCAGACACATTTCCACTTCTAGGAACAAACTGGACCTTAATTTTTAAAGCATTCCTGGAAACAATCTCTCTAATGTCCAAGATCAGGTCCATAATCCCTACGTTGCCAACAATCACTATTATGAATCAAGAATCTTTTCCTAGAGCTGGTCAGTATTATTAAAACCATATGCAGCTGGTCGGTATTATTCAAACCGTATGCTATCTAGAAGGATTTAAGCATTCATGATAGTATTGTCTACTATAAGTCAAGATTTCCATTTAGAAGAGAGAAATCAAAATTTAAGTAAGTTAATAAAGAAAAAGAAATATAAATAATGTAATGTATTATTAATGAATATAAACATTAAACACATTTTAAGAGTTTTAATAAACTTTTATTTCATACCTAGAGCTTCACATTTTCACCTTAGCATAATAAACCTAGTTACTCATGATAGAAATAGAAATAAGAATGGAAATGAAAAAGGGAAAACATGTAAAAGAGAACTATTTTTGCAAGAAGAAAGTTTATAATGAGAGAGAGAGAGAGAGAGAGAGAGAGAGAGAGAGAGAGAGAGAGAGAGAGAGTTGATACAAGTATATGCAAGGTGAACGTACAATCAAGAACAAGATGGGCTCCTTTATATAGAAATTTCGAAGGGGCAAAATAGTCACAAAGGGAGGATATGACTAATTGGGTTGAAGTTGGCCACCTAACATTGACAATTTTCGGTTTGCACATGCATGCACCGACTTGGAACCCCGATTTCGTGCTGATCTGTTCCGATTTGTCTTCTAACATGAGTAGAAGAGTTGTAGATATTTGATTTAGCTTTCCAGAAAGATATGACTCATAAAAATCTGAAATCTTTAGCTCAAGTTATGCTCAAAACATTGAAGCATGTTCAATGTGTGCGGAAACTGTGCATTACCTCTTCCATCCTCTGCTTGACCCTTAAAACGTCCATATCACGAATTCCACGTGAACTCATTCTGAGACAACATCAGATTCCTAGAGGTGTACCCTTTGCCAAGAAATCTGGTAGGTAAAGAAAGACTTGCAGAAATCATCCACCCAAGTTTTAGGAGAAATTCCTTTACAATAATGGGATAGAAACAAATGCTCTTGCAAGCTCAAAATCATCAATCCCAACCATGTGATCAAAACTGGATCAGGAAGATATTCTCCTGCTGATGAAGATGAATTCAGAGTTCAGATAAGAGAACTCCTCAACCTTAAAGTTATCAGAAGATGCTCTAGCCCCCATAGAAGTACAGCTTTCATGCTGATCGAAGAAAAACGAAGGAAGGCTAGAATGGTTATCCACTATATACGTCTAAATGACAACACTCATGAAGACGGCTATATTGTCCCTAACAAAGATCAACTTGTCAACCGCATTCAAAATAACTACATCTTTAGTAAGTTTGATTGCAAATCAGGCTTTTGGCAAGTTAGAATGCATGATGACTCGATCAATTCCCTGGACTGCCTTCTCTTGTCCTGAAGGTATGCTACAGGACTGCCTTCTCATAGAGACAGATGCTAGTCTGACTGGATGGGGAAAAGAGAATGAATATGGTCACAAGTCTACTGAAATGACTTTGCAGGTATACATGCTAGTGGACTCTTCAAGGTAAAAAAACCAGAAAACCTTACTAGCATAAATTGTGAAATACTTGCTGTTACTAATTAATGCTCTTAAAAGCTTCAGTTTATTCCTCAATGGTAACTTGGTAAGTAGTTTAATGTCAGAACCGATTGTCTAGCTATTGTAGCTCATATCAACAGCAAAGACTCATATCAACATCTGTTACGAAGTGGTTTGGGCCTGAGAAAAACAGCCGAAGCAATGGAGGGGTTTGGGCCTTCTCATCCCAAAACAGGCCGTTATCTTATTTTACTGAAGAGTGAAGACAGGCTTCACAAGATCTATTCCTTCCATCTCAAAATCCCCCAACCCAAGTACCCTTTCAAGTAGAAACTATATGTAGAAAACATAGATATCACGTGGGATGATGCTTGATGACGTAGCTAGAGTACAACAATCTCTACAATACTGATTTGAGTTGAGAGTGGCCGACACTCTTTATTAGTTTTGGGTCCCTTCACTCACTACTTTGCTCAAAATCCAAAGCTGTGCAACTGCAATCTTATCTTCTGCTTTATTCGACTGCACCAGCACATGCAAAGGCAAGACAGCTCATCTTTGATTCCTTGCTATAAATAACTCTTCTCTTCTCATTTGTAATCATCGATATCTTACCACTACAGAGTACAGAGAAGATATATATTGCAAATACTAAGGCTTGTAAAGCGACGACTATTAAGCAATTTCCGTCTCCGACTCTCCGGAACGGTGATCCAATGCATGCGCCTATTTGGGTATCGCGACCCCATCTGCCTATTGCTTCCTTGCGATCTCCTTATCCTATATCAGAATCACCGGTTGTTCTACGACATTTGTGATGCGGGATTTTGGAGTCCAATTTGGAGACTGATTGGGAAAGGAATCTGTCAGTCACCGGTCGGAATCTGTCTTTAGGCGAAAAATACGCGGTTTCATAGCTATAGCTCAATCTTACTACGGGACTTTCTGGATGTTTCAGTATCCCACTAAGCTTGCTCTATCCCTACAGTAAACAACAAGCTGTCTGTCCTTCGGGAAGCTACTCCTTATGATGTCTTTTTTCCTACCGTTAGCACATTTTTTAGTACCCCTTGAGCTAATTCCCTCCGTGAACAGCCAACCATCGCACCGTAAAAATGGGATAGGTAAGCCTTCTGCAGTGTGCTTTTCAGTTATTTTAAACTGGAAAGCCCAGTTAGTCCTTTCTTATTCTGTTATGTTTATATAATTTATCTGTTCAGGGAGTTTTACGGCTTGATAGGCATTGAGATTACCATGTCAAGGATTTGTTTTTGCAAAATATAACTTTTTAAATCATTTTTATGATTGTTTAAGAACCAGAAATACTATATCTACATTTAATAGAATTAAAGGACAAAGAACAACCTGTTGAATTAACACTTTCTTATAAACTGCTTTTATTATCCGCACAATTTATGTCTCCTTTAAGTGTGAATCATGTTGTAGTACAGTGTGTTAAGGTCCCGTTTTGCAGCTGTTTTTTTTTTCGTTTTTGTTTTAAAAAAACGATTTCGAATTCACGTTCGTTAACCGTTTTTCATTTTATTTTCGAAAAACAAAAAAAATTTGAAAAACAAAATTAGTGTTAAAAGTGAAAATTTTGAAAAACATTTGAAAGTTTTTTTTCGTTTTTTTTTTGTTTTTTGTTTTTTCAAAAACATTATACAATATATATTTATTTTCTTTTTTTCTCATCCACCAGACATCTTTCTTCCTCATCTCCATATTCTTTCTCCTTCATCAATCTGCTCACTGCCGGCTGCCGATCATCATCTTCTTTCGTTCTTCTTCTTTCACCGATCGTCGATCTGCTCTTCCGTCCGCCGCTCACGCTTGCTGCTCGTCGATCTGCTCTTTCGTTCGCCGCTTGCGCTCGCCACACGCAGCTCGAGCTCGCCACTCGCAGCTCGAGCTCGCCGAGCTGCTCTTCTTCTTCTTTCTTCTTCTTTTTCTTCTTCTCCGATCTGTTGCTAGATCGGCGTCGGCCTTGGTGCCACCAATGAGTTTCCTGATGAGTTTCTTCTACTCTGTTTTGTGTTTATGTGTTGCTTTTGTCAAAAAAGAATTGAAATTCTATCTGTTGCTTTTGTCATAAAATAATAATAATTGAAATGGCACCCGAAATCACGCACAATTGTGTGATGAAGATTGGACCAACTTTACATTAATACATTTGTTTGTTTATTTGAGGTTTAATTATGTATCAAAAGTAATGAAATGGGTTTAGATGAAAAATTATGGGAATAAAGTGGCTAATAATCTATTTGTAAAATTTTTAAATGGGTGTATAATTAGATGAATTAAAGATGAATTATTGGGTGGCATAAAGTAAAGAATTTTTTTGGATGGCATAGTTGATAATTAGATGAATTATTAACTGATTTTTTATTCAAATTAAAGAATTACAATAGAAAAAATAATTGAAAAATTAATAAATTTTTTTATTTTTTTATTAACCTACCAGACGCATTTTCAGAATTCGAAAATGAAACAAAAAACACAGTTTTTATTTTCATTTTTATTTTCGAAAAACAGCCACTGAAAAACGTTTACAGGACGGACCCTAAGTCTTTTGAAAAAGGAATTGAATCTAAAACAAAAATAACAACTCTTGTCCACCCAATGAAAAATTCACCTATTTGGTACACCTTAAGTAAACGTAACTGTACCTCTATTAGATCTAGTTAAAGACTCGTTTCTGCCTTTGGCACTCAAGAACAAAAGACCGATTAAGTCCTTTCTTCTAACTTCTTTCGGTTCAAAAGCAATTATTTCATGAATAAATTAAAAGTGGAATAAGTGGTGCACTCAGTATTAATAATGAGTGCACCATTTATTCAGCTTCTAATATGTCATTATAAATAATGAGTGCCCTACTCATTCAGCTTTTAATGTCATTATTAATAATGAGTGCCCCACTCTTTCAGCTTTATTTTGTTTATAAAATAGTTGCTTTTGAATTGAAGAATGTTAAGGGATAGAGTTTTCAAAATCATCCTCACTTACGTGGCTTCGTCGATTTGTGTGCTATTTATTTCAGCATTAGTGATGTGTTCAATTATTTTAAGCGTATGCTTACGGAGTGAAATGCCTTTCTTCATTCGGGCGTTCTTTACAACCTCATGACGAAACTGTTCAGAAGAGAGTCTAAACAGAGCATGTAGGCAGTCTATAATCCCTTTTGCTGTTTTAACCGCTTCGTGCTTATTTCTAAGCACGTCAGGCATGCTTGCTAACAGGGAGCAGCTGGCGTGGTTGTTGGCATTTTGCCAACGATCATAAGAGAGCAAAAATGGTTTTTTTTTTAAGTTCTAGCCTCTCGAGAAATTTGTGTGAAATTTTTGAAGTTCTTGTATCTCATGTGTTCAATACCGAGACGTCCATCGAAGATTATACAAGGGTAATGATTTCGTTGTTTGCTTTTTTTATTCCAATATTAGAAGCAATATGATCACAACTCAAGTAAAACGGTTTTGTTTTTAAGAAAACAATTTATTTGGACAAACCATTCTGATGCGCTTTTGTTTTCAAAACCAACAAGTGGTATAAGAGAATATATCTTTGTATTGATTTTGAGAGCTATAATTTACAAAGAAATCCATCTCTATTTATAGATTTTTAAAGCCACTTGCATTTAAATAATCAAGAGGTGAAGAGGTGGCCACTTGCACCTGCTTTGATCCTCTACTTGGTGGAAAAGCCATCAATTTCAACACTTCCCATTGGATTTCTCACCACTTGTAATTTTACATTTTTCTAAGAAAAACCTAATGGGACAAAACCTTAGTTAAATATATACAATGATCTTCTGGATCTAGTGGGATTGGACATTCTTAAAATTGTCTCATTAAGAGGAGTGTTGAAATAGACGGTTTTCTCACCAAGTGGATGATCAAGGCAAATGCAAGTGGTCACCTCTTCCCTTTTGATTATTTAAATGCAAATGGCTATAAAAGTCTATAAATAGTAATGGATTTCTCTATAAAATATAGCTCTTAAAAATATAGATATGCTTGAAAAGTTAATATTCTCTCGTCTCTTTTTACTCTCTCATCTGTTTTTCTTTATTTGTTACTATTATTATCTCTCTCATCTCTTTTTCTTTATTATTATTTCGTTTAGACTCTGTTGATTTTGTCCTTTTGAATCTTTTAGAGGGACTGAAATGCTGAGTATTGCAAGCTGAGCAACTAGATTTCTTAGTCTTAGAAGAAGATTTCCTTGAACTATCTTTTGGGTATTTCTTCTTCTTTTTGCCCTATTCTATGCTATAATGCTAAGGAGTATATAAGGCTTTTGATCGGATGATTTATATACCTACTTGAGGTCCTCATTTTCTAGTACTCGTTTTCGAGTGTATTTTTATATATATTGTGTTGTGAGCTTTGTGTAGGTCATATCCCTATAAATAAGGTGTTAGAGCTTAATTGAAGAGTTTTGGAGGTTAAAGGGCTGAAATTGTAATGACTCGTGCATAACATCTTACTTGCAGGGGTCATATCTCCTTTCTCAGATCGAACAACATCGTGTTCCATATATATTTAGAAATCCCCAGATGTCTAGTTTCCAATGGTTTTTACGGATTGCAATTTCGGATTTTCTAGGAGGGAGTTATGCTCATTTCCGTAACGGTGCAAGCGAAGCTATCAGTCAGTTACGTTGTTCGTCCATTGATGCGTACCGCGGAACTGAACCACGAAACTCACCAAAAATCACCACAAAAGTGATCCACAAGATGTTTGTTGATACGCACCGCGGAAGACCTATTAGTGAAACGTAGAAATCGACAATTTTGCAATTTTCAACCACTTTTAAAGGGGATTCATGTCCTTTTCAATATGTCTCCCTAGTGCATGAACCATTTTCTTTGTGCTTGCCACCTCACACACCACCCCATCAATCCACCAATCCAACTTTCCATAGATCATTCTTTTGAAGAGTGATTGATTACTACATCCTCTCATTCATTCAATCATTCATTCATTCCACACTTCTAATCTCTACATCCCCGGCAACGATGTCATTTTGATAGGCACGTCGTTGAGATGCCATCAAAAGATTTTACATTTTGTTCTACCTCGCAAGAGCACGAGTCAAGAGACTAATATTGTAACAAGCAAAGGTGTCGTTCCGGTGGAGGATGGAATCCGTCGACTATCATTAGTTTAGCAAAACACGGATAGACGTGTGTTATTGTATGCAGAAAAAGTAAGTATTGCAATAAAATTAAAGTTATATACCAAGTTATTTACATTGATAGAATAGAATATAGATATGGGATATAAATAGTTACACTAAGAAAACGACTCCACCATAATAATCCTCCTAATTAAGCGCAAGAGTCACCTAGTCTATCAAGTGCAAGTGAATGTTTCAAGGCTCCTGTCCTCTAAATTAATCTCTAATCTCTCTTGATGTCTTAGAGATTGTATCCATACATACCTTAAGTCTCTCTCGAGTACCCCCGGCCAATATGCATGAATCCATTAAGATCTATGGCACACACAAGAGACCTGTATATATATAGTGAATATCTATTTGATCTCGTTGCACACGTCTCCTCTCAGTTCATAGCATACAACCAATAATCATTCACAAGATGGCTAGTCAAGTAAAAGCATTAAGCACTCAAAATACTCATATAGCAACACAAGCACAAGAGAAAGGTCGATGGTTTCAAGGACTCGATTTTATCAATCTCTCTAGTGAATGAAAGTACACACCGAAGAAGAGACAAAAATACACAAAGAAATACAAAATAGATAGAAAGGTGAACCCAAACGATACCAGGATTTGAACCCCAGGCTTTTCCAGTTCTCAAACGGATGTCTTTACCACTAGACGATCACAGGTGAGTCTTTGATCTTCTTAAATGCTCAACTCTCTCAATAAAAGAGAAAGTTCTCTACTTATCTCTCTGATCTCCCTAAGATGGATGACTAAAATTGAAAACAAGCTCACTAAACAACTATATGCATCACTGTTTATTGTTAAACATTAAGAACATTCAATTCAAGTTAAGGGTTATTTCTCTTGATTAAAGAATTCACCAAAATCAATTCATCACCCAAATCCAAGCTATAGGATGAGCAATTGTATCTTAATACAAAGACTCATTAAACACAATAATATAGAACCAAAGCTCAATTTAGTATGTGAATAGATCAACCAAACTTCTCACATTCTTTGGAGCTAAAACTTAATCACTCAAATTATTATAAACATGGTATTTTGGATCATCCACCAACATACAAACAATCATAGGATGCTAAATTACACTACTCCTACTCTAAATTAGACATGACGCTGGTTCGGTTCGAACCGGAGAACCGAACCGGAACCGCCATGAAAAAACCGAAACCGGAACCGGAACCGAAAAATTCGGTTCCGGTTCCGGTTCCAAATTATGCAGAACCGCCCGGTTTGAACCGGACTGGAACCGGCAGTTCCTGTTCTGGTTCGAACCTGGCGGTTCCTGTTCTGGTTCGAACCTGGCGGTTCTGCACAATATATTTTTTTTATATTTTTTTTCACTTTCTCTTTCTCACTTTCTTTCTTTCTCACTCACTTTCTCTCTTTCTCTCTCTTCTCTCGGTCTCAGATATCAGATCATCTTTCCATTTCTTTCTTTCTCTTTCTTTCTTCTTCTTCCCGTCGACATCACGACGAAGGCCGCTCTCTTCGTCGACGGCCGAGACTGATCATCTCCATCTCTTTCTTTCTAATCATTCTTTCTTCCTTCTTCTTCTTCCCGTCGACGCGACAACGACGGATCTCTTCATCGACGACCGACCTACTCTTCATCCCGTCACCGATCTCTTCTTTCTTTCTCTCTCTTCGATCTCTTCCATGATGGCATGATTCCATCTCTGATCTCTCTTCTTTCTTTTTAATTTTTTGATTTTTTTGAGTTTGGGTGTGTTTTGAGTTTTTTACAGATGAAAATGATGATGATGGATGGATTTTGGGTGGATGGATTTTGGGTGGATGGATGATGGATGATGGATGAAGTTGATTTTTTTTTAAATAGGGAACCGAACCGCTGGAACCGGTGGAACCGGACCGGAACCGAAGAACCGGAACCTCCTCGAGGAGGTTCCGGTTCCGGTTCTGATTTCCTTGGAACCGGAACCGGAACCGGCGTCATGTCTACTCTAAATTACTCTACTCCTAATCTCATGCATGTATGCATATCAATTTAGACCCTCCACACACATGGATATCATAATAAAAGATTAAATCATGGATAAAACAAAGAGTGGAACAAAACCCAAATGAATTTAAGAATAATCATACATATATTGCATAAGTGTAAGTTTACAATATTCTCAAATTGGTGATACATATCAAAGAAAACAAGATATACAAAGAAAAGAGTAAATAGAAGACAACCTTTGAAGAAAACTCCTCCAAATATGCTTCATGCATTCCTAGCTCCAATTTAGTCCAAAGACCTCTCTTTTCTTCTTGCAATCTACTCTAAGATAAGTGGATGAAGTATAAAACGTGGTGGTGGAGGTGTATGGTGAGCTCTCAATGAGGAAAAACCTTCATGAGAGCTTGGTGCTCTCACTTATTTGGTAGAGAAGATGGAGAGGAAAGAAGATGGAGAAGGGTGTTGTTGGGTCCTATGATGTAGAGATGAGAAGTGTGGAATGAATGAATGATTGAATGAGTGGGGATGTAGTAATCAATCACTCTTCAAAAGAATGGTCAATGGGAAGTGTGATTGGTGGATTGATGGAGTGGTGTGTGAGATGGCCAACACAAAGAAAATGGTTCATGCACTAAGGAGACACATTGAAAGTGACACAGAACCACTCCTTATTGTAAAAGACAAGAACTAGGGGTGGGCACGGTTCGGTTCAGTTCGGTTTTGGGCAAAACCGAACTGAACTGAAAATATTTTAGTTGACCTAAAATTGAATCAGTTTAAACCGAATAAGAAATGGTAACGGAACTGATTTTAATCGGTTGGGTTCATTTTGGTTTTGGGCCTAACGGGCCTTATAGGCTTGATGGGTTTAATGAGTCTTTTTAATATGTTTTTAAATTTGATAGGGTTGTTGGATTCTAATTTTGGGCCAAAATTTCATAAATTTTAATAGTCCAATCCCAAAAAAATCTAAATCAAACATAACTAATAAATAATAATATTTAATTAAAGAAAAGAAGTAGGTTAGGGTTTTTTTATTTATATAGGCGGTTTAATCGGTTCAAACCGGTTTTTAGGAAACCAAACCAGTTTGAACCGAAAATTTTTCAGTTTTGAACTTTTTTAAACCGAATTCATTTTATAAACCGAACCAAACACCTTTTTTTTTGGTTCGGTTCGATTCAGTTCGGTTCCGGTTCCGAATATAGTGTCCACCCCTAACAATAACCAAATGGGGTAATTATAGAGTGGGGCGGGTAGGGTACTACTTTAGGGTGAAAGGACAAGAATACCCCTTAGAAAATGGCTGAAAATCGTAAAACTATCTATTTCACGGTTCACAAATTGGTCTTCCAAGCTACACATCAATGGACGTACAGTAGAGCACTTTTTGGTGGTTTATGGTAAGTTTCGCGGTACACATCAACAGACGATCAGTGAAACTGCATGACAGCTTTGTGCACCGTTACTGGAAACGGGCATAACTCCCTCTAGAAAATCCCGAAATTGTAATCCGTAAAAACCGTTGAAAACTAGATATCCTAGGGCTTTCTAAATATGTATAGATCACAATGTGGTTCGATCTGAGAAGGTAGATATGATCCATGTGGGTTGGGTGTTCGGTACGAGCCATTACAATTTCAGCCCTTTAACCTCCAAAACTCTTCAATTAAGCTCTACAGCTTATTTTAGGGGATATGATCTACACAAAGCTCTCAAAACACATTATATTCAAAAATACACTTGAAAACGAGAACAAAAGCTAGGAAAGGTGGACTTCAATTAGGTATATAAATCGTTCTATCAGCTTTAGAACAGAAATCATAGTTTTTCTTTTTGATGCTTTTCTGGACTTAGGACTTCAATGCATCTCTTTTAGATTTACCAAAAAGTTCAATTCACTCTCACAACAGAGTTATCTGAATCTCTAGGAATGTTTCCATACTTTGCTTGCCAAGTATTTTCTGTCTCTTCCCAATACATCAGGAAGCTTTATTAATGTTATAAATCCAAACCCATTTCGGGAGAGAGGAAAAGAAAACAAAAGAGAGACAAAGACGCCTGAATGAAGAACGACACTTCAGTCCATGAGCATGCGCTCAAGATGATTGAACACATCAACAAGAATGAAATAAATGGCGCACAAATCGATGAAGATATGTAAGTGGGGATGATTTTGGAAACCTTATCCCTTAATTTCCTTCAATTCAAAAGCAACTATTTCATGAACAAATTAAAACTGAATGTGTACACCACTCATTATATATATATATATATATATATACATACAATCATTTTCTACTCAGTGCGCACTGATATAAAATACATCAGTGCATTGCATGTCAGCCATAGATTATGGATAAGCACTGACAAGTGCATACAGACTGGGTCAAAATAATTGAATCTAATGATCTACATGTAAAGCACTGATAAATATTAATCAATGCGCACTGATAAGAAAAGTTTCTTATATATGTATATATGCATATATATATATATATATATATATACATACCACTGTTATAATTATGCAAATAATTTCATATAACTCATATTGAATACATAAGCATGAAATGAAATCTTACCTGAATATCTAGTATCCATGGATAGTACACAAATCTCCAAATCTCCAAGAGGTTGAGGGAGTCTTCTACTCTCCTCTCAATTTTTGTAAATAAATAAAATAAATAATGGATAATGTGAGAGAGAGACGAGAGAGAGAACATATCACTTTGTGTATTGATTTCAGTAGTCGAAATTTTACAAAGAGATGAAATATATTTATAGGCTAATGAGCACCACTTGCATGGTGATGATGATGAAGCCAAGTGGGTGGATCAAGTGGAGAGGTCTTTATGAACTAGGTGCATAGACGGTGCTGCATAGGTAGGTGCAAGTGGAGTAAACGTGTTGTGACTAAATAATAAATAAGAAAAAGAGTTGAGAGAGATAATAACTTAGGAAGTTGATTAGGCTAAGTAAACATCCCCCACTTGCATGGCTTTCAACCGCCTTACCTCTCCAACTTGTTCCACCGCCTAAGTGCCAAACTCCTCCTCTACTTGACCCACTTGCTTAGCTTCATCATCATTATTTTATGCAAGTGGTGCCACCTTGTGAACTCTATAAATAAAGATCTCATGATTTTGTAAAAGGTTCCTCTGAGATCAATACAAAAAAAGTTATTATATCTCTTGTCTCTCTCATCTCTCTTTCTTATTTATTATTTATTCACAATCACGTACTCTCACTCACTCATTATATATATATATATATAATAATTAGTGCACCAATCTTTCAGCTTTTAATTTGTTCATGAAATAGTTGTTTTTGAACTGAAAATACACAAAGTGTGTCTAATACAACCTAGAGGGGGGGTGAATAGGTTTTATTTGATTTATTACCAACTTTTCGACTTAATCAATTTTAATAGTCTTACCCCATATTAGCAATTAATCAATCCAATATAAATATGCGGAAAAACAATAAAAACACAAGGATTGATTTACGTGAGAAACCCTCCAACTGGGCAAAACTCACGGGCTATCCTTCTAGCAACATACAGTCCTCAAATCCACTATTTGAACGAAAGTTTACAACCTAGGTTAACCTCAAGTCACACCTACTTGGTCACTAACCCTTTCACTCTACCCAACGGGCCTTTAATAGTGATTCTAGACCACAAGCTTGTGCACTAACCCACAAGCTTGTGCACTAACCCACTTAGTCACAGAGCTTAACAATCAATGAAGAGGTTAAACAACCTATGTGAATATGTAAAAGATATTCAAACATGCAATTAATGCTAGGCAAAACTAAATGCTTATCTAAGGATTTAAAGATGTCAATGAATACAAATCCTAGATATCAATATCTAAATGCAAATGCATGAAGATTTAGCTAGAAGGGTAAAATCGTCCTAAATGCTAGCTATCAATGAACAAAGCTCTCAACCAACAAACAACAACTCAAACATGTTATAAATGCCAATAAACATAAAGATATGCAATAAAATCATATAAAAGAGCTAACCCTAGGCAAACAAGAGCATAAATAAATACAATGAGATTTATGGCATGTTCAAGTTACCTAGTCAATAAAAGCAAGAAGAATCCATGATGAGATGATGCTTGTAAGATGTTAGATGCACATGGATTTGTGTTTGGTTAAGTAAAGATGAGTTCTTGGGAGTTTCTCTCTCTAAAGAAAGTTTGACCTCTCAAAAATGGCTTCTTGAACTCACAAAAACGAGCAAGGAAGAAGAGAGAATATATATATGGGAGCCCTAGTCAAAACTGCGTCGTTTTGAACATAGGGCACAGAAACCCGTCAATACCGCTTGATGGACCGCTTCGCAGGCAAGTGTCCAGACCGCGGCACACACAGCAGTGCACCGTCTGGACAACAACGCGGTGTAGGGCACTGTGCATGCAGGTGCACAGGCCGCGGTATGGGCAACAGAGGCCTACTGGACAACACCGCGACTTGGATCGCTATGCGTGCAAGTGAACAAGAAGCGGTACAGGAAGCATGACCCTACTGAGGTATACCGTTCTGAATGCCGCGGTGCAAGCATGTCTTGCCAAGCGGTCTAGGCAGCGGTAAGAGAAGAAATTCTCTTTTCCTGGGCAAACTCAACACACTAAGAGATGTGCAAAAAGTGCAAGTGTGGAGTGTGGAGTGTGAAAAGTGGCATACAAAGCATCATTCAATTACATGAAGATAAGAACATAATGCATGCAAGTGAGTGTGTACAACTAGATCTCTTCAAAGAGAGTTAAACAAGTGAGATACCTTTGAAGTGCTCTTGAGAGAGATGATGTCCTTGAAGCTTGATCACACTCAAGAGACCTAATTTACCCTTACAAAAATAATCCCCAATGTGGTTTGTCAACGAAATAAGCCAATCAAAATATGAGGAACTTACAATCTTCCCCTTTGGCTATTTCGTGACAAAACCACCACTTACAAATCATCCTCACAAAAAAAAAAAAAAAACTAGAGGTCAACAAAAAGATATTCTATATTACAAATAGATACCTAGATACTAGGTCTTCAAAACTTCAAGCTCTTGTAGAATAGCCAACTTTCCTACAAAACAATGAGACTACACTTTCCAAGACAAGTGTATATGAGGTGATCAAGAGAGACAATAAATAAAAGCAATTTGCATAAAAAAAAGAAAGCTGACAACATGCAACATGAAAATGCTCCCCCTAAATAGGTTAACTCCCCATCAATGGGACAATCCCCCCAAAAATGCAACCCCCTTAAATAAACCACATTACTCCCCCTTTTTGTCATGAGATAGGCAAAAGAGTATTCCCTAACCGGGTCACTTTAGCAAAGAGAGTTATTTACAAGATAAGTGCATAATCATATACAACAACTTTATGCAACTTAATTAATTAAGAGAGAATCATTGAGGGTTTATTCTTAAGAAGAAAATGTGTGACTTAGTTGCTTTGGATGTAAGACATGTAACATCATAGTTCGAGCAAATGGTATTTGGCAAAGAGAACATCAAAAAGGTTCCAAAGGAATTCAAACCAATTTGCACCATTTTGCCATAATTAAACAAGATATAGCGTTTAAATTTTTGAGCACACACAAGCGACCATGTCAATCCTTAATGGTCAATCAAGACATGGATATAAAATCCTTATTAATTGAATGGATATAGAATCCTTATTGGTTGTTGTCTTGTTCAACCATTAAGAAAAGACCCAAAGCTAAATTGGATGAGACATTATTATTTATTGCATGGACACATAGTCCTTATTGAGTTTAGCTTTGTCAAGGTGCTTCCACGCACATTTGCATACACAATTCATGCATAATATTTTAGCATGTCAAAATCAAGTCACATGTCATGGAGATAAATTTTAGGTCATTCAAATATACTTCCCAATCAATTCTCCTAATCCAAAAATGCATGTTTGAACATAGAGGTGACATGGATTACAAACCAAGCAAGGCACACTTATTGAATAAAAAGCCATATAAGAATATATATATATATATATATATATATATATATATATATATAAGCACAACCAAGAATACTTAAGCAATTAATAAAGAAGCATAAAGTTGATCAAGTTTTTGCTTATTCCAACATGCAAGGTTGCTCTCTTTGCTTGAGCTCCCCATAAGGGGTCAATTACCAAAACTCATCAAGGCATATGACAAATTCCAATAGACCTACTAAGTGACTTGAACCTAGTTGAGTCTAAGGGCTTTGTAAATAAATCCGCTAGTTGATCATTAGTGCCCACATGCTCAAGTGCAATGCATTTGTTTTCAACTAGTTCTCTAATGAAATGATGTCTAATGTCTATATGCTTTGTCCTAGAGTGCTGAACCGGATTCTTTGAAATGTTAATTGCACTCATGTTATCACAATAAAGGGTTAGAATACCTTGATCAAAGCCATAATCCACAAGCATTTGCTTCATCCAAAGGAGTTGTGTGCAAGCACTCCCGGCGGCTATGTATTCCGCTTCAGCTGCGGATAGAGAGATGGAATTTTGCTTCTTGCAAAACCATGAGACCAAGTTGTTGCCTAGGAAGAAGCAACCGCCCGATGTACTCTTCCTATCATCACAATTTCTTGCCCAATCTGCATCACTAAAGCCAACTAAGCTAGCATTAGTGTCAAAAGAGTACCATATCCCATAGTTGGATATCTCATTCACATATCGAATGATTCTCTTCATAGAGGAGAGATGGGATTCCTTGGGATCCGCTTGGTACCTAGCACGCACACCCACACTAAATGCTATATCGGGCCTACTTGCGGTCAAGTAAAGCAAGCTACCAATCATGCCACGATAAAGACTTTGTTCCACACTCTTGCCACTAGCATCCTTGCTTAGTTTCAAGGTGGTACTCATGGGTGTGTCACAATGTTTGGCATTCTCAAGGCCAAACTTCTTCACTAGGTTCTTAGCATACTTAGCTTGGGATATGAAAATCCCATCATGCAATTGCTTGATTTGCAAACCTAGGAAGTAATTTAGCTCTCTAACAAGACTCATCTCAAACTCATGAGACATGACATCAACAAATTGTTGGACTTTGGATTTGTTGGTGGAGCCAAAAACAATATCATCAACATAAATTTGAGCTATGAAAAGCTCATCTTTGTTTCTCTTGATGAATAAAGTTTTATCAACACTACCCCTAGTGTAGTCATTGTCAACAAGAAATTGAGTGAGGCACTCACCAAGCCCTAGGTGCTTGTTTCAACCCATATAAAGCCTTCTTGTGGCGATAGACATGATTGGGGTGGTGTGGATCCACAAACCCCTTGGGTTGCTCAACAAACACTTCCTCATGCAAGAAACCATTGAGGAGGGCACTCTTAACATCCATTTGATGCAATTTGAACTTGTGCACACATGATATGGATAAAAGAAGCCTTATGGACTCAAGACGGGCAACCGGAGCAAAAGTCTCATCAAAGTCAATACCCTCAATTTGAGAGTATCCTTGTGCTACAAGTCTAGCCTTGTTGCGCACAATGTTGCCATTCTCATCCGACTTGTTCCTATATACCCATTTGGTGTCTATAACATTAGTATCCTTAGCTCTAGGAACAAGAGTCCAAACCTCATTTCTTTCAAATTGGTTTAGCTCTTCTTGCATGGCAAGAACCCAAAACTCATCATTCAAGGCTTCATCAACCTTTTTGGGTTCAATTTGAGAGGTGTAACAAGTATAGCTAATTTGATTAGCTATTTGACGCCTAGTCCTAACACCCTCATTCATATCTCCAAGAATGTCATTCTTGTTGTGGAGATGTCTAACCCATGGAGCGGGTTCTTTAGAGGCCAATGATGGATCTCTATCAAGAGGTTGAATGACCTCTTCATCAAGACTTGACTTCACATCAATTGAAGTCTCACCATTCTTCTCCAAGGAAGAATCATCAAGCACAATGACCTCCTCATCATAATCTCTAGTCTTAGGCCTACAATCATCTATGACAACATTAGATGATTCCATGACACTCCGAGTTTTTAAATTAAAAACTCTATAGGTCTTACTATTAAGGGCATAGCCAATGAAAATCCCCTCATCACTCTTGGCATCAAACTTGCCAAGTTGATCTCGGTCATTAAGTATATAGCATTTGCTCCCAAATGAGTGGAAGTAGCTAACATTTGGCTTCCTACCCTTCCATAATTCATAGGATGTTTGCCTAGTACCGGGCCTTAGGAAGACTATATTTCCTATGTAGTAAGCCGTATTGACGGCCTCGGCCCAAAGGTTCCTAGGGACATTGTTGTCAAGCAACATCACACGGGCCATCTCTTGAAGGACCCTATTCTTCCTCTCAACTAACCCCATTTTGTTGAGGAGTTCTAGGAGCCGAAAACTCATGGGAAATGCCTAAGCTATTGCAATAGCTTTCAAAATAAGCATTTTCAAATTCCCTCCCATGGTCACTCCTAATCCTTTTAATGTGTGAATTCTTTTCATTTTGAATTTTAGTGCAATTCATTATAAATTTTTCAAATGTTTCAGATTTTTCTCTAAGAAAATATGTCCATGTAAATCTAGAGAAATCATCAACACAAACAAAAATGTATCTCTTGCCACCGAGACTCTCGGTTTGCATGGGACCCATAAGGTCCATATGTAGAAGCTCTAATGGCTCCTTGGTGGC
Organism: Dipteronia sinensis; assembly: GCA_033220585.1. Classification (NCBI taxonomy): domain Eukaryota; kingdom Viridiplantae; phylum Streptophyta; class Magnoliopsida; order Sapindales; family Sapindaceae; genus Dipteronia; species Dipteronia sinensis. The sequence goes on from CM065642.1 coordinate 6,531,104, forward strand.
GAGATACTTGCTTTTCTTGTGCATACTTTTGGTTTGTTTCCCTTGTTGACAAGGTCCACAAACGCCATCGACTTTCTTCCCAAGCTTAGGGAGGCCACGCACAACCTTGAACTTATCTAAGATCCTCAAATCTCGATAGTTCATGTGGCCAAGTCTTTGATGCCACAACTCAACTTCCTCACACTTGGACATATTGCAAGAGATAGCACTAGCTTCAAGACAATAGCAATTGTCACTAGATCTCTTTCTTTTTAGTAAGGTTTGTCCATTGGGCATTAAAATAGAGCAATCATTTTTGTTAAACAAGACGGAGAGTCTATCATCATTAAGATGAGAATGTTTATAATATTGGCTTGCAAGCCATCAACAAGTAAAACATTGGACAATGAGGGTAAATCGGGAATGGAAATGGTTCCTTTCCCTATGATTTTCTTTCTAGATCCATCACCAAAGGTGACAAATCCTCCATCCTCTAAGACAAGGGATTTAAAGAAACTCTTGTTCCTCGTCATATGCCTGGAACACTCACTATCCAAATACCAAGTGTTAGAGGCATTTGCCTTCAAGGCAATTTGAGCCACATAGCAAAAATAGTCATCTCTTCTAATCCACCTAGGTGAAATGTTCTCATTCCTAGTGGTATTAGTCACATTGGCTCTAGATTTCCTAGGATCATGCAAATTGGCTCTAAATCTCCTAGGAACATGCATTTTGGCTCTAGCTCTATTTCTTTCAATCATGCTCTTGATTCTACACATTTCAATGTATTTGAAGCAATTAGGTCTAATGTGACCATCAACACCACAAAAATGACAAGTGGGAATGAAATAAGAAGATATATCATGCCCTTGTGAATACAAAGGGGCTTTCCCACGCATTTGAGCTTGCATTTGGTGTTGGATTGGTTCTCTCCTTCTTTGTTGTTGAGTTGGAATAGATTGCTTCCTTGGTTGAGATTGCATGAATTGCTTCTTGGCTTGGTGATATTTGGGTTGAGGAAAGCTTGCTTGTTGAACCCTTGTTGGTTGAGCTTAAGCTTGTTTCCCTTGTGCCACCTTGACTTGGGAATCCTTAGAGCACTCTCCTAGTTCAATCTTCTTCCTGGGATGTTGTGGAGGTGAAGGCTCTTTGTTATCCAAGCTCTTGACAAACATAGTCTTGCTTGAGGATGAGGTCTCCTTGTCATCTTCATAACCAAGACCTTTCTTATCACTTGGCCTCTTGCCAACTCCCAACATGTGGTCAAGTTTCTTCGTGCTTGAAGTCATCTTAGCAATGATCTCTCTAGCTTCTTCAAGCTCCTTTTCCATCAATTCTCATTCCTTTTGGCTATCTTTACTTCTTTATTTAAGTGAGTAGCTTCGGTAGATAGCTTGAGATTCTCTCCTTTTAGCCTTTGAATCTCTTTCTTCATCTTCAATCTTGAGCTAAGCATTCTTTATTATTAATAACTTGTTTAAGGATTCCACCATATCCTAAATCAGAAGCATCGGTTTCAACAATTTTAGGAGTAGTGAGATGACAGATATGTAAACAAAGAAGGGTCTGAACATGAGTTTTTATTTGTTGGACAGCTCGAGTATGAGCTGTAGTCCAAGGGAGAGGATTTTTCTTAAGACGTTGAAAAAGGGGTTTGCAAATAATACGAAGTTCTTGGTAAAAGTTTGCAATATAATTCAAACTCCCTAAAAATATTTGCAATTGGGTCTTATCTTTTATAACGTTTGGGAATTTGTTAGCAAACTCTAAGCTTCGTTAGATTGGAATGATGGTTCCTCTGGTGATATTATGGCCAAGAAATCTGACCTTGGTTTGGAATAGAGTAATTTTTGGAGCAGAAACTACAAGACCATGTCGTTTGATAGTTTTGAGAAAAGTATGTAAATATTTCCAATGTTGGTCAATATTATTGCTATATAAAAGTACATCATCGATATAAACAATAGCAAATTCAGAATAAGGGCTAAAAATGTCATTCATAATGCATTGAAATTCGCTGGGAGCATTTTTTAGGCCAAATGGCATAACATTCCATTCATATTGCCCAAAAGGGACAGTAAAGGCGATTTTATACCTATCTTGTTCTACTATCTGGATTTGCCAAAAACCTGACTTCATATCGAATTTAGAAAAAATTTGGAATCATAAAGTCTTTTTAACAAATCGGATTTATTGGGAATGGGATATCAGATCCATTGGAGGGCCTCATTAAGAGACTTGTAATTAATAACAAGACGGGGTACTCCTCGTTCAATTTCAGCATTTTTCTGGACATAAAAGGCAGGACAACATCATGGAGATTTGGAGGGTCTTATAAGTCCTTTGTGTAATAAGTCATTGATCTTCTTTTTACAAAATGCTACAAGATCGGCATTCATCTGTATAGGACGAGCCTTCGTAGGTATGCCTTTTTCAGAGAAGTCAGTATTATATGGTAAAGAAACAATGTGTTTCTTTCTGTCCCAAAAAGCATTAGGAAAAGAAGAACATACTTCGTTTTCAATTTGGTTCTAGAATTGTTTAATTTGTTCTAGCATATGAGGATCAGAAAGACGAGCCTTTTGTTTTTCAAAAACAAGGTCATCCTTCAAGTATGATAGTTGTGTTTGTTTGATGTTTAAATTAGCAATGCACTGATCCATGAAGAGAGTGGGAGAAGGAGTGCAATGAATGCATTCCTTTTTTAGAGTATCAAGGTCACATATAATTAAGGGATAAATGAAAAGGAAAAGAATTTCTTTATTAAGATATTCAGTGATAAGTCCATCACTGGTCACTTTAAAGGGTGAGATTAGTTGCAGGAAGGGAAGATCGAGGATGACATTTTGAGATAAGGTCTTAACCATCACAAAGTCAGTGGTGTAACAAATACCTTGGTTACAGACTTTGGCATTTGCTAATTTATACTGAATTTCAAGTTGTTGTCTATTGGCACCAAAGAGAGATTCGGTGGTTTTCTCTAAATATTTAGTTGGGACCAAAGCTTCCCTTATACAATTGAGGTCTGCTCCAGTGTCAACTAGAGCATTAACAATAAGATTGTAATCTTGGGATATTCTTATGTCAATTTCGATGTACCATTTATGAATCTTATAGGTTTTGATTTGGCAAAGCTGACAAGGGATCCTGGCAGGGTTGAGAATAGTGGTTAAAGCTGGTTGTTTTGTGTTATGCTGACTGCCAGGGTCATCAGAATCACTGGAGCTGGCAAAATTGGGTTGCTTTGGCGGGACAAGGAGTTGGTGAGTGGTTTTGGGAGTAGAGGAAGAATGCTGAAGATTAGAAATATTGATTTTAATAATTTTGATCTCATATTTGAGATTTTGGATTTCTTTTTGCAAATCAGAGATACTAACTTTTCTATCTTTTGTTTGAAAACGTCCTATAACATTAGAATCGAAATCAAGTGTGCTAAAAGGAATACTTGTAGTATGGGAAGGTGGAGGAACAACAGATTGTTGGGATTTGCCCTTAGAAATTTTCTGTTGTAATTCTTGAATATATTTAGCTTTTAAGGAAGAATCCTCAATACTGTCAATCATACTGATAATCATAGAGTAACCATGCTGGTCTAGAACATTTATCTCTTTGCATACACAATGTTGTTTATCAGGATAATTGTCAGATAGACAAGGTTGAGTAGAAGTGTCGGTGCTAGATGTATGGTTAATGGCTAAAACAATATTGTCAGAAGAGTCAGAGGGTTCATTATCAGAATAGGATTCGAAAGCATCAGAAGAGAGATCATTATAAAGAAGGTGGATGAGTTTGTCCTTGATTTCATCACTAATGTTAAGAGTTCGGATTTTATTTTTTACTTTAGGACACCTATTGGCATGATGTCCTTCTTGTCCACAGTTAAAGCATTTAGTAGATTTAGCCGTCTTTTTATGATTCCTTTACAAATAGAATTCTCATTAATTAAACTAACAATCTGTTAATTACAATCATTTTCGACTAAGTTACCTTCAACTATATTATTACATGACACTTGTTTAGAAATTTTAAAAATTCCAGTTGCAGTTTTAACTCTAAGGGCTGCTCCATCTTTTGCTTCAAAGTCGAACGGTTTCCCGGCCCACAAGTACTCCAAGAAATTAAGAACAAATATCCCACAGTCCGACCTATTTTATCCAAAACAAACAAATATATCCAATGTAAGTGACAATCAAACTATTTAATGTAGTAAAAGATGACAAGTTTATGGTTTGTGGTATACTCATTCCCTTGATTTGGAATGTCTTTATACAGCAAATGGTAATGCATCGGTATAAATATCCAGCATTGTATGCACCTACCTTGAATTTTACTCTGCAACACTTACAAATTATGGTTAAAATTAGTTAATAGATTTCATATCAATAATGATATAAATATAAACAATTACCATGAATGTGTAATCCAGTAACACAATGATGTGGTTGTATATTTGGGGAAAGAAATTTTGAAATCTAACACTTGAATCTAACAAAATACCCACCACACAACACAACCATATTTTGAAAACTAACACTTGAATCTCCTCATTCTAAAGGCCAAAAGGAAACCAAAAAGTATCATGAGAATAAAATCTAAGAAAAAATGAACTTCATTCAACTGGAAACTTGTCCCAGATTTTTTGGTGAACTGAAACTTTTTTTTTTGTTTTCGAATTCAATTAAACTCAAGTCCAAACTATTTCTATTTCGATTTCAACAACAATCAAATTTTAACAATTTCAATTTCAATCAATTAACCATTTTGCTTTAAAAAACAATTAAAGTCACTAACCTTGTAGCCGGCAGTAGACGAAAGGACGGCGGCGGACGATTCGGTGGTGCTGCAGGATGGTGAGACTGCAGCCAGAAGTGGCCGACGGGACGGTGAGGACGACGAAGGAAGCAACCCGTCCTCGTTTCGTCCAAGAAGTTGGCCACGCATCTTCGTTTCGTCCAAGAAGTTGGCCACGCATCTTCGTTTCGTGAAGGACGACGTCGTCGAGGCGGCTTAACAGCGAATAACGGCTTGACGACGACGAAGGGACTTGACGGCGGCGACTGGGTTTCTGGTTTGCTGATATCGGGCTGGGTGGTAGCCGGTAGGGATGGCTAGGGCAACTGGAAAATGATGGAGGAATTGGGGAGAATATATCATTAAGGGCAGTTTCGTCTTTTAGGGGCAATTTTGCTATAAAAATAATTGATAGGGTATGTTTGCAATATAGTTTCATGAAATTTAAATACATACACTCCAAAATCTCATGATCTATCTACGAGAGATTCAACACTTTTATTCATATTTAGAAAATATATTTCAAGATCAATAAAACAAAAAATAGTTAAATCATACAAATTATTTGCTGCAACTCTAATACTGATAAACAAATCAACCTACAACAACAACAGCAACTATGAAGAGAGAAATGTCTCTAGATTGAGACACTGTTTGGAATTCCTTTGCCAGTGAGTCCACCTTCACTAGTAGGAAACAGCAATGTGTATGGCATCTTCACTGGACCCACCCGGTTCTTCAGATTCTTATCATTGTTCTTTGCCAGAATCCTTTCCTCGATTTTCGCCAATGTGTTCCCGAAATCCTGGAATGCTTGCATTGGTTGATGATCTAATGTCCATTCGGGCGTGGCCCTTTGTCCAAGATAGACCTCATCTGTTGAGTGCCTTGACAGGATTTCTATAAGCGAAATTCCAAGAATTGTCTGAATCTGTGCAGTGATAGTTCTCAGGAAAGCCTTGTCAGGATTTGATTCAAGCTCTGCATAATCAGGAGTTCCTACTTCAGGCATGAATTTTCGACTTAAAGTTGGGCGGTTAGGGAGGTAGCCCGCGTAAGGGTACTGTCCGAAATTGACTGCTGCATGGAGAGCAGAGGCCACCCAGATAATGATGGTACATGAATCTATCAGCTCTTTGCGCGTATGCATTTTAGGCCACCAGGGTTCGTTCTTCTTGTCACCGTGACCTTCCTCGCGAAGTTCCTTCCACCAGTTTTGAAGCTCAGCATCCTTTTGAACCATCTCGTCGCTCGTGTAGTAGAAGGAGCAGTAGTCTTCAACCCATTTTTTGATTGCTGACCAGATTTCGAGCCCATCAACAGCATACGGGTAGTCCTCTATCAGTAGGCGGAGACCGTGTGGAGAGTTGGGATCTTCAACTGCAATTCCCCTGAATAAACCAAAGCAGTAACATGTCAAATTCTGAAAATTTTGTTCCAATCTAAATGCTAAACTTTATAGAATTGTATAGTGTATGATTTTAATTACCTCTTCTTGAGGTCATCGGGGAGCGCTTGCTCCGTAAACACCCAGTTTTTGTACACCACAGATGACATTTCCATGGCATATTTTGCAGGGAACACTGTCAATTCAAGCACTCCACCAGCATTGATTAAAATCTGCCTAGCAAATGCGTTTATATTCATTGTATCACGGAAATGAGGATGTAGAAGCTTATGAATCGGATGAAGCACACTCAGTTGCCTATTTGTTGCAATCACAAATGGCTCAATCGCGGCATGAGTGTTCAACCTGTGACCAAAATTAAACAATTAAACAACTTGATCAAATCAATTAGGAACTGTGTTTAATTGAGATCTCTTTACAAGATACATACCAGTGGCTGATGAGCTGATGGACCCCGGAATCATTTACAGCCACATAAGCTTTAGCTAGATGCCAAATGGAACCTTCAACGCCGTTCTCAGATGGGGTGTAGACTTTGCTAGTGGCACCAAACTGATCTCCATCAGGATGCGGCAAGCTCAATTCAATCGCTACTGGTTTCAAAGTCCCGTCATCTTTCAAGAAAAGGATAGTCCTGGATGCGTAAGTCTTCGTGGTAGTTGTGTTTATCCTCCTCAAGTATGGCATCAGTATATCATGGTGATCCAATATGAACAGCCTGTTGTTCTTGATTGCCTATAATTGTTATAAATTTTCGGTTAATGGTTCGAATTCCACTACTTGCTTGACTGAAAAAGTTTCTATTGAAAAAATGGATATATATAGGAGCTGGCATTACCTCATCTATGGTCACTCCATCTAAGTTACTCTCAATGTGATTCGCAGTAATTGTACTGTTCTGGTTACCGTACAGTTTTTGATCTAGCTTGCTTGCTGGAGGGAATTTCTGCAGTTATTTAGTAGAATTTTCAGTAAAGACTGTAAGTCGTTTTCTGAAAGTGAAATAAGAAACTTCTGACATTCGAAAAACATCTTTAAAATGTGGAATCTTACTTCAAGACGGCGAATGATGACAGGGTTAACTCCAGCCAGCATTTCTCTCGCGAACTCTTCATCGGTTCTCCATGCAGTCCTATTTTCTGCTCAAGTTATGGCAACATCAGAATCAGAAAAATGAAAATGTACATTGATATTAATGTCACTCAAGTGTCAATGTCTAAAGAAGAGGCTTCCTCTGAGAAAGATTTACGATACCTTGAATAACTTGTGGCATTGGAAATTCGAAGAGTTTTTCACCATCAGATCGGAAAATTTCCTTGAGCATTTCCAAGGGAATGTTTTTTCTAATGTCTTCAAGTAAGTCACTGTCAGGCAGATCAAGCCCTCCTTCGTAGAGTTTCAGTACATCATCGAACGTGTCAAATTCAAGCGGGGTGCTGTCAATAGATTCTAATGCAGGTTTGATGAATTGAGCTATAGATTTCAGTGCATACGCAAGGAAATCCGACATCTTCAAATGACCAAACCGCTCATCTCTTGGAACATATACATTTAAGCTAGACGTGATCGGCAACCTACTCTCATTGTAAGGATCTGTGAATATAAATAACAACACATCATATAATAAATCACAAGTATTGATTTGAAATCTTGAATTCGCGTAACACATAATTCACTAGTACTAATTCGAATGTCTAACCTGATGTTGTCGGTGGACGACTTGTTCTTCCTCTGCGAGGATAAGGATACTCAACAGATCCTCCAAGAATAGGGCGCACATACTTTGCACCCTTGTCCGGATCACCCAAATCGTTGTAGTAAGCATAGTCATAGACTCTGTCCCATTCCTCGAGCTTTTCATCTTTTCCATCTCCTCTCAGGTTTACGAGTTCTTGCTCTCTATAATATCGTAGTGGCATAGGCGTATCACTCGGAAGATAAGTCTGCACAAACATCATAACATTACTAGTTTGCTCAATCATGATCAATTTCCATTAAATCAACTTCGATGCAATTAACAATAACATTCTCTTAATGTCAATTACTTGCCTGATTAGTGAAGAAAACACGATCGTAGTTGTAGTGCTTAGCAGGGTAAACCCAAGAGTTACAAATAAAGTGAATCCGGCCTTGGCCAGGAACATCATCGAGTGTGAGAGTCTTGAGGAACAATTCACTGTGATGATTGTTTTTTATAATGAACGCCCCCAGGAACTCCGATTTCTTCATCAAAATCAAAATTAACCTTGAATGCAGATTCTCCTGCTGCTAGAGGTGTGATTTTTGTAATCCAATCTTCCAAATACGCAGGCTCTCCAACCTTTCCGCGCAACCCGTTAGCTACAAACATACGTCAGTCTCATTAAGCACAAAAGCAGCTAGTAAACTAATATGTCAGTTGCATTGTATCCATCACAAGTTGCAATCAATTAGATTGTCTTTCAATGTTGAATATGCTTTATGATCAGATAATGACATTGCAAAGTTTTGATTTGATTGCAACAATTTTAGAAATCAAGTCACTTGAAAAACTTACTCATAAAGTTTTGTTTTAAAAAAAATAGACACATTTAGGGTTTGAACAGAGATAATGCAACTTTCAAGGGTTTCATTTTCAAGTTTGGTAGTGGTTAGTTCAAAATTTAATTAGCTTGTACTTGTCATTTTCATTTATTAATATTGTTTTAAAGTATGACGATAAATATTGGCACTGACAGATCACAGGTTTTTGGAGATAGTTCCCGGAAATGACATCATGATCTTTCTCTTTTCATAGAAAAAAAAAATTAAAGCATGTCCCACCTACCATATTAAATTAAACAAGCAATTAATGAAAAAAAAAATACCTGTCTTTTGACATTTTCCTTACTCAATTCCCCAATAAAATAGCAACCAAAATAAATTAACATACACAACCAAGTTGCTATATGTTTATTCTCTGATTAAGGTGGAACAAGATTCAATTACATGTATTTCCATATGGTCATATGGTGATAACAAATTTTCACTAATTCAATTATGAGTGTGATTAGTTCTAATCAATCCTAACATGCTGGAGAGAAAAACTTGTAAGGGATGGGTGCAATAGACTCGATGGATTAAATACATATATATATATATATATATATAAATGAGATAAATTTTTCTGTTGTCGATTCGTTCCGATATAAAATCTATCAAGACGAAGAATGTAGAACATTAGATTTACATACTTTGATTCAAAGTGTATGTATTTGTTAAAATTTCTTCATAATCTGTAATCCACATTCTTCGTCCTGGTATATTTTATATCATAACGAACTGATAGTAGAAAGACTGTATATACGACAACTCTTTAAAATATACTTTTCTTTCATCTAATAACATCTAATATCTTTAACCTAATCACATCTAATCTTTTTTATTACGTGACATCATCTCGTACTATATATATATATATATATTTTTAAGTGGATTGATTCGACCCATTTTACATCACAAAACAAGAAAAAGAAGGAAAAAAACAAAACAAAAAACATATGTAAATGGTCCACACAAAACCACAATTTTTTAATCATTGACTTGTCGTTAGAGAAGACTAAGACTAGACTTTGTGGGCATCGTGAAATCACTAGTCCTATTCCTATGTACTGTGCCCATATGGAAAAACACCTCAGCCCCCAATTTCCATCTAACCATTAATTGGGAAACATTGAAAATTAATTATGTTTATGATTTATGGGCCCAACTTTCCCTATCGTCTAGTCAATATCAATTTTACTTTACTAACATCCACTCGTTTTCAATTTAAGAGAGTATCAATTACAAAAAAGTCCCTTTTATTTGTTAAATTACTATTTTAATTTTATAGTTTTATGGATGAAACAAAAAGGTCTGTCTTATTTCAAAATGGATCGAAAAAGTTCCGATTGTCTCAAAATTCATAGCAAAACTTCCTGTCGTTAGTTTTCTCAACCGTCAATGAAACAAAACTGTCCCTTCTACTAAAATCTAACCACTAAAACTAAAGAACAAGAACTTTTGCAGTGAATTTTGAAGTAACATGATTTATATTGTTTTATCATTGTTTTAAAAAAAAAAATTGTATGATTAAAGTGATAATTTATCAAATAATAAGGACCTTCCTACAAGGAAAAAAAAAGTAGTAATTATTGTCAACCTGTAATAAAATTGCTCTCTACTATTGCAGCAACATCACCAAGTTCAAGGTAAACCAGAAAAAAAAAAAAACCAAAAAAAAATCTTCGAGTGCCAAAAAAATACACAAAAACAAAAAAGAACCCACTAAACCAAATAAAATAACATAAAAACTGATTAATAAATATAAAAAAAATAACTAAATAAAAGAAGGTCACCTTGAGAGTCGGCATTAACAGCACTAACAAGTTGAAGAGAGACTCCTTTGCCAAGAAACTCATGAAAACGATCACGAAACGAAGCATGGAAGTCATTGAAGTCCAAAACGTTCTTCTTCATCAACACAACCGTGCCTTTGATCTTCTTCGATTGGGACCCACCCATCTTCAGCTTTTTGCTTCTGTTGTCTCCACCGATCTTCTCTATAATCTTGTCAAATATAATAATTAATCTCTCAAGTGTCTCTGTGTTTGCTTCAGGAGCAGAAGAAGAATATAAGTGCTTTTAGAGAGAAGTTGATTATGGCTTTCCTTTTTTTTTTTTTTTGATAAACGTGAGAAGACTCTGGTGGGTATTTATAGTCAACAAAAAAAAAGCAAAAGTTGTGAAGAGAAGAATAAAGATTGTGTTAGGAGGTATTGATTGAGAAGCTTCACTTGATCATATTATATATATGGAGATTGGAGAGGTTTGATTGAATTTCGTTTTTGAAGACTGAATTTTTTTATTATGTTTTTTTAAAATTAATTTAGTTGAGAGAAAGTGAAAGCTTTTAAATGCTTGACTTGGTTATCATGTACTGTTTCTGTGTACGTGTATTGTTTGCTAGATTTTGATTTTAGAGTTTTTAACTATTTGAAAAGGTGAATAAGACTTGGCTTTTTATGTTTATTTCACTAGAAAGAATTTAGGATTAAAAAATTATATTGTACTTTTTTGGGATTGATTTACGCAATTAACACCACTTTAATAACTCTAATTTAAATAGCACTAAAGATAGAATTTGGATAAAAATACCTCCACTCTTCTATTCTTTTCTCTTATCAGTCCTTTTTTTTTCTTTTCTTTTTTGTTTAATTCAAAACTTCCATTGATGGAGCTCAGAGCTCTATCAATGGAGTTTCCGATGCCGATCGGTGAGTTGACCGACAAAACCACTAAGAAAACGTTCGTCAAATGCCAATCGTTGTAACCGAAGTATTCGTTTTCAATTTCAAGCTATGTGAAGAAAGAAACGAAGCCAAACCCGAACCGTCGTCGAACCTTCATTGTCAGATCTATGACGATCCGTTGCGAATCTGACGAAACCGATGGTGCCAACGAACTCGGCGTCATCCAATCTTCTAGATCCGACTATCTCCGGAGTCAACCAACGCCGTCGTCGGCTTGTCACATTCACCATTGATGGAGGTCGAACAGACCTCCATCGCAACGAAGAAGAAGACAAAACAAGTCTCGAGTTTTTTAAATAAGTCTCAATTTTTTTTAAATAAGTCTCGAATTTTACCAATAAATCTCAAATTAGACCCAATAAATCTCGAATTTATCCCAATAAATCTCAAATTTGTAAAATAAGTCTCGAATTTTACCTACTAAGTCTCGAAATTGCAAATAAGTCTCGAATTTATGAGAAAAAAATATAAAGGAAAAACATGGGTAGACTTCGATTTTGGTCTCGACTTTTACCAACGAAGGGAGAACGAATTAAAACGAAAAAAAAAATCAGAGAGAAGTTTCTATGAGTTGTGAAAGGAGAGGAAGAAGGAGAGAGGAAAATGGAGAAAATTAAAAATCAAAAATAAAAGTAAAAGAATAAGTGGGGGGATTTTGCTCTCACCATTTATTTGATGCTAATAAAACAAGAGTTATTAAATTGATGATAGTTGCGCAAGTCAAAATTGAAAAAGTGTTATATACCCCTATTTCCTCAAGAATTTAATATGTCGAAATGTATATGTTAACGATAACTGTTTCATTATGTGACAGTATGTGTTTCATCTAATTGATCATTTTCACACTAGTGTTAATAGTATAAACATATACGCCCGGTGCATTGAAGAATCACTCTTATTTGATACTGTGGAAACTATTTATATTTCATTTTTGAAAATTTTATCAAACTATAACACAATCATACCAAAATTTAGCTAACTGATTATTGAATATAAGCACTTTAAAGAAGATTCATATGATAATCAATATAAAAATAAAAATAAAAATTGTTGAAGATGTAATGAGCAAATTACACCATATCTCCCACGAGTTTTCTTTTTTACAAGTGGAAATAACTTTATCGAAAATTCACATTCACCACCTTTCCCATTAGTTAAATTTGGTCAACTTTAACTGTTGACTGAATTTGACTGTAAAAAATAAAGGTATTTTCATAATTTCAAACATTTTTTAAAAAATAAAAAATTGTTTATATCTCCACCATCCATCTTAGAGATGGACGTTAGAGATCAAATTACAAAAAAAAAAAAACAAAAAAAAAATAGGTAGAAATGGTGGATGGAGAGTCAATGGAGATCCTTTGGTCTCCATTGATGGAGATCCATGGTGGAGATTCAGTCTTCTTTTTCTTCTTTTTTTCATTTTTTTAACAATTTAATATTGGTAGAATTTCATATAAGTCTTACTTTTTTGGTGATTTGTCACTTTTATAAATGTCTTTCTAAATTCATCACTTTAGTCCTTACTTTTTCCAAGACTCATCACTTTAGTCCATTTGACCAAATATGTGAAAGTCAACTATTTTAAAACCTGTAAAAGACTAAAAGTATATTTTTACCCCTATTACTATTTAATTTAGCTAAAATGATTATCTTAGCTTTAAATTAAAATAAAAAACAATAAAATTCTTAATAATAAAATCTTAAATAAATATATTACAAAAAATAGCTTAAATAAATAATTAAAAACTCCATTAATTTTTTCTTATTTTGTATTTTTTTTTCATAATGGATTTTTATTTAGCTAAAATGATTATCTTAGCTTTAAATTAAAATGAAAAACAATAAAATTCTCAATAATAAAATCTTAAATAAATAGATTACAAAAACAATTATGAAAAAAAATTATTTAAAGTTAATATAATCATTTTAGCTAAATTAATATCTATTATGAAAAAAATACAAAAAAAAAAAATTAATGCATTTTATTTTTATTATTTATTTAAGAATTTTTTGTAATATATTTATTTAAGATTTTATTATTGAAAATTTTATTATTTTTTTCATTTTAATTTAAAACTAATATAATCATTTTAGCTAAATTAAATGTAATAATGGTAAAAGTGTACTTTCACAGGTTTTAAAATAGTTGACTTTCACATATTTGGTCAAATAGACTAAAGTGATGAGTTTTGAAAAAAATAAGGACTAAAGTGATGAATTTGGAAAGACATTTATAAATGTGAGAAATCATCAAAAAGGTAGGACTTATGTTAAATTCTGTCATTTAATATCTATTGTCCATCTCAGTGATGAATAGTGGAGATCAATCTATCTATATTTTAAAAAAAAATATTCTTCCAAAGATGGATGGTTAAGATCTTTTTAAAATAATCAGTTTCTCAATAGCATTTTGGTATTTTTGACAGTCAAAGTCAACTATTAAATTTGACCAATTTAGACGAACAATAGAGGAGATAAGTGTCGATTATTAATAAAGTTGTTTCCACGTGTTAACAGAGCCGGTCCTAACTTTTCAGAGACCCCTGGGCAAAACCTAAAAAATGGGTCCATTGTGAGTGACTGAACATACACGGTACACAGCACATGACTAAAAAGAAAATTCGAAATCAATTCAAAAAACAAAACAAAAACTTTAAATCGATTCAATAAAATTATTAATTACCTGGGTGGGGATATTGATCCAAGATAATTTGGGCCATGTGTTTATTATTATTATTTTTAATGTTTGGGCTTTTTAAAAAATTATTTGGACCATTTTTATCTAAACAAAAATCATTCAATTCAACACTAAAAATAAAAAACAAAAACAAAAAATGGGCCCTTTTTGGGCAATTTTTTCTTGGGCCCTGAGCGAGCGCCCCTGGCGCCCCCCCTCAGGGCCGACTCTGCACGTGTAAAAGAGTAAACATCAGGGAAATTTGGTGTAATTTACTCCTACATAATTTAGGTACAATATATACTTCAAATAAAAACTACTTAGGTATGTAAGGTCGTCTCATGTGGTCGGTCATGCAAGTTTATTTTAGGATCGGAGTTACATAACGTTGTGGAACCGGTTTCACAACGTTACAAAGCTGGACATTTAATTATATAAAGTTTTAAAGACCTGCTTGACTAGAAAATTACTATTATTATTATTATTATTATTATTATTATTTATTATATCATAGTTTCATGAAATCTAACTACATACACTCCAAAATCTCATGATCTATCTATGAGAAATTCAACACTTTTATTCATAATTAGAAAATATATTTCAAGATCAAAAATACAAAAAATAGTTAAATTATTTGCTGCAACTCTAATATTGATATACAAATCAACCTACAACAACAACAACTACGAAGAGAGAAATGTCTCTAGATTGAGACACTGTTTGGAATTCCTTTGCCAGTGAGTCCACCTTCACTAGTAGGAAACAGCAATGTGTATGGCATCTTCACCGGACCAACGCGGTTCTTCAGATTCTTATCATTGTTCATTGCCAGAATCTTTTCCTCGATTTTCGCCAATGTGTTCCCGAAATCCTGGAATGCTTGCATTGGTTGATGATCTAATGTCCATTCGGGCGTGGCCCTTTGTCCAAGATAGACCTCATCTGTTGAGTGCCTTGACAGGATTTCTATAAGCGAAATTCCAAGAATTGTCTGAATCTGTGCAGTGATAGTTCTCAGGAAAGCCTTATCAGGATTTGATTCAAGCTCTGCATAATCAGGAGTTCCTACTTCAGGCATGAATTTTCGACTTAAAGTTGGGCGGTTAGGGAGGTAGCCCGCGTAAGGGTACTGTCCGAAATTGACTGCTGCATGGAGAGCAGAGGCCACCCAGATAATGATGGTACATGAATCTATCAGCTCTTCGCGCGTATGCATTTTAGGCCACCAGGGCTCGTTCTTCTTGTCACCGTGACCTTCCTCACGAAGTTCTTTCCACCAGTTTTGAAGCTCAGCATCTTTTTGAACCATCTCGTCGCTCGTGTAGTAGAAGGAGCAGTAGTCTTCAACCCATTTTTTGATTGCTGACCAGATTTCGAGCCCATCAACAGCATACGGGTAGTCTTCTATCAGTAAGCGGAGACCGTGTGGAGAGTTGGGATCTTCAACTGCAATTCCCCTGTATAAACCAAAGCAGTAACATGTCAAATTCTGAAAGTTTTGTTCCAATTTAAATGCTAAACTTTATAGAATTGTATAGTGCATGATTTTAATTACCGCTTCTTGAGGTCTTCGGGGAGCGCTTGCTCCGTAAACACCCAGTTTTTGTACACCACAGATGACATTTCCATGGCATATTTTGCAGGGAACACTGTCAATTCAAGCACTCCACCAGCATTGATTAAAATCTGCCTAGCAAATGCGTTTATATTCATTGTATCGCGGAAATGAGGATGTAGAAGCTTATGAATCGGATGAAGCACACTCAGTTGCCTATTTGTTGCAATCACAAATGGCTCAATCGCGGCATGAGTGTTCAACCTGTGACCAAAATTAAACAATTAAACAACTTGATCAAATCAATTAGGAACTGTGTTTAATTGAGATCTCTTTACAAGATACATACCAGTGGCTGATGAGCTGATGGACCCCGGAATCATTTACGGCCACATAAGCTTTAGCTAGATGCCAAATGGAACCTTCAACGCCGTTCTCAGATGGGGTGTAGACTTTGCTAGTGGCACCAAACTGATCTCCATCAGGATGAGGCAAGCTCAATTCAATCGCTACTGGTTTCAAAGTCCCGTCATCTTTCAAGAAAAGGATAGTCCTTGATGCGTAAGTCTTCGTGGTAGTTGTGTTTATCCTCCTCAAGTATGGCATCAGTATATCATGGTGATCCAATATGAACAGCCTGTTGTTCTTGATTGCCTATAATTGTTATAAATTTTCGGTTTAAATGGTTCGAATTCCACTACTTGCTTGACTGAAAAGTTTCTATTGAAAAAATGGATATAGAAGCATTACCTCATCTATGGTCACTCCATCTAAGTTACTCTCAATGTGATTCGCGGTAATTGTACTGTTCTGGTTACCGTACAGTTTTTGATCTAGCTTGCTTGCTGGAGGGAATTCCTGCAGTTGTTTAGTAGAATTTGTCAGTGAAGATTGTAAGTCGTTTTCCGAAAGTGAAATAAGAAACTTTTGACATTCAAAAAACATCTTTAAAATGTGGAAACTTACTTCAAGACGGCGAATGATGACAGGGTTAACTCCGGCCAGCATTTCTCTCGCGAACTCTTCATCAGTTCTCCATGCAGTCCTATTTTCTGCTCAATATATGGCAAAATCAGAATCAGAAAAATGAAAATGTACATTGATATTAATGTCACTCAAGTGTCAATGTCTAAAGAAGAGGCTTCCTCTGAGAAAGATTTACGATACCTTGAATCACTTGCGGCATTGGAAATTCGAAGAGTTTTTCACCATCAGATCGGAAAATTTCCTTTAGCATTTCCAAGGGAATGTTTTTTCTAATGTCTTCAAGTAAGTCACTGTCAGGCAGATCAAGCCCTCCTTCATAGAGTTTCAGTACATCATCGAACGTGTCAAATTCAAGCGGGGTGCTGTCAATAGATTCTAATGCAGGTTTGATGAATTGAGCTATAGATTTCAATGCATACGCAAGGAAATCCGACATCTTCAAATGACCAAACCGCTCATCTCTTGGAACATATACGTTTAAACTAGACGTGATCGGCAACCTACTCTCACTGTTAGGATCTGTGAATATAAATAACAACACATCATATAATAAATCACAAGTACTAATTTGAAATCTTGAATTCGCGTAACACATAATTCACTAGTACTAATTCGAATGTCTAACCTGATGTTGTCGGTGGACGACTTGTTCTTCCTTTGCGAGGATAAGGATACTCAACAGATCCTCCAAGAACAGGGCGCACATACTTTGCACCCTTGTCCGGATCACCCAAATCGTTGTAGTAAGCATAGTCATAGACTCTGTCCCATTCCTCGAGCTTTTCATCTTTTCCATCTCCTCTCAGGTTTACGAGTTCTTGCTCTCTATAATATCGTAGTGGCATAGGCGTATCACTCGGAAGATAAGTCTGCACAAACATCCTAACATTACTAGTTTGCTCAATCATAATCAATTTCCATTAAATCAACTTTGATGCAATTAACAATAACATTCTCTTAATGTCAATTACTTGCCTGATTAGTGAAGAAAACACGATCGTATTTGTAGTGCTTAGCAGGGTAAACCCAAGAGTTGCAAATAAAGTGAATCCGGCCTTGGCCAGGAACATCATCAAGTGTGAGAGTCTTGAGGAACAATTCACTGTGATGATTGTTTTTTATAATGAACGCCCCGGGAACTCCAATTTCTTCATCAAAATCAAAATTAACCTTGAATGCAGATTCTCCTGCTGCTAGAGGTGTGATTCTTGTAAGCCAATCTTCCAAATACGCAGGCTCTCCAACCTTTCCGCGCAACCCGTTAGCTACAAACACACATGAATCTCATTAAGCACAAAAGCTGCTAGTAAACTAATATGTCATTGTGTTGTATCCAACACCAGTTACAAATCAATTAGATTGTCTTCCAATGTTTATGCTTTATGGGCTCGCCGGATTAAATACAAGTATACAACCATATGGCAGATGATAACTTTTAAAATTTACTTTTCTTTCATGTAATCACATCTAATCTTTTTACTATATGACACCATCTAGTACTATATTTTTTTTTTTACGTGGATTGATTCGAACCCATTTTACATCACAAAACAAGAAAAAGAAGGAAAAAAAAAACAAAAACAAAACAAAAAACATATATGTAAATGGTACACATAAAACCACAATTTTTTAATCACAGACTTCTTGTTAGAGAAGACAAAGACTAGACTTTATCTTCTATCATTGAGAAATCACTAGTCCCATTTCCTATGTACTATGCCCATATGGAAAAACACCTCAACACAATACTATCATGTCCCACCTAATTTCCATCAAACCATCAAATTGTAAAACAAGAAAATCTATTTATGATTTATGGGCCCAACTATCTCTATCGTCTAGTCAATATCAATTTTATTTTATCCCCCTCCACTCGTTTAGTCGTTTTCCATATAAAAGTGGGTCAATTATAAAAGAGTCCCTTCTATTTGACAAAATACTATTTTAATTTTATGGTTTTATGAATCAAAGAAAAGGGTCTGTTTTGTTTCAAAATAGATCGAAAAAGCTCCAATTGTCTCAAAAGTTTTAGTAGAAATTCTTGTCGTTAGTTTCCTCAACCATCAATGAAACAAAACTGTTCCTTCTACTAAAATCTTTTTTATTTTTTTGAAACAACCAAATATTATTGAAAAACAACAAGGACACACACAAACAACAACAAGAACCCTGCAGCAGCAGCACACAACAGTGCAAAACAGAGCACAAGCTGCACGGCCACCCAAAAACAGAGGAAAGAAAAGCAAACAAGAGATCTACAGTCTCTCCACACAACATCTTCACCCTCCATAGAAGACCACTAAAACTAAAGAACAAGAACTTTTACGGTGAATTTTGAAGTAACATTATTTATATTGTTTTGTCATTGTTTTTTTTAAAACAAAAAATTTTGTATGATTAAAGTGATAATTTGTCAAACAATAAGGACCTTCCTACAAGGAAAAAAAAAACTAGTAATTAATGTCAACCTGTAATTAAAATTGCTGTCTACCGTAGCAGCAACATCAGCAACATCATCCAGTTCAAGGTAAACCAGAAAAAACAATCGACAACAACCCACAAGTCCCAAAAAAAAACACACACACACAAACAAAAACAAAAATTAAAACAAAAACAAAAAAAAAACCCACTAAACAAAATAAAATAACATAAAAACTGATATGATAAATAAAAAAATTAACTAAAAGAAAGAAAGTCACCTTGAGAGTCGGCATTAACAGCACTAACAAGTTGAAGAGAGACTCCTTTGCCAAGAAACTCATGAAAACGATCAAGCAACGAAGCATGGAAGTCATTGAAGTCCAAAACGTTCTTCTTCATCAACACAACCGTGCCTTTGATCTTCTTCGATCGGGACCCATCCATCTTCAGCTTTTTGCCTCCGTTGTCTCCACCGATCTTCTCTATAATCTTGTCAAACATAATAATCTCTAAAGTGTCTGTGTGTCTCTGTGTGTCTCTGTGTTTGATTCAGGAGCAGAAGAAGAATATAAGTGCTTTTTAGAGAGAAGTTGATTATGGCTTCTTCTTTTTTTGTGATAAATGTGAGACGACTTTGGTGGGTATTTATAGGCAACAACAAAAGAAAAGAAAAAAAAAAAGCAAAAGTTGTGAAGAGAAGAATAAAGATTGTGATAGGAGGTATTGATTGAGAAGCTTCACTTGATCGTCATATTATATGGAGAGGTTTGATTGAATTTCGTTTTTGAAGACTGAATTTTTTTATTGTTTTTTTTTTAAATTAATTTAGTTGAGAGAAACTGAGAAAGTGAAAGCTTTTTAATTGCTTAACTTGGTTATCATGTACTATTTCTCTGTACGTGTATTGTTTGCTAGATTTTGAGATTACAATTTTAAACTCTTTGAATGTTTCGTGTGTTGCACGCTCGAAAGATTGAGTTTACACCGATTCCGGATGTCTACACTATTTGAGAATCCTGATAAAGGAAGGAATTGAGTTTATATGGGCAGTTCTAATATCTACTGTATTTGGGTATGTTTTACACTATTTGAGAATCCTGATAAAGGAAGGAATTGAGTTTATATGGGCAATCCTGATATCTACGGTATTTAGAAATCTTTTACATTTGAGAATCCTGAAAAAGAGAGGATCGAATTTAATTGGGCAAAATCCTTATATCTACAGTATTTAGGAATCCTACAAAGGAAGGGAATTTGACTCTTTTTTTTCAAGTATTACATTATAAATCTTATCAATTAAAATATATATTCTAAATAATAATTAAATTTAGAAAAATAACATTGAATCAAGAAAGAATGTGGTATATGAACAAACACTTTTCAATTGATGATTAATCATTTCTTTAACTATAAGAGAATTTTTTTTTTATATACACATTATCATTTATACATCATAAATTAAAATATTGTGAGAATTAAGTACACAACAATCAAATTATGAGAATCAAATTTATAAATCAATTATTCTGTACTGAGTTTAGATTAGATTATTTTGAGCTAAAAAAATAATTCGTTAAAAATGATTTTAAACCAAAATAAGGTTTTGGTGTAAATATATTAATTGCTTTGAAAGGTAAAGTTTGAAAGAAAAAAAAATTAAGTTGATTGTAAACAGAGGGTAAAAGAAGTTATAAATAATTAAATAAATACATCCACCCTTGAAATTATTAACCTGACAATGTTTATTATTATATAAAAAATTAAAAATTAATTAAACAACTATGGAAAAAAAAATTTAAAACTAAATAATTAAATATATACAAATGGTAAGAGAATGTTAAAAACTTGATAATAGGAAAAAGGTGAGAATTTAAATAAATGGATTACTAATGAATAGAGAAAAAGAACTTAATCAAACTCTTTTCAATTCATAGTATTAAGATTTAAGAATATTCATTAAATGAACATTTATTAAGAGATTTTGGATAAAATCGTTATATCCAATATTTTGAAATTGGAATAAATCAGTCAACGGATGGGAAAATATTGATCTTCGAATTCTTTCCAAAGCCTTTTTACGTCATTTCGAGTATGATATGATAAAGCAAAACATGAAATTAAGGGGAAAATAAAAACATCTTTTAGATCTCATAATTTCCAATCATTTCCTTCTATATTTCCATTTTTTTTTTCGAGGGCAATTTCTCTGCATGAATTATTTGTAAATTCCACGCACTACAAAAGCGCGTGAGAAAAGTCATATTACGTGGCAAACCTTATGGCATCTTATCTTTGGATTTATTCGAAGACAATAAAATTTATCAAAGGACGGACCTCTTTTCTACCTTTTTTTTTTCTAATTTTAATTTAATGAATTAAGGTGATTCCTTATTTATATTATTATATATGCAATATATTTACAGTCCGGATATTAACTCTCATAACTACTCCTTCCACCGCTTAGGAAAAAAACTCATCCGGAGAGTAATACTAGTCTTATTTGAACTGATCCACAAAAAATATAAATTTTTTTTTTCCAGTAATCTTATCCTTTATAAATTCCAATTGGGATTTGCTTGATTCTTTTTTAAAGCAGTCGTTTTAGAATAATTTGGTGGGCAAAATCTAATTCTTTTTTTTAATCATTATTTCAATACAATGGGTGCAATCGAAACCTGGCCATGTGTTACATGTTTGCTTTTAAATAATTAAAAAAAAAACAATTCTATCATTTTTCAACTTTGATTTCTTTAAGAACATATAGATGAAACAATAATTTGATATGTGACGTGCAAATGTGCAATTGTAACTTCTTTGAAAATTCAAAAAACTTTCTTTGAATTTTCAAAAAAGTCACGATTGCACGGTCAGATCTTGAAATTATATAAAATATTAAGAAAAAAAAAAGATATTTTGAGAAAATATAAATTAAAATTATGCAAATCCAAGATGAATAAATAAAAATGAGATTTGGTGTATTCATTACCATAATGGATAAGGTTAATTATATGTGAGTTCTTTGAATGATCTAAGAAATACAAAAAATAATTATGTTTAATGATAAAATTAAAATAGAAATGATTAAGTTTTTTATCATTCGTAGGATTTGATCCGTTGATTTGGAAGTCATTTATCCAAACCTCAAACCCTTCCATCTACCAACTGAAATACGCCCCTAAGGGTAAATGATTATTATGTTATTTCCGTTAAAGATTACATCTTAATTTTAATTCTGTGTTGTTATGATCGTCTTTGAAAGCGTAACTTATATCATTTAATGTTCGATTTTTTCCATCTATAAACTATGAAGATAAAGTTTGGCATCACGAGTCAAATTTCAATACTACTTTGTGTATACACAACCAAATTAGGCCAAGCATGAATTTAAATGTGTCATTAATTTTGTTGAAAAAGCCATCATTTATATCTCAATAGAGAAAATTTCATCAACACGCCATAACCAACATTTCAACAAATGGGTTATTAAATTAAAATTGAAGAATTTGAGTTTCATTTGAAGAAGATCAATATTGATCATCAAAATCCTCCAAATTACTTAGGACGATTCAAGCAAAATTTTGACTATTTGCAAATTTACCTTATTATGGTTGGTTGTTAAATCACATAAAATGTTTTTTTTTTCAAATTTAGAATGTAATAAATGAAGCAAATTGGCAACCTATAATAATGGATTCAATTTGGGCCACATGAATTATGAGATATGCTGGTACTTTAACAATACAATAATTTCTTTATTGGGAAAGAAAATAAGAAAAAATAAATAAAACTTGGAAAGGTGAATTAGATTAAGCCTTTTATGTTTCAACAATGCTTCGAGTCAATATCCAACATACTGATCCTATTAATAGGAGTGTGGCACGTGACTTTTTTTTTTAACTTTTTACATTTATCTCACAAATTGAGCCACGTACTACACTCTCATTGGTGGTGTCAGTATTTTGAGTACTGACCGGTCAGTATCAAGTATAGTTATTTATGTTTATTTCTCATTGAAAAACAATTAATATCTCTCATAAATACCCCAATATCATCTTGGAAAATTCTCCTTCTTATAATGAACTACTGTGAATAATAATTTATATAAGATGAATTCATAACTAGTGTTTTAGTAGGTGATAAGAGCCAGTCGTACGGCAGATTAGTGTATAGTTCGTCTAGACAGAGCCTAAACAATAAAACCGAATAAACCAAAACGACGTTGTTTTAGATCAAAATAACATCGTTTTGAAAGACAAAATAAAATTTATCGGATGTCTAAGGCAATTAGACCTTCCTCATGGGGTCCTAGTCCGTCTAAGTCCTAGTGCCTATGCGGCTGATTACTTGATCCATGTTTATAATAAAAGAGACACATTATAGAATTATTTATTTATTTTCCGAAGTTGACATCCAACAACTAGAATTTTGAGATTCTAGATTAAAAACTACCAAGTCAGTTTAAATAGCTACCTCTGAAACTAGGGTGAGGACTGCCCACAGGAACATGGTGAAAATTTACCTCTAATAAAGTCAAATTGTCTATTCATGGATCATGGCGGTGCATTTTAAAATTGTATATAAACCACGAGGTGTGGTGCAGCTGGTCAATTGCACTCCATGTGGGGCGAATGGTTCGGGCAGTGCCGAGTTCAAACCCCACTGAAAACACCTTGTGGCCAGGCTTTATTCAACCTTCCGGCCGAGTAGGGATTAGTCCCACCTCATCGAAGGTGGGGATCACCTCGTGCGAAAGCAAAAAAAAAAAAATTTGTATATAATTCAAAATAATATATGAATAATAATACAATAGAACCCCTCTAAAGTAATATTCTAGGGATCCACAATTGAGTATTGATTTAGAGGGGTTATTAATTTGAAGGGTTTTACCTTATATAATGTTATTTTGTCTTGAAAAAACGTGTGAAAATCAGTTTTATTGTTTAGGGAAAATTCTTTTTTGGGATTTCTTGTTTAGTCAGTTTTCTTCTTTAGGAAAAGTTCATTTTTACAAGATTCTTAATCGCAATGGCACTGTTTATGGCAAATCGAAAGGTTCGCTTCTCCTTAACAATTAGATTGTCTTCCAATGTTTACGCTTTATGATCAGATAATGACGTTGCAAAGTTTTGATTTGATTTGAGAGAAAAACTCGTAAGGGATGGGCGCAATAGGCTCGCCGGATTAAATACAAGTAAGTATACAACCATATGGCATATCATAACTTTTAAAATTTACTGTTGTTTCATATAATCACATCTAATCTTTTTACTATGTGACACCATCTAGTACTACATTTTTTTGTACATCTAGTACTACATTTTTTTGTACATCTAGTACTACATTTTTTTGTACGTGGATTGATTCGAACTCATTTTAAATCACAAAACAAGAAAAAGAAGGAAAAAAACAAAAAAAAAACAAAACAAAAGACATATATGTAAATGGTACACACAAAACCACAATTTTTTAATCACAGACTTGTTGTTAGAGAAGACAAAGACTAGACTTTGTCTTCCATCATTGAGAAATCACTAGTCCCATTTCCTATGTACTGTGCCCATATGGAAAAACACCTCAACACAATAGTATCATGTCCCACCTAATTTCCATCAAACCATCAAATTGTAAAACAAGAAAATTTATTTTGAGAAAATACAAATTAAAATTATGCAAATCCAAGATGAATAAATAAAAATGAGATTTGGTGTATTCATTACCATAATGGATAAGGTCACTTGTATAATTATATGTGAGTTCTTTGAATGATCTAAGAAATACAAAAAATAATTATGTTTAATGATAAAATTAAAATAGAAAACGATTAAGTTTTTTGTTATTTGTAGGATTCGATCCGTTGATTTGGAAGTCATTTATCCAAACCTCAAGTCCGTCCATCTACCAACTGAGATACACCCCTAAAGGTAAATCATCATTATGTTATTTAATGTTCCATTTTTCCATCTAACTTATATCATTTAATGTTCCATTTTTCCATCTATAAACTATGAAGATAAAGTTTGGCATCACGAGTCAAATTTCAATAATACTTTGTATATACACAACCAAATTAGGCCAAGCATGAACGTAAAAGTGTCATTAATTTTGTTGAAAACGCAATAGAGAAAATTTCATCAAACACGCCATAACCAACATTTCAACAAATGGGTTATTAAATTAAAATTGAAGAATTTGAGTTTCATTTGAAGAAGATCAATATTGATCATCAAAATCCTCCAAATTACTTAGGACGATTCAAGCAAAATTTTGACTATTTGCAAATTTACCTTATTATGGTTTGTTGTTAAATCACATAAAATGTTTTTTTTTTCCAAATTTAGAATGTAATAAATGAAGCAAATTGGCAACCTATAATAATGGATTCAATTTGGGCACATGAATTATGAGTAGGGATGAGCATTTCCCCCACGGAGCCCTATCCCCATTTGCCCCCACCCCCATTTGGGGGCAAATTTTGCCTCCAAATGGGGTTTGGGGGTGGGGATGGGGGCAAATTTTGCCCCCAAAACCTAAATGGGGATGGGGATGGGGGGACCTACCCCCACCCCCATTTCCCCATTTCCCCATTTCTTTAAATGGGAGTGAGCCCCATTCCCCCATTTCCCCATATGTGTATATATATATATATATTTATATATTTTTAATATTATTTAAAAAAAAATAACTTTAACTTTAGTATTCATGGTTCCACCGCTAATTGACTACCTGACAGTTGAATGTACTTAGTTTTTTTTATGAATTTGTTTAGACTTTTATGTGTAATACTAAATTACTATAGTTATTTCTATTAATTTTGGACAATTATATGGATTGGATATCGAAACATGGTGATTGGAATGATTGAATTGATTGAATTTCGAATCCAGAATTATAAATTTTGAATTTCAAATTTCGGATTGAAAAATATTAGGATTAGAAATGGGAGAAATGGGGGACGGGGTGGGGGCAGAGGAAGCTCCCCCCAAACACCCCCATCCCCACTTCCCCCAAATGGGGTTTGGGGACGGGGATGGGGGGAGGTTTCATAAATGGGTATGGGGTGGGGGGACCCTCCCCCGCCCCAATGGGCCCCCACACCCATCCCTAATTATGAGATAGGCTGGTACTTTAACAATACAATAATTTCTTTATTGGGAAAGAAAATAAGAAAAAATAAATAAAACTTGGAAAGGTGAATTAGATAAAGCCTTTTATGTTTCAACAATGCTTGAGTCAGTATCCAACATACTGATCTCATCAATGGAAGTATGACACGTGACTTTTTTTTTTAACTTTTTACATTTATCTCACAAATTGAACCACGTATTACATTCTCATTGATGTGGTCATTATTTTGAGTACTGACCGGTCAGTATCAGGTATTGTTATTTATGTTTATTTCTCATTGAAAAAAAAGTTAATATCTCTCATAAATACCCCAACATCATCTTGTAAAATTCTCCTTCTTATAATGAACTACGTGATCAATAATTTATATTAGATGAATTCATAACTAGTGTTTTAGTAGGTGCTAAGAGCCTATCGTCTAGATCGTCTAGGCAAAGCCTAAACAATGAAACCGAATAAGCCAAAACGACGTTGTTTTACACCAAAATAATGTGGACGTCTCAGGCGATTAGACCTTCCTCGCGGGGGCCTAGTCTGTCTAAGGCCTAGTGCCTATGCGGCCGAATACTTGATCCACTTTTATAATAAATGTTGTTTCGATTACTGAAAAACAATTTGGTACGAATCTGCAAAGGACAGAAAACAGTAAAACACAAACCAGAACATTAGGAGAAATCGGGGCCCGTGTTTCACATGATGTCCTTAAGACAATTTCGTCGGGATAACATCATATGTGTATGACGATTGTCTCCCATGATAAAACGGTTTAACATGATACAACCGTTTAGGAAATACTTGTCAATTACGTTTTTTAATGAAAAGGATATTAATTAAAAGTCAATCTCCAAGAGATTTATTTTTAATTAATTGCTGATTCTATTTACTTAGTGATCAAGTAAGTATCTAGAATCCAAACCGAATTTCCTTATCATAACACGTTTGATTTAGGGAAAATTAAATTGAATTAATACTTTCCATATCAATATAAACATTGACTTAGGAAAAAATAAATTCTAAGTAGTAGTAAAAGGTCGTTTGTCCTAAAACAGTCCAATCGGAGCGGCATTCGTTTACGCAGGTCGCGCTCACACACAAGTCATCCAATCCGAAGGTTAGGGGTCCATGATTTGCAACACTCAATTTCTCATTCACTCATTAATTATTTTGTGAGTTTGAGTATACCATTTCGAAGCTCTCATAGAGGAGAATTCGAATATACATTGAACTTCCATTTTTATAGAACCGACCATACTAAAATAATTCTCTCAAAATGAGTTTTCATCACACAATTTTCCAACAATCCCCCACATGAATGAAATTGACCTAGGAGACACGAGAGATGACTTTTGGTAAGTTCAAACGGTAAAAATTTGCATAGGACAGGTAGGTATTACCCTTTGAACCTTCCCTCGTAAAGGTATGATTATTTTACTTGCTGATCAGTAGATATGATATCCTTGAACTGTTCTGCCATTTTATGTAAACGATAGCGTACCTCACACAGACATCTTCCAGACCCGATTTGGTACTCATTGTTATGTTCGTTTTGGCCATGAACATGCGCCTGATTCTGTGAGAGTCTCTAGAGAATATAGCCCTTTACTATTCTCTTTTAGAAGCGGCCCCACTTCTCTCTCACATATGTGATTTCTTAATGAAGAGTAACCCGCATTACTCTGCTCAGATTTCCATAGCTCGGAATTCTGACGCATAAGAATCATTAAAAACTATAGTTTAAGCCTTTTCCCTACTGGCATCACTGTTTTATCATAGGAATTCACTGGAGGGTAACCCCCACAGTGATTTAACTAAGTCTTACAACTTGGTTGTCCCATTAAACCTAGATCTTAGGATCTCCAGTCAACTAGGTTGGGTGTCCATTGTATCGACTTTTATTTCATGAGCTTTAGTCTCATTCCCCTCGATGATATCTCAACTAGTTCTCTATTTAACCCTTTGGTTAGCGGATCCGCAATGTTATCTTTTAACTTTACATAGTCAATGGAGATAACTCCAGTTGAGAAGTAGCTGTCTAATGGTATTATGTCTTCGACGTATATGTCTAGACTTTCCATAATACATGTTGATCTGTGCTCTTACAATTGCTT
This sequence comes from Dipteronia sinensis, assembly GCA_033220585.1. NCBI lineage: Eukaryota > Viridiplantae > Streptophyta > Magnoliopsida > Sapindales > Sapindaceae > Dipteronia > Dipteronia sinensis. The sequence goes on from CM065642.1 coordinate 6,559,470, forward strand.
GATTGACTATCACAGTGGATGCAAATTGCTGGCACAAGCGTTGGCCATCTTGAAATATCCTCTATGAATTGGAGTAGCCATTCAGCCTCCTCACCACATTTATCTAAGGCAATAAACTCAGATTCCATGGTGGATATGGCTATGCATGTCTATTTGGAGGATTTCCAGGATACAGGCGCACCTCCTAGTGTGAACACATACCCACTAGTAGATTTTGAATCTTTCATATCAGATATCTAGTTTGCATATGTGTATCCTTCTAGGACAGAAGAATATCTGGTATAATGCAGTCCATAACTACGAGTGAATCGTAAGTACCTCAGTACTCTTACTATTCCTTTCCGGTGATCGTTTCCTGGATTACTCATGTATCTACTTAATTTGTTGACTGCATTAGTCATGTCTGGTCTTGTACAGCTTATTAAGTACATCAGACTTCCTATCACTCTAGAATATTCTAGTTGAGAAACGCTCTCACCATTATTCTTGGATAAGTGTAGATTTGTATCTACCGGCGTTCTATAAATTCCAGAATCATTTTTGTTGAGTTTCTCAAGAATCGTGTTAACATAGTGTGACTGACTTAGAATGAGTCCGTTCGATGTCCTTAAGATTTTCATTCCCAATATTACATCAGCCGGTCCCATATCCTTCATATCAAACCTTGATTTCAACATATTCTTGGTAGATTTGATCATCTTATCATCACTACCAACAATGAGCATGTCATCAACGTAAAGGCACACAATGACAGCCATTTGATGTGTCTTTGACATAAACACATTGTCACATTCGTTGATTTTAAATTCATTTGACATCATAGCATTGTCAAATTTCTCATGCCATTGTTTTGGTGCTTGCTTTAGACCGTATAAAGACTTCACCAATTTACAGACTTTCTTTCCTTGTCTTGGAGCGGAAAAACCCTCAGGTTGTTCCATGTAGATTTCTTCATCTAGATCTCCATTTAAGAAAGTTGTTTTCACATCCATTTGATGTACTTCAAGATTTCGCAAAGCTGCGATTGCAAGTATCATCCTAATGGAGGTTATTCTCGTCACAGGAGAATACGTATCAAAGTAATCAAGGCCTTCTCGTTGATTGTAACCTTTAATTACAAGTCTGGCCTTATACTTATCAATTGATCCATCTGCTTTCATTTTTCTCTTGAAAATCCATTTGGACCTTAGCGGTTTACATCCCGGAAGAAGATCCACTAATTCTCAAATATGATTTTGAAGGATGAAATTAATTTCACTCTTGATAGCTTCTTCCCACAAGAGTCCTTCTGAAGAGCTTACTATTCTTTGAAGGTTCGAGGTTCACCTTCTAACAAATATGTCAGAAAATCTGGACCAAAAGATGTTTCTGTCCTAGCTCTTTTGCTACGTCTTGGTTCATCCTCGACTTCATTTTCTTGTTATTGGTCCTCACAACTATCAGCATGTGTTCGTTTCGATGAACTTGCTTCATCATTGGATTTACATGGAAATACATGTTCAAAGAACAATGCATTTCTAGATTCCATTATCATATTTTTATGTATATCATGGATGTCAGACTTATACACCAAAAATCGATAAGCACTACTATTATGTGCATATCCAATGAAAATGCAATCAACAGTTTTAGGACATAGTTTTACCTTCTTAGGTGTAGGTACAACCACTTTGGCAAGACACCCCCACATTCGTAAGAATTTATAGGAAGGCTTTCTTCCTTTCCACTTATATACTACATGCGAGAGAGAGTCTTTATGCTACACATGTTGATAAGTAACTATCACACATCCACTTATATACTACATATAAGTGGTTTACCCAATCAATGTGGGATGATTATTTTCCCTACAAAATGGGCTCACTTTGAGACTCAATTTCTCATTCACCCATTAATTATTTTGTGAGTTTGAGTATACCATTTCGAAACTCTCACGGAGAAGAATTCGAATAAACATTGAACTTCCATTTTTATGGAACCGACCATACTCAAATAATTCTCACAAAATGAGTTTTCATCACAAAATTTTCCAACAATAGACACATTATAGATTTATTTATTTATTTTCTGAAGTTGACATCCAACAACTAGAATTTTGAGAATCTAGATTAAACACTACCAAGTCAGTTTAAATAGCTACCTCTGCAAGTAGGGAGAGGACTGCCCACAGGAACATGATGAAAATTTACCACTAATAAAGTCAAATTGTCTATTCATGGATGGCATTTTAAAATTGTATATAAACCACGAGGTGTGGTGCAGCTGGTCAATTGCACTCCGTGTGGGGAGAATGGTTCGGGCAGTGATGAGTTCAAACCCCATTGGAAACACCTTGTGGTCAGGTTTTACTGACCTCCCGGTCGAAAGGGGATTAGTCTCACTCATTGAAGGTGGGGATCACCTTGTGCGAAAGCAAATGAAAAAATTTATATATTTCAAAATAATATATGAATAATAATAGTTTCAGTTACAAATATACTTTGTACTAGTGTACTTGTCCCGACTAATAAAATAACATATTGTCATATTAATAATTAATTAGATTTCATTAATGTATATTTAATACAATTAAAATAGTATTTCTCAACTACTCCACAAATCATTATATATATATAAAATAAATAAATAAAAACAGTAATAAAAAAAACCTTATAAACATTAAAACTAGAAGGTCAAATTATTAAAACATGGAAGAGATCTACCAGTCAATGAGAAACTGAGAATGGCAGATATATATATCTGGCTAGTCAGGTGAACAATAGTTTGGTTGTCTATGGTGGGCATAGAATTGGAGAGAGAATTCAAAACGCGTAAGGAAAAGAGAAAAAAATATGATAATTTTCATTAAAGATCGCAGATAAGAGAATAGAGAAAGTGAGAGTTTCAATGCATATACTGACATTGGTATTCAAATATGAGTTAATATAGACCATTAAAACATTTTAATCCAAAGGTTAAGAAATTGTGTAAGAAAATGTGTAAAAAAAAAATCATAGATTATAGATTATGAACATGTATATATACAATTTTTCTATTGGCAGTTCGATCTGATATAAGATATATCAGTTCTTTATATATGCATTATTAGATTTAAATGCTTTGACTTAGCTGTATGGACTTGTCAAAGTATCTTTTAAATTCAACGATCCATATATAAAGAACTAATATATCTTATATCAATTCGAACCGATAATAGAAAAATTATATATAGATTTACAACGATTGATTTTAAAAGATCGTTGGTTGTCAAATTTTTAATAATAAAATATGATTTTGTACGCTTTTCAACTAATATTCGGATATGCTCATATGCTAATATGTCAATTGGGATATCATTGTTTCATTATTTTTCCAATTTGTCTTGAAAAAAAAAATGATGATGTAGATACATTCACGTGATGTGGAGACATTAAAGTATTCAACTATCATATCAATCAAAATCTTATTATATCACTTGGAAATAAATATGAACAAAAAATATAAAATCATTGCCAGTTGTAATTCTTGATTATCTTTGATATGATTAGCTAAGGTTTTTTTTATAACATAGATCTAAATGTCTAATCATCTAATTGTGTCTGCTATATGATTGGCAAAGATTTTTTTTTCCACATGGTAAATGTGATCATATAAATCATTGTTTAGGACTATTTTGAATTGAAAATCACCCATTAACAATTGAAAAATATTACCAATTCTAAGTACTACTTAAACAAGATAAGATGTGTTGAATTAATTAGTAATTAAAAACTAATTATAATTACAAAGGAGACGTGATGGCTCTTGAAATTCAAATCAACTCTATCATGCCAGTCAATTGAAAAAAAAAATTATTGTCTAATTAAACAATATTTACAATTTGATGACTTTTTTAAAGACTATTAAGTACTTCTTTAGAAAATGTTTAATATAGACAAACACTATTCATTAATAAATATTATGTTTTCTTTAATTCCAAAACACAAATTTTATTTAATTAAACCAAATATTGAAAAATAAACAAAATAAAATATTTGATTACTTGATAGTTTATAATTTTTTTTTCTTTCTTACTAGGTCAAAAGATGCTCTCAAAATCATACTAAATTATCAAGTTGTAGTTTAAATAATTTTAAATAAATTAAGTGAGATGGCTCAAATCAAATTGATTTTTAATTAATCTCATATTTTAATAGGTTTTGTTTGAATCTCATTATGCTATCAATACATTAATTTTATCGGACCATCTAACGTGAATATTAGAGACGTGGGTATATAAAGATTATTAATTAATTGTATGTTTTTAAGTATTATACTATTATATAAATTTAGAGTTTTTTGAAAATTGGAATGACTCGAATCCGTAACTTCGTGGTACAGATGTGAGAAGTTTTACCAATGGGCTAATTTCAATAATTAAAAGTTGTCGCGATATTATTACCATATTCGATAAACTAGCTAAACCTCTAGAGTTAAATGTGGTATTAATTTCAGATCAATATAGTTCTTAGAGGTTGAATTATGTTCAATTGGCACGAATACAATTCAATGCATTACTGATAGCTAAACTGGCTAATTAGGTGGTGCATTGTATTGTTGTAGAATACAATTTCTCTTTTGATATACCGTGTGATGCGAGTCGTACGACGAGTCAAACTTGAGATATTAACAAATTGAATGAACGTTTTTACTTTACTATATCACATTGGATTGTGGTTGTAAAATACAATTTCAATGTTCAACTGAAAAATTACACGCCCTAATTTTCTGATTTTTGGAACATATATTAGCTCATGCCAACAAATGGATCTATAAAATGCGTGTAATATACTTTATGTAAGAAGTTGATTGAATCTTCTCTTTTTACAATTAACACGTTCAATCGATCGTGGAGGCCACACCCGATTACTTTTGTTTTTAGTTTTTATTTTATTTATTAATTTATCAATTTTAAATATAGATATTAATGTAATTTCACAACTTTAGTCAAGTAAACTGTGTAAATTAACTATTTACAAGGATCAATTTAGTATTATTGAAAAGTTGGAATCCAATTTAGCATGAGAAAAACACGAAGATTAATTTGATCACTTTCATAAATATCACAATCTATTTGAACTTTTTTTTTAAATGTTCAAAATTATTTAGTAATTACCATGTTTTTAATGTATTGTTGATTATGTTCTCGACTCCTTGTTCATATACGATAGACGGTGATCATAATATATATATATATATATATATATATATAATTATTATAGTATTTTAGTATTGGATGAAGAACACGATTTGAACCCTCAACATTTTGGATATAGATGTGACATGTGAATAGTTTATCATTGAATTTACGTAATCTTATGGATCAATCCAAAGATATTGAAATAGACATATTTATATAACTATATTATATTATTTATGCAATTGTAAGATCTTATATTATGATTAATATTATTATTGTAAGATCTTTTAAAACTAAAATTTCTAGATAATATGAGATTGGTCTAGTGGTATGTCTCTCACACCTACATTTTAAGGTTGTGGGATCAAATCATGTCCCTTCCTGCAAACCTCGAACTATTATAATATTTTAAAATAAAAATACTTAAATTTCAAGCTTGATAGATATAGAAATTACTAAAAAATAATCATGAAAATGAATATTGATTGAAAAACAAAAATTGCTATTGTTTGACATTACTAATTTGACAATGTTTTCAATAATGAAAAGCTATTGTTACATAAAAATAAATCGGAAAATTTTAAAAACTAAATAATTAAATATAAACAAATGATAAGAGAAGATGAACACGACATCGCCTACTCGATGACACATCATCGAATGGTATCATTGAATGGGCAGCCATATCATCGTCTATGTGATGACATGGCAGTCACGGTCTCTTCTCTGTCTGTTTCCGGCGACTCTCCTCTTCTTTCTTTTAAATAGTTTCACAGAAAGTCTCACCTTTAATGAAGAAAAGTTATGATTTTGTGATCAATTTTTGTCCTTTTTTTTTCTCTTTTTGCTCATGGTATGGTTAGAATGTTAGATTCATTCTCTGGTAGTCTGGTTGTTAGAATCAATGCATGATTTTAAATACAAGGCTTGTATTAAACAAAAATCTGCGACGGTACTAGTTTCAATGAAACAGTTGTTGGAGGTGGTTGATTGAATCTTCTCTTTTTAATGGTTTAAAACTAGTTAAATAAATAAATAAAAAAGCTAATTGACACGGATGACCTCTAAACTCTTCAGAAATTTACACTATGCTTTATGTATTTTTTTTCAGCACTAAACCCCCTAAACTCTCGTTTTGTTGGCAGAAGCCTGCTTTAGATGCTCCCTCATAGGGGGCAATAAACCCAAGTGGTTGCCAATAAAGCGAGAGTTCAGAGAGTTTAGTGCCAAAAAAAAAGTACATGGGACATACTGTAAATTTCTGAAGAGTTTAGAGGGTATCCGTGCCAATTAGCCTAAAAAATACCTAGTAAAAGTGAAAAAAGAATATATTTTTCCCTGATTGTTTTGATTTCAACAAAAATGACGAAATATTGCCTCTAGGGGTGTAGCTCAGCTGGTAGATAGACGAGCTTAGTACTTGGATAAATGACTCCCAAGTGAGCGGTTCAAATCTTACAAATGGCAAAAAGTTTCAAAAAAATTACCTGATCTTGATAGATCGATAAATAGTGTAAAAAAAAACAAAGAAGGTAATAGTTCTTATTGTTTATTTACATGTCTCTTTTTATGAGATCATTGCCTCTTATCATCTTTGCATACCATTATGCTGTTAGGAAATAGGTAAACTTATATTCACGGAACGACTTCCACTATCAAATCATTATTTACAATTTGAAGCAAATTACGAATTCAGGCTTTAGAATTGAACATATGTTTTGACAAACATTTCTAATCTTCAATTGCTGCTTATAGGTAGTTTGAACTTTGAATTGAGTGTTGAAAGAGTAGTAGATTTGCAATGTTTACATTTTTTTTTTCAATGCAGGACAGAAGCATCTTTGCACATGAGATTTTGTTAACATGGCAGTTCATGACTTTTGCTCTTGCTGCTGTGTTATGATCGTCTTCGATTCAGAACACTGTTGTGTGGCTCATGCTCTTGAGCTTCTTCATCAAGATTGTTTGATTGTATCTCAGGGAACAACAGGAAAAGGATCTGGCAACAATGTCAAGCACTTCAGGATCAAACTCTTCAACCTCCAAATCCATCTAAGCAATTCTTCGAGTTTACGAAGAGTATACGCCCCAACGTTATATGCAACGATGTGGCGAGGATGTTCTATTACATGTTAGAACTCCATTTTCCACATCTCAAATCCAAATTTGAAGTTCAATATGTGTACAAAAGCATAAGTGAAGAGATGGTGCTGTGTAACCAGTTATCTCATTGCAGGCATTTGTCAGAAAGCTCAAAATCAATAAACTAAACCACAAATAAACCGATGAGCGAAAACTGTCATTTTGGAAAATTTAACTTTAGTAATTGAAATATACAACATACATACAGTTTCTTGCTTCAATTTGATCTGAGACTGCAACAGATACACATACATTTACAATCTGACTACACATTGGCACAATAAGGGAAATAATGAGAAGGAAGCTGAGAGATTGATAGAATACCATCATGACTTCCATCATCCAATTTATTGCAAACTACATTTGGATATAATGTATGTACTTTCCTTGTATCAACGACAAGTCTTCCAGGAAACCAGAACAAAAGTGCAGAACCTGATAAAATGCCGGACGGTTTTCATTCCAGGCAAGAAATACTTGATCGGTGTTCTTCATGGCCCTCTGAATATTTCGAATTAAGCTGAGCCAATATGCCTTTCCCATTGAAGGTCTGCGGAGTATTGTGAGAGTGCAGCACGAGGGTCACCGTTGGAAATAGACAAGTAGTATTGAGCAGTTTCATCATCGACTCGCATGATTCTCCTTAAGGAATCAATTATCCTCTTCTTGCCTTGATCAGACATCGCCCTAGTCAACAAAGAACCATGCTTTCTGTCCGGCTCACCCTCCAGATATATCACTGCCACTTCCCTTTTTGCATGGGTATCCAACTCGATATAGCATGTTCTATCTATAAGAATGTCCGGATTACTTATGGGGATCAATAACCTCTCCCTTGAATAAATGCCGTGATCACTCATCATGTTATTTAACCGTTTAATGTCCATGACCTGCAGAAACAAGAAAAAAAACATATTCAAAACGTTAACTAATACCTTTCTTTCAAGTCCATCACAAAGATAAACTCATAAAAGACAAAGCCATCGAAGAGTTTTAGGCACACAAAGGAACCGAAGCTTCCATTGTACAAAGCAACCATTTGGTTTGGATACTTAAAAAAAGGTAAAAATTTTACAATGCTCAACTCTTTCACTCTTATTCCCAAAAACCTATCGAACAAGAACAATCGCAACACTTTCAACTAACCTAACAAATTCTGTGCAGTGTGCACAGGTTTCTAGCTTCTATTATCATTTACATATCTCCTTAACATCACAAAAGCAACAACTCACAGCCTAACTCTAGACCATTTCCTGCTCGCCTCAATCCTTCTCGTACTAGCTACTAAGCTAGATTGAAGCCAACAACAATCCAAGACATTGCCTAGATCAACCAAGTGTTTTTATATTCGGGTATTTCTCGTAAATACCAGAAAATCTCCTGATTTTTCATCTTCGTTCACCTGGTTCTGAACTACAACAACTTCCAAATTCAGGAAACTTGAACCACATTGTTACAAATTATTCTTTTCAATCCCGTAAACTTTTTTTATCTGCTTATAATCACAAAAATTCAAGTTCACTTTCTTCATATCTAAAAAAACAAAAAAAAAACATCACGTGTTTTCTCCCTGGCAAATGAATTCATCATATATATAAAAAAGCCATCAAAGCGTGAGAACCGGTAATCAAGCACAGCATAGTACACTGTTAGCTTCAGTAGTCTGCAGCTCACAACCATTTATCAAGCCATCATCTTGTTCTCAACATCAATGCAGAACAAGAGAAGCTGTCTGAAGGTCTATTTTTGATTCATGATTGTAACGGTTTTAGCTAAGCTGGCACCAGTCATTGGTTTCCCGCGTTTTAAGGAATTCTGTTATTAGTTTGTTAGACGTAAAAGGTTCCAGAAGCTAGTATTTATGTGTAATAGCTTCTCTGTAATTTCTTAGCTCATTCCTTAATGATGATTCTTAGAGTTCAAGAACTTCATTGTTGTGCTTCCTAGTTTCCTCTCAAGTTTCGTATTAGCTTTTCTCACAGTGCTTTATACAAACACTTGCTTCTGTTGAAGCTTAATACAAAGGAACCGAAATCAACATTGCAGAAAGTAATCATTTGGATACTCAAAAAGGGTAAAAATTTACAATGTTCCAAATCTTTCCCTCTTATTCCAAAAAAAATCCGTCAAACAGAAACGATTTGCAAAACTTTCAACTAACCTACCAATTACCAAATCCTATTTCTTAAAATAAAAAAAATAAAAAAAAGGCATTTAAAGAGGACGAATTTCTAGCTTCTATTATCATTTACATTTCTCCTTAACGTCACAAAAGCAGCAACTCGCAGCCTAACTCTAGACCGTTTCCTGCTCACCTCAATCCTTCTCGTACTAGCTACTAGCTACAAAGATTGAAGCAAACAACAATCCAAGACATTGCCTCGATCAACCAAGTGTTTTTCTATTCGGGTATTACTCGTAAATACCAAAAAATCTCCTGATTTTTCTCTTCATTCACCTGGTTTTAAACTACTACAACTTCCAAATTCAGGAAACTTGAACCACATTGTTACAAATTATTCTTTTCAATCTTGTAAACATTTTTTATCTGCTTATAATCACACAAAATTCATGTTCACTTTCTTCATATCTTAAACAAACAAAAAACATCTCATGTTTTCTCCCTAGCAAATGAGTTCATCATATATATAAAAAAGCCATTGAAGAGTTTTAGCACACAAAGTGTGAGAAACGGTAATCAAGCACAGCATAGTACACTGTTAGCTTCAGTAGTCTGCAGCTCACAACCATTTATCAAGCCATCAGTCTTGTTTTCAACAGTCAACACAGAACAAGAAAAGCTGTCTGAAGGTCTACTGTTGATTCATGATTGTAACGGTTTTAGCTGAGCTGGCACCAGTCATTGGTTGCCCGCATTTTGAGGAATTCTGCTATTAGTTTGTTAGATGTAAAAGTTTCCAGAAGCTAGTATTTATGTGTAATAGCTTCTCTGTAATTTCTTAACTCATTTCTTAATGATAATTCTCAGAGTTCAAGAACTACATTGTTGTGATTCCTAGTTTTCTCTCAGGTTTAGCTTTAGCTTTTCTCACAGTGCTTTATACAAACACTTTGTTGTTTGTATCAAACACCTGCTTCTGTTGAAGCTTAATACAACGGAACCGAAATTGCCATCGTAGAAAGTAATCATTTGGATACTCAAAAAAAAAAAAAGGTTCAACTAAATGTTCCAACTCTTTCACTCTTATTCCCAAAAACCTATCGAACAGAAACAATCGCAACACTTTCAACTAACCTACCAAATTCTATTTCATAAATAAAACCATTAAAGTGGACATGTTTCTAGCTTCTATTATCATTTACACTTCTCCTTAAGGCCACAAAAGCAGCAGCTCACAGCCTAACTCTAGACCTGTTTCCTGCTCACCTCAATCCTTCTCGTATTAGCTACTAGCTACAAAGATTGAAGCTAACAACAATCCAAGACATTGCCTATATCAACCAAGTGCTTTTCTATTCAGGTATTTCTTGTAAATACCGAAAAATCGAATTTTTCTCGTTGTTCACTTGGTTCTAAACTACTACAACTTCCAAATTCAGGAAACTTGAACCACATTGTTACAAATTATTCTTTCCAATCGTCTAAACTTTTTTAACTGCTTTTAATCACACAAAATTCAAGTTCAATTTCTTCATATCTAAAAACAAAAAAAATCTCATATATTCTCCCTAGCAAATGAATTAATCATATAAAATAAAACACAAAATTCTATTATAATTCACTCAAATAAAGCTACCAATTACAATCAGTAAGCACAAGCACAAAATTCACATAAAATTGATAGATATAGAAAAAAAGAACCCAACTTTAGCAATAAATTGAAGAATATCAATCATACATGAACAGAGTACTTGACAGCGAGTCTCTGGACGGTGTCGCCACGCGCGATACGATGCGAGACAGCGAACTTCGCGATCCCGTTGTCTTTCCAGAACGATTGGTTGATTGGTCTACCGACGACCTCTCGAAGCTTCCACGGGAACTTGAACGCATCGACGATCAGTTCGTTGTCGCACGCGACGGCGTTCCAGACCCTGCATACGCAGCAGGCGCGTGCCAGGTCCGTGACGGCGAGCTTCGAGAGGATTAGACGCAGCGTGTCGATGCAATTGAGGGCGCCGAAGTGGGAGTTCATAGGGGAGATGACGGTGGAAAGGCCGTCGACGGAGGAGGAGGCAGAGGAGACGAAGGAAGAAGTAGAAGAAGAGAGAAGGTGGTTTTGGATATCTTCGTCTTCGTTTTGGTCGCAGCAGCAACCCATTTTTAGACAACACTTTGATTGGTAGCTGTGGAGCACTGGAGCTTTAGATTTTATTTTATTTTATTTTATAATTAATTTTTAATATTACATGAGGTATATAAAATGGTGATTATCACTTTGATTGGTAGCCGGAAATTATCATTTTCCCCGCCGAGGTTTGCCGTATTACATAGACCGGTCAAGTTAGTTTCAATAATGACCAGTCAATCCCTTGAACTCAAACCATTATTCATTTTGTCTTTTCTGTCAAGTTTTCCTATCCAAAAAGCCTTTGACCGTTAATTGAAAAATTAAAATGCCTCCATTAGGGATGTTAAAAACTACACACTCTAACCACCTAAGCTATTTCAACTCATTGTTGGAAGGTAAGTTGATTTAAATGTATATATATAGTTATAAAATTTGTTTAAAATAATTTAAATCTGCGTATAACTTAAAATAAAATCATATATATAATTTAAAATAAACTTATATTTAATAATAATATATATAAATAGATTTATGAAAAAATAATAATAATAAGAAAACAAAAGGAAACTCAAAAAAATCCAGAAAATCAAAACCCGTAAATATTTTTCTTTCTTTTCTTTGAATTTTTGTCCTTTTCAAACAATATATTATTTCAATTTGGTAAAAAAAAACCCTGAAAATCAAAGCCCTATAAATTGAAAAGGTAAAAAATTCAAAAATAATAATAATAATAAATTCCTTTTAAATATATGAGTTTATTTATAATTTAAAATAAACTCATATATTTAAAAGGAATTTTTAAAAAAAATCGGCCTTTGATTTTCTGGATTTTTTTGGTTTCCTTTTGTTTTCTTATTATTATTATTATTTTTCATAAATCTGTTTTTGTATATTATTATTAAATATTAGTTTATTTTAAATTATATTGAGTTTATTTTAAATTATACAAACAGATTTAAATTATTTTAAACAAATTATATAACTATATATATATATATATATATATATATATAAATCAACTTACCTCCAACAATGAGTTGGAGTAGCTCATGTGGTTAGAGTGTTTGGTTTTTAAACAATCCCTAATGGAGGCATTTTAATTTTTTTAATTAATAGTCAAAGACTTTTTATACATAATGGGCAAAATGACTAATAGTTTGGGTTTCACCTGGCAAACCTCAGGAGGAAAATGATAATTTCCCTTACATGAATTCGAAATACGACTCGAACCTATAGTCTCATAGATCTATCGGATAAGTTATACAAATGTAATGTTATAAAATCACATGCACATTCTTCCCAAAGCGACCATGTCAAAATCTATAATAATAAGCATAGATTTCGAAAAGAGTAACGTTAGATAATCTAATTTTTTTTTTCAAATTATGCGGCGTATGAGTTGTCAAAATCACATTAACTATTATATAATCTCATGATTTATAAGATGTTGATATCTCATAGTGTTACATCATTTGGAAAAAAAAAATTAAACTTCTAACATTACTTTTATTATAATATTTAACTAAGAAAATGTGAATTTCTGTATCGACTATGTAATAATACAAGATAAGTGAGTGTAATTTTACAAAATAACTTGCACATTCTCCTAAAAGTAACTATGTCACCTGACTGACAAAAGTGACTAATGTCATTACTAACCACAACTATGATACTATGTAACATTGATGTAACATGTGGGTCCTACACAAGATAAAGGTCCTGCACAAGATATATAATATATAAATATATAGGTTCTTATATAAGGGTTCAATTATTTTAATTTCGATAATAATCTTGATGAAATCATATTCATTTTTATAAATTTTGATCAGAAATGTTTTATGATGCTATTTTCAATGAAATTTACCTATGATAAAATTTGAGATTTTTTTTCAAATGTTACAACTATTTTTTTTTGAATTTTTCTATATTTCATTCATTTTCCGATGCCTTCATATTTAACAAAATCGGTATAAATTGTTGTAGTGCTTGAAAAAATTTTAAATTTCAAATTTCAAATGTCATTCATACGTAGATTTCATTGAACATATTATCTACAAAAAAAAAATATTCAGATCAAAATTCATAAAAATAGATGTGATTTCATCAAGGTTCTTACCGAAATTAAAATAAAATATCCCTTATGAGAGAAGGGCTCAAAAAATAAATAGCAATTTTTGGAGGTGGTATTTCAACAATGTCACTGCTTTAATAACTTATGTTTAAAAGACACCCATTATAGTGAACGGACAAAAATACCTCAAATAGTTGTTTCACGTCAGATTTCTTTCATTCAGTTTACAGTGACAAAGTTGTGAAGTAGAGAGAGAAAATCCGGTTGAAACTCAGGTAATCACTCGAACGGTGATGGAGTGGTGCTACACAGACGCATTCAGGGGTCGAGCTAAGAACATTCATGAAAAAGCTCGGAGCCATTTTTAAAAAAGCTCGGAGCCATTTTTAAAAAAAAGCTCGAAAACATTTTTAAAAAAGCTCGGAGCCATTTTTAAAAAAACTCGAAGACCATTTTAAAAAAGCTCGGAGCCTTTTTAAAATAGCTCGAAAGAAAGTTAAAAATCCTCGAAGTCCTTTCTTTCGTGCTTTTTTAAAAAGGCTCCGAGCTTTTTTAAAAAAGCTCGGAGCCTTTTTAAAAAAGCTCGAAAGAAATTTTTAAAAAAGCTCGAAGACCTTTTTAAAAAAGCTCGAAAGAAAGTTAAAAAAGCTCGAAGGCCTTTCTTTCGAGCTTTTTTAAAAAGGCTTCGAGTTTTTTGCTTTTTTTAAAAAGCTCGGAACCTTTTAAAAAAACACGAAAGAAAGGACTTCGAGCTTTTTTAACTTTCTTTCGAGTTTTTTACTAAAGGCTCTGAGCTTTTTTTAAAAAGCTCGAAGGCTTTTTAAAAAAAAAGCTCGTTTAAAAAAAGCTCGGAGCCTTTAGAAAAGCTTGGAGATTCAAAATTCTCAGATTCAAACTTCACAAAACGACCTTCATGTTTACAAAAGGAACGGTTAAAGTGTTACAAGACTCATACTCAGAAATGCAGGATAAAAAAGAAGTATTTCAGAAATATGTTATCTTGTTGTGCTGAAGGATGTCGAGAAGTTTATTTTCAGACAAGTTTATTGTAGAAAGAGAAACATACTAGTTCAGTGTTCTAAGTATGGAGATGAAAGTACAAAGACAATAGAAAAAAATGATTATTTAAGAGCAATTTTGGTAACTTATTAAAGCAGTGACGTCGGTGCAACTCATGTCCAAAAAGGTTACATTTCTCACCATTCCCACTACGAGAGAATCACCCTGTATATATATATATATATATATATATATATATATATATATATATTCCAATGAGGTTTTTTTTTAAATACATACTTTAAGCACCTTTGATGAAATTGTATGTAATCGTATGTAATCAAATATTTTTCGATGAGATTTTTTCTATGCATCCCAAGAAAATTAAAATACATATTTGGTAAAAATTTGGAAATTTTTTGGATTTAAGAACTATTTTTTCTTATATTTCCTTATTTTTAAATGTTTTATTTTCAAAAAATTAGGAAAAAATTAGTTCTTGAACCCAAAGTTTTTTTAACCTTTTTCCATAAATGTATTTCAATATTTTTATCATCTATACCAAAAATCAAATCAAAATTCAATATATTCCATTAAATTTCATTAAAGGTACTTAAATGGTGTATTGTAAAAACCTTCACTGAAAAAATATATATATATATATATATATATGTGCATCTTTAATCGATGCTGATGTGGTGGGTCAGGGTATATTGGTGTGGAAACCTCCTGAAGAAGGTACGTATAAGGTTAATACCAACACTGCGATAGATAAATTTGGAAAATGTGTTGGTTTTGGCATGGTCATTAACAATTGTAAGGGATTATTGATGGCTGCAAGCTCTCAAAAGGTATCTGCCACTTACCCATGTTACAGAGGCTGTGGTTATCTGGGCAGGGTCTTCTTCTGGCTTAAGATTCTGGTATACATCCTGTTCTGATGTCCAAGTTGTGGTGAGATGAATTAAATAGGGGAGCCAAACTTGCGCCGATGTGGGATTGGTAATTATGACATTTGTGCACTAATGACAACCATGGCCTGTATATCAATGAGTTATGCAAAATATGCTTTAGCGTCTGAGGAAGATTTATTTTGGTTTGAGGAGTATCGTCCTTGTATTTAGTCATTTAGTTTTGGCCGAGTCCCAATTATCTATGTAATTTTCCTTTTTTGAACTTATTTTTCAAAAAAAAAAACCATCTTTAATCTTAGTTTTGATAATGTTATATAAAATTTTCAATATAAAATAATTATTTTTAAATTATATATATATATATATATCTAGATTTCGATAAAATTTTCAACTATGCACCGGGCCAGTGGGCCACTAAAGATTTAACGAGTCTTAAATTTTATTAAATATATTATTAAAAAAAATTCTCTTTCCTTCCACCCACTTTTTCTTTAATATTTTTTAATTAAAATCTGCCATGTGTCATATTATAAGTGGGTCGGTGCACCAATCATGATACACCGGGTTCACAGCCCTGAAGTTTTTCTCCTAGATTTCTAGATTAGTTATTGTATAATGACAATAAAGTAGGATTAGCATTATGTTCTTTCCTTTCCTTAAAAAATATATATATTATGTTATTTCCTGATAAAATTAGGTTAGGTAACTTGTTTTACTCCTATTAAGTCACTACTTGTGTTATGGTAATTACGATTCTATAAATATCCCACGCCTGCCTTAGGGGTCGTTTGTTTTTTTCACTTAAGACTTAATGGGTCTGAATTGAACTCATTAAGTTGTTTTGTTTGTTTTTTTTTAAGTGGTCAAACAACTTAAAAATATCAAAAAACAACTTAAAATAAAAAGTAAGAAATCCTGACTTTTAACTTAATTCCAAATCATTGGATTACAATTAAAATATTCTCTTCCAAGTCTATCCTCCAAAAAAAGATATATTTCCAAATTTATATTAATTTAATATGGTATAAACAAATTTCTTATTTTAAACATGTTTTAGAAAAGAAACAAAAAAACCTAAATACTTTTCATAATGAAATTTTTCAAAGATCGAACAATTGAATTTCTCTCCTGCCAAATCCCGGTAAGAACTCTTTATTTATTTATTTTTATCTAACTATTCGTATAGTGCTCAATAAAGTTATCTATCATATTAAGTAGATTTCGTGGCTCGAATATTTTATAGAATTATTTTATATAAAAATTCAAGAACCTTTTTTTTTATTTGGTTTCCGGTACATATGATCCAGGAATAAAAAAAAAAACAAAGAAGGTTTCATGAATTATATTCACCGGAAACGTGGACAACGTATAAAATTGAACTTGAATTTGAACTTGAATTTGAACTTTTTTTTTACAATAAATTTAACTTAAACTTTGTTTGCAGAACATGCAAAATTATATTCTTTGTTTAACTTTTTATTTTGTTAAATTAAACTTTGTTTGCAAAAAAAAAAAAATCATACAAAATATTATAACGAATGGTGCATGTTAAATTACTTCTTTTAATTAGTATGGGTATAAATGTACAGTTACTTATTTTCAGACAGTTTTATTTTTAAAAAACAAACATGTTAACAACACATTCAGATGTGAGGAAAAAAAAAAAAACATGTCATTCAGATTCAGATTTCAGTCCCTATTCAGTCTTCAGAAAAATTCAGAACTGTTCAGTGTTCAGACAAAAAAACAAACAACCCCTTAGTGTTTATACGAGTACAATTCACAAGAATTTGATCAATGAACAGATTCTTTTCCAATTGATATCAAAATCGAAGGGACTCCAATGACCAACAACAAGAAGCCAAAGATCCAAAGCTTATGGTGCAATCTTCCTGGTAATGTTTTAATCTCCATTATAAAACGGCTTTACTACGTTCATCAAATTTATTTTCTAGCTGTTTGTAAGGACGGAGCCGGTCCTGAAGCTGGGCACCAAGGACCTCTGCTCAGAGCCCAAGGAAAAATTGTTCAAAATGGGCCATTTTTTTTTAATGTTTTCCGTGTTTAGTGTTGAATAGATTCAGAGAAAAAAGGTCCAAACATTTGTTTATTATTTAAAAGTCTAAACATCTCAGCACTTTCATTAGACTAAACCCCACATGACTAGATGTTCACATGTCATTTTTTATTTTCATTTATTTTTTCTTTTTATTTTTATCTTTGTTTTTATCATTTGTGTCACTTTTTTTTTCTACACCCTACAATTCAAAATTTCTTTTTTAACGCACAAACACCGAAACTCTTTCTCTCTCTCCATCCCTCTTCATCTTCTTTGTTTAATACATTTTGTTTATCTCTCTTCATCTTCTTTATCAGATTTGGTTTCAAGCTCCAGGACCGGCTATAGATGTTGGACATGGCTGCCTTGGCCTAGGCCTAAAACCGGCAGCCAAAAACGACCTTTTTTCCGCGCGATTAATGGGTCGATTTTTCCTATTAGTAGAACACTGGCTACACTGCATGCCATCAACTGCACATGGGACATAATTTTTACACTTTCACCCTGGGCCTTAGATAAGTCAGGACCGGCTCTATGTAAGGATTGGCGATCAAAGATTTACGGATTAGTGAAACATTATGATAATTTTCCGTGGATATTGGCAGTATCAATGGAAGATACATTATCAAGGGAATTTGTTAGCAATAGTAATCAATGTTATCTTTATGACCCTATTCACAATCAAAAATACACTATTGAGAACCAAATTCTTGATGGTGCTCATATACACGCTTCAAAATTCGGTTGGTTGCTTCTCTCAACAAATATAAGGTTTACCCTTTTACTAATAAGATTATAGAACTACAAGCACCGGACATGAAGATATCCGCCGGGAAGATTTTCACAAATTTTATGTCAACATTCTCTGCTGCTCCAACCTCATCGGATTGTGTAATATGGGTTGTATCCACCGAACCTCCCAAAAAAGATCCCTTAGTTTTCAAACCTGTATATTTCGAAGAGTTTTGCGTGAGCACATATAGTCCTGGTGGAGGCAAAACATGGAACAATGTTTTGTTGGGGACGAATGGTTATAAATACAATACATGGAATTCTCGAATTGCTCATGTGGACAGAGTCGTCTATTTTACTCTCGAAGAAGTAAATAGTATGCGGGCTGTGATGGGTGCCTTTCAAACTGGACTACGGGAATGGAAAGCATATCCATGTCCAAGAATATATTTTTTCAGCGATAAGGATTGTTTGATTGAATCTGAAGATGATGAAAATCTGTTGATGTTCTATTACGACGGTCATGATGAAACATGGCATGTTTGTCAGTTCAATGAGGCAGGGATCGACATCACTCCAACTTGCTGGATCCGCAAAAGAAGATGGAGAGGGAATGGGATCATTTGCAAACACTATACATGAAGCAAATAGTTGTCCTCCTCAACTCGAGTGTTTCTTTTACAAGACACTCGACAGACATCAATCCTGCTTGCAAATTTACGATTGGATAGATAAAGAGGGGTTGAGATTAACTTGGATTCAACCTCCCCAGATCTATTTTTGACATCTGATATTGTATTTAGTTCCTTGCATTTGATTTGTAACCCTTGGAACAATTTCAAATGAAAATAAAGAAAAATCGTATAATAAATAGTGTTACAAACTCTTCTGTTTTAACAACTGATAAATCTGATATGGGAAAAGCAACACAAAACAGCTTTTCCAATGGTTGGCAAAACATCACTAACTAGTTTAAAGCACACTCATAATAAATTATTGAAAACAGATCAATGACCCCATGCATTGCCAAGCCCGTATGCATCCATATAATCTGCATTACCATGACCATGATGGTGGTCATGGCCGCCATGACTATGATGATGATGATCTTGATGATGGTCACCAGCTTGTTCATTTGTCAAACATCTTTTGGATATGCTCAGGTATATGCTCTTCCTCGGTTTGTCTAACAGATTTTGGTAAAGAGGTCACAAATTCCGCAATGTTCTCTGCTAGTTCATCGGCAGTGTCTTCCTGAAATGACAGTAAGAATGAGAAAATGAAGTAAAAGTGAAAAACACTTCTAAATTAGTCAATATCACAAAGTACCAAGTGATTGTGTAATTCATGAAATATATGTAACAAAAAATTTCCTATTGATAGTCACATACTGTCATTACAAGCTAGTTATATGTAGAACGGTATTGTATTGCAATGCATTTGCTTCTCTGTTATATTCAAATGCTGAATAAAATTAAAGGAATTTGAGCAGCCAATCTGCACAGACAAGATCTCAGGCATTGCCGATTGAGTATAGTAGCACATGAAGACACAAACAGTAACTACGGACTTATTTTATGGCACCTTAGAGATTTTTACTTCAGTGAGGCCAAAGACATTAAAAAACGCAAACAAAAATCACTCGCACAAAAAGTTGAAGTCGATCATTAGTTAAAAATAGGTTAAGGTGTAACAACTGTAGAATAAAGTAGATCGGTGTTGCAGCCCAGGAAATGAAGTGAATGGTGGGTTGACTGATCATCCGCATGTTTTCTGAGCAAAGCGTTTATTGGCTCAAAAAAAAAAAATCATGTTACAAAAGGGGAGGACCAGCTCGATCATTCAAAGTACATAATTGGCAGAGAGTGTAATCCAAAGTTTTGTCATGCAACTTATGTCCAAGTGCGAAGTGATAAGGATATACAATCTGGTGCCTCCAATGTGCAACCAACTAGCATGTTTAGCTTCAAAGGAAGTACTACAGGCAGTGGCATTGTAAATCCAGAAACAGAGTATCATGCTACAGAGCATGATAGTGTTTGTGCTTCATATCAGGTGACTAACAGAGGAAGATAACAACGTTAGCTGTCCAGTGCCTAATTAAGCATTAGAGAGGTAGTTAGAAGTTAGTCAGCTGTTATCAGAATATTAGTTACAGTTAGAAACTAATTTTGCTGATGTGGATCAACAAAGGAATGTGATCGGTCAGCTTTTCCTTAAATCCTGGAAATACTTTTAGTGTGGGAATTGTATCACTGATGTAAATATTTAAACGAGAGTCTTTGTACCAAGTTAGTTAATCAATAAAAAGCTCAAGAGCTAACATGCACTAATGGAGGATTTTCTTAGTTCCGAAACACATCTTTTACTTCTAGTCATTTCATCAAACACCTTTGTGTGTTCAGTATTCTTCAAACATCTTCGTGCTTTTACGAAGATATTATGAACAGTGACTCGTAATCTTATGAGCTAGTGAACTTATCATATAAAATAATTCATACGAGTCACTTCCAAGCACACCCCACTTACCTCGGGAAATGGAAAATTGGCACTAAAGAATGCAGAGACTTATGCTCTAAAGAATCAGAACGTCTCTAACTAAATTACATAAGCTAAATGTTATGTGAGCAAGTTTCATTTCACTCAAGCCGGTTAAGATCTACAATCCTAATTCACAAAATCAAATCGAAATTGTCAAACTCAAAACCATTTCCAGAATCAATTCAGCAAGATTCACTACAATAAAAACCAAATTGAACTCATTGAAAACACAGCTGAATGTACTAATTTCTACACTCATAAATCATAACATTAAAGTAGAAAAGGAAACCAATATATTTAGGACACAATGAACCCTCACCTGAGGCCACCGCCCACCAGAATGTTCCACAAACTTTGCTTGTGAAAGCGCCTCTGCAGCTCGACGCCCTTCTTCACTCCACTCCTTAGACCAAAGCACTTGAATTGGCAACCCTTTTATAGCATCCGAACCGCCCCATTCTCCTATGCTAAAGCTGTAATTCAACCTCCTCCCCATGTCTGCAATCGCTCTAGACCCATCTCTTCCCTTCAAAAGCACTCTACTAGCCTGAAAATCGAAACCACCGATCTTCTTCACACAACACGACCTAATTAACCTCTCATAAGCTAACGAATACCCTAACAAAAACTCCCTAATCAATGGCAAACCCAAAACCAATGAAGGCAAAGCCGGTTTCAACCCTGTATCTACAAGTGTTATGCTTTTAACCAAACCCGAATTCTCAACAACCCAATTGGCACTCATCAACAAAGCTGAATCATGTAAAACCAAATGCACAGGAGCCAAATTCATGGTCTGAATCACTTGTCCTAAAACCCTACCCAACTCTTCACTACCCAATTCAATAAATTTAACATTTTTTCTCTCCAAAACCCTAGACTTCATTATCTCCTCATAAGGGATCTGCCCAGTCTCCACAATCTGATCAAACGCCCAAAAAATACCCTTTTCTTGAATCAACCCATAAACGTCCCTCAGCCTCTGCAAAGATCCATCTGATCTCTCTGCAACCTCCATCGTTGATCTATCAGAAAACCCACTTCCAGGCAAATCAACGGCAATCACGCGAACCCCTCTAGAACCCAGAGAATCCACCATCCCACGAAATGAAAAAGAACTGACACCGAGCCCGTGAACGATCAAAACGTTCTCAGTCGATTTGACGCCGTTTTGGAAAGTGAAAAGCTCGATGGGTGATCGATTCGGGCTCGTCTGGACCTTGATGATCCGACCAGAAGAGTAGTGATGACGAAGAGAGCTTGGCAAGCTGAGAAACCATTGCTTTGGGTCCTGAGAGGAGTAGAGAGAAGAGAAAGAAATGAAGATTAGAGTTACAAGAGAGACAGAGAGAGTAAAGTAGAACCAAAACGTGAATGGGTTTGTGTTATTTTGTGGTTTTGTTGTGTTTGTTGGGTTGGTTTTGGGTTTTTGAATTGGTTGTTGAGGTTCTTGTTCTGGTTCCTCTGTTATAATAGCCATGGTTTCTTCTAGAACTGTCAAGTGTTTGAAAACAGACCGTTGTAATATAAATAGAAGAATCGAACAAGGAAAACATTCTTTTGGGTAAATTGTAATATTGCCCCTAATATTAGGCCTAATTTCATACATAGGAAACTTTTGATTAACATTGCACAAACAACCCCTTTCGTTAGCGGTCTTTAAATTTTCATATTATTATTATTAATTTAAATGTCACATTTTTCTACAAGGTTTTACGCTGAAGAAAGAAAATTGAAAACATGTTGAGGGAATATTTTGGTAATTGAGGTTATGGACTTGAAAGATATTTTACAATATATTTTTCACCGCTTCTTCATAAAATATGAAAATTGCTTTTATTTGCTTATACAATGACAGTTGAAAATATCAATACGAAATATTTTTGTTACATATTTCGTAAAAGAAGGAGACACTATATTTAAGAAAGGCTTTTAACTTTTTACTTTGTATTTTCGAATGAAATTGAAGAAAATGTCGATAACTAAAATACATCCAAGGAATTCGAATCCATCATCTAATTTGAGGAGGTTGAATCCAAGTTAATCTCAACCCCTCCTTGTCTATCCAATCGTAAATTTGAGGGCATGATGGATGATGCTTGTCAAGTGTCTTGTAAAGGAAGGAAGAACACTCAAGTTCCGGATAACAACAATTTGCTACATGTATAGTGTTTGCAAATGATCCAATTCCCTCCCCATCTTCTTTTGCAGATGCAGCAAGTTGGAGTGATGTTGATGAGGCACTCACGAATAACACTTCTATTTCCCAAATTTTCAAGTTCAGACCAATTCTTCTCTGCCTCATTGAACTGACAAACATGCCATGTTTCATAATAGTTGAAATAATATAACATCAATAGATTTTCATTATCTTCAGACTCAATCAAACAATTCATCCACTCGATATAAGATTTTCTCGGATATGGATATGCTTTCCATTCCTTTAGTCCAGGTTTAAAGGCACCCATCACATCCCGCCTACTATCCACATCTTCGAAAGTAAAATAGATGACTCCGTCCCCATGAGCAATTCGAGAATTAATCCATGTTTTATATTTATAACCATTCGTCCCCAACAAAACATTGTTCCATGTTTTGCCTCCATCAGGACTACATGTGCTCACGCAAAACTCTTCGAAATATACAGGTTCAAAGATTAAGGGACCTTTTTTGGGAGGTTCGGTGGATACAACCCATATTACACAATCCGATGAGGTTGGAGCAGAAGAGAATGTTGCCATAACATCCGTGAAAATCTTCCCGGCGGACATCTCCATGTCGAGTGCTGGTAGTTCTATAACCCTATTAGTAAAAGGACTGTAGAAGCTAAAGAAGTAAGTCGACTTTATATTTATTGAGAGAAGCAGCCAACCAAATTTTGAAGCATGTATTTGAGCACCATCAAGAATTTGGTTCTCAATAGTGTATTTTTGCTTATGAATAGGGTCATAAAGATAGCACTGCTTACTAATGCGAAGAGGTGATAATGTATAATCTCCCCCTGACACCGCCGCAAATATCCAGGGAAAATTATCTGAATATCTCACTAATCCGTAAATCTTTGATCGCCAATCTTTACATACTGCCCGGAAATATATTTGATCGATGTAGCAAAGACGTTCTATAATGGAGGTTAAAACATTACCAGGGAGATTGCACCATAAGCTTTCGATCTTTGGCTTCTTGTTGCTGGTCATTGGAGTACCTCCAATTTTGATATCAATTGGAGAAGAATCTGTGGTTGCAGTCATCACTCCTCCAAGTTCGATTTCAACTTCAGAAGACTGGACCTCTATGGCTTCAAGTTTGATATTATCAATAGATGATGATTTTGCCATTGTTGGATCTCAGATCCTAGCAAATTGCATATACAAAACCAAGGGAGGCGTGGTAGATTTTATTGAATCGTAATTAACAGAACCCAAGTTATTTTATGGAAAAAAAATAACTTTTATTAGGAAAATAACTTTTATTAGTAAAAGTTAATTCAGGAAACCTAGAGCTATTCTACTTCTTTGGTCACTATATTTTTACTAATATTTTTTTTATATATTTTTACTAATAAAAATAACTTTATTAGTAAAACAGGTTAAAAAGGTAATAAACTTAATTTTATTAGGAAATAACTAGTATGTCTAATTTTATTAGGAAATACCTTAAAAAAAAGAATTTATTAGGGAATAACATAATACTAGTCCTTTTTTCATAAAATAAAAATACATAATACCATATCACCGGTCCTATTTTATTGGCATTATATAACAGGATGCTACCAAAGAAGTCAGATTTTGTTAAATTTGTGAGTAGTTTACAAAAATAATCAATTGATCCCTAACTTTTTTACTAGTATCAAATTGATCTCTCCGTTGATCTTTGATTAGTCAAACTTAATCAAGAGGTATTTAACACAAGTTATGATTTAATAGAGTCAACAAGTCAAATGGTAAACTAATTTTAACAGGAAATAACATAATACTAGTCCTTTATTATGGACATATTAACCATAAAATTTAATATTAATGTTATCGGTTAAACGATATAAAGTTGGTCAAGTTGTTTTAAGGATGACAATGGGGTCGGTTCGGGCCCCACCCCATTTATTTTTTGAAATTTTATCTCTATATAAAACCCCACAATATAAGGGGTGGGGTATGCAATATGATTTTCCCATCCCTACCTATTTACCTCATTTAACCCATTTATTAAAATTATTTATAAAAATAATATATATATATATATATATATAACTCAATTAATATGATATAATATATAAAGTAATTCTAAAAAATTATTGAAAATCATCTCATAAACAATAAAAATAAACATAAATCTCACAACAAAACAAATAAATCCAAGAATTTGTAAACATAACATTAAAAGAAAAAACTAAATAATAAAAAAATAATAATATTATATTTTAAGCGGGGCAGGGAATATAAAACACATCCCTACCCAATACCCATTGCATGTATTACTATCTATCCTCATCCCCGCTCCATCCCTATCAAATTGAAACTCATCCTCACTCCATAAGTGCAGGTACCTATAGGACCCCGTACCCACGGGTTATTTTGTCATCCCTAAGTGGTTTGCCCTTCACATCAACACAATTAGGTTATGGATTCGAGTCTGTCTTATATCCCCCAAACACTTAATTAATGTAATATTCCCCTATTCTTGGGTTTTCCACGTATTTCTTGTGTTTGTGTGATCGGTTTATTTTTTCTCTCATCCTTTTTCTGCTAGTAGACATTTATTTGCTATGTATTGGAATATTAGTCATGTCGCTTCCGCGTTCATCGATCCGGAATTCCCAACAGTGGACGAGAGACCTCCCCAAACACTTAATTAATGAAATATTACGATATATATATATATATATATATATATATATATATATAAATACCAAATCGGTTCCTCTTCTAGCTAATAATCTAATGCAGTATGGAATTAATTTGTAAAAACATTCTTTACAATCGGGGGGTGCATTTATAAAATAAATAAACCTATCAAGATTATCAAAGCTAAACTAAAAATTGTGATATGTCATGGATTTGGCGTTTTCTTATAACAAATTGGATTTCTACAATTGTGTGCATGTATCAACAACAATAAAATCTTACGTCCGCCAATGTATTCAACACAATGGAATGTTTATGTTCTGAATTAAAATATCTTGTCTACATGAAGCCAATACACAGGGCAGGCCATTAGAACTTGGAATTCAAAAAGTAAATGAGGAAAGGCTCCGTTGGGATCATTCATTGACAAGTGGTTGCCTATTGTTCAAAAGCCATTGAAGCACAGAACCATCCAGCAATGGCAAAACCAAAACCCGTTAGATGTTTAGTTGTTGTTCTAACACCAAATACGCGCATTTAAATCAATTGGTCCAAATTATTTACGTGAAAAAGAGAATAGTCGTACACACTAACTCATGTATGCCACATACGTCCACACGCACACACAGGGATGAATGTTTTATTTTTTTGTCAGTACATATGATATAAACAGTAAATATTAAGAACCTAAAAAAACGTCACCTTAAGAAAAGTCATCACCTGATAAATTTACTCGAGCAATAGTATTATTTTTTTATGTATTACATATTTGTTTTTAGCTCAGCACTCATTTGATCAAAGAGAAATTAAACATATTTCTTGATCGCTATCTAAAAGTTTTAAGGTCATGGAATGAATCTATTCATCAAGTAAAAGTAATATTGAAAATGAAATTACTTTCAATCAAATCGTAAACTCGTGAAAATGAAATCAGACACTCTAGAATCAGAATATACCCACCAAGGAAATAAATAATAATCTCAAAAATTCATATTTGGAGGTTGAATCCAAATTAATCTCAACTCCTCGTGTATCCAATCGTAATCATCGTTTATCCAAAGGTAAATTTGTGTCCAGTCGTAAATTTGTGGACATGATTGATGGTTGTCTAGTGTCTTGTAAAAGTGGGAAGAATACTGAAGCTCCAGCACACTATGTGCTACATGTATAGTGTTTGCAAGTGATCCAATTCCTTCCCCATCTTCTTTTGCAGATGCAGTAAGTTGGAGTGATGTTGATGTGGCATTCACGAATAACATTCTATTTCCCAAATTTTCAACTTCACACCAATTCTTCTCCGCCTCATTGAACTGACAGACATGCCATGTTTTATGACGAGCATGATCATATAACATCAATAGATTTTCATTATCTTCAGACTCAATCAAACAATCCATATACGATTGAAATAATACACTCGGATATGGATATGCTTTCCATTCCTGAAGTCCAAGTTTAAAGGCACCCATCACAACGATCGAACTACGGAATTCGTGAAAAATAAAATACAAGACTCCATCTACTTGAGCAATTCCTGAAATCCATGTACTATATGTAATACCATTCGTTCCCAACAAAACATTGTTCCATGTTTTGCCTCCAGGACTAAATGTGCTCACGCAAAACTCTTCGAACCAAAAACTGTAAACTTCATTTTTGAGAGGTTCAGCGGATACAACACATATTACACAATCCGACAAAGTTGGAGCAGCAGAGAATGTTGCCATAACATTCCCGACAGATATCTTCCTGTCCAATGCTGGTAGTTCTATAATCTTATTAGTAAAAGGACTGTAGAAGGTGAAGAAGTAAGTAGACCTTATATTTTTTGAGAGAAGCAGCCAACAGAATTTTGAAGCGAGTATTTGAGCACCAGTAAGATTATGGTTCTGAATAGTGTATTTTTTCTTGTGGGTAGGGTCATAAAGATAGCACTGTTTACTAATGCGAAGAGGTGATAATGTAGAATCTCCAGCTTTCGAACTTTGGCTTCTCGTTGTTGGTCGTTGGAGTCCCTCCGATTTTGAGATCAATTGGAGAAGAATCTGTGGTTGCAGTCATCACTCCTTCAAGTTTGATTTCAACATCAGAAGATTGGACCTCCATGACTTCAAGTTTGATATCTATATATGATGATTTTGCTATTGTTGGATCTCAGATTCTAGTGAATTGTAAATACAGAGAACCAAAGCAGGCGTGGGATATTATATTGAATCTTAATTAATAGACCTGATTTTAACAAGGTAATTAACCTAATTTTATTAGGAAATAACTAAGTATGCCTGATTTTATTAGGAAATAACTAGTATCCCTAATTTCACTGTATCAGGAAATAACATAATACTAGTCCTTTTTCAGAAATAAAAATACATAATACCATCTACTTTATTGGCATTATATAAAGAACACAAGTTATTTTATGGAAAAAAGAATAAATTTTATTAGGAAAATAACATTTATTGGTAAAAGTTAATTCAGGAAACCTAGAGCTATTCTAATTTTTTGGTCACTATATTTTTACTAATAATATAATTTTTTTTCTAATAAAAATAACTTTTATTAGTAAAACAGGTTAAAAGGTAATAAACCTACTTTTATTAGGGAATAACTAGTATGTCTAATTTTATTAGGAAATGCCTTTCAAAAAATAAAGATTTTATTAGGAAATAACATAATACTAGTCTTTTTTTTCAAAAAATAAAAATAAAAATACATATTACCATATTACCTACCCTATTACCGATCCTATTTTATTGGCATTATATAATAGGCCACTATCAAATAAGCCGATTTTGTTAAATTTGTGAGTAGTTTGTGATTTTTATGAAAATGAATAAATTGGCCCCTAACTTTTTTAATAGTATCAAGTTGATCTCTATGTTAATCTTTTGTTAGTCAAACTTAATCGAATGGTATTTTTTACACAGTGAATTTTCTTTATTGGACCTCCATGACTTCAAGTTTGATATCTATAGATGATGATTTTGCCATTGTTGGATCTCAGATTCTAGTGAATTGTAAATACAAAGAAAAAGACAGGCGTGGGATATTATATTGAATCTTAATTAACAGAACACAAGTTATTTTATGGAAAAAAAAATAACTTTTATTAGGAAAATAACTTTTATTAGTAAAAGTTCATTCAGGAAACCTAGAGCTATTCTACTTCTTTGGTCACTATAGTCTTACTAGTAATTTTTTATATATATATATTTTTACTAATAAAAATCACTTTTATTAGTAAAACAGGTCAAAAGGTAATAAACCTAATTTTACTAGGGAATAACTAGTATGTTTAATTTTATTAGGAAATACCTTTCAAAAAAAAAAAGATTTTATATAGGAAATAACATAATACTAGTCCTTTTTAAAAAAAAAAATACATAATACCAGATTACTGATCCTATTTTATTGGCATTATTATATAATAGGCCACTACCAAATAAATCGATTTTGTTAAATTTATGAGTAGTTTGTGACTTTTAAAAAATGATTAAATTAATTCCTAACCTTTTTATTAGTACCAAGTTGATCTCTCATTTAATCTTTTGTTACTTAAACTTAATCGAGTGATATTTTAACACAAGTTGTGATTTAATAGTAGTTAAACAAGTCAAAAGGTAACCTAATTTTAAGGGGTAATAACATAATACTAATCCTTTATTATGGACAGATTAAATATAAAATACAAATATTTATGTTTATCTGTTAGATAAAATGAGATTGGTATATTTGAAAAAAAAAAATCAAATCGGTTCATTTCTTCATAGCTAATAATCTAATGTTTATAAAATCTTGTGGGCCATGGGTGTTGAGCCGTGTTTTGCCTTTGGGCTTTCTGTAGCTTTTTGCTTATGCTTTTACAGGTCTTTCAATAAAATTTGTTGTTCAAAAATAAATAAATAAACCTATCAAGATTAGCGAAGCTAAACTAAAAATTGTGATATGTCATGGATTAGGCGTTTTCTTATAACAAATTGGATTTCTACAATTGTCACATGTATCAACAACAATAAAATCTTACGTCCGCGCAATGTATTCAACACAATGGAATGTTTATCAATATCTTATGTACATGAAGCCAAAACACAGGGCACACCTTTAGAACTTGGAATTCAAAAAGTAAATGAGGAAAGGATCTGTTGGGATCATTCATTAACAAGTGGTCGCCTGTTGTTCAAAAGCCAATGAAGCACAGAAGCCATTGAAGCAATGAACCATCCAGCAATGGCGAAACTCGTTAGATGTCTAGTTGTTGTTCTAATGCCAAATACACACATTTAAATCAATCGGTCCAAATTATTTGCGCGAACAAGAGAATTGTCATACGCACCAACTCATGTATCCCATACAGGTCCACACCGATTGAATGTTGTTTTTTTTTTTGTCAGTCACATATGTTATAAACAGTGAATATTAAGAACCTAAAAAAACATTACCTTAAGAAAAGTCTAGATAAATTTACTCAAGCAATAGTATAAATTTACATATTTGTTTTTAGCTCTACACTGATTTGAAGATGAGCATTACAAGAACGGAAAGAGAAATGAAACATGTTTCCCTATTAAGTAAAAGTGTTAAGATCTTGGAATGAATCTATTCATCTTAACTAAAAGTGTTAAGATCATGGAATGAATCTATTCATCAATTAAGTAAAACTAATACTGAAAATGAAATTACTTTCAATCAAATCGTAAACTCATGAAAATGAAACTAGACACTCTAGAATCAGAATATAGCCTCTAGCTGCTTAAATGCAAAATTAGAACTTGTCTAGAGAATTAAGGAGAAAAGTAATTAAAGAACACAATGATATAAAAGCTACAAACAATTATGAGAGGAAGCATAGCAAGTAACATTATATATAAAGCAGTGATTTTCTAGTCACCGATGTAAGACCAACTCCAACCCTGCTCCATTTTCCATTTGGTGAAAAAAGCTCCTCCAACGCAGTGCCAATCTCTTCACCATCTCTTTGCTGATGAACAGTGTTGCGCAATATATTGTGTGACACTGTTTATTGGCGCAAAAAATATCATATGTTTTTTTTCAACTCTCAACTTTTATGTAATCACAGTTTAACCCTTTTTATTAAAATCTATTTTGATTATATCCTTTATTTAAAGGTTTTGTTTAATCATAATTTTACCTTAATCAATTAAATTTATTCCAATTTGGTCCTTTTTATTATTTAATGATTTTGATGTGATTTAATTATTATTGTTATTAACATTGATAATTAACTAAAATGAAGTGTATAATTAAAAAATTGAAATGCAATTTTTTTAAATAAGTCACTTCATTCAAAACAGCGGAAATTAAAGCAAAATAAATAAATTAATAAATACATTAAAAACGAAATATAAAGTTTATAGTGATAAAATAAATTATCACTAATTGAAATACACTAAAATGAAAGAAAAATACAACATAAATTACAACTCAATTGTTTAGTAGTCTGGAAGACCATTTCCAGGTCCTTGGAGATTATTAAAAAAATCACCAAAAGACCCAGATGTATTTTGGGATCCCTGGTCTTGTTGCCGAGCATGTTTTGCCATAATTTTTAATTGTTGTTGTTTCACAAACTCGCGCTTCATTGGATCAGTTATGGTATTCAAATCCATCATCACTATTTTGGTTTCCCGCAACTCCAATTTTCTCTCCAAAATATCGCTAGTTCTTTGCCTCTCCCCAGCATTTTGCTTACAAACTTCCATGATTTGTTGTTGTCCTTCTTTCAAAGTGTCACAAATGGTTGAATTTTGTTCCTCAGCCCTCCTTTTAAATTTTGCTTTCTTCACCCCCAATGGGCCGTTGAGATGAACTACCCCCACCATCATCACTAGTTATATTCGGAGAAAATGAAGATAGTCCAGGATATGCTATTGTGGGAGACTCTGGAGTTGGAGAGTCTTCTTGTGATGATACAAAGTGACCACTTTCCCTTCGAGACCCTGAGGTTGCAGTATCGTTATCTGTAAATTTTTGCATATCTTTTAGGATGGGCTACACATGCTCAAACTTGAATCCGTCTTTATATTTGTTATCTTGGGCTAATAAGATTTTTGTCTGGTTCATCTGCAAAATGATACAAATATATTATTACATTAAATATTAAATATAATTTTTCTACAACTATAATATTAATAAATACTCACAATATCAACTTCAGAGGCACCATTAGGTTTAAGAGTTTCAATCTGTCGTAGGCATCCTCAGAATATTCCAATTACGGTAAGGATAGTCTGCATGCGACATTGCAAACTTCTCTTGTTACGAAGTTCAGTGATAAAATCTGGTTTGTTGTTGTTGTTGTAATCATTCTCAACTCGAGCCCAAAACATATCCTTCGATTGGTAAATACCAATGATCGGGTTTTGTGACACATCAAGATATATGTGACAAAGATGTGTGTCTTCTGCATGTGTGTATGAAGAAGTTCTTTTTGTAGACATTTTGTGGAAAAAGTTATTTGAAGGGAAAAGTGACTTGAAGAGAAAAGAGATTCGAAGGTATAAGAGATTTGAAGGGATAGGTTTAATTTAGTGTGGGTTGATATTTATAGAAACTAGGAGGTACTCTTTTCAG
Source organism: Dipteronia sinensis (assembly GCA_033220585.1). Classification (NCBI taxonomy): domain Eukaryota; kingdom Viridiplantae; phylum Streptophyta; class Magnoliopsida; order Sapindales; family Sapindaceae; genus Dipteronia; species Dipteronia sinensis. The sequence goes on from CM065642.1 coordinate 6,591,774, forward strand.
ATTTCATCCTATGGTAATGGTTGACATTTGAAATCAAATTTCTTATCCTCAAATTTTGGGAAAGATGAAGATAAGAATTCTGGAGAAGTCTAGATATTATTTTCGAGATTTAATCATACGGTTCAGATGGTGATACAATTCATCCAATGGTTGGTATTTAATAGTTCATATATCTTATCTTCATTTTTTTGGGAAAAGTGAAGATCAGATTTCTGAAAAAATTGAGATATTATTGTAGAGAGGTGCTCTGAAAACATTTTTTGAATTAAAGTGTTTTTATCTGTATCTACTTTTTCCACTTGGGCTTGCAATTATTGATGTAGGACAATTGGCTTTGTAGTTTGAAGAAAAGTTACATAGAAAATTGGGTAAAAGAGCTGGTCTGAAGAAATGGGTATAACTTTTAGCTCGGTTGTCCGATTGCCTATTATAATATGTTTTCAGAGAGTGTTTTCCGTGCTCCATACCATCCCAATTGGGTTTCCCGGTTGAGGTCTTTTTCATCCTTAAATTCACTATTTTAGGCAGGCTATCAGGTGGTTGAAGTTTTATTGTTTTATTGGTTTTTTGTTTTTTGTTATTATTTGTTTAGTAAATGGCTAATTTGGTCTTTTTACTTAAGTTAGGGTTTCTAGAGCCTATTTATGCCTAGTTACTTAAACATACGGTTCAGATGGTGATGCAATCTATCCAATGGTTGTCATTTAATAGCTTAGATATCTTATCTTCATATTTTGGGAAAAGTAAAGATTAGATTGGAGGTGCTCTGAAAATTGAGATATTATTGCAGAGAGTTGATCTGAAAACATTTTTTGAATTAAAGTGTTTTTGTCCGTATCTACTTTTTCCACATGTGCTTGCAGTTATTTTCGGCCACATGGACAAAGATAAGAGATTATTTTTGAGATTTAATCATACGGTTCAGATTGTGATGCAATCCATCCAATGGTTGGCAATTAGCCAAGCTCAGATTTCTTATAAATAGCCTACACCAAAGTCTGCTAAAACTCATTCAATTCAACTCCAAGCAAAAATGAATTTCAATATTGGAGGTCAATCTAATTTTTTATCTTCATCTTCATCTTCTGACGATGAGGAAGATCAAATTATTGTAGATCTTGAAGCGATTGCTGTAGAACAAGAAGCGTTACTTGCCCAACATGGTAAAATCCAACGGGCCATCGCTCAATATCTCAATCAACAAAATAACCCAGTGATCCGTGAAGGCACAATTCCTGATCATATAGTGATCAATCGAGACCGAAAAAGTGCTGATCGTCGTTTGTTCTACGACTATTTTACCGAGAACCCACGGTATAATGATCAAATGTTCCTTCGACGCTTTCGAATAGGTAGAAGTTTATTCCTTCATATTGTTGAAAAAGTGGAAGCTCGTGACAACTATTTTGTGCAACGAAGAGATAGTGTGAGTAGACTGGGTTTGTCTGCTCTTCAAAAAATAACAACAGTATTTCAGATGTTGGCATATGGTTGTCCAACGGATGCTACTGATGAGTATATTAAAATAGGAGAGTCTACAACAATTGAAAGTTTGAAGAGATTTTATCGTGCTGTTGTGGAGGAATTCGCTGGTGAGTATTTAAGATCACCTAATGCTACTGACGTTGCCAGACTACTCCGTATTGGTAAAGATCATGGTTTTCCAAGAATGCTGGGTAGTCTAGATTGTATACACTGGAAGTGGAAAAATTATCCAACAGCTTGGGCAGGACAATACGCAGGTCGTAGTGGATCCCCAACTATTATTCTAGAGGCTGTAACTCATTATGATCTGTGGATATGACATGCATATTTTGGTTTGCCAGGTACGAACAATGATATTAATGTGTTGGAGGCATCTCATCTTTTTGCCAACTTCGCTCAAGGTATTGCTCCTCCAGTTCATTATGTCATTCAATGACAAGAGTATAATATGAGTTATTATTTAGCTGATGGTATATACCAAAAATGGTCTACGGTTGTACAAACTATTCACGATCCACGTGGTCAGAAGAAAAAAATTTATTTGCAATGAAAGAAGAAGGATGTAGAAAAGATGTAGAACATGCATTTGGAGTTCTCCAATCACGGTTTGCAATTGTGGCAGGACTGTGCGTTTTTGGCATAAACATGTTTTACATGATATAATGACTACGTGCATTATTATGCACAACATGATAATTGAGGATGAGCGTGATGTTGATGCATCAATTGAGGATCATATGGAAGCACCAACTCTAGAAGTTGAGATGATGTTAGATGAAAATACCCGATTTCAAGAATTCTTAGCTCGACATAGAGAAATTAGGGATAAAGAGGCTCACATTGCACTCTGAAATGCCTTAATAGATCATTTGTGGGATGAATATACTAATTCAGATAATTAGATGATGATCAATATGTACTTTTATTTTTATGTTTTTTCTTTTTTATTTGCTGAAATATAATGTTTAAGTTATTTTAATAATATATGCAATATTTTACATAATTAAATTTAATATATTGTAATGTATTAATTTCATAATTCTTATCGTATTGCAATATTATGTTAATTATGGGGTGAAATGTTATTGTGGAGAAATATTAAAAAAAGGGAAAGAAAGGGAATATTGAAGAGAATATTCCTTTTAGTGTAAAGTTTGGTGCAGTGGGTTGAAGATGGAATAGTGAAATAGTGTGACGGTTGCACTATTTTAGTGCAAAAGTTGCATCAAAACCACAATTCGGGTTGGAGATGCCCTAACATTATCTATTCCATTCCTCAATAGCTTGAAATAATAATTCATGTAAGAAATCTAGTCTTAGCTATTACAAGGTCTCTTCATGTGTAATATGTCATGGATTTGGCGTTTTCTTATAACAAATTGGATTTCTACAATTGTGTGCATGGACCAACAACAATAAAATCTTACGTCCGCCAATGTATTCAACACAATGGAATGTTTATGTTCTGATTTCAAATATCTTGTGTACATGAAGCCAATACACAGGGCACGCCATTAGAACTTGGAATTCAAAAAGTAAATGAGGAAAGGCTCCGTTGGGATCATTCATTGACAAGTGGTCGCCTCTTGTTCAAAAGCCATTGAAGCACAGAACCATCCAGCAATGGCAAAACCAAAACCCGTTAGATGTTTAGTTGTTGTTCTAACACCAAATACGCGCATTTAAATCAACTGGTCCAAATTATTTGCGTGAACAAGAGAATTGTCGTACACACTAACTCATGTATGCCACACACGTACACACACAGGGATGAATGTTTTTTTTTTCCCGCTACTTATGATATAAACAGTGAATATTAAGAACCTAAAAAAACATTACCTTAAGAAAATTCATCACCTGATAAATTTACTCGAGCAATAGTATATATTTTTTTTATGTATCACATATTTGTTTTTAGCTCAGCACTCATTTGATCATTTCAATTAGCAAGAACAGAAAGAGAAATTAAACATGTTTCTTGATCGCTATCTAAAAGTTTTAAGATCATGGAATGAATCTATTCATCAAGTAAGTAAAAGTAATATTGAAAATGAAATTACTTTCAATCAAATCGTAAACTCGTGAAAATGAAATCAGACACTCTAGAATCAGAATATACCCACCAGCAGATTAAATGCAAAATTAGTACTTAATACATGAGAGAAATAAAGAACACAATGATATAAAAGCTACAAACAATTATGAGAGAAAGGATAACAAGTATACATGGATGCAAACAGACAAGATGAAACACCAAATTCATTCCTTCTATGTTTTCAATCCAACAAAAACGATAAAGTTTAGAGCTTTCGAAATTGTTCCAAGTTATACCCAGTCAAATACAGGGAAATAAATACCAATATCAAAAATTCATATTTGGAGGTTGAATCCAAATTAATCTCAACTCCTCCTCGTCTATCCAATAGTACTCGTCCATCCAATCGGAAATTTGTGTCCAGTCGTAAATTTGTGGACATGATGGATGCTTGTCTAGAGTCTTGTAAAAGTGGGAAGAATACTCAAGCTCAGGCTCACTATGTGCTACATGTATAGTGTTTGCACATGATTCAATTCCCTCCCCATCTTCTTTTGCAGATGCAGCAAGTTGGAGTGATGTTGATGTGACATTCACGAATAACATTCTACTTCCCAAATTTTCAACTTCACACCAATTCTTCTCTGCTTCACTGAACTGACAGACATGCCATGTTTTATGACGATCACGATAATGTAACAACAACAGATTTTTATTATCTTCGGACTCAATCAAACAATCCATATACGATTCAAATGATTCTCTCGGATATGGATATGCTTTCCATTCCTGAAGTCCAAGTTTAAAGGCACCCATCACAACGATTGTACTACGGAATTCGCGAAAAATAAAATACAAGACTCCATCTACTTGAGCAATTCCTGAAATCCATGTACTATAAGTAATACCATTCGTTCCCAACAAAACATTGTTCCATGTTTTGCCTCCAGGACTACATGTGCTCACGCAAAACTCTTCGAAACAAAAACTGTAAACTTCATTTTTGAGAGGTTCAGCGGATACAACACATATTACACAATCCGACGAAGTTGGAGCAGTAGAGAATGTTGCCACAACATTCCCGACGGATATCTTCCTGTCCAGTGCTGGTAGTTCTATAATCTTATTAGTAAAAGGACTGTAGAAGCTGAACAAGTAAGTAGACCTTATATTTTTTGAGAGAAGCAGCCAACCGAATTTTGAAGCGTGTATTTTTGCACCAGTAAGAGTTTGGTTCTGAATAGTGTATTTTTGCTTGTGGGTAGGGTCATAAAGATAACACTGCTTACCAATGTAAAGAGGTGATAATGTATCCTTTCCCTTTGACGCCGCCGCAAACATCCAGGGCAAATTATATAAATGTTTCACTGATCCGTAAATCTTTGATCGCCAATCCTTACAAACTGCTCGAAAATATATTTGATCAATGTAGCAAAGACGTTCTATAATGGAGATTAAAATATTACCAGGGAGATTGCACCATAAGCTTTCGATCTTTGGCTTCTTGTTGTTGGTCGTTGGTGTCCCTCCGATTTTGATATCAATTGGAGAAGAATCTGTCGTTGCAGTCATCACTCCTCCAAGTTTGATTTCAACATCAGAAGATTGGACTTCCATGACTTCAAGTTTGATATCTATAGATGATGATTTTGCCATTGTTGGATCTCAGATTCAAGTGAATTGTAAATACAAAAAACCAAGGCAGGTTAAAACTTAAAAGGTAATTAACCTAATTTTATTAGGAAATAACTAGTATACCTGATTTTACTGTATCAGGAAATAACATAATACTAGCCCTTTTTCAGAAATAAAAATACATAATACCAGTCTACTTTATTGGCATTATATAAAGAACACAAGTTATTTTATGGAAGAAAGAATAAGTTTTATTAGGAAAATAGCTTTTATTGGTATTCTACTTCTTTGGTCACTATATTAGTAAAACAGGTTAAAAGGTAATAAACCTAATTTTATTAGGGAATAACTAGTATATCTAATTTTATTAGGAAATACCTTTCAAAAAATAAAGATTTTATATAGGAAATAACATAATACTAGTACTTTTTTCAAAAAAAAAAATACATAATACCAGATTACCGATCCTATTTTATTGGCATTATATAATAGGCCACTACCAAATATGTCGATTTTGTTAAATTTGTGATTTTTATGAAAATGACTAAATTAGTCTCTAACTTTTTTATTAGTATCAAGTTGATCTCTCTGTTAATCTTTTGTTAGTCAAACTTAATCGAGTGGTATTTTAACACAAGTTGTGATTTAATAGTAGTTAAACAAGTCAAAAGATAACCTAATTTTAACGGGTAATAACATAATACTAGTCCTTTATTATGGACATATTAACTATAAAATTTAAATATTAATGCTTATCAGTTAACCAAGATGACGTCGGTATATTTAAACAAATTATCAAATCGGTTCCTTTCTTCATAGTTAATAATCTAATGTCTATAAAATCTTGTGGCCTTGCGTGTTGGGCCTTGCCTTTCGGCAATTTGTAGCTTTTTGTTTGTGCTTTTACATGTCTTTCAATAAAATTTGCTGTTTAACAAATTGGATTTCTACAATTGGATTTGACATTTTCTTATAACAAATTGGATTTCTACAATTGTCGCATGTATCAACAACAACAAAATCTTACGTCCGCCCAATGTATTCAACACAGTGGAATGTTTATCTATATCTTATGTACATGAAGCCAACACACAGTGCACACCCTTAGAACTTGGAATTCAAAAAGTAAATGAGGAAAGGCTCTGTTGGGATCATTCATTGACAAGTGGTCGCCTGTTGTTCAAAAGCCATTGAAGCAATGAACCATCCAGCAATGGCGAAACTCGTTAGATGTTTAGTTGTTGTTCTAACGTCAAATACGCGCATTTAAATTAATCTGTCCAAATTATTTGCGTGAACAAGAGAATTGTCATACACACCGACTCATATATGCCATACACGTCCACACCAATGAATGTTGTTTTTATTTTTTTTGTCAGCCACATATGTTATAAAAAGTGAATATTAAGAACCTAAAAAAACATTACCTTAAGAAAAGTTTAGATAAATTTACTCAAGCAATAGTATATTTATTTATGTAATACATATTTGTTTTTAGCTCTACACTGATTTGATGAGCATTACAAGAACAGAAAGAGAAATGAAACATGTTTCCCAATCACTAACTAAAAGTTTTAAGATCTTTGAATGAATGTATTCATCAAGTAAGTAAAAGTAATACTGAAAATGAAATTACTTTCAATCAAACGGTGAACTCGTGAAAATGAAACTAGACACTCCAGAATCAGAATATACCCACCAGCTGCTTAAATGCAAAATTAGAACTTGTTTAGAGAATTAAGGAGAACACTAATTAAAGAGCACAATGATATAAAAGCTACAAACAATTATGAGAGGAAGCATAACAAGTATAGATAAAGCAGTGATTTTGTAGTCACCAATGTAACATTATCTGTTCCATTCCTCAATAGCTTGAAATAATAATTCATGTAAGAAATCGATCTAGTCTTAGCTATTACAAGGTCTCTTCATATGTAATATGGATGCAAACAGACAAGATCATGAAACACCAAATTCATTCCTTCTATGTTTTCAGAGCTGTTGAACAAAGCACGTACCAATTATTTCGATCCAACAAAAACGATAAAGCTCACATAATTTTCGAAGCTTTTGAACAAAACACCAAATTCACAACTGAGTCCCACCATTATTAACATTTAACACACCCAAATCCATGAGCCTTTATTGCCTCTATTCTAATCAGCAAGCGACCACAGTTGGATAGGGAAGTTTTCTGAAGAATATAATAACAATCAATTAGTGCTGTTTTCAATGGAATTACAAGCTATAACAACATGAATAATCAATATGTCTAAATGAAAATGAAATTTGTTACCTTGATGTGGGTGTGGATCCTGTTCTTGTTCAAATGAATGGATTGTTGTATTTCAAATTCTTCCGTTGGTAGAATCGAAAGGCCATGACCATGATTTTGAATATCTTGTAAAACTTGACGTACAATCTCATTTATATTCTTCATAGAAGCTTTGTTAAACGACTGCCAATCTGGAGGAGGTTTACACACTAGCATCACATACTCTTGAAGAGGAAAAACATATGGATCAACTGTCTCTCCAAAATCTTCCTTGGTTGTCTCTCAATATATTAATAACAAATTAAGAAAAGAAAAAATAAATTTTATGATAATATATAATAGCATGCATCATAACATACCCTTAAGAAAATCATTCATTTAGTTATTTTTGTGAGAGTTCAAGTACTCGTCTATGAGGAGTGTGAAAATAATCTAATCGAAAGATCTAAACAACATATTATTTTCTCCATCTCCATGATCAACTCTCCATCTTTTAGTTGCTTGAAGAATAAATGCAAAACGATCTTTATGGTATTGAATAGCATTCCTTTTTGAAGTCTCAGACCGTTTATGGTATTGACGGAGATAGTCATACAGCATGTTAGCCTCAATACTTATTTAGTTTATTAATTTAGAGTGTTGCTATTGGCACACCCCCTACTGATCTATTCATGACCCACTTTTTAAATTTTTGATTTAATTAAATAAACTTAAATATTTTTATTAAATTTTTTGGTTTATTTCCAAAACTACCCATTTTAATTATTTTGCAAACTTAATACATATCATATATGATCTCTCTATCTTTGATCTTTGTATCTGTATCTGTATACATATCTCTCACCTCCATTGATTGATTTATTTTTTTCTTCTTATTTCTTTTTCTTAGTTATTTTTTTTTTTGCTTCTTATTTCATGATGTAAAAAAAAAATAACAGGGTACTTCAATACAACGACAGCTTGATATCATTCTAAAGAAAAAATAAACTTCAAACTTATTTCCAGAGAATGAATTGTTTCCAGATGCTTACTATCATTGTCAGACAATTCTTGCTTTATGTCATTCTCAGACAATTCTTCAAGATGTTTGATACCGTTCTCAGACAATTCTTCCATATCCTTGATATCGTCCTCAAACTCTTCCATAATATTTTATATGTATGTAAAAAGCAGATTTTAGGGTTTAAGAGTTCCTTTTTTTTTGAAGAAACAGATTACTGGGTTTTTTTTTTGGAAAAAGAATGTGAGATTTTAATAGATTTACTTTGTAGAAGATTTCTTTCCTAAATTGTATGTCTCTTTAAGTAACTTTGATAAAGGAAAAAAAAAGAATATTATATAATTAAAAAAGTATCAGTAGGGGGTGTGCCAATAGCACCACTCTTAATTTAAGGGAAAATAATAGTTTAGTCTCTATATTTTAACGAAACGCCACCTTTTTACTTAACTTATGTGTATTATACTCTTTTCTCAGAAATACATCAAAATAGTGGTCAATCCTTAATCAATGTTAACCAATCAAGGGGTATAAAAGTACTTGCAATCAATACTTGGTGACATGTGGCAGATTTATATAATTTTAGAAGAGTAAAAAAAGAAAATAGTTTCAAATTAAAAAAACACTTATTAAAAAAAAAGGCAAAGTTGTTTTTTATATAAAAAAATGGATCTCCACCCTCCATCTCAAAGATGAATGGTGGAGATCAAATAAAATTTAAAGTAATTGAAGAATTTTTTTTAGTCTTTAAATAAAAAATTAAATAAACTTTTAAAACAATTATATCCAACCGTTGAATATTAGTGTGATTTTCATAGGCTTACTACGTTAGTCATGCAAACTCATTCAAGAACCACTAAGGACTGATATATGGTTCTTGTTTCCAGTTTGGCAGCGCAAGGGCCTCAACTTTGGTTTTATTAGGAAATAACTAGTATGCCTAATTTTATTAGCAAATACCTTTTAAAAAAAATTATTAGGAAATAACATAATACTAGTCCTTTTTCAAAAACTAAAAATACATAATACCAGATTACCGGTCCTATTTTGATTTTGTTAAATTTGTGAGTACAGTTTGAGAAGAAAAATGATCAAATTGGATCCTAACTTTTTTACTAGTATCAAATTGATCCCTCCGTTAATCTTTTGTTAATCAAACTTAAGAATCAAGAGGTAACCTAATCTTATTAGGAAACAACAAAATAGTATGTACTTCTAGAGACTTTGGTCTCCCAGTTTACAAATACCTAATCGGTTCCTTTCTTCATAGATCATAGCTAATAATCTAATGGGGTGCGTGTCTAGATTATCTATATTTTGAATCTTTGACCGAATTTGAAACGGGATTTTTGATATTCATTGAAGCTAAACTAAATATTGTGATGTCAATGACCGAATTTGAAATGGGATTTTTGTTATTCATTGAAGCTAAACTGAATATTGTGATGTCATTGGATTGCACGTTGTCTTATAACAATTTGGATTGCTACGTACAACTATAAAATAAGTTTATGTTCTGTATTATAGTAACTATATCTTATGTACATGAAGCCTATACACGCACACCCTCTGAACTTGGTCGTCTGTTCTTCCAAAGCCAACGACGCACACAACCATCCAGCAATGGTGAAACCTGTTAGATGTCATGTGTTGTTCCAAAGCCAAAGACACGCATTTAAATCAATCGATCCAAATTATTAACGTGAACAATAGAATTTTCATATGCACCAACACATGCATGCTACACGCATCCGTGCGCGCACACACAGGGATGAATGTTTTTTTTTTTGTCAGCTACATATATATAAACGGTGGATATTAATAACCTAAAAAAACATTACCATAAGAAAAGTCATCACCTGATAAATTTACTCGAGCAATAGTATATTTATTTAGGGGGTCAAAAAATAAATAGCATTATTTGGGGTGGGTGTTGTGCAAATATCACCACATTACTAATTCATGTTTAAAAAGGCACCAATATAGGTGTCCAGACAAAAATACCCCTTCCAAGTGAGTTTTTGTCGTTTTCAAAACTAGTGAGAAAAACCAGAGAGAGAAAACATCTCTTGGAAAAAGAACCGGCGTTGGAAGATCGGTGGTTTTCCGTCTGAAAAAGACGTCGAAGTAACCGGCGGTTGGACAACAGTGTTTTTTCGGGTGTTCAGACGAGAGGATCATCAATCGATTGTGGTAAGTTGAGTCAGATTATGTTGTTGATTTTGTTTTTAATAATTTCATGTTTGATGTTGGTTGTTGATTAAACTTGTAGATTATGTTTGTTTGTTGATCTGAGAATGGTTGTGGGTTAGGTTAGGGTTTGTAAATCTGTTGAAGATCTGGGTCACCGAGCTTTTTCAAGGTGATTCCGAGCTTTTTTCGAATTTTTTTGAGCTTTTTAAAACGTTTTCCGAGCTTTTTCTGGGTTTTCGAGTTTTTTCAAACTGATTCAGAGCTTTTTCTGGGTATCCGAGCTTTTTAGAAATGCGTCCGAGCTTTTTTAAAATGCCCGAGCTTTTTGAAACTGTTCCCGAGCTATTTTAAAATATGGCCGAGCTTTTTTAAACAGTTTCCGAGCTTTTTGAAACAGTGTCCGAGATTGTTTAAACTGTCTGAGCTTTTTCAAATAGTTTCCGAGCTTTTTGAAACAGTGTCCGAGATTTTTTAAACTGTCCGAGCTTTTTCAAACAGTTTCCGAGCTTTTTTAAACAGTCCGAGATTTTTTAAACTGTCCGAGCTTTTTCAACCAGTTTCCGAGCTTTTTTAAACAGTCCGAGCTTTTTGCAACAGTGTCCGAGCTTTTTGAAACTGTCCGAGCATTTTCAAACAGTTTCCGAGCTTTTTTAACCAGTCCGAGCTTTTTAAAACTGAGTCCGAGCTTTTTCAACAGCCCGAGCATTTTCAACATGTGTCCAAGATATTTCAAACTGTGCTCGAGCGTTTTCAAACAGTGCCCGAGCTTTTTTCAACAGTCCAAGGTTTTTTTAAATGAGTCCGAGCATTTTCAAACTGTCTCCGAGCTTTTTCAAAACGCGTCCGAGCTTTTTTCACACTGCCCGAGCTTTTTCAAACTGCCCAAGCTTTTTCAATATGAGTCCGAGCTTTTTGAAACTGCTTCCCTGCTATTTTATATTATTATGTCCGAGCCTTTTACAGTTTACTGATGCATTCTTTTTCTGTGAAAATGCAGATGGGTAGTGAACTAAAGGATTTGCTTAAAACTCCAGAGGATGAATGGTACGATGGAAAAATCACTCGGCATAACCATTTCAGCGACCTTAAAGATATCGACGTCGCACTGGACAGTGTACCAGAACAATTCAAGGTCGAAGACCGACGTCGGTATACAGAGTCTTGTTTTGGTCATTTCCTTAGGATGGATCGGGGGATGAAGTTTTCGGGTAGCATAGTTCATCGACTGTTATTGCGCGAGCTACATCACGATGGGCCGGAGGATGAGATGAGATTTATGTTAGGTCCTCGTTCAGTCCGGTTCTCCAAGGTTGAATTCTGTCTGATCACCGGATTGAAGTTTGGAGTGATTCCCGACACGACGAGGTATGAGATGGTTCAGAACGGGATACACCAACGGTATTTCAATGGTGTAGCTGAGGTGGATTATGAACAGCTGAGAGCTGTTCTACGGATCGGTGTATTTGAGGAGCAGTACGATGATGTGAAGCTGTGCCTCCTTTATATGCTAAACTGGATATTGATGGGATTGGACGAGAGAGATAAAGTTCCATTATGGCAGTTCCGGCTAGTCGAGGACTTGGACGCTTTTGATGCATTCCCGTGGGGTGCCCACGTGTATAGGCAGTCCATTATTGGATTCAAAAATACCTTACACGGTCGACTTGTGCGGTATGAGAGACGACAGTAGGAAAAGGGCGCTGACGTTCACACGGTGAAGACGTACAACCTTTACGGTCTAGCTCACGCACTATTGGTGAGAATTTATAATTTGTATCATTTTAAAACCTGAATATTTTTTTACATGAGTTACGGAATAAATGATTGGATTCTGAATAACTTGTTCTTTTACATAGGTATTTGCGTATGAGGTTATCCCCGAGCTTGGGACCCAATTTGGGACTCGTAGGCGGATTGAGGTGTCCCCCCGTATGCTGAAATGGGAGTTGCAAAAGCAACCAAGGTCGGACAAGCTGGACAAAATTTTCTTAGCCAGGGTAAGGAGCTATTGTGTTAAAGTGTTTACATATTACGATTATACAAATACAATGGTCTAACAACGATTTCAGATGTTTGCGACGACTGCACTGGTGCCGACAGCAGCAGAGAGGGTTGCACGGTACTACGAGGGCATAAATGAGGGAGGCAGTCTATATATGGCTGCCGATGGACACGACGGCTCAGTACCGGATCCCTTACATCATACGACTGCCGAACCCAGTCATACGGAAGGTTCCGACCAGGAGTTTGGCGGTGGGAGTCCCCTCAGACACAGACCGGATACGGAGGGTTCGGACCCAGAGTTTGTCGCTGGGAGTCCTCTTAGGCGCAGACAGGTTCGATTTGCGATGCCCGGTGGAATACATTCACGAGAAGACGTTGGAGGGCATCGCCAGGTATGTCAAAAATGGTGTAATGCATTATTTATGTTGAAACAAGTGTTGCGCAGACAATAATGATTTTGTTTCAGGACCGTTTGGAAGGAAAAATCTAAGATGTGATGGATGCAGTCGCTACGTTACGGGAGGATCTACGGAAGAGTGATCGGGAACGGGATAGGCAGCATAGGGAGGTGATAGACTTTCTCCGGGGGCGGTGGGGTTCGACATCACAGTCAGGCAGGGATGGTCCACCCTCCCATGATCGAGACTCTCCACGTAGAGACAGAGACGGAGGGACAGACCCAGCTACCGGACCTACGACGGAGGCTGATGGACCTCAGACGCAGGGAGTATTTGGGGAGAGAGTTACCCAGGCGATATTAGAGTATCCGCTGCTTATGGAGGTACAGGATGTAGATCCTTATGTTCATATCCAGGACCACACAGCGGACCCGTTCAGTCCACTAGGTCAGAGTCCCTCCTCCCGTACAGTCCACACTCCTGACCTGACTAGGCGATCCATAGGGAGCACCCCTGCGGTCCATCCGACACCGCTCTCCTCTACTCGATCCCGTCACACCTCACCCTCTGGTGACACTGCCGGTCCATCCCGACACAGCCCATCCCACCAGAGCCCTCGACGTGATCCACGGGGACAGAGTTCCTCCTCCCAAGACCCTCCAGTGGTCCACAGTCAGCATAGGCAGCAGCGGATGCGCAAACGAGGCTGGCAGTTGATGAGCCCATACACTGACCCCTATCGGCCGAAGAGGCCAAGGACACTACCCATGTCATCAGCACATATATTCAGGCCCAATGATTTGGTAGACGCTGACCAGCTTGCGGCTTACAAAGCCTACAAGAGGAACGTGAGGGGGGAATTGTAAGTATTATAATACTGTGAATTTATTTTGAAACACCTAAGTTAAATTAGTTGTTTTCCTAAATAATTGAAAATTACGCAGACGTGATGTGGATCTGATGACCCCCGTGCCTGTGACTTGGTTCCACCGGTTGCAAACCAACTTTATGGAGTTGAAGGACACGGTACTTTCCTTACTTCGATTGTCTTTTAAGTTTGTTTAACTTATGGAAGAATACTAACAATGTATAATGTTTATATTGTCAGCATATGGACGCGTACCTGCATATTTTACGGAAGCGTCAGCGAGCACTCCCCACTGTCTACATTCAGAGGATGAACCTACTAGATTCTCAGTTCTATGTAAGTGTTTCAAATGTACTGTTTTCGCACGTCTGTTTGTTGTGTTTCATCCTGTTTCTAACGTTTCAGTTCGTTATCTATTTTCAGTCAATGTTGGAGTTTCAGTGGCGGAGAATCATGCCTCGCGATGCTGTGGGCAAAGCCCCGAAAAACTGGTCTGTGTTGAAGTACAGGTGGTCCTCTGAAGATCTGATGACGGTACGTGGATTGCTCCCGGTAGGGAACCGACCATGGCACGAGGTTGACGCGGTGAGCAAAATACAGTTATGGTTTCAATGTGTTTAATTAAAATTTCTTATTTTGACCATAACAATATCTTGAACACTTGGTACAGGTCCTTATTCCGTGCAACATTGGTGGCCAGCATTGGCTCGTGGCCAGCGTCGACCTTACTGTGGGGAAGATCCACCTGCTAGACCCGTTCAGACAGGAAGTCCCCCAACAGATCAGGAAAGAGCAGGTCGCTCCATTGCGGTGGTTTCTACCCTCGATGTTGCATCAGATGGGGTTTCACGATGCCAGACCAACGGGCGAGGCGAAGTACGAGAAGCGGAATAGGCCCTTTGGGGCAAGCATGGTGTCTACAACACATGTGCCCCAACAGACTAGAGGGTATGACTGTACGAACATCATTTAAACTTTAAGTTTGTTTTATTAAACTTCAATTGTAATGGTTGTTCATGTGCTGAGTCGCAGGGGTAACTGTGGTGCTCATACCTTGAGATTGATGGAGTACGTACTGGCGAACAGGAAGACGTTCGACTGGTCAGAAGAAGATATGTGCACCATACGGGAGAAGATGGCTGTGGAGATTTTTTGTAACTCCAAGCCCTATTAGATGTTGTAGTTGTCGATGTACAAACAATTATAGTAATGAACTTTCAAATTTCAAAATTTTTGTTTAAAATTTAAAGTATTTGCATTTGCATTTGCATTTACAAGTATAACACACGCATTTCATACAATAACACAAGTAATAATTAACACCCCAACTTAATTAAACAATAAGTATGAACGGTCTGATTCACTCATCGGCAGATTCCTTGTGTGGGCACGTATGTTTGTTATGTCCAACTTGATGACATACGCTACACTTGCGATGGTATTCCTCGAGAACAATTCTGCTCGGACCTTCATTAATCAAGGGCGGATTAGATCACCTCCTGCTATTATGACCTGATTGTCCACATCTTCTACATGATTGGGTGGTTGTCCTCTCGGAAGACGATGCATGTCGACCCTCCATCGGGCGACCTGATTGTCTCTTGGTCTTTGGATTTAAAACCACCCGCTCAGCGATGTCGGATGGCACTACCCATGAAGAAGGATGACCAACAGGCATAATAGGAACTGAGTATGCATCAATAAGTGTCTGTCTCTTGTAGTAGTCCGAACACAGCGATGTGAAATCCAAGTTTCGCTCCCTGCAAAAACAATGAAAAAAGTGACAATCATGTTTGCTTAATATAACGTATAATTGTATAATTGTATAATGTTAATGTACCTTGCCGCTGCGAGTGAGTGAGAACACGGAAAATTGTCCATTTGGAATTTGTTGCATGTGCACATCTTCCGGGCTAAGTCAACAGTCCACTGCTTTCCGGACCGTTTGACAGAGAAAATGTTCCAGTCCACTGGATTGACAGTCATATAACCGCACTTCTCGACCCGTTGTAGCATCACAAGATGTGATGCGTCGGTCAACTGATGACGCATGGACTGTGCAGCTAGATGTCGATCGTGAAACCAACGCTGTAACATATTCCTAATGAACTCTGCCAATGTCAACATAGGGAGTTGTCGTGCGAATTTAAGGCATGAGTTTATGCACTCTGCAACATTTGTTGTCATCACCCTGAACCTTCGTTGGGGACAGTGTACACGAGACCATTTGTGTGGACCGGCAGATTCAACATAATCGAAAGCATTCTTGTCCAGGTTACGTAACTCACCCATGTACCGGTTATATTTGAATTCAGTGTACGCTCTAGCGGCTTTGTCCATTAAGCTGGCAACATCTTTTCTGTGAAATCGCTTCTTCATATTTTCAGCAAAATGCCAACAACATATGGTATGGGTTGCATAAGGGAACACTTTAGAAATCCCTGCTTCAATGCTTGCATGTCGATCGGAAATAAAAACCAGATCATCTATATGACCAAGGGCACCCTTCAAGCAATCCAAAAACCATTCCCAAGAAAGGTTGTTTTCGGAGTCGCCGTACCCAAAAGCAATTGGATACACCTGTTCGTTTCCATCTTGGGCAGTTGCAACAAACATTGTACCCCCGAATCTTCCCTTCAAATGAGTACCATCAACTGCAATAACAGGACGCATGCACCTCCGAAAACCTCTAACTGAGGCCCCTAACGACATGAAAAAGTAAAGGAATTTACCGTCGTCAGCGCACTGTAATTCAGTGATTGTGCCGGGATTTTGTTGTTCTAACACGTAACCAAAAGACGGCAGTAGTTGGAAGGTTTCTTCATGTGTCCCATAGGTCAGTGACAATGCATAATGCAAGGCTTGATATGCCTTACAGTACATGATTTGGATGCCTTACATTGTTTTCATATCGGCAATTATATCCTTGGGACGCATGAGACGACCATCTTGTTGTTGAAGTCTAGGTGCAACCACTTCTCCAATTATAACTGCACTAGCTTGTCGGTGGCGACGGTGAATCTCCTCCAATGGACAACTGTGTTCATTGACAAAACTTCTTACTTGGAAGTACGTCCCTTCATCCCTTCTCACCGCTCTTAATTTCCATGTACAGTTGTCAATAAAACAAACATGATGTAATGTTGTCTTATTGGACCTTTTCACCTTCCATTCGAAGTTTCGCCGCATTGCAAAAAGGCCAACTAGTCTCTTCAAATCCTTTTTAGTCGGAAAGAACTGACCTTTATAAATCATGCTTGTAGGTTCTTCTGCTACCAAGGTTGTGCTTCTACCAATCCCAAACGAGTATGAATCTGCTCCGGGAATAACCCACGTTGTGGTATTATCAGAATCATCTGCAGATACATTATGCCGGACCTCGGAAGTACCAGGCATATCTGCTCCAGTGCAACTAACTCCTTCTACACGTCTTCCACGTCTTTGAATTTGGACATGATCTTCATCAGTGTTCTCAACATGATCTACCAGATCAATATTTGCTTCATTATCCACCTCCTGGTTCGGCCCAAGGTTCGGTTCAGTGTTCTCCTCATTGTACATCTCATTGTACCGCCCATCATTCATCTCAAATAGACAACCAAACACATCAACGAATTGAGGTTCACCAACATCTGCATGGTCGACCACTGCCGGTTGGACAGCACATATGTTTTCCCCACCTTCAGTGGCACTCCTTTATGTGAACACTTGGTTGCTACCGCTAGCGGATCCAAATGGTTGGGTATTTTCAGGAGCAGGAATATCATTCCGTATCACATCTCCAGTTGCCCTCTCAATTAGACTAACACATACTTGAGGGATCACCCGATCTTCCCCTAGCATAAACTGAACATCATCTTCATTTCTTACAAATGTGCGACATGTAGCACCAGGAACGATTGATATTGATTGTAGATCAACATTGTATTTGTTCACATCATACTTCACAACGGTATGCACGATCGACACTAATTCTTCGTAACTCATATTCTTTGACACATACATTCCTTGGTTGTCGGATCCAACAAACCTCTGACTTCCGTCGGGTAACTGCTCACATCGACCGTTGTAAGATATTACTATTCTCACCTGATTCATTCTCCTGTAAAATTCATCACCACAAACCATTATGACAAACATAAAAGCTATGGAAAAGGCTCAGAGCATTTTAAAATAGTTTCCGAGGTTTTTACTATGATCTCCGAGCTTTTAGTAAAGGTTCCAACCTTTTTTCCAAAGATTCCAACCTTTTTTCCAAAGATTCCGAGGGTTTTCCCAAAAGAGCCGAGCTTTTTTAGAAAGTCCCGAGCTTTTTTACAAAGTCTTGAGTTATTTTACAAAGTCCTGAGCTTTTTTACAAAGTTCCGAGCTTTTTTACAAAGTCCCGAGCGTTTTTACAAAAGTCTCGAGCGTTTTTACAAAAGTCCCGAGCGTTTTTACAAAGTCCCGAGCTTTTTTACAAAGTCCCGAGCTTGTTTTCTAAAGGCTCGAGCTGTTTTACAAAGTCTCGAGCTTTTTTCAAGTCTCCGAGCTTGTTTTCTAAAGTCTCCGAGCTTTTTGAAACAGGCTCCGAGCTTTTTCAAAGTCTCCGAGCATTTTGAAACATGCTCCGAGCTTTTTCAAACATGTTCCGAGCTTTTTCAACATCTCCAAGCTTTTTCAAAGGCTCCGAGCTTTTTGAAACAGGCTCCGAGCGTTTTCAAAGTCTCCGAGCTTTTTGAAACAAGCTCCGAGCTTTTTGAAACAGGCTCCGAGCACTTTCAAAGGCTCCGAGCACTTTCAAAGGCTCCGAGCTTTTTATTAACAGCATCGGAGATTCAAATTTCACACATTCAATATTCACAAAACCAGCTTCATGTTTACAAAAGGAACGTTTTTTGCACCAATGAAGGATAAAAAACAGTATTTCAGACAAACATATTACCTTGTTGTGCTGACTGAAGAACGTTGAGTAGTTTTGAAATTTATTGTAGAGAGAGAAAGAGAGGAGTTAATGCCTTCAGTGTTTCAAGTGTGGAGATGGAAGTACAAAGACAATTAAAAATTGATTATTTAAGGGCAATTTTGGTAGTTCACCTAAATAGGTGTCTTTTAAACATAAGTTATTAAACCGGTGACGTTGGTACAACAGCTAGACAAAAAGGTGACATTTCTCACCATTTCCACTATTGATTTATGTATTACATATGTGTTTTTAGCTCTACACTGATTTGATCATTACAAGAACAGAAAGAGAAATGAAACATGTTTTTCAATTACTAACTAAAAGTTTTAAGATCTTGGAATGAATCTATTTATCAAGTCAACGTAATACTGACAATGAAATTACTTTGAATTAAATCGTAAACTCGTAAAAATGAAATAAATTAGACACTCTAGAATCAGAATATACCCACCAGGCAAGCTGCTTAAATGAAAAATTAGTACCTGTCTAGAGGGGGACAACACACTAATTAAAGAACACAATGATATAAAAGCTACAAACAATTATGAGAGAAAGCATAACAAGTGTATATAAAGCAGTAAGTGGTTTTGTAGTCACTAGTTACCAATGTAACATTATCTATTCCCTTCCTCAATAGCATGAAATAATTCATATAAAAACTCTAGTATGAGCTATTGCAAGGTCACTTCATGTGTAATATGGATGCAAATTAACAGACAAGATGAAACACCAAATTCATTCCTTCTATGTTTTCAATCCAACAAAAACGATAAAGTTCAGAGCTTTCGAAATTGTTCCAAGTTTTTCAAATCAAATGCAAGGAAATAAATACATATATCAAAAATTCATATTTGGAGGTTGAATCCAAGTTAACATCCACCCCTCCTCGTCTATCCAATCGTAAATTTGTGGACACGGTGGATGATTGTCAAGTGTCTTGGAAAGGAAGGAAGAACACTCAACATAACAACTACTTGCTACATGTATAGTGTTTGCAAATGATCCAATTCCCTCGCCGTCTTCTTTTGCAGGTGCAGCAAGTTGGAGTGATGTTGATTTAGCACTCACGAATAACATTCTACTTCCCAAATTTTCAAGTTCACACCAATTCTTCTCTGTCTCATTGAACTGAAAGACCTGCCATGTTTTATGACAATCGTGATAATATAATATCAACAGATTTTCATCATCTTCAGATTCAATCAAACAATCCATACCGCTGAAAAAACCTATTGGATGTGGATACGTTTTCCATTCCTGAAGTCCGATTTTAAATTCACCTATCACATCGATCCAATCATCTACTTCGCGTAAAGTAAAATACAAGACTCCTTCTACTTGAGCAATTCGTGAAATAAATGTACTACATTTATAACCATTCATTCCTAATAAAACATTGTTCCATGTTTTGCCTCCAGAACTACATGTGCTCACGCAAAACTCTTCGAAAAACATACGTCTGTAACCTTCACTTTTGGGAGGTTCAGTGGATACAACACATATTACACAATCCGACGAAGTTGGAGCAGCAGAGAATGTTGCAATGACATCCGTGAAAATCTTCCCGGCGGATATTTTCATGTCCAGTGCTGGTAGTTCTATAATCTTATTAGTAAAAGGACTGTAGAAGCTGAAGAAGTAAGTAGACCTTATATTTTTTGAGAGAAGCAGCCAACCGAAATTTGAAGCATGTATTTCAGCACCATCAAGAATTTGGTTCTCAATAGTGTATTTTTGCTTGTGAATAGGGTCATAAAGATAAAATTGATTAGTATTGCTAACAATGGTCCTTGATAATAAATATCCCCTTGACATCGCCAATATCCACGGAAAATTATCAGAATGTCTCACTAATCCGTAAATCTTTGATCGCTAATCCTTACAAACTGCCCGGAAATATATTTGATCAACGTAGCAAAGACATTCTATAATGGAGATTAAAACATTACCAGGGAGATTGCACCATAAGCTTTCGATATTTGGCTTCTTGTTGTTGGTCGTTGGAGTCCCTCCAATTTTGATACCAATTGGAGAAGAATCTGTGGTTGCAGTCATCACTCCTCCAAGTTTGTTTTCAACATCAGAAGATTGGAACTCCATGACTTCAAGTTTGATATTATCAATAGATGATGATTTTGCCATTGTTGGATCTCAGATTCTAGTGAATTGTAAATACAAAAACAAGGCAGGCGTGGGATATTTTATTGAATCGTAATTAATAGAACACAAGTAGTGTCATAATAGGAGT
Source organism: Dipteronia sinensis (assembly GCA_033220585.1). Taxonomy (NCBI): domain Eukaryota; kingdom Viridiplantae; phylum Streptophyta; class Magnoliopsida; order Sapindales; family Sapindaceae; genus Dipteronia; species Dipteronia sinensis. The sequence continues at coordinate 6,612,857 of CM065642.1, forward strand.
AAAACAGGTTAAAAGGTAATTAACCTAATTTTATTAGGAAATATCTAGTATGCCTAATTTTATTAGGAAATACCTTTTAAAAAAAAAACTTATTAGGAAATAACATAATATTAGTCCTCTTTCAAAAAGTAAAAATACATAATACCATATTACCGGTCCCAGTAAAAATACATAATACCCTTTTCTCCCAGTTTTGTTTTTTTTACAAGTATCTAATCGGTTCCTTTCTTCATAGGTCATAGCTAATAATCTAACAAGTAGACATGACGCCGTTCGGTTCGAACCCTGAACCGGAACCGGCGTCCAAAAACCGGAACCGGAAAAACCGGTTCCGGTTCTAGAACCGAACATGGAACCGGTCCGGCCGGTTCCGGTTCCGGTTCCGGTTCGCTTTAGAGCGGAACCGGCCGGTTCCTCCTTTTTAATTTTTTTTTTTTTTTGGTTTTGTTTTATTTTATTTTTTTTAATTTGTCATTTATTTATTTAATTTTATTTTGCAGGTGACACAATAAAATACATTTACCAATTACATTTTTATATGATTAATTTTTTAATGAAATATGATAAATAAATTAAAAAAAAAAAAAAAAAAAAGGGGACCGGTTCCGGTTCAGAACCGGTGGAACCTGACCGGAACCGAAACCGGCGTCATATCTACTAACAAGGTGTGCGTCTAGATTATCTATATTTTGAATCTTTGACCGAATTTGAAATGGGATTTTTGATATTCATTGAAGCTAAACTAAAAATTGTGATGTCAATGCATTTGGCGTTGTCTTATAACAATTTGGATTTCTACAACTGTGGCATGTATCAACAACTATAAAATCTTACGCCCAATATGTTCAATTTGAAATGGAATGTTTATGTTCTGTATTATAGTATTGATAACATTGCAAAATACACCTTTTGAGGTCCCCATTTCCTATCGTTTGCTTTCGTTTTCGAGCATATTTTGGTATATAATGTGTTTTATGAGCCTTGTGTAGGTTATATCCCTTAAAATAAGGTGTTAGAGCATAATTGAAGTGTTTGGAGTTTTTTGGGATGAAATGGAAAATGACATGTGCAGAACACCCAACTTCGAAAGATCATATCTCCCTCCTCCGATCGAACTACATTGTCCATTACCTGTTTTCGGAAAGCCCCGGATGTCTTCTTTCCAACGCTTTTTACAGATCGTGATTCCGAAGTTTCTAGAGGAAGTTATGGCTGTTTTCGTAACGGTGCGCAGACCTGTCAGGTGTACCACGGAACGTACCGCGGACGTACCGCCGAAATGTCCAGAAAGCACCAAAAAGTGTTCCGCGGTTCGCCCGTCGAAGCGTACCGCGGAACGTACCGCGGAAATGCCCAGATTTGCGATTTTTAGCCATTTTCTGAAGGGCAAACTTGTCCTTTCACCCCCAACTCGTGACCTAACCTCCCAACACTATAAAAACCCTCATTTTCTCTCCTCTCTTCATTCTTTGACAGACTCTCTTCCCCTTCTCACGCCTCTTCTCATCTCTTTTCCCTTTTCTTCTCTTTTCTTCATCTTCTTCACCAAGAAGTGAGAGACCCAGCTCCCATGGAGGTTTTTCCTCCATGAGAGCTCACCACACACCTCCACCACACTATTTCACACCTTCTCCATCCATCTTAGAGTAGATTGCAAGGAATTAGGAGCCAATTTCGAGCTAGGATGGCTAGGAGCATCTTTGGAGGCTTGTCTTCAAGGGTTTGCTCTTATTTGCTCATTTCTTTGTATTTCTTGTTGTCTTTGATGTGTAACCCCGATTTGGGGAATATTGTAAACCTATACATGTGCAATATATGAATGTTTGTTCTTAAATTCGGTTGGGTTTTGTTTTACTCTTTGATAATTGTATGAATTAAACTCTCATTGTGAAATCCATGTGTGTGGAGGGTCAAAATTGATATGTATGCATTATTGGGATTAGGAGTAGAGTAATTTAATGTAGGAGTAGAGTAATTTAGCTTCCCATGAGTGTTTGTATGTTAATGAATGGTCAAAATACCATGTATTGAGTAATTTGAGTATTAGGGATTTTAGCCCCAAAGAGTGGAAAAGGTTTTAGTTCAGGCATATAGTTGCTAAATTGGCCTTGGTTCAATCATTGTGCTTAATGGGACTTTTTAAGACACATTTGCCTATCCTTGGCCGGATTGGGTGATGAATTGATTTAGGATGATTCCTAAGTCAAGAGGATGGACCCTTAATTTATATTGAATGGTCTTAATGTAAATCAACCAACTTATTGCACATTGTTGTTTGGTGAACTTGTTTTCCATGTCTAGCCATCCTAGGGAGTTGACTAAACCGAATCCGTATCTAGAGTAAAGATAAACCGAATTCCTTTTGTGCTCGTGTAGTTATAGGGGTATTTCATTGCTTAATGCTTTCACTCGGTTAGCCACCTTATGAATGATATTTAGGCTGTGTGTTATATATCGCGTGGTTCGCATTAATGTGCTCATCGTGGTATCCTCTACATTTGACCAGTAAGTTGAGAGATCACTAGGCTGGCGTGTAGAGCTCGTGTATGTGTCCCACAGTCCTTAATGGATTCATGTTTTTGCATGGATTCAATCTCTATGCACTCGAAAGAGGGTAGAGATTAATTAAGGGGACACGAGCATATAACATACATGTTGTATGGGTATCTCGTATTCTTAATGCTTTCACTTGGTTGTCATCCCGTATTTGGTTAGCCCCGTGGATGAATTATTGGCTGTAGTATGGCCCACGCGGTTACGCATTACATGCCCAACGAAATAACCTGTGTATATGATCAGAAAGTAAGAGTATCACTAGACTGGCATACATGGCTATTTTGTGTGTTCCATGATACTTAATGAATTCATGCATATGTGTGGATGTGATCTCTAAGATTTCGAGAGAGATTAGAGATCAATTAAGGGGACACGGGCCTATGATATACTTGCACTTTTGAGGGACTATGTGAGTCTAGTGCTTTATTATGAGGATTGTCACGGTTGAGTCATTTCCCTAGCGTATCCACATTTCATGTATCTCTCCATTCCATCCTATCATTGTACATATTTATTTACGTAGTTTGTTAGTTAGTTTAACATTTACTTTCCGCATATTCTTTTTGTATACGCAACACACGAGTTCGCTTGACGTGTTGTATAGCTAGAACTAGAGACGGTCGATGAATCCCACCGCCCTGTGGAACGATACCCTCGCTTGCCGCTTTACTAGTTTCCATAACTATAGAGCACATTGCATAGGACTTTATATATATATATATATATATATATATATATATATTTGGGATCCGCAATTCCCTAACGACAGAATAGCTGGTTATCAAGTATACATGAAGCCTATACACGCACACCCTCTGAACTTGGTTGTCTGTTCTTCCAAAGCCAATGATGCACACAACCATCCAGCAATGGTGAAACCCGTTAGATGTCATGTTGTTGTTCTAAAGCCAAAGACGTGCATATAAATCAATCGGTCCAAATTCTTTGCATGAACAAAAGAATTGTCGTACACACAAATTTAAAAATTAATTTAAAATGCAAAAAATAAGAAAAAATAAACTATTTTTAAAGTTTCATGTTTTTATTTGAAAAATATATATATATATCTTCATTTTAAAACTAAAATTTTTGTTTGATGGTGTTAAAATATAAAATTTTAAAAATAAATTAAGTATTTATGAGCTATGAATTTATTTTCATTTTAAAACCTTACTTTTACAACTTGTAAAGAAATTTAAATTTAAAAAATGAAGATAATTTAAAATTTTAAGAATAATTTTTAATTTTCTTAAAATTATATTCCATTAAAAGGATTTTCTTCAATTAATTTATTTTATTTAATTATTTATTAATTTTTATTTTTTAATAACTAATGACATTTTATTCTTTTCATTTTTAGATTCTAAAAACATTTGTTTTTGTTTCAATTGTATTATATATACCTTATCATCTTCACTTCTCCGTATCTGCGAATCTTTCTGCGCAGAGAATCGCTACCATGCACTCGCTACCATCACAAGCAATGCGTCCACTCTCTCTCACACAATCCTTCACTCGCTTTTGCTTCCTCTCCTCCTCTCCATCCTTTCCGTTTTTTCAAAAATTTCAAAATCGTCCCTCATTTTTCAAAAATTACGTAAAGTCCCCGTTTTCCATCAGAAATTGCATCTCTTCTGTCACCGCCAAGCCTTCCTCGGAGTTTCACAGGAACCGGACCCAACCCGAACCGGACAGTAAGCTCCCGGCTATCCGGGAGCTGTTTTCGAAGCCTGGAGTCAACATCGACGCTTATATCGTACCTTCTCAAGATGCTCATCAGGTTTCCTTTTTGTTGCTGTTTTTGCTTGTGTTTATGTTTTTTTTAATGTGATTTTGTGTGAGAGTGGAATTCTAGTGATCTGAAAATTTTATTGCTAATGTTTCAGCTACTGTGTTTTTGAGCTGGATTGCGAAAAATGTGAAATTTTATTTGATTTGGGTGAGTTGATGCCTGATGGTAGGACTCATAGGGATTTTGGTGTTTTGTTCAATTGCTCTGAAAATTTTGAGCTTTATTGTTTTTGTTGGGTCAATTTTTTGTTAATTTTGCTTATTTGATGGTATTGGTTGTATCATTTGATTGAATTTCAGCTACTTTGAGCATTGTTTATGAAAAGTTTCGATTTTGTTAAATTGAGAATTCAATTGTCTACTGTCTAGGATGGATTCTGCAGTTTTAAATTTTTGTTTTGACGGCAGAATACAGTTGTAATATTCTCATCTACTGAAATTGCCTATTTTATTTTCCGTTTTTGTTGGATAGTGAGTTTATTGCTGAATGTTAATGTTGCTTTATTTGAGTGGGTTGGTTGTGTAATTTGATTGAATTTCAGCTACTTTGAGCATTTTTTATGAAAGAAGTTTTGATTTTTGTTAAATTCTGAATTCAATTGTCTATGATGGATTTTGCAGTTTTAAATTTTTGTTTTGACTGCATAATCCAGTTGTTTCCTTATTCTCATTTACTGAAATAGCCTATTTTATTTTCCATTTTTGCTGCAGAGTGAGTTTATTGCTGAATGTTACATGCGGAGGGCTTATATATCCGGCTTTACTGGTAGTGCCGGCACTGCTGTTATCACCAAGGATAAAGCAGCTCTTTGGACAGATGGTCGCTACTTTCTCCAGGTTTTGAAAATATAATACCTTATGCATAGTTACCATATATTCATAACTTTCTATAGCCGTGGAGTTGTTACTAATTATATATCTTTCTCAATAATTAGGCTGAGAAGCAGTTGAATTCTAGCTGGATACTCATGCGAAGTGGCAATCTTGGAGTCCCTACGACAAGTGAATGGCTCAATGATGTTTTGGCTCCTGGAGGTAGAGTTGGCATTGATCCGGTGAGCAATTTCTCAACCTCCAAAATTTGGCAGATCATATGTTTTTTTTTTCTTGTATCAATAATCAACTTATTGAATTGTGATTTTTATTTCTTTGTTTTCAAAATTACTTTCAAGCATCTGCTAAAATTATCACAATAAAATCATTCTATATGAATAATTTTCCTTATGCTTGGCACCTTGCGCTTTCTGTTGGTTTATTTTCATGGATAATTTATGTTCATTTTTTTTTATTCATCTATGTTGTGGGTTTTTTATTCTCCCTTTTGGTTTTTGGATTTAGTGTGTGATGTTATCCCTATGTGCATGTGTCTGATGCCGCTGTCTGTTTGATAATGTGAAGGGAGCAGTTTCTTTTGTCTTCTGATGCTGCAGAGGAATTGAAGGAGGCTATATCTAAGAAGAATCATGAGTTGGTATACTTGTATGATCTGAATCTTGTGGATGGTATATGGAAGGAATCAAGGCTGAAGCCTCCAAGCAAACCAATTAGAGTACATGACTTGAAATATGCTGGATTGGACGTGGCATCAAAACTTTCTTCCCTGAGGTCTGAACTTGTTGATGCTGGTTCATCTGCGATTGTGATCTCTATGCTTGATGAAGTAGCCTGGCTGCTAAATTTGGTATCGTTTTATTCTTCTCTTTTGGACCAGCTTTGTTAGTTCTTACGTACATAGAAACAGAATGCTTGTAGACATGAATGCCAAATATTTTTGGACGATAGGCACTATAGAACCCTGGAAGTTTGATGCTACTTAGTTACTTGTCCTTATATGTTCAGTGGGAATCATGCTACGAATTTTGTTCTGCAGAGAGGAAGTGATGTCCCACATTCACCTGTTACGTATGCCTACTTAATTGTGGAGATTGATAGAGCAACATTGTTCGTAGATGATGCTAAAGTCACTCCAGATGTGATGAATCACTTGAAGAATGCTGGAGTGGAGTTGAAGCCATATGATTCCATCCTTTCTGAAATAAAAAGGCAAGTCTGGGGGATTAAATAATCTTGCACTAGTAAGATATGAACCGGTATATTTTTGTGTTCTATTATGAAGAAGTTGTCTGTCCTATTGATGTTCATAGGTTTACTACATTATTCATGCAAACTCATTCAAGAACCACTAAGACTGATATATGGTTGAAGTTGTCTGTCCTATTGATGTTCATAGGTTTACTACGTTATTCATGCAAACTCATTCAAGAACCACTAAAGACTGATATATGGTTCTTGTTTCCAGTTTGGCAGCACAAGGGGCTCAACTTTGGTTAGATCCTTATTCTGTTAATGCTGCTATAATGCACACCTATAAATCTGCCAGTGATAAATATCATGGGAGTAGTGGGAATGAAAGGAAACATAAGGCTAAGATGTATGATGACTCCAATGGTCAGTCTAGGGGACCTGAAGGTGTTTACAGGGCATCCCCTATCTCTTTGGCAAAAGCACTGAAGAATTCAGCTGAGTTAGAAGGAATGCGGAATTCTCACATCAGGTATTAAAATTTAGCTGTATTGAACATCATTGAATGATATCAATGCCTATGGTTATATTGAAGCATGGGTAAGGAGTCGGATATGTTATATGAAACAATAGTCTGACTTAAACTGCTGGGTTTCAAATGGAGTTATTTGTCAGTAACCGTACAGATGCAGCTATGTATAAGAACTGTCAAGAAGTTAATTTGGTGAGGTCATTTTTTGGTAGGATAGTTTTGATGCTATCTCTCTCTCGTTTCTGTTTGTCTTTTGTTTCCTCATCGGAGAGATCACGAATGAGTAATAAAAGAAGATTGCTTATTCACAAACGGTGTTCTTTCTGTTTGTCTTTTGTTTCCTCATCGGAGAGATCACGAATGAGTAATAAAAGAAGATTGCTTATTCACAAACGGTGTTCTCTCTCTCTCTCTCTCTCTCTCTCTCTCTCTCTCTCTCTCTCTCTCTCTCTCTCTCTCTCTCTCTCGTTTCTGTTTGTCTTTTGTTTCCTCATCGGAGAGATCACGAATGAGTAATAAAAGAAGATTGCGTATTCACAAACGGTGTTCAAACAGTGTTTTGATTTGAGGGTTAGATTATTTTAGCATCATGGCATGATTTTTCCTTTCTCCTTATTTCTTTCTCCTTTTATGGTAGCGTAGAGCAGATTTTTTTTATAACAGTATCTTAACTGGTCACTGATCTTATTTCGTTGTCATGTGGTTCTGGTTCATCATGTTCCTGTTAATGCAAAGTTGATCATCTACGTCATTGGTCTCCCTTCAGACATCCACTTTGTTGAAATTTTTGAACTATCTTTTTGTGTGACAGCATGATTTGATTAAGGTTTTTGTGGGAAAATTTTGTGAGAACATTATTTTGAAACAGGATATTTGCTGTCTTCTCATGGCTGTAATTACTTTATTTTGGTTAAAAGAAACTCTAAATTGATATTGTGGTAGAAGAAGATAGATCAGTTAAAGAACTTTTAATAAATATGCCTATCATACTGCTTCCATGCAGGGATGCTGCTGCTTTGGCACAGTTTTGGGTCTGGCTGGAAGAGGAAATCCAAAATGATGCGAAACTAACAGAGGTAGATGTTGCAGACAAACTTCTTGAATTCCGTTCGAAGCAGGCTGGTTTCATAGATACAAGCTTCGATACCATAAGTGGTATATATATACTTATGAAATTCTTGATCACCTATCTTCCAGTCCTAGATGTTTTAGTTCCAATGTTGTTTACGTAGACTCTTCCCACTAATACCATTGAAGATGTGCAACTTTCTTTTGAAATTCACTTTTCTTTAGTCTTATATTAGCTTTTGTCTTGTGGACTTCTTGTTCATCATCTTCTTGTGTCTTTCTTTTTTGAATATATTTTGTTTCTGACAAATTTTGACAAGCAGTGAACTTACTTTGAAATTGTTTTCACCATTCATTGAAGTATCTACCTCACTAGTTTTAAAGTTTTGCTGTTTTGCCTTTCCTTTTGTTGTGGAAGGTTACTTTGCCGGGAATACTTCCCAGTCGTTTTTTTATGATAAATTGCTTTTGAAACTGAAGTCTTTTGTGTAACATATGTCTTGTAACAATTAAGTAACTCATAAAACTTAAACTTGAGACTCATTTTCCTGTAAAATTGTTGTTAGTTACTACACAAATAGAAACTTAATATGGCAAATGCTCTAATCATTTGTTGCATAATTTCATTGCTCACATTTAGGATGTTTACAGGTTCTGGTGCTAATGGTGCTATCATACACTACAAACCAGAACCAGAGAATTGTAGTGTCGTAGATGCAAAGAAGCTTTTCCTCTTAGACAGTGGAGCTCAATATGATGATGGAACAACTGACATAACCAGGACAGTGCACTTTGGTGAGCCTACTGCACGACAAAAAGAATGCTTCACCCGAGTTTTGCAGGTGCAGTCTCTTTCTTATTCTGTCTCCATCTGTATTAAATGTAGAGGTCCTTGCAATAGCCCATATTAGATTTCTCAAATGAATTCCGTAAAGCTTTTGAGGAGAGGAATAAGTAATGTTGTGCTGGTGATTGCTTTATACTGTTATGTTTTCTCTTATAATTGCTTGGAGCTTGTGTAGCATTGTTTTCTTTAATGCTCTCCTACTTTAAATAACGAATTTTGCATTTAAGTGGCTGTTTCGTATATTCTGATTCTAGAGTGTCTCATTGCAGGGTCATATAGCTCTTGATCAGGCAGTGTTCCCTGAAAATACTCCTGGTTTTGTATTGGATGCATTTGCACGCTCTTTTCTTTGGAAGATTGGACTTGATTATCGTCATGGTATTTGTCCTTTCTCTGTGTTGACCTAATACTTTTGGAAATTTTGCATTGTCGTGAGTTTACGACTTGATTGAAAGGAAGTGCTGGTTCATTATTTTGTTTCTCCTTTCTCGTATTAGGGACGGGGCATGGTGTAGGAGCAGCACTTAATGTTCATGAAGGGCCCCAAAGTATTAGCTACCGATACGGGAATATGACTCCCCTAGTGGAAGGCATGATTGTTAGCAATGAACCTGGCTACTATGAAGACCATGCTTTTGGCATTAGGATTGAGGTACAATACTTGTTGGGCAGTATGTCTACATTTTTAGTATATTCACAAGGAGAGCTTTGAGATATTTGATTGCAGGCCTATTTTCTGTTGTTTGTGTTGTACTTTTATATTGTTCTATCCAAATACTTTATTCAGTACTGTTAATCGATAAATAGATTCATTTCAAGATCGTAAAACTTTTTGTTAGTTATTGAGAAACATGTTTGATTTCTCTTTCTTTTCTTTTAATGATTGGAATAGTGCATAGCTAAAATATATGATACTCAAATAAATTAACTCAGCTTGAGTAAACTTATTAGGTGATGACTTCATACACAAATCTTTTTCAATTCTTACATATTCGCTCTTTATAAGATGCAGTTGACCAAGAAATCTTCTCTGCGTACTTGTGCCCTTGTGTGAATACATGTATTGGTGTATGACAATTCTCTTGTTCACAATGGACTGATTGATTTAAATGCATTTGCTCTGTAATATTTGATGAACTGACTTTTTCTTTTTTTTTACTAATGTTTGTATATCTAACACCTGTTTTGCTCATTATTCTTTCACTCTCTTGTAACATTTTAATTTAGGTTCTTTTTGTATTTCAGAATCTACTTTCTGTGAAAGAGGTTGACACTCCAAATCGCTTTGGAGGAATTTCTTATCTGGGATTTGAAAAACTCACATTTGTTCCCATTCAGGTATGCTAGTGATTGTCCTTAACTGTTTAACTTGTCATGAATAGGATCATGGTGAAGTCATATTGGAAATCGGAACGAAATGTAATTAGCATTAGGCATATTTTCAGTTGCCCTACACCATAGTGTAAAGAAATTTGAATAATGTGGACAAGGACAAAATATTATTATTTTATATATATATATATATATATTTATATATGCAAAATCAAGGAAAACATATATGGAATGGTTTGATGTTTTAGAATTAGGGTTTGGGGGGCCAATTGCTATGGAAAGGCTTGATTGTTTAACGAGTTTAGGTGGCTACAGATTTAAGAGTTGGGTTGTTTGAGAGTGTTATATCATCCTTTAGATCTTTCTGTCATTCAAATAGTTTCTTTTTAGAGTGATATATCTTTTGAATCATGTTTTTATTAGCTGTTTCAATTCCGTGATGTTCTTATTTCTTTTTCAAATTTACCACTTTGCAGACTAAATTGGTTGACTTATCTTTGCTCGCTGAGGCAGAAATTGATTGGCTTAACAATTACCATTCGCAAGTTTGGGACAAGGTAAGTGCCGTGAAAAAACATTATTAATAGCATTTGTACTTGTTTTTTTTATATATATGTTGGCAAGACATGGCTTGCCCAAAACTAACAGGCTTGATGTAAATACTTCCGAATATGCTATTGCAGTAGGCATTTGTCGACCTAAGATTTAAATATCCATAATCTTTATCTCTAAGGAAATATGTTTACATGTTATGCACACCTTCCATAACCCTAAGGACGTGGGAGGGTTGAAGGATTCGACCCTTCGTCTACATTCAAGTCATGGATTCATATGTCTGTAGCCACAGAACAGTTAGTTGTAAGGTCGGAGAGTTCAAATATTAAAAAACTAAAATTGCTGCCCACCTTTTACTGCATTCCGAAAAGTCAAAGGTTTACTTTAAAAACGGTTTTGCACCGTTTACTGCATTCGAACAAATCTGAGGTTTTATTATACAGAGTTTTTGGTTCAAAAGGATACTATGGAGCTTTTCATTTCAGTTCTGCCCACATCCTGATAAATAAGTTGCAATTCTTATTTGTGATTTAGCAATTACGATTATTAACGTGGCATCTGACAGGTTTCGCCATTGCTGGATGGCTCAGCGCATCAATGGCTTTGGAACAACACACGGCCTCTTGTCAAAGAATGATCACCCCTCAGTCTTTCCTCATTCACTATAAATTCCAAGTTCTGAGGTCTTCTGTATTGGCTTTATGTACATATGTGCTATAGATATAATTCAATCACAGTATTGACAATTATAGTTTGGAAAAAAAAACTGTAGAAATATTTGTACAGAACATTCCATTGCAGGGAACATGATGTGAAATCATATTTAGAGATTTTTGCTTTGTTTATTTATTATTATTACTATTTGTTTTGAAGGTAACACCCTTTGATTGGCAGATTGCAAATTTTTGTTGCCTCCATGAATTTCAAAAATCTCAGTTAAAATTTGGCTGAGATATAATTAAGGGTGTCTCTATTGCCACCTATGGAATATTTCCCCACATTCATTTTTATCTGAAAATATTTTATTATTAAAATAGCCGATAACAAAATTACTTTTATAACCGAATAAAATAAACCCATTTTATTTCTTTTTCATCAGCAACATTATTAATTCCATCTTCTTCTTAAGAATTTTTAATTCTCTTTTAAGATTTTACCAATTTAACTCATGTACAGTATCTCTTTCTTTTACAAACTCAATGACATTTTTTTTCTTTTTAGTTTCTTTTTTGAAGATGTTTTCCCTTTTTCCATTTCTTAGCAATCGGACAGTAATTAGTATTACATATAAAAATAAAAATAAAAAACCCAAAATGACACTCAGTTGACAAAGCAAAAGAAAAGCGTATACTTAAAAAAGTGAAATTTATAAAAATTTTACTAGAAATTTCTCGTAAAAAAACATGTTATATATTCATGAATCTATAAATGTCCAGATGATAACCGAATCCAAACCAAAACTGAAATCACATAAAATTTCTCAAAAAATCATGTTAATCATGAAGCCAAAACACAATTTAATTGAACTTATAATTATTTTTTCTGTGAAGAAAAGAGATTAGTTAATGTGAAGAAGATAGGGTTATTTTTGGAATTATAGAAGTGTATAGAGAATATTATTGAGTTTCGAATTTCTATAATGGGTGTCTTGAAATATTGGATTTGACAAGATATTTTATGAATAACAATAGAAACATCCTATAAATAAATTTTGATAAGTTTATTTATTTTGTCAATGAATTCCTTGTAAAGAAATAGATTTTATTTTTTTAAAGAAAAATACCATTTTAGATTATTAACTACTTTCTATAGAAATAGCAATGTTACACAATTTAAAAAATTAATTTAAAATTCAACCAAAATGATTTGTTCTTACCATTCTATGAATTTTTGGATCGTACAACATTATTTTTTAAAAGTTCTATTATTCTTTTAGAATGGTTTTTTTATACGAGAAAATATTATATTGGGTCCAGTGGAATCATGTCATGTGATAAGGAAAACTCATGTGATTGGTTCTCCATACAACATGGCATACTTTTGAGATTATGGTGCATTGCACCAATGCACCCGGTCCACTGTAGTTTTTCTAATATTTTACCTTTTTTTATTATTATTGTAATAAAATTGTAAAAAGTTTATATATAAAAAATAAATAAATAAATTGTAAAAAGTTCTCTAAAATTTGCTCTCCAGGCATCAGAACTCAAATTCTCAAATGTCATAGTATCATTTATATATTTTATGTATACATGGTATAATTTTGCAACAGTGAGATTGGCATAAAAACCATTTTATCTCTAAAGCAAACACATTATTTGATTACAGGTTTTTAGAATGTAATGAAGAAGATTAATGTAGGTAAATAACTCAAGATGAATCATTTTAAAATATTTTGATTATGTCTGTTATTTTTTACATATCAATCATGATAATTATATGTACAATTATAATACAATATATTCAATAGCTATTAAAAAAAATCCCGAAAATCATAATATTTGTTTTTTCTTTAATAATATGTATTTGTATACATAATATAATGACATATTGTCATACTTCATCGAATATAATTTTATAAAAGAGATAATAAATAAATAAAACATTAAAAAAAATTCAACATAAAAAATAAAATAAAAATCTTACAATAATAACGTTCATTTTTCTTTGCTATTTCTACTGTATTTATCTATTTATCAAATTATTTAATTTAATGATATTTTTTGGCTTTTTTTTTTCTAAACACGATTTTTTGATTATCGAATTTTTTTTAATTATTATATAAATTTAAATTGACAAATATCACGAATCAATTTTTTATTTTTAATAATGTGTTGTGTATATATATACATATAAATTTTCAAGTCAGTACGCACTTATATAATTTCATCAGTATATTGGATGTTGACCATTAGATTTATATATTTTGACTCAAAGTGTATGTACTTGTCAAAACATCTCCATAATCTGTGGTCCACATATAACGTACTAATATAAGTTATATCAGTACGTACCGAGAAGAAAAAGATTGTATTAAAAGTCTGTTCATTTGGGCTGAATTAAAAGCAAAGACAGTTTGGTCTCCATTAAAAGAGCTTTTTGTTTTTGGTCAAACATTAGAAAATACTAATTTAATACAATACTAATTTAATACAATACGATCTATTTATACAGTCCAATACCATGTACCAAACAGGTAAGGAAATCAAAGTGCTGAATAACAATTTAAACAAGACTGATGTATAGAATCTATTAAATCAATACATTGGGAATGTGTACGATTGCTTTTCTTGTACCAAAGTTTTTGGAAATTCTGAGGACCATTCTCTCCATGAATGATAATTATTTTATTAAAATATATTTTTTAAGCATTAAAAAATTATTTATTAAAATTTGAAATGAAATAAAAAAATACTTCATTTCCTCATTAATATTTAATCACATGGTTTAATAATTAAAAATATATTATATATAATAGTTAATTATTTTAATTATACATTGATGAATAAATAGTTTGTATTATATTGTTTTAAAAAAAACACAAATTAATTTCAATTTTTTTATTAATATTGTATATATGAAATGTAACTACAAACAATATTATTTTATTTTTACAATATTGAATATTATATTCTAAACAATTTCACTAAAAACATATTATTACATTAATTTTTTTTTTTCAGAATACTATTTTCATTTATTAATACCATACACATTTTTAGTATTTCCAATTTCTAAAAATATTAAAATCAATTCCTCATTTTCAAATGAAAATATAAAAAACATAAAACATAAAACAAAAACATTATCTCCTTTTAAAGACTCATAATTTGCAAAATATATTTATATATATATATATATATATAGTTCATCATTTAAAAAAATGAAAGGGATCTAAAATTTCTAACATCTCAGCAGCACTCAAAATCCTATACAACATTAATTAAGGTGCATGCAATGGCAATCATGTAGAGTGAGAAAAATATCTCCATGACATCAACATTATATTTAAATCAACTAGAAATAGTAGAAAAAAATATATATGCATTTCATATCAAATAATTACTAAATTTAAAAAAAAAAATTACTGGCTGTTTCAAGAGTATTAGGCGATAATTTCCTGATAAAAACTCATCATCAGACAAAATAAAGATCTAAAAATGGAGGGAAAAGGCATAGAACTTAGGGATTTTTTTTCCTGTTCTCATGATTATCATAAGATTGAATATCCATAACACATAAATACCATACTATAAGATGAACAATAAGACCAAATACTTTTTGTAAATATCACCATCGAATATCTCTACACGGTTTAATAATGATGACAAAAGAGTTTAAAATTAAACCAAACATAAATAAATTAAAAATTAGTAATTATATTTAATTGTTAAGTTGGATGTATAATTGAATGAAACAAAGCTCCCCAGGTACAAATGCTCTTCACTCGACCTATGATCTCCATAATCATCTGAAGTTTTTTTTGCTTGTTTCGTAAAAATCAAAACAGTTTTTTTAATATATGAATTATCTTAGTTACTCTTTATAAAAAATATTTTATATCTACTAGGAGAAGCCCAAAGTTTGGACTTTCCCCAAAAGCTTTTTTTGAGCTTTTTTAAAATTTATTAATTGTCTCAACTATCATTTATAAATTTTAGATAATCTACCATACAACTCTTTCATTACAAATACATTGTCAATACTTTTTTTGTAATTTACAGAACCAAAAGCTACTTTTTAAAAATACATTGTCAACACTATTTTTGTAATTTATACAACCAAAAGAATTTTTTTGTTGAAAGCTCTACTCAGCTTCATTAGTAAAAGATCTACTTTAGAAGCTCTCCTTGAAAAGTCATACCAAACATACCCTTAAGAAAAAAGAGACTCATTGTCGATTCGAAGATTGAACTCTTCTTCATAGACCTTGAAATGTTGTCAAACAACATTATTATGTTACCTTTTAACTTTCCGGGCACCTTAGGAGACGGTTATGACATCAACGGTGTAAAGTGTGTTGGTCCATAATCATCAATGCACTCAATATAACATAATCCATATGCACATGTAAGTCTCTCTGCCAATATTCTTTCGAAGTTGTGAATGACTGTCTTTACTTGACGACGGAGACTGATGATGATCGTGATACCCATTAATGGGTTATAAGGGAATACAACGTGGAAACATCTTGGACCAGTATCAAATTACCTAGATCGTTTCGTAAGTTGATGACATTGGGTTGTTTGAATCACCCTCAAATTGTGATGTTGATGACCGATTTGAGATTGATCTTTTGGGATGTGAGAAATGAACAAGTGAAGAATTTACAGCTTAGTGTTAATGACCCAGATTTAGAGTTTGGTGTGACTCTAGCTTTGGTATTTAGAAGTTTTAGAATGAGTGAAGAGAATTTGTATGTGGAGTGCATGGTTTCACTCGATAACACATCCGGCTTAATAATTGAAGGTAATTTTTTCTCTATATAAGAAATTGTATTCTTATTATCATGGGTTCAGGGTGTACGAAATATTTGTGTTTTCTCCGTTCTGTTTATCCAAGTTCAGATTTCAATAATTTTTTAGTAGTCATTAATTCATTGGATACTGTATTCTCTTGTCATCCTGACGACCATTGTTTTTCTCTTGTTGTCTTGATGGCCATGGTTTTTTGTTATCTTTGGGTTTCCATATAAATTTTGTATTATTCTGGCTACCAAGTAAGTCTATCTGCCAATATTCTCTCGGAGTTGTGAATGATTGTCCTTGCTTGGCGACGGAGACCAATGATGATCGTGATAACCAATTATGGGTTATGAGGGAATACAACGTGGAAAAATCTTGGACAAGTATCAGATTACCTAGATCGTTTCGTAAGTTGATGTCATTGGGCTATTTGAATCACCCTCAAATTGTGATGTTAATGACTGATTAGGGATTGATCTTTTAGGACGTGAGAAATGGATAAGTGAAGAATTTACAACTTAATGTTATGACCCAGATTTAGAGTTTGGTGTGACTCTAGCTTTGGTATTTAGAAGTTTTAGAAGGAGTGAAGGGAATCGACAAAAAGTCTCCTTCTTCCTAAGGCTTAAGTGCGAGAGACATGCATAAACGCGAAACGACGGTGAGAAATCAGAATAGCCAATTCTTGCATACACATTTGAATCAGCAGCGAGACTACATGTGCGTATGGATTTGAATATGTCAAGTGCAATAATGATTATGGAGAACGTAGGTTGAGTGAGTTCTAATGAACCCCACAGCCACAAACAAATGTATTTACTTGAACAAAAAAAGATTTTTTAACCATAATTTTATTTCTTTAATTTCTTGCATACAACTCTCATCATCGAAGAAATTGACAACAGCATTATGCATCTAAAACGCAATTATACATCATATATCTGAAAGCAATTCTTATTTTGAAGTAAGTGTAAAGTTATTTTTGTATTTTCTTTTTTCTTTTCATTGTCACTAAGGATTTTTGGCCCCTCAGGTGAACACAAGTTAGACAATATCAAATTTTCAATTTGACTTTGTTGAAGAATTTTTTTTTTCTCTTCCCTAATATGGTAAAACGAAATGAAGGAAAAAAAAAACAAAAGAAAAGGCTATGAAGGGGTGCTCAAGAAGAGTAAAAGAAAGGAAAGAAAAAAAAGCTATGAAGGTACAAAACTTAAAAAAAAATAAAAAAAAAAGAAGGTAAAGAGAGCATTGCAGGGCAAGTTAAGTTATGAAAACAAATAAAAAAAAGTGGAAATGGTGAGAAATGTCACCTTTTTGTCTCGCTGTTGCACCAACGTCACCGGTTTAATAACTTATGTTTAAAATGCACCTATTTTGGTGAACTACCAAAATTGCCCTTAAATAATCAATTTTTAATTGTGTCTATACTTCCATCTCCACACTTGAAACGCTGAAGGCAGGAACTCCTCTCTTTCTCTGTCTACAATAAATTTCAAAACTACTCTACTCAACGTTCTTCAGTAAGCACAACAAGGTAATATGTTTGACTGAAATACTGTTTTTGATCCTTCATTTTTTAAAAACGTTCCTTTTGTAAACATGAAACTGGTTTTGTGAATATTGAATCTGTGAAATTTGAATCTCCGAACCTGTTAATAAAAAGCTCGGAGCCTGTTTGAAAATGCTCGGACCCTGTTTTAAAAAGCTCGGACACTGTTTGAAAAAACTCGGAGCATGTTTGAAAAAGCTCGAGCCTTTGGACAAAAGGCTCGAGCCTTTAGAAAACAAGCTCGGAGACATGAAAAAAGCTCGAGACTTTGTAAAAAAGCTCGGGACTTTGTGAAAAAGCTCGGGACTTTTGTAAAAAAGCTCGGGACTTTGTGAAAAAGCTCGAGACTTTGTGAAAAAGCTCGAGACTTTTGTAAAAAAGCTTGGGACTTTGTGAAAAAGCTCGGGACTTTTGTGAAAAAGCTCGGGACTTTTGTAAAAAAGCTCGGGACTTTCTGAAAAAGCTCGGGACTTTGTGAAAAAGCTCGGGACTTTTGTAAAAAAGCTCGGGACTTTCTGAAAAAGCTCGGGACTTTGTGAAAAAGCTCGGGAATTTTGTAAAAAAGCTCTGGACTTTTGTAAAAAATCTCTGGAATTTGTAAAAAAGCTCGGACTTTGTAAAAAAGCTCTGTACTTTGTAAAAAAGCTCGTAAAAACCTCGGAAACTATTTTAAAAGGCTCTGAGCCTTTTCCATAGCTTTTATGTTTGTCATAATGGTTTGTGGTGATGAATGTTACAGGATAATGAATCGGGTGAGAATAGTAATATCTTACAACGGTCGATGGGAGCAGTTACCCGACGGAAGTCAGAGGTTTGTTGGATCCGACAACCAAGGAATGTATGTGTCAAAGAATATGAGTTACGAAGAATTGGTGTCGATCGTGCATACCGTTGTGAAGTATGATGTAAACAAATACAATGTTGATCTACAGTCAATATCAATCGTTCCTGGCGCTACATGTCGCACATTTGTAAGAAATGACGATGATGTTCAGTTTATGCTAGGGGAAGATCGGGTGATCCCTCAAGTATGTGTTAGTCTAATTGAGAGGGCAACTGGAGATGTGATACGGAATGATATTCCTGCTCCTGAAAATACCCAACCATTTGGATCCGCTAGCGGTAGCAACCAAGTGTTCACACAAAGGAGTGCCACTGAAGGTGGGGAAAACATATGTGTTGTCCAACCGGTAGTGGTCGACCATGCAGATGTTTGTGAACCTCAATTCGACGATGTGTTTGGTTGTCGATTTGAGATGAATGATGAGCGGTACAATGAGCAATACAATGAGATGTACAATGAGGAGAACACTGAACCGAACCTTGGGCCTAACCAAGAGGTGGATAATGAGGCAAATATTGATCTGGTAGATCCTGTAGAGAACACTGATGAAGATCATGTCCAAATTCAAAGACGTGGAAGACGTGTAGAAGGAGTTAGTTGCACCGGAGCAGATATGTCTGGTACTTCCGAGGTCCGGCATAATGTATCTACAGATGATTCTGATAATACCACAACGTGGGTTATTCCCGGAGCAGATTCATACTCGTTTGGGATTGGTAGAAGCACAACCTTGGTAGCAGAAGAACCTACATGCATGATTTATAAAGGTCAGTTCTTTCCGACAAAAAAGGATCTGAAGAGACTAGTTGGCCTTTTCGCAATGCGGCGAAACTTCGAATGGAAGGTGAAAAGGTCCAATAAGACAACGTTACATCTTGTTTGTTTGATTGACAACTGTACATGGAAATTAAGAGCGGTGAGAAGAGATGAAGGGATGTACTTCCAAGTAAGAAGTTTTGTCAATGAACACAGTTGTCCATTAGAGGAGATTCACCGTCGCCACCGACAAGCTAGTGCAGTTATAATTGGAGAAGTGGTTGCACCTAGACTTCAACAACAAGATGGTCGTCTCATGCGTCCCAAGGATATAATCGCCGATATGAAAACAATGTATGGCATCCAAATCATGTACAGTAAGGCATATCAAGCCTTGCATTATGCATTGTCACTGACCTATGGGACACATGAAGAAACCTTCCAACTACTGCCGTCTTTTGGTTACGTGCTGGAACAACAAAATCCCGGCACAATCACTGACTTACAGTGCGCTGACGACAGTAAATTCCTTTACTTTTTCATGTCATTAGGGGCCTCAGTTAGAGGTTTTCAGAGGTGCATGCGTCCGGTTATTGCAGTTGATGGTACCCATTTGAAGGGAAGATTCGGGGGTACAATGTTTGTTGCAACTGCCCAAGATGGAAACGAACAGGTGTATCCAATTGCTTTTGGGTACGGCGACTCCGAAAACAACCTTTCATGGGAATGGTTTTTGGATTGCTTGAAGGGTGCCCTTGGTCATATAGATGATCTGGTTTTTATTTCCGATCGACATGCAAGCATTGAAGCAAGGATTTCTAAAGTGTTCCCTTATGCAACCCATACCATATGTTGTTGGCACTTTGGTGAAAATGTGAAGAAGCGATTTCACAGAAAAGATGTTGCCAGCTTAATGGGCAAAGCCGCTAGAGCGTACACTGAATTCAAATATAACCGGTACATGGGTGAGTTACGTAACCTGCACAAGAATGCGTTCGATTATGTTGAATCTGCCGGTCCACACAAATGGTCTCGTGTACACTGTCCCCAACGAAGGTTCAGGGTGATGACAACAAATGTTGCAGAGTGCATAAACTCATGCCTTAAATTCGCACGACAACTCCCTATGTTGACATTGGCAGAGTTCATTAGGAATATGTTACAGCGTTGGTTTCACGATCGACATCGAGCTGCACAGTCCATGCGTCATCAGTTGACCGACGCATCACATCTTGTGATGCTACGACGGGTCGAGAAGTGCGGTTATATGACCGTCAATCCAGTGGACTGGAACATTTTCTCTGTCAAACGGTCCGGAAAACAGTGGACTGTTGACTTAGCCCGGAAGACATGCACATGCAACAAATTCCAAATGGATCAGTTTCCGTGTTCTCACGCACTCGCAGCGGCAAGGTACATTAACAGTATAAAATTATACCCTATATTAAGCAAGCGTGATTGTCACTTTTTTCATTGGTTTTGCAGGGAGTGGAATTTGGATTTCACATCGCTGTGTTCGGACTACTACAAGAGACAGACACTTATTGATGCATACTCAGTTCCTATTATGCCTGTTGGCCATCCTTCTTCATAGGTAGTGCCGTCCGACATCGCTGAGCGGGTGGTTTTAAATCCAAAGACCAAGAGACAATCAGGTCGCCCGATGGAGGGTCGACATGCATCGTCTTCCGAGAGGACAACCACCCAATCGTGTAGAAGATGTGGACAATCAGGTCATAATAGCAGGAGGTGTTCTAATCCGCCCTTGATTATTGAAGGTCCGAGCAGAATTGTTCCCTAGGAATACCGTCGTAAGTGTAGCGTATGTCATCAAGTTGGACATAACAAACAGACGTGCCCACACAAGGAATCTGCCGAGGAGTGAACCGAGCCGTTCATACTTATTGTTTAATTGAGTTGGGGTGTTAATTATTACTTGTTTTATTGTATGATATGAAATGCGTGTGTTGTACTTGTAAATGAAAACACTTTAAATTTTAAACAAAAAATTTATAATTTGAAAGTTCATTACTATAATTGTTTGTACATCGACAACTACAACATCTAATGTGGCTTGGAGTTACAAAAAATCTCCACAGCCATCTTCTCCCGTATGGTGCACATATCTTCTTCTGACCAGTCGAACGTCATCCTGTTCGCCAGTACGTACTCCATCAATCTCAAGGTATGAGCACCACAGTTACCCCTGCGACTCAGCACATGAACAACCGTTACAATAGAAGTTGAATAAAACAAACTTAAAGTTTAAATGATGTTCGTACAGTCATACCCTCTAGTCTGTTGGGGCACATGTGTTGTAGACACCATGCTTACCCCAAAGGGCCTATTCCGCTTCTGATACTTCGCCTCGCCCGTTGGTCTGGCATCGTGAAACCCCACCTGATGCAACATCGAGGGTATAAACCACCGCAATGGAGCGACCTGCTCTTTCCTGATCTGTAGGGGGACTTCCTGTCTGAACGGGTCTAGCAGGTGGATCTTCCCGACAGTAAGGTCAACGCTGGCCACGAGCCAATGCTGGCCACCAACGTTGCACGGAATAAGGACCTGTACCAAGTGTTCAAGATATTGTTATGGTCAAAATAAGAATTTTTAATTAAACACATTGAAACCATAACTGTATTCTGCTCACCGCGTCAACCTCGTGCCATGGTCGGTTCCCTACCAGGAGCAATCCACGTACCGTCATCAGATCTTCAGGGGACCACCTGTACTTCAACACAGACCAGTTTTTTGGGGCTTTGCCCACAGCATCGCGAGGCATGATTCTCCGCCACTGAAACTCCAGCATTGACTGAAAATAGACAACGAACTGAAACGTTAGAAACAGGATGAAACACAACAAACAGACGTGTGAAAACAGTACATTTGAAACACTTACATAGAATTGAGAATCTAGTAGGTTCATCCTCTGAATGTAGACAGTAGGGAATGCTCGTTGACGCTTCCGTAAAATATGCAGGTACGCGTCAATATGCTGACAATTTAAACATTATACATTGTTAGTATTCTTCCATAAGTTAAACAAACTTAAAAGACAATCAAAGTAAGGAAAGTACCGTGTCCTCCAACTCCATAAAGTTGGTTTGCAACCGGTGGAACCAAGTCACAGGCACGGGGGTCATCAGATCCACATCAGGTCTGTGTAATTTTCAATTATTTAGGAATACAACTAATTTAACTTAGGTGTTTCAAAATAAATTCACAATATTTTAATACTTACAATTCCCCCGTCACGTTCCTCTTGTAGGCTTTGTAAGCCGCAAGCTGGTCAGCGTCTACCAATCCATCGGGCCTGAATGTATGTGCTGATGACATGGGCAGTGGCCTTGGCCTCTTCGGCCGACAGGGGTCAGTGTATGGGCTCATCAACTGCCAGCCTCGTTTGCGCATCCGCTGCTGCCTATGCTGACTGTGGATTGGGGGGTGTTGGGAGGAGGAACTCTGAAATGGCTGATCACGTCGAGGGCTCCGGTGGGATGGACCGCCAGTGTCACTAGGGGGTGAGGTGTGACGGGATCGAGTAGAGGAGAGCGGTGTCAGATGGACCGCAGGGGTGCTCCCTATGGATCGCCTGGTCAGGTCAGGAGTGTGGACTGTACGGGAGGAGGGACTCTGACCCAGTGGACTGAACGGGTCCGCTGTGTGGTCCTGGATATAAACAGGAGGATCCACATCCTGTACCTCCATAAGCAGCGGATACTCTAATATCGCCTGGGTAACTGTCTCCCCAACAGTGCGTGAGCTAGACCGTAAATGTTGTACGTCTCCACCGTGTGAACGTCAACGCCATTTTCATGTTGTCGTCTCTCATACCGCACACGTCGACCGTTTAAGGCATTCTTGAATCCAATAATGGACTGCCTATACACGTGGGCACCCCACGGGAATGCATCAAAAGCGTCCAAGTCCTCGACTAGCCGGATCTGCCATAATGGAACTTTCTGTCTCTCGTCCAACCCCATCAATATCCAGTTTAGCATATAAAGGAGGCACAGCTTCACAGCATCGTACTGCTCCTCAAATACACCGATCCGTAGAACAGCTTTCAGCTGTTCATAATCCACATCAGCTGCACCATTGAAATACCGTTGTTGTATCCCGTTCTGAACCATCTCATACCTCGTCGTGTCGGGAATCACTCCAAACTTCAATCCGGTGATCAGACAGAATTCAACCTTGGAGAACCGGACCGAACGAGTACCTAACAAAAATCTCATCTCATCCTGCGGCCCATCGTGATGTAGCTCGCGCAATAGCAGTCGATGGACTACGCTACCCGAAAACTTCATCCCCCGATCCATCCTCAGGAAATGACCAAAACAAGACTCTGTATACCGACGTCGGTCTTCGACCTTGAATTGTTCTAGTACACTGTCTAGTGCGACGTCGATATCTTTAAGGTCGCTGAAATGGTCATGCCGAGTTATTTTTCCATCGTACCATTCATCCTCTGGAGTTTTAAGCAAATCCTTTAGTTCACTACTCATCTGCATTTTCATAGAAAGAATGCATCAGTAAACTGTAAAAGGCTAGGACATAAAAATATAAAATAGTAGAGAAGCAGTTTCAAAAAGCTCGGACTCATATTGAAAACGCTCGGACAGTGTGAAAAAAGCTCGGACACAGTTGGAAAATGCTCGGACTCATATAAAAAAAGTTCGGGCACAGTTTGAAAAAGCTCGGGCACAGTTTGAAAAAGCTCGGGACCAGTTTGAAAACGCTCGGACTGTTGAAAAAGCTCGGACACTGTTTCAAAAAGCTCGGACACGTGTTGAAAATGCTCGGACTGTTTAAAAAGCTCGGACTCGGTTTTAACAAGCTCGGACTCAGTTTAAAAAAGCTCGGACTCGGTTTAAACAAGCTCGGACTCAGTTTAAAAAAGCTCGAAAAATCTTTCAAAAAGCTCGGAAACTGTTTCAAAAACCTCGGACACGTGTTGAAAATGCTCGGACTGTTATAAAAAGCTGGGACTCAGTTTTAACAAGCTCGGACTCAGTTTAAAAAAGCTCGAACTTTTTTCAAAAAGCTCGGAAACTGTTTCAAAAAGCTCGAACACGTGTTGAAAATGCTCGGACTGTTGAAAAAGCTCGGACTCAGTTTTAACAAGCTCGGACTCAGTTTAAAAAAGCTCGGAAGATTTTTCAAAAAGCTCGGACACATGTTGAAAATGTTCGGACTGTTCCAAAAGCTCGGACTCAGTTTTAACAAGCTCGAACTGTCTAAAAAAGCTCGGCAACTGTTTGAAAAAGCTCGGACTCAGTTTCAAAAAGCTCGGACACTGTTTAAAAAAGCTCGGGCTTTTTAAAAAATCTCGGGCACTGTTTCAAAAAGCTTGGAAATTGTTTTAAAAAGCTCGGCCACATTTTAAAATAGCTCGACAATAGTTTCAAAAAGCTCGGCCATTTTCAAAAAGCTCGGAACCAGTTTGAAAAAGCTCGAAAACCCAGAAAAAGCTCGAAAACCCTGAAAAAGCTCGGAAAACGTTTTAAAAAGCTCGGAAAAAAACTCTTAAAAAGCTCGAATAAGCTTGAAAAAAGCTCGGAATCACCTTGAAAAAGCTCGAGAACCCAGATCTTCAACGGATTTACAAACCCTAACCTAACCCACAACCATTCTCAGATCAACAAACAAACATAATCTACAAGTTTAATCAACAACCAACCAACATCAAACATGAACTTATTACAAACAAAATCAACAACATAATCTGACTCAACTTACCGTCGATTGAAGATGCTCTCGTCTGAACACCCGATAAACACTGTTGTCCTACCGCCGGTTACTTCGACGTCTTTTTCAGACGGAAAACCACTGATCTTCCAACGCCGGTTCTTTTTCCAAGAGATGTTTTCTCTCTCTGGTTTTTCTCACTAGGTTTGAAAACGACAAAAACTCACTTGGAAGGGGTATTTTTGTCTGGACACCTATATTGGTGCCTTTTAAACATGAATTAGTAATGTGGTGATATTTGCACAACACCCACCACAAATAGTGCTATTTATTTTTTGACCCCTAAAAAAAAGGATAATCTTTGAAATAAATGAAATAGATTTTATAATTCTAAAATTCTTTTAACATTATTAATTTATTACATCATTAAAGGAGTGTCAATCACCATCATGTTACGGTTTTTTTAGTTGAAATTCTAGATTGTATAACATTATACATTTAGAAAGGTCTTTTATACCGAGGAAATTTTTCATTGGACGTATTGACTAATAGAATCATATCACATAACAAGAAAACTCATATGATTAGTTCTCCGTACAATGTTACATGATTTTGATGCAAATTTGCACCCGTGCACCCGGTCCATTGAAGTTTTTCTAACGTTATACCTTTCATTATTATTATTATTATAAAATTGTAAAAAGTTACTTAAAAATTCACTCACCAAGAATTGGAACTCAAAATCTTAAATCTCATAATATCATTTATTTGATGGTTATGTTATAGGTACAGCCCCATACATATTCGGAGGAGCATGTAAAATTTTATGTATAGAATATGGTATAATTTTACAACAAATTGGCATAAAAAAAACATTCTATCTCTAAAGCAAACACATTATTTCAAGATCATTTAAGTTACAACAACAATCAGATTCTATGATCTTATTTAGCCACCATAACTACCATTATGAACTTACATTCGTGACGTATTTTGCATTGTCGTATCCGAATTCGAAAGCTCAGAATACATGTTTGATATTGCTTTGGCAAAGTACTCCTTAGCTTGAGGCCTCTTGATCTGGCAAAAAAAAAAAAAAAAAAACATCTCATGTTATTTTAAAGCTTTTTGATAGTTTTGAGTAGAAATTGAAGCAACTTACTTTTAATGTGGGAGTGAGAAGGCCATTCTCCATGGAGAATGGTTCAGGCACCAAAGTGACAGCTTTTGCGAATTCGAAACCTCTCAACTACACAATTGTGAGGAAAATAAAAGTAATTAAGCCTCACTCACTGCAACTTGGAAGAATGAAAATCATATTTGGTGGAGAAAAGAAAAAACAAATACCTGGCCTTCCTTTCCGACTTCATTCATGTCATTAAGAACAGCGCTTCTTGCTCTCGGATCATTGCACAACTGTTCTAAGTTCTCAAACTGTGTCACAAATTCACCACGAAAGTTAAAAAATGTCTCCCTGTTAATCACTGGCAATCACTATAAGTTACAGACACGGAATGTCTTCTAGGCAAAATAGCGAAATTGCAATTAGTTTTGCATATGAAAAAAGTGGACCGTAATTACTATGCTATGAAATGGAAAGAAGTAGCAGACCTTGATGCCTTCGGATGCAGCCCAACCTTTTAAAACATCGGGATCCACTGCTACAACAGCTACTAAACAGGACTTCAAGCTATCGCCTAAGATCGTATTAAGCAGTTAGTAAAAGATTGAACCTGGGAAGTTGCATATACAATATAAGCTCTCCGACTCTGTTACCATATATAAAACACTGGGCGACAAACTTGCACTTTGCATATGCATTTTCAATCTTCTCTGTAGCTACATACTCTCCCTGTGCCAACTTAAATATGTTTTTTTTCCTGTCATAAGTTGAATATATTCTTAAAACAATGTTAAATAACTCGTATTATTAATGCAACATTGAATATTACCTGTCTATGATCTTAAGGCGACCTCCAGGTAACCACAGCCCAACGTCTCCTGTATGCAGCCAACCATCATCGTCAAATACTTCTCTCCTGTTAAATTAACGGAATCAGAGAGTCTAAATATTTACAAAGTCCTTTTAGTAACAATATGTAAAAGCATACGAAGGTTGACTACGTTTGAACTTCATCTTTGTAGTAGCCTTGGAAGACATTAGGACCCCTGACACAGATTTCACCACGAGGATACGGCTGATCTTCAGAGGTGTAATTCATTTCAGGAACATCCACGAGTTTCACTTCTGAAAGAAGAAAAGATAGAACACGAACCATCACACATAAGAACAAAAAAAAAATGGAAAAAAAATAAAAGAAATTGTTTATTGACCTTTCTTCTAGCATCTTAGTATATTTATACATGTTACTTTTTGTTTAAGATTCACAATCAATTGCATTTGGCTTCTCCAATTCTCAGGTTCATTCATGCTGAAAATTTACAGTTACTTATCATTTAGAAGTACATGTACTGATATATTAACAGCGTTTGGTCTCTCATAATTTTTCATCTATGCACATGTAGAGGGCTAAAAGTCATTATTATACTGCCTAAAAACATATAGAGTGCGCTAAAGTACTCGGTTGATTTTCCAAGTTCTAGAAAACTTACCACAAGCAGGGCTAGGAGACCCAACATGACCAGTTAAGTCGTCTCCCTCATCTATACCGCTTGTCATACCAGAAGTCTCAGTCAAACCGTATCCTTCCAATATGCGACATCCGAAGCAACTATGAATTTAATGACATGTGCAACAATAAGGTACACCAGTGAGATAGATAGACAGTTATAAGAGTGAGATAGGAAGAGATACAGTTTCACTAGAGAATCAACTTACACCTTCAAAAAATCCATTACATCTGGAGACAATGGCGAAGCAGCTGAAACCATAAAACGAACTTGTCCTCCAAGCTTTTCCTTCATCTTATTAAACACCAATCTGTCCCACATCCCTGATGGGTTTTGGCCAGAAAAATCTTTTTTGATATAATCAAGAAAAATACAAAACAATAACCGCACATACATGCATCAATCCATTTGGTGTAAGGAACTTGAAATGTTTAGGGGTTAACATCTATGATTCTAATTTGTGTATTCCATGATACTTTTATGTCTACTCTTAAGTTAATGGTATGGATGGAGCCAATAAGAAGATCCATAGGAAAAATAATGGCTTAGTTACTTGCAAACCAACCATTCATTATGGCTTGCTTCTTGGAATTGTATGCAGCTGTGAATAGCCTCTGCCTCAGAGTCCCAGAAGTATCTACAGCATTTTTTATTCTGTGACAACCAGCGAAATTAGAAATGACTGAGTGACCATAGAAAATACGACTAATGAATAGTATATGCACAAGTCAACCATGATCCTACCCTGCATATATTCGGTTATACAAGCGAGGAACACTGCAAAATATTGTAGGTTTTAGCACAGCCAAATCATCCATCAACTTCAGATTGTCCTGCAAAGAGGGATGAGCATACACACATCTAAGAAGACAAAACTATGCATCTGTCATGCTTGTATACTACACCCACACACATGAATGGGCACACAATTAGCCTTTCATAATCAACTCTAGCTTGCATACCAGAAAAATGAGATGTATACATTGAAAAGCTACACTAATTGTTTTGGGTAGTGTGATATGACTCATAATGAAATCTATCATTTAATACTAAACATTATAATACAAACACTTTTCACTTTTTAAGTCAAGCAGTTCTCATACTTATGATTGCTTTTGTGGACAAGAATGGCAAAATAAAGACGGCATACTAAAAAATTATTTGACACAATGAAAGAGACAATCAAAAGAAGAATTCCCCAATTCTGTTTTATATTTTTCTAAAGAAAGTTATTGGAATGAAGTTACATGATTCCGTTCTTATTATTCTATTATATTTGTAATATATTCTAACATTGTATACTCAAGAATTGCCATAGATGTCAAAAATGATAAATCAGTTTATTTCTGCCTAAGATTCTCGATTTTTTGCTAATATTTTTTATAATGATTAATGAGTTGGTTGAACGTATTCTTTTGAGTGGTATTTCATCTTCAATTTAAAGTATAAATCTACTAAGCCTATAAGCCTATAAGCTTATAAGCCCTACATCCAGTCCTGGTTCCTTCATTTTTAGCTGGCATATCAAGTCTACATGGTTGTTAACAAAATTAACTCTACAGCTAGTGGCCTCCAACGCCTTAAAACAATATAAAGAGTTGGTAAAGAAAAACTACAAAAATGTTCAGTTAAGTCACATACCCCTTGGTAGAAACCAACAGCAACCCCATAGTACGCTACAACAATTTGGTTAGTTCGATCGTAAATGTGAGCCAAAGGAAGATAGGATATGTAACTGTCGAGAACACATAATTCAAGATAGAATATCAGAATTCAATATTGGAAAAATCAAACACATCAATTATTTAACAATCCAAATATTGAACCTACATGTCCGAGGGATAAAATTTGTTCTTAACAGTGAAACCAGCAACACTTGAAATCAAGTTTCCATGTGTCAATACGACTCCCTTTCAAGATAAAAATTATTAATAATAATAATAAATAAAAACGATATCAGTTTGTTTGCAGCAACTGAGAAAAAAAATTCACACCCTCTTACCTTAGGTGTTCCAGTGGTACCACTGGTATAGCATATAGTTGCAATATCATCAGGCTTTGGAGGGCAAAATGGCTGCAGACTACTGTGGCCCTAGAATAAGACCATATATATAAGGGGATGAAACATCAAAACTTACATATATCATTATCTACCAAATGAAAAAAAAAAGATGAAATAAGATTAAGAAATTGCATCTCGGATTGGTAATTCGCCTGATTTAGTTAGAGATTGTATATGGCCATGAGGAACTATCTAATAATCATATTAACCCAAGTGTTTCTTCATGTATAGACTGCCCAAGAGGATAATCAAAACATTCGGCAGAATTAACATGTAGACATAAATAGAATTGACTGAAATACGATGGGAATCATGTCTGTGATGATTCATATTCTTGTCCTACGGACTTATCATGGTGCTTATGACATCATTTTCCCAAGAAACATGCATGGATATATTGAGAAATCACCTGACTTAGCAGTTTTAGATATGATATAAGTTTCACTCTGGATGTTGAGGGAAGTTGTTCATCTATCCCTCCTACCACCTGTGTCGAAAAGGATAAAAGGTAGACAAAGAGGGGAAAAAATGATAATGAGCACTATGAAATCTTTTAGTTTGCTTAATAAACCAACAAAGATATTAAGTACACACCACTATAAGCTGTACTGATGGAATCTCAGAAATGAAGTTCAACAGCTGCAAGTTTCAGGAAAAAGACATCAGATGTAATACTTATCTAGAAAAGAAAATTATACCACTATAAGCTGTACTGATGGAATCTCAGAAATGAAGTTCAACAGCTGCAAGTTTCAGGAAAAAGACATCAGATGCAATACTTATCTAGAAAAGAAAGTTAGATTTTAGAATAAAGACTTCTTAGGGAACCAAAATGGTTAACAATTAACAGGAAGTTGTAGAATGGAAAAACAATGGGATTATTTAAAGTTCTTTTAACTACTAAAAATAACAAGTTTCGGTACTATAATGACTAACTAGTTCAGGCAATCTCACCAGTTAGCCATAGATTTCTTAATTAAAGAAGCAAAGAGTAATCTCACCGGGTTTAGAGTTTCAGGAACGCAAAAAATTGCTTGTATATCAGCATGATTCACAACATACTTGACAGCATCTGGACCTGGACATAGAATAAATAGTGTTAAGAAAAACTTGAGCAAACCAAGAAAGGTTCATTTATATACGAAAACACACCAAGAGTGTCATATAAAGGAACCGAGATATAAGAATATGCTGAGCAGGCATGATCAACAATCATCCACTCTGGTCTGTTTATAAAATAAAGTCCAACGCAAACTCCCTGTTCAACAAGAAACCAAAAGATGAAATCGATTGCTTAGTAAAATATTTTCCTATGATGACAGAATTTAATTGAGATATACAGCTAGAGATGCTCCATACAGTAGTTAAGTTTCATAAATTTATAAAATCAGAGCAGGTAATAAGAAACCACAGGCTTTAAAAGAGGGCAAGAATTCAAGTTCTCCAAACAATGACTCACTTTGGATAACCCATGATACCGAAGGCCAGAACCAATTGCCTCCCGAGCAGTGCTTGCTTCTCCATATGTCATCCATTTGTACCTGTATGAGCAAGAACAAGTGACACAGTATCTAATTAAAATCATTTCTCAATGCTCAACTAACTAGAAATACAAACATAATCAGCCTTTAACAAACTCACTCTCCAACTGTTCCATCCACCCTAATTCGCGTGCCCAAATACTTGAGATGTCGAAAAGTTTCAACAGCATGTCTGTACTTAGAAAATTTAGAAAACATCTTATCAGTTATTACTCCCATTCACAAAGTCATAATGAAAACTTAAAATCTAAATAATTAGACTATGCCACTAACATTTCCAATAAAAACAGATTATCATTTTCAACCAAGACACAATATTATTCGACAGATTCTCACATAAAGTTATCATGCAACGTCCCAATCTCAGGATGATCACGAAATCTGCTCACAAGCTTCAACGGTGAGTGTGCAGATCTGCCATTCAAAATTAAAAAGAAACACATTGTACCATTAATACATAAATACACATATTACATCAATTAAAAATTAATACAAATCTTGCTTAGATAGTTAGATATACCATATATTATATCGAAACATGTACTTGTAACCGTAAGTTAAAGCGAAAAATAAAAGCAAAGCAGCAAAGAGTACCTATATACATTCCATTTCCCTGTATGCAGTTTTTCTGGTAGAACCACACTGTAAGCTTCACCTAATCAAAATTTGAATCAAACATTACTTCAATTAACTTCAATATGCCATTGACTTATGTACATGTCATCAGTACATAGACACATAGATACATAGATACATACACATGCGCACATGCATACATACATAAAATTTTGAAGTGTAAATAACTAAAAACACCATTTCAGCTCAGATCAATACATAAATATAATTTAAAAGTAACAAAAATCTAAGTAATTCAAATTTATGATTAAATGTAAATAAAATTGAAGTGTAAACAGTAAGATTAATCAATTAAGTGGTGATCAGACCGGTTTATAGCTATCAGCCAATCAGAAAACGACACGCATGCTGATTAGTGATATCTCATGAGATATAACAAAAACAACCTAATTGAATGCATATACACACATATACAGATATAGATTGAAGAAATAAAGAGAGAGAAAGTACTGTGAACGAAATGTGAGGAAGTGAGGTTGTGTTGGATCGGACTCGGAGAGTCGGGATCGTTGCTGGTGTCGACGAGGTGGCAGTGGACGGCTTTGAGACGACGCTGAGCCGGAGATTCTTCCATGGAATATTTTATTTTCTCGAGAAAATTTTTGGTGTTTGGTGAAGAATTTTTGATTTTTTGTTTTATTTTTTACTGCGGGGAAATGAGAGGGAAAGGTGTTTGTGAACTGTGAAGCAATTGTTTTTAAAAATAAAATAATAATAAAGAAAGTAAAATAAAAATAAAATAATGGGCATTTAGGATAAGCTGCAGAGTTGGCGTTTCAGGATTGGGCAGCTGCTTGTTAAGTATGTGTTAACGTGCGCCATTAGTTATGTGCGCGCCATGGACATGTCACGTGTCCTCGATGTCGTTTGCGTGCTATATAGTATATAGTATAATGTACGACAGATTGTGATTTATTATTTTTTTTTTTTATTATTTTATTTATTTTATTCCGATTGAAAAAATTAGAAGAAAAAAAAAATCTGCTAGTACGACAGACTGATTTTTTTTAATTTAATTAATTTGTTCATTTGGACACATACGATTTAATATTTATTTATTTTATTCCAATTGAAAAAATTATATATACAAAAATCCGGTACTTACAACGAGACTACGAAAGATAAAACAAATCTTTTTTGGTTAGCTAAAGAGCAGTTAATTTTTAGACTCTCTACCCTCTTTTTTTTTTTAATCTATTATCAACTCATCAATCAATGCCAACAGAAATGTAGTTCAACTAATAGATGGACGAGTTTGGATTTGGACAAATAACTGTCTCCCAAATCAGTTAATCGAATCCTATAAATAGTGAAAACTTTCAAAAAAAATTCTGATCTCGAATTAATAGAAATTATCAATAAAAAAATATAAATATTCATCGATCACTACAAACATGACATTATATAACTCAGATTTTACGATTTATTCGATAAAAATGAGATTCGAATTCTTATCACAAATATGTACTCTTATAGTATAAAAATCTAGATTTTAGATCTATTTGATTTTTTTATAGTGCATGTGTGATGAGTTTACTACCGGACCATCTCCTCGAGACCTATTTGATTATAAGCTTTTAATATGTAATTTTTTTAAAAGGAATTTTTAATATGTAATTAAGAAAGAGTAATGTAGGTAAATAACTCCAAAATATTGATATTTATAGAAAAATAAATTGACAGCTAGCTACTTAAATTCCTTGAGTATGAATTATTTATTCCAAATACAACAAAAAGTTGTTGTAGTTTTAATTACAGTTTTGCTATTGTTAAATGACAAGAAAATAACTTAAATAAAGATATCGATCTTATTATTAAAAAATAAAAATTTATGTTCAACTACATAGTTTTAATTATTAATTGAATAGATCTAGTATTCAATTTCACTAGTTAATGTTAACTACTCATATGAACATGCAACTTCACGTGTATAAAACCCTTTTTTTAAATTTCATAAGTTTTTATAAATTGATATTAAATATTTTAATCTGATAAAAACAAAACCCTCTAGAATTTTGATTAAATAAAATTTTCAAACTTTGCTTCAAAACTGATCAATTTTCAAATTCTTCGAATCACTTGCCACTTTTTTTTTTATAAAAAAAAATCATTTTTAAAAGAGTAATACTTTGATAAACGAAGTGTTCAACCGGAGAAAATCTTACATGAGACTGCCATGTGGTGAGACCGTGAGACCGTCCAATGAAATTGTATCATTTGACTGCTATGTGGTGAGACCATGAGACCGTCCAATAAAATTGTATCATTTATCTTAGAAATTAAAAATAAATTATAAAATTCTAATTTAATACAATTTCTCTCATCTGTCACCACACGAAAGTTTCATACAATATTTTACTGTCCAACTGATTTGTATCATATCAATTAATAACATTGATTATAAAATCATATATTGATAGTGTGAAAATTACAAATAGCTTGCCATATCATTTTGGATATATATATTTATAATAAGTTTTATATAAGTGTGTACTGATATAATTATATAATAATATTAAATATGAGTCACTTATTTTATATATTTTGACTTGGTATGTATGTATTTGTCAAAACTTTTGTATAAATGAGTGACTCACATTCAATGTCCTTATATAATTCTATCAGTACGCACCGACAGAAAAACGACTGTATATATTTATATATATATATCTATATAATTTTTCTATTGTCAGTTCGTCCTGATATAAAATATATTAGGACGTAGAATATGGACAATTAGATTTACATACTTTGACTCAAAGTGTATGCACTTGTCAAAACTTCTCCATAATCTGTGGTCCACATTCTTCATCCTAATATACTTTATGTCATGATGAATTGACAGTAGAAAGACCGTGTGTGTATATATATATATATATATATATATATATATATATATTTTGAGATAACATTACTCTTTTTAGAAAGTAACAAATGGTAATATTTTTCCCCAATTTTTTTTTATCTAAATACAATTAATGATATATCAAAAGAATAAAAATACAATTAATTATATCCAAATCAGACAATAAAACCTAATCAACAATTCCAAAAAAGGAAAAACAAAATACAATGAAGGATTGACTTGTCTAAAAAGGATTTGGATCCAAATTCCTTAGTTGGATCCTGATCTGAATCTTATCTTATCTCAAATTACCAACAAACAGTTAAGCAATATTTATGAACAATGTTTTGGTGCTCATGGGTGGGCACAAAGATACTGATCTCAAAAATTGGGATGTGACACTTGTCTTTTTATAAAAAATATAAAAAGATAAACGTAAAAAGTAAAAAAAAATCACATTAATTAGATAATGTATAATCCCTGTAAAACCCACAAATTAAAATTTTAACTGCCGCCGGTGACCGGAGTTGGATGTGGAAATCTCCTCCGCTGTAACCGACACCAATGGACGGAAGCCACGTGTTTCTATTAAATGCATGCAACCCCTCCCATCATTTCCATGCTCCTCTGTATTTCTTGTCACTATATATAAAGAGCCATAACAACTTGAAGAGAAAAAACACAAAATAAAAAAGAGTGACTTCACAGTTCACACAAATCTATATTGACTCGTGACTCGGTTGTCAATATTTGTTTCTTGTTTCTGCTTTCAAGGTCAGTACTGAGTCCACCGAGTCAAAAAGGAAATGGGGACATTGACGGCGGAGATAGGGAAGACGAAGCTGGACTCGGGGTGGCTCGCCGCGAGATCGACGGAGGTCCAGCTCACTGGGACCCAGCTCACCACCACACATCCTCCTGCCGGGCCCACCGCTCCCTGGATGGACGCCGTCGTTCCCGGAACGTAATTGTGATATCAATTCAATCACATTTTCCACTTTTGTTTTGTTATTAAATTGGTTTTGTTTTGTATATTTGCTTGATATGATTTGTTTGTTTGCAAATTTGAAGATTTTGGTTAGTTGAGTGTGCTTGTTTGGTTGATGATTTGGATTCTGAGATAAATTTGAAGTATTTTGGTTTTGTTTGTGTTACTTGATTTGGATTTTGAAATTGACGGTGGTGGTGGCTGTGGTGGCAATGTATATATTTTAGTAGGATAGTTCGGGTTCTGAGTTAAATTTTGTGTGATCTGATTCGGGTCGAATTTGATTATATGTTGAGGAGGTTTACAAATTTTGAAATTTTGATTTAATATTTGAATTGAAATATTAGATGACATGAAATGGAAATATAGTGAATTTTATTGGACAATAGCTGCATTGTAATTTGTAATCTTTAATTTAGACCAACTACTCTTCTTGCTGATTCATACAATTAAAATTCGTAATTGGTCTGAGTCTAGAAGGCACTTGAATTGAAAATTTGGTGAGTCTAACATGGGAGGACAATCAACAATGATATCACCCTGTGTCTGAAAATTCTAGGAATCATTGTAGAAGAATAAAGGTTCATTTGCTTTATATATGTAAGATAGATTTGAAGAATTTTGGTTGTCTGTGTCACTGATTTGTATTTTTGAAATTGACAGTGGTGGCAATGTATATTTTTTTGAAGGATAATTCGGGGTTTTGAGTTAAATTTTGTGAGTTATGTTTTGGGTTGAATTCGATTATGTGTAGAGAAGGTTTTTGAAAATTTAAATTTTGATTTGCCATTTGAATTGAAATATTAGATGACATGAAATGGAAATATAGTGAATTTTATTGGAAAATAGCTGCATTGTAATCCTTAATTGGGACCAACCACTCTTCTTGCTGGTTCACGCAATTGAAATTCGTAAGTGATCTGAGTCTAGAAGGCACTTGAATTGAAAATTTGGTGAGTCTAACATGGGAGGACAATGATATCACCTGTGTATGAAAAATCTAGGAACGGTTGTAGGAGAATAAAGGTTCATTTGCTTTATATATGTAAAAGATTTTGATGTTGCTATACTGATTTTGTTTCGAAATTTTGGCATACTTGCAAGCTAGCAAACAGATGGTTTACATGTTTAATAATATTATATATGCAGAAGCATGGGTATGTTTTGCTATGCATTCCTGTCTAGTTTTTTGATAGTTTGTCTGATGGACACACTCGGTATTCTTTTGAAATAGGACACCTGGTTGAATGTTTACAATTGTAGTTTGGAATTCTCTTTTTGTAATATCCACTGGTCTTTATTATGAGAAAATATATGAAACAATAGAATGTTTTTTTTTCTCTCTGTAGATATGTTAATATGCTCACTTAGCAGGGTTATTGGTGGTTTAATTGACAGTGTTTTGGCAACCTTGGTGAAGAACAAAGTTGTGCCTGATCCATTTTACGGGTTGGAGAACGAGACAATCATAGACATTGCCGATTCTGGGAGGGAATACTATACATTCTGGTTCTTTACAACATTTCAGTGTAAGCTGGTATGCAACTCATCGACACAATTTACTATACTTTGATTAGCTATAGCATATTATCTTATAAAACAGTACAATTTGATTCTTTCTTGTGTCTCATCAACTTTGACTTTGGGTTATAGCACGTTGCACCTATTTTTTAATTAAAAATTTAATATAGTTTCTACGATAAGTTAATTTTCTGGCTTTAATTTTTAGTAAAATCCAACTGTTATACAAATTACAACCCGATTTCTTTTTTAATCATTGCTGCAACTATCATGTGCTTTTAACAGTTCAACTTAGGAATTTATCTTGATTTTCTGAATGCTGAGGGTCTCGAAAATACCATCTGCATATCAGTCTTCATTTCGTTTTTCTGCTGTGGGTAACTATTTCTAATTAGTAATTACTTGATACTTTTCAGTCAGGGACTCAGCACTTGGATTTGAATTTCCGTGGAATCAATTACTCTGCTGAAGTATACCTAAATGGTCACAAAACGATCCTACCAAAAGGGATGTTTCGAAGACATTCGCTCAATGTAACTGATACTCTGCATCCTGATGGTCAAAATTTGCTGGCTGTTCTTGTACACCCTCCAGATCATCCTGGGACGATTCCTCCCGGTGGGGGGCAAGGTGGAGATCATGAGGTAACCTTCTCGTTCTGCAAAATCACGTTAATACATTTGGAACTCCTTCAACCTGTTTAAATTAATAGTTGAATATGAGCACAATGTACAATATATTCACACCATTTTTTTTTCCTGTTAGATCGGGAAAGATGTCACCACACAATATGTAGAAGGCTGGGATTGGATAGCTCCTATAAGGTGAATATTCTATTAGTATATGATCAGGTTTCACGGTTCCAAACTTATATACATGTTGAAGTTAAACAAATTTTGATATCTAATTTATTTGACTGTTATATCATTGCAGGGATAGGAACACGGGTATATGGGATGAAGTTTCAATTTCTGTCACTGGGGTTAGTTTAATCCATAATATTTGATGTTTCTTTCTTACTCATTTAAATGAAGTATGAATCCTTGTCATAGATATTCGAGCATTCATCTTTACTGCATGCCACTTCTTCTTCGTTTTCTTCTTCTGTTAGCTTCTAATACAAACGAAAACAATGGACAATATAATCTGTATGGACTTGAGATGATATGTTTTCAAGGTCATCTAAATTGACAATTCGTTTCTTGTCATTACATTCGAAACCATCTGACTTTTATGAAACTAGTAGACAGAAAAAAAATTTACCATCTTTTATCCTGTTAGTTCCATGCAAGTTACTTTGTCACGAGATTCTTTAAATTTAAGCTGGCAATTGCTGATCGTGCTTCCCTTCATTGAATAGATATATCTGATGTTTTTTTTTGTCAACTGATACATAACTATTTCCTGCAGCCTGTGAAAATAATAGATCCCCACCTGGTTTCATCATTATTTGACAATTACAAGAGGGTATACTTGCATGCTACAACTGAATTGGAAAATAGAAGTGCATTGGCAGCTGAGTGTTCTTTAAATATCCAAGTGACTATGGAACTTGAGGGAGGTGTTTGCTTAGTAGAGCATCTTCAGACTCAAAAGCTGTCAATTCCCGCTAGAGCACGTGTGCAATATACTTTTCCCCAGGTCAGTTGTAGTATGTGAATTTATTGAGCTTAGTGGACA
The DNA here is from genome assembly GCA_033220585.1 of Dipteronia sinensis. Lineage (NCBI taxonomy): Eukaryota > Viridiplantae > Streptophyta > Magnoliopsida > Sapindales > Sapindaceae > Dipteronia > Dipteronia sinensis. The sequence goes on from CM065642.1 coordinate 6,651,775, forward strand.
AGAGGGTTTTATAAATGCCACTTTTCCACATTGAGGGGAAGTTTTCTATTTATTTGTTTACTTTTTTTATTTTATAGGAAAGGTAGTTTTCTATTTTGGGTGAATTCCTTTGTAACATATGTAAGACTGTGCCTGTTTCATATAGATAACAGGAATTTGCCTACATTAGCTCTCTAATTTATTTAATTTTCATATATATCACTTTATAATGAATGAAAACTTTCTTTCAAAAAAAAAAATTAATGAATGAAAACTGACCAGCATATTCTAGTAACTGACGCAACTAAATGCTTAGTTCAATCTTCATAGCTTGTGTACTCATGTATCCTAGTCCGAGCATTCTTGTGTAGTTGTAATTGGACAATATCTCACACGGAGGGTTCCTTTTCTTTTTCATCCTTTCCTTGATCTTATATTGTCAGCTCCAAGATTTGCTTTTTATCTCTACTTACATTTTACATTTTTCTATCTCATATCTTTATGTTTGAGGACTTCATTGTTTGACCTTCAGCTGTAATTCATTTTTAGTCATATAACGTAGCCTGGTGTTCCAAAACAGATGTCCTAAGATGTTACCATCTTCAGTTCCTTTAATTTTCCTTGTGACCTACAGTATCTATGGTACTCCTTTTTCCAATATGACAAAAAAAACTGAAGTTAATCTGCATTACTCAACAATGTAACTATATGCTACAGGATCGTTGCTGCATATATTTGTACTTCTGCCAAATTTCTTGTTCTATGACTTTGAAGTATAGAATTATTGTTACCATCTCTTAGATATATGAATACATTTTTGTTTATAGAAATTCAATGTGCAATAATGAATTCTCAGTTTTTTGGAGCTTCCGTTTATCTCAGGTTTTAAAAGTTGCATTTATTTACCAGCCTCCAATATTTCTGCTCATGTTCTAAATGTGTGATTTGGCAGCTCTTTTTCTATAAACCCAATTTATGGTGGCCAAATGGTATGGGAAAGCAATCACTATATAATGTCAATATTAGTGTTGATGTGAAGGGATATGGAGAGTCTGATTTATGGAGCCATCTATTTGGGTTCCGTAAAATCGAGAGCTACATTGACAAGGCCACTGGTGGCAGGTAAGTTCATTCACCAGCATTAACAATGAATTTTGTTCCATCTTTAATTATCAAGTCCAATAACCATGTTTTTTAACCTATATATCCCTGCTTAACAGGTTGTTCAAAGTCAACGGCCAACCTATTTTTATTCGTGGTGGTAATTGGATTGTGTCTGATGGGTTACTACGGCTTTCTAAAAAGCGCTACAAAACTGACATCAAGTTTCATGCGGATATGAACTTAAATATGATCCGTTGTTGGGGTGGTGGCCTGGCTGAGAGGCCAGAGTTTTATCATTATTGTGATATTTATGGTTTGCTGGTAAGCCCTCCGTCAGCCCTCCCTCTGTCTCCGTGTGCCAACACTTGTTTGCGTTTTTGTTTGCTTCTGTGGATGGGTCTGACTTAAGTGAACCTGATGAATTATTTAGTATCAAAGATAATGAGTGAGCGGAGTATTTTAATTTTGCTTTTATCTTTCGGGGTAATTGTTGAATCTAATGTTGCATTAGATATCCAATCCTGGACAGCAGGACCGATCTATCCAAAGTTAATGAGCAATAAAATAACCATGAAAGAATTTGATTCATGTGTAATCTAATTTTTGTAGGTATGGCAAGAGTTTTGGATTACAGGAGATGTTGATGGAAGAGGTGTCCCGGTGTCAAACCCTGATGGTCCCCTTGACCATGACCTATTTATGCTTTCTGCAAGAGATACAGTCAAGCTTTTAAGGAATCATTCCAGTCTCGCTCTTTGGGTAGGTGGAAATGAACAAGTTCCACCAGAGGACATCAATAAAGCTTTAAAGAACGATCTGAAACTTCATCCTTTTTTTATAAATTCCAATGAAATTGGGAAATCTATGAAAGATTTGTCTTTGGCAGAGAAAGATCCAAGTCAATATCTCGATGGTACACGCGTTTATATTCAGGGATCCATGTGGGATGGCTTTGCAGATGGAAAGGGCAACTTCACTGATGGTCCCTATGAAATCCAATATCCTGAAGACTTCTTTAAGGATAGTTTCTACAAATACGGATTCAATCCCGAGGTTGGTTCTGTGGGAATGCCAGTTGCAGCTACCATCAAAGCAACCATGCCTCCGGAAGGATGGCAAATTCCATTGTTTAAAAAGCTTCCTAATGGTTACATAGAAGAAGTTCCAAATCCCATTTGGGATTACCATAAATATATTCCTTATTCAAAACCGGGCAAGGTCCATGATCAGATTGAACCATATGGAATCCCAAAGGATCTTAATGATTTTTGTTTGAAGGTATTACCTAATCTTCATTTATTATGTTAGGCTGCTTTTATCAAATTTTTGGTTGTCTTACTTACCTTATCTTGAACAACCTCTTCAGGCTCAACTTGTTAATTACATCCAGTATCGAGCTCTACTGGAGGGCTGGACTTCCCGCATGTGGACCAAATACACCGGTGTTTTGATTTGGAAGAATCAGAATCCTTGGACAGGTCTTAGAGGTCAATTTTATGATCACCTCCTCGACCAAACAGCAGGATTCTATGGCTGTCGATCTGCTGCAGAGCCAATTCATGTCCAGCTGAATCTGGCTACATACTTTATAGAGGTAGGTTTACCATACAGAATTAGCAATTAAAATGAATGATTTGAATTGTCTATTTTTCTTTTAAAAGTTGACAGGAAGATGGACAGAATACTAATATTTCAGTTTTCATCAGGCCGTCAACACTATGTCAGAGGAACTCTCTGATGTAGCTATCGAAGCATCAGTGTGGGATCTGGAAGGAACCTGCCCGTATTACAAAGTTATCGAAAAGCTCTCGGTGCCACCGAAAAAAGTAGTACCGATTATTGAGATGAAGTATCCGAAGTCTAAGAACCCAAAGCCGGTCTACTTTCTTCTTCTCAAACTCTACCACATGTCGGATTATAGGATTATATCTAGGAACTTTTACTGGTTGCATCTGCCTGGCGGAGATTACAAGCTGTTGGAGCCATACAGGAAGAAGAAGATACATGTCAAGATAAAATCAAAGGTTTTTATCACAGGCTCCACCTATGAAGTCGAAATGCATGTGCATAACGCATCAAAGAAACCAGACTCTAAAAGTTTGACCTATAAGAATAATTTCACCACCCGACATGGTGATGGTGATGGTGATTTTGATATGGCTTCTACAGAAACTGTGCATACTGGAAATGAAGAAAAAAATGAAGCTGGTTTATTCAGTAGAATATGCAGACGTTTTACAAAGGACACTGATGGCTTGAAGGTTGCTGAATTGAACGGGGTTGATACAGGAGTCGCTTTCTTCCTTCATTTCTGTGTCCACTCTTCAAGCATAGATCACAAGGTAGGAGAAGACACGAGAATCCTTCCTGTTCATTATTCAGACAACTATTTTTCGCTTGTGCCAGGTGAGGTTATGCCTATCAAGATCTCTTTCGAGGTCCCTTCCGGTGTCAGCCCAAGAGTAACACTTCATGGCTGGAACCACCATGTCGGGCATACTATACTATGAACCCAGTAAGAATTCTTCTACATTGTTTGTAGCTTTCTAGCTTTTGATCTTTCAGATCCATCAACTAAGTTGTTTTACATAGAGTTTTATTCGTCCCCCAGCCAAGTATTGCAATGTTCACCTCGGAGGTTAAACTTTTATACATAATTGATTTATCTTGCATCTTCCGAAACATTTAATTCTTGAAAGATTGTTATGATAGTGGAAATAAAAAGCAGCAATACCAATTGAGAGAACATTCAAGTTTTGTGCTATTTTAAGGCGATGACTTCATATGTAGAATTTCTGTGCTTAAATATACACCAAATGGTAGGGGCGGAGCCAGAAATTCAAGTGTGGCGGGGTGCTGAACTTCAGCTGATATTGGTCTTGTGATCAATGACATTCTGGCTCGCCTTCGAGATGCCCAGGTTGTCTCGGTGAATTTCATTCCAAGAAAAGCAAACTTTATCTCTCATACTCTATTGAAGATGGCTTTAGAGGTTGGTGAAGACAGGTTTTGGATGTAGGAGTATCCTCCGTGTGTGTGAAGATGGCTTTAGAGGTTGGTGAAGACAGGTTTTGGATAGAGGAGTATCCTCCTTGTGTGTATCGGTGTATGTGTAGAGAGATATTTACCGGGTGATTATCCAGGTTAATGTATGTGTTTATGTCTTTTTAGTTTTCCCTTAAAAAAAATATTTTTAGTTTTCCCTTATAAAAAAGTGTGGGGGCCATTATAGAAACTAAAAACTTAGGGGGGAAAGTGAAAAGTATGTAAAATTTAAATACATTGTATAGTTACGGATCAAGTATACTAATTAAATCCTTCAAATAAACTAATCTATTCTATTAACAAGTTCAAAAAACCGTTAACTTTTTTAAACACAAAAACAGTTGGTTTGTCTCTCTCTTTCTCTTGTCATTTTCATGGATGAGTTCCAAATGGGTGTTTCACAAACTAAGCTCCCACCAACATTTTTGCTCCATTCTTATTTCTCCATTCAAAACCAAAATCTCACAAGACCCTTCAAAAATCGTGCTCAATCATGTCGATATCAGCCACCTCTTGACAATTTGCGCGAGAGAAGGCCACCTCCATCTGGGTTCTTCTCTTCACGCCTCCTTCGTCAAAAACAACGACAATGTCACCGTTATTTGGAACTCTCTTTTGTCATTGTATTTGAAATGCGGTCGAGTAGCCGATGCGGTCAAGTTGTTTGATGAAATGCCTGTGAGAGATACAGTGTCGTGGAACACGATGGTATCTGGGTTTTTGAGGACCGGAGATTTCGATAAGGGTTTTGGGTTGTTTAAAAGGTTTCTTGAACTGGGTTTTTATCAGTTAGATCAAGCGAGTTTCACTACTGTTTTATCGGCTTGTGATAGACCAGAGCTTGGTTTTTTCAATAAAATGATACATGGTTTGGTGTTTTCAAGTGGATATATGGAAGAAATAACTGTTGGAAATGCTTTGATAACATCGTATTTCAAATGCGGGTGTTCGAATTCAGGGAGGCAGGTTTTTAATGAGATGAGTGAGAGGAATGTGATCACTTGGACAGCTATTATTTCTGGGTTAGTGCAAAATCTGTTGTACAAAGATGGTTTGAGATTGTTTGTGGAAATGCGCCATGGATTGGTTAATCCGAATACTTTGACGTATTTGGGTTCGCTAATGGCTTGTTCTGGTTTGCAAGCGTTGAGCGAAGGGCGCCAAATTCATGGGGTTTTATGGAAATTGGGCATTCAAACAGATTTTTGCATTGAGAGTGCACTAATGGACATGTACTCGAAATGTGGAAGCGTAGAAGATGCTTGGCAGATTTTTGAGTCAGCTGAGGAGCTAGATGAGGTTTCCATGACAGTAATTCTTGTGGGGTTTGCACAAAACGGGTTCGAGGAAGAAGCGATACAGTTTTTTGTGAAAATAGTAAAGGCAGGAATTGAGATTGTTCCGAACATGGTTTCTGCTGCTCTTGGGGTGTTTGGTGTGGATACTTCTTTGGGACTTGGTAAACAAATTCACTCATTGATCATCAAGAGGAGCTTCACTGCCAATCCTTTTGTCAGTAATGGCCTTATCAACTTGTACTCCAAGTGTGGAGATTTGGAAGAGTCTATCAAAGTTTTCAGTCGAATGCCTCATAGGAACTCAATCTCATGGAACTCCATGATTGCAGCTTTTGCTCGCCATGGTGATGGCTCTAGAGCACTACAGTTGTATGAAGAGATGAGATTGGAAGGTGTCGAACCAACAGATGTTACGTTCCTATCTTTGCTTCACGCATGCAGCCACGTAGGCCTAGTCGAAAAGGGCATGGAATTCCTAAAATCAATGACTGAAGTCCACAGAATGCCTCCCAGGACAGAGCACTATACCTGTATAGTCGACATGTTAGGCCGTGCAGGGTTTCTCAATGAAGCAAAAAGTTTCATCGAAGGATTGCCCGTGAAACCTGATGAGCAGGTTTGGCAAGCCCTCCTTGGCGCTTGCAGCATTCATGGTGACTCTGAAATTGGAAAATACGCCGCTGATCAGTTGTTTCTGGCATCACCCGAGAGCCCGGCAACCTACATATTAATGGCCAACATATATTCTTCTAAAGGTAGATGGAAAGAAAGGGCAAGAATTATCAAAAGAATGAAGGAAATGGGGGTGGACAAAGACACTGGTGTAAGTTGGATTGAGATAGAAAAGAAAATCCACAGCTTTGTTGTTGACGATAGATTGCATCCACAGACTAAGATCATTTATCGGGTTTTGGTTGAGTTGTTCAGGCTCATGATCGACGAGGGTTATATACCCGATAAGAGATTTATTCTTCATTACTTGAATCAAGAAGAAAAAGGGATGTACACTAGTTAGTTGTTAAGAATTTTTATTTTTATATAAATGAAGGGATTCGAATTTAGGATTTGCTTGTAAAACTTAGCTACTTTATCATAACTGTATAGTTGCACCGATAATTATGAGATATAGTTTTTTTTTTAAAAAAAAAATCTAATCCTTGATTTTTGCAGATCATTGGATACTAGAAACCGGATAATAGCTAAACCCGTATATTAAATAATCACTTGTTTTGAAAATTTAAGGTTATAGGCAAGGATCCTAGTAATACTACTAACATTGCACAATTTGAGTTTGAAATTGTGAGTGTTGTATAAATCCATACATAGTACATTGATTCTATAGTCTATCTTGAAATTTTAAAAAATAAATTATATTATATTTCAATTAAAATTGTTAACAATCAAATGGTCAAAGACTCAAAGTTATTTATTTAACTCTTTTTATTTATTATTTTGAAAAAAAAAATTAAAATTACACACAAAAATTCCTCTAAAATACTGTGTATAAAACGCACCGTTTTAATGCTTTTACTAGTGTCCACTGACAGTTGGTTAGAAAGAAGCAACCGCCACCACCGACCACCACACAACTAGAGAGAGAGAGAGAGAATCAGAAATGGAATGTTGGAGTCTCTACAATTCTCTCCCTCCAATTCCTCCGTTTCAAAAAACCGTTAAATATCCCAACTGTCACAACAATTTTCCCTTCTTTTCAAACACTCCACTCCGTTATCGTTACCCTTCCAAATTCGCCGTTAATTGCGGCACCCGAACCGGAGACAACACTCCTCCTCCTCCTCTCTCCAGTTCCTCCGCTTACGCCGTTCTCGGCGTGGAGCCGAGCTGCTCAGCCGCCGAGCTCAAAGCCGCTTTTCGAACCAAAGTACACAACTCTTCCCTTTGATAATTACTTCAATAATATCCATTAAAATATATTTAATTTTCTTAATTAACTAATTAATTATTATTTCCGTGAAGGTTAAACAATACCATCCTGATGTGTGTAGAGATGGAAAAGATTCTGATACGATGATTCGCCGTGTAATTCAAGCTTATGAGGTACAATTTTATTAAAATTGTTTCAGTGAACACATGAATTTTATTAAAAATTTTGAATTAAATTTTATTGATCATAGTTGCACAGTAGGTGTTCGACAGAAGTACTATTGAAATTGTGTAATTGTTTTTATCATATTGATTATTGAAATTAAATCTGTTGTGGCTCTAATGTTGTGCTTTAAGGTGGTGATTGTTGTGGTTTGAAAAATGCAGATATTGTCCCAATACAGCCGATCAGAGATCATTGAAAGGTGAATTTGGTGTTCGATGTCTCATGAAATTTATTATCATGGGTGTGTTGCTTCGTGTTTCGATCCTTTTACTGTATATGCATTGCTCATTTGTTGGAGATGAATTTTTGTAGGGAATGTTTAGATCCTTTTGATGATCCAGAATGTGAAGCATTTGATATTTTCGTTAATGAGGTCCTTTGTGTCGGTAAAGGTACAAATTTTTTTCGATAATTTGTGTTCAACATGCTTAATCATTTGCATTGATCACTATAGAATACGCTTGATCGTTGGAAGAGGACTTGGATGATTAAATCGTTTGCATGAATTTTTCTGTTTGAAGGAGTAGATTTACACGAATTTGTTGCGAATATTATTTACATGCATTGATCATAATAGAATACGTTATACTTGCTTGATCGTTGGAAGAGGACTTAGATGATTAAATCATTCGCATGAATTTGTCCGTTTCAAGGAGTACATCTACATCACTTTGACACGAATATGATTTACTTGCAGGGTGCCCATATTCATGTGTCAAAAGAGCCTCTCATGCCTTCACATATTCTTCTTCAACTGGAACTGCAAAGGCAACTTCACAAGGTCGGTTGACTCCCTATAATGTATAAGCTTTTAACCGCTGAACATATTAAAAAAACAAAACATCCAGGAAGAAAAATTATTTATTCAAGTCTCGTCATATAGGAAATTTTCTTGGAAATTTTGTAAGTGAAATGGAGAGTGTGTAAGTCTCATGATTCTTAATTTATAGTCCTTATGAATTTGATCAGGGCATGGTGAAGATTACGAAGTTCAGCTAGCAGTCGGTCAGTGCCCGAGAAGTTGCATTCATTACGTTACACCTTCCCAGAGAATTATTCTCGAGGAGTTACTTGACAGGTATTAATCTCGAAATCTTGTTATACATTGTTTCAGTCTTATGAATCGCTCAAAAACAACCAAATAGAACTACTTAAGATATAGCTACAATCTTATATACATTGAAATCTTGGTTAATAGTTATACATTTGTAGTACATTGTCATTAATTTTTGTTTGTATAATATTTGTCTTGGTTTTGCAGTATCATGGATGTGCCTTATGATTGTTCAGCTGAGGCAGACTTGCTTTATTCTCTTATCGTTAAAGCTAAGTTCGAGAACAATCGTTATCGAAAACCAAAGAAGCAACCCAAGACTTCCTCTCAACATGTGGATTGGTTCTGAAATCTGAATATCCTGTTGTTACATGGTTCCTCAAACTTATTTCATAAACACAACATATAGTCCACAGCTCTATTGAACAGAGGAAGAATGCAGAAGCAAATGTGGGTGCACATATAATTCGGCATATAACTTCAATGTTGCTTCAACTAGAGGATATAACACTAGAAGTGCAATGCTTAGACTATATAAGTTTTTGTTCGAAAGGAATTTCCAGTGTGATGTTGATCATTTGTAATTAGTAAAAGAAAACCTTACGTATAGTGAGAAGCTTCCCGTGTCCAGAAACCAATTCTAATACAAATTTTCTTGAAAGCTAATTCTTGTTGGTAGACTCTATTATTGAGAAATCTGTGGACAATTTGGACTTCAAACTATATATATTTTCCTCCATAAGGCAAGATATGAGAAACGTTTCAGCAAAAGTACTCGAAAGAGCCCATAGAAGTGAAGGCACAAGTCATATGGTAGTGAAAATTGTATGTTACACATATCGTAATTTGGTGTAAATGCTAGAAAAAAGACTTCGATCTGAACATAGCTTGAAACAGCAACACTTGAACTATCTTGAAATAGCTTTCATGAATCGATTTATTGAAGAGAACATGCTTGCTGCTTGACTGAACAAAGATGGACCTTGCTCTGATTTCTCTTCTACATTTCCAAATATTATCTGCATGGATTGAACAAAGACATTAAACTTTGATATGATCTAAAAGGGTTCAACATGAAACTAATACTTAACACCGAAAATTTATGTTGGCTATTGTAAGTCTAATTGAAAAGTTCGAAGCTTTTGCAGTGACTCACCTCAAGATCTTCAGAATTTGGACGGCTTACAAATTCTGTGGCGAGGAGATACCTATTTGGCCTATCTTTATCATCATAGAACACCTTCCATAATCTGATATATATATAGGAAAAGAGTAAATGAAAAACCGAGTTATCGAAGAGTCAAGCTGAACTAAAGGCTGTGAATGTAGTCCACCTTGATAAAAGGACAATGGAAAATGACCCTTACCCTGGATAACATCTGAACACAGCACCAGCTGCCAGAGGTCTCATGGAGTAAACTGTAGTGAAAGTGCTGCACATGAAACCATTATTGAGTTAATTACAGAGAAATGACTACAAGATATATACTGAAATCATCGGAAAGATCAAAAACAGAAACCCGAATTTAAACATGAATTAAATTTATCCAACCAACTCACAAGGAAAAAGTATGTTTAACATATCTGAAGTTTGTAGACAAATAAAAATCGAACACAAAATAGTAAACTAAAACGAGTTACAATTTTACCTCAAAAAGTATCGCTTTAGATTACGAACATTAATCCCAACTCCAACATCCTCACTGATGAGACGCGGGTTCCACATGATCAGTGGCCTTGGCTAGCAATATAGGAAGAAATACGGTGAGGAAAACTGTCCTTGTAGCTTGAGGTGCACAAGTGGGAAGCAAATTATTTAATGGCTACAAGTGTTATAGAAAATTCGTACATGGTGCCATTTTACGATGAAGAATATAGATGAATATGTGAATAATGATGGAATGAGATGTAAAATTGGAGAAAACAGAAAAGTGATCATCAATATCAGAAATACATCTGGCAAGCACCAAATCCAATAAAGGAAAGAGAAGTTCATGTTCATACGGGATCATCTGAGAGACTTGAAGTAATTTTCTCCACATATCTGAGCATCTGATAATCAGGAACAACCATAACAACAATCTCATCTTCACGCTCCACAGGCTTTCGATCACTTAAGCTGGATAATGAGATGGAAGAATCGGATGTGTTATACAGATTTATTAACATCTTCATTATATCACAAATAAACAAATATTAAGAATGGATGCGGTATTTCACACTAGATAAAAACAACATTACGACAATGTGTCGGAACTATGAGAAAAAGAATGGTTTATGTTGGGAATCATACATAAATTGATTGGAAAGTAAAATCAAATGACAGCACACGCTAATCAAACACCGAGGTTTATATGATTCAACAACTTTTTATCTGCCCTATATTTTTTGTTTTTCAAACAACACACCTAATTCAGATGTTTGAACAAAATGGTGGCAGAATTACAGTTTAACAAACGGAAAATAACGTCTGTCGTCAATGTAGTGGAGATTACCTGGAGAATCCAAAAGCAGCGTCTTTCCACCTGTATTTTAAAAGAGCTGCGGCACCAGCATCGGGAAATATGGCTTTTACTCTCTAACACAAATTTCAACAAAGTAGAAACTGAGTGTGCATATTGAATGTGTAAAAGCTAAAGTTACAACATTTTGAATGAAAGCAAACATGTTCAGTCACTGAAATAGTATTCATTATTTTTATAGGAACACATATTCTACAATTGATGACTTGCAAAATGAATGACACTGGTGGTAATGTTACATATAAGTGTTTTGGTCCTAAGTCTCTATGTTATATTTTAGCACCTGTAAACTAAAGTTGTTCAACTTAAGGCTAAAATTTCCAACTAACCTGACATCCTGTTTCCTCTATCAAAGTATCTACGAATACCCTTGACAATTCCCAGAGTTCAGTCTGCGCACCTTCGTCATCTAGAAACTGCAGCTGGGGGATCAAGAGCTCAACCTGAAAAAATATTTTGCTTACATTAGATGAGGTGTAAAATGGAAATAAAAGTTCCAAGTCAAAGAATATCTAAGCTATATCTGATACAATCTCACTCTAGACAAGTTAAAGCTGAATTTTTGCAAATATTAGATGGAAAAGAGGCTGATTTGCCGAACTTTTGAGAATCCAGTAATACACTCATACATCATCTACAAAAGATTGTAATTTCATATACCTCACTTCAGAAATTTAGATATAGTCACTCAACAGTTCTTTTCAACTATAATTTTCTTAAAGAATTCTGATATGGGGTCTTCGATGCATACACTCAGTGAGAGCACATTATAGGCAATAGCTTGGAAAAGAGCGAATCGTGAAAAACTTATAATATTTCCCTTTTCTCTTTTGTTATATTCAAGTAGGCATCACAAAGATGGTCCATCAGAAAATCAAACAGGAAAAATGAATTTATATCAATACTATTTAGTATCATAGTACATACTATGGCTCTCATTCCTCCCGAAGAAACGAACAAGGAACTTGCTTGACTTGATTGCCGGACAGCCCCTTCCAAGTCAGAAGGCAAACAGCTGAAAAAAATAAAGTAAATATCATCAAAAACTTTACTTTAATGCTTCAAAAATCTACAACTGAGAAGCTTATCAACACCACTATTGGTTCCATTTATTTGAACATGTAAATGGAGTAAAAAATCTTCATAATTACTAAATAATCACATTAAAAAACCAAGAACTAAACTGATCTTCATATATAATTACAAAATTATATCTAGAGTTCTAGACAAATAAAATCTAAACCAAATCCAATCATGTAAAAGGTGATTTGGTACAAAAACACACAACAAAACAAATTGACCCTCCATTTACAATGCAATAACATAAGGGTTTCCTTATATGCCCTCCCATTTTCACTATCTGTTTCTCAAAATCTTAACTTTTATAACCAAAAAAGGGAGATCATTTGCAATGGAAAACTTAACTTCATGCTTTAAAAATCTACAACTGAGAAGCATATCAACACAGCTATTGATTCCATTTATTTGAACATGTAAATGGAGTAAATTTTCAATTAGTAAATAATCACAAGAAAAACCAAGAACTAAACTGATCTTCATATATAATTACAAAATGATATCAAGACAAATAAAATCTAAACAGAATCTAATCATGTTAGTGGTGGTTTGGTACTATTACACACAACAAAACAAAGACAAATTCTTGTTAAACACAATGAACTAACCAAATTCTCCTCAATTTACAATGCAACAACAAAAGGGTATCATATTTGTTTATCAAAATCTAAACTTTTTATAATTGAAACAAGAAAACCCCCCCAAAAAAATAAAAAGAGATCATTTGCAATGAAAACCTGTCATCTTCTTCTTCTTTTTCTTCATATTCATCTGTGACAGTTTGTTGAAGCTCCTGAGAAGAAGATGGTGGTGGGTTTTCTTGAGGAGAGTCACCTTGGAACTTGTCAAACTTGGCATGAATTCTGGAGCTAGAGCTAGTCCCACCACTGTTTAGTGAAATTCCAGAGGACCCATCAAAGTATATTGAATGAGAAATAGAAGATAAGGCAAAACGAGTGGTGGAGGTTGAAGCTGAGTTGCTTTGAGACAATGGAGAGTTGCAGAAGAAACAACTGCTTGGTATTGAAGAAGAAGCCATCAAAGTTAACTACCAACTGCTAAACTGCTTTAAAATGGATAGTTTTAACACTTTTTTTTTAGTATTAATTGTTTCATATTTATTTTACACCGACTCTAGTCACTATTAAATATTGCTGGTAATTTTAATATGTTTTTATTTAATTTTAACTAACATGCATATTACATTTTATCTCATCATCTATCAAATCGTAATAATTGTGGAGAGATATTTCAGATATTGGAAACCGACTTCTTCGATTATGAAAATAAATATTTAGGTCGCGTTATAGTGTTTGATCTAGATATGTTTACCTGACAGCCCTATTACGTGTCAGATTTAAAAAATGTATCGTGATTTTTCATTTACTTTTTAAATAAAAAATAATGTATTCAAAAAATTTATCAATACAGAACTTTGTAACATTTTATAAAATAATAATATTACTTTATCCATATCTAGTGCTCAAGTGACATGTTATCACTATAATTCATTCATTTAAATTGTATTGTATTTATATATTTTAAATAAATAAATTATAATAATATTATATCATTTGGCACATCAGATTTAAACATCAGCATTAAACAAAATAGCATTCCTTTTTATATATAAAAAAATTGATAAGTATAACTATGAGTCAAACTTTTTATCTAGATTTGTTAAAAAATTTATAAATTTTCCTAGTTAAGATTGTTATCGATAAAATTTTATTCATCGAAACTAATTAGCTAATGAATTGATTTTCATAGACTTGACTGAAATTATACATGAAACTATGAGATTGAGTTGTGCCTCTTTTTTAAATCTTGAATTTATTTATTTAAAAAATTGAAAAATTATATATTACAAATATTCTGTTTCCATTAGGAAAGTATATATTCGGATTACTTATGTATAAACCGTAGTGTTTAATACAGACATAAAGGTATCAAATTTAATTATTATTTAAAAAAAATTAGAAAATATTAAAGAGCATAGAGCAAATCAAATCATCCACAAACCCACCCGATTACACGTACCCTTTCAAGAGTCGGAGCTCCGGTTAAAAGAAGCCCAACCCAAGAACCCAGTTTCCATTTATATATATATACGCCCCACCAAGAAGCGAAGAATATGTGTTTTTTATATAGCCGTTAGAAGCCAAATCAAACGCTTTTCCATCCAACGGCTCACATTCACTTAAATTCAAAATCAAATCCCCAATATCCCTCCATTTAACGCTCCAAAACCTCTCTCTGTCTCTCCTCTCTCTCTCTCTCTCTCTCTCTCTCTCTAGAATTCTCAATCAATTTTTCATCGAACGGCGATTTTGTTGCAATGGATCAGACTGTGGAAATGAGCTCCGAGAAATCCTACACCGGTTCCGATCCGTATATAGGTTCGTGATTTCCACCGACTATGTTCATTTTCTTTGCTGCAAGAAAACATTTTCTTTGCTGCAAGAAAACATTTTCTTTTTTCGATTATAATTCGAACAAGTATTTGATTTTTTTTTTTTCGTCGTTTGTGTTTTTTATGGTTTTTGTTTCGGATAAAACCCTAGATATTATGCTTTTATTGTTGATAACGTGTTTTATATGTTTTTGTTTCCAGATCAAACCCTAACGAGTCAAACTTGTGATTCAGGTTAGTGATTTTCATGATTCTGTTTTTAATTGTTTGGTTTTCGCTTCTTTTAATCAAGAACAAGAAAAAATGAAGTTCATTTACTATTTTAATTTTTTTTTTCTTCAAAACAAAAGAAATTATAGTTATTTTTCTTCGATTTTATTATATCTTATCACTATAATTTCGATAGGTTCAATTCTTTGTTTTAGGGTTTTTACGGCATTGTGTTATCTATTGTATTTGTGTAATAAGCGTATTTACCTTCGTGAGGGTTTTGGCATTGTTTTAGAACCAGTTGAAGAAACTACCTATTTCGAAGATGAGGACACTTCATCGAACAATATCCACGAAGTTTCTCCAGTTCAGGGGCCAACCCTTCCAATACTGCAGAAAATTGTATGCTTGAGCACTGAGATTCAGGTGAAATTTTGTGTCTTGCATATCCCTTTTTCAAGTTTAGTTGTTAAGTGGAGGTGTTTGTTTCGAATGATGATGTATGAATTATGATGTATTGGCAATTGATTATTGGTGCTTGCTATTCTAGAATTTGAAGAGAGATCACACGAGTCTTTCGAATCAAGTGAAAGGCTTAAATACCGAATCTGTACTTGGCTCTGATGCTTTAGAAACTCTTCGGGTTCTGGGTAACTAACAAACTCTGGTTCTATTCTCTTTGTTATTTTTTTTGGGGTGTATTAACTGGTTTTTGGTTACCGTAATTTGGTATTAGGTAACGAATATGAACTTTTGAGGAAGAAATATATAGATGAGTCCTCTGAAAGGAAACAACTTTACAACGAAGTGATAGAGCTTAAAGGCAATATCAGGGTCTTCTGCAGATGTAGACCACTAAACCAAGCTGAAATTGCTAATGGCTCCTCTTCTGTAGTTGAATTTGATTCGTCTCTAGAAAATGAGCTACAAATT
This sequence comes from Dipteronia sinensis, assembly GCA_033220585.1. NCBI lineage: Eukaryota > Viridiplantae > Streptophyta > Magnoliopsida > Sapindales > Sapindaceae > Dipteronia > Dipteronia sinensis. The sequence goes on from CM065642.1 coordinate 6,667,520, forward strand.
GTTTCCTCAGATTCTTCCAAAAAGCAGTTCAAGTATGATCATGTGTTTAAGCCTGAGGACAGTCAAGGTAATCTGTGATCACATCAATAATTTTACCAGTGTAATAAATATTGGATTGTAAGAATTTTTGATTGTGAGTTTCTGAAATATGCAGAGGCTGTTTTTGCACAAACTAAACCTATTGTGACTTCGGTACTGGATGGCTATAATGTCTGCATATTCGCATACGGACAAACTGGAACCGGGAAGACATTCACAATGGAGGGACCACCTGAAAATAGGGGAGTGAACTACCGTACTTTGGAAGAATTATTTCGCAATTCTAAAGAAAGAAACGGTGTCATGAGATATGAACTCCTTGTTAGCATGTTGGAAGTTTACAACGAGAAGATAAGAGACCTCTTGGTAGATTCTAACCAGCCTTCTAAGAAGTGAGTTCCCTCTGGTCATTTGACTTAAACATTCTTACTCGTAAGTGATTTTGTTGGAGTACCAATTGATTATTATTATTATTTCCTTACTGTCTCCGAGTTGATTTCCAGACTTATGAGCACTTGAACAAGAAATGCATTATGTTAATCTTCTAACTTTTAAATGGTATGCTATAAATTACTAAATTTATCAATAGATTTGTAAAGGAAATGGTGATATCCTTCTAGTTATATCCAAACTTTTATTAATTTCAATTATAGGTTGAAATTGATGTTGGAGAAGATTTCTAAAGTACGAAATATTTTAATGTTACATGGATGAAGGTTGGAGATAAAGCAGGCAGCGGAAGGAACCCAAGAAGTGCCAGGGCTCACTGAAGCTCATGTTTATGGTACTGAGGAAGTGTGGGAGCTACTCAAGTCCGGAGGCAGAGCAAGATCTGTTGGATCCACCAATGCTAACGAGCTCAGTAGCCGTTCTCATTGGTAATTTTTAATCTTCATGCTTTACATTTCGTTTTTCTTTCTCCTCTGAGCCATGTATAGATGGACTTCATATTACATCAAACTATGTCAAGTTCTTTAAACATTGATTTTCTTAGGGTTTAGTGAGTCATGACAAAACAGTTGTCTTAGTTCATGACACAACTACCAGAGTGGTAATGACCAAAATTTTGTCTTAGTTTGTACAGACAAAGATTATGAATTAAAGAGGTGATGAGCTTATTCGTGTGGTAATGACCAAAATTTTGTTTGTGTAGCTTGTTGCGAGTGACTGTGAAGGGGGAGAACCTGATAAATGGGCAGAAGACTAGGAGTCACCTCTGGCTAGTAGACTTGGCTGGTAGTGAGCGTGTGGGGAAGATTGAAGTTGAAGGTGAGAGGTTGAAGGAATCTCAGTTCATAAATAAGTCTCTCTCAGCACTTGGCGATGTTATTTCTGCTCTGGCAACAAAATCAGGCCACATACCGTACAGGTCCTTCCTCTCTCTCTCTCTCTAATGTTTCTGGTTAACTGTTATTTACTATTTATATCTGACAAACTATTTCTATTCTTATTGCAATACCAGGAACTCAAAGCTTACCCACATGTTACAGAGCTCTTTAGGTGAGCTTTTTGTATTATTAGCATTTTTGTTTTGGTTACATCTCTGAGAAGGAACTTTGCTAACTGAAACATGAAATGCAGGAGGTGATTGCAAGACCCTGATGTTTGTCCAGATCAGCCCAAGTTCTGCAGACCTTGGGGAGACCATTTGTTCTCTTAATTTTGCCAGCCGAGTTCGGGGAATTGAAAGCGGTCCTGCTCGCAAACAGGCAGACGTATCAGAGCTTTTCAAGTATAAGCAAATGGTATATGTATTCTGCGAATTTTATACACAAACTACTATAAGATGCTCTCAAATTGCTGATATTATAGTTTTGGTAAAATACAGGCAGAGAAGTTAAAGCATGATGAGAAGGAAACAAAGAAGTTACAAGAAAATGTGCAATCCTTGCAGTTAAGGCTTGCTGCCAGAGAACATATCTGCAGAAGTCTTCAAGAAAAGGTAATTACGACGATGAATAGGATCTTGGTTTAAAGTTACTTTTCACATAAGATAATACTTTTGGAGGTTGCTTTTCTAGTCCGTTCTTTTTATGATTTATTTTCAACTAGAGATGATGGAATTTTTGTCGTTACAACAGGTCAGGGACCTGGAGAGTCGATTGGCTGAGGAAAGGAAAACCAGAATAAAGCAGGAAACCAGAGCTTTTGCTGCTGCATCTAGTCAGTCTTCAGCTTTGTCATCTATGAAACAAGAAGCAGCTCAAAGAACCAAGATAGAGAGAAAGCCACCATTGGGTCCTTCGAAAATGAGGATGCCATTACGAGGAATCACCAATTTCATGCCACCACCATCCCCTCTCCCACGAAAGAAAACCACCACCACCTTCAGAACCAAAATGGGAGCAGCTGAGGGCAAAGAAAACACTACCAGAACCGCAATGGCAGCAACAAACACCAGAAACCTTCTACCAAGACGTGCTTCCATTGCTGTCAGACCGCAGCCTCCTACTTCAGCAGCAGCAACAACACAGGTTATGCAGCCTAGAAGACGTGTATCCATTGCCACCCTCCGCCCAGAGCCAAACTCCTCACACATGACAACACCACTCCACCCTTCTCTCTCACACTTTAGAAACGGAAATGCTGCGATGGGGGGTAGGCAGTCATTCGTGAGGGATCCACGTAAGGCACGTTACTCGAAGCTGTTCTCTCCGTTGCCAGAGTACAAGACAGTGTCGGAAATAACAACACCGATCGCCATGAGGTCCAGCAGTAAATTCATGGGGAGTCCACCTACACAGCAGCAGCCAGGTTCATGGAAGCCAAGACATCCCACAGTTGTTGCCTTGCAAAGGAAAACTCTGGTTTGGAGCCCTTTGAAGTTGAGAGGCATGAAAAATTTTAGAAGATCAATGTTGCCATCTGTACCCTCATCATCTTCTGAGATGCAATGAAACCAAAAAAAAAAAAAAAATCCTTTTTTTTTAATATTTTTGTATCATCAAATCTCGTGTCCATTCTTTTAAGTTTTCTGTGTTCGATTTTCTCTCTTTGGGACATTGTTTTGTTCTTCTGACAAATGTATGCTTCTTGCTTACTAATTCATATATTTTTCTTTGAAGTTTAGTTGGTCTCTACCTCTGTGCATTTCAATTTCTGTTATTGTTATTATACAAACCATTTTGTTTGAGAGAGTTTTTAAATTTTAATGGAATGAACATAACCATTGTGAACACGTGTCATCGGTAGGTTTTAGGTACGGGTTCCCTTATGTTTTTTCGTGTAGGATTCTAGATTATTAAATCCAATAGTATAAATAAATAAAAACGTGTGAGATTCTATACCTAGAATGTTGTCTTTTTCATTATATTACTGCAATTCCGGATTATCAATCTGAAATCTAGAATACATTTGGGATCTCATGCCAGCTAATTTTTTATGAAATCGATTTTGAATGTAAATACATATAATTTTAATTAAAAGTCATTTGATTGTTTTCTTTTTCTTTTTCTTTATTTGAAAACCATTTGATTGCGGTTTTGGCTCATAATTATTAAGGTAATCAAATTTTTTACTGTTTTGTCAATATTTAATCTTTTTAATACTTTATCCGTTACGATTTAACGTACTAATTGTGTTAATTAATGGTAATCATATCCATGGGTACACATCAGTTTATGAAATGGACGGCTCTGATCTACATAGTAAGGAATCAACATAATCATTCCCAGCCATCTGAATTCAAAAAAAGAACACTGACCGTTTGATTTAGTTCATGATCAACGGCTCATACTCCACTGAAACCTACTAGACAACAGACAAAAAGAGAAATACAAATAAAAAATATAAAAACAAAATTGAAAAACAAAACACAAAAAAGAAAAGTAGCCGTTTGTATACGTGTTTTAATGTGAGATAGATTGGACCGTTGAGACAGAAAGATCCGTTACCAAAGTGTTTCAAGTTCAACACTTTGACTTTAGTTTTCACTTCCAGAGTTTTTAACTGGAACAGAGTGAGAGTTTGTGAGAGAGAACCCAGATGAGAAACTGAACTGTGAATAAAACCCATTTTCAGTTTCTGGTTTATGGACTTTTCAGAGAGAGAAAGTGAGAGTTTTTAGAGAGAGAGAGTTCTCTTAGAGACCCACATTGAGTTTTTTTTTTTACTTCTCTTTGGAGGTGATAATAATACTAATAATAATGGTTGCAAGAACCCCACCAAAGCAGAGGAAAGTTGTTGTTGTGGCTCCTCTCAATCCTGCTCTACTCAGAGAAACTGTAAAGAAGGTATACTTGTATATTATATGATATGTGCATATATGTGGTTGGGGTCTTTGAATTTTTCTTTTTTATAGGTGTGACAGATTTGAAAACTGAAAGGTCCCTCCTCTATTGGTTTAGAACAATTGTTGTTTATCTTCATCTTCTCAGCAGCCAATTAGAGAATTTTCTCTCTGTGGGGTTTTGGGTTTTCTTTTTATTGATCTAGACTTGTGGGGGGTCTTTGGTTTTCTTTTTAACGAGTGACAAGATGTGAAAAGTTTCTCCACTGGTTTGGACCATAAGTAGAAAATTTAAAATTTTGATTTCTCTTGGTTTCCTTCATTTTCTCAGCAGCTAAGCAGAGATTTTTCTCAAAATGTGTTTATGATTCTTGTCTTTATATCTCTCAACTTCATGGATTTGTGATTGTGACTCATTTTTTGGTTGGGGTTTGTGAAGGTGGACAAATGTATGGCAAGATTGCAAGAGCTACAATTCACAGTAGCAGGAGGCAACAAAGTCATATCTGGGGTTAGTCTCAGTCCTAGAAGTACAAGAGGCTATTTGAGGGCTAGTCTCAGGTGCAAGCAAGAAAATTTAAGGTATGCTTAATTTGGTGTGTTTGATTTTGTTTGTTTATGAGGTAATTTAGATTGTTGTTTTGTTGTTTTTGATCATTTTATGTGCATATTCAAATGGGTAATCTGTGTTTTTTCTTATTAACTTTGTAGAATCAAGAATGGCACCCCAAAAAAATCTCCAGGTGGGAAGATGCCACAAAGTCCAGGAGGTCTCTCTCTCTCTCTCCCTCTCTCTCTTTCACTTGTGATTTTCAAGAGATTGTGGATTGTGTTGAATTAAACTCCATTATGTAATCTAACACTCACTTGAATGTTTTACGCAGGCGAATGGCGAAGAATGTCATTACCAGCAATGCTAGTAGGAGAAACAGTGGGTGAAATTCTACAAGCAAGCCAATTTGCAAGAGAAATTGTGGCAGCAGTTTCTCACAAGACCAGGAAGATCATCACCACCACCACACTTGAAGATCCAAAGACCCCACTGACCCAACAAAGAAAGCAAAGACCAAACCCTGAAAACACTGAGCTCAGGTCTAGAAGAAAGAAGGAAAAACAAGCTAAGCTACAGTCACTAAGATCAGAATCTGATTCTCCTTCGCTTCGAAGGGCTCGTTCGCGAATCAATTTAAAGGTTTCTTCACCTCCAAAAGTAAGGGATTTTGATAAAGAGAATAATGGCAGGTATTTGGCAAATAGAGTGTCACCTAGAAATAGGCCATGGACTAAAAAAACTGTGTTGTTCCCAAATCCTCTATTTATGTCTACAACACCTTCACAGCAGCAGAAGTTTTGCAAGACAAGGTCTCCAGTTATTGCAAGGAACAATAAGCAAACCCCACACAAGTTCTTAGTCAAGTCCCCAAACAAGTTATCGGTTAAGTCCCCACACAAGTTCTTGGTCAAGTCCCCACCATCAGCTTCTAAGTTTCAAGTGAAGATCAAGAGCCCACCAGTGGTTTCTTCTCTTTCTCCTACAAGGCCAGCATGCTTGAGTAAGAAGTCTCCAAAGAAGGTGTCTACTGCTTCGAAATTTCGTCGATCATTCTCACCTTCAAGATTGGCTAGCAGATTAGTGTCTCCATTGAAGAGTAGAAAAACTGTACAGAAGTTTGATGGACAGATGATGAGTGGACTGAAACAGCGCCCAACTTCAATACCTATTCGATTCTCAACGGGGAGAATCTGACACCGTGGAGTTATTCTTTGATTTATTGGTTTCTGTTAAAATATGTTGTGGTGTTTTTCTAAATGTCCATAGACGATTCTTTTATTGCCTTACATAGATGTGTGAGTTACTTGTCTTACATACATTCTTTGTTGATGTACAAGTTTGTGTGAGGTATTTTATCAATAACTCATGGATTCTCATTGTCTATTGACTCTATTAAAGTATATAAACTGATCTTCAATTTTGCAGCTATGCTCATGAGTTGAAAGTAAATCAGAAAATGCAGCAATCTGATCAAAACGTGGCATAAAATTTCATTGGCAATCATTTGCTTTTCAATCCTTTATGATTATTCTACATTAACAATACAAACTTCTATGCACTAGATACAAACTTGAGGAACAATTATCCCTCTTCAAAACCACCCAAAGGTTAAAAGGAAAAAAAAAATTCTTCAACAGACATTTATATTTATATATTGCAATGACACACCAGCTTGGCATTTTGAAAGAAAATTACAACACAACTGAACAATGAGAAATTGAATAGAATGCTTGGCATGTTGTGCTGCTGTTTTCAAGTGAAGCTGATACGCCAACCAAGGTAGTAGTATTATTTCACAACTCTCAGCAAAATTGTGCGTCTTAAGATAAACTCATGATCAGGAATTCTAACTTCGCCTGTGAGGTTCAGCATTTGAAACTTTCTGAGATGGCCTCATTTTCCTGGAGATGCAAACCTTGTCCGGTCTCTTTGCCGATTCAGAATCTTTGGGGAAGATGTTTTGCCTCCCATTCCCGCTTGGCGCATCATCTCTGCAAACAAAATTTTCAGTCATACATATCTAAAATCATTCACTGCATAGGAAGATAATCTTGCAATATATTTGTAGCAATGCTATTCCTCTGCCCTATGCACATTATATTCATTCCATGGCATAAATAATGTTTCACGTAGATAATACTATACTTAGCTAAACAGATATTCATATATGCATTATAAACCAAGAAAATGGGATTGGACTACAGATTTATCAAACCAACTGCTATCATAAAATTTTTAGTTTGACATTTGTGATATTTTTTTAAGCAAGAAATATCTACCTCGCTTTCTCTCAAGCTCTTGGTCGAGCTCTTCCTTCCACTTCCTTTGTCTCTCAGAAAAACTCATACTACTGCCAGCAGTAAATTATTCTATCAGAATACTCAATGACTAACAGAGATTCAATATAAAGACACCAAAGAAAACACTCAACTCGTGGACTAACCTTGGGCTACATGCATCCGGCTGAGCTTCATTGCACTGAGGGGACGGATTTTCTTGCGGAGTTTGATCACCTGCATTGCCAACATGCTTGCTGTTACTCCCAGGGCTTCCACTGCTTACAGCATCAACTGCTATAGATGGAGATGGAGTCCCAACAGGTACTCGACTAGGTGACCTGCTTTTAGGAGGTAGTTTCAAGTAATTTGGAGAAGTTTCATCAGCTTTCCTCTCAAGAAAACTTGGAGAGCAAACTGTATTCAAACTGTTGAAGAATTCTTCATATAATGGAGTTTGCATTTTCTTTAGTTCTAAAGCCTGAGGAATAAATCACCAGTTCATCATTAGCATAATGAGGAACAAAATTAACGAAACATATTCGGGACAAAGGCCAATTTTGATGCTAACTTAAAAGGATTACCTTTTCATCCAGAAACGCTGTGATTTTTGACTCAGTAAGCTCATCATCATCCTCAGAGAGCGAAGGGGCAGAAGGAAATGAAAGATCTGACTGATCAGTGTTTGGTTTCAATCCACTTGTTTCTGGGTCTGGACTTTCATCAAGTTTGCGTCCCAAATCATCAGAGGGCTCACACATAGGATTATAACTCTAAATGATAACAAAATGAAATATAGTTAGTAATTGCTAAAGCTCTTGGATATTAAAATAGTATGCATGCTGCAGAAGAACATGAAAGTAGACCTTATCAAGGTCATTGGGCATCAAAACAGACTGAAGCTTTACATCATCAGCCATCAAATCATCTTTGTCAAGCTGACACATATCGTCATTACTTTTGCTTGATACCCATACATGTCTACTACCAGCCACTTTCTCGGTGATTACTATTGAGCAGCTCAGGCTACCCAAATTACATAAGTCTGATGAGTCACAGCAGGTTGATGATTGACTGGCAACAAAATTGACACTTGTCACAAACCTTTAAAAGTGACAAAAAGAACAATGTATTATCTTACAAGTTCCAAAGATGCCAAACTACTTACAAGCCTTCAAAGTTGGCGGCATCTGATGGAGAAGGAATTTCAGAAATTTCCTGATGTTATAAAGCATTATCTTGTTAGAAAACTAGTCTGAACAAAGATGAGAACACGGAGTATTATCACAACCTAGTTTAAAAATACAAACCATGACTAAAGAGGGCAAACCAGGATGAGCTTCTCCTCCATGTTCCCCAGTGACAAAAGGATGCTGCATGTAATTGGCATATATAAAATGTTAAAACTAATCAGTACTAGTCAGTTTTCTCACTATCACAAATGTTTTACAATTTTGTAGTGGAATTAAATAACTATATCTACTGTAGCTTATAATGTTCCACAAATAAAAGACGATAAAACTAGAATCACCTTAAGCAATTCAGAAGCTGTTGACCTCAAATTTGGTTCCCTGCATGGACGGAAGCAAACATCATAAATTTAGAATGAATCATGCCATTTGTTGTATATAAAGGTTGAACCTCAAACTAGAAAATACTCCATGAAATAATTTCCACTAGGAAAACATATAATTTGGACAAGCTATAATTCACACTATTATTAAGGCACAAAGTAATATACTTTTGCAAACATTTCAGCAAAAAATCTTTCGCCTCAACAGATAGGTGCTCAGGGATTGGTGGATGAGACTTTGTTGTCCCAATATAGAAGAGTGCAGCAACCTGAAGAAGCATGTCAGTTCCAAAAAAAAGTAATAACATCTTTAAAAAAAAATAATGATAATGATAATAATAATAATAATGATAATGATAATGATGATAATGATGATGATAATAACAACAATAACAATAACAATAACAATAATAATAATAATAATAATAATAATAATAATAATAATAATAATAATAAAAGAAATGTTGATAGCTGGCAGAACAGTCACCTCTTGGTACTGTTGACTCCAAGGAGGCTTCCCAGTGGCCATTTCAATTACCGTACATCCAACACTCCATATATCAGCAGAACTAGGAAGTCATAACATAAAGTATCAGAAAATTTCAGTTCATTACATTAATTAACAAATAATATAGTTCCAAGCTGTGATCTTCATCATCTAAGAAGTCTGGTTTCTCTTACAAGAATACAGGAATTTGGTTCCCTTTGCTTCTTCATGATCGATTTTAAAAAAAATTGTAACAAAAGCAAAAGAATCAAAATCATACTCAAGAGAAAACCATTCTTTCTAATCTTATTGAGAAGATATGATGCACATGTGATCAAGCAGACAGAGGAAGTAACTATCCTCACCAGCTGTGCCCAGTCTGCAAAATGACTTCTGGAGCCATCCAATATGGCGTACCCTTCATAGACTTGGCACCAGAAATAGTTGCCTATGGTGAAAAACATATATTAGATGCAACATAGTCTACAAGTGATTTATCAAAATAGAAAAATCAAAGAATGGTTCTAACATGCAAACAAATAAGAACAAAAAAAACAGGAAAAAAAATCCTAAATAAGATGTTGAGGATGAAAAATTACCAGCTCAACAACCTGTTTGGATGCACCAAAATCTGCAAGTTTAATACATCCTTTATTATCTACAAGGATATTAGCTCCCTGAAAATGGATAAGAAATAAGGATATTATCAGCTTACAAGAAAAAGATGAGAAAGATAATAGCCTTTCTTGGAAAGTACATCTATGGTAGAGGAAGAAAGGGCACCTTAATGTCCCTGTGCATAATTCCATGATTATGTAAATACTCAAGTCCCAACAACAATTGCTTTGTGTATGCTCTTACTACCTGGTTACCAAATTAACACATAAGATTAGCATCCAAAACACCGAGAATTTGCAAGGTCAGTTGACAAAAACTTACGGCCTCTGGAAAGGATCCAAATTTCCCCAGAAGTGATGATATTGATCCACCGGGGACAAATTCCAGCAGAATATTCAATGATTCCTCCTCCCTCACTGTACCCAAATATCTCTGACAGATCCAAAATAACATAAAAAAGTTGAAAAAGTGATAGTCTTCATAAATTCAACTGAAACAAAGAAGATCACACTAATTACTCACAACAATGTTTGGATGAGAGAGGTCTTTAAGAAGCTTCACTTCTTCTTCTAGCTCCTTGACGTGAGCCTATCCGGAGCAACAAACAAACCAAGTGAATACCACCATATTTCAATAATTCAATGATAAAATGATGACAAAGGTGTCAGTTATAAAATTCTAAGACCTCAAAGACAGCCCATTAGATTTCTGAAATATATGAATAAAAAAGTGACATGAACTAATTTTTTTTTTCTCAAATAATTGACCCAAGAGAATCAAAACCCCCTGATTTAAAAAAACCATAATAGAACTATATTTGACGTTACTTTGAAGACCACTATGCTGATTGACTGCTTACATTATCAGTGCTCCGCAGTGGTGATGACACTCTTAATTAACATGTAACAATATAATCATGATACAAACTGCTTATATAAGCAAATGCATATGAACTGTAGAGAGCATAAATAAACAGCTGCACCTCAAATGAACTATAATAATGTAAAATAAAGAAAAGCTTCGAGTGATTTATAGTCTTCACAACAGTTACAAGAGCAAGTGAGCAACCAAACAAAGCAGAAGTAAACAAAGGCTACACACAATAACCAATCATATAAATGATAAATCAAAGTAGAATGATTTGCTGCTCACATAAATGACACCAACACGCTAAAATCAAACCTGAGCTTTTTCTTTTGAAGCACCATTTGCCGCAATTAAAACCTGAAAAGGAACAACCAAAAACATTCAATGTCAAACTCAATCACAAAGTGATCAATAAACTGGAAAGCACAAACAAAGCCACAAACATGAAACAACTAACTGAAAAGTGAAAATAGAGCAATTAAAAATCAAAGGAAGAAACAACTAAAAATGGTAAAACCGAATGAAGTAATGCAACCAAACAAAAACCAAACTCAATGTATTATTAAACAATAAACAGGATATGAAAATCACACTCAAATCCTGAATTTGCCAACTTTGAGAAAATAATGAACAGCAAAAAGCACAAAAGCAAACTATTAGAAACGAATTACAATCCAAAAATGAAACCATTAGCATTGTGACATTCCAAACCTGAAAATATAATTAACAAGTTCTAAAGCCTGTATTTGCAATTAAGAAGAGAAAACTGTAATCCAAAATTAATAAGCCCACTTCAAAAATCAAATTGAAACAACATATGCAAAAACTACCCACAAAAACAATCCAGTAGCAGCATCTAAAAATTCAAACTTTAACTCAATATGACAATTAAAATCAAAAACAAGAAAAACCCAGAAAAAATGGACCTGCTTGACTGCCAAGAGCTCTCCAGAATCAAGATTCATGCCCATGTATACTCTGCCAAAGGCCCCACAACCGATCAACTCGCCTTTTCGCCACCGGATCGGAGGCACCATTTTTACAGGAGGAGAGAAGGGTTTGGAGAAGACTTTGGATTTCCGGATGCAAGAATTGATCTTCTCTGCTAGGGTTCCTGAAAATGGGGGTGGTGGGGTGTTGTTGTGATTGTTGTGAGTCGATTCAATGTTGTTGATTTCTGGGGTTGTACGGAAGACAAGTGATCGACGAACTGATCCAAAGAGATCTTGCATCGGTGAATGTGAATGAAAATACAGAGTGGAGTGGTGAGTGGTGGTGTGTTTATTGTTCTTGACTTCTTGTCAAGTTTTCATTTCATTTTGGTCGGCAAAAGAGAGAGAGACGGAGAGAGGAGGGAAAAGGAGGAAAGTGTTTCTTTTTTCAAATAATTATTAATATTAATTATATATATATAATTATTCTTTTTATTTTTATATATAATTCTTCTAAACACCGAATGGTTGACAATACATATAAGGTCACGATATCATTCCAATAATTCATAGAGAAAATGGAGATGCACTGCTGCTTGTGCTGAGAGATGACGTGTAAATAATCTAATTAGAATAAATTAAGCAATTCATTAAAACAGAATATGTATATTAAAGAACTTGAACTATTTTTACAAATATTTATATATTAATTATTTTTTATGTTAATAATTACAAATAATTTGAAGTTATGAAAGAGAAAAGACTCAAACTCAAAAGTAGGGATGGGCACTCAAACTGCCAAACCGATTAACCCGACAAAACCAAATCATTTTAAACTAGGTTGGTTTGGTTTTTTTAGCAACCCAATTGGTTTGGATTGGTTTGTGAGTTATATTTTATCAAACTGCATAACTCAACCCAAACCATTTCATACTTAATAATATATATATATATATATATATATATATTATTACTTAAATTATCGGATAAAAAAAATAAAAAATAATTAAATTAACCTAATTTTATATTATATTATTTTTAACTATAATCGACATCAATACAACAAGAAGTACTGAACTTCAAAACTTTTAAAAATGATCCTTGGTTGGTGGTGGATATTATTAATTTGGAAATTTTAACGATTTAGTTTTATTTTATAAGTTTTAGGCATTTTTTACACTTGAGATTTTTTTTTTAACGATTATTGTTCTACTCTTAAATTTAGTATTATTGTGTGTAACTACTAATATTGATAATTTGATATTATCATATTTGTTCAAATAAAAAATAATGTAATTATTTTCTATAATTTGATTTTATATATATATATATAATATAAGTATTCTTTTTATTTTTATAAATAATTCTTCTAAACATCGAACGGTCGGCAATACATTTGAGGTCCGGATATCATTCCGATAATACATAGAGACAATGAAGATGCACTACCACTTGTGTTAAAGAGATGATGTGTAAATAATTTGATTTGTTATAGAATAAATTAAGTAATTCATTCAAACGGAATACATATATTTAAAGAATTTGAACTATTTTTACAAATATTTCTACATTAGGTTTTTTTTTAACAATTACAAATAATTCGGAGTTGTAAAGGAGAAAAGACACAAACTCAGAAGTAGGGATGGACACCCAAACCGTCAAACCGATCAACCCGCTCAAATCAAATCATTTTAAATGGGATGGTTTGGTTTAAATAAAAAAAATGATTGGGTTGTTTTTTAACAATTGGTTTGAGTTGGTTTGTGGGTTATGTTTTATCAAACAATATAATCCAACTCATACAATTACATACTTAATATATATATATATATATATATATATATATAATATTAATTAAATTATCGGATAAAAAAACTAATTAAGTTAACCTAATTTTATATTAGGGAGAATTTCACATAAGTCCTACATTTTTGGTGATTTGTCAGCTTTATAAATCTCTTTCCAAATTCATTACTTTAGTCCTTATTTTTTTCAAAACCCATCACTTTAGTCCATTTGACCGAATATATGAAAGTCAACTATTTTAAAACCTGTGAAAATACATTTTTGTCCTTATTACTATTTAATTTAGCTAAAATGATTATCTTAACTTTAAATTAAAAAGAAAAACAATAAAATTCTCAATAATAAAATCTTAAATAATATACTACAAAAAAAGTTTAAATAAATAATTAAAAAATCCATTAATTTTTTCTTATTTTGTATTTTTTTCATAATGGATTTTTATTTAGCTAAGATGATTATCTTAGCTTTAAATTAAAATGAAAAACAATAAATTCTCAATAATAAAATCTTAAATAAATAGATTAAAAAACAATTATGAAAAAAAAAATCATTTAAAACTAAGATAATTATTTTTAGCTAAATTAAATAGTAATAAGGGTAAAAAAAATGTACTTTCACAAGTTTTAAAATAGTTGACTTTCACATATTTGGTCAAATAGACTAAAGTGATGAGTTTTGAAAAAAGTTAGGACTAAAGTGATGAATTTGAAAAGACATTTATAAAGGTGACAAATCACCAAAAAAATAAGACTTATGTGAAATTATGTCTTTATATTATATTATTTTTAACTAGGATCGATATCGATGCAACAAGAAGTACTAAACTTTAAAACTTTAAAGAAGTTGCTTAGATGGTGGTGGATATTAATATATTATTAAGACTTAATGGTACGGATGCCCCCTAATTCTTCGCGAATTGCTAATATGCCCCATGAATTCTTAAAATGGTCACTAAACCCCATGAACTCTCATTTTCTTTGCAGTAGAGGCTCAAAGCCTGACGCCATCCATTTTTCTGTCATGAAAAATTGCAATAAGTTCCCCTGATTATATAGATAATTGCATAAAACCAGAAACAACATAAAAAAGACCCCTTTGACCAAATTTTAAAAATCAAATTTAAAATTTTATAATTGAAATAATGGTTAAATAATAATAAATTTCTGAAATTAATTTTCTGAATAATTAAATTATCCTTTTTATTTAAATATCCCTAAATATTTATTAATAATAGTAAATAATAATAATAATAAATAAATAAATAAAATAATAGTAATAAAAATACTAATAATAATAATAATAATAATAATGATGATGATGATGATGATGATGATGATGATGATGATGATGATGATGATAATAATAATAATAATAATAATAAATATTTGAAAGTCATGGTTATTAAGTCATAATTATTCCAGAAAACTATTTCTTTTGTATTGATTAGTTGTCTAGGTCGTGGTGATTCAAGATTCAAGAAAGAATAACAACTTGTTAAGCAACGAGAAGCCTTCAAATGGGATCTTATTAAGACTTAATAACACGCATTGCATCAATATGTGTCCATGTATCGTTTTGCTCAATTTGTATAACATATTCACATATATTATAATATTTTCTAGAATAATTATGACTTAATAACCATGACTTTCAAATAATAATAATAATATATTATTATTATTACTATTATTTTTATTTTATTTTATTTATTATTATTATTATTTTATTTATTATTTACTATTATTAATAAATATGTAGGTATATTCATATAAAAAAGATAATTTAATTATTCAGAAAATTAAATTCAAAATTTTATTATTATTTAACCATTATTTCAATTTAAAATTTTTAAATTTGATTTTTAAAATTTGGTCAGAGGGATATTTAGGTCATATTATTATATTGTTTATGGTTTTATGCAATTATCTAAATAATTAAGAAAACTTATTGCAATTTGCCATGACAGAAAAATGGACGGCATTAGGCTTTGGGATTCTGCTTCAAAGAAAATGAGAGTTCAGGGGGTTTAGTGACCATTTTAAGAATTCATGGGACATATCAGCAATTCGCTAAAAATTCAGGGGGTATCCATACCATTAAGTCTATTATTAATTTGGAAGTTCGAACCATTTGTTTTTATTTTATAAGTTTTAAGCGTTCTACACTTGAGTTTCTTTTTTTTAACAATTATTGTTCTATACTTGAGTTAAATTTAGTATTATTTGTCATCTTATTGATAATGGGTGTAACTATTTATATTGATAATTTGATATTATTATATTTGTTCAAATAAAAAAATAATGTAATTATTTTCTTAAACCGTTAAACCAAACCGATTTTTATCGGTTTTGTTTGGTTTTGTTTTACCTTATAAATGGTTTGGTTTGGACCGTAAAAAATTAAACCAATCAAATAATTGTTTGGTTTTGGTATAGTCAAACCCAACTCAAACTAACTCATGTCCACCATTAATGAAATGTTACATAAAGAAATATAATATTCAACTTTATAAAATTAACATACAACTTTTTTTTTTTGAAATATTACATAGGTGCAGATATTGCCACTCATAAACATGATAAGTAAACTCATGTCTAAAATTTAAAATTAAATCAGTATTATAAACACTCATCTTAATGTCATTAGTATCCTTATTTAAATGAATGTATTCTTTATTTTAAAACATTTTATTTATAAACCCTTTTAAGTTATTAACACTCTCAATTTCACAAATCATAAATTCTTAAGTTCTCCGAGCTCGAAAGCACAAATAAAAACAAAATTAATCTTTTGATATAATGCAAGGTTTGATGCATGAAAACTCCGTAATTAAACAGAAGAAAAAAAACAAGCAACTAATAAACGAAGTTCTCTTAAAAAAAATAGAGTTCTTTTAAGTTTTAGACAAAAAATAAATAAAATTAAAAAGTTCACATCAATTTTAAACAAAAAAAAATACATTAATGCATTGTATGTGGGTTATAGATTATAGATAAACACTGAACAAATACATACAGATTGAGTCAAAGCAATTGAATCTAATAGTCCATCTGCAAGGCACACTAAGGAGAAAAATTCCACATATATATATATATATATATATATATATATATAGTAGATCATCAATTGGGTATTATGCTAATTAAAAAAGAAAAGCTCAGGATATGACATAGTGTTAATTATTTCTAAATTAGGATTTATCATAAGTTATATATATATATAGAGAGAGAGAGATAGTCTAAAATATTAGTTTAATTAATAGGTGTATATAATATTTGGTTTATTTTTAATTAAACGAATTTGTCATTATTGGTACATTTCTGTTGGGATATTTTTGTAATTAATTTTTTTATAAGGGAGAGTTTATTTTTCCAATCCAATTTTTTTTTTACGCCTCTTTTCTAAAGACGCTTCATTATAAAAAATTTAATTAAAAAAATTTCTAAAGAGACTTCATTTTATTCCAAAATCATATTTTATATCTTTTAACACTCCTATTCTAAAGACACTTTATTTTAAAAATAAATAAATTTCTAAAGACACTCTATTTATCCATTATTATTTTTGAATTTTAATTTTAATATTAACATATAAAAAAACAAAGTAATTTGAATTTGATTTCTTTAGTCTAAAAGACAATACTGGCACAACTCATACAATGGGTAAAATTAAATGTGTTTGTAGTAATGCTGAAATTATTGGGTCGAGTAAATAAATTACAAAAAACCTGATTCTAATTACAGTTGATCTCTAGCTGGTTTCTTACTGAAAATTTGTTGGAATTTTGTGAAATAAAATATTAAAATGGAAAAAGAAATTAATGAAAATTAGTCTAATTCAATTAGAGGATATACAGAAATAAAGTTGTAGCATATTTCGGGAAGACAACCACCTTTTAGAGACCTGGCAATCAAAGGTTGCATTCCAATCAACTGTCATGACGTCGATTCCGGTTCGGTCCAGTTCCCGGTTTGAAACTGGCGGTTTCAGTTCTGAGGGCACCAAAACTGAAAATAGAACAGGAACCTGCCGGTTTCGGTTTCGGTCCGGTTTGGTTCATTTTTTTTCCATATATTTATTATTATTTAAGAAAATATTTAGACATGTAAAATTGTAAATGCATTTTATTGGCTCACCCGAAATTAAAATAAGCTAAATATATGACAAATAAAAAAAAGAAATTAAAATAAAACTAAAAAATGTAAAATTGGTCTTACACTTAATTTTTACCATAATTAAATTGCATATGTATCATCTTGGGGTTTAAAGGAATTAAATGCCACATAGATCTCTTACTTTTTATTGTAGTTTGGTGATGACGTGGTGTGAGGTGGCACCGTAACTAATCGTTGACATGGTCATCCGTTTCAGCTTAGTCATCATTGAAGAAATCGTAAGGTGTTTCTTGATTGATTTCTTGTTGTCAGTTTTGCGGATTGGTCCAATCATCAACACAAACTTATATCTGAATTGATTTTGGGCTTAAAAGCGAACATCTTGCGACCAGAATATTTCCACCGGCAATAAATTCTTGTTCCACAGCTACCGTAGAAACCGTTGTTGAAAACATTTGTTTAGCTATAGTAGCCAAGATTGGAAAGTACCTTTCATGTTCATTCCACAAGTGTAGTATACCAAAATTTTTAATATCACTGTCTTCCATAAACTCAAAAGGGGCACCTAGATAAGATTCAAGCTCGAAATACGAGGTCGAGCTTGATGAAGAAAAAGCTTGTAATGTTTTGGTTTTTTTAGATAACATGTTATACCATAAACTTATAAATCCAGAGGATGATGGGGAATGTGATACATTTTGAGTTTGTTGAACATCCATGTTCATTGATGGACCATAAACTCTAAATAATCATCATATAACTCATACAATAATGTCTTAATTCTAGAAGAAGACATATCAACATCATAATCTATTTGTAAACATTGATGATAAACAGATAGATATTCAGACAAATTTTCTAATATACAACGTGGATCAAAACACATTGCAATCAAATAAATATTTGGAAACTGATAACATCGTAAAATACATCTTTTGAGGTCCCAATTTCCTATCGTTTGCTTTCGTTTTCAAGTATATTTTGGTATATAATATGTTTTGTGAGTATTATGTAGGTTATATCCCTTAAAATAAGGTGTTGAGCTAAATTGAAGAGTTTTGGAGTTAGAAGGGCTGAAATTGGAATTGCTTGTGCAGTACACTCAACTTTGGAGGGCCATATCTCCCTCCTCCGATTGAACTACACTTCCCATTACCTATTTTCAGAAAGTCCCAGATGTCTACTTTCCAATGGTTTTCACAGATCGCGATTCCGGGGTTTCTGAAGGAAGTTATGGCCGTTTTCGTAACGGTGCGCGAAGTTAGAGCTGCACTCCCCGGGATGAACCCGTGGAAATTTTAGACAGAATATCCAGCGGAGTTTTGGGCAGCCTTTTTCGCAGGAAAAGCCTCCACGGGATGACCAAACGGACCATCCCGCGGAAAGGCCTATTTTCAGCCATTTTTTAGGGGCATTCTTATCTTTTCACACCCCATTTCATACCCTAACTTCCAAACACTATATATACCCCCATTTTCTCTCATTCTACAGACTTCTTCTCTCTCTCTTTCACACCCCGTCTTACCTTTCTCTTCATCTTCTTCACAAAAATAAGAGAGAGATTAGCTCCCATGGAAGATTTTCCTCCATAGGAGCTCACCATACACCTCCACCACCTCATTCTAGACATCTTCCACTATCTTAGAGTAGTTTACAAGAAGAAAGGAGTGGTCTTAGGACCAAAAACGAGCTAGGAATTCAAGGAGGGCTTGGAGGAGTTTTTTTTCAAGGGTTATCTCCTTTAAACCCATTTCTTTTTGTATAACTTGTTTTCTTTGATGTAATCACCAATTTGGGAATATTGTAAACCTACACTTATTATAATATATGTATGAGTGTTCTTAAATTTGTTTGGGTTTTGTTCTACTCTTTGTTTATGCATGAATTAATTCTCTTATTGTGATATTCATATGTGTGGAGAGTCTAAATTGATATGTGTCCATGAATGGGATTATGAGTAGAGTAATTTAATTTAGGAGTAGTGTAATGTAGCTTCCCATGATTGTTGATTGATTAATGGATGACTCAAAACACCATGTTTGAATGATTAGAGAAATTGAGTTTTAGCTCTAAATAGTGGGAGAAGCTTGGTTGATGCATATTCATGCTAAATTAGGCTTGGTTCAATATTCTTATTCTTAATGGGTCTTTTTATTAAGGCACAATTGCTCTCCCATGGCTTGGGTTGGGTATGAATTGATTTTGGAAAAATTCCTAAATCAAGAGAATGAACCCCTAACTTAAATTGAATGGTCTTAATGATATAACAATCACTTTGTTACATGTAGTTGTTGGTAAACGTGTTTTCCATTTTTAGCCATTCTAGGGAGATTGATAAAACCAAATACGTATCTAGAGTAATGACCATCGAATTCCTCTTGCGCTTGTGTAGTAATATGGATATTTAGTGTGCTTAATGCTTTCACTCGGTTAGCCACCTTATGAATGACATTTAAGCTGTGTGTTATATATCGTTTGGTTCACATTAACATGCTCAGTGTGGTATCCTCTACATTTGACTAGAAAGTTGAGAGATCACTATGCTGACGTGTAGAGCTCGTGTGTGTGTGTGTCTCATAGAACTTAATGGATTCATGCATATGTATGGATGCAATCTCTATGCACTCGAGAGAGGGTAGAGATTAATTAAGGGGACACAAGCATATAACATACGTGTTGTATGTGTATCTCGTATTCTTAATGCTTTCACTTGGTTGTCATCCCGTATTCGGTTAGCCAAGTGGATGAATTATTGGCTGTAGTATGGCCCATGCGGTTGCCCATTACATGCCTGACTAAATGTCTTATGTATATGACTAGAAAGTGAGAGTATCAATAGGCTGGCGTATATGGCTCTTTTGTGTGTGCCACAACACTTAAGGAATCCATGCTTCTTGTGGATGTGATCTCTAAGACCTCGAGAGAGATTAGAGATCAATTAAAGGGACACGAGCCTATGATATACTTGCACATTTGAAGGACTAGGTGAGTCTAGTGTTTAATTAAGAGGATTGTCACGGTTGAGTCATTTCCCTAGCGTATCCACATTCCATGCATCTCTCCATTCCATCCTATCCATGTAATATTATTTATGTAATTTATTTAGTTATATTATTATTTACTTTTCCGCACATGCAACACACGAGTTCGTTCTGCGTATTGTATAACTAGAACTAGAGACGGTCAATGAATCCCACCTCCATGTGGAACGATACCCTCGCTTGCCACTTTGCTAGTTTTCATAACTATAGAGCACATTGCGTAAGACTTTTTATAAATATCTTTTTTGGGATCCGTAATTCTCTAACGACAGAATAGCGGGTATCATAAACTCCTTATAATTAGAGATGCACATTTGGGGAATGAGAATGGATATAGGTCCCCCTATCCCCATCCCCACTTCCCAGACCCTTCCCCCATCCCTCCCCATTTCCCCATTTGGGGAAAATGGGGATGAGGAATTTTGGGGGGAGGTATATCCATCCCAACCCCAGTTCCCCGTTTTCCCCGTTTCTCTCCATTTTTCCCCGTTTCCCTGTTTCCCCATTTCCCCATTCTCTCGTTTGATTAAAAATTAAAAATTAAAAAAAATATATTCCATTACAAATACAAACTAAAATCCATGAGTGCATTACAAATATATAATAAAATCATAAAGTGTGCATTACAAATACATAATAAAATCATAAAATCTTACATAATATATATATATATATTTATATGTTTTGGGGGAAATGGGGAAATAGGAATGGGGGGAGGTCACCCCATCCCCATCCCCATCCCCATTTCAATATATTTATGGGGGAAATGGGGGAATGGGGAAATGGGGAAATGGGGATGAGGGGACCTCTTCCCATCCCTATCCCCACCTCATTCCCCATTTTCCCCAAAAACAAATTCCCCAAATGGGGATGGGGAAGTGGGGATTTGGGGGGTCTAGGGGAAAATGTGCATCGCTGCTTATAATGGTCTAACCATTTTGATTTCATAGCAGTAATGGACTCCAGTAATTCTATGTCGGATGCATAATGAGAAAATGCACCGGCAATATAAAGACTCTCAATAATAAGTAAATTAGTTGTAGGATAATAAACACATATAAATTGTTAATAGCATTATCAAAGACTTTTAACAAACCATAAACTTTTGTATAAACATCCTAATGGTTTGAATATATATTAATGCGACTAACATTATACTAAATAAAAGTAACTAATAAATCCCTATAATCATAACTTTGAGCAAGCAATTTATAGATAAAATTCTATCGTGTTGGAACATTACGGGGAAATCTAATGGCAAGCCTACCAATTTGTTTACAAAATTTTGCACATGCTTTTATTGTAGAAGGAGGTTTCCATAAATGATAGAGGGTATCTTTAATAGATTTAATAAAATCTTGAAGAGTTTCAATCCCTTTTGAACACATAAATTTAAAACATGACATGGACATCTTTGATGTAAAAATTTACCACTAAAGATAAGGTTTGTATAAATTAATTAGAGCAGGAATAGCTGCGGCATTGCTAGAATTATTATCAAAACCAATTACAAAAATTTTGTTTGCAATTTTAAACTTTTCAAAAATAATTCTAAGTAGTCTAAAATGTAGGGAAAAATACGAAAACGCAGCGGAAGCGTGACTAAAAACGAATTTAGTATAGTTTAAAAATTTTCCAATATTTGAACATTAATCCTTTAATTAATTAAACATACATATATTCAAAAGATATCATACCTCTTGTCGTGTGATCCGATTGACTTAGTGTCGTTGGTAATCCGCAAGATCTTCCAATCCGATCACGAACGTGAATCACCTAGGAGCGTGGTCTCCCTATTCTTTGAATTGCGTACCTGAGAATGGAAAAATGAAATCTTCTTTTCTGATCGTTAATCACAAAAACTCCAAGAGCCTAGAAAGATCGTTCCGGTAACTTTTGAATTCACAATCGTTATGATTCAAACTCGCATGAACCTAAATCGAAAGTGTGCACAAAACCTTTTTATGTAAAGGCTTGCAAATGCACTATCGAATTTATAACTATCTTTCTCTCTTCCTTTTGGCCGAATTTTCACTATGTTCTAGAGTAGTTTTTTTTTTTAAAAAACAAGAGAATAAAAAATTCTTTCTCTAAAAAAAACTTTTTTTTATATCACTATTAATTCTGAAATTAATAATATATATAGGTATACAAATCCTTTCCTAAAGAGGATTTACTTGGTGGGCAAGAATTCTATCTCTAGATGGATTTACTTGGTGACAAAGAATCATTTTTCAAAAAAAAAAGATTTCTTTTCCACACCAAGACTCCTAATCCAACTCAAATGGTGTATTTGTGATTATATTAAAAACTTCCTTATTTGATTAGATCTTTATTTATTTACTTACCAAATTAAGTCTTTTATATTTATTATACTACTATAATAATATCTACTAGGAAACATAATTCCTAGTCATAAAAAGATTTTGATTTTTAATTAAATAATTAATTAATCAATTAATTAATTTCCATTTAATCAAACAATAAAATAAAATAATATTTTAGGCTATTATTATAGCCTTGCCGCCCACACAAAAAATATGGGCAAAATATTATTTTCTTATTTTATTTAATCCATTCAGGCTTTAAATAAAAGCCCACATGTGAACCAGACTCATTCTTACTAAAAAAAACAAGCCCACATGCCTCTCATTAATATATTAATATAATTTGAGCAACTCATTAAATAAATAATGTGCAAATTATATTTTTAATATATTAAATACAATTCTAGATGGACCCATAAATTAGTCCGGTAAGATATATCAAGTGATCCATGCAAGTCCGTGTGGATTGGGGATCTTGGCGGGCTATCTAAATTTAAGCTTCAATAGACATAACCTAATCATAATCAACAAATGATTCACTTAGGTCCGATCTATTAATTTTAGCTCATTCTACTAAAGAGCTAAAATTGAACTCTTAAATAAAGATAGAATAAGAAGATGTTTCTCATTCATACCCTAGACCCGCCTATAGCTCTCCTAGTTACCATATTTACTCATATGACCACGTTTTGAACTTGGATATTTTGACTTGTCCATAAGCCATGTTTTCAATAGACATTATAAAAACTCAACGTTGAGATTTAATATCTAATACCTCAAAATATCCATATGATAATATTATACTCTCATTCAATAAATTGAGCCACGATGTCCATATCTATAAATGAAGTCATCTATCGATTAACAAATGAATACCACCAAACTATCGAGGATAGACTATACTATATAATCGTACTCATTGATAGCTCAAATGATAACACTTTCAATTATAAGTCTATCATTTATCTCATGATTAAGATAGACTCTCCGATTGTCCTCATAATGAAAAGACTTGTATCTACTGACGGTTCTAGATAAAATATTTCATTGTGATCTTATTCAATGCACCCAGTGCATTAGATTCTTTTACTCGAAGACCATTTCGATAATTTTAGACTCATCATAACTCATTTGATCGCACTCAAATGCCAGCAAAAGAATTCTACAACTTTATCAAGATAAATGTGCCCAACCTTTAATTTAAGTTGTGAACGTTTATTCAAGACTAACTAAAGAATTGTGTCTACCTCATACATATCTAGATGTACGAACAATTCTTCATTTCTCATAGTCTTTTGACCTTATGATTATTTACTTTGACAATTATTATTATAAATGCTATAAGATTTTGTAAAACCAGAAATCACTTTATTAATATGAAAAGATTGTCAATTACAATATTACACTCTTGCTATTGAGCATAATCCTAACATAAAAATATTAGCGGCAGTATGTGCATCATCAAAACGTCTAAATGCAAGAATTCTATTTTAGATAGTACATGCGTTATCCATATAATGGCTAGTGACACACAAGTATGAATGCATTCGCCAATGGTCAGTCCATATATTGGCACATACGGAAACACGACCATTATATTTTTCAAAATATTTTTCCAACTTCCTTTTTTCTCTGTCATAAATGTTAGAAAGCTCTTGTGTGAGAATGGTTCTAAGAACATGACATGCAGCATGATTTAATGCTCTTTGATAATAATTAATAAAACCAACATTTTCACCAAAACTAAATAGTAAGTGTTCTACTATAACCATTCTAGCTAATTCTTCTCTATTTTTTTTATCAGTTTATTTAAATAATTGTTGGTTAGGAGTAGCGAACCTTGAAATTTGGGCTTGTGAACTCTATCTGGCCTGTGTGTCTGGATGATTGTTCGTTATATGCTTCCA
This sequence comes from Dipteronia sinensis, assembly GCA_033220585.1. NCBI lineage: Eukaryota > Viridiplantae > Streptophyta > Magnoliopsida > Sapindales > Sapindaceae > Dipteronia > Dipteronia sinensis. The sequence continues at coordinate 6,692,289 of CM065642.1, forward strand.
ATATGAATCATATCATCCAGATTTGCTCCATGTAAATGCTTTTTTTACGGTAATTGCAAACCGCTACAGTGCTTCTGCTTGCATTACTTTCCTCATATAAAGTACGAAAAGATCATATTTAAGATGCTTCTGTAACTTCTCTTTCATAGGTGGTTCAAACTAAAAATCAGAAGGGGGATTATACATATTTTCTGATTGGCTTGTCAAATGGGGGGTGGCATCAGGATCAGGTTCACGTTTGACTAGGATGAGGAGAGTTTAAGGATTCAGCATATGCTTGGGCTTGTGGGAACTCATGATAGGCGGTGTCGTTATAATCGATATTGTCCGGTATACGACCCTTACCTTTCACCGAAATAGAACTCCTTGGACTGTCTCCACTTCCACTTGCAATTTAAAATTTTGAATTGTAAAAATCCTTGAAGAAAAAATGTGAAAAAAATTGATGGGATTAGAACCTGCGGTTCCGGTCCGGTTCTTCATTTTTTGGAACCGAGTATTTATAGAAAAGAAAAAAAAAAGTGAACCGTTGGGCCCAACGGTCACAATATTTATATTTATATATATATCAGGGATTAGAACAGCGGTTCCGGCCCGGTTCTTCATTTTGTGGAACCGGAACCGGAACCTCCCTAGTTCCTATTCACGGTCCGATTCCGATTCCGATTCCGAAACCAGAAAATGGGTTCCGAAACCCACGGTTTCGGTTCAGTTCCACGGTTGGAACCGAACCGGCGTCATGTCTAAATCAACAAGTCCAGTGATGGCAGAAAAGGCAAAATGTGACGGTATCAGATGCAATAATACTACCCTTCACTAGCAATTTGAAACCAAATACAACACATTGAAAATTTAAGTTGAAAATGAAAACAAGGACAGTAAAATACTTTTTTTTTCTTTCATTTTTTTCATCCTTTTTTCACTTTTGCACTTGTATAGGACTTTTCATTCTTTTGTAAAACAATTATAAGGAAAAAAAAACTCAAAAGAGGAAAGAAAAAATTGTTTTCTAAAAAATATTAGACGAGAGTGTCTTTAGAATTTTTGTGTACTAATTAGTAATTTTAATTTAGGTTACAATTGTCATTAATAAAAAAATTAAAATCGACCGTAAACAGATGATTTATGAATTGTAAGTAGAAGTTCTCTTTATTAAAATATGAGTGTGCTTAACTGTGTATTATATTTATGGATGGCAATATCGGCACCCTATTACAATAATTTAGGGTTTATGGGTTAATGGAAGACTTAAACCCACAACCTCTTGTTGTAGATGGCAAATCAGTGGACCAATCTCATCTTGTCTAATTAACATATAACTTCATATACGCATCAGAATTATATAGACTTTACTACTATTGGTATTTATAATGTTCAAGGTTACTAAATTTAACACAAACACCAATATTAACCTTAGATTATGATTTATGAAGTAGAAACTCTAAATTCATCCACCAAAAATAAAAGGGTTGAAATGTCAATTTCATTTCCTTTTTTTTTTTTGCTCAGATGTTGATGGACGGTCACGATCTAGTGATGCCGCGTGAGTAAACATGAAATCGCGGGCTGCGGGTCCATATGTTCCATTTTTTTGTGTCCAAGTGGACCACCCGGCCCGGATTTAATAAGAACACCATTCAATTTTATTTTATATATTTCTCATTTAAAATGTACTTTAATAATTTCAGGATATTGTTTTTAAAAATATATTATAAAATCCATAAAACTAAGATTAAAATTCTCCCTTTTTGTATATGTAATGACAACTAAAATAAATTAAGAAATTGAACCATCAAGATTCTTTATATAGTATATAAAGTTATATTATAAATAGATCAAGGTAAATATATAGTTGGAGTGTTGGATATCAAATTTAAAAACATGAAATATTTACAAGCATGTTTCCTTGATGTTGTAAGAATAGATATCTAAATTTCTCATTTGTATTATGATAGAGAATAGATATCTTTTATGAGTTTGATTTCGATAGATCTTGATTATTCCATGATCTAATTGATGTCAAATGAATAATATTAAATTTGCAACTCTGTTTAACACTAAAACCATTACAAACTTTGTTTTGTGAGTAGGATTCAATATCAAAACCTATTATATAGCTAAAAGAGATCTCGCTAATTAAGCTATGCATGAATAATACATAATCTTCAAAGTGCCATATCATATTATTAATTGCTTCAAAATTATAATGAAATTAACTTTAATTAATGTTACATTATTAAATAAAGGGGAATGTCTTTGTGCTAGTATGGAATATGATTGTGGGATTCAGTTTGGACCCATATATAATAAGAGATAAGGAAGACACATGTTGCTTGTAATTGTTCTATTAGGTACACTACACCTAGGAGTCTAGCTAGCTAGTTTGATTTGATTTGATATAATATGGTAAGACTTTTTGAACTAAAGTGTCCAAAATATTGTCAAAATTTTGCCCTACTTCTACTCCAGTACTCCCACAATTATACATGAATTATTAACATTGGTTGTTAATTTTGTCCTATAGTCAACAAAAGGATGCCTTTTGAAACTTGTAGAATAAGATTTTTCTTGTAAATAGAGATTCTTTTATATCTTTATACCCCAACTTAACATTGAGCATTGTAATATTATTGCGTTTGAAAAGTGCTTTGTTTCTTTTTTATTCAACTTTTTGTAAAAAGACTTGGTAACACTTTTCATAAAAGATTTTATAAATACACAAGTACTTGAGAGGATTTTCTGGGATTCAAAGTGAAAATATCCTTGACAGTATCCAAAAACATAACCCACACAACCCTTACTTTTTTGACATCTTCACATATATATGTTGTTTATACTTCTTATTAACCCAATTAGCTATTAATAACATTTTTAACACTAGCCCGGTGGAAGGCAATGTCTTGGTGGTAACTGTGTTTATCAACGAAGTTGTAGTCCCAAATTCAAATCCCTTTTCGAGTAAAAAAAATAACAATAACATTTATAAAACGAGAGTTTATATGTTAAAGATATATCCGAAGAGATAGATGACAAATATGCATATTAAACTTAAAAGTTGCAATACATAAAAGAATTGATGTTCATAATTTTCATTGTTGAAGTGTTCACTGCAGACAGGATATATATATGAGTGGACTGAACTCAGCATCAAAAGAAAAAAGAGAATAGGACAAATTAAGATTATTATAAACCAGAAATAAGCAACCAAAACACAAAAATTTAGTGAATAATGATGGACAGTCACAGTATACAAAGATATATAACTCACATATAAACCAAGATTCACTTCTTTGAATTCTTGATACTAAGAAAGGAAAAAGAAAAAGAAAAAAAAAAAGCTCTTCTAAGATTTGGTGCTTTTCCTTCTCATATTTATATGTAGAAATTAACTATGAGTTCTATTCAAACAATTAATTTATATAAATATATACATTTAATTAATTAACACTTTGAAAGATTTGACTGAGACTGAGTGATCATCATTATCAACTCTAGCTAGCTAGCAATCTTGAAGACAGACAGGATGGTGATCACCTACCTCATTATTTGTTGTGTAATGGGTCAGGACAAGAAGGTACTTCTCTATTGATGTTGCCAACAAAACCTTTATCATTATCATCATCATCACCACCTGAATTTGAACTAGTAGTACTATTTAAAGTTGAAGTTTCTTTCCAAATCTGATGATGATGATGAGCTGGCTTCTTTACTTGCTCCACCATTTCTTTCAGATGATATCTAGCTCCCGACACAGCCCCATGAATGCTTAAGATAATCACTAGAAGAAGGCACAGAACTTGATTATTCTTTGATATCCTAGACATGAATGTATATGTGTGTGTGAGTATTTGAGAGATAGAGAGAGATAGAGAGAGAGCTTGGAAAATACTTGTGAGAGAGTTGGTGAATTTAAAGAGACAGGAAAAATATTCAAATGGGGGTTTGAGTGTGAAGGTGGAGATGTTTTTTGGTCAAATATTTCCCTAACATATGTAGACCATGAGTTGTGAGAACTAGATATGAAATAGAATGTGATCTTTTTCAAGGGTATTTTAATTAACCTGGAAAGTTGGATATTGTCGGACTGAATAAGCGTCATTTACCATCAATCCATATAAACAGTGGTGTTTTTCATGGGTATTTATTTTTTTATATACCACATGTGATGGCGGCAACTCGAACCTAGGACATTGTCCCTACTGAATATGCTCTTATCACCAAACCATACTACGGGGATATTAATTTTTAAATGGTATTTTAAATGTTTCAAAACAGTTGTGCAACTAATATATATTATTATATTATTAATCAACTTCACAATTACATAGATTATTGTTATTAATTTATTATTAGAATAATACAAAAACAAAAACCATACCAAACCCAACTGAAGTAAAAAAAAGACCTCAAATTCAGGAACTCTCATTTGACCAGTTGTTGGTTTTTTTTTCTCCCATTTTCCTAGTCTACAAAAATGCTCTAATGTCCATGCTAATACAGTTTTCTAGGACTTACTAGTACTCACTTTTTCCATTTCTTTAAGCTTATTTGATTTGTTATTTGTGTTAGTGTTACGCAAACTATGGTCTTTGCCTTTTGATCCAAGAAACTACACGATTTGGTAATTAAAAAAGGTTTCTTTAATTAGAGTTTTATTTTGTTTTGTTGGGTCTAGGTTTCAAGTAATTATATATTCTACTTTGGTTTTTGCTTCTTCTTCGGGACTAGGTTATGGCAGCTGTATATATCTCATTCATATATATATATATATATATATATATATATATATGGACATGCGTGTGTGTACATATTTGTGTTTATGGTTGAAGAAAATGGTCAATTAAAGGTGTAAGATGATATATATTAGTGTTGGAATTCATCTTACACCTTTAATTGACCATTTTCTTCGATCATAAACACAAATACGGCATACGTGTTCAAATATATATATATATATATATATATTGATTCATACCTCATAATAATATTATTAGTTTACATACAAGAAGGTTTTATAAATGATGAAATTCCTCAAACCCTTGTTTTTTTTTTATCTCCAAGAAATTAACTTTCGATGAAGTAAACTTATTGTTTATTAATTGTAAAAGAGACAGAAAGAGTACAATGAAAGAGCTATCTAAAGGGCAAGAGAAAATTAAATAATAAAATGAAAATACGAAGCATTTAGTAAAAGGTTATTCCGAATATCTTAAGGTGGCGTGTTTATTTTTTTCAATACATTAATAAACAACTTTATGTAAATTAAGAGAATAAATATAGAGTCAGACTAGAACAATTTAAAATTATGTTTTAAAAGTTTGACTTCAACATCTCAATTCTCAACCATCCATGTGCTTTCATGTGCTGTTTTTCAAAAATAAAAATGAAAATGAAAATATTGTTTTTGGTTTCAATTTCAGAATCCAAAAACGCATCTGGCAGCATATATTGAAAATTGTATTCTAAAAATGAAAATGTAAAAAACGCAATTAGGTAAACCGAGATATATCAAAAATTATAATTTTCCTAATGAGTTGAAAATATTTTGAATAAAATAAAATAAAAAATTAATATATAACATAAAAACAATTAAAAAGCTTTAAAAGCTTTTCAAATCTGGAAAAATTCTCAGATTTGAAGAGATGTGGGAATTTTTAACAACCCAGAAATTCTTTTCCAGCTGATTTTTGCTTTTTTCTTGAGAAAGTTTGTTGAAAATTTCTTCTCTTTCTAAGATTCTTGTTCTTGTTTTAGGTTCCTGATTTTGCATACTCTCCAAATCCTCACAGTGAGTAGAGAATCTGATTCAAAGTTGGATTATTTGATCTTTGTTTGTTGTGTGAATTTGTTTAATGTTGAATTGATTTGATTATTAAACAAACAGATAAGAATAATTCAGAACCAGAAAGGAAGCCAAAATCGATTATTCCTGCAAGGAGAGAAACTCCAACTAAACCTCCCCAATCAGCAGCTCCACATGTTCCTCAAAGTGTACAGGTACTATAAAAGCACCAAATTAGAATGCCTTCAATTCTCTTGTTTGGTTGCTGAGAAACTAGAATGAAGCTAAATGACAAAACCAATTCAAATAGTTGAATTTAGCTTTAGGTAGGTTTGAATTGATGAGCTTAAAAAGAGTCTTTTAAATGCATCCATGATATATATATATATATATATATATATATATATGTACATACACTAAGAATGAAAAGAAGAAGAAGAAAAAGAGAGACGCAGAGGAAGAAGAAGAACAGTGATTGAGAGTCTCGAAGAAGAAGACAAAAAGAAAAAGAAAAATAGTTTTTTATTTAAAATGAAAAACATCTAAAACTTATTTTTCAGAATTTTCTCCTCTGACACTGGTTTTGTTTTCTATTTTGTTTTTATTTTTAAAAACAAAATAAAAACAGATTAAAAAGCGTATTCGAAATTGTTTTCGAAAAATAAAAACAAAAACACCCCTAAAAAATTATATTATTTTTTAAGAAACATTTTCCATAAATCATTAATTACATTGTAAGAGTGGTATCCAGATTAGTGGCACTTGAATCTTGATAATGCAAAATTATTGGTGATTGACTGTATGTTACTGCAGTCCAGAAATTAATGGATCATCATCTTAGGATCAAAACTCAAAAAGTCAGCTTCTCTTGGTTTGTGTTTGTACATATCGTTAAAACAAATATTATTTTAATTAACTGAAAAGATTAGTGAGCAAAATATAAGTCGGAAGTCTTGAAGAATACAGTGAGTGAAATGAGTAGCTCACTGTTCTTTTACATTTAAAAATTAGAGATATATAATGAAGTCAAAAGAATTATTATATTATGGATTCGTTTAGAAACCTCCTTCCCTGGCTACTAACTTTTCAAACTAAAACAGAACCATCAAAACCCTTTGTCTACCGTAAGAGGTTATGAGTTCGAGTCACGTGCTCTCTCAAATTCTGAATTATTGTAATATTTAAAAAAAAACTTCAATTCAAGTTTTTTTTTATTTATTTTAATTATCACAACTCTAACACATCCATTCTCAAATGAAGTTTCAAATCTCATTGTATGTATTTTACAAATATGTATGAGAACCCGATATTATGAGGTAAATATCTTCTGATCGTGGGAGGAGATATATCCTTATTATTGATATAGATATCCAGATTACGTATGTAGTGTTTGTTCTCGTCATGTCCCAAAAGACCCCTGACTGGCTGAGCTCATGTATGAGTGACCTCAAATCTTCCATTCAAGTGCAGTAGCAATTCTTATAAAATGGGTGTCAAATAGGTTTCATTTTGCACCGACACGTTTTAAGCTTTGACTTGTTATCAAGTTGGAAAAAAATAAGCAACATTTTCTCTTCACATTATGAAGTCAAGATTGTGTGATATTTTTAATTGACAAATTACAAGCATGATTATGGGCAAGTCTCAACTATTAATCACATGGTTAGAAATTTAAGAATCCAAAGAGAGAGAGAGAGAGAGATAATAAAGCCCACATAACATGTTTGACTTGGAGGGAGTATCAAACAAACCTACATGTAACACGATTTGTAATGTCCATTAGTAATCATTTTATATGCTCATTTACATGTCCTAATTTAATGAAATGATGTGTGAAGTTGATTTTGGCCTTTTCTCAACAGAAGTTGATCTCACAACATACTTAGTTCCAATGGCATGAAAACCATAATGCATAATTATTCAACTAAAAGCCTAAAACTTACAATCAAATATGTAAGCATGTTAGGTATATAATAACTTTATTGAAACTATCAAACAAGGTTTCAGACTTTCGGATGTTATATTCTTACATAACTCTGAATCGTTACGAATTGACATGATATTTTTTGGAGTGTTTATAGATTCCGTGCAAGAATCCAATGCTTGATAGTTATTGATCATCTAACATCAAATATTAAACATTATTGAAAACAATTCAATCCCGGTAGGCTGGTTAAACGTAAGCATCAATAAAATACAATCTCATCAATTTACAGCCAACTCTTTTTAAGACTTGATTGAGTTGTAAGAGGAAAGAAAAGCTCAAAATTTCTATAGAGAAGAAAGAAAAACATGAATTTATATAGCTACAAATGAAAGAATACATGAGGATTCGTCGTCGTCATCCATGTCTAATGTTTGTTCTAGTTTCTAAGAATATGATAATGGAAACACAAAGGACCGATTTCTTTCAATCTTCTTTGATCTACGATTCGTTCATGTCTCCGTATTGATATAACATTTTAATCTTATACTGTGACAGAAGTGTTCGGGCCTTCACATTTAAAGAATAGTTTATACTGTGACAAAGGTGTTCATGCCTCTATATCAAATGAACAGTTTACTCTTACACTGTGACAGTGAACAAATAGAGCTTTAACACGAAAGACAGTGCCAGCTGTAACACGAAGATCGCAGCGACAATTAAGAACCATCTTTCTCCCGCAGACTTGATGTGAGCTCGGAGATTAATTGCCACAAAGGTAGCTGACATAAACCCAGCAATACCTGTCACTACCCACCTGAAAATCACCAAGGGCACAAGCGAGAGACACTGCAACCACATAAGAATTTATTCTTTAGTACATTGAGCCTGTTTCGAGCATTCATCAACTACATATATGTTAACAGTAAAGTTGCAATTATAATTAGGTACTGCGAGAATCCTAAGTTAATTCGAAACATGAGTAATTCACGACTACATAAAGTTTAACATATACAGAGAAGCACCAACGGACCCACTACTATTGGTCTCGCTTAAGACATCCCCTTTCATGACCAACGTTATCACATTCAGACTATCTATAATCAATATTATATTTTAAAAATAAAAAAATTCAAGGATTCTCAATATTATATGATATCAAATGGCATGGTGTCAAGGAAATTCATCCTGGTCATTCACATCAGACAATTGTTAGATGGGACCCACTAATTGCAGAAGCCAACAAGATAAACTTAAAGATCAATCTCCAGGTATTATAATTAACTGCGTTAGATGGGACCCAATAATGCGTTTTATCTCAAATAGAGTACAATTATACCATGTCATATCACATCTGCTTTCTATTCAATAGAAATGCTCTTGAGAAAACAATTTGGTGAAATTACATTTCATATAAGTCTATGTTTGTATATTGTTGGCCATATAGCTTAACATCCCTTCATCTCGCTTTCAAAAAACAAGAAAGTTTTAATACCTGAACCTCATAGTTTCAAAGTAAAATATGTGTAGCTAAAGTCACGAAAACGATTCAATAAATTATAAGATAAAAGGAATCGTTAAAAATAGCTATTTATGATTCAGAAGATAACATTTGATAACTAAAGAACTCACCAGCGCAGGAATAAAGACGAACAATGAATAGCCATAAAGGCATAACAGCTGAACAAGGCCTGATGGAGCTGAGAAGTATTTGAGGATGACATACAACAAAACAGGAACAATAGTGACATAGCCATAGAACAAGCCAGCAGACCAAGTCACTATTTTTATGTCATATTCCCATTCTTTATGCTGCAGCTTGTGTGCTATGTATGTCACAAAAGTGCCAATAGAAGCTGCTACGAATATAAGGGTAGTGCATATCCAGAATGGTCCATACCTGCAAGAATATAAACTTGAAATTTCAAAACTTGCTACAGAGAGAGAGAGAGAGATGTATGAACGGCCAAATAAACAGACATCAATTAATTAGCAAAGCAATGATGAAAATTAATAAAGTACGGATGATTCTATTTTCCCCTTGTTTATGACCATAGGCACAAGCATCCTTGAGTATAATACTTTGTTCTTCCTTGAGGTTCTTTAGAGGTCGGATGAGATGATATCAAATCTCCATCTCCTAAGTCCTAATGTCTGTAGAAATTTATTTTTCTAACCTTCAATTATGAAATTTATACCTTCTAGACTAGAGACATGCGATTAGAACTATTTTGTAGTATAATTAGCACAAGCAAGATGAATTCAAAGTCTTAGAAGTTCATAGTTATGCTAAGATTTCTGAGAAAACAGGATCCTCATAAATTCAGAAATTTTAGATGGCAACTCATCAAATTGTACCTTGCCTACATTATGAACATATTTGCTTCAATTACTTTCCTGCAGTTCTACACTTCTATGTTAAAACACTATAGAGAGCTTATATCCTCTTCTGGTTTGCCTCCAATTGTTATTGACTCAAAAACATTCAGCTACTCAAATTAGCCAACTACAGTGACAACTAAAACAGTGTTTACTTTACAAAAAGCACAAGCCTGAACGGTCATTGGCATTTCTCATATACAGGGCGGAATAGAGCCAGAGGTGGCCACTGCCCCACCTGAAGTTTTCAAATTTTACAAATTTAACCATGTTAATTTTTATAAAATCCTTAATTTTCAGATATTTATGCTACCCTTATTTTATTTTTAATTTTTCTACTGTTAATTTTTTTGAAGCAATTTTCCAATGTTTTTATAAATTAACTAGACATTTACAGCTGGTTTTTAATGTCTAAAGTCATAATTTTTTGCACTCAAATCACATAAAAAATATATATTTGATTTTGTGCATGGTATTTCTTTCTATGTATATTAAATAAAAATAAAAATCTAATTATAATATATATGTTCTATCTTAATTAATATTATTTTCTCATTCAAATAATTTTGTTATCTCTTCCAATCTTACTTATCTCACTCTAATACCATGTCATATTTATGATATGTTATTTATTTTAAAATAATCAATATGTGTTAATTTATACAATTAAAACATGTCAACCAAACATATATAATTTATATTTAACTATTAACATATTTTACCAAACAAACTCTTATCATTTTTAAAAATTAAACTAGGTTTTGGATGTTATAAAAATACAAGCAGTACAATTTCAATTTTAATTAGTTTAGTTTCTTACTCTTAAACATTATTATTGAATCGTGAATTAAAAGCCATAAGGTTTTTCTATATTATTTTTAGAGTAATTTTTAGACATTTCCACTCTATATCTCAACTTGTATTCCAACTACTAATGTATCAATTGTATCAATTCAATTGATACACATTAACATTCTTTTTTATTAATTTTTTTTCTTTTAACATACCCTCTAAGATACATGTTAATATAACTTATTATTTTATAGCGCCCCCGCTGGGAACAATTTCTGGCTCCATCCCTGCTCATATAGATCTGGTCAAGCATCTAGGAGGATATTATTTTACTCGGATGATCTTGCACAACCATTACAGGTATATGCCAGGAAAAATCTATAAGATAATCGAGATTAAAAGGTTTCCACTACAACGGTGTTTCAATAGTCAATTAATCCATTAAGCAGGAGGACTAACAGGAATACAACTTACAAATCAGGGTTACTCGATGTCTTTTCATTAAAGCTATCTCTGAATGGAATAAGTGAGTCTTTAATCCTGTCTAGAACATCTGAGGTGTCCACGTCAAAGTATTGCTTGTAAGAAGTAATTGAGAATGCCCGAAACCAACCACTGGACTGTGGTTCATCAGAACCAGATGAAGGTTTTGAAAATGTATCTGGATCATTAGAAATTTAGTTATAAAACACAAAATGAAAACAAATGTAATTCATTGCAAGTTTGGTCAAATTCACATTTATAACTAAAACATAGCGTGAAGTGAATGATCAGATGTCTTAACTGTTCCAATCCTTTTATGCAAATTTATTCAATTTTGCTCAAGCGAAAAATAAAGAATATACATCATTCAAGCAAAGACTTAGACATACAAAGTATGAATAAGACCAGCACCATCACTGCGAAGTGTTGCCTCACTAACTATAGGATTTGACGGCTTGTATTTGATCCATTAAGGCAACACTCTCCATATAAGGCCATCTCTACAATTAGGTTGTAGTTGTGAAATTACTATATCACAACTCACACAAATGTTCATTTAAATGAACGATTGAAAGTAATCCTTGCTACTAATTACCAAATTTTTATTTACTTTACTTCCTAGATTCAGTGTCGATCAAAATTACTAAAGTTCCATGAATCTTCTCAAACGTTACTATCAACAAACAAAAGAGGACTTTTTACACATTATAGATAACCATACCACGTAAAGAACATAAGTAATCCCCAATCATATTCAAACAACAGCTAGCTATATCACATTGTTCGAACAAATACACAATTCCATAACATAGCAGAACCACAAATGTCCAATATGCAATTTCAGGGAGCAAATCTGTTAAAACCAATCGTCTCCACACATTTATCATCAATAACTCATATTAGCACAACTTTTAATCATGGAATATTTAAAAAGTTGAATTATATACCATCAACATCTCGAGGAGGACCAGAAGCACTGGAAATCTTTCCCTGCACTCCAGTAGGTGGAAACGTCTGCATATTCGAATCTGCAACCGATAAAAGCCACCAATTCAATTATCACATTACAAGCCAACACATCACATGATAATAATACAAGTCACAAATCTTAACTCTTTAACACGTAAATTTCAATCTCCGCAAATCAATCCAAAACGAAAATTCAAATTAAAAAAAAATCAGTTCACTGGACTCCAAATCTTAAATTTAAATCCTTGACGGACATTTTCTAAGCTGCGAAAAACTGAAAAAGGAAAAAAAAAGAGAGAGAGAATACCGGTGAATTGGACGGCGACATGGCTTGGATCTGGAACCGCCTGCGAAATCAGAGACAAAAAGGAATTGAGATCTGGTTATATATAAATAGAAAAAGAAGATAAAGAAGAGATAATAAGAGAAAGAGAAGAGTAAAGTTACAGGAACAGATCCTTGAAGCTTTTGATTGTCAATGGTTGTGTATTTGCCTCCTCCTGTCATCATCTTCGCTGCTTCTTCTTCTTCTCTGCTTCAATAGATCTCTCTCTCTCTCTCTCTCTCTCTCTCTATTGTCTTCTACACTCCCAGTCAGATCCCGCTAGCGCGTGGTTTTATTTATTTTTTCTGTTTTTTTTTTTAGTTTCTATATGATTTAGATTTAGTATTTGTTTTTTTTTTTACAAAAATACTAATTATATATATATATATATATTTGAATGGATTGTCATCGTCCCACATAACATGAGATGATGTGATTAATGAAAAACAACTTACTACGTCATTTGAGTTGAAATTTATATTAAATTTTTGGATTTTTTAATATCACTTTATTAGTGATATATATATATTGTTTTCTAATGTGTTATTCACGTAAAATATTTTTTATATATAATAATTATTTTGATAAATTAATGTTTTCACAAAGGAATAACAGGAAGAATTCAATTTATATATATATATATATGAAGAATTCAATTAAAGTATTTATAATTTAAGAAAATAGTTTTTTTTTCCTATTAAAACCAAAGATGGAAAACCTATAAGAAAATATAATTACCAAATTATAAAACCAAATATTTTTTATTATACTTACAATTTATAAGCTACATTAAAATAAAAGTTTTAAGCTGATGTTTGTTTGTTTGTTTGTTTTTTTTGCAGCCTGATGTTCAAATATTTTATAATTACCTTTGTATTTCTTTTATGTGATAATAATAATAATAATAATAATAATAATAAACAACTCTGCGATTCCATTTCTTGGATTTGTAATTCAATTTCTTAGTTAAATGACCTAAAATTGTAATCAATGGGAAAACAAAGTATTATTTGTCAACAAATTATTAACAAACAGCTTGAAAAGAAAGACAACTGAGATGCAACAAAGACTTGTAAACAAATTGTTGATTAAACAATTCAGCTTTGTTTTTTTTTTTCTCTTTTGTGAAATTAGAACAACAATATTTCAGTTGAGCGATGCCACTCAGTTGAGACTGACCCTAAAAATAAATAAGAAAAATTTGAAATTTGAAAAATATGACACAGGTCGAATTCACAACCTTAAAGTCGAGAATTTAAACATTTTAAAACAGACTATCAACCACATTAAAGTGTAAATGGTGCTACTTTTTATAAAAAGAACTGTCTAATGTCTTGTTATAATAAGATAGATTTTAACAAAAGCACTTTGAATGTTCTATATGTAGAGCCATTCTTGATCAGACCAAAAACATTGAAGATAATTGACAAGAATCTCACATAAGTAAAACAAAATCCCTTGCCTAAGGAGTAAAAACAGAACTGATCTAAGAGATTAGAAGACATTCCATCAGAGCATACTTATTACTCAATGTATACATCGAAATAATGAGAAAATCTTCGACGGGACAAGCGTGTCACGATAACCATACGCCGGTCCAAAAGCTACCATTCATGACGGTGATTTTGAATTTAAATTCATACATAGATTCAAACATGACAAATTTATGACGCTGATATTTAGGTGATGTGATAAGTTCATTCTGAAGAAACATTCCTCCAAATAATAACACAATGTTGACTAATAGGATCAAAAATCACAGAACGAAGGTGATTTTTGATATTTATCATATAAAACTAGAGAAGAAGTAGCTCATTGAATGACATATAATGGACAGACAAATGGAGATTCAAAGATGTGAATAATCAACAAATATACTAACAACAACATCATATGATCATTACACCATAACTACGGAAAATCTAAAAGAAAATTTGAATTGAACTCATCGCAAAATTATACAAATGAAGATATTATGCAGTCTCTTCAGAGCGTGTAAACTCCTGCAATCGATTATTTCTCTCAAATAAAATTGTTTGGATGAAGAAGAAGCTCTAGATGGACAGCAAGAACTTTGATAACTGTCCAGCTAAAATAGCATTTATTCAATCTATTTGAGCGTCCTATTTGAGCAGCTTAAATCCTATGCTATAAAATAAATGAGTTTTGCCTACATCAAATGCAGCCACAGTACAGGTATTTACATGGGGTTCAAGTCTTTAAGTTTCTGGGTTATTACCGTCAATGTCCTCACTATCAAGCGCTTTTCAATCTACCCCTTGTCAGCAATAGATACCTTCGGATTGCAAGTATGAGAACCCAAGTGGTTCGGGTAAGTTTTTCCTTGATCATCAAAAGCAATGCTGAGCTCAGCACAGTCTTCAATATCTGCGCCTGCAGTCCCTTGAAAAATCCCAGAATCCCTTCTCTTTGGAATATGGCATGAGCAACTCCGGGCAAAGTTTTGCGGGCTCTTGGCCGAGCGTTCTCAGTTTCATCCTCGTTTGGATCCGCAGCTTGAATCATTACCTTGCACCTGTAAGGAGTAAACATCTGAATTTTGTTCTATATATTTAGTTTTTGGTTGTGACAGTTTGAGAGAATAGATGTTTACCTAATTGCGGGATATGTCAAAAAAGTGGCGATGCTCTTTGAAACTGCACCTAACACAAAAGCCGTGAAGGCAGAAAGGGCCACCGGAGATGCACCCTTGCCTGCTTCATCCTGTTTTTCCTTCAGAAGTCGTCGCTTCAGCTGATCAAACACTGTATACTGCAGAGTATATAAAAATTAAAACACAAGTCCAAGCCTAATTTACAGTCTAGAAAACCAAATATCGCCAAACTACAAGGCCAGATTGTGTACCTGAATTGAAGGGTTCGAGGTTAACAGAAGAGAGATGCCTAAGCCATCAAATGCATCACCCCAAGTACCCTCTGTGAGAGTCTTCCACAGCCCTTTGGATTTTCCAAAAGCACTTGTCTGCATCCTCGAGGAGGCTGTATCCAGCGGCTACAAAGTAATTTAGCAGGTTGTCAAACATCGAAACTTAAGAACCAAATATACACTCTGTGGTTATGCAAGATAATATAGAAAATAAAACGAAAGATGAAATCCTATGACAAAAGAAATTAATATTCCACAACTTTTTTTTCTTTTTTTCTCCTCCATCCATACCAAAATTGTAATAGAATTACCCTAAACTGCAATTCATAACCAGATAGAAATTGGAAACACGACAATCTCAGTATCTGTATTCCAGTTCCCAACACTTGAAGCTTTGGTTTGATCAGATGCTATACTCTCTCCCTCTATATGTTTCTACATATACCGCAGACTATAGCGGATACAGTTTCTTTTTTTCAATTTTCGATTCTTAGAACCGAATGTGACATTATTTTAAAATGCTAGACACGTGCTATATGATCACCTAATATCAAAAGTGGCAGTTCAATTTAGTACTCCATACTTCCAGAAGTGAAAATCCCATATTCTCACCTGAGTTACAATGGCAGTGCAAGCTCCTGCAGCAGCAGCAATAATCAAGTTTGCTGAAGTTCCAATCGATTTGGAACCACTTTTTTCCGTATATAATCTTTTGAAGTAGCTGTACCCATAGAAGTAGACAAACTGTGATACGAAAGACTGCAAGTTCTTTGTTCCTAGGCCTTGGTATAGCGAAACAACTTGACCAGTAGATATTGCTTCCCAGAAGACATCTGAGAGGTTCCTATATACGCCAAGAGAAAAAATCAAATAAAATGATTAGTCAAATCTGCATCCCACCCACTGACATGAAATCAAATGTTCATACAACACCTATAACGAAAGATTTAGATTATTTTCCATCCCACAGGTCATAAAACAAATAAGTGGAAGAACCATCCGAACAAATTTTTGCACCAATATATAATCAAAACACATAGGAGCAAGTTCCATCACATTTTTAAGCTACCAAAGGAAACATATATATTTAGACGAAGATAAAGGGTGGCGACACAATGGAAGAAAGAACCAAGGTGAGACCAGAATTTCATCGAGTCGACTTAAGCTAGAGAAAGCTATCAAGATATTGTGTCAAAGTGAAAAAAATTCTCACAGCAACTAACAAGTTTTCAAACAGGTTACAGGGAACAACAATTCAAAACTCACAAGGCAGTCAGCACGCGGACAACGAACATAGAGCATCACAATTCACAACAATGGAAAACCAGAATTTGCTAGATTCTTGAGAAGTACAAGGCAAAATCCCTGTGCATTATGTCAATGTCAAACCTCCACAGTCACAATCATCAAATATTCAAATCAATTCACAAGTGTATACCTTGGCAAATGAAAAATCCAAACAAAAGCATTCGAAAACGAAAACAAAATCAATACTCCATATAAATTCTCTAACAAACAGCAAAATCTTATGAAAGTTATCATAACTCCAGCAAATAAACTTCAATTATATCAATTGATAAAAAGAAACAAACAACAAAATCACGAAACAATAAAAAAAACCAAAACACTTCCATTTATGGATCATGATCAGACTTAATTAAAAAAAAAAACCCCAGATCAAGAAACAAGAAAACATGATCAAACACATAAAAAATGGAGATGGGTGACCTGTATTTTTGCTGTCCATGGGCTCTGGCCTCGGCTTGGTACCTGGTTTTACAGGTGTCAAGTGGGTACAATAAGGTGGTGCTCAACAGCGATCCTATAGCTCCTGAAGTCGCCTCCGTTATAGATTCCAGATCAGCACCCATCTAATCTCTCTCCACTGTATAATATTATTAAAAATCTCAACTTTATATCCCACCAGATCACAGAGAGATATATATGAAAAATTGTATGTGTATATATATGACGTGACTTTCGAAGAAAATGTCTTTGAAAAAAAGTTGCTGAAAAGTGAATGTATATATATTTGTGTGTAATATGTGGGATTTTTTTGGCGTTTTCGAGAGAATTGAAGACGAGATTTGGATCGCCGAATCGGACGGATCATATTCGACTATACGAGATGGTCTACGCGGTTCACCGTCCATGTCTGTAGTCATGGTCAGCTGCCATGCACGTGAATCTTATGGATTTTTTAAAAAATTATTATTATTATTTAAATTTGTTTTAAAATAAAAATAAAAATTGTATTTAAAAATAAATAAATAAATGGAGAATTAGTAAATAACGACCTATCAAATATCCAAAAAAAAAACTGCCAATAGTTGACAGTTAGTTGACTTTAATTAAATCTAATGAAATATAATTATTTATGAGGTTTTTTTCTATAATTGAATTAAAATAATAATAAAAAAATATATTAAAAATATGTTAGATATATATATATATATATATGAAAATTAAATATATAAAAAATATATTATAACAAAGTAATAAAACCATTATAAAATTAAACAAAGTTTTAATTTTAAAATATAAATAAATTATTTTTATATGAAATTGATTTTATTATTAGTAGTATATATTTTTATTATATTTTTCTTTTTTATTCTGCTTATAATGAATGATTTAAAGTGTAATATTTGATATACTAGTTTACAGCTCGCACGATATGTGGGCATAGTGAAATACAACGCAATCATCTTTGGATTTATGCTTTAAGATTTATTAGTATTTTCTTATTTGATCATTTCAATATTTATTTATGATGTAAACTATTTAGTAAATTATCAATATAATATAATAGATATAATCTTACATTTGAAGTTAGTTGGTAACAAATTTCACCAGATGAACCCGTTCTTTGGATGATATACTTGGAAGATCAAATGGTAAGCCCTGTATCTTTTGTGATATATTATGATCGAATGAATTTGGTGTCTCGGGGAGCCAAAAACGCCCTTATATAACATAACTAACAAAATATAATTAATTGATTAATTAAACATATGTTCTAAAATCATAAAGGAAATTAATTAATTAAATGATGGAGATGTCCTGTTTTTTTTTCAAAAAAAAAACTAATAGGTTTTTTAATTCACCAACCTCTTTGTATTTTCTATTAATAAAATAGTAAATATAATTAATTAATAGTCACCTAGATAAAATTTACAATGTAATCTGAACATAATTATCATTATGAAGAAAAGTTTGTAATGCTAGGCTTACAAAAGTCAGCACTATTTAACATCCAAAAAACTCATTAGAGCATCTCTAATGCTATTATGTATTTGGAGAAAATAGAGTGCCACATAGGATAGATACTAAAGAAGTTAGAAAAACTCTCTCCAATGCAATTATCGAAGTTGAATATGGAGATGATGTGGCAAAAAAAAATTAGAGAATATTGAGTTGAGTTTCTAATTCTAGAAACTCTCATAGAAATGCTGACTAGGATTTCTAACTATTTCCACCAATAATATTAAAGCTCATTTAATTGTAAAATAAAAGAGGAGAGAGAATGTAATAATTGTTTTATTATGATTGGTCAAAAAATAGATACATATTTGATTTTAGATAATTGCATTGGAGATGTAAATATGCATTTCTCTACAAAATTTTCAAAAGTGTGTCCATTTTGAAAAGAAATGCTGATGTGACACTATTTAAAAACTCAAAAATGCATAATTAGCATTGGAGATGCTTTTAGTTTCTCAAATCGGAAATCTCATATCCCACCAACACACAACTAACTCAATGAATCAAATAAACATAAAACAATTACAATGACCCATCATTTCTAATAATTATGGGATTGTTTCTTGATTTGTGATTTATGAGATTGTCTCTTAATTGACTCCTGACTTGGGAAGAATACCAATTAGAAAAACAATTATTCCATTAAAAAAACATTATTATTAATAATAATACAATTAATTTTATATTAAATTAAGGAGTACAAAAATGTCCAGGTTCATTATATATAATGTTAATAATAAGAATACTAATAATAATAAAATCCAAAAGTCCAAAACAACTCATTAATGATTAATTAAAAAAACTAATTAATGGCTAAAGCTATGTTTAATTGGAAACGAAAAACATTTATTAATAAGAATATATTTAATTTTGTATTAAATTAAGGAGTCAATTAGGTAAGAGTGCATATTCATACAGTTTTATTAGTATAAATTGAAATTAATGCATATAAATCAAAGCTTGTAAGGGTTTAATTACGTTATTACTTCTTAATTTGTGATTTATGAGATTGTCTCTTAATTGACTTTTGATTTGTGATTTATGATCAAAACTTTCTCACCAAATACAAAATTTCAATTAATTACGAATCTTATTCAGATTTTGGATATCTTAATATATATATATATATAATTTGATTTACAAAATTATTAATTAATTTGATTAATCAATTAATATTGAAACGTTTTTATTTTTATTTTTATTTTTTTTATGAGATTGATTAAGATAATTTAACCATTATCCCATTAATTTACTCTTGATTTGGGAACAATACCAAAAGAAAAACAATTATTCCATTAAAAAACATTTATTAATAATAATATATTTAATTTACATTAAACTAAGGAGTATAAAAATGTCCATGTACATTGCATATAGTGATAGAATAAGAATACTAATAATAATAAAGGCCAAAAGTCCAAAACAATTCATTAATGATTAATTTAAAAAAAAAAACTAATTGAAGGCTAAAGCTATGTTTAATAGGAAGAATACAAAAAAAAAATCATTTATTAATAAGAATATATTTAATTTTATATAGTTAAGGAGTCAATTAACCCAGAGTTCATATTCATCTAATTTTGTTAATATAGACTGGAATTAATGCATTTAAACTAAAGCTCTATACACGGAAGGGCTTAATTATGTGATTTCTTTTTAATTTGTGATTTATGAGATTGTCTCTTAATTGACTTTTGATTTGTGATTTATGATCAAAAATTTCCTACTTGATACAAATTTTCAATTAATTATGAAACCTATTCAGATTTTGGAAATCTTAATATATATATATAATTTGATTTCACACTTACAAAATTATTAATTAATTTGATTAATCAATTAGTATTAGTGTATTTTTTTAACTATTAATGTGAAGAAAAAAAATTACAGCTCATTTAAAAGAAATTAAAAGTGAGGAGTTAATGGTAGAATAGGAAAAGTGTTTATTTATTTATTATTTTTTTATGATATTGATTATAAGAATTTAACCATTATCCCATTAATTATGAGATTATTTATAAATTTATGATTTATGAGATTGTCTCTTAATTGACTCTTGATTTGGGAAGAATACTAAAAGAAAAACAATTATTCCATTAAGAAAAACATTTATTAATAGTACTATATTTAATTTTATATTAAATTAAAGATTTAAAAAATGTCAAGGTTCATTATATATACTAATAAGAATAAGAATACTAATAATAATAAAAGCCAAAAGTCCAAAACAACTCATTAATGGTTAAGTTTAAAAAAAAACTAATTAATGACTAAAGCTATGTTAATCAGAAGAATACCAAAAGAAAAACATTTATTAATAGGAATATATTTAATTTTATATTAAATTAAGAATCAATTAGGCTAGACTGTATATTCATCTGGTTTGTAATACATTTAAAGTTAAACTCTCTCACGGCAGCTGAGAGGGTCCGCTTTTATTGTTTATTTTCGTTGTGATTTTCCTGAGAAAATCATAATCTCAATACCAAACAACACATAGATATATTTCAAAGAATAAACTCACATATACACACAAATAAAATTAATTCTTATATGGACAAAATACACCTTTAGAGATAATTATATATATTTCAAGGAAGAAACTTGAAAAATTATAGAGTTAGAATACAAAATATAAAAAAGGAATATAAATGAAATCTTCTTCAATCCTTTTGAAAATAGTTCATGCATGTAACTTCTCATCACGTATGTGCCTCTGCTGCTCTGGGTTTCTATTTGCACCAGGCATGGTGCCTTATGTAGCTTGGATGCACAACAACAAACAAACACAATTGTAACAACAAATAATATATATATATATATATATATATATATTTGGTTTAAGCATAGAAAATATCGAAATCAGGATTCTCCACTATATATGAATTAATTAGAGTACTCCCATACTAATTGTCAAGTCCTTGTTGAAGCAGTTTGTGTCACACTTCATTTCGCATATGGTGTAACCCAGGGCCGGCACTGCTGTATTGGTAGAGGGGCGGCCGCCCCGGGCCCATTATTTAAAGGACCAGATTTAATGTTGTAAGTATTAATTTAGGGACTCATTTTCATGTTTCCATATCAGTTTATGGGCCCATTTTCATTTTACATGTTTTGAGTTTTAGTTTAAATGCCCATTTTTATTTTATTTCAGATTATAAGGACCCAAATATTTGTTTTGAGTATTGGTCCAAATATTTGAGATCAAAGAGGCCTATAAAAAGCTTAAAAGTTAAAAAAAAAAATTTAATTGGGCCAAGACAAACAGCTGATTTTGTATATTGTTTTTGGAATTTAGATTTTTTCTCATTTGACGTGTCATGGGGCCCATTTTTCCATTTCTAAAATTTTCGCCCCGAACCCCAAAAACGCCAGGGCCGGCCCTGGTGTAACCATTGCTTCCCTCATCCCTTCAAGCAATTAGGTAAGAAGTTGATCAATAAATTATTTGAGCAATAGGATTATATATAAAAAAAAGACAATGCTAAGAAAATGAGAGATTTTAGGTGGTTTTTATACAGAAAATTGAGGAAGAGGAAAGAGCTTTTGAATTGAGGAGAAAACTTATTCATCGTAATTAATTAATTCAATTAGTTATTGAAAAAAAATATTCATATTACTTTGATATTATATATATATATATATATATTGATATTTACAGATATAGAAATGAATATAAAAATATAAATATTATATAGAATTTAATGTTGAAGCTCCCTCACGACTACACATGGTGCTGTGAGGGGCAATCTTTATATATTATATAGATATAAGTCAACTAACAGTCGATGGTTAACTAATAGTAGGGGTTTTTGCTGATTATTTAAACCGAAGGGTTTGAATTGATATTTAATTAAAAATCAGAATGTATATACAATTCTCTCATAAATAAATTACGTGCACACCAACTACGCTGAAATATTAGTCAATACAGTGACGTATATGTATCTCAGTTGTTGAAGTATTAGTCATTGACACGATAAATATTCAAGTTTTCTAATATTTCATAGAAAAGTATTTTAACTCATCAGGAAATATTTTATTATCACATATTATTTTTAAAGACAAATTGAATTTTAATTATCAACCGAAGTTTGAACTTTGAAATAAACAAAATACAATTCATTTATATTATATTTTTAATTGACTTAGTTTTTTTTTAGTTGATCAGGATTTATTGGAACTTGGTGATAATAGATTTTGTATGCACTGCCCAAATTTCAACTTCCACAATTGGGAAATGGTCTCTCCGCACTTTAGAATTTAAAGGACGATTACGGTATTATATATTAGGGGTTGTAAGTTTTAACAATATTGGTGGGAGAAAATCTTCGATGTACCAGATACACTACTGAGTGATGTATCCGAACATTATAGAATGAATTTTCTCCATACCAGATACACTATTGAGTGATGTATCCGAACATTGTAGAATGAATTTTCTCCATTGATGGATCGTCATTTGAAAGTCTCAATCTCCAAACACTAAGGCACCCTCTTTAATTGACTTAGCTTTTGTTTTGCACTAACAACTTTTGTTAGGTGGTGTAAGGACACAATTAGTAAATTGATTGACACAATAATGAATTGATTCTATTAACTTATCATTTTGTGAGGGGAATCATACATTCTATGGAAATCATTTTGTAATAGGATTTTTTTTAAGAAAAAAAACAAATGCATTTAAACAATTTGCGATTGTTGTGCTTGAAATTTATAGATTTTAAAAACCTAAGGAATCAATAAAAAACATATATTGAGTAAAATATAAATCGCTTCAAATTAGTGATATATCAATTTATTTAAGTGTATTTAATTTCTTTCTTTTATGATAAATTTAACAAATTATTTTTAACAATGTTTGGGTGCTGACCCAAGCATTTTTCAATGATGTTTAAGTTTTAATATGTTTTAAAACTTCAAAACTTTTAAGTTTCCCTTTTACAGTTATTTAAAGCACAATTAAATGAGATAAATACCTTAAAAATATTTTTTTTAAACACATGAGATCAATAGAAGCAAAGGTGATCATTTATATTTATGGCATTGTTTTTGCATCAACCACACAAGTAAATATTGTATTCATCCAAATATAAATTGTTTAATTTAACTAATCATGGTATAATCCACAACTCTAATCTACTATAACTGTTTCATGGTTTGTTGCGGTTACAATTCTCAACAAAAAAAAAAAATTGTATGTAAAAATATCGATTAGATCCCAAATATTTTTTATAATTTGAGGATGTTGATATAAAAAACTATGAGACAAACTGAATCAACTTAGAGCCAGTTTGGTATTGCTGTAACTTATAAAATAATTGCTGTAAGTTATGTTGATGAAATAATCCGCCGTGAAGTTAATCAGCGGATGTTTGGTTATTTGTAGTCTTAAAACTATTGTAAATCTCAAAAACATTATACATATGTTTAGTAATTTTATTGCTAAAGTGCTAATATTAATTATAATCACTAAAATAGACATAGTTTTAGAATCATATTTACTTTTTTCATTAATCATATAAATAAAATTAATATTTAAGTATAATATAAATTAGACAAAAAATTCTCTAAGAATATTAATGATATTTGAAATACTTTTATAAATCAGATCACTATTTGAGTAGAATATTCAATTTTAAGATGAAATAAGGTATGAATGATTTTATCTTGATTTCGTAAGGTTAATAATGATATTTTAAAAGATTCATCAAAGAGTGGTGCTATTGGCACACCCATACTGATCTATTCATGGCCCACTTTTAAAAATTTGGATTTAATTAAATAAAAGTAAATGTTTTTATTAAATTTTTTGGTTTAATTCCAAAACTACCAATTTTACTTATTTTTCAAATTTAATACATCACCATATATGATCTCTCTATCTCTGATTTATGTATCTGTATACATCTCTCTTACCTCCATTGAACGATTTTTTTTTTCTTCTTATTTATTTATTTTTTAGTTTTTTTTCTTCTCATTTCATGGTGGAAAAGAAAAAAGAAAAAATAACATGGTACTTCAACACAACGACAGTTTGATATCATTCTAAAGAAAAATTAAACTTCAAACTTATTTCCAGATAATGAATTATTTTTAGATGCATAGTATCATTGTTCCTTAAATTCTATGTTTTAAGTAATTTTAATAAAATAAAAAAGAATATTATATAATTAAAAAAGTGAGTCATAAATAGACCGGCAGAGGGTGTGCCAATAGCACTACTCTTCATCAAATACTGAAATAGATTATTCCATAATCACTTTCAAAAAATAACTTCTCTCCTACTTCTCAAAATCACTTTTAAAACTTGTTATTAATTAATCACTTTTGAAAGTTTTACTAAACATCATTTTAAGTCAAAATTATTAAATGAGTAGATTTTAACTTTTTAAAACTAATACCAAACTAGCCATTAAATTTGTAACTAAAAATTTTGACTTCAACATCTCAACTATTCATGTGCTCTTAATTTAATGATTTATATTTGAATATATCTACAACTCTTAGATTAAGTACACATGAGTGGTTGAGATGTTGAAAACAAAGTTTTAAGTCACAATTTTAATTTGGTTTAACTTGACCCAAAAAATAATATTGAATATCCATAATATTTTATAAATATTAACGACATTTATAATATTTAACATAAAGCAATTTAGACTTTTATTTTCAAGGAAATCGATATTTACTTCTTTGAATACGGCTCGTATGATCTCGAATAATAGAGTATGTAAGGAATTGGATCCTCTCTTTATGTTTTTATGTCCTCACATAAATCAATCTATTAGCAGATGTTTAATATTATAAATCAATGATGTGAATTATGTTTATTAATTTTTATATCTTTACATTATAATAAAATAGAATTAATCAAAACCATCTTTAGATAAAGACACAAAAGTTGAGGGGATGATTCAAATCCAGCAGGTAAACCCTTGACAAAAATGGCCACACATGACTTTCCTGAAAAACTATTACAAAATGAAAATGGAACCAAAATTATGATTATTAATATTTCAAAAAAATAAATACAAATACAATTTTCGTCTTGAAACTTCTCTTCTTCAACATTTTCTCTCCAAAAGCCTCCCTCACCGCCACCACCACCACCACAGCCTCCACCTCCACCGCTTAACTACACCACGAGATCTTGGTATTCCCAGGAGAACATCACACAAACAAGTACTCTCTCTTGACTATTCGCCCATCTATTTCAGGTTATTTACTCTTTATTGCCATCGACAAATCCACCGTATTTTTTTTTTCAATTTCTAAAACCCTCACTCTCTCACTCGCCAGTCGCCACCCCAACTCCATCTAGGGTTTTTTCCAATTTCTGTCTCACTCCTCCATCATTTTTTTATCTTTTTTACCCCCCAAACCCCAGGTTTTTTACAATTCTGCCACTGCATCAGCTCTAACAATCCTCCAATTACACTTCCAACCTTTTTTTTTAATAAAAAAGTTTCTATCTTTTAAACTTCTTTACACTGCAAGTGAAAATTTTTATTTTCTTTGTGGATTTTGGTTGGCCTTTTCTTGTTTATTGAGCATCAGTTTCTTGTAGTTTCATTCACGTACATGGTTAAATCGATTCTATTCTTGTCTTTTTTATGGGCTGTTTAATCTAAAGTGTGATTTTTTTTATTTGTGGTTGCAGGTAGCGTTTTTGGATGGCGAAATCTGCGACAGTGAATGTGGGTCCCGGCGGCAAAACCGGAGTGAGAATCGTGGTATGCGGAGAAAAGGGTACCGGAAAATCGAGTTTGATTGTTACTGCGGCGGCTGACACTTTTCCCGCCAATGTCCCTCCGGTTTTGCCCCCCACCAGGTTGCCTGAAGATTTCTACCCGGACCGCGTGCCCATCACCATCATCGACACCTCTTCAAGGTCTCTCTATACATCGACACTCATTATTTGTTTGTTACTATTAATATATATGATGAGATTTATATGTGTGTATACTACTAGTGTGTTTGTATGGGTAGTGAGAAGATGTAGAGAAAGTGAAAGAGTAGGGAAAGTTTAAGATATGTTTCTCAGGAAGGAAAGGAAAACGAAAACGAAAGGAGAAGGGAAAAAGTAAGGACTGAAGAGAATGTGTTTTTTGCTTGTGATTGTTTGGTTGATAAGATGAACGGTATAGCGCAAAACAGGAGGAAAGTTTCTTTTTCCCTCTTTAGGGTTGTGACTCTATAACTCAAGTACTCAACGAGAATGCAAGAGTTGTGTATAAGATCCTTTATCTATTATCGTGTCCATTACAACCTTGTAGATTGAAGTTGTATGTATTCGATATGAAATAAGCTCACTGCAACTATCTGGCTTACTTGAGTAATATCTTCATTTTTGCAGATCGGGTAATACTATAATAGTAATTTTGGTCATTTTTCTGATTTTATTTACGCATATATTTTCATTTTTTTCTTCAATTTTAATGGCTACCAAATGGAAAGTTAAATGCAAACCTTTTGTGCTAGTTGTAATGGTAATTTGAGATTGAATTGAAAGTTCCTTAATCTGCATCTGTGTCAATCAGTATGGAGGATAGAAGTACAGTTGGTGAAGAACTGAGGCGGGCTGATGCAGTTGTGCTTACTTATGCATGTGATCGGCCTGAGACCCTTGATGGATTGAGTACTTTCTGGCTTCCAGAACTTCGTCGATTAGAGGTTTTGAACTGTTAATTTACGTAAATAGTTCTCTTTCCAGTCGTTTTACCTCATTAGAAAAAATAAAATGTCATGGGATGTTTCTGAGAAAAATGCTATTTTAAGCTGAATATACAAAATTTTCCCTTCTGAAGTTGGAACAAGTTAACAAAAGTTTTCTTCAACTCTGTCATAATGTTATTTTTGTAAATTAAACCCTACTAAGTAGATTCTCTTCCCCAGGATGTTCTTTAAAGTCTATTTTGTTTTTCGAAATTTGTCTATATTATGAATGAGTTATCTGATTTTTGGGAGCAGGTGAAAGTGCCAGTTATTGTAGTGGGTTGTAAGCTTGATTTAAGAGATGAAAATCATCAAGTGAGCTTGGAACAGGTGATGATGCCAATAATGCAACAGTTTCGAGAGATTGAAACTTGCATTGAATGTTCAGCACTGAAACAGATTCAGGTGTATTTTAAGGCTCTATTTTCTGTGTTATTCTTTTAGGCTCTTGTCTAGGATTTAATTTAATAATCTTATAATGATCGTTTTACATAGTTTCTGCGATAGAATGTAGTTCTCTTTTGGCTCAAGTTATCTGTTTGTAATGTTGAACGCATGTTGTTAACTTTACACATACCATACATGAAATTAATGACAATGTTTTTGCCTTTTAAGATTTCCGACCTGCTGGTAATCTATGCATATTGATCCACCATCTTTTGCATCATGGATTTAGTGTGAAGCAACCGACTTTTTTGACTTTTGTGTTCCTCATAAATTTGTTCTCTTTTTAGATTCCTGAGGTATTCTACTATGCACAAAAGGCAGTGCTTCATCCGACAGGTCCTCTATTTGATCAGGAATCACAAGCTTTGAAGCCTCGGTGTGTGAGTGCCCTGAAGCGTATCTTTATTCTTTGTGATCTTGACAGGGATGGTGCTCTGAGTGATGCAGAGCTGAATGATTTTCAGGTTTACTTTGATGTTATTTTTTTTCCCTCTTTTTCTAGGGAAAGACTTTGGTCTAATAAATCTCAAAGAAAGTTATTTTATTGTATGCTTGTGGTTTTTGAAGGACCTAATAGTGGTTGTAATCAGGTCAAATGTTTCAATTCTCCTCTACAACCTTCAGAAATAGTGGGTGTTAAAAGGGTTGTACAAGAAAAATTGCGAGAAGGGGTCAATGAACGTGGTCTAACATTGGCAGGGTTTCTCTTCCTTCATGCACTATTCATAGAAAAAGGGCGTCTCGAGACAACATGGACTGTTCTGAGGAAATTTGGATACAATAACGATATTAAACTTGCTGATGAATTAATACCTTCTGCATCATTCAAAAGAGCACCTGATCAGGTAATACTTAAGTGTACTACACTGGGATTGGTGCGGCATGCAGTTTTTGTTCAGATTGCTTATGGTTTTTTTCCCTATGCAGAGCGTGGAGCTGACTAATGAAACTGTTGAATTTTTGAGGGGAATCTTCGAGTTGTTTGATGTTGATAATGTATGTCCTGGCCTGTGCTTTGATGAAAACTTGATTTGTTAACTGTGTTAATAATACAGTTTTCATTTTGTTTTCAAAATAAAGACTTCATTATGATATGTTAGTTTTATTTCCTGTCAACGTTCCCAAGTCTTCAAAATCCTGACCATATGGATTTCTACCAGGATAATACCCTGCGACCTATTGATGTTGTTGATCTGTTTTCTACTGCACCAGAGAGGTACTTATTTTTTTGTACTAACATGACTTTTTATTATCATTATCATTATAATTATAATTTGTATAATTTTATATGCATTTCTTGTTAACTTCAGTCCTTGGGATGAAGCTCCATACAAGGATGCTCCAGAGAAAACTGCATTGGATGGACTATCACTTGATGGGTTTTTGTCACAGGTATTTGTATTCTCTAGTCTTTCTGTGACTGCTGAAGTATTCGTGGGTAATGAATTTTGAACAATCTGGGACATAGCTGATACACCTAATTCTACTGTTGGATGAATGTTGTCTGTGTGTTTAATTGTATTCGTGGTTAAAGAATTAGGGATACTTCTCCTTTTTTCATTACTCTTAATTGGAAAGCAGTGTAGGTGTAAAGTCTTAGCTTGGGTGTCCTTTTTGCATCTTCAACATGCCCTCCTCATTCTGTCCTCTGGGTTGTTTTTCCCTTTTGTGGACCGCACTTATGAATATGTTTTCATTATGTTTATAAAATTTTCTTATCTATAAAAAAAATTGTATTAACATCATTACAACTACTTACAGTATCATACAACAACTATAATTTTTCCACCTCCAACAACTTGTGGTTCATAATTTATGACAAGTATTGCATTGCAGTGGGCACTTATGACACTTTTAGATCCAGCTCGTAGCGTTGAGAATCTGATATACACTGGATATCCCAGTGATCCTTCTGTGGCCACTCGTGTGACAAGGAGAAGACGTTTAGATCGCAAAAAACAACAATCAGAGAGAAACGTTTTCCAATGCTTTGTTTTTGGGCCTAAGCATGCTGGCAAGTCTGCATTATTGAATTCTTTTATAGGAAGGTCTGTCATCTGATTTTTTTTTTAACTTTAAAGTTCAACTATATCTTATTCTCTCTGCTATTATTAATCTTGTATTAGTTTTCTAATCTAGTTCTATCATTTGAATGCAGGCCCTTCTCTGATGATTATAGTTCAACTACTGAGGAGCGTTATTCAGTGAATGTTGTTGAACATGGGGTAAGTGGATAGAATATGGCTCTGTCTTACTCCGTCTCCTTCCACCCCCCTCTCCCTTGCCCACACATGCATATCCACCCACACACATGAAAGGAGAAAAAGGCTTGGTTTATTTTGTTTTCTGTTTGCAGGGAATTAGGAAAACCCTTGTGTTGAGAGAAATTCCTGAAGATGGAGTTGGAAAACTGCTGTCTAATAAAGAGTCTTTGGCTGCTTGTGACATAGCAGTATTTGTTCACGACAGGTAAACAGAAGGATAGATGGATTGTTGCTTCTAATCATCTTAATGGTGGTGTCATAGAATTGTTTTGAATTCATGTGAGATAATCATTGTCAGCCTTTACTGAAGGTTTTAAAGTCTATGCCAAAAGACATTCTCGATTTCCTTGTGATTGTTTACATTTTTGTTCATCTGTGAATTGTGATAGTGGCTGAACATATACAAATGTGACATACTTGTTGTGCTGGTTATTACTATAGAAGCCTATATTCTGTATAAAATGTATAATTGTTATATTTTATGATGATACCATTTGCTTTTGTAGTTCCGATGCGACCTCATGGAAAAGAGCAACTGAACTGCTGGTGGAAGTTGCCGGTCACGGTGAGGATACTGGCTTTGAAGTGCCCTGCCTCATTGTTGCAGCTAAAGACGATCTGGATTCATTTCCTCTGGCAATACAGGATTCTACTAGGGTATTTACCTTCTTCAGTGTCTTCATCTTTTAGTAATGTATAACAGTGCTTACAGCAACCGTCATTGTTTTTCCGCATTGGGTTAAGGAAATTTAGTCATTGTGCTCGTGGTTTCTTGTGGACTTGTGGTTTAACCTTTGGTTTTGTGAGCTATATTACATGGTACATATGATTTCTTTGGCTGAACAAATATGTCCAAACAGTAGTAGCCAATGTCTATGAAAACCTTTTATTTGATTGTATCAAGGGACAAAGTAAAGTAATTTGTTTCCACTGTTGCAACCTTACATATTGAACTCCCTTCTTGTCTTCTGCAAGGTTTTGGTTGAACTGTGATGTCTAGAATTGTGTTACTGTTGCCTCGTTGTCAGTAAAAATTTCAATTTTTCGTAGCTACTCTGTTATTTCTGATTGCTGGTGGTTTCTCACCTTTTTCAATTTAATTAGTCCATTCTGTTTTGGACCTAGAATGAAAGTATTTAATGAATAATTGTTGGAATATTTGCTTTTGTAGGTTAGTCAGGATATGGGAATAGAGGCTCCTGTACCTATTAGCTCAAGGTTGGGTGATTTCAATAATATATTCCGGAGAATTGTCAGTGCAGCAGAGCACCCGCATTTGAGCATTCCAGAAACTGAAGCTGGGAAAAGCCGCAAGCAATACCATAGACTCATAAATCGTTCTCTTATGGTTGTTTCAGGTGTGTTTTTTATTTGGTTTTTAAAGATTATTAATTTCTCATTGAGCCAAATGAAACTTTAAAAACAAAAAATTTTCTATTAATATATTCCTGAAGCTATAAAAAGTGTATGGTCTCTCACTCTTGAAAGTGGAAGAAGTACATGCTCCTCCTCCCTGCTCCTCTTCTCTTTATGTGTTAGGGGGTAGTTGCAAAGTGCCTTCTCCATTTTTTTCATCACAAAGTGTTTGAAATTGAAAAGTGGCACATCATTTCTTTATGCATGAGAGCTGTAGTCTCACAACTCGATAGGCTCAGTCTGCTACTTTATGAGTTGCTGTAACAGCCACCCTTATTCATTAGTGTTGAAAGCTCGAAGTTTGTTTTGGATTTCCTGAGAAGCTGTTTTGCTTTAACTGTTTTCTGTGGATGATAGAAGTTATGGGGGATTTAAAAATTAGTAGAAGATATATAGAAAACAGAACCTCTGAATGATAGTAAATTTTGTGCTAGAACCGTAACATTGCAGTCTTTTCTGTATTTCATCAAGGCTTTCTTTATCTACTTACTTTCTAGCATTGGTCTTTTCTAAGGGGCATGCATAAAAAAATTCTCTCCTTCACTGATCGTTAATCGTATACTATGTAATTGCTTGCTCTTTACTATTGCAGTCGGAGCTGCAGTGGCCATTGTTGGACTGGCAGCTTATCGTGTCTACGCTGCAAGGAAGAACACCTCCTCTAGTTGAAGGACTAAGAATGAACACCCGTTAACTACCCACTTGTTTAGATATTGGCGATTGTGCCCCAAAATTTCTTTTACTTTCAGATACCTGCTCTGCGGGGATTCTTAAGAATGGCTCGTGTAGAAGATTCGCAATTCTATTTTAAAATTCTATCTTCGTTAGTTTCAACCCCCCACAACTCTGTTGTGTCCCTGAAGTGTTTTCTTGAAAGTTAGCTAGTTTTGAAGTGAATATCAACAGATGTACAATGGGAAATGTTATTGTGCAGGGTTTGTGCAATAAGAAAATTTTGTTCAAAATTGTTTACATCAGCTGTTTTCTAACATAATGCTCTTTGTTATTTTGTTAATGGTCTGGTTTTCATCTAGCTAGCTCGAAAAATTTGGGTCGGGGACATGCCTATGTACCCGCCCCAACTATAACATATGTGATTGAATGGTACATTGGATTAATTAACATATGTGATTGAATGGTACATTGGATTAATTAATCATATTTTGGAACTCTTCTTATTGATAGTTTATTGTATACAATTTTCTCCCACATAATTTTCCTACTTCTGGCATTTGGAAAAGTGAGTTCTTGGACTTCAAAACCAAACAGACAGAAACTGCTGCTATTTGGCTCTGAAAATGTAACTTGTAGTGAAGGACTTGCCTTTGTTCGGCCGTCCTTTTTCTAGTTGATTCGCTTGGTTCAGTCGGTTGATCTGACGCTCTCCGGCTGCTTCCGTTTCGAGTTGCAAACAGTACTTCATAAAGGCTTCTGTTGTCACATGGAGTTTAAAATCCAGAGTGAACAAGAACTTCATCTCCAGTCTGTTCAATTCTGCAGTGCTCACTCCTCCCACTTTGGCAAAATAAGCATTATTGTAACACCTGCAAATTAATGGTTATGTAAGGTTAGTCAGTCCTAGTATGATCTCGAATTTTGATCGTTCGTAAATGAAATGCTATCTTATTTTTTAGTGAACTGTTAACGTTAATTGTTCAGTAAAATACAAAATTTTTTATGTAACATGAACTTACTCATCATCAATATATTTTGCAGCAACCATGATACTTGTGATCAGAAGGCGATGCGCGACAAGGCTAGTTAGGGAAGCATCGATTCGTTGAAGATATCGATTGATGTATACATAAGCAAGAACCAAGCAAGAAGGGCTGCAAGTTGAATACTTGAAGATGCGTTCGATATACTGTCTAATACTCATGCTTGGTGCACTGGAGCCATGAAAAATGGTAACAACTTCTTGCTTTCTTGATGCCTTCAATGGACTCTCGTTCTTCTGAATCGATCTTTCGAGAATCGAAGAAAGAAGAGATAGAACGCGGGGAGTTCCCGAAATCCCTTGGCCGGAGGAATCATCTAATCCTAGAGCTGAGTAAATTTCTGATTCAAGCTCCACCAACTTGTTGTCACTGTGTAGTACCATTGTTAAGTTCTTGTATTCATTCAAAGCTGCAATAGAGTCTCAGATTCTTACTTGTTATATAATTGGAAACTGATCTTATGGTCTCTCATGAGAAATTTTACAAATGTTAAATAGATAGATATGAATCAAATCAATCAAATTTATTCTTTGCTTTCAGGTAAAGTTTCCAAGGAACAAATCTATGTCTAATTGTCCAAGCTTAGAAAAATAAAAAAAAATTCTCTTAGTGGGCCAATTGGATGCAATTATTCAAGCTTTTTTTTACATCACCCTGCAAAGAGAATAAGAGCACCAAAGGAGCATTATACTAGTAGTACAACACATACTCAAAATGACACAGTGAAAGCTACCACCTCATAATGCATCTCTAATCAGTAATCATGGTCAAATAAAAATCTTCCACGACTGACGTATCAAATCATATTTATGCTTATATTTTGTATGAGTTATGACATGATTGATATTTTATATTTTGGAGGTATGATGTACCATTTAAATGACGTGATATGTTTTTCTCCTTCTTCTAAACCAGTCATTTTTTAGAAAATTACACCATTTATAAGATTTTTCTTGTTTTTTCTCTTATTATTTTTTTCTTTGGAGTTACTTAGAAATTATTTATTCTTATTATTGACTAATGATCATGATCTCAATCTCTAGTTAATTATATATATAATTTTTTTTTATTGTTTTAGAAGTATACACAATTACAAAAATTCGGGGTTTTTTAGGAGGTGAAGGACTTTAACCCGCAACCTTATGATACATCTTTTGTGCAGAAAAAAAAGGTCTTCGTGCAAATTTTAGGTGAATAGTTGTTTTATTTTTAATCCCTTAATAAACTTCTCACTAGATTTTAATTATCAGCATTATATAATAGTTCTATTTTTAAAGCTTATTTCTGAAATTATCAAGAAAGTTTTTAAGTTTCATTGTTGAACTCTATGAAATATATTTTCTTCTCATTATTAACTATTTTAATAACTTGATGGGAAAGCAGTCGATTATTGATTACTTAATTATTGATTTAAATCTTATAAAAAGATTTGTTTATGTTTAAATTAATTAAAATTCAAAGTATTTCTCTTAAAATAATCCAAAGTATTAAAATAACAATCTCATTTCAACAACAATCTTTCAAAAATAAGTAATTAATCTTATCTCGTTATTTAGGTTACATTTTATCAAGTTGTATTACATTCTATTTCACGGAAGCCTGGACAAACTATATAATATATCAAAATATATAAAAAAATATATTATATTTTGGCACATTTCCTCTTAACTTAGACGGTTTGTAATTCTAATTCCATGTTTGTGAAGGGGTTTGAGTTTCACCATAAACAATTTTACATTGTGTTAAGAGTTTTTTTGACTGTATATTCTTTTTTTTTATTTAAAAAAAACAAAATAATATTCTTGTGATTTGAGATGTCAACTTAGACAAGGTTTATACCAAACATTTTTATAAATCTCGGCCGTCCAATTAAAATCCATATAAAATGATTGGTGTAGATAACATTGTGGGCCATGAAAATAATTATTTATTTATATATTTAATTTTTAATCTACCCAAACAAGGCAATAATTTAGATTCAGTAATAAATTAATTAAAATGAAACTAATTATTCCTTTTTAGGTAACATAATCTCTATTTGATTTTTTTGTTGTTGTTGAATAAATCTTTATTAGACTTCTAATTTCTAAACATTCCAACTTAAATAATTATAAGAAAAAAATTCATGACGTGGCATCATGATTGGAATTGTTCTGGTCAATAGGCAGACCAATTAAGGAGGGACAGCTTTGCCCTAATCTGAGCTGTCTTTTTCTAGGTTAGTTGCACATTTTTTTTTTTCATGATATGAGCAGTATGTTTATCCTTATTTGAAACTGACGTGGCTTACTACAGAAAAATCTATTCCACGCGCCAAAAATTTGCGTGGCGCAGACATGTCTCTCTTTGGAGAACTACGAATTTTTTTTCTCTATCCTTTTTTTGAACTATTTTTTTTTTGAAATAATAATTTTCTCTATTTAAATATCAAATCTCAACATGAAATAGGGATGACAACCGTTGTCACGACACGATATTTACTGGTTTGGATTATAGATATTATTCGATTCGAATCACTAATGGATCAACACTTTAAATTCGTTAAATATATATGTTGTATTTGAATTGAATCTTTGTTAATCCGTTAATACATTTAACACGATTAATAAAAAAAATATCAAGAATAAATATATAATTTATAATTATATAAGGATAAATAGCTATTTTTACATGTAAATTGATTATAGAAATTTTTAGCTGATAAAATAAATAAGGTTGCAGTTTAGAAGCACTTCATAGTTTGCGTGAAGAGGTCCTCATGGAATATAAGTTGCAGTTCCTATGGTCCATGGTCTGTTCTGATTGATCTAGGATCACTATTCCCCCTGGCCTCTTAAAAAGATTCCTCGTGTATCATCTGTAGCAAAACTATGAACGGGAGCTAGCAATCCGGACCGTATTGAAAAGGTTCCTGAGACACAGCATGGAAGAGTCACAATATTAAGAAACGAGGTCCAAGAATGAAGAAGGGGTAGAATTACTGAATGAATACGAGCTGTGGCTAATACTCGAAAGTGATTTAGGTTACCCTAAGAAGGGACCGGACTTTACTTGCTCCCTAAAGTCGAGTCGAGGCGTAAGCCACTAATTAACGTGGT
Source organism: Dipteronia sinensis (assembly GCA_033220585.1). Taxonomy (NCBI): domain Eukaryota; kingdom Viridiplantae; phylum Streptophyta; class Magnoliopsida; order Sapindales; family Sapindaceae; genus Dipteronia; species Dipteronia sinensis. The sequence goes on from CM065642.1 coordinate 6,728,754, forward strand.
GGTGTTACCCAAGGTGTTCCGGAAGGGCTCATGGTTTTAAAATGCCAGATTGGTGTGCCTTAGAAAATGTACAAAGTGGACTGCTATTTGGCTGACCCTTTTCTACCCATTCGGGTTGGGTTGACCCAGAAGTGGTAGACTTCATCACACCAACAAGACAAAGTGAAGATTGAGCATGGTGGGTGCATGCAGTGCCGACCCTGGCGTTTTTAGTGCCTGGGACAAAAATTTTAGAAATGGAAAAATGGGTCCCATGACACGTCAAATGAGAAAAAAATTTAAATTGAAAACAAAAATCCAAAAACAAAATACAAAATCAGCTGTTTGTCTTGGCCCAATTTAATTTTTTTTGTTTAACTTTTAAGCTTTTCATAGGCCTCTTTGATCTCAAATATTTACACCAATACTCAAAACAAATATTTGGGTCTTTATAATCTGAAATAAAATAAAAATGAGCCTTTAAACTAAAACTCAAAACATGTAAAAATGAAAATGGGCCCCTAAATTAATACTTACAACATTAAATCTGGTCTTTTAAAGAATGGGCCCGGGGCGGCCTCCCCTTTACCAATACAGCAGGGCCGGCCCTGCGTGCATGGTGGGAAAGGAATCCTATACGTCGCCATTCTTTCTCATAGACTGATGCAGAAAAGAAGTCACTTAAGGAAACATCCGGTGAATTCGCGACACTCCAGGGGTAGCGTCTCACTCCGATATACATATTAACCCAGAAGCAAAGAAATAGTACGCTGGTTTCAAATGGACACGAGCCTGGTTAACCCGACTTAGCGAATCACTTCCAGGTTGGCATTAAATCGATTTCGTGCCTCTCTTGTAGCTCGCTGAAAGATCGGGGTTAGGATGAGGTTTTTTCCTGGTTCACTCAAAAACGACGACCTTTTCAATAATAATTTTTTTTTTGAGGTGATAAAATTTAATTGTTTTGATTAAATTTTAAACATTTAAATTATTTTAATAGTTTAATCAAAATTTTGAATTTTATTTGAGAAACCTTAATTGTTTAAAATTGTTTTAACAAATAAACCCTTATACTTTATTACTTTAAAATTGTAAATAGGTATTAGATTAATGGAACGGTGATTTATCATATATCATAATAGACATAACTTATTTTCCTCAAAAAACAAAATTGACATAACTTAAAATTTAATGAATTAAATGAGTCTTATTAGATAACCAGATAATCTAATGGGCCGTACTTGAGTTTTGACTTGTGACACGATGAACTTAACATGTCATGTTTGGATTGAGTAAAAAATCAACAGGCCGTGTTTGAATTGATGCAAACACGTCATGATAACCCATATTACCACTCCTAGTAAATAAATAAATTTGATATTGAGATATATTCTACTTTTTTAAAATAAAAAGTGGGTATTCATTACATTATATATATATATATAGTACTTATATACTTTCACTCAAAAAGGAAAAAAAATTGTACTTATGTATACCTTATTACAAATTTAATTAATTCATTATTGTCCTTAATTTTATTACCTTATTTCACCTCGGATTTTTGAGAGCTTCATTGTGCCGACTATAAAGTGTATACGTCCAATCCATTCAACTTATGTTATATGATATGAATAACCAATAATATGAGAAATTCAATCCACTTGACACCATTCAATCCGAACTCAACCAATAAGATGGGTGCATACTCCCAAATGTATTCAAGCTTTTCTTTGTATTCTTTTCAAAATTAAATATGACAATAAATTATTCAATTTTTTGTATTTTACTTATTCAGGACATGTTTGACAGCTTGTATTGTATTAAGAGTTTAAAATGTATTAAAATAATATAATATAATGTTTAGCTTGTTTTTCATTATGAATAATTGAATTAGCTACTATATTTTAATTGATCTAATACAATAGTTGTTATATTATCTAATACAATGGGTAGAGGTTGTATACTTGTATTAGCTAATACAAAGATGAGAGAAATAATACTAAACTTTTTAATAATAATAACAATAATAAATTTGAATAACAATAATGTGATAATATATATATTATTAATAATAATACAATAATGTTAATGCTAATAATGATAATAAAATTTAATAATAATAATATTTTTAAATATAATACAATATAATTTTAATATATTATTTAAAATTAAATTAAATTAATTTTACATAAATTAATAAAATAAAATGTTATTCTAACAGTATTAATATTAAAATTTATAATTTAAATAAAATATTAAAAAAATTGTGAAGTATTATTGAAATTTGTTATATAAATAATTATTTATGTAATAAAAATATTAATAATTATTTTTAAATATATTATACAATAAATATATATTTTATAATGTTTTTTTATTCTAAAATAGTTGAATTTATTAGTTAACAAAATATTTAGAAAAAAAATAACATCCTAACATTGTATTATTCTAATGAGTAATGCTAGGCTTTCCAAAATTTTTCCAAAAAACTTCCAAAATCATGTTGTATGTGAGTTGTCAACATCAATTTGGGAAACCTAATATTACTCTATTATAATATTGTCTAAAATAAAATATCACCAACAAAGGATTGTATAAGAATAATACAGTCTAATTCAATTTAATCTACTCAAATAAAATCCAGTACAATACAATAGAATGTGCCAAAGGAAACCTCATTGTCTTATTATTAAATCATTTTTTAGGATTTTACTATTAAACACAAAAATCACAAAGTCTACACACATTTCCCCGCACGCGCTATATCTGCGCTTGAGTGTAATCATTTCAACACCTACCAAACAAAACTAGACAAAACATCGACGTGCAGCCATGCAATACCCGAAACACATTTTCACTTTCAATTCATATAAAAATCCCTTCAATTAATCAAAAAAGAGACAAAAATCAACTTCAATTTCATTTTCGAAAAATTTGTAATGGCTTCTTCCGATTCAAAACCCTCGTACAATTTCAAGCAGCAAGTCTTCATTGTCTGTCTTCTTCTCCTCTCTATCTCTATTTTTCTCCTTGTAATCACTTTCCCATCAAAATCCCATCCACCAACTAATCAACTTCCAATTATAATCCAAGACAAGCCAATTTGGTTAGATCTTGTTCAAAATGAAATCAAGAGTGGTGGTGATTTTGGGAAGATCAAGGTTGGTTTTGTTAATATTGATGATTATGATGATGATCTTGTACACAAAATACACGATACTGTCACATCATCAGTTGAGACTGTCCGTGTACATTTTGATCACGTAGATGAGAATCTGAAATGGGAGGATTTCTTCCCAGAGTGGATCGACGAAGACAATAAGTGGGGCCCACCGAATTGCCCGGAGATCCCGATGCCATCCATGACGAAGAGGTACGAGAACCTCGACGTGATAGTGGCTCGGGTTCCGTGTGGTGACAACCAGACTAGTGCTTTTGGGTCGTCAGGAGGAGGAGGAGGAGAGAAGAAAGGGATTAGAGACTTGTTTAGGTTACAAGTGAATCTGGTGGTAGCTAAGCTGGCGGTGGAGAGCGGGTGGGTGCTGCCGAATGTTGATCGGACGGTGCACGTAGTGTTTATCGGATCGTGTGGGCCCATGGTCGAGATGTTCAGGTGTGATGATTTGGTGCAACATGTAGGGGATTACTGGGTTTACAAGCCTGACATGAGAAGGTTGAAACAGAAAGTGCTCATGCCTGTTGGGTCATGCCAAATAGCTCCAAATCAGTTTGCTGAGACAGGTGAGTTTTAGTTTACATTCAGTTTTGATTGACTAGGTTTAATTTCTTTGTTTATTATAAGACTAGTTTGGATATAAATTTTATAAAAATATCACCATGAAATTTGTATGGATTTAAATCCTCTACTTATCTGATATTTTTCTTTACTTTTTTAGAGTAAATGATTGGCTGTTGAAACTGATCAAATTTTAACCATACATTCATTTTTATGTTTATATGTTATGAGATTAAGTGAGATTAGGAAAACGATCAGATCAGTAGAGAATCCTAATTCAATTTGTGTTGGTGGATTTCTTGTTGTGGGGATGTATAAGTTTTCCACATTATTTGATTCCAAGCTTTAATTTAGCTTTAAATAGGGTGCGGTTACTGATTAGAAGACTAATGAGAGAAATAGAACTTGATTTAGCTCTAATTAATACATAAAAGAAATCCCTGAATTATGTACCACTCATGGTTTGGTGTGATAGCCCATAGATTATAATCTCGTAAATTTGGGAAGGAATTAGCTCTTGCATGTTTGTTAACAAGGGAAAAAAAATTCTTAATTTATGATTATAGTTTTGACTAAAAATTAAAAAAACATTTGGAAATCAAATTCCTCCTCTCATATGAGGAATTAAGTTAAATTTCCTGATTCTTTGTCCACTAGATATTGATTTCATTTCAATTTTATTCTTGATTAGTTTACGCACCATTCAATTTAATAATCACATTGCCAAATATAAGAATGTCACGTACGTTATGGGCTATGAAACCCGAATCAACAATATTGTTGTGCTACACACATATATATATATATATATATATATATATATCACGAGGGTCAAGATCCTTGGATGTGGGCTTATGTCGAATCACGCAAAATTTCACATCTCCCTTTATTATTTCTATTTTTGTTGCTTTTGGTTTTGTATATTTCGTAATAGAACGTAGATAGATTAAGCTTGCGATTACTGTTGTAAATTAACAATTTTGGGGGGTTTTTGGATCCTTTTTTCCCACATGATTCAGGCAAAGAAGGATGGAGACAATACATGTCACAATCAACCCTAAAAAAGCTGAACCGCACCACATACCACCACCAAAGGGAGGCCTATGTGACAATCCTCCACTCCTCAGAAGCCTATGTGTGTGGTGCAATAGCTCTTGCTCAAAGCATCATCCGAACCCATTCTAAAAGAGACCTTGTTCTTCTATATGACAAGTCCATCTCCTCCAACTCTCTCAGAGGCCTCAGAGCCGCCGGTTGGAAAACCAAATGGATTTCGAGAATTCACAGCCCTTTCGCGAAGAAGAACTCTTACAACGAGTGGAACTACAGCAAGCTCCGCATTTGGCAGCTCATCAAATATGATAAAGTAATATTCATAGACGCGGATCTCCTGATATTGAAAAACATTGATAACTTGTTTGTTTTACCGGAGCTATCAGCAGCAGCCAATGACTTGACACTGTTCAATTCCGGGTTGATGGTGGTGGAGCCATCGCTGTGTAAGTTCGAAGACATGATGTTGAAAAGCTTCGAAATAGGCTCGTACAATGGAGGTGACCAAGGGTTCTTGAATGAAATCTTCACATGGTGGCATAGACTGCCGAAAAAGATTAACACTTTGAAAATGTTCAACAAACCAGAAGATGAAAAACATGAGATTCAAGACAATCTGTATGCAATTCATTACCTGGGATTGAAGCCATGGATGTGTTACAAGGACTATGACTGCAACTGGGACATGGAGAGCCGCCGTTTATTTGCCAGTGACTCAGCTCACAAGCAGTGGTGGAAGGTCCATGATGTGATGCCTCAGAGACTGCAAAAGTACTGTTTGCTTACTGAGAAAATGGACAATAGAATCAAGAAATGGAGAGGAATTGCAAGGAAAGCTAATCTGAGTAATGGACATTGGAAGATACCAGTGAGAGACCCTAGAAAGTACAACAATGCTCTTGTTAAACAGGAATGATTGGGGAGGGTAGTATGTAATCATAGTGCATAGATATGGAGACTAAATACAGTTTCGAATTTTTGTTTTTGAAGGAATTAAAAATTAGAATCATGTCATTTTAATTGTTTGAAATGATCAAATTGTTTAATTTGAAAATGAAAATGAAGTGTATCCGAGTGTCGTTAGATGATTTATAAATACTCATTATTGACTTTTGCTATCAAATTATTTGTTGGGTTGTGAAGTCTGAATAAATATTGTTGTGATGCACTGGTGTGCACACCACACGAGAGTCGAGTCCCAGTTTTACCCCAGGGTTTTATTGAGAAGTGACTGTTTTTACTCTAGTTTTGTTATTTAAACTCTTGTATTTCAAGGTCATGCATTAGGGAGAAAACAAACATTCAAAGTATTTCTTGAACATTCAGAGCCGAATTGGGAGAGAGAGAGAGGGTTTGCTTTACCATTGTAAACACCGATTTGATAATGAAGGATGAATTTTGGTGCGTTACGTGGTTGTAAGCTTACGCCAAACTATGTATAATCTCGTGTCTCTCTTTATTATTGTTTTAATTTTTTCTTTGAGAAACTCTTTATTATTGTTTATTTGCTTTCGTATATATGTTTGATTTCCTTTGAGTTTCCATATTCCGTAACATTATTGATTAACCTTTAAAAATATATATATATATATATATATATATATTAATTGTAGTATTGAAGTATATATCACTACCATAACACACACATATATATATATATATATGTATATATATATAGAGAGAGAGTGTTGACTTTTTGGAGGCCCCTAGGCAAACCTAAAAAATGGGCTACATCACATGACTAAAAAGAAATTTCGAAATCGATTCAAAAAAGAATAAAAAAATTTTTAAAAAGAAAAAACTAAATTACCTGGGTAAGGGATCTTGATCTCAGATAATTGGACCATGTGTTATTATTATTATTATTATTTTTAATGTTTGGGCTTAAAAAAAAAACATTTGAAGCCCTTTTTATCTGAACCAAAATCATTTGGTTCAATACTAAAAACAAAAAAAATAAAAAGGGGACCCTTTTTGGGCCCTGGGAGGGCGCCTCTCTCTCTCTCTCTCTATATATATATATATATATATATATATATATATATATATATATATATATATATATCAATCGTTGCATCAAAAAATTAACATATATACTCAAAATAATTGACAATTTTGACATTATTAATTTACTTCATGAAAAATAAAATTAAGGACTACAATCTCAAATCTAGCCTAAAAAAAAGAAAGAAACTATGGTTTTATTAGATGGAAGGAAAAATCCAAATTTTGTTATACAAACGATCAATTCCCACCCAACCATAAAGTTTCTGGCATGAACAGCCTAAAACCACCATATGCACTTCGTTTCTCAAATCACTTGTCTCTTCTGATACTGGAACTAATACGGCATTTTTAGAACTTGTTAACAACAATCCATTATCCAAATTTTCAGTTTCACACCAATTAAAATCATCAAACAAGTATAAACTCCATCTTTTACCTAATCTACTCTCATCATATGCATAAGATGCCAGCAGAAGCATCCCATCAAAATCAATCAAATATTTATCACTATAAGGAGCGCTGCAGATTCTTGTCGGATATCGATATGTTTTCCACTCCTGTGTTGCGAGATTGAAAGACCCCATTACTTTATGATAGAAAGCACAATAGAACACCCCTTCAATATAGATTAACCTATAAATACTTCCATGATAACCAGCAAAATATATCCTTTTCCATGTTTTTTTAATAGGGCTATACGTACCGATAGAGGTAGTTGTTCTAGAGTATTTACTGTATGTAAATATCAAACAATCCGGAGAATCTGGAGTGGTGGTGAATGATGCTGCAGTGACCTTCAAGTAGGATCTGGCCAGTTTTATAATTTTTGTAGTGAAAGGATTGTAGAAGAAGAATGAGGTAGTTTTACCGGTATTCATCAAATCTTCTCTTTTGGAGAAAAGTACCCAACCATCTTTTGCATCACAAAATTCTGAACCAACAAAAATTGCAGCCTGTGTGCTTTCAACAATGGTTTTTTGTTTTCGAATAGGATCGTAGAGATTGCACCAAGTAGTAATACTACCATCCTCTTCGTTACGCAAACTAGCAAAACTACCATCTTCTTCTATAGGCCATTTCCAGGTCATTAACCATGGCAATTTGTTTTCATGTTTAAAACCGTAAGTATCTGATCGCCAACCCTTGCATACCGCACGAAAACGTATTTGATCGGTGTAACGAAGACGTTCCAGGATTGAGATTAATATATCAACTGGAAGATTAGACCATAAAGGCCTTTCAGTTTTCATCTCCTCCAGCTTCTTGTCCATAGTAGTATAGTACTCTCTCACTAGAAGAAGGATTTGTATTGAATACAATACTTTTAAATAATTTTTTTCCCATACAAAGTAGCCTTGGTTTACTAGGATTTGAATAGGAGAGGAGTAATACTGCAATAGTATTCTAAAAAGATTAAAATTGTATTGAGATAAAGAGATAATGTAGATGTTCATAATTAAGTTTGTTAAAAAGATTAAGCATCCTAAAAGAACTAATCTTCTAACTTCCATTTTTTTTTTGTGTCGACTGAGAGTAGGTTTTCTAAGATTTTCACATTGTGATCCAAAATCAAACTTTTTTTTATATAAAAAAAATGGACTTTGTAATGAAATACCGAAGGAACGGTCATTTACCATCGAACGACATTAGGTTGTGTTACTTTTTATAAATAATATAATTAATGCGTGAAACATTCTCACTTTGATAAATTAAATAATTAATTAGTAAAATATAAACTTATGCTTATTTCATAAGAGTTAAGAAAAACGATCGAATATTGTTGTATAATGTGGTTTGATGGTAAATAGCGCTCGTTCACTCTCGCATATGTGGTATATCAAATAAAATAAAATAAAATAAACAATCGAACACTGTCACACACCAAAATTAAAATCAAGTGCCAACATTATAAGAATATTTAAATTCACAATCAACACAAGATATTAATGTTATATATATATATATATTATAGATTTTAGTTGCATAGGTTGAGGTACATATATAAGTATATAACACCCCCTATAGTTTTATTCTCATGCTATTTCAAACCATTACAGTTTTCGGCCAGATGCAAAATGACAACAACAAAGACCTGCAAAACAAACAAATAGAAATAATGAATTATTCTACATAAACTCAAGAATAAATTTCAAGGGTCTTTTGATGGTATTGCAATTTTTCTTACAGAATCCAGATTAACACCAGTGTAAAATGCGGATTTTTTATTTGTCATTTGACACCGTTACCAATTGGGGATAGATCTGACACAAAAAGTTTTAGGACTGTCATGTCTATATAAATTTCTTCAATTTCAACATAAAAAAGAAGAAGAAGGAGGAGGATCCTCAGTGACCACAACACCATTATTATTTTTGATTGAATAACCACACTGATACGTGCTTTGATTGAAATTAAGTGTGATTGAAAAAAGTCATGGTTTTCTGTAATGTCTTCGCAGCGAACATGGAGAGAGAGCGAAAGGAGCTGTGGGATTTCATTTTACAACCTCAAACCTCGTTGCCTTTCCCTTGGTGCATTGGAGGGGATTGTAATACAGTGCTCAACATCTCGGAAAGGAGAGGGAAGGTATGTGATATGGGCTCAATTCAGAATTTCAATTCCTTTATTTTGCAAGCAAGAGTGATAGATCTACCAATGCGGGGGACTGCATTTACATGGTCTAACAACATGGAGGAGGCTTCCTGGGCTCGCTTGGATAGATTTTTGGTATCGCCAAAAATTCTATCATGGTTTCCTAAATTGGTGCAGACAGGACTCCCAACGTGTGGATCAGACCACAATGCAATCTCTCTAGGTGAACCGAAAGAAGATTATGCCCCTCTCATTTTCGTTTCTACAACAGTTGGTTAGAAGATACAGAACTGATGAAGTAGGCAATAGATGGGTGGAAAGGGTGCAAAGTTAGGGGTCTAATGACCGTATCTTGGCAGTAAAGCTTAAGGCATCCAAAGGATCGATTAAGTGATGCGTGCCAGACAGGATGAAGGATTTGTTCTCTATTAAGGCTTTTGCCGATCGACTCTCAGAGGTGGACAAAAAGGCGGTTTCTACGAGATAGTATGACAGACTTAGACATGAAAGACTGATTATTTTGTCAGAAATGTGGAAAAGCATTAGGAGGGATGAACATATGTGGAGGCAAAAATATAAGTCAAGTGGTTAAAGGAGGAGGATAGAAACACTAAGTGTGTTCATAGCATGGCAAATGGTAGGTGGAGAATGAACTTTATAGGGGACATGGTTCTGGGTGGGAGGAAGGTGACGGATCCGGATCAAGTCAAAAATGGGATCTTGGATTTTTTTATGAACCACTTTAGAAAAGTCACTTGGAACAGACCGGTAATAAGAGGACTGGACCTAAAGAAACTAACGGAGGAGGAAAGAGTTTCGCTTGAGCAGCCTTTTAGCAAGGAGGAGGTATGGGAAGTGGTTAACGGATGTGACAGAAACAAAGCTCTAGGCCTGGATGGGATGAACCTTAATTTCATAAAAGCGAATTGGGAGGTGATTCAAGATGATTTTATGAGTTTTTTTTGCAAGAATTCTATTTAGAGGGGTCCATTGTGAAAGACATAAATAACACATTTATCGCTCCCATTCCAAAATGTGGGAATCCAGAGTCTATGAGAGATTTTAGACCTATTAGCTTGGTGAGTTCTTTGTATAAGGTGCTTTCCAAGATCCTTGCTAACCGTTTGAAAGGTGTTATGCAGTCCATCATAGGAGAGACCCAAATGACTTTTGTTCAAAACCGGCAGATTACAGATAGCTTTGTCATAGCGGAGGAGATGATTCATTTGTGGAGAAAGGATAAAGATGGAGGGCTTTTAATAAAACTAGATTTTGAAAAAGCTTATAACAGTGTGGATCATGAGTTCTTGGATACTATGATGGGAGAAATGCGGTTTGGGGAAAGGTGGAGAATGTGGATTAAGAGTTGTATTAGCACTCCGAAGTTGTCAGGTCTTGGTAAATGGTAGTCCTACGGCTCAGTTTGGCCTAGAGAGAGGTTTAAGGAAAGGTGATCCGCTATCGCTTTTCCTTTTCAACATTGTTAGTGAAGGGCTCAGTAGTTTATTTATAAAGGCTATGGTTTTGGGATTGATGAGAGGGGCGGTTTTTGGGGACAACGTAGTTCACTTGACTCACCTCCAGTTTACGGATGATACAATACTCTTTCTCAAGCCTTGTGTGGAGATCTTAGCTAACTCGAGGAGGATCCTAAGGTGCTTTGAATTGGCCTCAGGGTTAACAATTAATTTTAACAAATCTTTGTGGTGAAAGTGAGGAAATTTGGCTCTAACGATCCTAGATGGGCGGAAGCCTTCAGATGCAAACATGCCGTTCTTCCAATAACGTACCTCGGCTTCCCGTTGGGAGCTAGACCAAGAACTGAATCCTTCTGGAATCCTATACTGATTTGGCTGAAGAATAGGTTGGCACCTTGGAAGAAGAAGTTTCTAAACAAAGGAGGGAGGTTGGTTCTTATTAAATCAGTTCTCTTGAGCATACCTACCTACTCTTTGTCATTTTTCAAGCTTCTAGTTGGAGTGTCAAGAAGAATGGAAAAGATTCAACGGTCTTTCTTTTGGGGAGATGAGATTTTAAAGAAGAAAATCCATGCTGTGGATTGAGCCTCGATGTGCCAAAGCAAGAGAAACGTGGGGTTGGAAATAGGGAGAATGAAGGACAAAAACATGAGCTTGTTAACCAAATGGGTTTGGAGGTTTGGTAAAGATGAGACTTTTTTATGGAGAAGAGTGATTTGTACAAACTATGGAGTTCCAAGTGAAACGATTTTATGGGATTGGAGGTGTGGGAATTCAGCATCTTTTTTTGTTAAATCGGTGAGTGGCCTCCATGTCACCGGTATCTGCACGGAGAAGATTATAAAAGAGGAATTTAAAATCATTTAGGCAATGGAAGGAGGGTTAAGTTTTGGACGGATTTGGACGGGGAGGAAATGCCTCTCAAGGCGGCTTTTCCCAGAGTTTTTGCATTGGCGACACATAAGACGGGTTCGGTTATTGACTTCGGGAGTTGGCAGGATAACATGTGGGTTCGGAAGATCCTATTGAAGAGGCAAGTTTTTGACTGGGAGAATGATCAATGGAGGGATTTCCTTAGCAGACTTGACCTGTTCAAACCTCGTAGGTCAATTGAAGATGCGATTGCCTGATCCTATTAGCCTAATGGTGCTTTCTCGGTAGGATCCTTCCGTGGATGTTTGGAGGACTCGTAGGCGACTAATATGATGGATTACTCTTTTATCTGGCAAGGGATATGTCTTCACAAGATTGAATTATTCACTTGACAATTGTTAAAAAGGAAGGGTTATGGTAAGGCATGTGATGCATAGGTTCGGGTTTATGTCAAATATCCCTTTGGATTGTCCAATGTGCAAAAATGAGGTTGAGTCGGTAGACCACCTTTTTCTTCACTGCAACTGGACAACAGAGGTGTGGAGCAGATGCATAGATTGGTGGGGTGTTAAATGGTGTGCAAATAAATCTCTGGTGGAATGGGCAATGGGTTGGCCCGGTTTGTGTCCGCATTTCAGGCAGGGTAGAGCTTGGAATTCCTTATTTTCTGCTATAGTCTGGACGGTGTGGGAGGTTAGGAATCAAGTGGTCTCCAAAGATAAAGAACAAGGGGTCACTCATGCGGTTGATTTAATCCAGTTTAGAGTGGGGTGGTGGTTTAAGAATTATGGGAAAGGCACTTCGGATTCAGTTTCTTCTCTTCTTCAGAACGTGGCCGTTCGTTGTACGGAGATAAAGACCCCTAAAGCTTCTAAGTTTGATGTCTGGTCTCCCCCTGGTAGAGGAGCTCTGAAGATTAATGTAGAAGGGTCAGCCAAAGAAAATCCGGGGTATGCTAGTATATGGGGCGTTATGAGAGACCACATGGGTAAGGTTTTAGGCTCTTTCTCCAAGTACATTGGGATAACTGATGCAAATTCTGCTGAGATCCTAGCAATCCATCAAGCTTGTGTGCTTTGTGCTGGGGTGAAGGCTATGGTTGGCAAATAAATTAACATTATTAGTGATTCAAGAGTGGCAGTCTCTTGGGTGGCTGGTCCTGGTTTTGGAAGTCTCAAGCATATAAACATCATATATGAAATCCGTAGTCTGTTGCTTTTATTGGGTAGAACTGTGGTTAGCTTCAGTCCAAGAGATAGCAATAGTTACGCTGATTTGTTGGCAAAGAAATGTTCGAGCAAGGAAAGGGACTGGGTTAGCTGGAGAGATTTCTGATTTTTTAGTTTGTTTTGTTCGGGTTTTCTTGCTCTGTTTTTCTGGGTTTCTCAGAGTTTTCTTTCTTATGGCTTTGTTCTGGTTTGAGTGCCTGTAAGCTTTAAGATTTTGCTTTTCATGTTTTGTCGTGGCCTTTGTTGTTGTTTTATGGGGGCTTTTTTGGGTTCTGGTTTGTTGTTTCCCTCTTTCTAGAGGTGGTTTTGTTCTCGGCTTCTTTAGCCTTTAATATATTAGTTGCAGTTCAAAAAAAAAAAAATCAAATGATTGGCACTTTAACCTTTCTATTTCATTAGCGAATATAAGTAAAAAGTAAAAAATATTCCGATGGTCCAGAAGGAGTTCTAATGTCTAGATCTTCAAAATGGGTTAATTAGCTTTGTAGATTTTAATTTGAGTAAAATAGACAACCAAAATATTTGTTAAGTGATTTGGCAAGTGATTTGTTCTTCCATGCATGTTATTGACCATATCATCCTATGATTTATATATTAAAGAAAAATTATATACCATGTACACAGGGACATAACCATGATTCATCGTTGCGGGAATAGATCTTCTTAATAAGCCTCTACGGAATGAAGAAATTTTAATAAAGATGCACCTAGTAGTTAACAAGGTAAAATTGAAATAATAATGTACACATTTTAAAGTGTAAATTTTTTGAAAAGTTTTAACTCAACTTTAACAAGGTAAGGTTGAAATAAATTTAGAGGAGATGACTCTTTTCTAACTATGTGGGAATTATTGATTCAAATTCAGCTGAGATTTTAGTGATTCATAGGGTTATTTCCTTGTGTGCTCATTCTAATTCTCTTATTGGAAAGGAGATTGACATTGTAAGTGACTCTAAAATGGCAGTTTCGTGGGTAAATTCGGATGAACTGGGCAGTTTGAAGCATGTGAACATCATTTACGATATTCGTAATGGTCTGATCAACCTTGGTAACACTCGAGTCATTTACAACTCAAGGGCTAGCAACTTCTTTGCGGATTTTCTTGCAAAAAATGGTTATGCTATGATGGGGGATAGTGAGATTTGAGAGGTTAACTGATCCTGCTTCTGGTTCGCTGTTGTGGTTGGTCTTCTGGCCTCATATGCTGTGTCTTGCCTTTCGTGCTCTGGCTCCAGCCTGTTGTCGTGGTAGGTGTAGTTCTCATGCTTTTATTTTTCTTTCTTGTCTTCATTGGTTTTTTCTTTTGTTGTTTTGGTTTGGGCTTCTCCCTGTGCTGTTGGGTTGCTTACCCTCTATTTGTTAGTGCTCTGGCTTTTATGCCTGTTAATGAATTTACGGATCAACAAATATTTAGAGGATACGAGGTTGGCCTGGTGGTATACTCCTCACACATATACCATGAGGTTGTGGGTTTGAGACCACCATCCTAAAAAAAACCCCCAAAGTTATGCAATACTTAAAAAAAAAAAATTGAAATAAATTCCTCATTTGTTGTTACCTCATGCCAAACCAAAACAACATCAACACGATTTTTACTAAATAATGGATTATATAGTTGTATTTTCATTTGACGTTGCACTCAATTTTTATATCAATACTTTGTAATTTCGAAAATAGATTAACCCTAAAATTTTATAAATAAAAAATATAATAATCCTAAAATTTCAAAACAAAATAAATTAATAAAATATATATACTTCATTAAAATATACCTAATTTGAAAACCAAACTTTTTTAGATAAAGAGTTTAAGCCAAATTTAGGGAATGAGAGATAAAAAAGTTTTTTTTTTATTTGAAATGGTGGGAGTGAGTAAAAATTAAAAATAATAAAAAAAAAAACAAGTGAAAGGACATGTATGGTATTTACTTATATAATTGATCTAAAAGATAATTAAACAAATTGTAAGAACTATTATGAAATTTTCTCAATTTCATATATTTTTTTTAAGATGGGCCAGGGTGGGCTTGAGCTTACCCTAACCCCTGTTATGGTCGGGTCTCTCATACCATACTGATAAATATATATACACATTATATATATATATATATATGTTTTTTTTCAAAAAGATAAAATGTCACAAAAAAATTACTTTTTTATTTCTTAGCATGAATCATGTAAAATTAATTTGATTGTAGTTGGATCATATAATCATGCACTACAAAATTTGCCTATTTATGAACTAGGGCATTGGCAAATTTATGATAGGCAAGTCGGTATTAATTCCTATTGTTGAAACTTTGCTTTGAGAAAAAAAAAATGCAAAATCCAGAAATCCCACCTCCACCTCCACCTCCACCTCCACCTCCTCAGCCAACCATGATTTACAACATTCCGACGGAAAATGAAAAGGTTTGGCTGTTTGATAAAATTTTAACGGCCACAGATATGTCATCAAATGGTCTGATTCTGTTGGAAAAGGCAATTCCCTATCTTGTTCAATTAGATGATGGGAACATCAAACAGAGAATGAAATCTCCTGAGGGTTTCCCCGTCTCAATCCACACTCCAATTGGTCCTGTGGTTGAAGGGATATTAAGAAAAAGTTGTACTAATATCAAACTACTCAGGAAAGGCTGGAAAATAGCAATGGATAACAACCAATTTGTGCAAGGTGACGACATTAACTGTTGGTCAGTTTTCGAGAACGGAAACCTTCACCTTATCATCGAAAAGAAGGTAAACAAAATAAAATAAACTTTATTGTATATAAAGTTGGTTAATTCAATTCAATTCAATTTAATCAAGCTCTTGAATTTGAATAGGTTCCCAATCAAGGAGAAGCTGCTTAACAGGGGTGAAGGAAATGATAAACAAGAAAGAAATTATATATGCTTATATATATTTATATGTTTTTATTTTAATTATCGTGTAATAATTACTTTATATAGGTAGTTTCTCAATCACCCGTATAATTTAAATTTAAGTTTACGTTTAATTTTAGTATTATGTAATAGACTTTTATATATGAGCTAATAATTAATTAGGAGAGAATAAACTTATTTATCATTAATGTTTAATGGCTATAATAAAAATTTCCTTTGATGCTCTGGCCTTAGTGGCAAAAAAAAAAAATTATCAATTTTTTTTAAATACCACGTAATTTTGATTAATTTTAATTTATAAATTTATAACTTATAGATATCTGGACCGTACATATATTTTTTGATCTCGGTAGGTTCTTACAGTCCTATTATAATAGTTCTTGTAATACTTAAAAAAAAAGTGTAGTATTTTAATTAGATTGTTAATTATTGTTAGACTTTTGTGATTTGTAATTAGCTTATGATTGTAATTATTTATTTTTATTCCAAACCATTAGAGATTTGCTTTCGTGATATTAAGGCCGGTAAATTAAAAGCGACGGGTGATCTGTTAGTTAGGAAATAAAATTCGTTTTTTATGCATATAATTAAGTATTCATTTTTGCATGACACGAGAAAGATGAGTCAAAACATGCATGACACTCACACTCTCACACAAAGCAAAAGGCAAATAGGTTTAAGATGTTTGAAATGATTTTATTATTATTAGTAATTACATTTATTTTGTAAAAACTATTAATTATTGAATGAGAAAACTGTTCTCAATTTACCGTAATTGAATTTAGATAAATTGGTTAAGAGTCGTGAGTTTTCAAAAAAAAAAAAATAGTGTACCGTATTCATGTTTGAAATTAGATAAATTTGATTTTGTATACATATTTGATTTACTTTGAGTTTCTATATTCCGTAACATTATTGATTAACCTTTAAAAATTTATATATACTGTAGTATTGAAGTATATATTACTGCTATAACAATATATATATATATATATATAAATATATATATATAATTATATATATATATATCAATATCAATTATTGCATCAAAAAATTAACATATATACTCAAAATAATTGACATTTTTGACATTATTAATTTACTTCATGAAAAACAAAATTAAGGACTACGATCTCAATTCTAGCCTAAAAAGAAAGAAAGAAACTATGATTATATTAGATGGAAGGAAAAATCCAAGTTTTGTTATACAAACGATCAATTCCCAACCAACCATAAGGTTTCTGGCATGAACAGCCTAAAATAACCATATGCACTTCGTTTCTCAAATCACTTGTCTCTTCTGATACTGGAACTAGTACGGCATTTTTACAACTTGTTAACAACAATCCATTATCCAAATTTTCAGTTTCACACCAATTAAAATCATCAAACAAGTATAAACTCCATCTTTTACCTAATCTACTCTCATCATATGCATAAGATGCCAGCAGAAGCATCCCATCAAAATCAATCAAATATTTCTCACTATAAGGAGCGCTGCAGATTCTTGTCGGATATCGATATGTTTTCCACTCCTGTGTTGCGAGATTGAAAGACCCCATTACTCTATTATAGAAAGCACAATAGAACACTCCTTCAATATAGATTAACATATGAATACTTCCATGATAACCAGCAAAATATATCCTTTTCCATGTTTTTTTTCTAGGGCTATACGTACCGATAGAGGTCGTTGTTCTAGAGTATTTACTGTATGTAAATATCAAACAATCCGGAGAATCTGGGGTGGTGGTGAATGATGCCGCGGTGACCTTCAAGTAGGATCTGGCCAGTTTTATAATTTTTGTAGTGAAAGGATTGTAGAAGAAGAATGAGGTAGTTTTACCGGTATTCATCAAATCTTCTCTTTTGGAGAAAAGTACCCAACCATCTTTTGCATCACAAAATTCTGAACCAACAAAAATTGCAGCCTGTGTGCTTTCAACAATGGTTTTTTGTTTTCGAATAGGATCGTAGAGATTGCACCAAGTAGTAATACTACCATCTTCTTCGTTACGCAAACTAGCAAAACTACCATCTTCTTCTATAGGCCATTTCCAGGTCATTAACCATGGCAATTTGTTTTCACGTTTAAAACCGTAAGTATCTGATCGCCAACCCTTGCATACCGCACGAAAACGTATTTGATCGGTGTAACGAAGACGTTCCAGGATTGAGATTAACATATCAACTGGAAGATTAGACCATAAAGGCCTTTCAGTTTTCATCTCCTCCAGCTTCTTGTCCATAGTAGTATAGTACTCTCTCACTAGAAGAAAGATTTGTATTGAATACAATACTTTTAAATAATTTTTTTCCCATACAAAGTAGCCTTGGTTTACTAGGATTTGAATAGGAGAGGAGTAATACTGCAATAGTATTCTAAAAAGATTAAAATTGTATTGAGATAAAGAGATAATGTAGATGTTTAACATAAGTTCATAATTAAGTTTGTTAAAAAAATTAAGCATCCTAAAAGAACTAATCTTCTAACTTCCATTTTTTTTTGTGTCGACTGAGAGTAGGTTTTCTAAGATTTTCACATAGTGAACCAAAATAATTTTTTTTCTTTCAAAAAAATGGACTTTTTAATTAAATAATGAAGGAACGTCATTTACCATTAAAAAACATTAGGCTGTGTTACTTTTTATAAATAATAATTAATTCGTGAGACATTCTCATTTTGATAAATTAAATAATCATTAGTAAAATATAAACTTATGCTTATTTCGTTAGCGTTAAAAAAATGATTGAATACCACCGTATAATGTCGTTTGGTGGTAAATAGCGTTCGTTTACTTTCACACATGTGGTATATAATAAAATAAAATAAAATAAACAATCGAACATATCACACACCAAAATTAAAATCAAGTGCCAACATAATAAGAATATTTAAATTCACAATCAACGCAAGATATTAAATTATTTATATATATATATATATATATATATATATAAATTTTGTATTGATTTTAGTTGCATAGGTTGAGGTACATATATAAGTATATAACACCCCCAATAGTTTTATTCTCATGCTATTTCAAACCATTACAGTTTTCGGCCAGATGCAAAATGACAACAACAATGACCTGCAAAACAAACAAATAGAAATAATGAATTATTCTTCATAAACTCAAGAATAAATTTCAAGGGTCTTTCGATGGTATTGCAATTTTTCACACGGAAGCTGGCTTAGCATCGGTGTAAAATGCAGTTTTTTTTTTCTTGATTTGACACCATTGCTAATTGGGGATCGATCCCACACAAAATATTTTAGGACCGTCATGTCTAGATAATTTCTTCAATTTCAATATAAAAAAGAAGAAGAAGAAGAAGTAGTTGTTAGTATAATTGGGTCTTACTTGGATACAACACCATTATTATTTTTGATTGAATAACCACACCACTATTAAAGCGGGCACAATTACAGATTTGCATGATAGTAATTAGTTACAGTTAATCGAAACCATTAGAGATTTGCATGAACGTAGGAAATTATAATTTGTGATGTGAAGAGGCTGGTAAAAGCAGTACATGACCTGTTAGTTGGGGAAATAAAATTGTTCTTGCATGTGTATAATCATATATTCTCCATGAATATAATATCAAGTACACAACAAGTGATAACCTGGAGTGATATCTGATGTTTTTTCTGGGGTTTTGGCTGTCGTTGTTGTCTGTTTCGGTTTAGCTTTGTGTTTGCTGGTGCTGTTTGTTTTGTTTCTTTGCTCTGTTTTGGGAGCTCGTTATCTGGTTTGTTGCTGCTTGTTTCTTTCTGTTGTAGCTGCTGTTCGGTCTCTTGACCGGTTCTTGGTTTTATTCTAATACATTGCCCTTTCAAAAAAAAAATAAATAAAAATTGATAACCACACATATTAAACACAGCCATTGGCAAGTCATGACCCAAAACTACTATTTTCGACTGGATAGAACCATTAATGATCCGACTGGATAGAGCCAGACGCATAAACTATTGTTTTTGATTTTGGTATGTTCTGACAGACTCATGAACCCTGACCCGATTAACATTAGATATAAAAAGAAAAAAAAAAATTTAAGTTGTGCATGTATTTAGATTTAGATTGTTATACTTGGAAGGTTAATTACAAATTACAAACTACAAATAAGATATTCTATAGTTATGAAATCTAGTTCTAAATTCTAATATGAAAAAAATTATTAACTAATATTGACATGGCTATTAATTACCAAATGAATGAAACTTGAAACTTTTTTTCCCTTTTTCTCTTTACAAATAAATATAACACAAAAGAAAAATAAAATAAAAACACATACAATACACATGGTTGCTGTGCTGCCTTGGGTGGCCTTAATTTATTGCCTTTAAAAAAAAAATAGATTAAGTACAATTAATTGATTGATTGAGTTGGTATGATAGTGGGAGGATTTGCTATTTATTGACTGTGAGAGGATTGACAAATGATAGGCAACCCGGCCAATATAACTTTTTTTGATGGAAGAAAATAGTAGATGATCCTCTTCATCCTATCCAAATTCAAAAATTTTCCGGTTGGAGACACAGAGTTCCTACGATCCTGTGGATGGGCCTTTGAAAAACATTCTTCATCTATCGAATTGCAATCAACCATTCCCTATTCAATTTGAAAAAAAGGTAAATTTCTTGGGAATAGTTGTTTGAAAAAAAAAATTAATGGCCTCGGATATCATTATCTGTTATACATTTCCAATAATAAAAAAATTAGTGATTAGTTTTCAAACAATCATAAAAATCAAAGTCATTATTATCCTTTTTTGAAAAAACATTTAATGGGTCACGAATATGACATATATGGTAGTCTAATTCTAATGGACAATGTATTGTCATTAGCCCATTATCCATTAGAAGAATATCAAACGCAGAATGAAGTGTCATGATGTCATGATGGCCTCTCGCTCTATCTACATTCCATTGTTCTTGTAATACAAATAATAAATAGTGATAGTTTATTTTAAATTATGAGATATTTGAAACAAATAATAACCTCTAAGTATTGTTTTCATGTATTTAATCTAATGAAATGATCGATGTCCAAACTACCCGTAAAAACACACCCAAACAGCCAGAGCCGGCCTTGAGATTTTTGAAGCCCGAGGCGAACTATAAAAAATGAGTCCCTCGATACTTTATGTATGTTTACTTGATTATTTTTTTTCTCTAGTAAATACTCGTAAAAATCAATATAATAACTTAGACTCAAGACTATAATACCACAAAATAGCAAATAAAAGTTACCAAAATATATTTTATATAATTGCATCAAAGAATATATAATTTAAACCTTATTCGTCTCACATTTTTAGCAGCAAAAATACTAATTAAGTTTACATAAAAAAAGGGTTTTCGAAAAAGAAAAAAAATATAAGTGTATTGATTTAATTACCTTCGTAACAGCAAACTTCTGAATTTTCATATCAAGAGAGTTTTGAGTTTTTTTTTTTTAGAGATGTAAAAGTGGATTATTTGTAACAAACACGAGTGTTGCTAGGATTCAACCCACTGCCACCGCCACCCATGATCCAATGTTGTTGTTGTAAGAATGATAAATGAGTTTCCATAGGTGGGCCTTTTAAAAATATATATATATATATATATATATATATAGTAATTTTTTAATGATGACTTTTTACAATGCACACTTTAAACACCTTTGATGAAATTGTATGAAATATATTGAATCTTGATTTGATTTTTTGAATGGATGGTGAAAACATTGAAATACATTTATGGAAAAAAAAAATAAAAAAATTTCGGGTGCAAGAACTAATTTTTTATGATTTATTTTGAAGATAAAACATTTAAAAATAGTTCTCAAATCCAAAAAATTTCCAAATTTTTATCAAATGTGTATTTTAAATTTCTTAGGATGTATACAAAAAATCTCATCGAAAAACATTTGATTCCATGCAATTTCATCAAAGGTGCTTAAAGTGTGCATTGCAAGAGTCCTTATTGGAAAATTACTCTCTCTCTCTCTCTCTCTCTCTATATATATATATATATATGTGCATGTGTGTCATTGGATTTAAATGATTTGATTTGGCTACATGCACTTGTCAAAGTATTTTTTTAAATCTAATGACTCACATGAACTGACAATAGAAAGACTATTTATATCCAATGGCCTACATGAACCGACAATAGAAAGACTATATATTTGTATGTGTGTGTATTGTGGGTCATTTTTAAAGTCATTTATGGGTTGAATTTCCTATTGATATGCCTTTTTTTATGTTAAATATGTATATGGTGGGCTATTTTTAAAGTTATTTATGAGCCTTTTTTGTTTATAATCTTTTTTTTTGAAAAGGCAATATATTAAGGCCACCAATAGCAGCAGAAAGGCAAACATAACAAACGAGAAGAGGCAACTAGCACCAAAACAGAGAGCGTACAAAGGAAACAAACAGCTCAAAGGACCAAAAGGGGAAAAGAAGGCAAAACAGAGCCAACCAGAGGAACCAGGATAGAGTAGCCGAAACCCCAAGAAGCAAAACAGAAAACAAACACAGAAACAACAAAGCGAAGCTCAGACATCCCCCCATTCCACGAAATCGCCATTATAATTAGACCCCATCTTCGCCAAACTGTCCGCGAATGAATTGAAAGCTCTTAATTCATAGATCACCTCAACATCACCAAGAGAACTCATATTGCTACGAATTTCAGAAATGAGGTTAAAACGATCTAGACTCCTAAAGTCGCCATTATTCGCCCACGACACAGCCACCTTCGAATCACTAACGATGGAAATAAATCGACCTCTGAGGTTAGAGATAAAAAGGCAAAGATATTTTGATTGCCCAAATCTCAGCTGCGTTGGAGTCAAGGATACCCAAATGATAAGAAAAAAGGCACAAAATTTTCCTATTGTTGTCCCTTAGAACCCCGCCTGCACCAGCCGGCCCAGGTTTGCCTAAAGCCGAACCATCGACATTAAACTTAAGGTGATCAGCTGTCAGTGGATTCCAGTCCAAGATATTCTTCCTCTGAGTTTTCATGGAATCAACACAGCAGTCCTTTACATTCATAAGCATAGATTGAATAGCGTCCGTAGACCCTTTTCCAAGATGTTTGAACCACCAAACCACCCGAAATTTGACCACCTCAGCTGATTTCACTACATTCGGCTCAATATCCTCAAAGACAAGCTGATTTCGGGCTTCCCAAATAGACCAGACAATGGCACTAAACAAATAATTCCAAGCTCTTTCGTGTTTGTAAGCTGGACAAAGACCTCTCCAGGCCTCCAGCCACAGCTTAACAGATCTGTTAAAACAAAAACTAACCCCCCACCACTCCATACACATCGTCCACAATGAGGCAGACCAGGTGCAGTTGAGAAAGAGATGATCCAAAGATTCCATACTTGATCTGCACAGAGGGCAATCTAGGCTGGACAGGTTTAACATACCAGACTTCAACAACACCTCTTTTACCAATATTTTGCCTCTCCACAGCTGCCATAAGAATAGATCAACTTTAGGAGGACATAGACCCCTCCATAACATCTTAGGAATGCTATCCTCATCAACTGAAGCATCCTCTAGAGCCCTTCTAAAAGAACCTGCTGTGAACAGCCCATTAGAGTTCACCGACCATGCAATGGTATCCCAGCAGTTTTTTTTTAACATGAATGCATCCCAGAAACGTTGAAAACAACCTCCATTGATCCTTTTCCCAACCGAATAAAGGGCGCCTGGTCATAATATTCCAAACCCAATTCGATCCCAACTAGTTACCAAGGTCACTAATTGTTCCATCTTTCAGAACTGCCAACGCGTGACACTTAGGAAACGCAGTCCCTCAGCCTTCTACCATCCACTGTAACCTCAGTCCAGAGCTTCAACCTGTCTCCACAGCCCACCACAGACACAAAACCTCCCTTAATCACAGCAGCCGTCTGAGTGCCTTCCTTCAAGAGACTGTCAATCGATTTCACAAAAAATGAGGCTGTTTTCGAAACTTGGCATTTCCATAACAGGGAGGACTCCTCAATACCATATTTAGAACAAACTACTCTCCTCCAAAGAGTGTTATCTTCTCTTCCAAACCTCCAAATCCACTTAGCTAATAATGCTTTATTTTTATCAAGTATTCTCCCTATGCCTAAACCACCGTTTCCTTTCCTTTTGCAAACATCGGCCCAACTAATTGCATGGAGTTTACGTTTGACCTCGCTATCGCCCCATAAAAAGTTTCTTTGGATTCTCTCAATACGATTAGCAATACCAACCACCGGAATTTTAAAAACTGAGAGAAAGTAAGTAGAATGCTAGAGATAACTGCTTTAATCAGTACTAATCTGCCTCCTTTAGACATAAATTTCCTTTTCCAAGGGGCTAGACGTTTGTCAATCCTGTCAACCATAGTTTCCCAGAAAGTCAAAGAACCCGGCCTTCCCCCCAAAGGAAAACCGAGGAATGGGATAGGTAAGGAAGCTTTTTTGCACTTGAAAATCGAAGCCCAATCTGACGACTCATTCGAAAGCTCCCTTCCAACTCTCACCACACAGGACTTATGGAAATTAACTTTCAAGTCCGACGCCAACTCAAAACATCGAAGGATCCTTTTTGCATTCAAAAGGTACTCAGCCTTGGGTTTTAAGAAGAGGATAGTGTCATCCGTAAATTGAAGGTGCGTAATGTGGATTTTATTGTCGTTGAAATTTTCTCCTGAAATGAGACTAATATTGGTAGCTTGAAGAAGAAGGCAATTTAAACCTTCCACCACTGTATTGAACAGAAATGGAGATAAAGGGTCATATTGTCTTAAGCCTCTCTGAACACCAAACTGGGAAGTCGGAATACCATTCACCAAAACAGACATCGTAGGAGAGGAAATGCATTCTTTTATCCACGACCTCCACTTTCTCCCAAACCCCATGCCTTTCATCATTGAATCCAAGAAATCATGATCCACACTATCAAAGGCCTTCTCAAAGTCTAACTTCACTATCAAACCACCT
Source organism: Dipteronia sinensis (assembly GCA_033220585.1). NCBI lineage: Eukaryota > Viridiplantae > Streptophyta > Magnoliopsida > Sapindales > Sapindaceae > Dipteronia > Dipteronia sinensis. The sequence goes on from CM065642.1 coordinate 6,753,575, forward strand.
TCCTTGTCTCTCATCCATTTGTGTATGATTTCTTCCGCAATAACCAGACTGTCAGAGATCTGACGATTTTTTACAAAAGCCATTTGAGTCTCCCCGATGATCGAGTTCATCACTTTTCTTAGCCTATTGGCCAATACCTTTGCCAACACCTTGTACATCGAGCTAACTAAACTGATAGGTCTAAAATCTTTCATAATCAACGGGTTGCCCACTTTAGGGATTAGGGCAATGAACGCCCTATTTAACACACGAACCACTGTACCATCCTTGTGAAATTCATTTATGAAATCCATAAAATCCCCTTGAATTGCGCCCCAATGCGCTTTAAAGAAATTCAAGTTCAACCCATCCGGACCAGGGGCCTTGTTGCCGTCGCAACTCAATAAAGCTGTACAAACTTCTTCCACAGAAAAAATTTCCTCCAAACATAAGCTCTCGCTCTCAGACAACTTTTTGAGATTGTTGACAGGCAAAGTCCGCCTTTGTTTATAATCTTATCAGTCTTTCTACTAACAGTTCGTCCTGATATAAAATATATCAGGACAATAAATGTGAACTATTCATTTATGGAGGAGCTTTGACAAGTGCATACACACCAAGTCAAAACATGTAAAATGAGTGACTCATATTCAATGTCCTGATATATTTTATATAAGGACGAACTGATAATAGAAAAATTGATAATTTTATATAGACTATATTTTAGAATCAAATATTTTAATTATAATTTGGAGGCCCTTTGCAATCGGGGGTCCTAGACAGTTATCTCACTTGACTCCCTCTAGGACCGGGCATGCAAACAACTTTTGAAAACAACACCACCTCAACATGAAACACCCATCCGTAGAGAGAGAAAGTGGAGAGAAAAGAGAAAGGAGAGGAGAGAGAGAGAGAGAGAGAGATGTGATGACGGTGACAGGAAAAAGTGGTCGGTGCCAGAGAAGAAGAAGGAACGCCACAGAAGAGACATCGTCGCTGGAGTTGAATTGGAGGGAGTGCAAAGAGAGGGAGAGAATGAAATAAAAAAGTTGGACCTATTTCACCTTCGGTTTGGGCCCAAGGTGAAATAAGTCTGTGAAATAAACTTATTTTTAAGGGTTCATATAATATTTTCTCCAAGTCAAGGGATATTAATATCATTATTTAATTATTGAATGAAATGAAATTTTCACATGCTGTTAAAATTTAAAAACATTAAAAACAATGCATATGGTTTAAAACAATAATCAATAATTTTAAAGGGCAAATTTTGATAATTTCCTTATTGGATGAAGAAGAAAAAGCGCAAAACGGGGTCGTTTAGGATCACTCACGGCTCACCCCCTATGCAATTTTGCAATTAAATCTTAGGGCCACCAAGGCCCAATACGACTATTGACAATAGCTCAACATAGGTCCTCAATCCAAACTTTTTAAGGCTTGTTGGGTCTAAATTCATCAAAACTTTAATATTTTTTTAATTAAAAAATTAAACATCAAATCCATTCAAAATTCTAAATAAACTACATTACTTCTAATAATAATAATAAAAAAACTACATTACATCTATGCTATTGTAGTATTGTGTTGTGGCGGTGATGAGGTTGACTAGCCATGGCAGGGGTACCCATGCTTAGGGCATGTTTGGTAGTGCTTTGAAATTTTTTTCAAAAGTGATTAATTGATAATTTGATAAGTTTTGACAGTGATTTTGAGAAATAAGTGGAGGTTACTTTTTGAAAGTGTTTATGGAATAATCTATTTCAGCATTTAATGCATATTTTAAAATATCATTATTATCTTTATGAAATCAAGTTAAAATCATTTATATACCTTATTTCATCCCAAAATCAAATATTCTATTTAAATATTGATTTGATTTATAAAATCTTTTAAAAATATTTTTATTGTTCTTATGGAAATTTGTTTTTTCAATTTAAATATTCTACTTAAATATTGATTTAATACATATAATTAATGAAAAAAATTGAAATTGTGTCCTAAACTCATGTATATTTTAGTCATTATAACTAATATCAGCACTTTTGCAATAAAATTACAAAACATATGGATACTCCTTTTGAGCTATACAATAGTATTAAAAATACAATTAACCAAACATCTGCTGATTAATTTCACAGTTGATTATTCCTTCAGTACAACTAACAATGATTATTATAAAAGTTACAGCAATATCAACTTAGTTTGGTATTGCTGTGCTGTGCAGGGAAAATTATTTTTGAATTTGTTATAAGAAGAATCAACTGAATGTTTGGTTAACTTATTTGTAAAAGTGTTGCAAGAATCAAAAACAATTTCAATGTGTTTGACAAACTGTAAGTAAAGGTGTTGTGACAGTATAAAATTACTATAAAGGACACAAATGAATATTGAAGATGTTATGAAAATAAATACTTTGTTTTATTTTTGTATGATCATAAACATGTTATAAAATAAATAAATAATTTGTTATTTTTTAGTATGATCATAATCATAAACATACTATAAAATAAATAAATAAATTGTTTTATTTTTGTATGACATTAAACGTGTTATAAAATAAACAAGTTGTTTTATTTTTGTATGACCATAAACATGTTATAAAATAAAAAATAATTTGTTTTATTTTTATGTGACCATAAACATGTTAGAAAATAAATAAATAATTTGTTTTATTTTTGTGTGACCATAAAACATTATTATTATTTTTTTCCTATTGCCACATATATTGTGAATATATCAAGAAAATCCTTTGAAAATAATTTATTTTCATTATTGCTTCCGTGTGAAGCAATTTTTATTTTTTAAAAGCTACAAAATGTAGCTTCTCATTTTCTCATTTGGGAGAAGTCAAAAATAACCAAGAGCATTTCTTTAGAATTTTACCAAACACTCTAATCTATATCCTAGAATCACTTTTTATCCTCAAAGTACATTAGGAAGCAATGCCAAACTAAACCGATAGCGGCTAAGAAATTTTCGTGGTTTATAACAAGTAACAAGTAGAATGATAAGCTAAATTGTACGATCAATGCTTTCAACTATTTGATTAATTTGATGAAATTAATTTCTTTTGTTTTATGCATTGAAAATTAAAATCATGAAAGGAAAATTAATTAATTTTGTCTTCTATTTTCATAGACAGTAAAATAAGAAAAATATTTATTAATTAATTTATACTATTAAAATATTAAAATATAATAATTGATATATGGATAGTATTGACCTGTACCTTATTGACACCTGTTAAACCAATTTATTGCTATAAATGGAAAATTAGTTATTACATTTATTGTAATGAGATAATAAATAGAATCATTGATAAGTTTATTTATTTCTCTTTAATGTAATAAATTGGTTGTTAAGGCCACATATTTACACTATCGAATATGAATGCAGAATGAAAATATCCTTCCCATAACCGGTTAAAACATTTTGAAATCCACAATAATATCTCACCAAATTGTAATCACTAATAAATTACCATCTTTATATTTTTTAACCGAGGTCTTCCTTAGGGATTTTTTCCCTTTTGGATCATTTATGATGTCCATGGTTTGCATTGGTTTTCGTATGGTCAACGTTGATCTTTTACTCTTCTCTCAGCTTACATTTTTTCCTTGAGTTCTTCATTGGGCCTAATGACTTAGCTATATGTCTATAAAGAGTCCGACTAGAGGTGGGTACCAAACCGAAACCGGACCTTAAAAACCGAACCCGTAATCGAAATCGAAACCATCGGTTACGAAATTGGTTGGAAATCAGTTTTGATCCGGTTCGGTTTCGGTTAAGGATGGCCGAAAACCGACCAAAACCAACGGTTAAACCGATGGTTTAACCGCCGGTTTTGGTCGGTTTATATATTAAAAAAAATTGCCAACCAGTAACAAAGCGCCACGTGGAAAAAAAATTGAAAAAAAAATAAAAACCGAACTGCCTAACCGGCGGTTCGAAACTGAAAACCAAACAGGTTTCTCTCGGTTCGGTTACAGGTTTGGGTGGCCACGGAACTGAAACCGGCGGTTTCAAAACCCAAATCGCCCCGAAACAGAACCGTGGCCACCATTAAGTCCGACCATTAACTTTGATCAGGTGAGACTCATTTTGAGTCCTTTGAAATGAGATGTTATCCAAAATTTACCCTTAACAACTTATTTTGTGTCCCACCGACTCCTTGTAGACGTACGTACGTTTTTTCAAATTGGACTCAAATCAACTGTCTAAAATAGTGTTTTAATTTGTATCTAATCAACCAAATTGAGACAAGTATCTACATTTATAAAAGAAGTTGAAAAAAAAGTAAGAGTAGTGCTATTGGCATATCCCCTACTGATCTATTTAAGTCCTACTTTTTTAATTATACAGTATTCTTTTTTTCTCTTTATCAAAATTACTTTAAAAAAACATATAATTTAAGGAAAAAAAATCTTCTATAAAGTAAATCTATTAAAACCCCACATTCATTTTCCAAAAAAAGTAAAAAATAAACTCACGTTCTTGTAATCTATTTTTGTATAAAAATTTTATTAACTTTTAAACCCTAAAATTTGCTTCTTAGACACATAAAATATTATGGAAGAGTTTGAGAAAGATATTAATCATATGAAAGATTTGTCAAGCATCTGGAAACAATCGTTGTGTTGAAGCAACCCTGTTATTTTTCTTTTTCTTTTCCACCATGAAATAAGATGGAAAAAAAAAGTCATAAAAAAAAAGAAATAAGAAGAAAAAATAAATCATTCATTGGAGGTGAGAGAAAGACGTATACATAGATAAGAGATAGAGATATCAAAGATCGGAGATATGGTGTTTTAAGTTTAAAAAATAAGTAAAAATGGTAGTTGGAAATAAATCAAAAAAATTAAGAAAGACATTTAATTTTATTTAATTAGATCAAAATTTTAAGAAGTTGGGCATAAATAGACTGGTAGGGGTATATCAATAGCACCACTCAAAAAAATAATTAAATGTAGACAAGCAAATTGCACTAAACCTCCATGAGGTTTGGCCTTTTGTATCCAGAAATAACTTTATCATTAATTGACACTTACACCCCCTACCGTTAGGTCAAACTTAAATGTTGACTAACTGTTACCTTTAAAAAACTAAACTACACATGATTCCTAAATTAAATTGATAAAAAAAAGAAATTTAAATATATATATATATATATATATATATAAATGGATCTCCATCATCCATCTCAAAAATGAATGGTGGAAATCAAATAAAATTTTAAATAATTGAAAAATGAATTGAATTAGAAAACATATAAATTAAAAGAAAAATAGAAATTTAAAAACAAAAATAAAAAATAAAATTTAAAAACCGAAAAAAAATTTCATTATTCGGAAAATTTCTGTTAATCATTTTCTTCCATTTTTAGGTACCGCTAATGTTGTTCTTCTTCCGATATATATATATATATATATATATATAATATATATATATATATATATATATATATATATATATAAAGTCATTTTCTCCTCAGTGCGTACTGATATAACTTATATCAGTGCTGTTGTATATTGATAATTGATTATAGAGAAGTTTTGACAAGCGCATACACTTTGAGTCAAAATACGTAAATCTAATGGTCCACATCCAATGCACTGATAAAGTTATATCAATGCGTACTGACTTGAAAATTTATGTATATATATATATATATATATATATATATATTATATTATAAGTCAATCAGTTTCATATTTGTTTTTTGGTCAAATATTTACAAAATAATGATCATGTTTTATCACAAAACCATGTAGACATTTGACTCTCTTTTTACTTTCTTTTTCAATTGTTTGCGGTATGTTTTGATTCTTTTGTTTGAAATCTAGAGGTGGGTTTTGATTTTTTTGGTTCATCTAGAGATATCTGCAATTGGTGTTGGTTCTTGAATTGAAAATTGCAACTGGGTATTGCAGATTTTGTTGTTTTGAGGATGAATTTGATTGAAAGTTATGTGAATTAATGATTGTTTGAAGGGAATTTTTGGAGTTAGGTTGGTGAAAAATAAAAATAAAAGTTTGAACCATTTTTTAAAACAAAAAATGTTTTGTTTTTGTTTTTGTTTTTAATTTAATTTAGGGATCTGGTGTACTTTAGTCTTTTAAAGGTAATAGTTAGTCAACAATTAAGTTTGATTTAACGACTAGAGGGGTGTGAGTGTCAATTAATGATAAAGTTGTTTCTAGGTGCAAGAGGTCAAACCTCAGGGAGGTTGAGTACAATTTGCTCAATGTAGACACATGTGTCAAATTTCCAATTTGGTTGGTTAGACATAAATTGAGACACCATTTTTGGACATTTATTTGAGTCCTTTCAAATTTTGTAAAGGATCTTAAGGGAGACTAATTACTCATTTCTAACTTAATAAATATGTAGAAATTCATGTTAATTAGAAACTCACAAAGTAGCTAGAAAGCACATAATAATTCCAATAAAATTAGTAAAAATAGAGCATTTGGGCCATATATGCCTATAATCCATATTTGGTATGATATGACCACATAAATGCAAGCACACTCCATAATATATAGATATATATTATAATGTTTTGATCAATTTGAACATGATAGAAAACCAATAATAGATTGCTATTATATAAATTTTTAAAAAGTTAAGACAATTGATCAAGAGTCGCCACCATTGAAGAGGTTGGCGACCACAATACATATTTGACAAAGAAACTTGATAGTGGTGGAAACCAAAGACTTGTAATGAGCCTCGCAGTCCTCAGCAGACCGAGAAGTGGTATTGGCATAGCGTGGCAGAGTGAAGAACGTCTCTGAGTTCAAGTCATTGAGGCCGGACCCCAGAGCCTCAATGGCCGTGTTGTAATCCTCTAGACATCTCTTGAGGTCGTCTGAGGTTGCGTTGTTCTTGAGAAGGTCGGTTATCTGGTCGCGGGTGTTGGTGGCGGTGTTATATGCCAAGCCGAATGAGATGTAAGCAAGAGTGTAGGAGTCGGCGTCCGGCGTGCGAGGGTCGGCGTAGAGGGCCTCGACACAGAGGGAGTAGTTGCTGGTCTTATTGCATACTCGATCAACTAGTTGTGTTGTGCTCCTTGCAGTCGTCTGATCATCGTGATCATGATCGTCAGCATATGCGGGATGATTGGAGAAGATGATGATGAAAGATAGAAAGAAGATGAAGGAGGCCGACATTTTTGGGATAGGAGGAATATGAACTACTGAAGAAAGATGACAGGAGACGAAAGAGTGACAAAAAGAGAGTATATATTGATTATGGAGGTGAGGACAGTTAATATGAAAAGAGGATTCGGACCCATTAATATTATTGAATATTTGATAATCCCCATTATTATTAACCATATATAAAATATTTTAATGATATGGTTACCTTTTGTAGTATTTTAATTTGAATTGTTTCCGATTCTTCGTGTGATTTACACCCAAAATAAATCATCATCACATGAATATGATTACAACCTAATAAAACTACTATAATTGTGTAGTTGGTGGTTAAATTGTAACATTCTATATCTACGCGGATTCGTATATTGTTCCTATAAACTTTTTTTTTAGGCATTAAACCCTTTGAAGTTTTACAAATTGGCAATATGTGACGGAATATTAAAGCTGTCCATTTTTTGTCATAGAAAATTACACAAAGGTCCCCTTATTATATACATAATTGTATCAAACCGGAAAAAAATATAATAATATGACATAAATACTCCTCTGACAAAATTTTAAAAATCAAAAAATAAAAATTATTTTTTAACAATTATTTAAATTATCTTATTTTATTTAAATTTCCCTAAATATAAAACCTAGTTGAATATTTAAAATATTTAATAGGAATTATCATTTAAATTATCTTTTTTATTTAAATATCTATAAATATAAAACCCAGATGAATATTTAAATTATTTAATGAGAATTATCATTTAGATTATCTTTTTTATTCAAATATCCCTAAATATCACTTTTTCATTTACAATAACAATGGTAGTAATAATGTCAAAGACAAAAACAAAAATTAAATAATAATAATAATACTAATACTAATAAAATAATAAAATAATAATAATGATGATGATGATAATAATAATAATTTAAATACCCTATACTTTTTAGCCATTATCATTTGAATTATCTTTTTTATTTAAATATTCCTAAATATCCTAGTACCTTACCCCTTTTGTTTTTTTTTCCTGCCATTAAATCCCCTGAACTTTCATAACAAGGGATATTTGAATTATTTAAGGGGAATTATCATTTAAATTATATTATTATTATTATTTAATTTTTTATTTTTGTTTTTGACATTATTAATTCCCTTGTTATTGTAAATGAACAAGTGATATTTAAGGAAATTTAAATAAAAAAGATAATTTAAATGATAATTCCCATTAAATAATTTAAATATTCATGTGGGTTTTAAATTTAGGAATATTTAAATAAAAAGATAATTTAAATAATTGTTAAAAAATAATTTTTATTTTTCAAATTTGATTTTTAAAATTTGGCCAGAGGGGTATTTATTTCATATTATTTTATTTTCCGGTTTGATGCAATTATGTATATCATAAGGCGACCTTAGTGGAATTTTCCATGGAAAAAATGGACGGCTTTACTATTATGTCACCTATTGCCGATTTATGAAAGTTTAGGGGGTTTAAAGCCTAAAAAAAGTTTAAAGGGCAACATGCGAATTCGCTCATAATCAAGGGGTATCTATGCAAATTACTTTATACATTAATATTGGATTTAGATCCGCTCCTCACCTAAGTACTCAATCAATGGTCAATGGTCTTAATTAATTCTATCTTTCGGTAGTGTAAAAATATAAAAATTAATAGAAATAATCCAGACTATTAATTATGAAGCTGAGGACAATTAATGTGAGGGGAATTAATGTGAGGAGATGATTCAGACACATTAATATTGTTGAACATTTGATAATCCCCACTATTATTAACCATATATAAAAAAAAATGTAATTATATGGTTACCTTTTGTAGTATTTGAATTTGAATTTAAATTTGAATTGTTTCTGATTCTTCATGTGATTTACACCCCAAATAAATCATCATCATGTGAATATGTTTACAACCTAACAAAACTACTATAATTGTGTGGTTGGTGGTTAAATCGTAACATTTTATATTTTTAAATTAATAATAATACTAATTTGTCCAAATTTAGTGTCCAAATCTAATGTCCAAATGATGTGGCAACATTATAATTCATTTATTTAAATTGTATTAGATTTGCATGATTTAAATGAATGGATTAGAGTGTTACCACTTCATTTGGGCATGATTTAAATGAATGGATTAGAGTGTTGCCACTTCATTTGGACATCAGATTTGGACATTAAATTTAAGTAAAACATTAAATTTAAGTAAAGTAGCATTACTCTTAAATTTAACAAAACATTGTCAAAAGTGAAGTTTACTACCTATAATTGGTCAAAATATTTTGAAATCCAAAGTAATATCTTACCTAATTTGTAACCCCAAAGAAAACCTCATTACGTGAATATGATTACAGTCTAACAAAACTAGTATAATTGTGTGGTTTGTGGTTAAATTGTAACGTTCTATGCTTAAATTAATTAAGACATCGTCACGTGAAGTTCACCACATATAACTGCTTAAAATATTTTGAAATCCACTATAATATCTTACCTAATTTGTAACCCCAAATAAATCATCTTCATGTGATTTGCAACCCCAAATAAAGCGTCTTCACGTGAATATTATGATTACAGCCTAACAAAACTAGTATAATTGTATGCTTGGTGTCTAAATTGTAACGTTCTACACTTAAATTAAACAAAACATCAGACAAGATAGAGTTGGTCCGATGGTATACCCCTCACATATACACCATGAAGTTGGGGTTCGAGTCCCCACTCCCAAAAATCCCAAATTTATATAATACTTTAAAAAAAAAAACCATTGTCACGTGAAATTTATTACTACCTCTGGTGAAAATATTGTAAAGTTGAAAGGCTGGAAAATGGATTGTTGTTTTTGAGCAATTCCATACTAGTTCCAGTAGCAGAAGAGACAAGTTATTATGCTGCATGCAGACAGCTTTATGGTTGATTGGGAAGTAAATAAAATTTGGATAGCAAAATCTGGATTGATCCTCCTCCTAAAGTAAGGTCATAGTTATTTTCTTTCTTTTTTCTAGGTTAAAGTTTAGTGAATTGTTTGGTAGGACTTTTGTCTTGCAATATTTGTTTTTTTACAATTTTTAATGTATATAGATATAAAGACTTTTGTTCGATTTCAAATTATATTATGTTGAATTTATAACGAGGGTACTGTTTTATTTATTTATTTACTTTTTGAAGCCGAGGGTAGTGTTTTATATATTCTATAAATGTCACATGAACATGTCTATTATTTATTTTATGTTTTTGTTGTTGTGTTGTTTTGTTTTTTCGCGGGGGGAGGGGGGGTACTTAGGGGGTTTTTCTATTCACACATGGATACAATTCTTTGAAAAACTGACATTGACCTCCTCTTATATTAGTCAAATTGGTTAAACTTAACTAGTGTAACCTCATTTTCATCCTCTCTCCTATCTATTTGTTTTTTTTTTAAAAAGATATAAAAAAAATAGATAGATGTCCACCGTCCATTTGTCCATTTAAGGTGGACAGTAGAGATAAAAAAAAAGTTACAATAGTGTTTGGGTTAATGTTTTGAGTTGTCTAACATTACCATTTGGCAAAGATTTCCTCATGCTTTGAGTTGTCTAAAATAACGTTACTGTGTATTTCAAAATTTCTTCACTGGTTATAGTAGTAAACTTTACATGATGATACTTTGTTTAATTTAAGTATAGAACATTACAATTTTACCACCAACTACACAATTATGTTAGTTTTGTTGGGTTGTAATCATTTTCACGTGAAGATGCGCTTTATTTATGGTTGCAAATCATGGGAAGATGTTTTATTTTGAATTGAAAATTAGGTAAGATATCACCATGGATTAAAAATTAGGTGATATATTACTGTGGATTTCGAAATGTGCTGGTTCGGCTTTTCCTTATTAATACGTAGGTATTCTCTTATAAATTCAGATGCGACTTAATCTTAAATAACTGTAAAAAACCTCATTTCTTATTAGATAAAGAGAGTCGACTCACAACCTGATATAGGATTGAAGTTTTTAGAGATCTTAAAAATGAGCGGCATGGGAAAAAGAAGCATCACACTCCTAAAAGGTGATATTTCTTTTTTGCATCTAGATCTGTGGTGATTAAATGCATGTTATAATATCAATCAATGTTTGAGAAAATAAATCTTTAAAATTTCTCAATTCTTATTGTTTGATGAAGTATAAGTGCTGTTCATTCACTTATTGAAATTGATTGGAATAATCTTATTACCTTTTAATGTATGAATGTATTTTTTTTTGATCTAGATCAGCGCAATAGAGGATGTAAATCTGTATATATAATTGCATTTTTTTCTTTCTTTAATTTGCTTTATCAATTGTTTCGTTTTTGTAACTGTTGTTGTGTGTCTGATTCCATTGTTGTAGATGATCAGATTCAACTAGCCTATTCAAGTACTTGGTTTTCCTCATGAGGGTGTTTGGCGATGTTGAAATTAGTGTGGACAGGATTTTTTTTTAACTATGCCATGGCCATATATACCAGCAGAGGAATTACCGTGGGGTTTTCCAGGTATTGAATTAATCTATTAAATGCATGAGCTGAGCATCAATTCAAAATCAATGGCATTTGTTTGTTTATCCGGGTGTGTATCAAAAGTAATTGTTAGGGATTTTGAACCGATGATCGCGGAAGCGTCATGCCTAATATATGCCCATAACTCATATCAATTAATAAAGTCTATAGCAGAAAAATAGATGAGAGAAAATAAATCAATCATAACACAATATATACGTGGAAAACCCAAATCGGGTAAAAAAACCACGGGCCGTCAGGACGACAGAGAAAGCTCCACTATATGATAAATTGTTACAATCATATACGTTAGGATTCTCTCTCACACCTCAACCCCAAACCACGCTCACAAGATCCTCACCAAGAACCACTCAATATCCCCTAGGTCTCCCCTGAATATCACTCACGAATCTTTAACTTGATCCACTGATATTCCCTTGGATCCCTCTCCGGATATTCCCTTAGGGTCTCTCACCCAGATCTCACCACTCTCTGATGTTACATGGTGTTTCTTGACTCCACACAAAATAACCTAATTACAAGGTCTATTTATACTAGTTACAGAGAGTTTAAGATAAAAGGAAATCCTACGTCCTAAACATACAAGAATTACCTGTTCCACATAAATACTATTTCCTATTTATGACAAGTCTTCTTGTTAAGGAGAAATCTTTTTCCTTCAAGTACATAACTTTCATATTCTTCATGAAGACAAACTCTTTTTCCTTTTCCGATAAGCATAAGAACTTCCAGAAGAATTACTTTCTTTTTCCGCTGAATATTTCCCGTTTCACTCATGCTTATGATTGAATACGGTTCCGGTCACGATTGGCCACCCGCTCCCTACACAGTTACAAGTCACCTGGAATGCACGATGTTTCCTTCCGAAATCTGATTCTTCATGTTCTTCACCGGTCTTCAAATCTCTCTCAAACACCATCTCCAACTTCCAAACATTATCCCACGTCTCCAAAAAGTTTCGCATCAGTTGAGTCTCGTTTGGTTAATATCGGGTTCACTTGAGAATACGAGCCAAAACCTAACAATTCTCCCATTTGGCTTGAATTCTCAAGACCTTTGTCCACAATCCACGACTCTCATCACCGAGAATCAACATACCCCACCACCTAGGTATAACCACTTAGGAACGAACCATCCTAAGATTTTTTTTTGTTCGTTGTTCCGGCACCATGTCGAAAAATAACCTACTGAAATTGTGGTGCAACTCCTCACGTCAGATTACCAGGGAGTTCGTCAGCCATCGACATCTTTGTCCACCATACACCTTACATCACTTTCTGACCAATGTCCTTGTGCACAATTATGGACCACTAGCAGCAACATATCTTCTTCCATGGCTAGTGGGGAAAACTGCCAAAAGGATAAACATGTCCTTACATCACCCAACCCAGTGAAAGACCTTTTGTCCTTGCATCACATACATGGTGAAAGGCTTGCTACTAGAACTGGGAGTGTTTTGCCGGATAAGCCTCACACCACCACCACCACCAAAGACTTCGAGCGTTCAAATTTTTTTTTTAATACGCATACATGAGTTTTTTTTATCGCCTTGTGTAACCCATAATGGATCTCCATGACTTGTACCTGCCACCGCAAGCCAAAATTCTCCTCTATCTCTATTCTTCTTTTTATCAAACACTACTGAGTTTGAAACCGCTTTCAAGACGTATCTCCATTGCTAAACCCATATTAGGCAACCATCATCATCATCCCAATACCACTAAGTCCTCCATACGATCTCTCATAAAGACTTGACACCGCCATCGCTGAACCATAAGGCTCTGATACCAATTGTTAGGGATTTTGAACCGATGATCGTGGAAGGGTCATGCCTAATATATGTCTATAACCCATAACAGTTAATAAAGTCTATAGCAGAAAAATAGATGAGAGAAAATAAACCAATCATAACACAAGATATACGTGGAAAACCCAAATCGAGTAAAAAACCACGGGCAGTCAGGACGATAGAGAAAGTTTCACTATATGATAAATTGTTACAATCATATACTTCAGGATTCTCTCTCACACCTTAACCCCAAACCACGCTCACAAGATCCTCACCAAGAACCCCTCAATATCCCTTAGGTCTCCCCTAAATATCACCCACGGATCTCTAACTTGATCCACTGATATTCCCTTGGATCCCTCCCCGGATATTTCCTTGGGTCTCTCACCCGGATCTGACCACTCTCTGATGTTACATGAAGTTTCTTAACTCCACACAAAATAACCTAATTATAAGGTCTATTTATACAAGTTAAAGAGAGTTTAAGATAAAAGGAAATCATACTCCTAAACGTACAAGAATTACTTGTTCCATATAAATACTATTTCCTATTTATGACAAATCTTCTTGTTAAGGAGAAATCTTTTTCCTTCAAGTACATAACTTTAATATTCTTTATGAAGATAAATTCCTTTTCCTTTTCCGATAAGCACAAGAACTTCCAAAAGAATTACTTTCTTTTTCCGTTGAATATTTCCCGTTTCACGCATGTTTATGATTGAATACGGTTTCGGTCACGATTGGCCACCCGCTCCCTACACCATTACAAGTCACCTGGAATGCACCGCGTTTCCTTTCGAAATCCGATTCTTTAGTTCTTCTTCGGTCTTCAAATCTCCCTCAAACACCATCTCCAACTTTCAAACATTATCCCACGTCTCCAGGAAGTTTCACATCAGTTGAGTCTCGTTTAGTTAATATCGGGTTCACTTGAGAATACGAGCCAAAACCTAACAGTAATGAAATGAGTTTAAAGGGAAAATGATGAGATTAAAGTGGTTAATAATATTTAAGGCCAATTTTGGTATTTTATAGGGTGTAAAGAGGAGGAAATAGAGGTTTATGGCACTTTTTTGAGTTGGTGTTGTACGAGGGGCACCACTTTAATAACTTATGTTTAAAAGACACCAAAATTAGTGATTTTCAAAAATGCTCTTACTTTACACATTGTTTTTTATTTATTTTTATTTTAACTTTTCTCTTATTACTTTCTCTTTATAGTCATTCCCAACTCAAACAAAACTAACTTTCATAACATTATCGATGCATCTTCAGTGTATTAGTTTAGTGGTGCTATGCTGACACAATTAGGGGTCCAGCTCCCCGCTGAGCTCGCAGTGGTCGAGCTACCCGGTTAGCTCGCAAGGGGTCAAGGGGCAACACCCCCAGGGCTTTTTGTTCAATTTAGAACTCAAATTGGGTTTCGGTTTTGAATCTTCCATTGTTAAAGTTGTTGTGGGTTGGGATTTTTGAGTGGGGAAGATGATGAACAGTAACTTAGTTTCTGAGACTTTATGTTTGTGTGTCTTAGACTTTGTATTTGTATGTCCGAGACTTTGTGTTTGTGTTCCGAGACTTTTGTATGATGTCCGAGACTTTGTGTTTGTGTGTCCAAAACTTTGTGTTTGTGTTTCGAGACTGTTGTATGCTTGTCCGAGACTTTTTGTATGATGTCCGAGACTTTGTGCTTGCTTTTCGAGACTTTTGGGTTGTTGTTTTGCTCTCCTCTGTTCTGTTTCTGTTATGTTCTGTTCATCTTCTCCAACACCGAATCCTCAATTCGAAACCCTTCGTTTTCAGAGAAAGTTACATACTTCATTTTTTCAGAGAAATCAAAAGTCACTATTGTATTTGGTCGTGGTCAGTGTACGTGTGTTCACCGTCCTCGTCCGTGTACTTGTGTTCATCGATTCGTCAATTCCACCTCCATTGATGGAGGAATTTTGAAACGAAAAAAAAACAACTAAAATGGTGAAGAAGGTTACTATGAGAGCATTTTTAGCCGTTCACTATAATATGTGTTTCTTAAACATAAGTTATTAAAACAGTGAAAAACGCACCCTAAAAAGTGCTATTTAATTTTTGAACTCAGTGTAAAGAGTAAATGACTGTGAGGAGAAACTTTTTTGAGCGGAAATAAAGTTACCCTTTATCTTATCATTCTATTTATTACTTTTAATAAACGCGGAAAATCAAGAAAACAATATGAATCTAGACAACAATCCACTCTATCGGTCGTTGTCAAACACGACACTAACATTATAGTATAAACGAAATTGCATATATAGTAAAACTCCTCTAAAATAATATTATTGAGATCAGAAAAAATATTATTTTAGAGGGTTATTTATTTATCGATAAATGAATAATTTATTAATTTACCGATAAATGAATATTTATTAATTTAAAAGGGAGTTTTATGTTTTTACTACTTTTTTTGTTGAAAGTTTTATGTTTTTACTTGTACATGTATTATACATATTTTTGACCACGATACATAAGCATATAGATGTTAATAAGTACTTACATATTAAAGGTTATCGGAGGTTTGAAAAATGTTGAACTATTTTTATTGCCTCTAATACAACATTAAAGATTCAACCAAGCGATGCTGGGAGTATTCGAGCACTAAAAATTCATTATCGACATCATTTATACTCTAGCATTTTGGAGGGCTACCGAGGTAGGAGCAATAAATCCTGAAAAAAATTAACATATTGAATGCTATAAATTTATTAATGCTGCTTCGAACATTGATATGAAGACAACAACCATTAAAAATTGTTTTCAATTTTTTGTGAAGCCATTTTTTGTCACACTATAGAAATGTGATGGATGTTGATCACCTTTTGAATGATCCTAGTGAAAAATATATAGTGATGAATCGTCTACTGATGAAAGAAATTATTCAAGGGGTAATGAATACGTCTATCGATGATCATGGTCCAGATGACAGCAGTGGTTTTACCAAGCCTTTCTCTAAAAGAGGTCTTTCAAGCAATAGTAACATTAAATGACTTCGTACTACAAAATGAAAAAAAAATACAAATATAGTGTATGATTTGCAAAAAATTAAGGATCATATTGATTTTGGTTTCAATACAAAGAAAAGATAAACGACTTTATATGTATATTTTAAGAAAGATTTGAATTGACAAAATAAAAAGTTAATTTTTTTTTTGAAAGGAAGTTGTTAAGTTAAAAGTTTATTGATATGTATTATGAATTTTTATGTGTTATATTTTTTTAAGTATTTAATCAATTATTAATTTATATATTCGTTGGAACCTAAAGGATTTCAAAAAAAATTATTATCCTAATGCATTTAGTGAAGGTTATTAATTTAGTACACATGCCCAAGTCGGGACCGAAAGATTTTATTATTTAAGCAGAGTTATTAATTTATCGAACATTTATTTATCGAAGGTTTTACTGTATATTCAACTTTTTTTTTACTGTACAAACCTTTTCTCAAATACAGTTAACTAACTGGTTTCACTAACGGCCATCTTAATTTATTAAAGGTAAAATAGTCCTTTTAACACAAAAATAATTAAAAATCAAAGGAACCTATATATTTTTATAATTAAAGATCTGTCCAAATAATAATTATGAAAGTAACATAAAGTTTAGAAAATTAAAAATCCATTAAGATGAAAAAAATATATAAAAAAAATAGATCTCCACCAAGATGAACGGTGGAGATAAAAAAAAGGATAAATAAAAAAATAGACAAACCGTCATCCTAACATATCAAAAAGAATGATAGTTTGAGATGGGAACAACAATTAAAGAATATTTGGATAATTACTTGAGTTAAACGTACATCTGGTTATCTTTGATTCTTTATAATACAATTTAAATCCTTTTAGTATACTCCTTCTCTACTTTGAATCCTAATAGAACCAGACAACTTTGCATGCCTAGAAAACATATTTTCTTTTATTTAATCTTTTTCAAGAATCCACTTCAACCCTCACTGGTTTAATTTAATGGAGAAGAAGAAACTGATCAATAAGCCGAAGAAGAAAAGGCCATCATGGTCCGATCTTTGGGTTGATATGTTGATCTTAATCATGGAACGTCTTCGTTACATCGATCGAATACTTTTTCGCGCAGTATGCAAGGGTTGGCGATCGGATACTCACAGGGTTAAATCCGAAAATAAATTGCCATGGTTAATGTTCTGGTCTTGGCCGGGAGAAGATAATGGTGAGCCTAATAGTTTTCGTAACGAAGAAGATGGTAGTATTACTAGTTGGTGCAATCTCTACGACCCTAACCATCTTTGATAACAAAGAGGGTGCAATTTTTGCTGGTGCAGAATTTTGAGCCGCAAAAGATGGTTGGGTTCTTTTCTCCAGAAGGGAAGATTTGACTACCGGTAAAACTACTCTACTGTTCTTCTACAATCCTTTCACTAAAAAAATTATAAAACTGGCCAGATCCTACTTGAAGGTCTCTGCTGCAACATTCACTACCACTCCAGATTCTCTGGATTGTTTGATATTGTTGGATATGGCTCGTATTTCCAATGGTTACCAAACGGGATTCAACAATCTCTATCGGTACGTATAGCCCTTCTAAAAAAAGGTGGAAAAGGCTCTATTTTGCTGGTAATCATGGAAGTATACAAAGTTTAATTTATATTGAAGGAGTGTTCTATTGTGCTTTTTATCATGATTGGTGGAATGGGATCCTTCGATCTTGAAACACAGGAGTGGAATACATATCGATATCCGGTGGGAGTCGTAAATGGTTATTTACATTTGATTGAGTATGATTTGAATCTTGTACTAGCATATAGGCTTTGTGATAGTATTAGGTGTAGTGATGGTAGAGTGGAACATCAAAAATGGCATTTATACTACTTTGATGATTCGATTGAAATGAAGTGGTGTGAAGTTGAAAGTTTGGAAAATGGATTGTTGTTTTTGAGTAGAGGCTTGAGCAATTCCATGCTAGTTCCAGTAGCAGAAGAGACAAGTGATTTGAGAAACTCAGTACATGTTGTTTATACTAATAATGTGGGCTGTATATCTGCATTTCAAAACAAGGCATTTGAATATACATTTCGAAACAATGCATTTGAGGTTCGATCAAACCAAGAAATTTATGGTCGGTTAGGAATACAAAACAAGGCATTTGAAGGATGCAGACAACTTTATGGTTGGTTGGGAAACAAAGAAAATTTGGATAACAATATCTGGATTTATCCTCCTCCTCAAGTAATGCCAGATTATTAGCAGTGGCTTCTCCTAGTATCTCGAAGAGAAGAAGAGGAAGGGCTAGCTAGCTCTCTCATTTATTGAGGAGACATAACATGAAAACTAGAAGCTGTAGTGAGAGTGACAAATTGCGGCTTCAAATTTCTGAGGAGAGGGATAAGATGGGGTGGAATTTTGAGAATGAAATCGTGAAGGTATTTGAGAAGGGAGTGACTTTCATTGTTAGGAGGAATGAGGAGAATGATAACAGGTTTTGTGAGCTCGTGAGAAGATTGGTTTCCAAAATTAAGCATGTAGGTTGATGCCATTTTCGGTTTGAGTCGTTTTTCTTGGTGGTGTCTTGGTTTAGCTGTTTGTTATTGGATTTAGTGGGCTCTTTTTTGATTTTTTCTGTTATTAAATAGCTTATTTCTAGTTTGGTTTGTTGGTGTTGGGCTTGGACCAAGGGTTTTCGTTTGGGCTCGTTGCTCGGTTTCGCTTGTTTTGTAGGCTTTGGCTGTGTTGGCTTTGCTGAATAAAATTGTCTTTAAAAAAAAAAAATTTGATGTCAAACTATAATAAATTTATTTTTAGATTTATTTTCGCTTGTGATCAAGTTGGTAATTAATCCCAATTGTACTGCTTCACACAATTTGATCATTTCAGAAAATTAAAACTAAATAGACTTGAATTGGTCACAAACAGATGAAGAAAAACAAAATTATATATACCAAATACGTGGCATGTGGCCATTAACGGTATGATCGAGTTATAATCGAGTATAATGACACATAATCAAAATTATTTTCATGTAGAATTTGTTTATATATATATATATATATATATATATATATATATTAGACTCGGTGCAGTTAGTGAAATTGTCACACAAAATTACCATTTTTTAAATTTTGAAGGAATCAGGTATATCTAACTTCTTATCATATAATTCATGCACATTATCTGTTTATTTGCCGGCAATATAGGCACTCTATTTTGTATCAATTTCTGAACCCATTTATAATTCATGCACATTATCTATTCCTAGAAAGTATTTTGATATCAGTGGCAGATAACGTTTTGAAGAAAAAGAAATGGCAGATAACATTCCCGAAAATCCCACCCAAACTCCAACACAAATTACAAATATTCCTAGAGGAGAACAATATTGATCTTCTATTTAGGAAAACTTTACCTGCCACTGATATCAAATACGTTCTAGGACTTATAGAAATCGCATTGCCAGTTTTCAAGGATAATCAAAATAGGAATTAAGAAGCCAGCTGGTCTTCCCTTTTTGATGCACACCCCAGTTGATCTAGTTCAGGAAGGAACTATCAAGAAGTATGTCAGTAATTTGTCTTTGCTTCTTAAGGGATAGTTGTCAGTATTTGTTAGAAATGGCAAAGATGAAAGTGTGCACTTACTGATCGAAGGAGTAATAAATAATTTTACTTTTATACATGAAGTAGATTTCAGATTGAGTTTCAGAATTCACTAGTCATTACTAATCTATTATTTTTATTAAAATAAAATGATGTAATAAATCAATTTATATAGGTTGATCATTGATCTCCTATATAATTGAAATTTTAGTTTTACGGTTTATTTAATATTCTGTATTAATTTGGATTTTCTTATTTTACTTATCCTATAATAAAATTAAAATCATTAGATTTTTATTTTTAATACTCTACTGAATCGAATTTGTATCGATTTTTTTTAAATATTCTATTAAATTAAAAGTAAGAATGCACCATGTATGCATCAGGATGCATACAAGTTTTTTTTGAGAAGAAGAACGGTAATTTAATTACTTTGTTAATGTTAAGAGTGTTGTAATTATTTAGCTTATTATTTTTTTTTAATGATCACAAACAAGGCAGAGAAACACAAACAAAAACAGCTCCTGCAAAGAAAAACGCCAACATCGAATTCTGACAATATGTTAACAACAGTTCTATTATTATTATTATTATTAGTTATATTTAATCCAAACCATTAGAGATTTCATTCTTGATACTTAGAACAAATATTATAATCTGTCATAATGACGTGAAGAGGTTGGTAGAAGCATGCAAAAATTGTTCTATTAGTTGAGAAATAAAATCGGTGGTCTTGCATGCACAAATCGTTGAATTCTGTATGAATATCAAATTATCAATTAAACAAAAATTGGTTCCCACAAATAGATCACAACTGTTCATAAGTCATGAACCAAAACCTGATCCATTCTTTTATTGGTTTTAACCCAACTCATTAATAATCCTATCGTATAAAGCCGATCAAAGTCGAAGCTAACTTCATTAAATTTAAAGGTCTCAGGCCATAGTAAAAAAATTAAATTAAACTAACAACAAATGAGAGGGTGTTTATTATTTTCAAAATAATAATAATAATAATAATAATAATAAACAATTGAGAGGATTTTTTTAAACATTTCTATTCTAATTGGTACATGAGGTAAGAATTACAATTAATAAGTATAATTAGAGAAACTGCTATGCAATCCAAATCCAAAAGTTCAAATATTTATTAAATTATACCATATGTTAATTAAGTAATATTGGTGATAATTGATTTCACTTGACACATATCATATGAAGTATCATATGAAGTAAAGTGATACCTCATCTATTGGGATGTCTAACATTACTTATTTATTTATGGATACTTTCTTAAAAATAAAAATAAAAACCTAATCCACGTCCTCCAATCATCACATCCTATTTACATAAAAAACTAATTTATAATTACTTTATTTAAAAGTAAACAATCAAAGCCAAACTCTTAGAAGCCAAGAAACAAATAGATGTATGAGTTCAACACAAAAAACTTGAGAATCATCTTATGAGCATGACCCTTCATCAAATTGTTATATACTTATATAAACACTACTACTTATGCAAGATCAATTAATCATAAGAGATCAATCACAATATTTATTCTTCAAAATATTAATTATGAGAATGATTATTGATATAGGTTGAGATCAGAACAAATTTTGCGGAGAAAATTAAAGAATGAATATATAGAACAAGGCAGCTTTGTATGCCACAAACTACATATTTTCTTCTAATAACTCTTTGAAAACAAAATTTTTCTTTATTAGAGAGTATACTCTGTACTTTTATGGAGAAGCAAAGAAACTGAATAAGCAGGAGATCGAAAGGTATTCATGGTCCGATCTTCCTGTCGATATGTTGATCTCAATCATGGAACATCTCTGTTACGTCGATCGAATACATTTTCGTGCAGTATGACAGGGTTGGCGATTGGATACTTATGGGGTCAGAATTCAGATGTGAACATAAATTGCCATGGTTAATGTTCTGGTATTGACCGAGTCACCGAGATAAGATGATGGTGTGCCTAGTAGTTTGCGAAACGAAGAGGATGGTAGTATTACTAGTTGGTACAATCTCTATGACCCTATTCAAAAAACAAAAAATAAAAAAAAAAAACATTGTTGAAAACACAAAGGGTGCAAATGCAATTTTTGTTGGTGCAGAATTTTGTGCTGCAAAAGATGGTTGGGTTCTTTTCTCCAAAAGGGAAGATTTGGCTACCGGTAAAACACTCTTGTCTTCTACAATCCTTTCACTAAAAAAATTATTAAACTGGCCAGATCCTACTTGAAGGTCTCTGCTGCAACATTCACTACTACTCCAGATTCTCCGGATTGTTTGATATTTACATACAGTAAATACTCTAGAACAACAACCTCTATTGGTACGTATAGTCCTCAAAAAACATGGACAAGGCTCTATTTTGCTGCTAATCATGGAAGTATACGAAGTTTAGTTTAATTTATATTGAAGGAGTGTTCTATTGTGCTTTTTATCATAATGGTGGAATGGGATCCTTTAATCTTGCAACTGTTCACAAGTTTGCTTCAAACAATTTGATCATTCATTCAAATAACTAAAACTAAATGGACTTGGATTGTTCACAAACAGATCACTAAAGAAAAACAGAATCTGAAAAAGTGTCTATTATAAAACAAATTTCTAAACTATACTAGTTCAATGGACGTTCCAAACAGAAAAAGACAGGAGATGAAGAATAGCAAAATGTAGTTATATATTTTTTGCATGAAATCCTGATAGGCAGTAACGTGAATGTAAAGTATGAACTTCAAGATTAAGCCTTGGATTTCTTCCCTTTGGTTTCGGCAACTGGTTTGGCCTTGAAAGGAAGGAAGGACTTTCCACCCATGAATGGCCGTAGAGCTTCTGGTACCTCAACACCATCTTCCTTCTGGTAGTTTTCGAGGATACAGCAAATGGTCCTCTCTGTTGCTGAGAGGGTGGAGTTCAATAAGTGAACATATTGCTTCGTTTGCTCGTTGCTCTGAAACAGCCCAAAATCACATCGGAAGATCATTAATTTTGGAAGAATTTCAGCCACGGAAATAATACTAAAAGAACAAGTGATGCTATTTCGGTTGCCAAAATATTTCCCGAAGGCATGATTATCATTTTCATACTGGCTGTATACTAAAAATTATGTATCAAGATAATTTATTGTCTCGTACACTTGATTTTTATACCTCTTGATAGGCTCGTCAAAATTCATGTCGAATAGCTTTACTCATACTCAATAAGAAAGAAGTAAATGAAACCTACCTTTTTCTGCCCAAATCGAGTTTCTAATCTTCTTGACTGATAATCTGTACAGTTTGAACAGGACACCAACTCTCTGTAGGTCTGTGATGCAGGAAACCATGCTTCTAAATCTAACTTCTTTGCAGCTGCATCATTCAAAGCACCGGAAACAATAGCCACAACTTGATAGGGAAGGTTTAGCTGCAATTCAGAACATTCAAGTAGAGCTGAAAACTTAAACACACTAAAGGGACCCGTATAAGAACACCAACTTTTCCAATACTAGATGCACAAGGACAAAGTTTGCCTTTTGACAGACGGCCTAACAAACAGAACTACAGGAAAAACAGAAAAAAGATAATTATTATACCATCTTGTAAAAGTCCTCAGAGTTTTTGATCATTTCTTCATGCATTTCCCATGAGTCGTTGCCATTTGGGCTGGTGATGCAGAATTGCTCCACCTTTTCAAATTGATGAACTCGGAAAATTCCAAGAGTATCTCGTCCATGTGAACCGGCTTCTTTACGGAAGCAAGTTGAGTATCCAGCATATCTAGTAAGAAAGATGACAAAATGACAAATTCGTAAGCAAAAGCTAACAAGAACTCTTTTGTGTCCGTACGGACAATGCTTCAACAAGATGATTACCTTATGGGTAGCTCAGATGGATGGATCCAATCATCTATATGATAAGCACAAAGAGGTTGTTCAGCTGTAGCAATAAGATACTTATCGTCTCCTTCACCAGTAACCTATAATCACCAACAAGTGTTCACGTCATATTCAAGAAATAATAAGGAAAAATAATTCTAGTTATGAATCATGTGTGTTTTCAATGGGATGACAACATTAGTGTCTAATTTCTATGAATGAAATCAAGTAAAAAAAGCTCTTTTGAATAAAAAATAAAAGCTAAATTTTAAAAACAAAGTAATAAAAGAGTACACAAAATTAAGAAAGATAACAAAAAGTAGTAATATAGAAATTTACTCGCCTTGTAAAGTTCTTCATCGAATTGTGCTAATTGAGCACACTTGGCCATGATTTCTTTCCTGATGAAGAATGGAGTCTGCAACGCTGTAAATCCCCTTTTCTCCAGAAAATCAAGACCAAAATTAATCAAAGCTTGATTAAGCCGAACACCATCTCCTTTCAGGAAGAATCCTCTACCTCCTGCTACGTCAGCACCTATATTTCAACACATATTAAGATCAGTAGACAACAGACAAGCAAAGGCAGTAATACAAAACAGAATCAGACCACAGAAACTAGCTCAAATCCTATTGAACTATAACTTAATTAACCGCACACTCAAATCTAACTATATCACCCTGCCGGATTTGATCTATACATTTATAAGAATGGCAAATACCACAAACTCCTAAACATACCAAAAACTATAAACATTGCAATCATAATGAGCCGTTGCTTCACCAAGGTGAAAATTTTCAATACCTTTCTTCAGATCAGCGATCCCAAGAAGCTCAACAAGCTCGACATGATTCTTAAGTTTCGGCTCAACTCTTTTCTCCCCCCATGTACTTATCACAGCGTTGTTCGCCTGCACAAAAACAAACACTTAGTAATTCCACTTAATTACCACACAACATCGAAGCAGACTAACCGAGCCAAAGTCTCATACCTCGTCATTATCGACTGGCACCGAATCATGGACCAAGTTCCCAACAATCTCCAACTTGGATTTCAAGGCGTTCGATGCCTCCCGAACTTCAGCCTCCTTATCATCTGATATCTGTCTGATCTCAGCTGTCTTCTTAATCATCTCGGACGCATCTTGACCCGACTATTTTTACACAACCCAATTCAAATAAATCAATTTCACAACAAATCCACCACACAAATTCGAACTCCAATCGAAATTAAAAAAAAAAAAAGACTTTGTAACAAACCCACCCAAAAAATTCTAAAAGAATGAAAATTCAATGAAGAACTCACAATTTTGAGCTGAGCAACTTGTTTGTTAATCTTATTTAACTCTTTTCGGTAGTTTTCAACTTCAAATTGACCTACACATCAAGAACAACAACAACAAAAAAAAAATCAAAACTTGAACTAAATCAAACAAAAAAAAAAGCAGCAATTTTTGGAGAAAACTGAAATATTTTTCTTACGCTGGCGCCACTCTTTGTCGAGCTTGATGATCTCGTCAACGATTTCGACACTGGCGAAACGGCGGCGTTGAGACTCGCGTATGATCTCCGGGTTGTTGCCTTTCTCTTCTCTGAAAAGATTGATGTCCAACATTGTCTCTGATTTGAATTTTTGTTGCGAGAACTGTGATGTTGGAGATTCGGTGACTTTGAAAATCCAAAAACCCTAGCAAGCTTTTTTATGGATATGGAGTGGTGCCGTGGTCTGTTTGGTTACAGGGTTTTGTTAAATCTCTTAAATTGTTTTTTACTTGTTATTGCTCGGTTACAGTTCGAAAGAACAATACTCGGATATTGACGGTCAATAAGATATTGGCATGTGATTTTTTCGGAATGTAAAAATATACGTGAAAAGCGAAAGAAAAATGCCACATAGCAACACACAATTGGTGTGGTAGACTGATCAGTATCCAAATATTGTTCATCTAGAGTATCTCGTACTAAATTTCTATTTCTAAATCTAAAATAGAGTTATAAAAGGAATATTTCTTCCAAATTTTATTTCTAAAATATTTTCACTCCCATCATATTCGTTATCCTTATTTCTATCTATATCCCTATTTCTATTTATATCTTTAAATAACTTGTATTTTTATTATTATTATTTTACTTTCTTTAATAAATTATATTCAACTAAATTTTAACAAATATTATTTATAATAGCATTTTAATTTTTTTTACTATTTATAAAAATATAACAGTTTTATTAGTGTATGAATTTTTAATAACTAATTTTTAGGTTTTAACATTTTTTAACTAATTTTTTTTAATCTATTTATTTCTTTTCTAACATTTTTCAACTAACTTTTCTAACATAATTATTTCTTTTCTAACTTTTTCAATCAAATTTTTTTAATTTAATTTTTTCACCAATATACAATAGCACCCGGTTATGGACAACTTGTGTTTTTTGTATAATCTTTTGATAAAGAGATGTTAATAATATATGTGGAGGAAAAATGTTACTATTATGAATCATCACATTAATTTAGTATCAATATAGATTTCAATCTGTTGTTGTCTTAAAGTAATTAAATTTATTTTGATAAAGAGATGTTAATAATATTGTTATATGTTTTTTTGTTTTTTTTTCTATCTTTATATTTGATATTTTTATGTTTTGTAATTTTTAATATTAATAATTTTTTTATTTTAATACTATGTTTTGGTTTTTATTTTATTACTAACTTATAATTATTAATATGTAATAAGAGATTTTTTATAACATAATAAATTTTTTAGAAAAAATTATAACAAAATAATAAAATGAAAATGAGAAAAACATAATAAAAAATTATTACTTAATATTCAATATTGGACTCATTTTAAAGATCTAGATGATATATTTCTAATGGTATAATTTTTATGTTAATAAAATTTATAAATTAAAATTTATTATACATTAATTGAACTTAATGAAAAGGGTAAAAGGATATAATGAAATAAAAAATGTTGAAAAGTGAATTTAGAGCATGTGATTTAGTATTCTAAATTTAGAGTATCAATCTTAGAAACTCTAAAAGAATTTCTTGGAGATATAATTTTGGAGTATGGGTGGGTATGATGAAAGCAACACATACTTTAAAATTTATTGGAGACATAACTTTAGAGTATGGTAGAAGATGCTCTCAATACTTCGAAATTACTAACAGAGTGGTAGCATTTTACAAGTACGTGTTGATAATTTTCTTTCTAGTATTGTGGGGTAAATATCTTCCAGTTATAAGAGTAGATATATATCTCCATTAGTTTAAGGGTTTGCGTCACACCATGTGCGTATGTGTAGAGAGTTTTATAACTGGTGTTGTATTGTGGAAGTGGAGATTGGGGTTATACATCACCTCTTAGTTACTGTGGTGTGCACATCTCTTTTTATATTGATAATCGAGGGTTTGTATAGAACCATCTATATTTTATAAATATATGTGAAGAGTTTTCTATCTTCGAATTATGGTAGTAGATATTTGGATTACACATGTAATAATTGATATTGACAGGTCACAAGTCCTAACAAACCCTAACTTATTAGATTTCGTAAAAGTTAATAATAATAACAAAATAAATTAACCTCAGGTGCATAAATCTGAAATTAAGTTCACTGTGGGAAGGAAACTTAATTAACACCACTCATTAAGGAATTAAATTCTTTTTGTAGTCAACTTGTTTCTATTTGTAATTGAATGTTGAAATTTAATTCTAATTTCTTTTTTTTCTTTCGAAGAAAATTCTATATTCATATTAATTTTTGTTTATAATTGAAAGATAGTATCTTTCTTTTTTCTTGAAATGAAAAAGATCGGAGAAAAATACAATCAACATTTTAACAAGCCTTTGACAATCAAACTGCAAAGAAGCTTCTCTTCCAAGTTTCTTGAAATGAAAGAAAAAAATCTACTTCAATAGAATAAAGAGGATTCAATTAAAAATAGTCACTATAATTCAAAATAGAATATATTCATATAAACTTGTATAAGGCTTATAAGCAAACCCAGAATAGAATAAATTGAGTGACAACAAAAGAAATTCTATATAACACAATGGATGATTATTCCCTCCTCTTTATGAGTCCATCACTCACTGTAACTCACATTACAATATCAAACAATGAGTTCAAAAAATTAATATGAAAACAATTTCTCATATGTTTTACAACTCTATAATATATTTTTTGTATATAGGTGCTTATTTAGATTTTCACCCGATCACAACTAAACAACAAAATAAATAAATACAACTCTTATTTCTACATTCAATTGCTATGCTACAGCTTCCACAAAAAGAATGGCAATCAATTTAGTAAAATGAAAAATATCGAATTAGGGATTTTGCCCGATCAGACTGAGCACTCGAGTGGCCTTTACGTTCTTGTAAATGAAAACTGTGTATATATGTGTGTGTGCTTTTTTTTCTTCCCCTTTTCGGGTGCATTGGGGCAGACCAGCTCGTGATTAATGCCCCAGAAGCTTCATTCTATCACTGGCTTTGTGCAATCTTGACAAAGCAGCTTCTAATAATAGTTTTTTGAACTCCACCGGCATCCTTGCTAGCTAACACGGATCTGAGGCAAATTTGGAGGATCGCTTCTTATGAGATTTACCCACAAGTTTGCAAGTGTAACAAAATAGTGCTGCTCATTCCAGACCACCATTTGCATACCTGATACATGCAAACCGACAGAAAATAGGAAATGAGACAGGAACCTGTAAAAAGTGGTAGGGATTCTAATTTAATAACATGACCTGTCTACTTAAAAAATAAAAATAATATGTACACACCTGGCACTGTTCCTGCAGTGAGTGCTGAGATTCCGCATGTAGGTTCTTCTCCGGAGAAAACATGGCTATGAAGTGCAAGCACGTCAAGATTATGAATACACTTGACAGATTCTATTAAGTCATTGGGAGTTCCATTATACTTGGAACCTGCTGTTTCAGAAATATTCCGGAAAGCTTCTTCAAGTCCTGAACTTGACCATAAGGTAGAACACTCGCTTAGAAGTGTGAACATGCCTGAGGGACCTGTTGAGTTTAATAGCACCCAAGGCTTGTAAACTTTGACAGAGCATCTAAGAACTTCAACAAGTCTGTAAATTTCGCCAAGGGCAAGGATATACTGCTTGCCTGTACCAACACGTAATTTTACAGTTAACAAATACAAACATGGGAAAGTTTTCAACAATGTAGAAAAATTTACAATCATTATCATGAAAGTTATAATTCAATACCTTGAGGGTGAGATAAAATTTGACTGTGGACATTCTGTTCTAATGACTGCTTCCAAATCAAGGCACCATGTCTCAACTCTTGAGCACAAACAGATACCATCTTGAACCATGTGGAAACATAATTCGACTGATCTTCGCTTGATCCCAACTTTAGAATCTTTGATGTTGATGCCGCATGTTTTAAGAGTTCCACTGCTGACCTCCAATCCTTCTCTGCCTATTCAAAACAAAAAGTAATATGAAGTGCAAAACTAAACCAACCAATTTGTGAGATGCAACACTAGAAAAATGGTATTCAGACTAAAAGCATGCAACTTCTTTTAAACAATAAGACTTGTGGTCCACATCAAAAAGTAAAGAATTTGGAACACTTACTGATGACAATTGCTTTGATAAATGGTATTCTGACTCGAGCACAAGGAACTTTGGTTCCCGAAGAACTTCAACAAATTCATTGAGGCAAATATTGTTCGGTGACTGATTCTCTGAGTGAGCTTCTTTGGACATAATACTATCTTGGTGCAATTCATTATACAAATCCTACAACAGCAGACATAGAAAAGACTAAGTCATTGCTTCTTACTGAAATCATTATGAAAGGCATAGTTATTTTTCTAAGATTCACATTAAAAGAAGCATTAGACAATTGAATCCTAAAACAAAAAGGACAATAATAACTGTTGATCCGCTGATCTAAATCAAGTCAAAATTCATGAAATATGTCTCTACTTCTGTGTGTGTGAGTGTGTGCAATACCCCTCTCTTGCAATATTAAAGAGGAAAAGTCAATCACCAAAAGATACCATTTTCTTTAGAAAATTATAGTTAATTCTTAAAAAATATTATTAAGAATCGAAGCTAAGCATCAACCAAGTTTATGCGTGGCAAGTTCCATCACTGATCTTCTCAGAAGATCCCCACGCCCCAGCGAACCAGAGTAAAAAAAAAAAGGGTAATAAGGTCTGTATTCTCTTACAAGAATGTTGTCTGAACAATAGAACAGAAATCCAATGAACAATTTACATCAACAAGAATACAGGTGCAGAAGTACCAACCTGGATTTCCCCATCAAGAGCTTTTACCTCAGCATCTTTGCCACAAAGAGCAGCTGTACTTCGAGCGTTCTAACACAAAACATATTTATAAAGTTCAGTATTTGAAACAACAACATGTTGAGGGGGAGAAAACACGAATCTTAAGAAATCTGCTAACCTTTAGATTGTCAAAATGGAATTGTGATACAAAGAATAATTCATGATTCAGTTTGGCATAAAAATCCACATAGTCTTTTGGCTCCACTTTGGTCGAGTATGTTATATGTGAATCACCATGATTAGGAACTGAAGTCTGGTTTATAGCTATTGACCCAGAAAAGGAACCTTTAAATTCCCAAGAATCACCATCAAAATCACCATCACTAACTACTAAATTTGAATCCACTACTTCATGCATGGAATCTAAAGCATTCTCACTTTTACTTCGTGTATGGTTAACAGAAGTATTCTGCTCAACTTGATTGTATAAATTTGATATGAGATCAGTGAGAGATATAGTTGAACGATGACTCTTTTTAATGTCCTTCATTGTGGAGGAGGTAGGACTGTGAGTGGAAACATCTTGAGGATTCAAATGATCATTAGTTTGCAGTTCTTCATCCCCAAAAAGTGACAAAGGCAAAGCTCCCTTGTGGTTCTCAAATTTTACCTCATTGCCCTGCATAAAAAAGGAGCACAATTACATGACTAGAAGGTGAAAAACTTGTTTAGAAAAGCAATCACAAGCAAATGTCAGTTTGTGCACTCAAAACCAACAAAAGATAAAGGTAAACCAATTTCTAAGTCAGAATCAAAATTTAGATAGGATACACACTTCCACCGATGACAATTTCCTCTAATTTATAGGCCCTAATCGCCAGATATTTGTATTTTACAAAATCCAGTCACAGTTTTATCAGCAATTAAGCAGATCAAAAGAGCCATATCTAAATGTCATCATTAAAATACGCTTAGACAGCAGCAGGAGATATTGCAGCAACTTAAGACTCATTTCACTATCAAAATTATGAAAAAAAAGAAAAGAAAAGAACTTTTTTTTTTGAAAGTGAAAAGAAAAGAACTAGTAATCACATTTAAGATGAAGATTAATTTAATGCATCACCTTATCATTTGATCCGGTTTCCGAAAACGCATCCTTGAATCCCCAGACATTTTCTCCATTATTTACATGTCCATTAACTGGAGTGGAATTCAATCCATTTTCATTATCATTGAATCCGTTGTCCTTTGATCTGGTTTCTGTAAACGGGTCCTTGAATTCCCAAAAAAAAATTCCGTTATCAGCATGTCCATTCATCAAAGTAGCATTCAATCCATTTTCATTATCGTTCTTTTGCTTGGTGCTTGAGTTTGAATTGCAATTAATAACATCTTGAGTCACAGAACTCTTGTTGAAATCAAAACCAAAGTCCCATTCACCAGACTTTTGGGAGATCACGTCTGATGCAACAAACAAATTAGTAGGATCATGTGCACCGTTGCCCACAGAATTTTCTGGTTCTTTGCTATTGACCTTCAAAGTAAATGATGTCAGTCTTTGACGAGCCAATTGCAAAATGAAATTAGCACCCACAAACAAAAGTATACTGGTGCTTATTGAGCAGAAAGTATAAATTTGGTGGGAAAAAAATTACACAAAGTTTAACAACAAAGGAAGATTTAGGTACCATGAAGTAACAGTGTAAAATTAATTAATTAATCATAAATTTTGTATGAAAAATTCAAACCTTGAATACCTCTGTTCATAAATTAGAAACAAGAATACTACACATATTTGCCTTTATCATATAATTGCTCTTCAAAGAACAGCACAAAATCAAGACACAAAACTAATTTTTCCTACATGTTCTACGAATTTCTAACGGACCCAACATAATGCAACTAAAAAGCTCAAGAAACCAACGAGAGGAGGTTTGATGTTACCTTAATATTGCTATCTTCCGCCTGCATTTCTGATTTTGCATCCTGGAATTCCCACTCATCATCATCCCCAAAATTTTCATTGTCATCAACTAAACACGAGCCATTTGCATCTGCATTTACTCCATTAAAGTTTGAACTCAATTGGTTTGCATCCAGATTCACTCCATTAAAATTCGAGCTTAATCCGTTTGTGTCAAGAACAACTCCGTTAAAGTTCAAACTCATTTGATTCACTCCACCAGGCTTTGAACTCAATCCATTCAAATCCGAACCCAACGCGTTCCTACTCAAATTAAAGACACTAAAATCCGAAGCAGGCCCATTGCCAGCCTTCACCAGGTGATCAGTCTGGTCACACAAATTCCTAATATTAGCACCATCATTAAAAGATCCAGAAACATACAAGAAACTCGAAAAAAAAAAAAAAAGACTTGTGACCTTCAAAATGTTATATTTTAGTTGCTAATTATAAAAATGCTTCTAACATAAACATTTAAATCAAATTCATGATTATTCAGAAACCAAAACAATATAATAAATATCAATAATTTTACTTTCTAGTCATTTCCTCAATTTTTTTTTCTCAGCAACCAAACATAATTACCTTGAAATTGAAATCTCCAGCAGCTAATTTAGGCTCTGATCCTTTGAATTCCCAACTGAAGTCTCCATCCGAACCCGAATTCAACCCATTTGAATCCGAGTTCAATCCATTTAAATCCAAATTCAGCCCAAGTGATCTGGAATTATCCCAATTCAAGCCATTCGAATCCGAATTCAATCCATTTAAATCTAAATTCATCCCATTCGAGCTCGAATTCTCCAAATTCAACCCCGAACCATTTGAAACCTTGCTCTGCTGGCTCTGTTTCAACAAATCCGAAACCAAATCAGTGACATTCAGCTCCGATCCTCTATTCTGCTTCGCGTCTTTATTTGTCTTCAATTCAGCTGGACCAATGAACACTTGTAGACCCGCCACACCTGATACATTCTCCTCCTCCTCCTCTTCCACTTCGCCAAACAAAGATAACGGCAACGCTCCACCTGGTTTCACCCACTTGGATTCAACCGGGTTGGGTGCTGGATTCGAGACGAAACTAAACGGATCATCAAACGGTTTTGCTTTCATTGACAGGCTGTGAGACACAGTTGGAGACGTCACGAAATCGCCCCAACCATCATCATCGTCATCGTCATAATTACCACCACCGTTGATTTTGAGATTGCTGAATGAGAGATCAGGGCCGCCACCGTTGATTTTGAGATTCGTCGAAGGTGGTACGGCTGCAGGTGCTGCGAAGGTGAAGTCGCCGAATCCCTCGTCGTCGTCGTCTTCTGCTGTTTGGTTCTCTGCCATGTTTGAGCTTCGAAGCTCTGTTTCTCTCTCTGGATCTCTGGTTTTTGTTCAAGGCCTCTCTCTCTCTCTCTCTCTCTCTCTGTCTCTCTCTCTATCTCTGCCAGTGGTGCGCAGGTTAAGATCGTGCGCACCCCCACTAGACGGAGCTTGCGTTTTCTGTGCTTTTTTTAAGTAGTAAAAATCGAAACGGCACGACGTTTTGTCGTTTTGGAAATTACGATATAATATTATTCATCATATACGATTTATTTTGGTTCTAAAATAGAAATTACTTATGGAATTTTTTTTAAGGATAATTATCTCAATGGGCCATCGAATTGATGACACACTATCAAAATAGCAACTAGATTAGAAAGTTGTTCCAAAATAGTCATTTCATCCAATTCGATCCAATGAGTGGCATTTTGATAAATAAAGTGATGATATTAATTTATTTAAAATGTTTTTTTGGAAATCAATTTTTTCAATGAGTGACATTTTGGTAAATAAGGGGATGAAATTAATTAATTTTAAATGCTTTTTGGAAATCAATTTTTTCTTTTGTTTTTTGAAATGAATAATTATATTTAGTGTGTATAAATATAAATATATACATACATATATATATATATATATATATATGTTTGAGATATGCTATACGTATATACATACAGTAAATTTAATCATTTATTTTAAAGTACAAAAGAAATAGTTTATATCAATACATGTATCTCTTTTTGTTTTTTTAGATTTTTTTAGATTTTATAACTTTAATCTTCTCAAAAAAGAAAATATATATACACACGTTATATATATATATATATATATATTTGAGATATACTATACATACATAAACACACTAAATATAATTATTCGTTTAAAAAAAAAACTGATTTCCAAAAAAATATCTTAAATAAATTAATATCATCACCTTATTTACCAAAATACCACTCATTGGATGGAATTGGATGTAATTAGATGAAATTGGATGGAATAGCCATGGATGTCACACTTTTCGCTAAAAATGATAATTTTTGAACAACTTTCCAATCTAGTGGCCATTTTGATAGTATGTCATCAATTCGATGGCTACCGAGATAATTATCTTTTTTTTAAAAGGAATTATTTATGGATATTACTTTGTTAAGGATCGTGATTCTCGCCTAATTGATTCTTCGCTTTTGATTATTCTCATTTACTCCCTTGATTCTTTCCTTTATACCATTAATTCTGAATGATTGACTTTTTTCTGTTTAGTTGTAAATTTCCTATTTTAGTTGATTGGCTATAGTTTAGGACACTATGATTGTGACTATAATTCATGTAATCATACAAATCATGGGATGTAATTATGTCTTGATAGTATATATACAATGGAACCTCCAATGTGAAGGTATCCAATTTTACTCAATTCATTACAATTTTATTATAGTATCAGAGTAGTGACTCTTTTATAGCAAGAACTGTTCAATTCTAGCCACCATTATTTTCTGCTTCCATGGCAAATAATGATGAGAAAACCTTATAGGGAAATTCCTCCACAAATAGGTATGAAGATCCAAGCGATCCCTTCTACCTTCACCATTCAGATCAACCAGGTTTGATCTTTGTGACATAACTGCTTACAAAAGACAACAATCCCATTTGGAGCCATGCCATGCTCATAACCCTCATCACCGGTAACAAAGACGGATTCGTGGATGGCATCGTCATGAAACGCCACTCACATCGGTGAAAGAATACAAGCAATAGACTCGCTGTAACCTTCTCGTCAATGGATGGATCCTTAACATTATCTCACCAGACATTGCACAAAAAGTGATGTACAATGATAACGCCTATGAGCTTTGGAATAAGTTGAAGGAACGATTCTCACACACCAATAGCATGCACCTCTTCTACATCAATAGAACCAAATCGGTTAGCATGACAAATCAAGTAAGTTCAGCTTCAATCGTGAGCAACCTCTCACAGGTATTCCTACTTGTGCCTACACATATAGTACATATATTCGTTGGATTTTTGATACAGAAGCAACCGATCACATGGTTTTTGCTCATCCAACCTTATGACCACCAGCATACCTGTTATCAACCGGCATGTTCAATTGCCAAACCATGCTCTTGCTCGTGTGACACACATTGGCACTATACGGTTTTCTGATAAACTCATTCTCTATAATGTGCTATGTGTTCTATCATTCAAACTGAACTTGATATTCGTAGCCAAACTTACCCAAACTTCCTCATGTTATGCAACCTTCACTAATAATCTATGTTTTGTTCAAGACCGACATTCGATGGAGACGATTGGGAAGGGAACTGAGCAAGCAGGACTCTTCTACTTGGATACTTCGAAGCTAGTTGGGTGTCGCTCTATTACAGCTGCTGTCTCCACCAACCCTGGCCTTTGACATCAACGACTTTGCCATCCCTTTAATAAAAGTCTGAGTAGCATCTCTTCACTTTACGAAACAATAAGTTTTTGTCCAATAAATGATTGTTTCATTTGTCCTCTTGCTAAACAAACTAGCAAGCCTTTTTCTTTAAACTCTATCAATAAAAAAACACTTTTTGATTTAATCCATGTTGATATTTAGGGGGGGTTGGGTTATGGTTATCATGTTCCAACACTTAATGGGGAAAAATATTTTTTCACTATTGTTGATGATTTTTCTTGTTGTACATAGGTTTACCTTTTGCATAAAAAGTCTAATGCTCGAGATTTCTTGCTTGCTTTCATCAATCTAGTTGAGACACAATTTGCATATCACATAAAAATCATTCGTAGTGAAAATCTACTCGAGTTTTCCATCACTCAAACCTTTTCTGACAAAGGAATCATTCACCAAACAAGCTGTGTATCAACTCCTCAACAAAATAGAGTTATTGAACGAAAACACCGACACCTCCTCAATGTACCCCGTGCTTTGCTCTTCCAACGTAATCTTCCTAAACACTTTTGGGGAGATGCCATGCTCACTCTCACTTACCTCATCAATCACACACCAACTCCGGTCCTCAAAGGCAAAACACCATACGAGGTATTTTTTCACAAAATTCCTACTTAAGAACATTTATGTGTGTTTGGTTGTTTATATTTTGCCTCCACCCACCATCATCGTCCTAGTAAAGTCGACCTCCAATCCCTTCGTTGCTTATTTTTTTAGCTACCCATATGGGACCAAGGGTTATCGAGTATATGATTTAACCACCGGAAAAATCTTCATTTCCTGAGATTTTTATTTTCACGAACATGTGTTCCCTTACACTTCCACTGCCACACCTCTTACTTTAACCTCCATTGCCACACCTTTTTCCATTGGTTTATGGGAAACATCTGAACCCACCCCAATAGCTAACCAAAGTCACCCAAAACAAAACACAAACACCCAAACCATGGAACCACAAAAGACCACTACCATTCCCACAAATCTGGACACATCTAACCAGTCGTCCGAACTTAGACAAGAACCAAATTCATCAGAAACTGAGCCCACTGGTCAACCATAACCCGTTATCCAGTCGACTGAACCATTCGAGATGAAGCCTACCGGACCTTTGTTGGTACCCCATTCACTGGTAATGCAGCGGATATAGGTTTTAAAATTTTTTATACATATCATAAACAATCTGGAACCAGTGAACTTAGGATCGAAATTCTTTTTCCTGAACTAATACATACAATATGTAAACACAGGAAATTGTAATCAATATATTAAAAAGAAATTTAGAACCTTACCAACGTTTGGAGGCTCCTTCACTTCACGATATGCTCCTGGTCTATACCACTGATCTTCCTAGCTATTACCGGAACTGGTAACTGCGTGTGGGCGCGTCACGTACTCAGGAACTTAGGAGGATATAGAGAAAATGAAGAAGAAACAATTTCTTCCAAGAGAAAAATACCTAGAACAATTCTAGGATGTTTAAAGAAAAATATATTATATTTTTTTATCCTTTCACTAGTGCACCTAGCACAATTTTTTTTTTGATCTCACGCACCCATGTGCATTTTTCACTTTTTGTTTCTCTTTAAAAAAAAAATCACACGCACACTATCTCTCTTGTTTCTCCTTTTTGTGTTACACACAATATGAGTTTGTATCATATACAAACACTTGTGTATATCTTTTGTGTGCTATATTTTTGTTATCAATATATATCATATATATATATATATATATATATATATATATATATATAACTAAAACTCTTTAATTGATATCTCTTTAGATTTTAAAAGATAATTAAATATTTATTTTGAATTTAAACATTTTAAATTCAATTTCAAATATTTAATTTAATAAAATAAAATAATCATATTATCTTATTCTATTTAAAATCAAATATCAACTAACATCCTCCATTTAGTGATTAATAACAAAATTAAATAATCTTATTATTTAATTTATTTAATCACCATTATTCATTAATTAAATAATCTCATTATTCAATTATTTCCCGAATAAATACGTGTCACTTTCGTAACACAATTAATTGGACAATCCAATTAATTAATCGTGACCCTTGTTACCTAAATCGATCGGGCTAGCAAGGGGACCTAATGGACCTACAGTATTTTGAACTCCAATAATCCTCGGAATTATTAATTAAACTCTTTAATTAATATTATTTGATTATTAACTCCGTGTTATTCCACTAAAAACCCGAAGCTGCACTCTCTCAACTGCAGACGTTTTTACACAGACCGATACAACTCGGTGTCCATCGATATAGCTATTACACATGGTGTGATCCTCCACAGTAGTTCATATTTAGAGCTGGGTCATAATGTCCGTTATACCCCTCTAATTACATATATCCTTTAAGTACCATTGATTCTCTAATGAACAATAAATCCTATTTTCTCACGGAATTAGGAGAGCGCTCATATTGTCCAAGCCCCGAATCAACCCTTAAGGGAACTACCATCTACTTCTCACAAGAAGGAGTGGATTCCACTATTGTGTACATACCTTCCTAGCCACAAGCCAAACAACAATCCCAACATACGGAGTATATTGATCAAGAATTGCATCTGACCTCACCCATGGTATATCAAAGACCACGATCTAAGCTGAAGGAGTCGATAAGACACTCAAGATTAAGATCACCCAAATATAGCCATCATTAGTTGATATATATGAATCTCATCTGTAAACGGATCTTGGTGAAAGATTCATATAGATCATGACCCAGTCTTATATGATCACATCATACAAGGTGCCTTCATTCCCATATCTCATATGAATGATTCAGGATAGAATCACCGTACATTACGCAATGGACCGCAGCTATAGATTAACCACAAATAAAGTACCCAGCTTTATTTGTTATCTATGGACTCTTTAGATTGCACGTCTCTTACTGTATCCATCCGTATATGACACTCATATACATAGTTCGAGATTACATCCAGCAATCTAGGATGTTAATATATGCACAAGTTATAAAATAAACAACATAACAAGAATGAATTGAACTTTTCTTTTTTATTTATTTCATAAATCCATTTACAAAATACATCTTTAGGGCATAAACCCCAACAACCTTAACAGTTGACCGGACTTCCAACAGAGGCAGGAATTACAATCGAACCCTCGGTTACGATGCATCACTCATGCACCCAAATATCTTCAACAGTATCATGTAGAAGCATCCTTGCCTGCATGAAACCCCTTTTCGTCGCGCTCGATGTTGGCCGAAAACAAAGGTATTTCTCATCCTCTATCCAATGTCCATACTTATGATAGACTTTCACCTGTCAATCGTGCTTTCGCCACTTCCATTTCAGCTGTCAAAGAACCCATTTCCTTTGCTAAGGCTATCCAAGATCCTAAATGGCGACATGCCATGGACCAAGAACTCCGTGCTCTCCTTGAAAATGAAACTTGGTCTTTTCAGTCATTACCTACGCACAAGAAGCATGTCGGTTGTAAATGGGGCTATTATGTGTGGAGCGCGAGAGCGAAAATAAGTGTGGAGCAAAATAGCAAATATTAGAGAGATTTCAAAGAGAGCATTGGGTGTAATTGGGTTTGGGGATTAGAGAGAGAATCTTGAGTGAAGTTGTAACAATTTTCTTCATAGTGGATTGATCTCTTGTCTTCCTGACGGCTGTGGTTTTTTCCCGATTTGGGTTTCCACGTAAAACTCTTGTGTTGTGTGTGATCGGATTATTTTCTTCTTCCATCTTAATTCTTTGCTATTGTTTGTTTGTGATCTATCTGGCAACGCTTCTGTGTAGTGACGTTTGTGCGCTAACATTCGGTATTCTCATCTTCGTATTCCCATTCTTCAGGAATGGAACCAGAAGACAATTGATCATAAATGGCCTTGTAAAGCCAGCTGGTGTCATAATTTTTGGCCAGTGACACCCAAAGAGACTCATAGCACAAACCATGACTGGTGGTTGCACTTTCAATTATTTGGCTTGCCATCCAAGATGCTGTTCCCATCTCTCCACCAAGAATGATTGGTGACTCTCTTCTTTCTTGATCCAAAAGATCCAGTATATTTCCTTCGTTGTAGATTCATTATTGCTGATAAAAAAAAAAAGAAAAAAAAAGTTAAGTTTCTGCATATATAAGATTATGGTTCAATGAATTACACAAAATTAAAGAATTTTAAACAAACAATACAGTCATACAGATAGTTGTTGCTAAAATACAAAGTAGAGACTAGAGAGGTGGAGACCACACTTAACAATTGAGACTCGAACTCTCGTTACAAATATGGAGGGTGCGAGCATAACCACTCAACTAAGAATGAATATTTATCAAGTCAAAGTTTGATGTTAAGATTATTTTGCATTATTTCACAATTTTTTCTTATTGGCAAACAAACATGTCCAATGAAGAAAAATAATTTCTTGAATTAGAACACCAAAAACCAAAATTAAAAATTCAATTGACATTTACAAACCTTCTCAAAGTTTAAGGTGGTACCTTTCTTTAAAAAACAATTATATCAACACTAAACAGAATAACCGATTAAATAACAATTGTTTGTAGTAATTTTTTTAGTATTACAATAAATTCTGACATCACGATGGGTTAAAGGTCTATTGAAACTTATCGAAATCAAAAGAATTTTTTTTTGATTAAAGGAAGCAGTAAAAGACATTGATGAGCAGGGAAGAAAGTACCTCTAAGATAATTTTTTTAGTATTACAATAAATTCTGACATCACGATGAGTTAAAGGTCTATTGAAACTTATCGAAATCAAAAGAAATTTTTTTTTTTTGATTAAAGGAAGCAGTAAAAGACATTGATGAGCAGGGAAGAAAGTACCTCTAAGATAATACGGTGGATCCAAATTTGGGTTTATATTATTGATGAACAGATATAGAGATAAGCTGCAAAAATGCCGAGAGAGAATTTGTTAGACAATCAATACTTAATCATACATTTATTAAGAAAATAAAACGTTAATTTTATGACAAAAATCATATAAACAAAAACAAGTTCAGTTAGAAAAAAAATGTATGATCATGAAATAGAGAGATGGAGATGTTACATGCACGAAGAGATCAGAGATATGAGAGAGCTGCAGCAGAGAGCAAGTTAGAAGAAAACTTAAAACAACTTAATTACTAGAAAACGGATGCAGAGAGAGAGAGAGAGAGAGAAAAAACGTTTCAGATCTCAAACAAATTAAGTCTTTTTAAAATCAAAAAGTACTCCTAGAAATAATTGTAGAACAAATTTTTTTTAATTTTTTTTATAATGAGAACAAAATTATTACTACAAACTTATTATTTTATTGCATATCTCTAGTTTCATACACAAATTGCCTTAAGTTAATGCGAAAGTAACGTGGGATCGTGTTAAAGAATGAATATTTTTTGTTGTGATGCAAACAATTTTCTTTTTAAAGAAAAATTATTGTTATGAGATGAAGTTGGCCCAGGTATGCCTCTCCTCATGTCTCCCTTATCCAAATTCTGAATGTATAATAATACATAACAATGTAAAGTGTAAACCCATCACATATGCACCACGAGTTTATGGATTCGAGTCCTCTTACTTCCCAAAAAAACCTCGAATCTATCTAATATTTCAATATATATATATATATAAATAAATATAAAAGAAAATTTTCACTTCAGTGCGCACTGATAAATATTTATCAATGTGTTGTATATGGACTATTAGATTCAATTGTTTTGACTCAGACTGTATGCACTTGTTAGTACTTATCCATAATCTATGGCGCACATGTAATGCACTGATATATTTTATATCAGTGCGCACTGATGAGAAAATGACCGATATATATATATATATATATATATATCAGTTATTTATATATATATATATATTTATATATCGGTCATTTTCTCCTAAGTGCGCACTGATATAGTTTATATCAGTACGTTGTAAATGAACCACATATTATGGAGAAGTTTTGACAAGTGCATACACTTTAACTCAAAGTATGTAAATATTTATCAGTGCGTTGCATACGAACTATTAGATTCAATTGTTTTGACTCAGTCTGTATGCACTTGTCAGTAGTTATCCATAATCTATGGCCCACATGCAATGCACTGATATATTTTATATCAGTGCGTATTGAGGAGAAAAAGACTGATATATATATATCAGTCTTTTTCTCCTCAGTGTGCACTGATATAACTTATATCAGTGCGTTGTATATGGACCATATATTATGGAGAAATTTTGATAAGTGCATACACTTTAAGTCAAAGTATGTAAATCTAATGGTCCACATCCAATGCACTAATGAAGTTATATCAATGTGTACTCACTTGAAAATTTATGTATATATATAACAAGCTAGATTGCTTAATTCTAACTATCATGTCCCTTCATGGTTTGGTATAAATAGCATTCATTTAACCTTACAATATCTCATGTTCGAATCACAAAATCCACAGGTAGTATAAAAGAAAAAAAAAACTATCATGTCCTTTAACAAACGCAATTGAAACTCAAATTACCGGTCTCTCTGGTATAGCTGGTGCTTGTTGTTCTGCCTGTTGTCGGGGCTTTGTTTTTTTTTTTTTTGCTTGCTGATGGTTGCTAGGTGTAGACATGACGCCGGTTCCGGTTCCGGTTTTGAAGAAACCAGAACCGGAACCGGAACCAGAACCTTTCCAGAAAGGTTCCGGTTCTGATTCCGGTTCCACGGTTCCAGTCCGGTTCCGACGGTTCGGAACCGGTTTTTATTTTTATTTATTTATTAATAATTTTTTTAAAACCCAATGTCATCCACTCACTCACTCTGTCTGTCTGTCACTCATACCCAATGAATCCATATCACAAACACTGCTCGTTCATCAATCACCAACGAACCCAGATCACATCATCACAAAAACACAACACAAATAAGACTCACTCATCAGTTCATCTAAACCATACTACTTCTCACACACAAATCAACCCAAAAATCGAATCACCCAACCCCAAATCTGCCATCATCAGACATCAGTTCATTACAGAATCACTGGCGTCGGTTCTCTCTCGATCTCGTCTCCGGTCTCTCTCGATCTCGTCTCCAGTCTCTCTCGATCGTCTCTCACTTGAATAGAAACAGAGATGAGTTGCAGTATTGTAGAGAGAAATCAATGGGTTGTAGTCTTGTAGAGAGAAATCAATGGGTTGTAGTCTTCTAGAGAAATCAAAGCAAGGTTGTAGAGAGAAGTCAGAACAAAGTGTAGAGAGAGAAGGTGTGTGGCTGCGTTGAACGTGAACGAAGAAGATGAAGATTTTATAAGGTGGGTCTGGTAAGTTAGGGTTAAAACAAATTAAAAAAATATATATGTTGGAACCGTCGGTTCGAACCGGAACCGGAACTGCCGGTTCCAGTCCGGTTCGAACCGGACGGTTCCTCACAATTTGAAACCGGAACCGGAACCAAAACCGTCCGATACCGGTTCTGGAACCGGAACCGAAAAAATCGGTTCCGATTCCGGTTTTTCGGTGACGGTTCCGGTTCGGTTCACCGGTTCGAACCGAACCGGCGTCATGTCTAGCTAGGTGGAGTATTGTTGTTTGTTTGTCTTTCTCTGCTTCTTGTTGTTGGCCTTTTGCCCCTGTTCCTCTTTTCTCAATCAACTATTAGGCCTATAGCCACTCAATAATAAAAAAAAAAAACCCAAATCACTGGTCTCCATTTTCCATCTAATCATCGTCATCCCATCGTCATTATTATTATTTTGAAGGAATCATTACTATTTGTATAAATTATATTTCTTTATACCTATTAAAAATGAAAACTAAAAAGTATGAATTAAAAAAAAAAAAAACTAAAAGCAGCAAAAAGTAATGGTACCATTATTTGGATATAAATTGATCAGGCTAGTAGTATTCTTTTATATATATATATATATATATATATATATATATGTTTAATAAAAATAATACGCATTTTACACCTTGATTTATGGTTTGATCTTGATTTAAAATTTTATTATAAACAAAGGAGTTTAGTCATGCGATCACATTATTCATTGTAAATGTTGATC
The DNA here is from genome assembly GCA_033220585.1 of Dipteronia sinensis. Lineage (NCBI taxonomy): Eukaryota > Viridiplantae > Streptophyta > Magnoliopsida > Sapindales > Sapindaceae > Dipteronia > Dipteronia sinensis. Next base: position 6,797,576 of record CM065642.1, read on the forward strand.
TTTAGCCACACATACCATGTTCAAAGAACATATATGTATATTTATCTCCGATTTCAAATCATTATTTTTATAATTGATAATAATAAAATCAAGGTAAACATCTGACCAACATAATTAAAAAAAATATTGGGCAGAAGTTGAGGCATCTCTCAAATGGTATTAGAGTTTATTATTTCGTTATCACATGACCAATAAATATAGTGATCGATGAGAATACCACTTCTCAATGAAGCGGGGTGTTAAGAATTTGGATTATCTCCTGATCAGGTCTTTTTTCTGAACTCATCTAATCTCATGACACATAACTATTGTAATGAATATGTGGTTAAGATGTGATTGAGTTTCACAACTAATTTATCAACAACCATTTTTTAATATATCAATACACAACTTCTCTTTTTTTTTTTGAAACATTTCAAGAAAGTTCATTATATTCTATCGAAGTACGAAAATATTAGATGAAATCCACAACCACTTTCATGCCATTTATCAAATGGTGGTATCATGATAAGCTTGTCCGAAATTTATTGATTTCGAGCCTAAAGAAACATAATCAACATTTTTTTTTTGAAGAGCAAGATTTTATTTAAGGCCAACAAAAGACCAAACAAGGAGCACACAAACCCCAGCTAACAGGGAAGAACAAAACAGAGCAAACAACAGCCAGGAACGAAGCCCCAGCTGCGGCCAAAACAGGCCAACCAACACGCCCACAATCAGGATACACGACTGGGCAAACCCACCAGAAGCAAACAAAAATAACACAACAGCACAAAGTCATGTTCACACAAACGAAAACAGAGCAAGCACGACAAAAAACAGCAACAAAAGCAGACCATCAAAACACGATCATCTTCACACTGAACCTCTCTTCAACTTGCAATTCACTCTCAGCTAAAAACACTGCCATCTTCGAAATTGCCAATAAAAACCACACCCAAAGCGAAACTTGTCTCCAAGATTCAAAACCACAAGGCAACACCACACAAAACTGCAGCAAGCAGCCCAAAAACACCACAAAACAAAAGCCAACACCGACTAAAGCAGACCATAACACCAAAGAAACATAATCAACATTAACACCTAACCAAGAACTTTATTCCTGTGAAAGCCTTCGACAGTACTCGACTTGCGGTAGTAATCATATTATTTGCCTATCAACCAGAACTAGCTGTTTTCCAACGTTCTTGCCACTGAAGAGCCCGACTAGAGCTGCCGGAGCACTTTCAATGCCTTCAGCTACGTCTTCAACGTAATTCATCTTTCCTTCTTTGATGAAAGGTAGAATCATATCCAAGTATTTCGAATAGAGGTGATAATAATCTCCTGCCAGAAATCCTTCCATGCGAATCCGTTTGCCAACTACTTGCATCAAGTTGTGTACACCTTCAGGCTTTTCAAGGTTGTACTGAGAGATCATCCCACAAACAGCAATGCGACCGCGGAGCCTCATGTTGAGGAGCACTGCATCAAGCATCTTTCCCCCAACATTTTCAAAATAGATATCAATCCCTTCAGGAAAGTACCTTTTCAGAGCTGCATCTAAGTCTGGCTCTTCCTTGTAGTTAAAAGCTCCATCGAACCCAAACTTAGACGTTAAAAGATCAACCTTTTCTTTGCTTCCAGCACTTCCAACCACATAGCAACCCACCAGCTTTGCAAATTGCCCAACAAGTTGACCAACTGCTCCGGATGCTGCAGATACATAAACATACTCACCTTTCTTAGGCGAGCAAACCTCGTAGAAACCAGCATAAGCAGTCATACCCGGCATTCCGAGAATTCCAGTATAATACGAAAGGGGAGCATCTGTATGTTGAATTTTAATCAGAAGTTCTGGAGACGTAACGAGACTATACTCTTCCCACCCAGTAAATCCCCAAACCAAGTCACCTTTCTCATAATTAGGATGTGTGGAATCCACAACTTTAGCCACCCCATATCCATTCAGAAGCGAGCCAGGCTGAAAAGGAGCGACAAAAGAGGGACTATCAGACTTGCTCATGCGTCCTCTCATGTAAGGGTCACAAGAGAGGTAGATATTCTTCAGGAGAACTGTGTCTTTGGACCCTTGTGGAATTTTCAATGATATGGAACTGGTGATCACACACATGTCTGATTCTTTTGGGAAACCAGAGACGTAGTGCTTTAGTGTCACTTGCTTGTTCCTCACAGCTTCCTGATCCGCCCCCGCCATTAATTGCTGCTTCGTTTGTTTCTCTGAAGAACGAACCAATCTTTTGCGCTTAATATTTTGCTGCAATCTTCTCTGTTATACCAATACACAACTTAAATATGTTTTTTTTCAAATAAGATGAGATCAGGGACGGAGCCATGTGAGGACGAGAGGCCCCCCGCGCCCCCCCCCCCCCCCCCGCCCCCCCCCCCCCCCCCCTGAAGTTTTGCAAAATTCTAAATATTTCCTTCAAGTTTTCAGATTTTTTATATTTTTACCCTTGTTCCATATTACTTAAATTTTTATAGTTCTATAAATTAATCCCTTAAACTTTCAGATTTTCATGATTTTGCCCTTATTTGATATCTAAATTTTCTAATTCTTTTATAAATTAAGTGTTAATAATTTTCTCATAATCACATAGAAAATATATTTGATTCTAAATAATTATTATTATTTCTTTATATCTCAAATATAAATCAAATCGCAACATATATATTTTGTTATGTCAATTGTAATTTTTTTCTTATCAAAATTACAATAACTCAATTCTATCTTAACTAATTTTATTATATCTTTAAAATATTTTCTCTCTCTCCAAATCTTACTCATCTCACCCTTATATATAATATAATGTCATACTTTTGATAAGTTATTTATATAGTTTTTGCTGTTTTAATTTTTTTTTTGATTTATATAATTAAAACATGTCAACCATAGTCATATATTTATGTTTAATTATTAAGAAGTTTTGCCAAGCATACTTTTATAACTTTTAATAATTAAAATAGTTTTTGGATATTAGAAAAAGACTAGGATAATTTTTAATAGTGAAATTTCATCATCTCAAATGATTTTCATAAATACAGAAATCAAGATAATTTATCTCAATAAAATATTAATATTCATTAAAATAATTAATGAAAAAAATTAATGTTTTAAAATATAAAGAATATTTTTTTAATTAACCTCTAAGATATATGTCGATTTAACTTATTATTTGACAGCGTCCCCCCTAGAACATAATCCTGGATCCGTCCCTGCAAGAGGTTGTGAGTTCGATTATGTTGGAAATTTGAACTGATAATTGCGGAAGTGTAATGCCTACTATATATGCCCAACTCATAGCAATTAACGTCAATAGCAGAAAAATAAAATGAGAGAAAATAAACCAATCACAACACAAGATATACATGGAAAATCTAAATCGGGTAAAAAACCATGGACCGTCAGGACGACAGAGAAAGTTCCACTATATGATAAATTGTTACAACCATATACTCAAAGATTCTCTCTCATACCTCAACTCCAAACCATTGAGCCTTATCAAGTCCCCAAGCTCACAACGAGCTTTACATCATCACTTAGCTCACAAACGCTCACAAGATCCTCACCAAAAACCCCTCAATATCCCCTAGGTCTCCTATGAATATCTCTAACTTGATCCACTGATATTCCCTTGGATCCCTCCCCAGATATTTCTTTGGGTCTTTCACTTGGATCTCACCACTCCCTGATGTTACATGGTGTTTTTGACTCCACACAAATAACCTAATTACAGGGTTTATTTATACAAGTTACATGGAATTTAAGATAAAAGGAAATCCTACTCCTAAACGTAAAAGACTTTCTTGTTCCCCAAAAGACTATTTCCTTTTCTGCAAAAGTCTTCTTATTACACTCAAAGAGTATTCATTTTCCTTCAAGCACAAGAACTTCCAAAAGAAAACATTTCATATTTCTGCGCAACTTCCAGTACCTGTGCAAAATACGCCGTCACCGCGGTCTGGGTCTCGGTTGGCCACCAGCGCCCTACACCGTGAAATACTTCTGGAAACGACCATTCAGTAAACCGTGGTCCGCGTCTTTTGCCTCCGCTGCGGTCTGCACCGTGCTATACTCACTGGAATCAACCGCTCCCTGTGCCGCAGTTCATGCACCTTGTCCGCACCGCGGTCCACGCCGTGGTTCCTTCCGGAATCCGATTCTTCAATTCTTCTTCGGTCTTCAAACCTCCCACAGACACCAAATCCAACTTCCAAATGTTATCCCACATCTCTAGGAAGTTTCACATCAGTCGAGTCTCGTTTGGTTAATATTGGGTTCACTTGAGAATACGAGCCAAAACCTAATAGAGTAATTATACCCCTCCCAATTGTAATATTTCAAAAAAAATATATATGTGTTTTTTAAATTAATTTAAATTTTATGTTCACATCTTCAATCCACATATTAGAAGAATTTGGATTTAAAATATAAACGCATGACAATCCCAACTACTTGATGCATATAACTTTTCAAGTATATATACACCCGAAGGTGTGAGAATCTGTTATTGTTAATTGAATTAATTTTAATAAGATGGACAGCTTAGCAATATTATATCAATTATTTCTAAAATATTATATAAGTTAAATGATATTGCTGAGTTGTCCATCTTCTCATTTGAAATTAATTAAACTAATAAACGACTTAGCAATATAATATCAATTAATTTTAAATAATATTGTATGTTTGAATGATACTGTTGAGTTGTCCATCCTATTTGAAATCAATTAAATCAATTAAATAACGTGGAGGCTTGTATGGTGCGGAATTCACACGTGTATTTTCGTGCAAGATCAATTATATATATATATATAATATTATATAGTCAGGAGTTTGTGCATATTAGGCATGGCACAGGTTCCGGTTCAGTCAGGTTCCCGGTTCGGAACTGGCGGTTTGGGTTCCGATAATTCCACCCGTTCCGTTCCTTTTTTTCCTCATATTTATTATTATTTAAAAAAAATATTTAGACATGTAAAAATTGTAAATACATTTTATTGGGTCACCCGAAATTAAAATAAAATAAATATATGACAAATTAAAAAAAGAAATTAAAATAAAACCAAAAAAATGTAAAATTGGTCTTGCACTTAATTTTTACTATAATTTCAATATTGTGACAAAAAAAAGTGTCACTATCAATTCGTTACTTTTGCCACCGTCACTAAAAGTATTTGTGACAGTTTTTTGGCACTTGTCACAAATCATAACTTTTAGTGACATATTATTACTTGACCTTAATTAGTGACAAAATAAAAATTGTGTCACTAAATTTATATATAGTAATAATTAATTGTTTGAAGATTTTGTCACTATACATATTTTTAGTGACAATTAACTGTTTGAAGATTTTGTCACTATACGTCTTCTTAGTGACAATTTATTGTTTTAGAATTGTGTTATTATTCATAAACTTAGTGACAATTAATCATGTTAAAATTGTGTCACTATGTATAAACTTATTGACAATTAATTATTTAAAAATTTCTCACTATATACAAACCTAGTAACAATTAACCATATGAAAATTATGTTTGTTTTACAAAGATTTAGTGACAATTAACAAGAAGATAACAAGTTACAAATTCAATCAAAGTTAATATAATGGTTCATTCAACTATTATTAATTACAAGAAAACTTAAATACAAAAAATACAATAAGGGATAGATAATCGGAACTCAAGAAAGAAAAGAAAAAGAAAAAAGAAAGTGCAAAAAAAATATATTATAAAATTGTTATTGTACATACACCAAGTTGCTACAAATTTTGAGATAAATATGTTACATCAATTATATCCTGATAATCATGATGAAGATTCTTCAAGCCTCAATACTATAACACTTTTGTCAATGAAAAGATTGGAATAAACTTTTCGCTTAGATACAATTTGCAATAGATGAATGTATATTATTAACACCTCAATTAAATATAATTTATTTTTCAATGATGCATCAAATAATTGGTTGTTCCATAAGAATCATTTAATCAAACAGTTAATATGCACATCAACTGATATTGACATGTACTGTGGAAATAGAAGAACAGACAACTATAAATCATGAAATAATAATTATGGGTTCCTAAAAAAATTAAAACAAATTAAAGTTAAGAATTATTCCTAAACATTAATATAAAATTCTATATATAACATAACTTGTTGAAAGAAACTTTCAATTTATGAAACTCGAATTTGAGATTCCGACCCTGAAAAATAAGTACAAGAAAACAAACTCTAAAAAAAAATTAAATCAAGAGAAGCTTACATTTTCTATCAAGGCAAAATTTTCTCTACGGTGACTTATAAAGATGAAACACAGTTTCAAACCTAAAAAGTGTTTTTAAGAAAAAGAAGAAAAAGAGGAACTAATGATAAAAAAATTAAAAACAAATTAAAATTAAGAAACATCCCTAAACATATATATATATATATATATATATATATACACATATATAATTCTACATAAAACACATATCTTATTCAAAGAAACTTTTATTATATGAAACTCGAAATTTGAAATTTCGACCCTGAAAAACAAGTAAAAGAAAACAAACCATAAAAATAAAAAATCAAGAGAAGCTTACATTTTTCTATCAAGAAGGAATTTTCTCTACAATCTTGGTGGCTTCTATACAGATGAATCATAGTTTCAAAACTAAAAACCGTATTTAAGGAAAAGAGAAAATAAAGAGGAAATCTAGATATGGCAGTGACAAAGGGAGAACCAAGAGACATGTGAAGATGAAATAAGGAAAAAAAACCACACAACGATTGTGGCGTTTTTTTTCCCAAATAAAATAAAATATATTGAATCTGATTCCTTTTAAAAACTTAATTATTTATAAAATAAAATCTTTCCTCTTTTTAGTGTAATTTTGTGACTAATTATATTATTTGTCACAAATTATCAAGTTTTTTTTAACTAGTTGTGACAATTATTTTTTAAAAGTCTCAATTGATCAAAACATAATGACAAATAATAAAATTTGTCATCAAATAATAAAATTTGTCATCAAATAATACCAACAGTGACACATTTGAAATTTGTCACAAAAAATGTCACTATAGGTCACTTTTTTGTAATGAATAACTAACCATTTTGATTTCACAGCAGTAGCGGATTCTAGTAATTCTGGGTTGGATGCACAATGAGAAAATGCACTAGTAATATTAAGACTTTCAATAATAAATAAATTAGTTGTAGAATAATAAACACCAGATAAATTGTTAGTAACATTATTAAAGACTTTTAACAAACCACAAACTTTTGAACAAACATCCCAATAGGTTGAATAAAGATTAATATGACTAACATTATATTGAATAAAAGTAACTAATAAATCCCTATAATCATAACTTTGAGCAAGCAATTTATAAGTAGAATTCCAACTTGTTCGAACATCACGATGAAATCTAATGGCAAGTCTACCTTTTTGTTTACAACATTTTGCCCATGTTTTCATTGCAGAAGGATGTTTCCACAAATGATAAAAGATATCTTTAATAGGTTTAATAAAATCTTGAAGAGTTTCTAATCCTTTTTGAACACATAAATTTAAAACATGGCATGCACAGCTTTGATGAAAAAATTTACCATCAAAATAAGGTTTGCATAAATAAATTAAAGCAGGAATAGCTACGGTATTGCTGGAAGCATTATCAAAACCAATTGTAAAAAATTTTGTTTGCAATTTTATACTCTTCAAAAATAATTCTAAGCAGTCTAAAAATATTAGCAGTAGTATGTGCATCATCAAAAAGTCTAAATGCAATAATTCTTTTTTGGATAGTCCATGCATTATCCATATAATGGCAAGCGACACTCAAGTATGAATGCATTCGCCAATGGTTAGTCCATATGTCGGCACATACGGAAATACGACCACCAAAATATTTTTCCAACTTCCTTTTTTCTCTGTCATAAATATTAGAAAGTGCTTCTGTGAGAATGGTTCTCGGAACACGACATACATCAGGATTTAATGCTCATTGATAATAATTAATAAAACCAACTTTTTCACCGAAACTATATGGTAAGTATTCTACTGCAATCATTCTAGCTAATTCTTCTCTATTTTTTTATCACTATATTTAAATAATTGTTGGTTAAGGGTAGCGAACCTGGAAATTTGGGCTTGTGAACTCGATCTAACCTGTGCGTCTAGATGGTTGTTCGTTATATGCTTCTGATATGAGCTATATCAGATTTGCCCCACATAATTTTTTTTTTGCAATTGCAAACCGCTATAGTGGTTCCATCTGCTTGCGTTACTTTCTTTATATGGAGTATGAAGAGATCAGATTTAGACTGCTTCTGTAACTTCTCTTTTGTAGGTGGTTCAAATTCAAAATCTGGAGGGGGATCAGACATATTTTCTGATTGGCTTATGAAATAGGGAGTGGCATCGGGATTGGGTTCGGAAATTATTAGAGGGGATGACTGGGATGAGGAGAGTTTAGGGATTTAGCATAAGCTTGGGCTTGCAAGAACTCATGATAGGCGGTGTCGTTATAATGAACATTATCCGGCATACGACCCTTATCTTTCATCGAAATGGAACGTCTTTGACCGTCTCCACTTCCGCTTGCTATTTAAAAAATTGAATTGTAAAAACCTTAAAGAAAAAATTGATGGAAATAAATTTGAAAAATTTACGGAAAATGAATTTTAATTAAGTAAAAAACTAAAAATAAATGTAATTGCAAATAAAATAAATTGTAATAACTTGGTAATTGAGAGAGAATTGGAAACTTGGAAAACTTGGACTTGAGAGAGAAATGAGAATTAGGAGAAAATGGAGTGGGAAAAATCGATTTTGGGGGGGGGGGGGGGGGGGGGGGGGATATTTATATAAAAGAAAAAGAAAAAAAAATGATGCTGACGTCAACAGATTGTTGGGCCTCCAATGGTCACAGCAATTTATTTTAAAAAAATTAACAAAAAAAGGAAATCAGGGACTGGAACCATCGGTTCCAGAATCGAAACCGAACCGGCGGTTCCGGTCCAGTTCTTCAATTTTTGGAACCGGAACCGGAACCTTCCTAGTGCCGGTTCATAGTTCGGTTCCGATTCCAAAACTGAAATACCAGTTTCGAAGTCCACGGTTTTGGTTTGGTTCCATAGTTGGAACCTAACCGGCGTCATGTCTAGTGCAGATCACTCTATATAATGTTATATAAATGTGAATCTTGTATGAAAAAATATATGGAAATCCCGCACCCGATAATTTAATACACTTAAGGATCCCAGAAAATTCGTGCATTGTAATTCCATGTTTCTTGACTTTTGCCATGCTTTATTGTTTAATGGGAGTATCGCAAATATCCCCTGACTTTTAACCTAATACCAAATCAAACCCTCTAGTTTAAACAATCAGCAAAAAACACCTTCATGGTAACTGTATACTAACACCGTTACACACATAATGTCTAAAAATGATGAAATGACAATGGAGCCCTTCTATTGTCCATATTGTAGTAATTGTTCATGTTACCCTTAAAAGTATGGCATATTTACTTAATAATAATGAAAAACTGTTATCTCAAAATAAATAAAAAATTTGATGTGTCTACATGAATAGAAGAACGACTGGGTAATAGTAAAAACTTGTTCTATATAAAATTTTTGTTTTTATTTTTTCTTGTATATTATATTTTTCTTAAAAATTTGAACAAAATTGTAATCAAATTCTAAATGGCAAAAAATTCCCTCATCTAGTTCATCAATTAAAACTAAAAAACCAGTATTCAAATTCAAAAACAGAAAATTTTCATATAAAAAAAAAAACAGTAATCATAATTTCTAATTTGGAAAAAAAAAACCATGATATCTAAGTCATAGAAAAAAAAACAATAATAAAAAACAACAATTGATGCAAAAGATTAATGTAACAAACATTCTGCCATAACAATTAAAAGTTCGACATAAGTCACAAACATCTGCATACATATAAAGCTTCAACATAAGTTCACCTGGTACCAAAGCAAGGTTGTTAAAAAAAAGGAATAAGTTTGATGGTAGTGTAAACAAAAACTAATAATTTAAAATAAAATAACAAGGGTTTGTCATTTGTGTGCTTCCATTGTTAAACAAAAAGCTAATCCTGTACAGATTCAAATATGTTGTTGATAGCCTCCACCTGCAAGCATAAGCACTGTTAACACCTAAATTGACATAATTTATATCAAAAAATAAAATTAAGCTTGATATACAACTCAATAATATCTGTAAAAAAAAAACCTAATCCTTGAGTGATTTGGGATTGTTGTTGATATTGTGGCTGAGATATGAATCCTTGTTCATCGCCATGCTGAGTTTGCGTAGCAACATTCGCACCTCTTGGAATATATTGAACCCCAGTAATGACCCCAGTTCTAATTCGGGCATCAATGTCATTACAGACCAACCCAATATCAGCCAAGGAATGGTCTCCCGAATTAATCAAATGTTGTGGAAAGTGCCCTAAGAACAAATGTTGTTAATCTTTATACTGAATTAATAATTAGATTGAAATTTCATTTTATATTTGTGTACATTTAATGTTATTAATATTGTATTAATAACATAAAATTCCATGATTATTAAATGTAATATTAAACATAGTATATAAGTAGTTATATACATAAGGATTATGTTTAATATAATAATCTTAATTGTCTGCAATTGATAATTAAAGTTGGGATCTTTAATTAATTAAAATTACTAGTATGGTTCAATCTTTAATTAATTAAAATTACTAGTATGGTTCATTCACATTAACAATGAAACAGTTTTATCTGAACCATCGATGTGGTGACATTAGAATGAAGGTATTTGTATAATAAGATTATACAAGACATGAACACAATAAATTGGAATCTTTAATAATCTCCGTCTGGAAACAAAGTATTCTCATTTATCAAATAGATGGTCATATATTGAACGATCTTAATTCTGAGTATTTCACAGACTCCTATTTATAGAGTTGTGTCTTTTGACTTACTCGGTCTGGTTTGCTCAAATTACCAAACCTAAACTTTGTATCTTGGAGACATAATGATATATTTAACAGGAAATGATAATATACAAGATGAAATCCATTCCTCTTAATTGAAGTAGACAAACAGTTCTCTTGAGTAAATGATTCGAGTCTTGAACAATATAGCACTCAATTTATGATAAGATCATAAATAATTGTTCATTAGAGAATCACGGGCACTCAAGGATACAGATGTAATTGAGAGGTCAACGGATTTAAACCTAGCTCACATTACGAACTGTTTATGGATGATTGATCTATATGTAATGATTATATCAATGGACTATTCGATTCCTATTTGAGTAATTAATTATATAATGACAAAAGTGCAGTTCCAGTTTTTTAATGGAATAAATCTGGAATTAATAAATCTAATATTTAATTAAATAGTTTAATTAATTATTAAAGATTTATTTGAACTTGAAATTATAGGTCCATATGTCCCCATACCAACTCCATATCACTGGATTGACATTAAGGTATGCCGGGGCTCAGTGATTGAATTAATCATCTATACATAAAATAAATTTATATATTGTTTTATTAATTAAATAATATTTTAATTATTTACTTATATATAAAAAATAATATTTTGATTATTTCATTATATATATAACAATTTGATTATTTTAATATATATATATATATTTTAATAAATTATGAATTTATTGAGCGGTGCACTTTCGGCACCACTCATTGTCTTTAATTGATTACATGAAGAGTGCACCACCCATATAATTTTGTTTTTTTAATTCTTTATGTTTTATTAAAGTAAAAAGAACGAAGGTAGTGCCCTACAAGTCTACATCAACGTGCACCACTCTCTTTTATGTTTTGATGAATGTTAATTTTTTAAAAGAAAAAGGACCAAGTAGTCTTCGGGAATAAGGGCACACTCACTCTCTCTCTCTCTCTCTCTCTCTCTCTCTCTCTCTCTCTCTCTCTCTCTCTCTCTCAGAACAGAAAACACAACAAAAGAAAGAGAGTTTTTTGGTTTTTGATTTTTGCTAAAACGAGAGAGATAAAAAGAAAGGGAGTGTGTTCTTGATTTTTTCTTAGAGAAGAAACACATAAACAAGAAATAAAGGAGACCAAGATCTCTTGTTTTTTTTCTTATATGAGAAATACAAATAGAAAGAAAAATAAGATTTTTCTTTAATCCTCTAGGAAATATTGTGAGAAAGTCTCTTAATATTTTTTTGTTATCTCAAGTGTTGAGTGCACAACAAAAACAGAATTTCGAGAGTCTAAATTTTTCTGTTCAATATCGAGACGCACACTCGTCGGTTCTTTGGTGTTAAAGATTCTGTGTGGAAGAATTTGGTTCCAGGGAATCACGAAGATTCTACAGTGGAAGAACTCGGTTCTAGGGAATCGCAAAAAGTCTACAAGGGTAACGATTTCTTTCCCTACTATTTATATTAAATATTAGAATCCATATAATCACAAAGATCCTGTAAATCGGTTTTGTTTTTATGAAAAAAATTTAATATCGGGCCCACCACCCTTCCTCTACGCGGTGCCAATTCCGGTTCTCGGAACCAACATCAAATTGACCACGTTGAGCGCATCAATCTTTACAATAGCCGATAGGTGACAACGTCGTTTTCGAAGTCAAAAGATTGTTCTTTGTATTTTCTACCTCCCAAGTGCACGAGTCAAACTACAAATATAGCAACAAGCAATGGTATCATTCCACAGGGAGGTGTTATCCATCAATCATCTCAAGTTTTAGAATTTATTGAAAACAAGTAATAGAACATGGATATGGTGAGAATAGTGTGTGAAGTGTAAGCATATTACGGTTGTATATGAGAGAATGGAAATGGAAATAACCTAAAACTAAATATAGAAAAGTAACCGGGTGCTTGTCTTTCTAAATTACATTACTCCTAAGCTAAATTAATCTACTCCTATAGGCAAGACAACCTAAGTTACGAAAATAAATGTGACTTGGAGAGATACAAGATAATGGTTGGGGATAATATGTTCACCAAACACAAATATGCAAATTAGGTTGATTGATAAACATTTAAGCACATTCAATTCAAGTTAAGGGTTTGTTCTTTTGATTAAGGAAATTACCTAAATCAACTCATCACTCAACCAAGCTATGGAATGGGCAATTCTTAGGCCAAAGACCCATTAAACAATAGAACATAGAACCAAAAACTATTCTAGTAAGGCCATGCACATAAGTTTCTCCCATTCTTTTGGAGCTAAGTAGTCAAGGTCATACCCGGAAATCCCTCCAAAGGTACAATCATAACCCTCATACACTCAAACCAATCCAAACAAGGTATTTCGATCATCCATTAACATACATACACAAAAGGGTGTTACATTACACTACTCCTAAATTAAGTTTATCTACTCCTAATTCTATCCATGAATACACATCAATTTCTAACCTCAATACACATGCATGCTAAGATAAAAGATTAATAACAATTAATAACAAAAATGAAACAAAACACAAATCGAAATAAGAACAATCATATTCATTGATGAACACAAGTGTAGGTTTACAAATACTTCCAAGTAGAGATTTCACAATGCAGTTCAAAAAAAAGTAGGGATTTCACATCAAAGATAACTAGATATACAAGAGAGTGAGATAAAAGAGAAAACCTTTGAAGAAATCACATCCAAAAGCTCTTTGCTTGCTTGGCTCGAAATTGGTCAAAAGACCTCTCATTTCTCTTTGCAATCTACTCTAAGACGGGTGGAGGATGTGTAGAAGTGGTGGTGGTGAGGCCTCTATGGAGGAAAACCTGCATGAATGCCTTTGAAGGCCTCGCTCTCTTTCTCTCTCTCTCTCTCTCTCTCTCTCTCTTATTTGGTGTTTAGAGTTGTAGATCTAAGAAAAGGGTGTATTGTGTGGTAAGAGGTGTTTTCTAATGAAGATTATGTTTATATAGTGTGGGAAGGCTAGGGCATGAATTCTAGTGAAAAGACGAGTTTACCCCTCTGAAAATGACCCGAAAAACATCCCTGGGTTGAGCTGGCACCATGCCGTTTTCCACCCTGACGTCGCCTGGATAGCGGAGATCGCTAGAAGGTTTGCTGATGTCCACCATGACAGCGTCTGCATTGTGGCGATATCTGGAAAACTTACCGTTGTGCTCCATGACAGTGCCATAACCACGACTTCTCCTTTTTCGTTTATTTTTGCCTCTCAATCTTCACTTTAAGCTCAAACACCTAGCTTAAGGGAAATATCCTACACAAAGTTCAACAAACACATTAAAACACCAAAAATACCCGAGGAACGAGCGTAAGAAATAAGAATTAGGGGCATATTTTAGGTATAGAAATGGTACGATTAAATACCCCAAACCTATATTTTGCTCATCCTCGAACAAAACTAAAAGCGAAAAAAACAAACAAAACACGAAAACTAAAAATAATCAAACAAGTAAATAAAACATACCTAAACATATAAAAGGTAAAAAAAACTAGGCTAGTCCACTTTTGTAGGAAACACGATGACATTTAGCATATGCCACAAGCCTTTAAACCCCTAGGTGTCCCTAGTCGGAAGAGTTATAGTCTCCTTAGGGTTTATCAGCTACGATACCCATAAATGCAACTCTGCAAAGCAAAAGGTTAAGATGCAATCTACACATACCAACAGAGACCACAAGCATGTTAAAATTTCTATATTAAGACTATAATTATGCCATTTAAATTAATACATCATGCCATGCATGTATGCCAATACTTATAATGCTTTTGGTTTTAAAAAACAATCATGCTCGAATGCCCAAGATAGAATTCGCCTCGACTCTAATTCTCATTGGATTTCAATTGTATTTTCACTCAGAACCTGAATGATAACACTCATCAAACATATGCGATATGGAGTTTAGGTATATGGAAATCAAAATGTAATCACATATTCATATAATTAGAAAGACGCTCATATAAGTGCAAAGGATCTCATGAACGAAATTAAGCATTAAGAACTTAGATATAGCACATACATAACCCCACTCTCAAGCAAGCATCACTAAGAGATCTGCTAGATCTTTTCATTGGTTGTAATGGGGCAATGGGTCTAGGCAAAGAAAGAATGGGAAAAGTGAAAACAAAAACTATGACTATACCAAGGGATTTTGTTGACCATTTACAATGCTATATCATAATCCCAAAATGCATTTATCAAAGGACTTTGGTGACTATCTACAATGCAATTACATATTCCAAAATACATTTCATTATGGTTTACATCTAGGCTACCCTTTTGCATTCTAGCACCTTTCATACTTTTTTTTCTTTTGAGTATATATTGCTTTTTCTTTTTGATCCACCATTCATTTCTTTTGAATGACTATTACAAATATTTTTATTTTGATTCCTTTACATTCAAGCCTATACAATTACACTTTACAATACAACACAAGAAACTCATTGGTTTCTTCCCATTAATAATGGAAGTAACTACAAGACACCACAATACTCACTACATTCATCCTCAAATGGTCTCATGGTCTCAAGCTAATAAGGTACGGTTTCATTATAGGAGCTTGGTTCTTTGGAAGTGTGGGTAATGAAAGAAAAGGCTACGTATTTGGCATCAAATTGGCTTAGGGAGCACAAAGATAGGGTAGGAATAAATGTTTAGGCCATTTAGTAGTTTAAGAACACATTGCATAACATCACTTCTTAAGGGTCAACCTACACAAAAGCAAAGGAAACACACATGTGATATCTTAAGAGGATTGTTCTTTAATATCCAATACAAAACCTATAGATATCAATCTTTACATTTGAAGAACAATAAAATTCTCACAAGGGTAGTTTCTACTATTCTCCTAGGCTAAACAAACATAGAGATCTCATCCACCTCAACGTCAAAAGATTGACCCTGTACATGCAAATTTATAGCAATGGAATAATTATAGATGGCATGAATGCTAGTCAAAATATATAACTAAAAGCATACATGACATGTCTCTACTGGCACGCAAAAGAAAACAACTCAACAAAAATAGACTAAAGTTCCAAAATTTTCAAAATTGACTGATTTTTGTAGAGATTTGAAAATTTTCTAACACAAAACAAACAAAAACAAAGACAACATAATGAAATAAACTCAACATTATCCTCAATGTTGCTTCGCTCATAAAATATGGGCAATGCTTAGCGAGATTCGGGAGAAAAGATCAACACACAAAAATCACAAAGACTAGGAACAAAAATACAATAAATCCTAAGATCTAAGCACAATACAAGACCACTCTTAGATCTAAACAAACAAAAAATCATAAGTAAAACAAGCATAGCATTATGATCTTTATGCACATGGGTGGTTTCCGCCCTATTCTCAACAACTAAATCCATAAGTAACTACAATTAAGTTCAACAATCATGCATTCCACTATAATTGAAGCACAAAACTAAATCTCAATCATAATCGTCTTAACTCCAAACATGGAGGAGTCGATTGGAGAAATTCATATTTGGGAAGCAAGTTTAGAGGATACCTCTTGTGGCCGCGTATCGACTTCTTTTCTTCTTTACGCTCCTTCACGGTCCATCCCGCATCCTTGGTTTTCCAACCAACTAAGTCATCGCGCACTGCTGTTTCTCTTCAAGGAGTTGTTGCGTGTTGTATCAACACTCTTTCATTCTCAAGAGTTGTGTGGTCTATCCAACCCGATAATTTCCCTTTCCAAGCACAACACAACTCAAAAAATATCAAATGCATATGCTTTAAGCAAAAATAACAAACACAAACACAACATAAAAGTTAACAACAAAGCAAAACTCACAGACAAAATCCGCAAAGCAAATAAATCTAAGCTATTTACATAATCTAAGCTAAAACTATAAACAATTAACAAATAGGTCACATCCCTGGCAGTGGGGCCATTTTTGACAACGTCGTTTTTGAAGTCAAAAGATTGTTCTTTGTATTTTCTACCTTGCAAGTTGATCGTGGCAAAGTTGTACTATATTTTGGCCCTCATGTCCATGTCCTTTGTCTCGTTTCCATGTATTTTTATGTCTCTTATTGGCTATTTTATAGTGATTGTAGGTATTCAGTTCAATTCAGGTGTTGGAGAAGGGAATCGGGACTTTCCTGTGCAAAATGGAACAAATGGGCAATTACTACGACCACCGCACATAGTCAATATGTAATTAACAACATGTATTGCTCACGTTAAAAACTCTCATGTTTTTTTAATATATATATTATTTATAAAATTGGGGGAATCAAATTTTGTCCATCCAAAAATTCTAGAATTTTTTATGATTTTTTGAAATTTAAATAATTCTTCGATCCATATTTCTTCACCCAAACTTTCTCTAATTCCATATGATAAATTTTTTTTTTTAGAAATCTTTTTTGGTACCTAAACAAAAAACAAATATCTAAAAAAAATAGAATGAAATAATCATTATCACACCCATAAAAAAAGAAATCAACTAAAACCAAAAATGAAACAAAAAATAAGAGTTACGTAATTGAAACAAAATGATAAATATACAAACTAAGAATTATGAATATCATAATAGCAATTATATATAAAATAAATAAACTTACCTTATAAAGTGAAATAATGAGAAAAAGAAAATATGTTTTTAATTAAGCAAACATCTTAAACATCAAACTATAAAAACCAAACATTTTAAATCTTCAAAACCATAATATTCTCTTCAAAAAACATAAAATTAAGTCCAGGACATAAAGGAGAAGAAGAACATAATATATATATATATATATATATATATAAAACTGATTACAAAACAACTAAAAAGTTAAACAATAGAAATATGGATTTGAAACAATTTTTAAAGAAAATGTAGAGAAAATGATGAAATAAGAGAGAGACAAAGGTGCGGGCAACTTAGGTTTTGTGAAAGAGTTTCAGCGATAGTGTTTAGAGAATGGAAAAGTATAAATAAAAGATTTTTCGTTATTAGTTGGAGATGAAAATTTTTGAAATTTTTTTCCCTCTATTTACCTTTTACTACGGGCTTTTATATGCCCGTTATAGAAACAATATAAATGAAATAAATAAATAAAATCTCTTTTTAATTTTAACGGGAAATGAAAATTTTAAATTATTTTCCCTCCAACTATCGTTAACAATGGACATTGTTTGTAGTAATTTATAAAAATCTACAACGCGCTATGTCCGTAGTAAATAATCATTTTTTAATGCATGTTGTTAACATTTCTAATCCCTTCACTAATAAATGACTTTCGCCTGCAATGAATAACTCTATGGACTACAGATAAAGCCCGTAATGCATATATTATCTACAACAAACCCATTTTCGCTCATAATAATTATTCATTATCCATCACGGGCATTAAATGCCCATTATAAATGATTTTACAAGCACAACTCAACTACGGGCTATTAAAGGCTCTTAGTGAATAATGGTTTTCTATAACGGGTATTTTAAGCCCGTAGTGAATGTCCTATAGTAGATAGACATTTTTCTTGTAGTGGGGGTTGTATGAGCTAATACAATGGGAGAGAAATAATAATAAATTTTAATGATGATAATAATAATAATAATTGTTAATAATAATAATGTGATAATAATAATATATATTAAAAATAATAATAATAATATCGATAATAAAATTTAATAATAGTAATAATTTTAAATATAATACAAAATAATATAATATAATTTATTTTAATATATTAATTTAAAAATAAATTAAATAAATATTATATAAATAAAATAAAATAAAATAAAGTTAATATAATAGTATAAGAGTATCTTTAATGATATGAGAAAATTTGGATCATCAAAAGTTGCTACCTCAGCATTTGACGATTGTTTTCAATGATTGCTAAAATTATGATTGTGTCACTACAATAAAAAGAGTCTTTTACAACATATAATGCATGTTGTGAAAGCTCTCAACAACATACATGTGCAAGTTGTCTATTAAGTAGTTGTTAAATGTTTTAGATATTTTAACAACATAGAGTGCTTGTTGTTAAAAACTTAAATTCTACAACTTAGATTGCTTGTTGTTAAAAACTCAAAATTCTACAACTTAAATTGCATCTTGTTAAAAACTCAAAGTTCTACCGTTTAGAGTGCTTGTTGTAAAAAACTCAAAATTCTACCACTTAAAATGCTTGTTGTCAAAAATCAAGAAACGTGCATTGAAAGTTGTACAATACTAGATCTTCATGAATTCAAATTCATAACGATGAAGATTATGATAGACAAGACAAAAATATTAGAACGAAAATTTATTGAATAACCAAATTACAATACAATATTTTCAACTTACGAATTTCCAATATTTTACTATTCCAACTCATTCTACATACAATACCCTAATATAACTTTTAGGCTATGCAACCGTACTTTCTACAACCCCACCAAACTCACAGCCACCCACCTATTTTTGTTAATTTACTGTACAGTAATACCCTTTGGAAATGAAATGTCTTGAACACATGGGTAAACCATGACCCAGTTGCAGAGCAAATACCTTATTGTTCTTGCAGGCCAACACTGGAGTCTGAAATCGATAGGGCCGAGCAATCGGCATGAATCATTGGAGGAGAAGACAATGAAGCTCCTTGGACTGAGGCAGGCATATGACAACTAGAGTTAAACCCAAAAGCGTACATCTCATATGCTTGCAAATCAACATAATATGAAACATAAAAACGAAAAGAAATTGAGATTCAGTACCAAAAATGTTAAACACACACTTGATACATTCTTCATACCTTAAGTAAAATATGGTTCATAAAGCTTCTCATATTTAGCCTCATGAGTTGATCTCTCCTCTCTCCTTGTAATATTTTTTTTCCACTTCTTCATGTTGGCTCTGAAAATTGAGAATTTGTAGGATGTTGTTAATCTCTAAATTATCGAACAAAAGTAGAAAACAAATCAGAGGACCGTAATGCCACTACAGCACTACTAGTTATACTCTAATACACAAATGCCAAATGATCATGTGAGGTGAATTACCTAATGTCTAGAAGATAAGCACCAATGGTCAATTCACATCAACATACATGTCTCAATAAGTATAAACCTCAAAAACACTGAAAAATAACGAAGCACCATACTTGATGTAGAACCAACATAAACAATAACAAAGTTAGTATGTATGTATCATGTTTTGCCACTTATAGAAAGAGTTATATATGCCACCTTGTACTCAAGACTAACAGCAGAAATTAATCATTACAACAGCTCCATCGGCAGCAAGCCTTTCAACAGGCTAACTGAGAAAACAGCTCAGGATGTTCTGTAAGACTATCATATATCAGAGAAAACAAAGTTCAAAATACTATCTAAAAAACACTGTGGAAACTAAACAACAAAAGCACAAGGCATTAATGGAAAATTGCATTTGATTTAATGATAGTTTATCCTACTACTGGACCCTTAACTAAAATGAATAAGTGAATCTACAAATTTGATCAAAAGCACAAAAAAGATAGTAACTAACCTCTCCTGAGTTTCTCAACATAATCCCTGCCACGTTGGAAATAATCTGCACTGTAACTTGATGGAATACTAAATTCTAATATCGGTCTACCCATGAATTCTGATTTCAATCTAGAGAAATTAGTGATCCTAAATTATATCCAGATAAAAAGAAATCAAAATAACATGATTATAATCCTCATGTCCAATGCATCTATCAGGGACAGTTGAGAACATAAACTCTTCTTAGCACAATAATCAATGCAGCCAAGAAAGTAAAGACTTGTAGAGTTGCTTTATCAATTATAATCAACATAGACCAAATCATATTTTTCACCCAGATCAGTAAGAATCACTAACAAGCTGTTATAAGTTATTACGTAGAAAAAAAAGTTCCTGCAAGCTACTACTTTACACCCCCAATTGAATATGAGCTAAAAGTCCCCAATAACAACTCTTCCCTGCAAACCCTAATGTATATACTATTTTAGTATTGCATTATCTAAAATACTGCACCAAAAGCACCTAAAACACAATATTTGAAACAGCAACACCATATTTGGCTGAAAATAGAGAAAAACAAAAAAGAATGCTTACATATTGGGATCTTCAACCAAAACAGCAGTTTCTTGAGCGAAGGTATCTTGGAGAACCAATCATCTTTCTCTGCATCGCCGTTGTTCTTTTCGCTAACTTTAGTTAAACCACCTCCGCATCTGCCACCGTCGCCGCCACCACCTACTGCTACTTCACTTTGCAATACAGTGATCTCTGATTTTTTTTGATGATGTGGAAAATGGATTAAGGTAAAGGTTTGCTGAAGCACTTTCTAAACAGATTGAGAGGCACACCAAATCACCATATCAATGAAAGCAAAAATGTACACAAGAGAGGAAGATAGAAAGACACATGATCACAAACAAGTTTTCTTTCCAATCAAGTAAATAAACCCAGACATTGTAATTCAAATCCATATTAAAAATCAGTAGTTGATAAGCACTTATCCATGGTAATTTTCAGAACACTAACACTTTTTAAGCATTAAATTCAAGAGCTATACACATAGTAGAAATAAACATCACCCTTCAATCAAATCCACGAATATCAAAATGATGAACAGTAAATCAACACATGCATAGATAAATATGTAAAACATAAACACAAAACAGCAATAAAGGGAAAAGAATCATGAAAAAACTTACTCCACATCTAAAAGAGGAACTCTATTGCCCCCAAGACCATGCATCCCTGAAAACCAGTCCATCAATGGTTATTACTACACACAACTAATCATAGAAAAGGAAAATTTGAAAATTATAGGTATCAAAATCAAAAGACAATGTAATATAATGGAAGTTTTGAGCTATACTTAGTGACAAATATCAAAATCAAAGTTCAACGTGAATCGATAAAATTGAATCTTCCTTATCTGAAAAAACAAATATCAAAACAATTAATACACGTTTAGAGATAAGGGCGAGAGAGAACTCAATTGATAAAATTTGAACAGAGAAAGCAAGTAACATATGGAAATTTAGAAGAAAAAAATGAAACTAGGTTTTTCAGTGTGAGAGGAAGAACAATTACGAAATTGAAGACTCTATCTGATGTTTCACAGAATTGGAATGTTTAATCTCGATCTCCTCACAAAATCGAATCCCTAACTCTCGAATAATTCGAATTTCTATACCTGACTCATTTATTCACAATCAACCAAATAAGAGAACGAAAAAAACGAAGAAGAAAGAGTTAGAACTTATTCAACAAATTCATATGAAATTCATACAAACTTCAACAGCCGAAAATCAAATTTCAAACAACTCACATTCTCAGAACAAATCGCGGTGGTTGTGGTGGTCGCGGTGTTCACGGCGGTTGTGTTGGTTGTGGTGGTCGTGGTGCTCACAGTGGCTGTGGTGGTCGCGGAGCTCACGGTGGTTGAAGTTGTCACAGATAGGGTGGCAATTTGAGGGCCCAAGCCCGCACTTGACCCAAGCCTTCAAAAAGCCTTGAAAAAATCAAAAGGGTTTAAACCCAGCCCACATAAGAATATTATGTATGTGGGTAGGGTTCGAACCAGGCCCAAGAAAAAATAGGGTAAAGCCTAAGCCCGCCCTTTTACCCTTATTATGTGAGTTTGCGACTCAAATTGGATCCAAATGTTGACCCGGATTTGGATCCAAATTCTGACCCATATTATCAGACTCAGATTTTTAACACATTTGACCCGGATTTGGATCCGAATTTAGATCCGATTTTTGACCCATATTTTTTGACCCTAATTTTTAACACATATTTTTGACCTAATTTTTTAACACATTTTTTTACCCGGATTTGGATCCGATTTTTGATCCAATTTTTTTACAAATATTTTTTTTTATCTAGATTCATTGGGTCACAATTTCTACAAACTAAATTATTTAAAAATTCTATTAAAACAATTAATTCAAATAGAACAATTTTTAAATTCAATCCAAATATAACAATTTTTACATTCTACTAAAAATCAATAGTAACACAAATTAAAAATCCAAAACACAACAAAAAATCAAGACGGTGCTATCGGCTCTTCATCATCTATTCCTTCAGTAGCATATACTTCTTCTTCCGGGATACGACCTACTAATAATAAAAATAAAGTAAACAGAAAAAAAAAGTATAATCAACATTAATGGTAACTAATATTATATAAAAGTATAACATAATTTGAAAATTTTCATACCTCGAAGAGGTTCCCATATCCAACATCTTCTTTTCATTATTCCCACTATCCGTTGAAGTATTTATCCGACTTGCTTCTTCAACACTAGTCATCGTGTTTTGTTACCCAATTTGTTTAAATAATTCAATCAAAAACCAAACCAAACAATTCAATTCAATCGAACAGTTGTAAGTAGACTACTAAGAATACTGTTCCAATTGTATCATTATCAAGTGACAATTTAGCAACCCCAACATGAAAACATTTTCTTTCTATAATGACGGAAAGCAATAGAAAACAAAACAAAAACTGAAACTGTGAACTAACAATTCACATAGCAAAAACCACATCTCTAGAATACTTTCCATGAATAATAAAAATAAAAATAAAACTCTTTACGATACCAAATAAACAAAAACATGTTCACTTACAAAATTTCTACTCATCCAAACCCACATAGATATGATAAACTCAAATTTCCACTCAACAAAACCAACATTTCCACTCAAATTTCCGACTCGCAGAGCTCACGGTGGAGGAATTTTCATCGTGATAGAGAGAGACATGAGAAAATGGAGTTGAAAGAAACAAGTGAAAAAAATAATGTTAGAAAAAGTTAAAAAAATAAAAACAATAACTCGTTAAAAATAATATTTTTCTTAAAAGTACTCTGGTGTACTTTTAAAATAGGACTCTTAAAATTGAAAGTTGAGCATTCACAACTTTCATCCTCTGCATGTTTTTATTAAACCCCAAAATTTTATAATACACAACTTTCTAACTTTGAAAGTTGTTGTTAACCTTATTTAACTACTTTCATTTTTGCATGTTGTTATGCTCTTGTTGTTAAAGACTAATCCACAATGGTATACTTTATCTAAATAAAAAATCTACTATATTCAAAACTATATTCTCAATTAATAAATATTTTATCCTAAAATCAACCATTGATTGTTAGTCACAGAATCCTAATGAAATTGTTCTTCAATTTATTATTCGCCAAACATGGTAAAAAGAAAAACTATAAAAGACAAGAGAAGGTATATAGTATGAGTATTGATTCATTCATAATAAAGAGATGAATTTTACCTGATTGAAATTTTTTGGGTTGAAACAATGATAAGATACATAGACAATCATAAAAAAAAGAGGAAAAAAAGCCACAGATAAGAGAGAAAGAATAAAATTACAACAACAGTTATTTTGGGTTAAGTTTGTATTTGAGGATTGAAAGTCAGTCTTCAAATTTGATTATTAATTAAAGCTATTACTAAATTTTAGTGACTCTGTTGGACGGTATTCTTAGGATAAATAATCAAATTTTGATTACTCTTCTAGTTTTAAGGATATCATTAAAGATACTCTAAATGTTAAAGTATTTACATGAATAATAATATATGAAATAAAAATATTAATTTTATATTTAAAAAAAATATAATACAACAAATACTTTTTTTATAAAATGTGTTTATATTCTAACAATAATTCAATTTATTAGTTCACAAAATATTTAGGAAAAAAAAATCACATCCTCACATTATATAACTTAATACAGTGTAATACAAAATATCACCCAACATAAGATTGTATAAAAATAATAGAGTCCAATACAATCCAATTCAATTAAATACAGTACAATATAATACAGTGTGTCAAACGAGCCCCAAAAATGTTTAGGATAGGTGAGATAGTGCGTGAGAATGAATGATAAACAAATAAGAATGAATTATTCATATATAGTACATTAGAGTATTAGACTATGAGTTGAAATGCACATCCACTATTTGCAAAGTGAAATTGTGAATTTCTCCATTCATTTATGTGATAGAAGTTCAGTCGATTTCACTTTTATCCATTAAATTTTAAAATACGGAGAGAGACCTTTCCCATTAGTATATGTTTACATTCCAAATCATGCTTCCAACATTAGTATATGTTTACATTGATATTGACTAATTATATTGTCTTATTTGTACCATGGACAGGTAACTCATTTCAAGTGTGGAGGAGTTTGCCTAGGAGTAGGACTTCACCACACTATCAGATGGATCATCAGCCATCCATTTCATCAACACGTGGGCTGAATGGACACGTGGCATCTTGACTAGTATCCCACCGTATATTGATCCAACGGTTCTACTTCTTGGGGTCCCACCTTCCCCTACATTTGACCACATTGAATACGACCCACCTCCTACCATGAATACCCCTACTCAGACTGTAGAATTACAATCAAGTGCTCGCTCGATTGCCAACCTTAAACTATCCTTTGTCCTTTGATCAACGTCCTTAAAGCAAAGTCAACGCCAGACCATGGAACAACTATTAGGTACAGCACGTACAAGATTCTAGCCGCACATATATGGCGTTGCATGTGCAAGGCACGTGGATTGTCTGATGATCAAGCTAGCAAGTTATACATGCCTATAGATGGACGATCCAGATTGAATCCTACATTCCCTTATGGATATTTTGGCAATGTGCTCTTCTCATGTACATCGATTCTCAAGTCAGGTAATATCCAATCAGAGCCGTTGATTTCCATTGTGGAGAAAATCCATGACGCGTTAAAGAGGATGGATGATGAGTACTTGAAATCAGCCGTTGCGTTCATAGAACAACAACCTGATCAAACGGTTCTAAAGAGAGGGGCCCATACTTTTAAGTGTCCAAACCTTAATGTGGTGTTGCCTGTGTATGATTCGGACTTTGGGTGGGGCCCACCATTCTATATGGGACCCGCTAGTGTGTGAACTTTGAAGGGATGGTGTACATACTCCCGAATCCTATCAATAATGGGAGTTTCTCATTGGCTCTATGCTTGGAGACCAACCATATGCAAATTTTCAAAAAGTATCTTTAGGACTTTTGAATTTTTGTAAGGTCTCTTTTGAAATTGTTTTTCAACCATTGATTTTGTTTGTGTTGTAATAGCTTGTTTGTTCTTCAAGAATTTAGGTGTTCGTTAAGGTGGGGAATAATTACTTATTTCATAAGTAGAAGAAAAAAGAATATTATGTAAGGGTGTGTCCGGTAAATGTTTTTCATTTGCTGATAGTATATATATACCGAAAGATGTATTCTTAAAATGAAAATGGTAAAGATTATATTTTTCTTTGTATATATATGCTAAATCACAGTAAATTACTTTGTTGTTGCTGTCTACATATTGATCCTGAAAGAATCAATAATACTCTCATTTACCTGCAAAGCACTACAACCTGATAAGTCTAGCTCCTCAAGTCTCGTAACTCCTTCCATTGCTGGCAGATTTTGTAACAATGTACAATTCCTAAGCAAGACCTGACGAAGGTTTCTGAGATTCGAAAGGGTTGGTAAATTTTCAACTTTGGTGTTCGAGAAGTTGATGTAGCGAAGATACGTCAGATGTTGAAAGGATTCGTGGTTGATTTTAGCCAATTTAGGAGCATCGGAAACATCAAGTAACTCGAGGTTCTTGAGAAATATAGTGGATGGAAGTTCTACAAGTTCAGCACAACCACTCAAATTCAGTTCTGAGAGATTGCAAGGGATTGGAGGCAACTTACTGATTTTAGTTTTCGACAGATTAAGGACTTTGAGGTGATTCAGCTCCGCAATAAGATCCTTGAACATGAAGTTTCTAAATTCACTTGCCCCCGAAAGATCAAGAATCTGGAGACTTGATAAGTGCTGCAATCTGGGAAGCTGCCGTAATTTATTAGAACAGCCTCGTAATGAGATCCTTGTCAGGTACTTAAGTTCACCAAGCACCGGTACTTTTTGAATTTTTGTATGAGAGAAGTCGATCAATTGAATGTTTGGGATTTCTGAAAAACTTGTATCGTGGAAGTTCTCAAAGGACTCGGAACCAGAAAGATCAAGTGTCTCAAGGTTAGCAAGTCCTTTAAGGCTTTGCAGTTTTTTCAAGCGAGAGCACCGCCTCAGGATGAGCAAACGGAGTTCGATTAGTTTGGAAAGTGAAGGCAGTGATTCAATCTGTAGTCCAGATAGGTTCAGGCTTTGAAGTTGAATAATCTCATCTAACAGATTCTCAGGCATGGACATTAAGGAACTGTATTCACCAGCTCTGCTTTCGGATATCTCCAGAACTCTCAATGATCTAAGATTACTAATGTGTGTGGTGTCGTCCAGCAGATCACAGTTCCTCAAAACAAGAACATCCAGCTCCTTCAATCCAGACATGGATGAGATCAGTGGTTTGTATCCAGAATTGAAAACACCAAGAACCTTGAGTCCTGACATGGAACTGAAGAATTCTTCGTGCAATTCTCGGTTGGGATGAGCACCATCAATCAATAATGTAGAGACATCCTTCACATTTTTAGGATTACATAATGTTTTTATCATGCCATCTATATGTGTGACTCTCCCGAAACCTTCACCTTTTTTGAACACACGAACTAGTCCCAGACTCGCTGTACCCCCAAATCCAAGAGGACGCATATCAATCATGTTCAATGCCGCCCCTTCCACCACAACAATATTGTTCTCTTGCATCTTCAGAATGGCACGATCGATGAGTTCCATTAGAACAACATGACCTGCCTGATATGCCCTATCGATATGAATAATATGATCAAAGGGATCGAAATAGCCTTCCATTATCCAATGAGTGATCAACTCGTTGTAATGCACGCCACCATAATTGTGAACAAATTGCAAGCTATGCCAAAAGCAGTTCTTCGTCACATCACTTTGCATCATGTCGTATGCATAGTAAAGTAGCGGATTCACAATATCCTGACATGGTTTCTCATAATAAACAGCTTTCTGTAATGCACTTTTCAATGTATCATACCTGAAAATGTCATTGAAGGCTCCAGCTATCACAGTAATCGCAGCAGGCCAATGCATACTTGTCTTTTCTTTTATAGCATCAGAGAACTGTATATTAAAATCAGGAATCTTAGAAACTCTCTGCCCACCAACTCTTTCCTTCAATAAAGATAACGTATCATCAGGCGACAGAGGCCCCAACTCGATCTGCTCTTGAATAACATCTCCTCCTCTAGCTACACATCTAGTAATTATAATCTTTAAATGTTCATGGTTGATTAAAGAAAGAACCAGCAAAACATTTTGCTTGAATTCATTGTCATCCATGTTATGTCCCTCACAATCAAGAACCAGCAACACAGGTTTTCGTTTATCGAGTTGCTTTTGTATCTTCAGCTTCAAGTTATCTATAGTAGTCTCCTCTCCCGCTTCCTGTTCAGCATTTTGATTTTCTTGTTCTTGTTCCCAGTCCTCGGTAATCACCGTCAAGTCTGGTGCAGTGATATTGAGTTCGGTGTTTGCGTCTTCTTCGTATTCCCACTCTTCAGGAATGGAACCGGAAGACAATTGATCGTAAATGACCTTGTAAAGCCATCTGGTGTCATAATATTTGGCCAGTGACACCCAAAGAGACTCATTGCAGAAACCATGACTGGTGGTTGCACTTTGATCAATTATCTGTCTTGCCATCCAGGTTGCTGTTCCCATCTCCATCCCAGCAAGAATGACTGGTGAATTGCTTCCATTTCTCAAAAGTTGTAGTATTTCCTTTTTATGTTTTTCCATCGTCTTTAGTTTCAATATTCCTGACAAAAAAAAGGGTTAAGAAATCTGAAGAAAATCAAGTCCTCTGAATAGCATTATGGTTCTGATGACTAATTAAGAGAATTACATAATTTCAATCAAACCATAAAATGCCATTCTCTTAATTGAACTTCAGTTGATTTTCAACTCAATTAATTTGTTGCAAAAAAGCATATGACTTGATTCAAAAATTGATATAAATCTAACTGATGTAGGCATTGAGGGACTTATCACCGGACAATTTCAATTTTTGTAAATATGGTTTAGAATATATAAATACCTATAACTTTAAATAAATATGGAAATTAGAATGTGGCTAAATATTTTATTATATTAAATAAGTATTATCTTTTGACTACTTTCAAACAAAATGTAGAAGGGATTCAGGATTCTCTCCTAAGCTAAGCTCTTTCTAGTCTCTATAACCCCTCTTGATAACTCGGAAATTAACACCTACACTAGGTCAAGGTCTACCGTGAGTTTTAGGTCAGACATTAATAGCAATCCGATCACATATCAGAAATTAACATTAAAGGTCTCCTCACATTACAGTTTTTTTTTTTTATCAGTGAAACTCGACATCCGATCACATATACAAAGTATTGGAAGAGGTGATAAGTTATAAAGTTTGATATTATGCTTATTTCGCAACCTTGTGCTCATGGTTCTTATTAATATATAGTTTTTTTTTCTTATTAATTAGCGAACAAAAGAAAAATTAATTATTCAATTGACATACAAATGCCTTGATTGTCTTCTCTTATAAGGTGACACATTTACATTAAAAGATAAATGTATACACTAAAACAAAAATAACCATTTAAACAACAAATTTATCTTTTAGTAATTAAATATCCTAAAAAGGCATATAGTTTGAGTAATTCCAGATTTTTTTTTTTCAGAATGTTATAAAATTGATTTCACAATATTATGTAACTAAACTTCTAGTTTTCTAGCTAACTGTGTTTAAAGCTTCTTCACGATCAATCTAACCAGAAAATGACCGATCGAGTGAGGTGTGCACTTTATACTAAATAGAATTTCTATTGACATACAATCATACATACACACTTATTTCTGCCAAATGATTATTTTTTTTAAAGAAAAACAAAGAAAGAAAATGGTGAGCAAAGAAGAAGGTACCTCTGAGATATGGTGGATCCGGATAAAAGTTTTGGTTTCCTTAGAAGATGATATTGATGAACTGATATGAAAACTCTACCAGTGCAACAGAGAGAGAGAGAGAGAGATCTACAACTCTACAAGAGTGCTGCAGAGAGGAAAGTTAGAAGAGAACTTAGAGAGAACCGATTAGAAAACGGATGCAGAGATAGAGAAACGTTTCAGATCTCAAACATATCCTCTATAACAAAATAATAATAATAATATGACATAAATGTAAAATATATTACAGTATAGTAGCTTGCAGGTGCAGGATGTCGTGTCGCATGTTGTTTTTCATTGGAATCCCTTATAATGGATTTAAAGTTTAATTGGCACATATATAAAAATCGGGATCTGTGGTGCCCTATAATTTTTGTATTAAGGTAAGTCAAACAAATAAATTCTACATTTTTTATTTTATTTGTAAGAGCAGTAAAGGTACTAAACAACACAATTTAATAACGTCACTAGAGACGTAGCTCTGCTGATAGATGGATGAGTTTGAGGCTAGGACAAATGACTCACAAGTCAGTGGCTCGAATCCAATAAATAACAAAAAGCTTCAAAAAAAATACCTGGTTTAAATAGGTGGATAGTTGGATAGATATCGTAAAAAATATATTTAATTTAATAACTTTTCTGTTACTTTAAATTTAATGATAATTTTTTAATCAAATTATTAGCATGGATGTTTAGCTAATGTTATCAAATATATATATATATATATATTTTTTTTCTCATCAGTGTGCAATGATATAAAATAGAGAAAATAGTACTAGACACCATTAATTGGTGGGTCAAGTCCCAAAAAGGTCATTCACTGTTTAAATTGTTCCAAAATCATTATTTTGACAAAATATTGTTTCAAAATCACCATTTTGACAAAACATTGTTCTGACAGCCATTCTGTTAAAATCTAACATAAAGCTACCGTTATGTATGATATGACGGCCATAAAAAATTTTATGGGCAATATTTTATGTATTTTGATTATTTAATTATATATAAAAATTAATGATTTGATTAATTTATTATTTTTATGGATAATACTTCCTGTTTATGGGTGACATAAAACTTATTAATTTTCCCTGATTAATTTGGGGTGACATCAAACTTATTTCATGATTAATTTATTATTTAATTATATATAAAAAGTAATGATTTACTTATAAAAGTTTATGGGCAATATTTTCTGTTTTATAAAGTAATCATGGTCAAAAAATAGTCAAAATACAGGTAAAAAAACCAGTTTAAAACCTTTTAAAAACCATTTCAAAAACCGGTGCAAAACATATTTTACTATTTTGACCTGTATTCTAATAATTTATGATATAAGCAAACAGACTTCAAACAATTAATGGCCAAAGTGGCAACAATTGATACTTTTTTCTATAAAATTGCTAATTTGAGCCATTTTGAAAAATTAATGGTGATTTTGGGACTGTCTCACCAAATCAGTGGCTTTAGATATCACTGACCCTATAAAATACATCAATGCATTTTATGTGGGCCATAGATTATGGATAAGCACTAACAAAGGCACACAGACTGGGTCAAAGCAATTGAATCTAATGGTCCATATACAATACAATGATAAATATTTATCAGTGCGAACTAATGTGAAAATTTTCCATACAAATATATATATATATATATATATATATTCTTTTTCTCCTCAGTGGACACTGATATAAAATACATCAATGCCTTATTTGCATGTGAACCACAGGTTATGGATAAGTACTGACACTAAGTGAATTATTTATCGGTACGCATTGAGAGGAAAAGTTTTATATATATATATATATATATAATCTATATAAAACGAGAGAGTTGTCGGTTTCAATTATAGCACCCATTTTATTTTCTTTTAATTTCTTTGTAAGTAAAATTACAATTACTACCATTCAAGTTTATATATGTACCGAATGGACAGAGTTTAGTAAGATTTTAATTGTTGCGTCCCTTAAATTTGCGTTGAACGTCGAATGACAAGTATAACTCTTTGAGTTTGTAGGATTACTTAATAGACAGGTCCTAGTAATAGTAACACAATAGAGACTGTGTAGTAAGGATTTTTTTTATTATTTTAAACTGTAAAATGGGACTGGGCATGAAAATATAATTTCCTATGTATTTAATATGTTGAATAAGAAAAGGGAATTATATAGGGGTGAAAATGTAATTTGTATGAAACTTTATGACTTGTGGATTATACAATGGATGTGTGTAAAGTGAAAGGCAATATTTTTTTTTTAAGTCCAAGCAACAATTTCTGACCAAATAGAAAAATAATTAAATCATTCACATGTCATCATGTGACACGTGGGAATGCATGATGCAATGAGGTGGTAAACAGAATTGGACGTGTCAAAAGCTGGTGAGAGGTGGCAATAATATACAATAAAATAAGAAGAGAAGAAGGTGGCAAGCGGTTGGATAAGGAGAAGAAGAGTAATTATAAAATAAGAAAATAAAATAAAAGAAAGAAAATTGAAGAGGAGAGAGAGAAGAGTCATTTGACCAAACCAGAAAATAGAAATATAGAAAGAAAGAAGAAGAAACCGAGAGAGAGATAGAACCGAGAGATTGAAAAATTAGGATGAGAGAGACCAAGATTCAAATAGAGAAAAGGAGTTGTTTTGAGAGACAAAACAGAAGAAGAAAGAAGTAAATAGAAATAAAAGAAAACAGATAGGTTCGAGCAAACAGAAGAAAAGAAGAAGAAGAAGAAGAAGCGGAGAAAAATAATTGAAGAGAAAAAGAATGAATAGCTGAAGGAAGAATAAATAAAGTTATAGACTGAAGAAATATGCATTGGATATACACTAGATAAGTGATTTCAGTTTGGCCTCTAAGTTTGGGATACAATAAAGTTTATTGGATTATCTCAATAGATACTAAATTGAGTTTCATGTATTTAGGATGGATCCAGAAATAGATGAATGCAGGAGGGAACCAGTCCCAGAACAGATTTGAGCTCATTAGTTATATGGGTGGATACTTTTATTAAAGTTATTTGGCAATGAATTATCAAAGTTACCAATGGAGTGCTGTTGGTTTTGTTCTCGAAGATGTTAAGATTTTTATTCAAGGAGGTTGAGGTTTTTAAATACCAAGCTATTTCCTGCAATGCAAATAGGGTGGCCCATAACCTTGCCTCCATGGCTTTGTCCTTTAGAAGGAATGACTGATTCAGATGTAGAAAGATGACTTTCCCAGTTGTTTTATTTCTTAGTTTGTCTGTTTTGTTTTAGTCATGTTTATGTCAAAAAAAATTACTATGTACTTTTTGTTTTTAGAATTGAATTTTGTTTTGTAGGTGTTGAATTGTATTGTAGGTTTGTTTTGAGGGGAATCCATTCAAAACAGTTACAGGACCTTTCAAGCTCTTTTGACTGTGTATAAGATCTAAACCTGAGTATGTAGTATTTAAAATTTTCTTGGTTCTCAATTTAGTTTACTAATTAGTTTTTTGGCCTTAATAACTGACAACCTCTTGAATTGTTTTATTTTTCTGTTTGATTGTGTAAGACATCTAAAGTAACATAATATTTACATGCAAGATAAACAATGAAACACTTTAGATTGGGGGCATTGCAATCTGGTTAATGAGGCAAATGAAGATGTTATATACCTAGGTATATTATAACTTTTATCATCAAATTATAAGTTATTGATAAGCCATGTTGAAATCGTTTTAAATTTTGGTTTGTGATGGTTGACACTTGGTAGATTATGTGATACATATATTGATCGTATCTTTGTTATATTAATTAAGTTATACAAAGTATACCATTTTGGTTATTTCTATAGCAAATAGATTATTCGATTTTATTGTATTTTCATTCTTATATTCACATGTTTAATTGATATGGTTTCTTTTATAGATTATTAGAGTATCTTATTTTTAGAAAAATCATTTGGTTTTCATTCAAATACATCCATCTTTATTAATTGTTATTATTATTGTTAACATAATACATGAGAAGAGTTATAGAGGTATTTAAAATCGTTTCACTTTATCGAGTATAACTGTTTTAAATAACTTATAAGCTAAAAAAAACACAAAAATTATAATTATAAATATAAATACATTGTAAAAAATTTATAAATATAAATGCAAGCACATACCTTGCAAGTACCACCAAACCCAGTATATATAAATGTTCCTACATAATATACTTCAATTTTTTTTATGACTTGATCCTATATACTACTATTTATTAACTTGAAGAATTAAATTTTTTTTTTTCAGACTTGTTAAGATCAAATATTACGAGATAAAAAGAATATATATATTTATTTTAACATAGGGAACATTTTCAAAGAAATTACGCTCATAAATTACTTAGATACTTATAATAAAGATTAAAAAAAATTGTGATGTTCCCACTTCCCACTTGCTTGCACATTGCACAACATGTTGCCAGCTACTAAAGACTTTTTTTTTGGTATTATTGTCTCTATCGTTAATGACATTTGAGGATGATTTAATTAGAATATTAATCTTTCACTAATCAAATTCAATAGCATGTGATGTGATGTTTAAGATATTTTATCAAATAAAACCTTTTTTTTACCCAAATAAATAAATAATTGAGTTTTTCGATGACTTTGACTGGAGGCTATAGACCTAATGACTTCGAGAATGTAATCAGATTGTAAATATATTTTTTTTAAATGTAAATGAGTAGTATTTACTTGTTTTGAAAAATGTCGTAAAAACTCTTCTCCTGTGCAGAATCTCATAATTTTAACTAACACTTTAATAATCACTAGATTCACAGTAGAACCATGTGAAAATGATTCTTGTTATTTAAAATTTGAATAACATTTTAAAAGATATATCCTAATTTAAAAAAAAAAATTGAGAAGGATGTTGGTTAGTAGTTAGTCCAGTGGGAGGCCACCATCATCCTTGAAATTGTAGGTTAAAGTTATAATGTCGTCTTGCTGACTTTTAAATTTGTATAATGAGCCAATTAGATAAAATACTATTTCATATGTATTTTCTTAATAGCAATCAACAACTTGCTTGTAATTAATTAGATAAATACTAGTCAAGTCATTAACAATTAAAAGTTATTTGGGATGCCACCTACCTTCTTGAGATCTGTAAAGAGAAGATATTTAATCACATTAATTAAGTTACAGAAAAAAAAAATTAATTGTTGTCAATACTATCATTTAAATTATTTAATTGAAAATTGGGTGTTTGTACATCGTTTAGGCCATGAAGGATTGAGAGCTTTAACCTTTCTAAGGTGAAATTTTTTTCTAGTGGCATTATACAGTGGTGATGGGCATTTGATTTTCGTGCTTGAAATTTTTCGTACGAAATTCCAATTAAATTCCTTAAAATATACGTCTTTTTTATTTTACATCGGTATCAATCGGAGATCTCACTGTTAAAAAAATTAAGAACTACCATGACCAAAGAACTTTATTTTTGCTCTTAGGATGGTCTTTTAATCTCTTGCGCATTGCATTTAATACAACAATTTGACAATGGAAAGAATTGGCAACCGGTGTTCTGATTTTAATGACCTCAAATAGTCAAAACATTATATCAGCTCAGAAACTAATCCTAATCCTCATGATCACCCAATTTAGTACGAAGAATCCTTATAAACATAGTTCTTGCTTAGAGAATTTAATACTAGCTAGTACAATGTGATCATCTCTAGCTAACACAATGAGACATATATGATTGTTGAAAGAGAGCTATTTGGTGACAATCAATTTTGCTCTTCCTTGACCCTTATTAATTTGGAACTGATCTCCAAGACCAAAATGAGCCATCAACAACCAAACAAAAGTTATAAGCTCTCCTCCTTTACTAACTTGCTCAGCATGTGTTCTTGCACTGCAATTACATGCAGCATATGACAACAATTCCACCCACATTTTGCTCAGTAACTCCCATTTATCATCCAATTTTTTCAAGCTCTTTAGCTAACATACTTGCAATCAAACAACACTGATTTGCTTCTATCTCCTTTCACTGTTACAGGTTTCACATATGTGTTAACGTCGAGAATCTTCGTGCAGGCTTCCTTTTCCTGATTCCCTTTTAGACCTTTTCTTTTGAAGAATCTATTGGCCTCTGCACATGTATCTCGGAATCTGATTTTCCCAATACCTGCCACGGCAGACATCATACTAGGCTGCATGACTAGAAGATACAACATGTAATCTGATAAGACTTTGCTGAATTCGCGATGATTACTATCATGACCGGAAATATGTCGATGATCATCTTCATGGTGGTAAAGGAGTTCAGTAGCAATGTGCCACAACAGGAGGCTTTCATCATAAGCAACTTCAGTGACATAAGGCAATAATTCGTCGCGATAAGATTTGTCCTGCAGAATCCAATCACCTCTAGCTGAAGATATCTTCTTCGCGGCTTCTGGTTCTGATGAGGACTGATACAGCTCCGCGGATTTCTTCATCAGTTCATCAAATATGAATTCCCATAGCTCTTTAGTCAATGGCTCATGGGACACATATCTTATCTCATCAACAAAATCACTGAGGCCAGAAATTTCAATGAATTTGCCTCTAATGAAGCCGTAAAACATGAATGGCTTGGCGGATGCACAAACATTGACTGATCTTCGCTATAGCAAGTCCCACATTTTCGAAGAATTTATCAATCTTCAAGTAATGAATTGTTCCCCGAATAGGCACGCTGAAAACAGTTGTGGACTTGATGGATCCTGGTTGGACGTCCCTTGAGGCAGTATAGAACCAAGTTGTATCCTGAGACATAACCACACCACCTACGAAACAGAAAAGGTGTAGCTAAAACCATCTTGGTTCTGGCATTTATACCACCGCGGCTTCTTGAAAATGAGAAACCAGCTGAGAACAGAAGCTACACTGGATTTGATCTTTCGAAGTAACTTGGAGTCATTACTTGAAATCCTGAGAGCAGCGAATGTCCAATCGGAGAAAATGAGCATGAAGAAAGATACGGTATCGAGGCCTATTGCGCCCCAAAACAAGGCGTATGTAATCTTGACATCGAAATGGTCAAAATTGTTCTTCTTCACCTTGAAATGAAACAGCGAAAATGCTACTACAACTAAACTGAACGATACGAACCGGCTAATATGTCCTGTAACAAAGCGAACAACCTGGATCTTGGTATAGAAAACTTCATATATGAAGTTGAGTTCAACTTCAATCACTCTCAAGGCATCTTCCTGACGTAGTTTTCCGAAAAAGTCCCTGCTCTCGTCCCGCTCATGGAAGCTGAAGATGAGATCAACAATCAATCCCTTTGAAGATTTCGAAGTAGCGGTGAGCCTGCTGTACCACCTCCAGGTTATTCAATTCTCTCATTCCTGAAGCTTCTGTTTTTACATAACTGTTAACAGGCTCTTCAATGGTGATTATTTTTGCAGGATGTTTGGCTTCTTTCTTCGAAGCGTATTCGTCCATGAGCTTAGCGTAATTTGGTCCAGGATCTGGGTCTTTGAGCATGGAATCTCTGAATCTATCCAAGCTTGCAAGATAAAGAGCGCGAGTCCGCTCCAGATACTTGATAGTTCCTGAGACAAACATCAGAATTGTTGGAATAGCTAACTTGTTTCAGGAAGAGATTGGAGGAAGACGTAAACAGCAGCAACAGCCTGGAATATGAGTCCAAGCAAGTGCCTGAGCCACAGCTCGTTATCTTCAAGAGCGAAAGCAGTAATGGTGTCTGGACCACCGAGGTGTAACAGAAGAAATGGCAGGCCAAAATGCTAACAGATCACTGTTATCTGAAGGCGTAGAAGCGTCAGGAGGATTTCCTTGGCTGTCGGAGATAATTCCAACAGCGAAATTAGCTGCCCAATCGGCGAGCAAGTAAACTGACCAGAGGAGCATGATTATCAGCTTATTCGCCGTGCCTTTTCGTAGAGGAGCAAACAAAATTAAGAAGGTTTGCATTGAGAGACTGAACAGCATTACGCCCCGGATATTCCATTCGTCCCAGAATTTCTTGAATTTCGGAGGGATCGGATTCACCATTAATTCT
Organism: Dipteronia sinensis; assembly: GCA_033220585.1. Lineage (NCBI taxonomy): Eukaryota > Viridiplantae > Streptophyta > Magnoliopsida > Sapindales > Sapindaceae > Dipteronia > Dipteronia sinensis. Next base: position 6,835,512 of record CM065642.1, read on the forward strand.
TCACTCTTCGTCAGGAAAATTTATTTTCAGATTTTGAACACGGATTGGATAATATCATACAATGATTATGAAATGATACACAACCTAGTATGAACAAATTATTTATGAATTATGAAGTCAATCAAACGATGGACTCAGAGTTCGATTTGTGAGTTTGTTTGGGGGCACCGTGGCATATTCATTTTCATTTGTCCGAATTATCCCATTAAACAAATTAAACATTGATCACATCAGCTGCTAGTAATTAAACTCCAGGGCAGGTAGGCAAACTTGTTAATTTTTTTTAGGCAACTTGTTAATTAAACTACGTACGTACCTACATCCCAATAAAAATTCATTCATATTAATGATATATATAATATAATATCAAAACAGCTATTTGCTAATTTTTTATTAAGTAGGTTGGGTCAAGTTATTTGAAGCCATGACAATGAGGTTAGTACAATTTTCTATCTACCTATTTGTCATGGTCCTGAGTAAATTTTGTCAGAAAGTCCAAAATGAATTAAAATATAATATTGCTACTATATATATATATATATATATAAGTATTTATAAAGTAAAAAATTCTCGGGTATAAGCTCCCGAACATAATTTATGTATGTCTAGGAATACTGGTTGTTTTATGTGATAAACTGGTTATCACATGAGATAATTAGTGATCCAGGATATAATTTATATTTTGGATTTTCTAGAGGATTGTTTTGGAGGAATGTGCACGATTTGTTCTTTTTTTCTCAAATGTTTTAGTTTTAAAGTATTGACTTTTTTAGACCATCGAAGAGAATTTCATTTGTGTTAATCGTAAGTTGAAACTATGTTGAGCTTTAATTATGAAGAGAAAGCAATAAGGTAGTCGAATTGAACTTTAATCATAAAACAAAAGCGATAAGATAGTCGAATCCATGACAAGAATCTGCTCCAAAATAACAATTTTATTAATAATAATGGTGGACTGGTGGCTACAAATGTACAATCCATAAAAATACATTTGCTTACAAATACAAAAGTGGCAATATCATCCAAAAAAATAAAATGGAAAAACACATAAACATAAAAGTGAAACAACCATTTGAAAGAGTACATGATCATGAAAATGAACTATTTTTAGCTGCAATTCCTCTTGATTGATCTTTAATTTGTTGAAGACTCTAACCAGATTCCACTGCCATCACAAGGACAGAAAGTGACCTTAGGACATTTGAATTTCTCCAAATAACTCAACTTTGGAAACATTGCCTTCAATTCACTCCAATTAATCTTTAGTTCACTCAAGTACTTCAAATGCAAAACCTCAACATCCCACTTTATAATTTCCCCTTCTTGCATTTTCTTGCTGAGGCTGTTAAGTCCACCTCCTCTGATGCACAATTTCTTCAGCTTTTTCACGTTTTCCGGAATCAGCCAATCCGGTAGTGTTTTCTGTGGAAAACACTGGAGATCAAGCTTCTGTAGTTTCTTAATTTCCTTTGCTCCGTCCACTTTACTCTTCTGCTTTTTCACTACTTTTTCAAATAAACATTTCTGCCTCACCATTTTTTTTCCTGCACCAGTACTCTCTTTCGCCTTGGATCCTCCTCCCCATGCTATTTTCAGCTTCTCGAGCTCTTCGAATTTGGATAAAGTAGTCAATAATTCTTCGATTGGGAAAGTCTCACTGTTGACATTGATGCTCAGCTTCCTTAGCTTTTTCAACCCTGAAAGATCTGCAAGGCTACAGCAGTTCCCATGACTTATTATATCAGTAATCACAAACCCTTTTAAGACCTGGAGATCGAAGAGCGATGCGAGCTCTTTAGGCATGTGATCTAGCAAGTAGCACTCTGATATATCCAAGTGGGTCAACATTTTGAGTGATTTTATCTCTTTTGGAAGACTCTCTAGATTGTAACAGGCTTTGAGATCTAAGATCCTCAAATTCCTGAGCTTCGATATGGAACCAGGAAGCCCCTGAATCCCGGAAATTCCATGGAAGCTAAGTAGCCTTAACGATTCCATACTCTTCAACCCTTTTAAGAACTCTGTGTTTTTCACTTCAATGTGATGATGACTCTCTCCGGAGCTCCACCACATTCCTAGACAAAGAACTCGGACGTTTTTCATCTTCGAAAACCAGTCGAATGTGAAATCAAGAAACCTCTGATTTACATTGAACAATGTTTTTATTTTATCCTGATTCTCCGATTCAAGCTTCTCAGTATTTATCAAACAAGCCTTCTCAGACCCTGAATACTTGCAAGTTAGTTCTCCTGAAGAATCGTAATCGAAGAACTTGCCTTCTCTAGCAAGCAAAATCACCAGAGAACGCAAATTCGGATCCATCTTGAATCTGTTCACCACGGTTTTACGTTTCGTATTTACAGGAATGATAAATCTCTTTGCCATGAAATCCTGAAGAATTTCAGTAGCAATTTTTTCTACTGTCATTTCTCCGGTAATAATACTAGTGTTGGGTGGAGGATCCAGTAAGCCTTCTCCGATCCACCAATACACCAACAGCCTTTTCTTGACTACTATATTTTCTGGGAACACAGCGAACGTCAACAAGCAGTTCTTTCGTTGAAGATCAAGGCCCTCGATGATTGCGCGAAAGTCTCTGAAAATGGAGCTTTTATAAGCATCAGAATCGGTTGAACATGCTCTTGTAATGGCTTCTTCTGTTTCGAGTAGTACTGGAACATCATGGTGCGACTGCGGCGCCGTGCTGTCCTTCTTTTTGCTGGTATTTCTGATTGAGACCATGAATTTTACCCCTTGAAGAGGATTACATAACACCTTCTTTTTCTGATTCCTTGACCTTCCATTTTTATTCTTGGTTCCTCTTCTGTAGCCATTCTTTGCAGTGTTACCATGTGCAACTGTGGATATGGAATCAGTGGTTTCTTCGGCTTCCAAAACCTGGCCAGAATTTGATTTTACAGAGGGATTGGTTGAAGAAGCCATGAAATTTTCAAATTCTGGTTTCTATAGATATGATTGTGGGAAAATAGAAAATACAACAACAGTAGATAAATTTGATATAGTCAACTCTTTTGTTGACTTCAAGTTGCTAAATTAAATTAAATTAATTAATTAAATGTTTTCGGTGCACAATGGACTCAGAGTTGATTTGTGAGTTTGGTGGGTGGCATTTTCATTTTCGTTTGTCCAAATTTATCCCTTTAAACAAATTAAACATTGAAATTGAAAATTCACACCAGCTGCTAAGAAACTCCATGGAAGGTAGGCAATTAAGTTGTTAATTAATTAAAATGCCCATATGCCAATAAAAATTCTTTCATATTAATTATATAATACCAAAACAGCTACTTGTTAATTTTTTTATTAAGGAGGTTGGGTCAACTTTTTTAATTGAACTGAAAGAGAAAGAACCATGTTATTTGAACCAATGATAGTAAGGTTGTACAATTTTCTATCAACATATTTGTCATGGTCTTGAATAAATTTTGTTAGAAAGTTCAAAATTAATTAATACATATATTGCTACAATATATACAAGTATTTATGTAATAAGAAATTCCCGGGTGGCAAACTCCCGAACATGTCCGGGAGCTGGGCATGAGAATCTTATGTTATATAGTTTATTAGCGGACTGTTTTGGAGAAATTTGCAAGATTTGTTTTCTTTTTCCCAAAATGTTCAATGTTTAGTTTCTAAGTATTGACTTTTTAAGATTATTATTGTCACCGAGAAACTTAATATCGAAAGATATAATGAAATATCCATCAATATATTCATATTTTGGAGGGATCTCTATCGAAACAAACAAATATCCAATATCCTGTAGTATATCCGACAAATTTCCATAAAAATCTTTCGATATTCTTAAAATATTGTGAATTTCCCCTCAAAATCCATGGATATTTTGTAAATTACTAAAACTCTTTTTTAATCCTAAACACTTAAATTATTGTTCAAATACTTTAGATTAAAAATTATTTTAGAATAAGCATTACAAATTTATAAAAAATTTCAAAACAATAGTCAATAGTAGAATTATTGAAGTATAATTGGACAAAGAACCAAATTTAAATGAAAATTCACATAAAACAATTATAATATACACGTGACTCAAGCGAAATTCACACATAACAATTATAATATAAAGTTGAAATTTAAGAATATGACACCTGAAAAAGATAAAGTAAATGAAATTGATGTTATGGATCTACTTCAAGTAGCTACTGAAGCAAGATACAATAATTAGAATTCTATTTTTGACTGGGTTAGACCTGCCTACTTGGATGTTGATGATGAAAATCTTGATTCACGTATTAATTGTTTCTCATGCTCGAGACATGAGAATAAATGTTGAATAAGTGATTAAAGAGGAAACTGGTGTACATCATTGGGTTACTATTAGCAGCTTTTCCGGTGACCGACATACCTCTGACGAAAATAATGAAGGAAAAGATGATGGGGATGGTCGGGATGAGGGAGGAGGTTGGGATTCTGGTGCAGGAGGTTGGGATGCTGCTGTAACAAGTTGGGATGTTCGTCCCGAAGGTTTGGAAGCTGGTGTAGTAGGTTGGCATGCTAGTGCAGCATGTTGAGATGTTGATACAGGTAATTTTGATCAAAATCTTGGTATATAACAAGAATGAATGAGTTAAAGAAGTTTTTTTGACTATGACTCTCTCTCCTCAATGAGTATAGATATAAAAAATAATTCTTTGGTTAATTCGCAAACAAGGTCGGGTTCCCAAGTACCATATTATAGTAATTATGGTGGCTACGATATATTTAATTATCATTTGCCACAAATGACATGCAATACATATATATGCAGATAGCAATATCCACCAAGTTTGGTAAATCCAAACTACCTTATTCATTGATGAGTTGGAAAAGATCAATCAACATGCACATGACATATTAATAATTACATTGAAAACTATGTAAGAACATTTTCCAGAGAAAATTATTATTCGAATCAAGATGGAAATGTCCTTTATGTCTTTGAACCACTAAAAAATTTATGTTGGTATTAAATTTCAAATATGCAATGTACAAGAAATAGAGGGCTGAGTCGGCTGATTCTGCTGTTGAGAATAAATCGCACACACACAAATCTAATCACAAATAAATAATATGAAAGCAATAAGAAGAAAAAAGACGACACCAAAGATTTTACGTGTTTCAGCAATTTGCCTACGTCCACAGAGCGCACCGCACTTAATCCACTATTTTTAGAGTTGATTACAATCTCTCTGTCTCTCTTTCAGTCTCTCTACAATTGCTCTCTCTCTAGCAATTTTTTCTCACACATTACGCACTTATTTTTGAGTACACATAATGGTAGTATTTATATGGGAGCACTAGGGTTGGCCAAATCCTTATTGGAGTCTATTTCCTTTTTCCACGAAAATTTCCTGTTCCATAAAAAATTCACCAGACCGATGTTGGAGACACAGCGTTCCTCACAGCGTGTACCTACTGGACTTTGAACCACTGTCCCACCGTTGTCATAATTCACAGTGCAACACACAGCGCTCCTCATTAATTTTTGGACCGCTGTCTAAGACGATGTGCATCACACAGAGCAATGCATAGCGCTGTCTCTTGCGCTGCTTCACACCACTGTGTATGACACAGCATGAATCAATTTCAATTTCGTGAAGCAATTTTCTTTGGTTTTTTGCTTCCTTCGTTGACTTGGTCTGCAAATTTCAATAAACCAAAATTAAGTTTGCTTTTTTTTAATTTCACAAAAGACAAAAAACAACTTTAACTTTGCTTTTCAATTATTTTGGCCTCTTTTGTTGACTTTGAGTTTATTCTTCATATAACTCCAACAATCTCCCACCGGAAGACTGAAACTTAATAGATGTTCTCCATCCTTCCTTGATGACTTAGTGGATAAACAACGGTGCACTCATCCCCCACATCTTCACTCTTGAAGACCCACTGAAGCTGCGCACAGCTCCAGTTTCTCAGTAGTGACTGGCTTGATTAACATATCAGTCGGATTCTTAGTTCCTGTAATCTTCACTAATTTCAACACTCCTTCTTCGATTAACGACCAAATAAAGTGGTAGCGCAGGTCTATATGCTTGGTCCTAGAATGGAACGCCGAATTCTTGGCCAAGTGTATTGCACTCTGACTATCACTGTGCAACACATTCATCACTTGATCGAATCCCAACTCAGCTAACAATCCTTATAACCATATAAACTCCTTGCTTGCTTCCGTCACAGCCACATACTCTGCTTCAATTGTAGAGATTGTTACTAACTTCTGCAACTAGGACACCCAACTAATCGCGGTACTTGCCATTGTGAACACATATCCGGTGGTACTTCTTCTATGATCCACCTCTCTAGTAAAATCTGAATCCACATAACCTTCTAGCTTGAGTTCATCTCTTCTGAAGGTTAGACATCTCTTTTTCGTACCCCGCAGGTATCTTAGGATCCATTTTACGGCCTCCCAGTGAGACTTGCCCGGATTTGACATGTATCGGCTCACAACTCCCACTGCTTGGGAACTATCTGGTCTTGTGCAAGTCATGGCATACATTAGACTTCCAATGGCTAAAGCGTAAGGCACTCTAGCCATGAAGTCCTTCTCTTCTTCTGTCTTCGGACTCTGGTCCTTGGACAACCTGAAATGACTAGCCAAAGGTGTTCTCACCAATTTTGCATTACCCATGCTGAATCTCTGTAACACCTTCCGAACGTACTCTGCTTGTGAAAGCTTCAATGTACCTTCATGTTCATCTCTGCTAATCCTCATTCCAAGAATCTGCTTTGCTGCACCTAAATCCTTCATCTCGAACTCACTCGAGAGTTGCTTGTTCAAATTGTTAATCTCATCTAAATCTGCACCAGCTACTAACATGTCATCAACATAAAGTAGTAAAATAATAAAACTTGACTTAACCTTTTTGAAGTAGCAGCAGTGGTCAGCATTGCATCTTAAATAGCCATTGCCTTGCATAAACCTATCAAACTTCTTGTACCACTGTCGGGGAGCTTGTTTTAACCATACAAGCTCTTCGTCAATCTACATACCAACTCTTCCTTGCTATCTTCCGTAAACCCCTCCAGTTGCTTCATATATATCTCCTCCTCCAAATCACCATAAAGAAAGGCAGTCTTCACATGTAACTGCTCCAAATATAACCCTTTTGCTGCGATAATACTTAACACTAACCGGATCGTAGTTAGTTTAACAACAGGAGAGAAAATCTCAGAGTAGTCAATACTTTCAATTTGTTGGAAACCTTTGACTACTAGTCGTGCCTTGTATCTCTTGGAACTATCATGTTCCTCTTTGATCCGAAACACCAACTTATTCTGTAGGGCTTTCTTTCCTTCAGGCAACTTGGCTAACTCCCAAGTTCGGTTAGATATCAACGACTTTATCTCATTCTTCATTGCAAGCTCCCACTTGCTCACATCTTCTCTCTGACATGCCTCATTATAGCACTCAGGTTCTCCTGCATCTGTCAGTAGCATGTATTGCAAGTACTTCCTATTTGGTATAGGAGTTCGAGTTGATCTTCTTAATGTACTTTGAGCCTGTGTCACTGGAACATCTCTATGTGGGATAGGTTCTTGAACCTAGGGCTGCACACCTTGCTCTTCATCATTCTGTTTAATATGTTCCATGATCTCGCTATCTAGTATATCATCCAGCCCAAAATACTCTGGCTCTTCCGGCTTAGACACCAATGTGTTCCTGTCTTTGTACATGACCCTTTCGTTGAAGCCGACATCTTTACTTCTGATCATCTTACGGTTTTGGTCATCCCACAGCTTGTAACCAAATTCATCTTCTCCATAGCCCACCAAAATGCACTTCACTGACTTGGCGTCTAACTTACTTCTCGCATGATCACCTACATGTACATAGGAAACACACCCAAACACTTTAAGATGAGAAAGTTTTACCTCTTTCCTAGTCCAGATCTCCTCTGGTATAGCGAGGTCCAATGGCTTTGACGGTCCTCTATTGATTAAATACGCTGCTGTATTGACTGCTTTTGCCTAGAACTGTTTTGGCAACCCTGAATGTAACCTCATGCTTCTGGCACTCTCAGTCAATGTTCTGTTCATCTGTTCTGCTATACCATTCTGCTGTAGGGTTCCAGGAACTGTCCTACTGAGCTTTATCCCGCTCGGGTAGTAAAAATTCTTGAACTCATTGTCTTCATATTCTCCACCATTGTCTGAATGCAGCTTTTTGATCTTTAAACCTGTCTCGTTCTCAACCCTAGCTTTCCATCCTTTGAAAACATCAAACACTTCAGACTTGTATTTCAAGAAGTAAACCTGTACCATTCTGGAATGATCGTCGATGAAAGTGACGAAATACTGTTTACCCCAGGTTGACGAGACTGAAGCTGGACCCCAAACATCGGTGTGCACTAGTTCCCGCTTCTCCTTTGCCGGTACTCTTCCGGTCTTCTTGAAGCTCACTCGCTTTTATTTTCCTAATATTCAGCTCTCACAGAAATCAACCTCAACATTCTTCAAATCTGGCAACCTTCCTTTCGAATGCAGACACTTTAGCCCCTGATTACTCATGTGCCCAAACCTCTGGTGCCATAAGTTGGAATCATCTTTACCTTCTGCCATAGCGATTGAACCACAGCCATCCGTGGTTGTATAAAGCGACCCATTCTTATTCCTTGGGCGATTGTCATAATACCCTTTGAAATCTTCCACTTGTCACTTGTGAAAGTTGTCATGTAGCCATCTGACCCTAGTTGCCCAATAGAGATCAAGTTCTTCCTCAAATCCGGTATGTGCCTCACATTTTCGAGTTTCCAAACTGACCCTTTCAGCTGAATCTTCACATCTCCCTTCCCTGTAATATTGCATGCTTGATCGTCATCAAGATACACCTTACCCAAATTTCCGGAGACGTAATTCTCAACTTTGACCGTTGATTCGTGTTTCGATTTCTGTTTCTGCCTTCTTTACCTTCCACATTCAGTGCTGAAGATGTAGATGCCCCTAATCCCTCTTCACGCAACCTGATTTCTTCGGTCATGATCATGTTTACAACCTGTTGGAAGTTCAACTTTTCTTTCCCGAATGAGTGTTGAGGTTTTTTTCCTAAAGCTTGTAATTTGTAAATGTGAATTGAACATAAATAAAAGAAGTAGTTTATTCATTCAAATTGTCTCATACATTTATATATAACATGTGTACTTAACATCCAAGATTGCCAGATGTAATTTCAAACTGAGTATATGATTGTCATAAACAGATGGATTCATTTTGAAACGAGCAATCTAAAGAGTCCGTAGATAGCAAATAAAGCTGGGTACTTTATTTGTGGTTAATCTATAGCTGCGGTCCATTCCGTAATGTACGGTGATCTTATCCTGGATCATTCATATGGTGATATGAGAATGGAGGCACCTTGTATGATGTGATCATATAGGACTGGGCCACGATCTATATGAATCTCTCAATAAGATCTGTTACATGATGAGATTCATATATATATCGACAAATGATGGCTATATATGGGTGATCTTAATCCTAAGTGTCTTATCGACTCCTTCAGGTTAGATCGTGGTTTTTGATATACCATGGGTGAGATCGGAGTTACATTCCCGGTCAATATGCTTCGTATGTTGGAATCACGGTTTGGCTTGTGGCTGGGAAGGTTTGTACACAATAGTGGAATCCACTCCTTCTTACGAGAAGTAGATAGTAGTTCCCTTAAGGGTTGATTCGGGGCTTGAACAATATGAGCGCTCTCCTAATTCCGTGAGGAATGTAGGATTTATTGTTCATTAGAGAATCAATGGTACTTAATGGAAAAGATGTAATTAGAGGGGTAAAACGGACATTATGACCCAGCTCTAATTATGAACTACTTGTGGAGGATTATACCATATGTAATAGCTATATCGATGGACACCGAAAGTTATTGGTTTGTGTAAAAACATCTACAGTTGAGAGAATGCAGCTTCGGGTTTTTAGTGGAATAACACCGAAGTTAATAATCATGAAATATTAATTAAAGAGTTTAATTAATTATTTCTAAGGATTATTGGAGCTAGAAATACTGTGGGTCCATTAGGTTCCCTTGCTAGCCCGATTGATTAAGGTAACAAGGGTCACGGTTTTTTAATTGGATTGCCCAATTAATTGTGTTACGAAAGTGACACGTATCTATTTGGGAATTAATTGAATAATGAGATTATTTAATTAATGAATATTAATGATTATGTTAATTAAATAATTAGATTATTTAATTATGCGGTTAATCATTAGTTGAAGGGTGTTATCAAATTTGAATTTAAAAAGTTTAAATTCAAAGTCATTAACTATCCTTATAAATATTAGATATTTAAAGGATTAATTAATAAAGTTATCAGTTAACATATGAAAAAATTAATTAATTGATATTAGATATTAATTAATTAAAGGTTTTGAAAACTGATACAAGTAAGAGAATACATGAGTTCTCTTAATTGTATTGAATGCAATTAGTTGCGTGCAATTAAGAGAAGAGAATACATGAGTTCTCTCAATTGTATTGAATGCAATACATGAGTTCTCTTAATTGTATTTAATGCAATTAGTTGCATGAAATTAAGAGAAGAGAATAATATGAGTTCACTCAATTGTATTGAATGTAATGGTTGCGTGAAAAATAAAGAAGAAAAGAGAGAGGTGTGCGGCTAGAGAGAGAGAGAGAAAAAATAATATTTTTTTCTTGATTCATGGTGGCCGTATTCCACACCTAGAAAACAAGAGTTGTTTTCGTTAGTTTCTTCTAACTCCACTTAAGTTCCTGAAACCCGTGACGCGCCCACACGCTGTTGCCAATCGCGGGACATAGCCGGGAAGATCTTGTGGTTCAAATCAGGAAGCAGATCGGAAAAGAAAGAAGGAGCCTTCAAACGCTGGTATGAAATAGTTTCTTCTCCTTCTTATTGTTTTCGATTATTACTGTACAAATAGGTTTACTTGATGATTGCATAAAAAATTTTAAAATCTCATTCCGCTACGCAATCCAAAACCTGGAACCAACAACGAGTTGGCAATTGACTAACTTGTCATCTTCCAACTTTCTGGCAATTGGGTGAGCATAAATACTGCCATAAACACCTTATCGAAACCCATAGACAAGGAACATAACCCATCCTTCACTTCGTTGAATTGATTCAGAAACTCTTTAAAGTTCTGACCTTCCGCCATCTTCAAGGTTGATAGCTTCTTGACAAGATGGACATTCCTTACCGTAGAAGGCTGTTCATATAGGTCTGATAGAGTATCCATTAGATCTTTGGCAGTCTGTTGATCCTTTACGTTGAAAGCGACCTGCTTCGTCAAACTGAGACGAATTGCTCACAATGCTTTCCGGTCCAGGAGTTCAAAATCATCATCATCCATATTCTTCGGTTTTCGCTTCTTTGACCAATCTTCGTCAGTCATATCCTTCGGTCTCTCTTTTATCGGCCAGTGCAGATCCTTCTGGTATAGATAATCCTCCATCTGCATCTTCCAAAAGCTGAAATTCGTCCCATTGAATTTCTCAATCTTGTGTGTATCCTTTTCTGATTCCATCTCTACGACGAAATCGTTGACCTCGAGAAAACCTAGATTTGTGTGAAGAAAAAAAATAATCTGTCCCAACCAAGGGCTCTGATACCAATTGTTGTTGAAAATAAATCGCATACACACAAATCTAATCACAAATAAATAATATGAAAGCAATAAGAAGAAAAAAGACGACACCAAAGATTTTACGTGGTTCAGCAATTTGCCTACGTTCACGGAGCGCACCGCACTCAATCCACTATTTTAAAGTTAATTACAATCTCTCTGTCTCTCTTTCAGTCTCTCTACAATTGCTCTCTCTCTAGCAATTTTTTCTCACACATTACGCACTTATTTTTGAGTATACATAATGGTAGTATTTATATGGGAGCACTAGGGTTGGCCTAATCCTTATTGGAGTCTATTTCCTTTTTCCACGAAAATTTCCTGTTTCGTAAAAAATTCGCCAAACCGTTGTCACTAACGCTGTTGGAGACACAACGTTCCTCACAGCGTATACCTACTGAACTTTGAACCGCTGTCCCACCGCTGTCATAATTCACAGCGCAACACATCGCTCCTCATTAATTTTTGGACCGACGTCTAAGACGATGTGCATCACACAGAGCAATGCATTGCGTTGTCTCTTGCGTTGCTTCACACCGCTGTGTATGACACAGCATGAATCAATTTCATGAAGCAATTTTCTTTGTTTTTTTTTTTTGCTTCCTTCGTTGACTTGTCTGCAAATTTCAATAAAGCAAAATTAAGTTTGGTTTTTTTAATTTCACAAAAGATAAAAAAAACTTTAACTTTGTTTTTCAATTATTTTAGAATCTCTTGTTGGCTTTGAGTTTATTCTTCGTATAACTCCAACAAATTCGGCTACAGTTGAGTCATTTTTTTGTAAAAAAAAAAATCATATGTATAAGAAATACCCTTTTTCCATCACACTTCCATTCCCATTATACCTCAACATCTAATCATTCTCTCTCACTCACACCCATCATTTGGTCCTATCACTCCAATCTCCCAACTCTCTCTCTCTCTCTCTCTCCTCTCTCACGCCCAAACTCCCTCCCTCTCTTTATCTCACTCACTTCCCAAATCACATGCAATCCACCCATCCCAATTAATGATTATCTCTATCCTCCGTTCTAAATTAATAATTATCTTATTCTTAAAAAAAAATCTTATTCTTTCAAAATTCCCAATTACAAAAATGAATATAAAATAATATTCATATTTAGTTCTTCAATTTTGATATTTTTTTGTTAAACTATAATTTTTCTAATTAATAAGTTAGAGTTTTGTGTTTATTATTCATAATTTTAAGTTCATGTTTTGTTATTTTATTATGGATTTATTATAAAGTATCACTTTAATCAAATTGTTTGATAAGTTAATGTTACAATGTCAAACAACATTACATCAAAAGCCAAGAAAAACTAAATATATATAGTTTTGTTTTAACCCATCATAACAAAAAATCATGGGTACGCCTCTTTTTATATATATAAGAAAATTTTCAACTCAGTACGCAATGATAAATATTTATCAGTACGTTGTATGTGGACTTTTAGATTCAATTGCTTTGACCCGATCTGTATACATTTGTCAGTCCTTATCTATAATCTATAACTCATATATAATATACATATATATTTTATATCAGTACGTACCGAAGAGAATACTGTATATATAAAATCCAGCAAGCAAAGAGTTAAAATTCTTTCCTAATTTGCCAGGGAGAGCACTAAAGTTCGAACCGATCAGAAAATGGTTGTTCAGTGGTTTCGTGGTTCAAAACCCAAACTTATACATTTCAGTTCGGTTCAAAATATGTATTCAATTATGTTTCATATCTTTAAACAATTTTAAATTAGTTCAAAATTTTGAAAACCGAATTGTTCAGAGTTTGTTTTTGGGAAAATGTGCACACCCATCATACTCCTAATAATGAAGATAGACAGATCCGAACCTTCTTTGATCCGGGTAGGGTCGTCTCCAGACATTTTAGGGCCCGAACTATTTAATGATATTAACAAAAATGAGGACCCCATGTAAAAATTAAAACAATGTTTGGGTACTGATCAGTCAGTACCTAAAATACTGATCCCACCAATGAGAGTGTAGCAAGTGATATTTTTTTTTTTACATTTATCTCACAAATTGGACTGCATGCTACACTCTTATTGATAGAGTCAGTATTTTGAGTATTGTTCTAAAAATTATTATCATTAAAGAAAGGTTAGCAAATAAAGGTTAGCAATTCAATTAGACTAGGTTAGCAAAGAAATGTTATCAAATAAAGTGGACTCCGACGAAGTCACGAAGAGAGTGGGTGGCAATTTTAATTAGGTTAGCAAAGAAATGTTAGCAATTCAATTGAACTCTCTTTTAAAAAAAATTCAATTGGACTCTCAAATGATGTAAAGTTAAGTCTGATATTTTAGAATCAATTGGGCTTTGATGTTTATATCTATTAAATTGAAGATTTATGATATTACATCCTTCTAAATCTGTATGTACACCCCAAATTTATAATTTTTTAAAATTCCAGTATCACCCTTAAATTATTGATATTTTAATTAAAAATATATAATAATTTCTTATAACTATTTTACTTTTTCCAATTTGTAAGTAATTAAAAAAATTTAAAAAGAAAGGAAAAAAGAATAATAAACAAAAACAAAAACCCAAATCAATTCGGTCAACAAATGAACTCTTTTGCCATGATCACATGTTGAGTTTCTGTGATCCCAACACACACAGCGAAGATGGGTTGCTTGGCACCTGAAATACTACATCCACTGCTTCACAAATAGCTCCATTTAACTCGTTTTCCTTCTATCTATTTCATTTATGATGGATGTAGAGATATTTTGAAGGTAAAATCAACACAACAGCAAGAGAATCCATATGATTTTGCTGTTGCATCGATACATTATTCCTCCACCATCAACACTGTATAGAAAAGGCATGCCTCCTCCCAAAGGAGAACTACGGTTCCTCCATGGACGATATATATATATATATATATATATATTATTTTATAATTTTGTTATTTATAATATGTTTAAAAAATTGAAAGAGAGGATATATTTAGTAATGTGTAGGGTGTGTTTACAATATTTCATCTTTTAAAAAATTTGGATGGGTGTATATAAAAAAAAGGGTGCATATACGGTTTGTAAGGAGTGTAAATATCGATATTCTAAATTGAACTAGATACGAATAATTGAGTCTTATAAAAAAAGAGCAAACCAATGTTTAAAATTAGGCCCTTCATATACTAAAATAATTAAACCAGAAATCCCAAAAGAAGAAGGAACAGATTGGACCATTTAGGGGCCCCAGCAAAATGCTGGGTTTGCTGGCTGCCCCCATGGGCTGGCTGGCCCTGGACCCGGGAATTATTCCCTACAATACAACAATCCAGGCACTAGCTACTGCTAGATAGTGTATTAATAACAATACCTAGATCATATTAAAAAAGTCATTAACAAGAGAATTAATGAAACAAAGAGTCCATTAAAGCATCAACAAGCTACAAATTAAGATCCTAAATAAAATTTAAACAAAACCAATCTTGAGATACATGAAACTTCAAATACTACACACATGTGACACATCAAATAAACAAAGCCAACCCCATCAACATATACACCATGAAAAAACCACCCAAACCAACCTTACTATAACCTGAAGAACCCGCTCCCTTCACGACGCTTGCTGCTGGTGTGTTCCCAGTAACGCTTGCGGCTGGTGTGTTCCCAGTAAGAATCACGACCATCCAGTCGTCTTCTGATCCGACTCCTGCTCCCGTAAACTTGGAGTTGTTAAGATGTTTGGCGTATGCAGGAGAATGTGTGTAGTTGGTGAGCACGAGAGTTGGTACCAATTTGTGCACACAAACTGGCATTATTGCACTCTCTGTTGTGCTATTAACGTCGATTTTACACTTATCTATAAAGTGGTTGTAATTGGCTAGTTGCGACGCCTTGATGGTGCTGGCTGCAGAGCACGGTTGGTTTTCTAGCTCTCCCGCAATTTTGTCCGCCAGACACTCCGCATTCCCGTTCTTTGCTAGGGTTGGGAGGCTTAATGAGGTTCTATAACTGTTAAGGCCTTGAAGAAGATTGTCTTCATCGTCTGAAACATTAGTTAAACAATGATAATCTAAATTATAATAATAGATTTTTGGATAGGAAATGTTTTTCTTTTAATCTGACACCAAACATTAGTTAAACAATGATAAATTGATAATCTAAAACATTAATTAGTTAAATGGATGATAATCTAAACTATAATAATACATTTGTAGATATGAAAATGTTTTTCTTTTAATCTGACACCAATCAAGTTAAAGGTAGTTACCGTAAGGTAGTTACCGTAGAGATCATCATCTAGATATTGAATGTTATTCTATCTAATCTTGATTAATCAAACTCAATACTATGACTACATATATAATCACAATCAAATTTTCACAACCAACTTCAATTCCAAAAATTGAATTGTAATAATATAAGAATAATTTTTTTTATTATTTTAAATTTTGTATTAACTTAAGAAACATTAGTTAAAAGTTAATAATCAAAATTTATAATCTTAAATTTCTAGATGTTGTATGTTAATCTATATATATATATATATTACAACTACATAATCACACTCAAATTTGCACTGCCAATTTCAATTCAAGTAATTGAATTGGGAATATAAGATTTTTTTTTTGTTCCTATTACAAATGAAAAGGGTCTTATTTTGGTATTCCGTATTTGGAATGGAAAAGTTCTGATATGATATTTTTTATTTTTGACGTCGAAAGTTCTGATATGAATTGAAAATTTGTAGTATTATTGTTTCTAATTATTTTAAAAGAATATTGATTTAGAAGTAGAAAAAGAGACAAATAATACATGCACATAAAATACCTTTCAATCAAAATAGGAACCTTTCAACCTTCAACCATGTTATAACATTTCTAATGTTAACAAAAAAAAAAGGAGAAAAAAGTTAATATATAAAGAGTGTGTGTGTGTGTACCAGAACAGTTGGCCAAATGAACAAGCACAAAGATGGTGATGAGGAAGCTGGAGAGACCAAGTACTTTAAGAGACGCCATAGTTAACGATTCAAGAGCAACAATAACAAAAACAACAACGAAGTGACGTTGAATATTAATGGAGGAGAATATATATATTCTCTGATTACATTTGGAGTTAAATCTTTTTTGAAAGTGAAGTGGGGGGCTTTACAGGTAGCGATTTGTGAGTTGGTTTGAAGAGTTTGTGAAGTGACAGCTACTTGTTTGTTTATCTTCTAGGTGGCGTACATGCAAAGCGTATCAATTCAATCGTGTCCTTGTCTTTTTCTCTACAATGGTTGTGAGTGATAATTGTGATTTGTGATGCACGAGTAGTTTAAAAAAATAAAAAATGTTATGCATGAGTAATTAAAAATAAGGAAAAAAATCCGATGCATGAGTAATGAGTTGTTCTAAATTCTATCTAATTCTAAAACGAATCTTCGTATATTATTGATCGATATGGATAGGATTCAGGTTTTCGATTGTGTTGGTACTGGTTCGGGTAATGTTTAATCTCGATAAATCTATATATTTATGTACTGTTAGTTCTTTATATTTTTATTCCACTCGTAATTAGTAAATATCTAAAACTTAAATTAATAGGAAAGTGTCTACTGTAGTATATAAATAGGATACATAATACATTAACACGTCCACCCAGTGGCGGATTTACAGGGGTAAGGTCTATACATTATGATATTATGCAATAGTTTTAGCTTGGCCCCTCCTATTATTTCATAATAAATAAATTTCTTCCATAGTTCTATTGAAAAGTAAATTAAGAGATAAAATCAATCCATTTGGGGTTTTAATTTCTTTTTATTTCATACATTTAAATTAGTGTGAGTATTATTATTAGTCTTTTTTTTGAAGGTTTTAATTAAGCTATTAAAATTTATATTTTATTAGTTGGGAACTATTAAAATATTACCACCGCTCAATGTGGATCAGTGTTAAGAGCGCTCATTCAATCTGACAATGTCTCAGATTCGAGTTGCTGTCATTGCAAGTGGCATATAAAAAAAACTATTAAAATATCATTTTTAGTAATGCTATTGTGAAGATTGGGCATAGGTTTTGCAACAAAATAAAAGATGATTTTCTCACACACTCTTTAATTATGTACTTAATTGAAATGGAAATAACGCTTAAAAAGTGGATTAATGTGATTAGAGATTATTTTCTAAATATAAATGAATGACGTGACTATTTTAGTTATTTATATCATTACCTTTAAGACAAAGTGATATCATATTTTATCAAAAGTTAATAGGTACGTGATTTCATCTTCTTTTTTTTCCATGCAGGATTCCCAATAAATACCGGTATTAATTGAACATACTACTAGATCACAAACATGATTAATTAGTGCCTCACATTCTGCTTTTTAATAACTTAATTTTTGAATAATAATACGTTTGTGTTATATGACCTTGAAAATTAGTTTTTGTATTGGCCCCAAAACACCAAAATTCTGACTCTCTGTCCACCCACGTATAATCTTAAGACATATGGTAAATGTGTACAAATGATGAACTTCAAACGTATGTTAGACGCCTTCTAATGTATGTGCTACGAATAATAAATCTAAACGAAAGGGAGATGAGATTCGAATCTGACACCTCTTGGCTTTGATCCCATATGAGTTACTGTTGGACCAAAAGTTTAAAACGGATAGCTAAGGAGGATCCTGTATTTCAAGGGCCAAAAAATTAATAAGTTAATAGATATGATCATATGATCCAATTAAATATTTAAGACATATGTGGATGTAATTTATAATAGTTTTAATAGATAGGATTTCTCTAATAAAACCCAAACCCAATCAAATACATTTTTAAGATTGAATTTTTTTTATTTAATTCAACAAAAAAACACTGTTGGTTTTAATCTATAATAATTTTAATTAAACAAAAACATCTTCGTTTTATTCAATTATAAATAAATATAATAGTTAATCTAGAAGTCTAGAACTAATTAAAAAAATCAAATTGAAAATGACTAGAAACAGAACAACTGGACAAGTTCCGCGAAGAATTTGCTAGAAAAAACTGTTGAGAGAGGAGCTCCATTGATCAACTTCACTTCTCCAAACCAATCTCATCTCTACTCTAACACGACCGTTTCCACCGACGTGTCCGCTGCTGTCGGCCCTCGCGCCACATGGACGCCTTCTTTTGCCACGTATTCCCACGTGTCACAACCCCAAACTCGTTATCAAATCGATGATCAAATTTGCCACCACCACCTCTCATATATAGTCACGTCACGCCTATCATCAAATAGCTAGTGAAGTCTATATATAATATATTTATGTTTTCTCACTTTGTTTCTTCATCAAGAGTGTCAACTTGTTGTCGAGTTTATTCTTCGTGTTTGAACAACAATACCCACCTGAAAATTTACCGGAGGAGTCATTTTCAGGCAGCATTCCCTGCAAATCAGAGACCTGTACTTGTCAGAAATATGGCTTCCGGCCAGCAGCAGCAGTTTCCTCCTCAGAAGCAGCACGCGCAGCCTGGGAAGGAGCATGAGATGGATCCTAACCCTCAGTTCGCTAAACAGGATTACACCGCATCAAACAAGCTTCGAGTAAGGTTTTCATAGTGCACGATCCTACACAATTTTTTCGTGTCTGATTCTGATTTCATAATGTTATAGGATGAACTCCGTAACGTTACAGTGAATGCCTGATTCTAATTTCATAATGTTTCATGATAAAATCTATAATGTTAAAAATCTATAATGAACGCTGTAACGTTATAGTGCTCACCAGCGACAATTAGAAGATGTTTTTTTTTTAATATATTTTTTTTATAAAACATTTTCTCAAACTAGTTTTTCAAGTAATTACATGAAAAAAAATTTGCAGGGAAAGGTGGCGCTAGTGACTGGCGGCGACTCTGGGATTGGACGGGCAGTGTGCCATTACTTTGCGATGGAGGGAGCCACCGTGGCTTTCACGTACGTGAAGGGCCAGGAGGACAAAGATGCTAAGGACACTCTTGAAATATTGAGGAAGTCCAAGACCTCGGATGCCAAGGATCCTATGGCAACCGCCGCAGATTTGGGGTTCGAAGAGAACTGCAAGAGGGTTGTTGATGAAGTAGTGAATGCCTATGGCAGGATCGATGTTCTTGTCAACAATGCCGCGGAGCAGTATGAAGGATCTATTGAGGAGATTGATGAACAAAGGCTTGAGAGAGTGTTCAGAACTAATATTTTCTCTCACTTCTTAGTGACCAAGTAAGATTCTGAAAATGAATCGTAAGGTGTATTTACTAATCGGGAATTAAATGAAAGGAAATTAAGTTTTATTTTCCTCAGATTTCGATTCCTGAATTAAATGAAAGGGAATTGAGTTTTATTTTCCTCAGATTCGATTCCTGATAAGTAAATACGTCTTTGATTAGAGTCGATTTTATCACGAGTGTTCGGATTTGAATTCAGGTTTGAATCCGGATTTGGATTTGCATTTGTTGCAGGCATGCATTGAAGCATATGAAGGAAGGAAGTTCAATAATCAACACAACATCAGTGAATGCATACAAGGGAAATGCAAAGCTGCTGGACTACACGGCAACGAAAGGCGCAATTGTGGCATTCACCAGAGGACTTGCTCTGCAGCTTGTGGAGAAAGGAATTCGTGTAAACGGCGTGGCGCCAGGACCCATCTGGACTCCATTGATCCCTGCATCGTTCACTGAAGAAGAGTGTGCTGAGTTCGGATCGCAAGTCCCCATGAAAAGAGCTGGACAGCCTTTTGAAGTTGCTTCTTGCTATGTTTTCCTGGCTTCTAACCATTGCTCCTCCTACATTAGTGGCCAAGTTCTCCATCCAAATGGTGAGTTGAATTCTTCAAAATTTCCCAACTACACTCATAATCACTGTATATCTGTAATTGATGTTTTTCTGATTTTGTGCAAATTTTGTGTTACAGGTTGCACTATTGTGAATGGTTGATGGGATTTTGTGGAGCTTGGAAGAGCATCTTTTTGTGGGTGTTTCTGGGTTTTTGTCAAAGCTACTACTACTACTGTGTTGTGTGTTTTCAGGGTTCTGTAGTGTATATGGCAAATAATTAAAATTTCGCATATGTTTTTTCGTACAGAATCTCCATATATGATCAGTGCTAGGCATATAATATCAACAAAGTTTGTGTGTATCTAACCAAGCTAGTACAAATGCTTGGGGTGTTGAATGTTATTATATGAAATATAAACAAGAGGATATTCTGTAACTGGAGTCCTGGACGTTCTGGCCTAAACAAATTACTGTCCTGTGTTTACGAATTCCTAATGAAAATAAAGGAAATTAGGTGAGAAAGGATTCAAGAAAGAGAACTTAAATGTATCTATATAAATGGGCAAAACAAAGATTGATTTATTATTCAATGCAAAGTGCAAGTGTTGGTTGTTGAATCTTACAACTTATGAGGCAGGATGAGAAATGTTCCAACTCCTTGGAAAAATGGAAGGACAAAAGAAAATACAACAGATTAATCTACAAACAACATGGATAAATAGAAAAATTCTACAACTTCATAAGAATCATACATTTCAGATGTTATTGCTTGATGAGAGCTCTGATGTTTCTGCTTCAAGTTGTTAACAAGAATCAGGATGACCCATGGAAGCAAATCTCAACACCATTTCCACCAATTCCTGCTATCAAGCATTGGAATCCACATGACTCCAACTCTGCAATCACTTTATCAACAACTGTTCCTGATAGCACTGATAATTGTAGTCAAGGAAACATAGGATTGAGTATAGAAATATAGAATACAGATGAGAATGCTCGCATAAACATGTAGAGAGAGTTCCGGTATGCATTTTCGGATTGCTGGTTCATGCCAATGACTGTTAAAACCTGTAGTGATTAATCATTCTTCAATGTTCACAGACATTTTGTTTAGAGTTTCGACCTATTTATGAAATCAGTATGCAGCATATCATGTTGTGTGATACTTTTCACCATATAATGGAGCACGATTGAGCAATCACCCCATCAACCACGATCTTATAGTTCAATCAGTCATCAAATAGACTGATGTACTATAGTAATACACAACTGACATACAAAAACGAGCAAGCATGAAAGACGTATGATGTTAGCACTAGATGAACAGAATCCAAGTTCACATATGTGGAAAAACGGAATAAAAGGCAATTGGTTCTAGCGTACCTCTCTTTGGTATTTTCATCAAGGTTTAAAGGTTTAAAGTCTTTGAAGGCAACATTAGAGTTCATTACAATGCAATGCAGAACCTACGGCTAGAGTATGGATGGTTTATACCGAGTTTTTCCACTAACACAATTGTTATTTTTTACAAATCCTATATCCATGACTCTCCTCCTTCACTCATCAGCCACCCACAGACCAACCTGAATAACACAAATCAAACACAATGCAGCTATAAATTTCATAAATAGTAGCACATAAGACAGTTTTATCCGACGCGGCAAAAACTTGTAGGTACTTAAATCATATCAAAATGCATACAAAGGAGGTATTGGAATTCACAGGCAGAGCAAACAAAGTGGAAATTTAGTGAATGCATTTACGTAATAAGTGAAAGGTAACTACAGTGTCATGGCAGAAAAAGGCAAGAAATCATATAAAAGAGAAAATCAAACACAAGTAAAATATAAACAAATTAATCAGAATTTGGAAGAGGATACATGTAGGTAACAGTGTCAGCACACAGCCACCGCCCCCAGCTCCTGTCAATTTGGTAGCTAATTTGTACTTCAATGTTGTGCGGAGAACAGTTTCTATGGAAGCATGACTGACCCCCATACACTGGAGTAAACCTTGATTCATTTCCATCAACTCTTCTAACTTCCGTTCCTTCTCGGTCTTGGAAAGGTCATCGAGGGCAGGTGACTCAAGAATGCTAGATAACTCCTTGCTTATAGAATCAACAGCATTAAACACAGAACCCATCACATCAGGGTGTCTGAACGTCCTCTCTGTAACACCGGTAACTAATGCTTTTGTGTTTCTCCCAACTTTTGTGTTAGTAATGAGCATCTTCAGCGGCATATTGGACTTGATGCGTGTTAGACTACCTGACTTGAATTTGATAATGTTGCCTGTTGCATGAACTTATTACAAATATGCCCAGTCCAGCAATCTCTAAACAGTAATGAATTTCGAATGCATACATCCAGATACTATAAAATGTCAGATAATGATGTTTCACAGGTTCTGTCCTTACAATTAATGCAGGAAGTATTGTATTTGTGGACGGAAAGTTAACAATCTTTAAGATTTAAGAAAGGACCTTAAATCAAATTTATTTTGTGTATATCTAAATAATTTTTGAACCATTCATATAATCAACAAGTTCCAATGACTCAGATAATTAACCGAGGGAAAAAAGCCCACCATGTATGCCTCTTGAACACTTCGTAAATCTATTTCAGAGCACCTACCACTTGCAATACGGCACCATTATTTCAATCAATATCAATTAACTATAGGATTCTTGCAAATCCCCTTCTAGTGGCAGTTTCAAATATATATCACCATCTCTACAATTGTTTCATATTCTTCTGATACATTATCAAATTCTGGTCAATTTGAAGTTTTAAACTCAGACCTTTGTTATTATGATGAGGAAGACAAAGAAAATGACTGCTTAAACATAAAAAACTAACACAAGTACAATTTTATCTACTACAGATCATAGAAATTACATACCGTATGTGCTGACTGTGTTGTCAAGTCCAGATGGCTTTCCGTGAATTAACTTCTCACCTTCGAAAGCCCATTTATTCAACAAATCGAGATCACTATCTCCATACGTTAACCATCCTTGGTGATTTTTATCCAAACTCACTGAATCCGAGAAACCAAGTAGAACAGCTGAGAGTGCGACACAAAATGCAGCAGATGAACCCAGGCCTGCACCTAGTGGGAGGTCAGAAGTAACAACTACTGTAGCAGGCTTAAACCTGACACACAAAAGAAAAAGCTGTTAGAGACCAAAATATATGGAGAAAGCAGTCAACATTGCCGGAGAAATTCTAGATGCATACCCTTGGATAGATGTGTATAACCAGAGGAAAGCCGACACTCCAGTAGCAAGTCCAATTTTTGCCTCTGGAATATTTTGTTCTTCAACTAGAGCTGCAATACATCTAACGGATTCTGCTGTGCATGAAGTAGGCGTTGAAGGGAAAGGACTGCCCAAGTGAGATAGCGTTTCTTTGATTCTTCCAATTGACCATGAGAATTCTAATTCCATATCCTTGAGAAGGAGTTCCAATGTATCGTCATTCTCTGTACACAAATGAATAATAACACTTTTTCCATCACAATCACTACATCAGCATGAAAAATATTCATAAACCGCTTCTGAAACCCAACTGATTATCTAATTCACTTTTAGACATCCGTGAACCATGTCGACGGTGTTAGGGGCATACCACCGGGCCAACCTCGTCTTATTACCATGTCGACTTATATATACCCGCTTTGTACATTTTCATAAACATATGATTTCATTATTTAGCCGAAGGAAAGAAAAGAACAGTTCTTGCATTACATCTTCTAGATTATGAAGGTCAGATTGACTCAAAATTATGAAGACAACACGATTTTAAAAGCTTTTTCTGACATTGAAATTGAACTCCGAGTCCAGTTGCATATGTATATGATTGATTATGTGAGTCTCATAAGAACTCAAAACGGTTTTACACCAATACAACAAAAGAGAAACAGAACTACTAAGAACAAGAGCACAAACCGCAAAAGGGAACAATTAATAGATCAAATGGAGAAATTAAGGGTCAAAAGGCTCAGCAATCCTCACTCACCACTCATCAGCAGCACAAAATTCCAAAAAGGGGTATTTGATACAAAATCAACACCATCCAAGCTAATTATCTAAATATCTCAAATTAAGCAACTAAAATCCAAAACTGTTCACTATTATTACCATTTACAGCAAACCAAAGTCAATCCAATCTCAAGAACATAACCTTTTTTAAATTCAAATTCAGATGCAAAACAAGCCAATTCAACAAAAAGAAAAAAGATCATATTCAAAGCAAAATCTCACAAAACAGACCACATAAATTTTCACATACTCTCAAACCCACATATCCTCATCAACATTCATGCAACCCAAGACCAACCCAACTCACAAAAACCTCACTTGCACACAAAAATCAGCAAAAACAATCAAAACAAAATAACCCAGATGAAAAAGCACATGTAATTATGTACCAGAAAGAGAGGGGCGGAGAGAGACATAAGTGTAGAGATCAATGCAGGCAGCGACGGCCGTCGATCCGTGAACCACGGCATGTTCTCCGGCTAGTATAATCTTCCCAGGAGCTCTCGTTTTGACCTCCATAGTTGTCTGTCTCTCTATAAATATCAAATTGAAAAATTTTGTTTCACCAAAAGCAGAAACAGACTTTGTCAAAACAAAATCTTTTGTTTGGTTTATGAATTATGATTCTCTCTATTTCTATATATCTATCTATCTTATCTCTATATATATATATATATCTCTATGTGTTGTGTCTGAAAATGAAAGTGCAAGTAGTTTTAATGATCAGCCAGCAACTGTGGAGTGTTTGTACTTAGAAGATTCTTGTTTCTGTTTGTTGTTGGTGGCGCGTGAGGTTGGTTGCAAAAGTTTGACCAAATATTTTTTATTTACTAAAAATAAATCTCTTAAAAACTTAAAATGATAATATTTTTTATTTTTTATTTTTATATTTTGTGTGAAAGGGGAAAACAATATTTGAAATCTTTAATAAGAATTCAAAAATTTAGTATGGGTTAAGAAATTGTGAACTAGAAGAATTTTTTATTTTTTATTTGTAAATCTGACAC
The DNA here is from genome assembly GCA_033220585.1 of Dipteronia sinensis. Lineage (NCBI taxonomy): Eukaryota > Viridiplantae > Streptophyta > Magnoliopsida > Sapindales > Sapindaceae > Dipteronia > Dipteronia sinensis. Next base: position 6,860,974 of record CM065642.1, read on the forward strand.
TATAATACTATATGCTCAAGAAAAAACACAATCCAGAATTCAACCCTTATATATTCAATTTTTTATGAAGATTGACGTTTTTAGATCTAGATTTGAAAAAATTAAATACGATAATAAGGTTTAGTTTTAGTGAAATACTACTTCTTCAATTCATATTATATTTGCCTTTCACTTTGAATGTTATTTTGACTTGAAGTGCGTCTCCGGTCCGATTAGAGATCCATTGAAATCCGACAAGATCAATCGCTATAAACACGGTATAGAAAACAACTCTTACCATAAAGGAAGGGTATCTACTTCGAACCTCTGTCATGGATGTGAAAAACAGTGCCACTTGAGGGCGTGAGAAGGCCATGACCCATGAACCTCAAATCCACAATTTTTTTTTTAAGAACATAATTATTTTTAAAAATTTTATTTATATTTTACCATATATATTTTTTTTTCATTTATATTTTTCTATTAAAAAATTTACCGCTACATTTTTCATTCATTTTTCAAATTGATCCCTCAATTGATACCAAATTGATGGAGCTGACTTTGCCTCTTACTCGAGCTATGTGAAAATTACAATTTTAAAATGCAAATTATTTTAAAATCTGGAAAACAAAACAATAACGTACAATATATTATTTGGCTCGTGTTTGGCATGCCCTGTCGTGTTTAGCATGCAATATCGTGTTTGGCATGCAGCATTAATGTAGAATAACAGAGCATCTGATCTCTTTAGATGTTGTCTTCCTGATTGTGGTCTTCTCCCAAATTTTTATTTGTTTTCAAGTCAATTCAAAAGTACATAAAAATCAAAGTTGGGACATTTTTAAAAAACAATAATCAATGCTACTCTACTAGACTCACCAAACTTTATTGAATTTTCTGTCTGTGCTATGTTCCAACCTTTCTCATTGACCATAGAATTTTACTTAATATATAAATAACATGCTTGACTCAAGTAACATTTTAGACAATATTTCACAGATTACTTCATAGAAAAAAATTTGTTGGTTGACTTTGTTAGGATCAAGTGCTTACCGATACTAAAGGTTACAACTGATAATAGAGGCGAACCTTTATTTCCTATTATCTGGTAACTTAGAGCCTCACATCTATATGGGGTTGGCTTGAGAGGCTTTCCAATGCACACAAGGCAAGCCAGCAAGCAATAAGCACAACGAGTCTAGTAGGATTAATCGTTGACCACCCATAAGGCCAACGGACTTAATATTAGTGACAATATTTCACTAATTTCATTAAGACAGCTTTCGATTGATCTATTCTGGTTAAACGCTACAAAACAGATAAAAGAAGGAATGTAATCCGATAGATAACACTTCTGATAATATCTAAAACACTCATATTACTGATAGTCAGTTCAGCATTTGGAGAACTGGTTGGTTTGGTGTGATAATGTGCAAGGGAAGTGATAATGGAGCACAAAGCAACAAAGTATATGTAATTGAGGCATATGCATATCTTTATCATTCTAGAAATTGAAGAAGAAAGATAAAACTATGTTTACAAAACCAATAGATTTTAAATTCTATATTATAAACAACAGTCAGGGGGCAAAAAGTTTTCAGACGTTGAAATTTTGAACTAATTTGAAGCATCGGTTTATACATATCTCCCACACTAAACGGAAGTAGTAAATAGAGAGAATCCTGTCACCTGATCAAGTCCGTTCGGTCATGCTGTCACGGTTCCATCATTCTGCTTGCAGTTTTATACGGCTCAATGGCGCCTGAAGAAAGAGATGGCTGAGAAGAAAATGTTGTGTGCGGCCACAACAATGTGAATACAAGAGAATGTTGATCATTTTTCGTACCAAGGAATGGTGAACTTACAGAAGATAATCAGAAACAGTCCAAGTTTAACAACTTATTTTCTCAGCAATTTCAATCTCTTTTTTGATGGTGTTATGAAGGGTTTCGACAAGGTTGAGTAAGAACCCGTCTGAACCATGTTTTGCCAGCAGGGAAACTGCCACGGGGAGATTATCGTACAGTCCTAGTGGTACACTCACCTGTAACATAATCAATTTGTAGAAATAAAAACCTCGTGAAAAGGTCTAAAGTTCTTATATAAACCAAGGAAGAAATGATACATTAGCGTCAGAGAGCTAACCTGACAGAAGCCAGATACTCCAGCAATGGACAGCAAGCTAAAAGCCCTGGCACGAAATGATTCCACTTTTGTTGCATCTGTTTGAAGTTTCGGTGGAGGACCTGGAACTGTAGGGATAACAAGGATACCATAATCCTGAAAGCATATAACCCAGATGAGTAACTTAACGAATTGGATACAGTGAATTAATGAGAATAAACGGTGCATCAGATTATGTTAATTCAGATTGATTGTGGGATCAAATCGAGAGAGGGAACACTCTAATTTAAAGCTGTTCTTGCATCTAGATGTACAGGCTACATTGCTTAAAAGACCTCTGAAGTTATTTGGCTTTCACTGAAAGGCTAAATGAATATCGAATCACTGGAATCAAATTGAACTACAACTCAGTTAAGTGACTACAACCATGATGCACCTAGAAATACATACAAAAAGTATTCCTGTTAACTTAGTATATTATGGCTTGTTTAGTTGTTTTCTTCAATTTATAATGACATCTTTACTAGCTAGTGTCTTATTGACTTTAAGTCTTTAATAGTAAAATGTTCCTCATAAGACTATTGAGAGGGAGTCCAGATCAGAGGCTTATATAAATTACACAAGCATTTATCTGAAAGACATTACATCATATACAAAGAAGAGAGAGAGAGAGAGAGAGAGAGAGAGAGAGAGAGAGAGAGAGAGTACTCCAAGAAGATCAGTGAGAGCAGCACGTAATTCAGTCTTCACAGATTGACAGACATCGATCTTTTCCGCTGTTGTTCTAACAGCCTCCCATACCCGTTCTGATATTCCTGGACCTAAATCAGGCTTGACTGTGGTGACCCATTCACCATGATTATTCTTGAATTCATACCTACACTTCAAATAGTAACAAATTTCAGAAATTAATGCTTCATAAACAACCTTTTGGTTCAACTAAATCTAAAACAAGTAATTTCCTATAACACTTTGCACCTTTGTAGCTGCCTCATGGCACTTGAAAGCGCTGACAAAGATGGTATCGTGTACTCTTGATCTTTGTTTTCTTCACTTATAAAGTGCTTCAAACTTGGAACTTTGTCCTTGACATAGTCTCCGAGAATTGCATGCTTTACTATATGACCTGGATTCTCAACTACATAAACTTACATCTTCCTCAATGGAAAACAAATGTATATGAACCATACAGCACTAGAAAACAATAAACTACTAACATTCTATATCATATAGCATTTCTACTGAGTCTAATTAAACAGCTCCAATAAGAAGATGTTTTCCAGAAGCCATGGAGTTGAGAGAAATATCAGATATTGTCATATCAAAGTTGTGATCAAAATTTCGTATATAACTTTAGTAACATGATTATACGGTAAATTTACTCACCCCCAAATAACTTTTCCACTGATTTGACAAGAACTTGAGTTATGCGGTCACTTGGAATGCTAGAAAGCTGGAAACAATCTTCAGGAATGATAAACTGACTAGGTTTGACCAGATGCATATCAGGCAACTGCAGTAGAACACGTCCAACTCTATTCAAAATTGTAGGATCCCGAGCAAACCATCCTAGATAAGGATTTGGTGTCAAAAAAAATGTGCAGAACCAAAAATTGCTAGAATTTATGAAGTTCTTTAGACAAGTATGGATTAACCTTACCGTCCATAGAACAAAAAATGGGAATGACAAAATAACCCATTGCATCCTTAAATAAACTTGGTGATAGTAAATAGTCGGTCCAGTTGGTAAAGCATCATTGGCTATTCCTAATTCCTATTACTATCATTTAAGTTAAACATAGAGCTTCCAGACTAAAGAAGCAATTTCACTTTGGTAGATAAATACTATGTACCTCGACGACGGATCATAGAAGTCAGAGCGGAATTAAGATAGCTCAAACACTAATAATTAGCAAGAAAATTAAACAGCAAAAGAGTTTGTTGTAGCACTTTGACGACCATAAATTTGTAGGTTCCTTAAATGTTGGAACTATTACTCAACAATTCACACCAATTTTAAATGTATAATCGCCATGGCTTCATATCTCGAAATTGGCTATAGTCAGGTCTAGCAGTTTAGAGTAAATTTTGTTTTCTACATCTCCCAAAATAGGAAAAGTTCAAAACATTACTAGTTTCTTACCCACAGTATCAAAACTTTGTGCCATAGGAATAACACCAGTGGTAGAAACAGCACCATGTGAAGGCCGAAATCCAAAAATTCCACAATATGATGCAGGGACTCTTATGCTTCCTCCGGTGTCAGTTCCTGTCATGAAAAGAACTTTATACTTGTAATAAAGGATAAACCAATAAACATTAAACTGCTCAAGATAGAAATACTGACCCAACTGAAAAATCCACAAGCTTTGCACCTACTGCAACAGCAGATCCACTAGAAGATCCTCCAGGTATTCGATCTAGTGCATATGGATTCATAGGTGTTCCATAATGCTTATTTTCTCCATTTATACTGCAATGGTAAGTTTATTAAAAACACAAGTAAACGAATAACAAGTGTTTTATCCAACAAAATTGAATTTGCTTAGGTGAAACGATAAAATGGTTTAAATCTCTAACCTGTAAGCCATTTCATCCATGACAGTTTTACCAATACTTGTAGCACCACCTTGTAGCATAGCCAAAACGGCTGGAGCCGTTGATGTGGCAGAAGAATGGGTCCTCGCCCAATCAGGATTTCCAAATCCAGTGACATATCCATCCACATCAAATCTGTTTCCAAATTTCAACTAAATTAATATTCAACTCAACACAGAGACAATATTGATACCCAAAAGCTGAATTTGAATAATAGTCTGCAAACACACAAACTCTAAATGATTATAAAAAAACCAAGAACTGAAATTGATATAACAATCACCAAAAACACTTTCAAAAGAACAAAAATGAAACTTGTTAAGAGCTGAAGTTATTGAACAATTTAGCAAACACTGAAACACACATAAAGACAAACAACAAAAACAAACTTGCAGACAATATGGAGCAGAACCCAGTGGCTGAAACTATCATATTAATACAAACAAGCGTGAACACAGGAAAGATACTCAAAATTCCCATGTACCACAAACAAAAACAGTGAAGAATCAAATGGGAAATTCATGGATTTTATATTGGCTAAAAAGACTTACATGTCTTTAACTGCAAAGGTGAGGTCTTTTAAAGGAAGTTTATGAGGAGAAGACTCTGGTTGGAGAACAAATTTCTCAATGAAGGCTCCATAATCTGGGTCTCCTGCCATCTTCTCTGCTGCTCACTGCACTGTCACTGCTTAGTACTCTCCCAATTGTATGGCCCAGGCTCTTCTTTACTCTTTACGTTTCTAAACAAAGAAAAACAGGTCACAAGGTAAAACGGTATCGTATTGGCTTGTTGTAGTCTTGTAAACATACCGTTGAATGTTGTTATATTTTTGCTTATTGACAATTTCCCCCGTTATTCATGTTAATGACAGAGATTCTAGTTTACATTGCCAGTTTTTCAGGGTCAAAGATGTCATTTTGGTTGTTTAGTCCTATACTCAGACAGTTATAAGTTCTTGGTAGAGAATTTCCAAGTTCACAACCTGAGTTCAACAGTACTAGAAAAAGTTTCAAGTATACATAATCATAACCATTCCATCAAATCTGAATAATTTTACATTCGATAGTTATACAACATTTAATCGGTTCCATCAGAACCCTCGTCGAAGATGTACAAATAAGGAACCACAAATGTCTGCCCACTTGATTCCTGTTCGGATGAATCAATGGTTTCACGAGGAGTGTTCCAACCCAACCGTTGCTGATAGACTGCATCATAGGCATCAATGTTCAATCCAGAGGCAAGAAAAAGTTCCATCTCGTTCACAAATCGGTCTGTTCTTGCAATTACAAAAGGTCTTGCCGCTTCAGAGACTGCTGCCTTGAACTTTTCATGTTTAGTTTCCGGGGATTCCTTTTGACGGGTTTGTTCATCTCTGTATGTCAGAGGCAAATTTAGGTAGAGATAAAAGTGATCAAAAGATTTTATAAAAAACTTTATCATATATCATCAAAAGAACATAAAGAAAATGACAGACTCAATTGTAATTCGTTTTCATCAGCAACGCAAAGAGTAATGAATATTACCTCCTCCAGAATGAATCAACCACACCAACAATGTGATGCACAACGATTTCAACATCTTCCTCCTATATGAAAAGATGCAACTTATTCATTAATAGCATGAATTATAGTGACCAGCTTCTATAAGTGGCTTATATACCGATAAATGGGTTTACTTCTAACTTTCAAAAAGCATTAGTTTAGGTCATCTAAGAACTAATAACAAATGCCATAACATCTATGATCCTACACTTGGCCAACAGTCCAACACCAAACGTTTTGTTTTATAATTTGAAGAGACATCAGAAGATCAGAAGTCAGTTGTTGTGATGGATAACAAAACAAGCACACGTTGTGTCAACGTTATCAGTTGTGGCTCCAAAGCTCCAAATTATAAGACGGGTGCATCTTTGATGCCTTCTCTAATAATCTAAATTTACTTGGCATCAATATTCATTTGTTCTAACAAGAAAACAGCACAAATTACCTAGTAACCATGCTATTTCAATAAAGTCTGTGCATAATATGACATACATGCAAGAAACATCGCCAGACTACTTTCCAAAAAGTATCCGTCCAAAAAAATATAACTAACCACTTTCTTTTGTTTCAGGAAATAATAGACGCATTTATAGATAAATGTGACAAACAACAACAACTCATGGTGTATAAACTTTATAAACTGAAAATCCAGTATAACGGCAAAACTAGATAAACTTCTTGAAAAAAAATATTGTAACATTAGATTTTGAACTTCATTCATCCATGATAAAAGAATTGATGTAGAAGATGGAGCTAGAACTACCCAAAAAAAAGGGCTTACTACCTAAAAAAACAAGTTCATAAATGGCTATAACTCAATATTGGCCAGAAGATGGAGCTAGCACTACCCAAAAAAAAAGGGCTTAGTACCTAAAAGCACAAGTTCGTAAAAGGCTATAACTCAATATTGGCCATCACTATTAAGGTCATTTGATCGATTAGAGGTTTATGTTCATAAAAGGATTGGAGAACCATAATTTCTAGAAGGATATTCTAGGATACTCTAATTAAAAGGGAAGGAAAATAGGCCGATGAACAAGAATACCTGCATCAGAGCTTGAATTTCCCTTCTCAACCAACTTTGGAGCCACTGATTTGAATGAAGATATTTACGGGTCTTCCAATACCGTGTGACGTTAAATACGTCATTTAAGATACCTGATTGAATACATAATTGACTGAAAACATATATATGGATTGGAGGGGTTTGTCAGAAAACGACACAACAAACTGACAGCAAGAGACCAAAAACCAAAAAATCAAATGAAAAACCAATTAAGACCTGGTTCAGTGTAATAGCACTGCAATCTGTACTTGTGAGCTTTTGAAAAGACAAAACTGCAATGAACAAAAGAAGTGATAAATAAAGACATCTAATAAAACATTAAAAGAAAACTTTAAGATTACAGATAAACAGACTGGGTTACCTATCCCCAATTGTTTGATTAATGTAATGCCTTTGAAAATTACTTCCATCGTATCCATGAACGATCGAAAGGTTTTCTGTCTGCATTTCATGCAAACCAAAGCATCACCAGTGAACATTCCAAGCAAATGTTTCGATTATTAATGAAAACGAGCTATATGTATGGCTTCCCAACCACGTCGAACAACACTAACCTTGCATAAAGGACACTTTACAGAAGAAAGCAGGCTTGAATGCTTGCTAGCAACCACTTTAGTCCAATGTAGAATGCAATTGTAACAAAATTTATCTACATCAATACAATGGAAATCATAAGGTTTCTTGAATGATTGAAACTGATAAAGCATAAAACTTTGTAACTCAAGATCAAAACTTGAAATCATATTTGATTTTGCCAATGTTAACAAAGTCACCAAAACTACAAAACATCAATGCATTATATACAATTTTGCTACCCCACTTTAACAATCAATAATTTCTCTTCAATTACATCAAAGTTTCTCACTTTACAAATAAAAGCAATATCTTTGACTATTTCTACATAAAGGGTCTCTTTTATTCAACGTTTTAGACAAACCCAATTCATGAAACTGCACAACAAGCATCATAAAAGTGAAAAAACAATGATAAACCCAATTTTCTTTAATTTTCTTGGGATTTTCTACGCAACCAAACAAAGGGTGTGAGAAAGAGAGACATACGGAGACATTTATCGAGATAGGAGTCTTGAACCACCGGACCGAGGCATATGGGGCAAGGATTCAGATCATCTGAGGAAGATGAAGACTCGACTTTGTTGATATTGCTCTCCATTTGTTCCTCTTCTATCTCCAGAGTTTGCTGTCGCCACTTTTTAACATAAATACGTGATTTTAAACAGCGGTTTTGAGTGCCCTTAAATGCAAACCCATACAGCGATTTATGCTCCCTTAGGAGTTTTTTTCTTTTTTTTTCTTTTTTTTTTTATTTTATAGGTTTTTTTATTAATTATTACATTTACAACTATTACAATTGGACTACCGGGACCTGTCAAGACTCAAGATAAGACACTACAAGTGTGGTCTGGATAACTATTCTCATCAACAAGGAGAAAACTCCTCACACATACTTATAAATGCGTATGGTGAGACTCGAACCCCTAACCATCAAGTGTGGAAGGGAGGTGCACTACCATCTCTAATGAGAGGTGATATGCTTATAGGTAATTTAATAACAATTGTCAAGTAATATTTCAAAAAAATAATAATAATCATCATCAAGTGTGGGATCCGGACTATATAACGTTATAAAGTTGACCTTATACCACTAATTTTTTGTATGGGATCCCGACTATGTAATGTTATAAAGTTGACCTTATATCATTAGTTTTTACATGTGGGTTCCCGATCCCGTAATGTTAGAGGGTGAATTGTTAGGTTTTTACTCGTATTCTCAAGTGAACCTGATATTAACCAAACAAGATTCAACTGATGTGAAACTTCCTGGAGACGTGAGATAACGTTTGGAAGTTGGAAATGGTGTTTGAGGGAGATTTGAAGACTAAAGAAGAACTGAAGAATCGGATTCCGGAAGGAAACGAGATACATTCCAGGTAACTTGTAACGGTGTAGGGAGCGGGTGACCAACCGTGACCGGAACCGTAGTCAATCATAAGCATGCGTGAAACGGGAAATATTCAGCGGAAAAGGAAAATAATTCTTCTGAAAGTTCTTGTGCTTATCGGAAAAGGAAAAGGAGTTTGTCTTCATGAAGAATAGGAAAGTCATGTACTTAAAGGAAAAAGATTTCTCCTTAACAAGAACACTTGTTATAAATAGGAAATAGTATTTATGTGGAACAAATAATTCTTGTATGTTTAGGAGTAGGATTTACTTTTATCTTAAACTCTCTATAGCTAGTATAAATAGACTTTGTAATTAGGTTATTTTGTGTGGAGTCAAAAAACACCATGTAACATCAGAGAGTGGTGAGATCCGGGTGAGAGACCCAAGGGAATATTCAGGGAGAGATCTAAGGGAATATCAGTGGATCAAGTTAGAGATCCGTGGGTGATATTCAGGGGAGACCTAGGGGATATTGGGGGGTTCTTGGTGAGGATCTTGTGAGCGTTGTGAGTGTGATTTGGCGTTGAGGTGTGAGAGAGAATCCTGAAGTATATGATTGTAATAATTTATCATATAGTAGAGCTTTCTCTGTCGTCCTGACAGCCCGTGGTTTTTTACCCGATTTGGGTTTTCCACGTATATCTTGTGTTGTGATTGGTTTATTTTTTCATCTTATTTTTTTTGTTATTGACGTTAATTGCTATGAGTTATAGACGAATATTAGAAATGACGCTTCCGCGATCATCGGTTCAAATCCCTAACATGAATTGTCTTTACCATGTGACAATGCCGTTAAGGTTCAAAACTTATATAACATTTGATCTCTCTTATCTAAATAGACACGTTTTGGGCCAAATGTTTAAAATCGCTTACGTGAAGCACACGATCTAAAACAAACACTTGCGTCGGCCTATAATCCAATACAAAATCTATGGGAGTGAATGGCGCATGCTTTGAACCCCAAAGTAGATAGTATCTAGTTGGTGTTAGGTCTAGACATGGCGCCGGTTCCGATTTCAGAGCCCATGGTTCCAGTTCGGTTCTACGGTTGGATCCGAACCGGCGTGATGTCTTAGGCCTAGGCTACTATAGTTACAGATCAATTAGAACCAAATTCACTTTCACAATTTTCTCAAATTCAATCCAATTTATACACATGCATTCACATAAGGCCTGGGAATTTCAGGAAGTAACATACATAAAGGACACTGAAGAGTTTCCATTCATTAAAGTTCCAAATTTGGACATAACATAATACTTATTAAAAGGTGAACAATGAATGCAAGTTTTTGAATAATTGAAGTTCACCAAACCAAAAGCTACAAATCATAATAAAACAAACACCAATAGATACTGATTCTTGTCTCCATAGATTCATTCTCTGCTTCAGTTTCCATCTTCAACCTACAAATTCAATCATGTAAAACGCAATGTTACATTCATTGAAAACTCATAAGTTCTGTCAAAAGGGTATATTTTTTTTTCTTACCATTCAATGTCAGAAGTTCTGCATGCCGCTCAACCATTGGTGTATACAACACTGAGAATTCATATTTGATGGAGGTTTTGTCACCGGACCACCTCAGACCGATTTCCTTATCATAACTGAGATTTCTTTTCTTGACAATATGTTTGAAAGGTTCAATAGAATATGCAAATTCTTCCCTAGCATTTTCCATGTCAATGTTGTTGTCATGATCATAAGTAGAGTGACAGAGAGAGTCCTGTTGATCCATTGGTGGCAACTTGTAACAAGATGTGTAGTACTTGTTCTTGGACTTGGAATTGTTATGTTTCTTCACCACATCAGGCAATGGTTCAAACCAGAAAGACTCTTTCTTCAATAAATTCACTTTATAAGTCTCATTGATATCAATATCAGTAATGTGTATCTCAATAGGCCTCTTCGCGTCCAAAATCTTTCGACTAGATTCGTCTAGTTTTGCTACAATGTGCTCTTTGAACTCCTCTGAAGGTGGGATCTTCAGGCTATCCCACCGAAGATGATCTGTTGTAAGCTTCAGCCTGAACGGCCATAACATGTCAGCTTCTGGGGTTCCGCTGCTCTCTCTGTTAAAATATCGAGTTTTCTGCATAATGTTAGTAATGTAGAAATTGAATCACAGAATGAAAAATATGCCAAAAGGACTAAAATAAGACACCGTTTTATAATTTTTTGTCGTTGTAAATTATGCTAGTACAAGTGAAAACTTCACTATCATTTCCTTAACTAGATATTGATATTCAACCATTAATTAGTTACCTTCTATGAAATTCATTTCTTCTGTGATTACCATGTATACATGCAATTTTTTACCATATTGTGTACAGTTTTATAAGTCTTACTGTGGACTGAACAGGCACATTTAACTTGCTCAGATGAAAACAAAACTTGTGCTAGTTATGGATAGCTAAAACAAGATTCATGAGTTGTCTGCTTGATGTAAGAGAAGCACATTACAGCTCAGTTTTATTCACAAATTTCAATTTTCAAGTTTATTAATTGATAACATATTTGGCTGGTTAATCCAATTTGATATAATTCCTTCTATAACAGTTCATTTTAAAGATACATATCCATATTTCTGGGAGATAAGTTGTGAATAGAATGGTCAAAGATGTATGAAATGCACAAGTTACTTATATGGCAAGTTATAATGTTATTTCACCTAACTCTTTCTGTGTTTGCTCATTTCAATAGATAGTCTGCAATCCATTGGTCATGTGTAGCCAAATATTACTTATTAGTGTTCTATTTTCCACTAGGTTCTGATTTGGAATTCCTTTTATGTGACTGTATTCTGTATCTGTGTCTATATTTGGTATCGTCTATCTTGCAGGCAATGAGGGTTTGTGTGTAACAATCTAGACCCACCAGGTAGATAATGTCCATTTTGGGCATCACGCATGCATTCTTCACTGGGTTTCACACAAACATCTTTCGCCCATGACCCAAAATACGTCTACTTAATGTAGGGCACTGAGGCCTATATACAAGTCATGGACTTCACTCGATAGCGATCGATGTGAAATGTTACAGTGCATTAGAGCTTTAACAAACTAGGTAATGGCAACCAGTCAACATTTCTGGAATTCAGGAGTCTATATTGAGCATCATTGCTCATGTTTTCTTCTTGAATAATTCATGAATCAATGTGATACATAACTTATTCAACAATAATTTATACATTATATAAGTGTTTGTTTCGAAGAAAAAAAGGTAAAATTCTTCCTCCTGTTCTAATAAATCAATCAATGCCAACTTTTCACTTGCTTTTGAAGCTCAATCTTACACATATTCAACTGATTGAGTTGCATATTCATTGCCTCAACCTCTTTTTTCATCATCTTGATCTCCTTCTGGGATCTCATCCATCCCTTCTCTAACCCTTGACTTACTCTAATAATCGCCTGCGCCTTCGTTCTCCTGAAAGTCGATCCTGCGCCCGTCATAGACCTTGTCATGTTCATTTGTTCAAGAAGGATTAATTGTGTCCTAAGTTTCACCGGTAACCTGTCGTTTTTCATCATGTGTTGCCTTGCTTCCTGAGAAAGTTTATGGTACTCCATGGCTTTGCATACACTTGTTCTTTCTTCTTCTGTCAGGTTAGGGTGCCCCTACAATGTTGATCAAAATCGAATTTTAACGACTGACTTGTAACACAAGGCAATTCCAAATTCAGATATAAATAACAATAGTATCAAGCTCTAATGATAAATGGCTACAAGTATCGGAAACAAATACTTGTGCGTGTACCTTGAGATAGATGTCCATGGCTTGGTAGAGATTATCATCACAATGTCTAGCAGTTTTCGGTAGTGCTTGTGCAAGTAACTGGAAACTATTAGCTTTAAGATGCTTGTCCCTTGCAAGTAGAGTTAGATAACCATCCACCAACCTTCCAACGACAAATATTCTCGGAGTAGGATCTCTCAACACAGAAGAAACATAGCGTTCCACCACCCGAATAACAATGTCTACATCGTAAACAGTTTCATTTTCTCCATGGTTCTTGACCAGGAGATCTGCAACACAACATTGCTCCAACATCAAAGCTATTCTTCTCTCAAGCCTTTTCGATAATTCACCATTGATTTTCATCAGCAACCCCAGTTTTAGAAGGTGAAGCAGAAAGTTGCAAGAGACTGAATTTTCCTCCTCAGGAAGAATTTTGATCAGACTTTCTATGGTGACTCTGCGTAGCTGGCGAGTCAGGTGTTTCGGGGTTATATTGTTGAGTCCAAAACTGATTTGAGACAGCCATTTTGCAGTCCATTTGGCTATACATAATCCTACAAGCTCTGATTTCATTCCTGTTCGTTTGATTGATTCAATTGCTTCGATGAAATGATCGATTCTAAGGGCTGAGACATCCTCAATCCACCAAGAACTATCAACTATGCCTTCCGGTTTCAACTCTTGCATATTATTTGCATCGAAAATATCCAAATCAAATGCTTTCTGGTTTATGCAGGCACTCCAGGCAATGGCTTCCGAGCAACGTTTCATGATATGAAACTCTTTAGCCCATGATGATAAAGATTCACAGCTTTTCAGAATCTGAAATGTGTCTTTCCAGGACGAAAACATCACGAAACTCAGGAAAGCTTCTGTTTTGGAAATCAGATTTCCTTGCTCAAGATCATCACTCATTTCCAGGAAATGTGCAGCAGAATATAATGCTGCAATATTGGTAGCTGTTACATCAATTTTCCATCCATAGCAGAACTTCACTACTAATTCGAAAGTTTCGATCCCTCCTGGAAGATTGTCTAGATGAATCTTGTTTCCTCTCTCTCCATTGCTTCTCCTTTCGAATACAAGCCTGTTTAAGTATTCACTTTTCGACACCACAGGAAGCTGAACACCAAAAAAAATTAATGATCTGAAGTCAGATTATCTTTAAGAACATAAAAAACATAAATTCATCTGAGAATGATATTATTAAGCTCACTTTGTGTAAATGAAAGCTGGAATCTCCCACTTGTACAATTAAATCACTTGCAATTTTTGTCTGAACAATCCTGCATCGAACCATACAAATTACAAAGATTCACCTATATGTTTACATGAAAATTCTCAGGTGCAGACCTTCGTATCTTTTTTCTATCGGGATGTAATTATAAGTGATCGTAAAAATAGAAAGTAAACATCCTAACAAGAGAAAGATTGAATCTTTTAAATGAAGAAGCCTTACCAATTCTTGTTTCTTTTTTCCAGAGCTTCAGCAACCACACTCACATTGCTCGGAAAGATGACACATCGGTTAGGCTTCCCACCGGAAAAGGAACAACGGGCTGGATTTTCTCTATCGAAACTTTTCCTCCCCATGTTGGTAGGCTTGTTGTCATCATAGTTAGGAATAGGAGTACTTACAAACCTGTACTTCATTCTCTCTTCAGAATCTCACAAAATTTGTAAAAAAATGATGTGATCCCAACACACCAAAGACAGACTCACTTTAAAATGTATATGTGACCTTGATTTGTGAACATTTGATTGAGTTTGAAGATTGCTTGGTGAATAGTAGTTAGGCCATTAAAGAGGGGTTGTTGCATATTGCCATCATTTGTACTGTCATTATAAGCACAGGTGTGTAAATATTGGGACCTAGGCCAATATTCCATGATAAAGTGACAATATATGTTCAACATTCTCATCCACTTAACAAAGAGACAATGAACTGAATTTCACTATCAGTTTCAATCTCTCTGTTTCTCCTAATCAATGCATTCTAGGCTGACCTCTAAAATAATGTTATAATGGACTACTAATGTCAAGGGCAGTGGTATTATAGCAATTAAATGATAATTCATTGAAGAGATAGAACTTTATATAAGATTGATATACTTTTTATGTTACGTGACATGACCATCCGATTACATTATTAAATTCCAATTTCAATGTTCACAAGTTCTTTTCTTCATTAAAAAAAAGTAGAAAGTGCAAGTCTAGGAATATGAGATTAGCGATTAAGATGCTTACAACTGTACTTGCAACATTACACTTTTTTTAATGTAGTGTATGACATTGATTAGGATAAGAAAAGAAAACCAAAAAAACTTGGAGACCGTCTATTTTTTTTCTCTTTCATTACAATTAATTCGGGGTTTTAGGGTAACTCGCAACATTTGAGACATATATCATTAAACCAAGAGGGATGTTAAATACATTATCTCAACTCACTCTCCCAATCCACTATCTACTTTTATGTTAACACATGCTAACCTTTTGCTTTTTACCATAAAAATTAGAACCATAATAAATGAATTGTTTTTTCATCTTATTTACCACTCAAACCAAGCATTCCCTTCCTATATTACCCTCCTCTTTTAACCAAATATAATTTGTCGTCTCTCATTTAATATTTTTCAAAAATCCTTTTGACTTAACATTTTAAATGAAAAAGTTTTTTTTTTACTCAAAAACATCACTTATACTCTTTTAAAATATATATAATTTATATTGTCAGTTATTTCATTCAATATTTATTATAATATGGAAAAGATGATTGCAATATATATGTATATATATATATAAATATATTATATTTACTCTCAAACATCATTTATACTTTTTAAATATATAAATATATATATATATATATTTATTAAATGAGTATAAATGATATTTAGAAGTAAAAAAGAGAGAGTTAAACTTGTAGTAAAAAAAACTCAAAAATGATCTTTTTTTTATTAAAAAAATTTCAAAATGGTTTTTGAAAATAATTAGATGAAAGATATTATAAATTATATTTTGTAAAAAGAAAGTGCGATTTGGAAAGAGGTTGGTTAGTCTGAATTGAAAAAACAATACATTCATTATGTTTCAATTTTTATATCAAAAAGTAAAAAAGTTGACATGTGTCAACATAAAAAGAGAGAATGTGTTAGGAGAGTGGAGAAAATCTTATATGCACCCGGTGCAATGCACCAGTCCAATGGGTGCATTGAACCTGGTGCATGCAAGATTTTCTAGAGTGGAGAGTGAATGTAGCATCCTCTTAAACAAATATTATCTTGACATTTGGAGAGCAAAATTTATTCCTATCCACATTTGATGAAACCCATATCTCTATGGAATTTGCCTTTTTTTTGTTTATTTTTTTTTCAAATTTTAAATAACTTGTTCTTTATAATTTATTTGCTGAAAAAAAAATACTATTATAATTGCTGTATTGAAGGATTGTATTTATTTTTAATAATTTTGTATTATAATTTATAAGGTTTTTCATTTTTTTCAATTTAAATATATGATAAATTAACCATAAAATAAATAATTTCTTTCAAAACATCATCAACACATTTTTTTTCTATGAAAGGATTATTAATCTCCAATTATTATCTCAATAATAAAAAATAAGAAATAAATAAATCCAAAAAAAAAAAATTTCTCACAATGTCCATCAAAAGAGTGGTGCTATTGGCACACCCTATACCGATCTGGCCCCACTTTTTTAATTATATTATATTCTTTTTTTCTTTTATCAAAATTACTTAAAGAGATATACAATTTAAGGAAATAAATCTTCTATAAAGTAAATCTATTAAAACCTCATATTCCTTTTCCAAAAAAAAAAACTCAGTAATCTGTTTTTTTAAAAAAAATATCTTAAACCCTACAATCCGCTTCTTAGTTCTTATACACATATAGAATATTATGGAAGAGTTTGAAAACGATATCAATAATATGGAAAAATTGTCTAAAAACGATATCAAACATCTGGAAGAATTGTCTAAGAATAACATAAAACAAAAATTGTCTGACAATGATAGTAAGCATCTGGAAACAATTCATTCTCTAGAAATAAGTTTGAAGTTTAATTTTTCTTTAGAATGATATCAAGTTGTCGTTGTGTTGAAATATCATGTTATTTTTTATTTTTTTCTTTCCACCATGAAAAAAAAAGAAAAAAAACTAAAAAAAAGAAGAGAAATAAGAAGTAAAAAAATCAATCAATGGAAGTGAGTGAGATGTACAGATACAGAGATTAGAGATAGAGAATCATTTATAGTATGTATTAAGTTTGAAAAATAAGTAAAATGAGTAGTTTTGGAAATAAACTAAAAAATTTAATAAAAGCATTTAAATTTATTTAATTAAATCAAAATTTTTATTTTCTATGGCCACGTATCAAGTATCTGTTTTTCTTCAATTAAGCTCCTCACAAAACAACAAAACCTCCAAAATAGAAACACATAACGGTCACTTGTTGTTCATTGTCTTCTATAAAGTTTTCACTAAATTGGGGGTAAAACAGAAATAAAATGTCTACAACCCTTCAATTCAATTCCCAATCTCATTTTTTCCTCTGCAAGAAACGTTTTTTCTCGAACCCAGTTGTTGAACCAAGCACATTTCTTCAAAGTACTAATTTCACAGCAAAAGCTCCGGTTTTTCGGTCTTCACTGTCAGTTTCACGCCGAACCCGTGTCCAGAAACCAATCATATGCGCGAAGAAGAACAAAAGACGATCTGGGTTTCAAAGATCAGGAAAGTTTATGCTCCAACTGATTTCAGTTTTCGCTTCCAATCTCAAGGTCTTACCACAGCCGTTGGATCTTGTTGTTGCGGAATTCGGTGGTGGAGATGGTGGAGGGCTAGGGTTCTTGAAGGGTTTTGGAGGAGGAGGAGGATTTGGTAGGCGGGGGAGAGGAAAGAACCGAAATTTATGTCTTTTAGCGTTTTTGATGTGTTTTGTTTTTTTGTTTTCATTGTTTGGAAGAGAATTGAAGATGAAGAGTGAGGTCTTTTATGGGGTTATTGGTTTGAGTGTGTTTTTTGGTGCTAATTTGGTTAGGGGTTTGAAGAGAAATATGAAAGATTGGATTTTTGGGTTGTGTTGTTTGGGTTTTTTGGTGGGTTTGAGATTGAGAAGAGAGGAGGCAATGAAATGGGTTGATCAATTTAGGGTTTGCTCTCCAATTGTGGAAATTTTTAGAGGCAAAAGAAAGAGCAGAAGAAGAGCATAGTAAACATAGACTTCGTCATTCTTTTCTATTGTTTGAAGAAGAACATACATTTTGGAAGAAATTTTTTTTTTAGAGATATAAGACAAAATTAAATTCTATTTTTGTTGGCAACATTGTATGATCTTCTTGTTTCTTTTGTTCATTTGTGAAACATTTGTTGAGACATTGATGTGTGATTTCAGTTGAATATAATGTCATTGTGTGCCGTTTTCAATGCATGAAAAGGAATTCCACAAAGGACTTTAGAGTAATTTAGTGAATCTGTTTATATAACTTTCAAGACACAAACATTGGTTCTAAAATTTGTTGAGTCTGTATTTGATCAACATTTAGAAGCACATGAAAAGGCACTTCAACACCATTTGCTCTCTCTTACAAACATGTAGGACCATGAGAGAATTGAAACAATTACATGGGCTGATGATCGCTACATCAGTCATCAAAGAGATGGTCCCCTTGAGCAAGCTCATTGACTTCTGCACAGATTCTGAAACTAGTAATCTTAGATATGCAGAGTCAGTTTTTCGACAAATCCAACAACCCAGTGTCTATATTTGGAACTCCATTATCAAAGGTTACACTTACAGTGACACCCCAGATGAGTCCTTGTTGTTATACAGACAAATGCTTCAAAGGGGTCACTCAGCAGACCATTTTACGTTCCCGTTTGTGCTCAAAGCATGTTCAATTGTGTACGATCATGATTATGGAAAGTGTGTTCATAATCATGTTTTGAAAACTGGGTTTGAATTGAATGTGTATGTGTCTACTTCTTTGCTTAATATGTATACATGTTGTGAGGATATGAGATCAGGGTTGAAAGTGTTTGATGAAATTCCCAAGTGGAATGTGGTGGCTTGGACTAGTTTGATAGCTGGGTATGTTAACAATGATTGTGCCAGTGAGGCTATAAGAGTGTTCAAGGACATGGAGAGTTTGAATGTAGAGCCTAATGAGATTACATTGGTTCATGTTCTTGTCGCATGTGCTAGAAGTAGAGATTTGGGTACTGGAAAATTGGTTCATAGCCGTGTTCGCCAACTCGGTTATGATCCATTTGGGTCAAGTTGTAACCCCAATTTGGTTCTTGCTACTGCTATTTTCGACATGTATGCAAAATGTGGAAATTTAAACACTGCCAGGGACTTGTTTGACAAAATGCGTAAGAGAAACTTAGTTGCGTGGAATTCGATGATTGCTGGTTATAATCAGTATGGTCAAGCTGAAGAAGCACTAGGTGTCTTCTCTGATATGCTTGTTTCCGGGTTTGATCCGGATAAAGCTACCTTTTTGAGTGTGATAAGTGCTTGTGGTAAGGCAGGGGATTTGGCTTTGGGACAAAATTTTCATACTTATGTACTGAAAATGAATATTTGCAAAGATGTTGCTATAGGTACTGCTTTAGTTGATATGTATGCCAAATCTGGAGACGCAGAGAGTGCTCGAAAAGTTTTCAGTGAATTGAAGACAAAAGACACAATGGCCTGGACTAGCATGATCATCGGCTTAGCTATGCATGGACATGGAGAAGAGGCACTGCAAACTTTCAAAAGAATGCAGGAGGATGCTAGTGTGAGTCCTGACCAAATCACATACATTGGGGTTTTATGTGCTTGTAGCCATGTTGGGTTGATTGAGGAGGGTCGAAGACACTTCACTGAGATGAAAATTTTTTATGGTATAGAGCCCACAATAGAACACTATTGTTGCATGGTTGATCTTCTGAGCCGAGCAGGACGCTTCGAAGAAGCAGAGAGATTGCTAGAGCAAATGCCAATCCAGCCCAATATTGCTGTCTGGGGAGCTCTTCTAAATGGTTGTGAGATTCATGAAAATGTTGATGTAGCTGATCAAGTAAGAAGCCATATCAGAGAAGCGGAAACAGTTGGTAGTGGAGTTTATGTGCTTCTTTCTAATATATATGCTAGAGCTGGTAAATGGCAAGAAGCAAAGATGGCAAGAGAGTTGATGAAGCATAAAAGCATTGTAAAAACTCTTGGCCATAGTACAGTTGAAATCAAGCTATCAGCTTCATAAATTTTATTTAGTCGATTGAATTTCGAAAATCACAGCACCCAAGAACTTTTTAGTCGATTGTTCTCGCAATAGAAACATCAGAAGTAATTATTTCGAAAGTTATAACAACTCTAAAACGACACCAAAATTACTAGACTTGGAAAAAAGAAATAAAATCTTATTGGAAAGCAGTACACACTGAAATAAAGAAGCTTTAATTTTGGAGTTTGAGCAACTATGCCTTCAACCATGCAACAAAACTCTTGATATTTATGTAGGAGCACCCACCTTCTTTGTTGCTATTTGTGAGCTTTTTCTGGAGTTGCAAGGCATTTGCTTATACTTTTCACTACCTAGCAATTCCCTCACTTTATTTTCAATCTCTTCTCGAGTAACTATCGCTCTCTCATCTTGGTTGAACCCTAACCCGACCTCCCAAACATTACAGATATAGTTTTCATTGTGAAATTGGTCAAACATATAAGGCCAGCACAGAGACTCCATTGCTCAGAGCTTCGATTGTAGAGTTCCAACCACAGTGAGAACAAAAGCATGCAATGGAAGGATGTTTCAAAACTTTTTGTTGAAGTGTCCAACTAATTACGTGCCCACGAGTGTCCACTATGTCTCGTAACTCTTCAAGGAAGCCGCCATTTAAGTTATTCATGATATCAGGACGCACAACCCATAGGAATGGTCGATTAGAAAGTTCAAGCCCCGTCGTGAATTCCTTGAATTGGGTTTGATCAAAAGTAGCTGAAGTGCCAAATGCAACATAAATGACTGATTGGGTTGATTGTTGATCAAGCCATTTCAAACAACTCAAGTCTTCTGAAAACAGATTTCCAACTGAGTTATTACCAGATTCGTTGCTTACCATTAGTGGGCGTATCGGAAGGATTTTAGGATTCATGTTAAAGGTTGCAGGCTCGAG
Organism: Dipteronia sinensis; assembly: GCA_033220585.1. Lineage (NCBI taxonomy): Eukaryota > Viridiplantae > Streptophyta > Magnoliopsida > Sapindales > Sapindaceae > Dipteronia > Dipteronia sinensis. The sequence continues at coordinate 6,882,175 of CM065642.1, forward strand.
ATCGTAAGTTGAATTGCAAAGTACCCAGTCAGTCGACAACATCATTCATTTGCTAATATTTAACGCATATTTGAAAAGAGATTTCTGCATATGCTTCTTGATGCCACAGTTGAGCCAGAAAAAATGTGATGTGTTCATGGCAGGCCCGGTTTGTGACAACTGAAATTTTAAATTGATGTTGCATGTTGTTTCGTTCACTGAAAAACAATCTGGTACGAATCTGCAAAAGACAGAGATAATAAACACAAACCAGAACGTTAGGGGAAAACCGAGGCCCGTGTTTCACACGGTGTCCTTAAGACAATTTCGATGTGTAACACCGTATGTGCATGTCGATTGTCTCCCTGGATACAACGGTTTAACAGTAATCATGCAAGGCACAAACACTCTCAGCGAACTCAAATCAAGTCCGAACTTACCAAAAACTGAAACAAAGAAGAGACAGAGAAGCAAACAATTAATTTCGTGATTTCTGTGTATCTTCTGAAGAGTAGACTAGGGTTTATTATAAAACCGAAGTCATGTGGATTAATTTGGAAATACTTGTCAATTACGTTTTTAATGAAAATGATATTAATTAAAAGTCAATCTCCAAGAGATTTATTTCTAATTAATCACCGATTCTATTTACTTAGTGATCAAGTAAGTATCTAGAATCCAAACAGTATTTTCTTATCATTACACGTTTGATTTAGGGAAAATTAAATTGAATTAATTCTTTCCATATCAATATAAACATTGACTTAGAAAAAATAAATTCCGAGCAGTAGTAAAAGGTCGTTTGTCCTATGACAGTCTAATCGGAGTGGCATTCGTGTACGCGGGTCGCGTCCACACACAAGTCATCCAATTCGAAGGTTCGAGGTCGATGATTTGCACCGACTTTTATTTCATGGGTTTTATCACATTCCCCTCGATGATATCTCAACTAGTTCTCTATTTAACCCTTTGGTTAGCGGATCCGCAATGTTATCTTTTGACTTTACATAGTCAATGTAGATAACTCCAGTTGAGAGTAGTTGTCTAATGGTATTATGTCTTCGACATCTATGTCTAAACTTCCCATTATACATGTTGCTATGTGCTCTTCCAATTGCTAATTGACTATCACAGTGGATGCAAATCGCTGGCACAGGCTTTGGCCATCTTGGAATATCCTCTAAGAATTGGCGTAGCCATTCAGCCTCCTCACCACATTTATCTAAGGCAATAACTCATATTCCATGGTGAATCTGGCTATACATGACTGTTTGGAGGATTTCCAGGATACAACCGCACCTCCTAGTGTGAACACATACCTACTAGTAGATTTTGAATCTTTCATATCAGATATCCAGTTTGCATCTGTGTATCCTTCTAGAACATCAGTATATCTGGTATAATGTAGTCCATAATTACGAGTGAATCGTAAGTACCTCAGTACTCTTATTATTCCTTTCCAATGATCGTTTCATGGATTACTCGTGTATCTACTTAATTTGCTGACTGCATTAGCTATGCCTGGTCTTGTATAGCTTGTTAAGTACATCAGACTTCTTATCACTCTAGAATATTCTAGTTGAGAGACGCTCTCACCCTTATTCTTGGATAGGTGTAGATTTGTATCTACTGGTGTTCTAAGAAATTCCAGAATCATTTTTGTTGAATTTCTCAAGAATCATGTCAACATAGTGTGACTGACTTAGAATGAGTCTGTTTGATGTCCTTGAGATTTTCATTCCCAACATTACATTAGCCGGTCCCATATCCTTCATATCAAGTCTTGATTTCAACAAATCCTTGGTAGATTTGATCATCTTGTCATCACTACCAACAATGAGCATGTCATCAATGTATAGGCATACAATGACATAGTCATTTGCTGTGTCTTTGACATAAACACATTTGTCACATTCGTTGATTTTAAAACCATTTGACATCATAACATTGTCAAATATCTCATGCCATTGTTTTGGTGCTTGCTTTAAACCGTATAAAGACTTCACCAATTTACAAACTTTCTTTCCTTGTTCTGGAGCGGAAAAACCCTCAAGTTGTTCTATGTAGATCTCTTCATCTAGATCTCTATTTAAGAAAGCTGTTTTCACATCCATTTGATGCACTTCAAGATTTCGCAAAGCTGTGATTGCAAATACTATTCTAATGGAGGTTATTCTCGTCACATGAGAATACGTATCAAAGTAATCTAGGCCTTCTAGTTGATTGTAACCTTTAATTACAAGTCTGGCCTTATACTTATCAATTAATCCATCTGCTTTCATTTTTCTCTTGAAAATCCATTTGGACCCTAGCGGTTTACATCCCGGAGGAAGATCCACTAATTCCCAAGTATGATTTTGAAGTATAGAATCAATTTCACTCTTGATAGCTTCTTTCCACAAGAGTCCTTCTGAAGAACTTGCTACTTCTTTGAAGGTTCGAGGTTTACCTTCTAACAAATAGGTCAGAAAATCTGGACCAAAAGATATTTTTGTCCTAGTTCTTTTGCTACGTCTTGGTTCATCCTCGACTTCATTTTCTTGTTCTTGGTCCTCACAACTATCAGCATGTGTTCGTTTCGACGAACTTGCTTCATCATTGGATTTACATGGAAATACATGTTCAAAGAACGATGCATTTCTAGATTCCATTATCATATTTTTGTGTATATCAGAGATGTCAGACTTATACACCAAAAATCGATAAGCACTACTATTATGTGCATATCCAATGAAAATGCAATCAACAGTTTTCGGACCTATTTTCACCTTCTTAGGTGTAGGTACAGCCACTTTGGCAAGACACCCCCACATTCGTAAGAATTTATAGGAAGACTTTCTTCCTTTCCATAGCTCATATGAGGTCTTGTCTACTTTCTTTCGGGGTACCTTATTTAAAAGGTAATTGCTAGACAATATAGCTTCACCCCACATGTTCTTTGGCAATCCAGAACTTAGCAACATTGCATTCATCATTTCTTTCAAGGTACGATTTTTCCGTTAAGCAACTCCGTTTTGCTGAGGGGAATACGGTGCAATGGTTTGATGTATGATTCCATGTTGTGCACAGAATTCACCAAATGGTGATTCATACTCACCACCTCGGTCATTTCTCAGTACCTTGATTTTCTTGTTTAGTTTATTCTCAACTTCAGTTTTATAGAGAATAAACTTCTCTATAGCTTCATCTTTGCTTTTTAACAAATATACATAGCAATATTTAGTGCTATCATCGATAAATGTGATGAAATATTTGTTGCCACCTCTTGTTGAAGCAAATTTTAAATCATATATATCACTGTGAATTAAATCAAGGGGTTCAGATTTCCTTTCAATAGTTTGAAATGATGACCTTGTTAGTTTTGCTTCAACGCAAACTTCACACTTATGTTTGGGATCAATATTAAACGTGGGAATATGATTTAAGTTAATTAATCTACGCAAAGTATCATAATTAACAGTGTCCTAGTCTACCATGCCATAAATTGGAAGACTCAAGCAAATAAACTGAAGATTGATCTTTATTAATATTTCTTTTGACAACATATATATTAAGCTTAAAACGCCCTTAAGTTACATATCCCCTACCCACATAAGTTCCCTGCTTAGTCAAGACTACTTTGTCTGATTCAAACACCATCTTGAACCTATGCTGATTGAGCAACGAACCGGACACCAAGTTCTTGCGGATATCAGGTACATACAACACATTGTTCAAGCTCAGGGTTATACCAGAGGTCATCTTGAGAACGACTTGACCATGTCCCTTAACATCGGATGTGGCTGAGTTGCCCATATACAACTTTTCCTCGTTCTCCACGGCTTTCAAACGTATTGACCATCTCCATGGCAGAGCATATATGACGTGTGGCCCCAGTATCTAACCACCACTCCCTCGAGTTTGACCCGACCAAGTTTGCTTCTGTCACTACCGCAGAAAGATTGATCTCTAAGACCTCATTTGAAATCCCAACAACCACGTTTGCCTCGTGGTTCTTCTTCTTCTTTGGCAATCTACACTCAGAAGATTTGCAACCCAGCTTGTCACAGTTGAAGCATTTCCCTTGGAATTTTGGCTTCTTTGATACTCCTCCTTTTGGACCCAATTTGGATCCTTTCCCAGGCTTTTTCTTCTTAGATTTAGAACTTTGCCCATGTTCCACAGCATTAGTCTTTGCTTCAGGCAGACTAACATCTTTCTTGTCATACTTCCTGTGATCTTCTTCAATATGAAGTTTGACGATGAGATCCTCGATCTTCATCTCCTTTCGCTTGTGTTTGAGATAGTTCTTGAACTCCTTCCATGAAGAAAGTAACTTCTTAATAATAGTAACCACCTGAAAAGTTTCACTCAGGACCATCCCTTCAGCATGAATTTCATGCAAAATCACCTGAAGTTCTTGGACTTGACTAATGACTGTCTTGGAGTCTCCCATCTTGTAATCAAGGAACCGGCCCACAACAAACTTTTTGGATCCAGCATCCTTAGTTTTGTATTTCCGGTCTAGCGACTCCCACAGTTCTTTGGCTGTTTTCTTTGAAGTATATACGCTATACAACGAATCTGACAGCCTGTTCAGTATGTAGTTTCGGCACAGAAAATTCGAATGGTTCCATGCATCTATGGCATTCCATACCTGAACATCTCGTTCTTCACCACTATTGGGTTTAAGAGCTTTTTCAGTCAAGAACATGGCTAGGTTCAGCGTTGTTAAATAAAACAGCATCTTTTGCTGCCAACGCTTGAAGTTCGGTCCACTGAACTTATCAAGCTTCTCTATGTGATTCATCGGTAAAGGAACCAAATTCATATAGGGATTCGTCATCAGAACATTCCTTTGACTCACATACTGTCCTATCACCGGATCTGGCATATTTCTCACGAATGAGCTGATGGCCGGAGTCGTTGTGGCCACACTTGGCAACACAATCGGCACTTCACCCACAAGCAAAGAATTCACAGCCGTAGTGGAAATCCAAACAGTATTTCCTTATCATTACTGGTCGCGCCCACACACATGTCATCCAATCCAGAGGTTCGAGATCGATGATTTGCACCCCCTCTATGCGCGAGAGAGAGCCTCTATGCTACACATGTTGATAGGTAACTATCACACAAACACTTATATACTATATATAAGTGCTTTACCCAACCAATGTGGGATGCACAATTTTTCCCGACACAATGGGCTCACTTTGAGACTCAATTTCTCATTCACCCATTAATTATTTTGTGAGTTTGAGTATATCATTTCGAAGCTCTCACGGAGGAGAATTCGAATATACATTGATCTTCCATTTTTATGCAAACCGATCATACTCAAATAATGCTCTCAAAAAGAGTTTTCATCACAAAATTCTCCAACAAAAATGCAGATGTTATAAAAATCCATAAAAGAAGGGTAAAATCATAGCTCTCTAAACAAATTCAGTTTTGTTTTTTCCTTTGTATAAATAGCAAGGCTTGATATACGGGGCTGACCCAATAAATATTTACAGCTCGAGCTAAATTATATATAAATATAGTTTTTTTTTTCTCGATACACACTCGCATTATAAAGTTAATTCCTTATCAATCAATTGTTGAATTTATATATTTTAATGCTTAATTAATGACTCACAAATCCTTATGATGATTATTTAGTTACATGTATGAAAATTTATTATTAATTATTAGTTTGAATTGTTTAAACTAACAAATAGAACAAATCAAAGGAAATTATGTAATCAAATATTCAAAATAAAATCAAGGGAATATTATAGGTAAAAACAAGCATAAAATAATTACTTTGTAAATTGTAATCGCCACGTACGGTTGCATCCTGCAAATGGTGCGCAGTTGCCCATCCTTCTTCAAATGCTCGGAAAACGCACTCAGCATGAAATTGGTGACTTTCAAGTTGTCGTCCTCCTTAATAACAATAAAAAGTTCTCGGGTTTCATGTCAAAGTGGTAGATGCTGCGGCTGTGGCAGAAGCCAACAGAGGAGATAAGATGCTGAAAATAAAGCCTAGCGAGATCCTCTCTAAGACGACCTTTAGCAATCTTGTTGAAAAGCTGGCCTGCCGTGTACGAGCTCTATAGTGAAGTAGTGACAAATCCCGCATTACGATTTGCGAATGGTAGATCTGCTTGCTTCCATCGATGGAGGATGGAGTGGATCTGCTCGCTTCCATCGACGAAGAACTCTATCCTCCATCGATGGAGGAGGTCTCCTTGCCGAAGGAGGCAACTGAACGTGACCAGTGTTGCCTCCTTCCGCACAGTCTTCGGTGGCCACAATGAATTTTTTAATTTAATATTATTTTTTCCTTTTTTTGTAAGTATTTTTCAATTTTCTAATATTAATTTATATTTGAGTAAACTTTATAATTAACCAAAAAATTAGGAGGGTTATTGTTTTTAGCCAAGATTAATATTTTTATTGTTTTTATCCAAAGAATCCACTTTTTGGACACAATTACCCTTCTTTATAAAAAAAATTATCTATTTTCTTTTTCTTTTCCTTTTTCTTCCCAGAAAAAAAAGCAACTTTTTTTTTCTATTTTCTTTTTCTTTTTCTTCTTCTTCTTCCCTGACCTCTAGTATTACTTTTCTTCTTCCCGGATGTGTTTAATTGTGTTAGACTTGGTGTGTTTAATTTGGAGTTGCCCTTGTGTGTTTAATTGGTCTGTCGTGGTGTGTTTAATTAAATTGCTCTGGTGTGTTTAATTGGACTGTCGTGGTATGTTTAATTGATTTACACCTGGTGTGTTTAATTAGTCTGCCTTTATGTGTTTAATTGGTCTGGTGTGTTTAATTGGGTGGTCGTGGTGTGTTTAATTGATTTACGCATTGTGTATTTAATTAGTCTGCCTTTGTGTGTTTAATTGGTCTGTCTGATGTATTTAATTGGGTTAACGTGGTGTGTTTAAAGAAATCTAGAAAAATTTCCAGATTTGGAAATTTTCCAGATTTCCTTATACAAAAAAATTAAAAAATATTTGAAACAATGGATCTCTAGTAAATGTTATTTTTTTAGGAAGGGATTTTTGTTTCAAAGGAACAAAATCTGGAATTTTTTTTCAAAAAAAAAAACAAAATCTGGAAAAAAAATTTACAAACATAATCTGGAAAAATTTCAAAATAAACATTTAACAAACATTTTAAACAAACAAAATCTTGAAAAAAAAAAATTTAACAAACATTATGAAAAATCATTTAACAAAATCTGGAAAAAAAATTACAGATTTTAACAAACATATTTTTCCAGATCTGAAAAATCATTTAACAAACAAAATCTGGAAAAAAAAAAATTAACAAACATTTTAAACAAATAAATTTTTCTGTAAACAAAATCAATTCTGGAAAAAAATTTAACAAACATTTTAAACAAAAAAATCAGAATTTTTTAAAATCTGGAATTTTTTAAACAAAACAAAATCTGAATTTTTTTTAAACAAACAATATCCAAGCTTAAACACAACCACAACCACCCTTAAAATCAACAGCTAACCAAAAAAATTTCAAAAAAAAATTCAACAACCAGGTCTGCAAACCAAAGGAGAGAGCAGATGAAAAAAAATATTATTGGATTAAATAGGAGAGAGGAGTGAGAGAGGAGATCTGATTGCAATAAAAAATTTGTGGTGGAGAGAGGAGAGAGGCGTGAGAGAAAGAGAAAGAGAAAGAAAAGATTGAAGGAATAAAAAAAATGAGAGGTGTGAAAGAAAGAGAGAGAAAGAAGAGAATGAAAAGAGAAAGAAAAAAAATAATGAGGGGCATATCAGTCTTCATAGTTAAAATTTGGGTAAAAACAATATAAATACAAATTCTAGGTAAAAACAACACACTATCTAATTTTTTTTTTACTAAAAAGACCTATTTGCTCTTTATATTTTGTAAAATAATTAATTTTAATTTTAAAATAATTATTACATCTTTTAAATTATAAATAATTAAAATTTAAAAATAATTTTTGAATATTTCCAATAAATGAATATATATATATATATATATATATATGGGAAAAAAAATAAGGGCCATTTTTGTTTAATCTCCGCAGGGTATCCCCTCATCCGGTCAAAAAAGAAATAATAACCTTCATCTTAAAATTAAGAATGTAAGTGAAAATCAAATTAATTTACAAAAATAGAAATCATTGAACCTTCATGAATCGTAGAGCAATCAAATTCAATCAACCTCCTTAGTAATTTATTCAAATCAGAAAATACATCAACTATGTCTAAGCAATCAAATTACAGAAGTCATAGCTAGAAGAAAATACATAAAATTTTAGAAATCACAATACAAATACTATCATGAAAAATAGATGGAAAGGAAATTGTAGCAATCACATTACACAATAAACATGGAAGAAAATACATCAAGGTTTGGCAATCAAATTACAAAAACATCAAAGGAAAATACATTAAGGTCTAGCAATTAATTAAATTACAGGAAAATTAAATTAACAGTGAAAAACAGAGAACATTGTTACCTGAATGAGATATTGCATAAAACACAACCAAAAGCATGAGAGCAAGATCAGATTGGGAATGATCCATATACCTTGTCAAACCAGTCACTGTCGAAATCGCATTCAGCTGGGGGAGGGATTGATCTGAATCTTTCTGGAATTCTCAAGCAGGAGTCCTTAGGGATGCTCAATCTTCTCAGCTTTGGCATTGCTCCTTCATCTACTTGCCACTCTTCTATTTCATCCTTGTCATCGAGCTTTAGAATTTCAAGCTGCCCAAAACCTTGAGCACTGCAGAATAGTTTCCTACCATTGTAGCCTAAAAAAAGAATCATCAGGTTATGTAGCTTCTCTAATAGAGGCATCGGATCATCCTTGAGACAGGAATTCGCTAACAGTAGGCATTCGAGATTTGGCAAGACATTATGTATGTCTTTAGGTAGTTTCTCTATCTTCCCATTTAATCTCAAATCCTTGAGATTTGAACAATCAGTTAGTGGTTGCAGTGATGCAAAACAATCTTTATCTTCTAGTTGAACCACTAATTTTTCAAGTCTCTTTAGTTTGGCAATAGAATCAAACTGAAACTCCTTTGTTGTTCCCACTGACCCATATATCCACAGTTCTCGAAGATTACCCAACTTTTCGGTATTAATACTAATCCAGCTTTGACTCAAAACATACTTGAGAGATTGAAGCTTTGTCAAACTATCTATCTCCAAAATGTTAAACTGTCCAAATAGATGTCTTAATTCTTTCAACTTACAAATTTCACTCGGTAGCTCTATGAAAGTGCCTGTTGTAGCCAAAAATGAACTGAATAGGTCTAAAGTTTGTAGTCTCCGCAGGTTAGTAATTGACCGAGGAACATGGCGGACATTTGAATCCCTTAAACCCAAGTACTTCAAATGGATCAACTTTCCTATATCTTTACTTAAAGTCATGCCATTCACACGATAACCATCTAGTTTGAGCACTCTTAGAAACCTGAACTCTGTGTACATGTCTGTTATTTTCGTCATTATATCACACTCATTCCCATATGGTTCAAAGAACAAAAGGGAGCGCAGTCTTGGATTCGATTGTTGCCGCCACAAACAATTTCCTGTCACTGAATAAACAGCTTCCCATCGACACAATGATATAACCGAAGAGTCACCTGTTGAATGCTTCATTTGGTCATAAATGTAAAGCAAATTTAATTCCCTTGCCTTTTCAATTGCAAGTTCTCGCAAAAGATCATGGACTCGACAAGTTACAACTCTCCCCCAGCTTATTCGTCCTATTTGAATCAAGCTTCTATTTATCAGCTCCCAGAAATTATCTTTGGCTACGTCTTCCATGTTTCGATTTTCATCTTGTGGCACGAAACCTTCTGCTACCCACAATCGTATCAGTTGATCTACATCAATCTCAAAATCTTCAGGAAAAAGACTTAGATAAAGAAAGCATAGCTTTAACCGATAATTCAAGTCATTGAAACTTGAAGCAAATAAGTTAGAGATATGAATTCGATCTTCCTTCAACTTTTGCCAAATGTGATCACGTACCGATTTCCACTCTGCTAGTTGTGCCTTATTAGACAGGAGTCCCCTTAATACAATTATGGCAAGTGGCAGACCTTCACATTTTTCCACCATCTCCATTCCTAGAGTATGCAATTGTTCTTCTACACCGTTTGCATATGGGTTTCCAAAAGCTTTCTCACAGAATAGTTGCCAACTCTCGTCAAATGTCAGAAAACGAAGTTTGTGGACATATGTTCTCTCGTCTGAATCCTCAGCAACTTCTTGGATTCGAGTAGTGATAATGACTCGACTTCCATTGTTGCAATCTGGAAAGGCTCTTTTTAAGCTTGCCCAAGCTTCTTTCTTCCATATATCATCAGCCACCAACAAGTATGTGCGTCCTTGCAAAGATTTATGAAGATACCGTCCCAAATCATCTTCATTCATCAGCTTTAGCTCCTTTTTAGCCTTAGTTGTGAAGCCAAAAGAAGTTATGATTCTTAAAAGAAGATCATGAGTGTCGTAATCTTGAGATACACATACCCAAGCACGACAATAGAACTCCCTCTTCACATCAAGGTGGTGGTAAAGTTTTCCAGCGAGAGTTGTTTTACCCAAACCTCCCATGCCATAAATTGAAACTACTAAGCGACGTCTGTCCTGGTTTAAAAGTTCAGCCAACAATCTTGCAGTATCATCATCATGGCCGACAACCTTCTTTTCAACGGAGAAGGAGGTGGTTCTTCTTAGTTGTCTCAATCGTGCAAGAGAATTGCTGCTGCTTCCTTCCCCCTTGTTACGGAAACTTCCAAGTTGATACAATTCTTGTATACGTTGGAGTTCATTGATTCTATTTCTGAGCTCTTCAACATCCTTCCATTTGTCCTGCTGATTGACTACTTTTTTCGGCAGATTGACCTTTTTCTTGCAGTTAGTTGGCTTTGTTACCTTCTTAGTGTCTTGATCCTGATCAGTTTCATCATCATGGACTTGGAGAATGAATTTATCTATGACATCCTCAGCATCATAAGCAATTTTGGTGATGTCATTGAGCCACTTTCTTACAATTGGATCATCTGCTTGTCTTTCTTCTGCACTTGCAACGTAGCACTGCATCCATTCCAGTTTATCTTTCAGCCACTGCACTTCTTTTCTAACTCTCCCTAAGAACGCTGCTTCTTGGATGGGGAAGTCAGTGGGCAAGTCAGTAAGCCTATTCAACGCAAACGATATAATTGCATCAACCATTGTGGTTTCTTTTTTCTTTTCTTTTTTTCTTCTCTGAAAAATGAAGAGATCAAGAGAGCAATAGATCGATGATGAACTTTTCAGAATTGATGCTTCTGTAGAAATGATATATCTCTTTAATAACCTAATTTTAGACAATTTAATATTGGTCATCACGTTTACTACTTAGTTTAATCAACCCACTTTTTAAGGTCGAGTTGACAATAACACAACAATGTTTATTCGGTTTTGATAATATTATAATTGTTGGACGGCAGTAATTAATTAATTAAGCTCATCACATGGTGTAGCAGGTAGAATCTCCTCTCTAAAATAAATTGTAGAGACCAGGTCAGGAGAAATAATTGAGTACAATTATTGTAGCTTGTATTTTTTATTCGAATCACACTATATAATATATAGTATGGATAGTTAATCGATCAAATTTCTGTCGTATACGGTAGTCCATCAAAATACCCCGTAGCTAGTGGGGTGTATTGTATATGGTTTGATTCCACCTCAACACGGAAGAATATTTTTTCCCAATCGAAGCATAACTTCATGGGTTCATATTTATATTATTAATATAGTTGATGATTAAACTTAAGGTCAAGTTGTGTATAATTTCTGTCATGTACGTAGAGGTGGCAAAATAAGTTCTAGACCCGAACCGGATCCAAATCCATAAAAGACCTGCAAAAAAGTAAAGGGTCCAGACCTGATCCCGGAACCGTAAAACAAACTTATGGTTCGGGTCTGTACCTGGCCCGACATGGATCCGTATTTACCCTGACCCGGTTAAGTTCCTTTTTAACCTGGATTTAACCTGGATTTTTTTGGGCCAAATTTAAAAAAAAAAAAAGTGGGCCATATTTTCAAATATATTTTTCGGCCATTCTTGGGAGGTAGGCCTAAATTTTTATTACCCAAATCTATTAATCATAAATATCCATATAATTAACAAGATAAGTTTCACAATCTAAAGTTATTCTAAACCCATTAAAATTCTAATTTTGTACAATCCATATATAATTAAAAAATAAACTAAAATATTACATCAACAAAATCTCTAATAAAAACAATCAAGTAAAAAATTAAAAACAATCATGCGGATGCTAATGGCTCTTCTTCATCTAGTGTTTCGGTAGCATATATTTCTTCCTCATGAAATGCCACCTAATAAAAACAATCAAGTAAAAAAAATATAAAATTATTAGCAATCAATATTATATATAAGTATAACTAAATTTGAAACTAATTGCATACCTCGAAGAGGTGCCCATATCCAATTTTGTGTGCACATCAAGGCCTCCAACGTGTCTGAATGCAATCTTATATGATGTGAACACAAAAATCTACCCCCGGCACTAACAGCAGACTCAAAAGCAACCGTAGACACATGAATGGCCAAAATATCTTTGACAATCTTAGCCAAAATCGGATACTTCCCTTTGTTACCTTTCCACCATGACAAAATGTCAAAGTCAGGAGAGTTATTTTCAACTTGTTCATCTAAATACCTCTCTAAATCTGACTTGTTGATACTACTTACCGCTTGACTCTTATATAACTCAAATTCTTCATCACCCCCAAGAATGTCAAAAGAATGATCGAATGAATTATCATCTATTTGTTCAACTAAGTTGGATCCTAATTCATATTCTTTAAACAAATCCTTTAATAGTTCATGAACTATTACTCGCTAATATGATGAACTAGAGCCATAAATTTTACTAAAATGAAAATCAACACGCAATATTTTATACCTGGGATCCAACACTGCCGCCACAAGCCATCATATCAGAAATATCACTCCAATACTTATCGAACTTGGCAATCATACCTCTTGCCATTGCTTGTATCTCAATGTGACGAGAATTAAGCCACCCACTCATTGTCTCTCTCATTTTACAGATCATAGGAAAAACCAAATTAGCTGTAGGATATTTGGTACCTGAAAATTTGAAAAATAAAATCAACTATTGATATAGAAAAAAAAAAGAGTATAAAATTTAAATAGTTATATAAAAAAATAATACCTGAGAAAAGCTCTGTTAACTTGTAAAATAGTTTCAAAGGCTCTACCATAATCGTTGCTAACTGCCAATCTGATTCATCATGCAAACATTTATATTGCGGCTCACGTTGCTGAGCACGAACAAATACATCGTTATACATCAAAGCAACCAAAAGCATGAAGTATGTGGAATTCCATCTAGTGGGACAATCAAGCACAAGTTTCTTGGAATAATTAATTTTCAATTGATTTGCCACACACTCAAAAGCTTCAATTCTCTTGCTTGATGCTATCCAAAAACACACACTATCTCTAATTTTTTCAATGCCATCTGCAATCACTTTCAACCCATCTCGCACCACCAAATTCAAGATGTGGGCACAACATCGCATATGGAATAACCTCCCACCTAACAACAATGAATGTGACCATTGGTTCTTTATTTTTTCAATCATACAATCATTGGTGGAACAGTTATCCACAATAATTGTAGACAGCTTTCTATCCACATTCCAGTCACGCAAACATGTTATCAACTGATCACCAAGTGATGGAGCATCATGTGGACTTAAAACATGTATAAATCTCATGATTCTACTATGCAATACCCATGATTTGTCAATGAAATGCATAGTAACAACCATGTATCCCACTTTTGTACTATATATCCACATATCCGTAGTAATTGCAACTTTATTTTCAATGCTCTCCAATAACTTCAATGTCTTATCCCTATCCATATTGTACAACTTAAAAATCTCACTTTTCAATGTATTTCTACTCATTGATTCAAACCTAGGTTGACAATATTTTATCATCTCCCGAAACCCCGTATATTCTACAAATCTTAAAGGAAGCTCATGCATTATAATCATCTTCGCTACTAGTGACTTACCAACATTTAGATCAAATGAGGTATTAGTTGAATTTGTAGCTTCTTGATGATTATCAAGACATTTTAACACATGCTTATTTAAACTTGATGTCCCAGCCCCTTGACTAGCATTTAACAATTTCCCACAAAAATTACATTTTCCCATCCTAAAACCATTAACAACCACTGTAGTCATATAATTCCAAACAATGGATTTTCCTCGCTTACGTTTAGGTCCACCCGAAGCACTACTTGGCTCAACTTCTTCAACTTCATTATTACCACTACCCGTAGAAACGTTTACTTGACTTCCTTCAAAACTAGTCATGTTTAGCTACCTAAAACATCATTTAACACATTCAAGACTAGTAAACCATACTACTAGATATGCAAAGACAATTCCACATCATGATATGCAAAAAAAAAAACAGAAAAAATAAGTAATCATATAAGAAGATAAGAACATTAAGATAACCGAAAAAATAATAGAAAATAACATTGAGATTCTAGCTAACTCAGAAGATGCAAACCCAATAACGGACTCAGCAAAATCTCCTTAGAGTTAAACTGTTTAACCTTGTTGGCCATATCCAAATTTGACCACAATTATCCATCCTCAACCAATGACAATGCCCATTTCTACACTTGGTGTAGCCTCTATTTCTGATCGCGCTTTAAATGTTCACATTTTGCGCTCCCTTTACGTAACTTTTGTAACCGTTTTCCTAGCATTCTATGTATTTAATGTTGGAAGCAAGTGTTTTTCAGGTATTTCAGCACATCAGAGGTATTTTAGACCATAGTGGAGAAAAGAGCCAAATTCAGGGGCATCTGTGTCATTTTAGAGAATCAGAGACTAAAGTGAAATGTGGAGAAAAGTATTGAAGATTCTATGATTATGGAAAAAAAGAGGGGTACATAATGTAATTCTCTAGCCAGCGCGCCACGTCATTAATGAAACGGTGCGTTTCATATGTGGGCTGTTTGGGCTGCTAAACACACCCTACCCAAATCTAACTGCACCCACTAAGAGATCAGCGTGGGCCACGCTGTGTACACCCCAGCCGTCTGCTGAAAGAGCTCTATGACACCTGCATGACGTCAGCTTCGTCTTCTCCAGCCAGCAGACCCGTCGGGTCTATGAGACCCGACCCGGATCCGTTCCGAACCCGCCTCTGACCTGACCACGACAGCACATTTTTCTATCGTTTTTCCGGCGTTTCTCCACCCAGATCGACAATGCACCTTCCTCCGGTCACAATGCCACCATTTGTAGCCTTCCACACATTCGTTTCGCTTGCCTCCAATTCCTTTGAAGTCCGCCAAGGAAACCAAGCTCGCCAAGCTCCATGCAACCCAGCCAGCTCGCCTCCACCCTCGCCTCGCGTACTGCCTGCTTTTAAGGAATTTCCCAGAGCTCCAGACGAGCTATTCTGGCGACCAAATCAGTCGCCTCCACACCTCGCCTCACAAGTTGCCCATTTGAAGAAATATTCCAATTTGTGAGGCGAATTGCCAGCTCGCCTCAGCCCGTCGCCTCGCTGAAAAAGGAGGGCAAAACGGTCTTTCCTCGTCCATGGCAGCCTATATTTTCCCTTCTCCTATCAATGGCTTTCCTCTCTTTTCTTCTCCAACAAGCAGCCCACACAAGGGGCTTCTCTCCAAGACAAAAATCCCCACCATTTCTCCACCATTTTCCACCATTCTTCCACACATCTCCATCATTTACATCATCAATCAATTTGGAAAGCTAATTCAAGGAAGAGGAAGAAAGAACTCAAGGAACAAGTGGAAGCTCACATGACATTTATGGGTTTTCTTTATACTTTTCTTCTCCTTGTTTATGTTTCATTGATGAGTAACTAAACCCCATCTAGGGGATTGATGTAATTATATTGGATAACTTTTTGTGATGAACTAGTGTATTCTTTTGTTCAATCCAAAATTAGTCTCTTTTACTTGATCATATTGTGACCACAAGTGATGTGGGTGTGTAGTGTAGATTATTCTTTATGAAGACACATGAGTATACAATATGATTATTATATCCTTATCTTTATCGGATATTTAACTGAGACGGTTATAACACATCCGTTCATATTGTTTTTAATCCATATAATGATTTTTGTATGTTCATCAAATACAGATCACGAGATCTCGATTTACATGCTTCTAGCATTTTGAATCCTTCAGGATTTATAAATATCTGCATTGAGTGAATCATATATATATATAAATGATTACTACGTCTATAAGACGTATTTCAATTGATTATTCCTCCGGTAAGTTAAAAGTGATTTTTCTCTTCGACCACGTACAACAATCTCAAATATAGCCTAAGCCGTGTATAACTAACTCATCATATAAGGTAAGCTGGTGAATCGCTTTCATCAAGCACAAAGTACATTAAGTTCTAGCTAACTAATAAAAGGTTTAGAAACCACCCTACAAAATCATCATTAATGAAAGGGATATTAAGATTTTAGTCCCTCTAGTTAGCGTTAATCTGAGTTTGGTCCACTAGTTTTTGGAATTACTAAGTTTAGTCCACTAGTTCTCTGACAATACAAATTCAAGTCCCTACCGTCCAATTCCGTTAGATTTTCGTTGACTTCCGTTAAGTCAACAAGGGCAAAATGGGAAATGTGACGAAAGCTTCTAGAAGCTTTTCATAAATAAGGGTAAAAATGGTATTTCACAATATAAAAAATTAAAAAATATAATAAAATAATTAATATTAAACATTAAAAACATAAAATAAAAAATAAAAAAGACACAAATGCCCTTGACAAATTTATATAATTATATATCTATCCAAATAATAATTAAACAATAACCACAAAACTTTTCGAAATAAGAAATTAACCCCAAAACCACCACCAGATCCCTTCATCTCTCTCTCACTCGTTCAACACCACCACCACCACCAAAAACCAAACGACCGAACCACCGCCACCACCACTAAACCTTCTCTCGAGATCTCATATCTCTCTCTCTTTCTCGATCAATCTCCTCTCTCTCTCTCTCTCTCTCTCTCTCTCTCTCTATCGATCAACCAAACCCACGGATTCAATGGGTTTTTGTTTTTTTTTTTCCCGGTGGCCGATTCAATTGGTTCTTGGTTTGGTGATGGTGGCTGGGTGATTTGCGATTCACTGAGTGTGGTGGTTGGTTGATTTTAGTGGTGGGATGGGTTTATGGGTTTGATTTTGGTGGTGGGAGGGTTTGGTGATTCCATGGAAATTTTGAAGGATTTGATGGAGAGGTAAACGTGCGTATGAGAGGCTGGAATGGGTGGAAAACATACCAAAGAAGGGCCGGTCAACGTTCTGGGTAGAAAACCGTTGGAAAAGAGACTGAAAACGGTGTAGAACAGTCGAGTTGCATGTCGGGTCGAGCGGGTCAAGAGTCGGGTCCAGGTCGGGCACGCGCAGGTCGATGGGTCGTTGGCTGAAGAAGACGATGTGACGTCACGCTGACGACATAATAATGCTGTGGGGTATGCTCACTAATGTATGGGGTGCACTCAGTGGCCCAAGTTGGCTTGTTTCAGGGTGCGATTGGATCTGGGCTGGAGTGCGCTCAGTGGCCTAATCTTGCTTGTTTTAGGGTGCACTTGGATCTGGGTGAAGGTGCGCTTAGTAGGCCCAACAACCCACTTCATGAAGGGCATAAAAGTCTTTTCACAGTTGCCAAGGGCAGCAGGGTCATTTTGCCCTCTGACTTTGTCATCTAACGGAAACCGTTACAGAAGAACTAAACTTAGTAATTCTGAAAACTAGTGGACCAAACCCAGATAAACGTAAACTAGAGGGACTAAAATCTTAATATCCCTTAATGAAAATATACGAAAGTGTAGCACTCACATTACAAAATACATCAAAGAATTAAATACATCGAGGTCCAGCGATCAAATTAAAAGTAAAAAACGTACAGAGAACATCACCTGAACGAGAAATTGCATAAAACACACCCAAAGCATGAGGAGCAGGGTTAATATGGAAAATGTGTTCATAATCATGTTTTGAAAACTGGGTTTGAAGTGAATGTGTATGCGTCTACTTCTTTGCTTAATATGGAAAATGTGTTCATAATCGCGTTTGCTAGGAGTAGAGATTCTGGGAAATTTGGTTCATAGTCGCGTTCGTCAACTCGGTTATGATCCATTTGTATCAAGTTGTAACCCCAATTTGGTTCTTGCTACTGCTATTTTCCACATGTATGCAAAATGCGGAAACTTAAACACTGCCAGGGACTTGTTTGACAAAATACCTAAGAGAAACTTAGTTGCGTGGAATTCGATGATAGCTTGTTATAATCAGTATGGACAAGCTGAAGAAGCACTAGGTGTCTTCTCTGATATGCTTGTTTCTGGGTTTGATCCGGATAAAGCTACATTTTTGAGTGTGATAAGTGCTTGTGGTAAGGCAGGGGATTTGGCTTTGGGACAAAATTTTCCTACTTATGTACTGAAAATGAATATTTGCAAAGATGTTGCTATAGGTACTGCTTTAGTTGTTATGTATGCCAAATCTGGAGATGCAGAGAGTGCTCGAAAAGTTTTCAGCGAATTGAAGAGGAAAGACACGATGGCCTGGACTAGCATGATTATCGGCTTAGCTATGCATGGACATGGAGAAGAGGCACTGCAAACTTTCAAAAGAATGTAAGAGGATACTAGTGTGAGTCCTGACCAAATCACATACATTGGGGTTTTATGTGCTTGTAGCCATGTTGGGTTGATTGAAGAGGGTCAAAGACACTTCACTGAGATGAAAAATGTTTATGGTATAGAGCCCACAATAGAACACTATTGTTGCATGGTTGATCTTCTGAGCCGAGCAGGACGCTTCGAAGAAGCAGAGAGATTGCTAGAGCAAATGCCAATCCAGCCCAATATTGCTGTCTGGGGAGCTCTTCTAAATGGTTGTGAGATTCATGAAAATGTTGATTTAGCTGATCAAGTAAGAAGCCATATCAGAGAAGTGGAAACGGTTGGTAGTGGAGTTGATGTGCTTCTGTCTAATATATATGCTAGAGCTGGTAAATGGCAAGAAGCAAAGATGGGAAGAGAGTTGATGAAGCATAAAAGCATTGTAAAAACTCTTGGCCATAGTACAGTTGAAATCAAGCTATCAACTTCATAAATTTTATTTAGTCGGTTGAATTTCGAAAATCACATCACCCAAAAACTTTTTAGTCGATTGTTCTCGTAATAGATACATCATAAATAATTATTTTGAAAGCTACAACTCTTAAACGACACCAAAATTACTAGACTTGGAAAAAAGAAATCCAATCTTATTCAAAAGCAGTACACACTGAAACAAAGAAGCTTTAATATTGGAGTTTGAGCAACTATGCCTTCAACCATGCAACAAAACTCATGAGATTCTTGTAGGAGCACCCACCTTCTTTGTTGCTATTTGTGAGCTTTTTCTGGAGTTGCAAGGCATTTGCTTTATACTTTTCACTACCTAGCAATTCCCTCACTTCTTTTTTTCAATCTCTTCACGAGTAACTATCGCTCTCTCATCTCGGTTGAACCCTTACCCGACCTCCCAAACATTACAGATATAGTTTTCATTGTGAAATTGGTCGAACATATAAAGCCAGCACAGGAGTGGGACTCCATTGCTCAGAGCTTCGATTGTACAGTTCCAACCACAGTGAGTAAAAAAGCATGCAATGGCAGGATGTTTCAAAACTTTTGTTGAGGCGTCCAACTAATTATGTGCCTATGAGTGTCCACTATGTCTCGTAACTCTTCAAGGAAGCCGCCATTTAAGTTATTCGTGATATCAGGACGCACAACCCATAGGAATGGTTGATTAGAAAGTTCAAGCCCCGTCGCTAATTCCACGAATTGGGTTTGATCAAAAGTAGCTGAAGTGCCAAATGCAACATAAATGACTGATTGGGTTGATTGTTGATCAATCCATTTCAAACAACTCAAGTCTTCTGAAAACAGATTTCCAACTGAGTTATTACCAGATTCGTTGCTTACCATTAGTGGGCCTATCGGAAGGATTTTAGGATTCATGTTAAAGGTTGCAGGCTCGAGATCATAAGTTGAATTGCAAAGTACCCAGTCAGTCGACAACATCATTCATTTGCTAATATTTAATGCATGTTTGAAAAGAGATTTCTGCATATGCTTCTTGATGCCACAGTTGAGCCAGGAAAATTGTGATGTGTAATGTGTTCATGGCAGGCCCGGTTGGTGACAACTGAAAATTTTAAATTGATGTATAAAAACTTTTCCTAAATTTAAATGTTTTTTTTCAGGAAGATGAGTTGATATCTCAATTTTATGGTGTTTCAAAATGCAAATGTTATAAAATCCATAAAAGAAGGGTAAAATCATAGCTCTCTAAACAAATTCAGTTTTGTTTTTTCCTTTGTATAAATAGCAAGGCTTGATATACGGGGCGAACCCAGTAAATATTTACAGCTCAGACTAAATTATATATAGATATAGTGTTTTTTTCTCGATACACACTCGCATTATAAAGTTAATTCCTTATCAATCAATTGTTGAATTTATATATTTTAATGCTTAATTAATGACTCACAAACCCTCACGATGATTATTTAGTTGGTATATATATTGTTTATAAATAGAATCTACATGTATGAAAATTTATTATTAATTATTAGTTTGAATTGTTTAAACTGACAACTAGAACAAAACAAAGGAAATTATGTAATCAAATAGTCAAAATAAAATCAAGGGAATATTATAGGTAAAAACAAGCATAAAATAATTGCTTTGTAAATTGTAATCGCCACGTACGATTGCATCCTGCAAATGGTGTGCAGTAGCCTATCCTTCTTCAAATGCTCGGAAAACGCACTCAGCATGAAATTGGTGACTTTCAAGTTGCCGTCCTCCTCAATTCAAATAAAAAGTCCATGTGTCGTATAAACAGTCTTCTTTGAGATCGAATTCATCTGGGGGAGGGATTGATCTGAATCTTTCTGGAATTATCAAGCTGGAGTCTTCAGGGATACTCAATCTTCTCAGCTTTGGCATTGCTCCTTCATCTACTTGCCACTCTTCTAATTCATAATTGCCATCGAGCTTTAGAATTTCAAGCCGCGGAAAACCTTCAGCACTGCAGAATAGCTTCCTACCACTGTAAAATCCGAAGCCTAAAAAAAGAATCATCAGGTTATGTAGATTCTCTAATAGAGGCATTGGATCATTCTCGAGATATGAATACTTTAACAAAAGGCATTCGAGATTTGGCAAGGCATTATGTATGTCTTCAGGTAGTTTCTCTATCTTCCCATATAATCTCAACTCTATGAGATTTGAACAACGAGTTAGTGGTTGCAGTGAAGCGAAACCATCATTAAGGCCTAGTTTAACTGCTAATTGTTCAAATCTCTGTAGTTTGGCAATAGAATCAAAACAAAACTCCTTTGTTTGCGCTGACCCTTCTATCCACAGTTCTCGAAGATTACCCAACTTTTCAGCATCAATACTAATCCAGAGTTCACTACTAACACACTTGAGAGACTGAAGCTTTCTCAAACTATCTATCTCCAAATTCACGTGAAACCTTCCAAATAGATGTCTTAATTCATGCAACTTAGAAATTTCATTCGGTTGCTCAACCGCCTCAACACCCGACATATCTAAAGAGAATAGGTCTAAAGTTTGTAGTCTCCGCAGGTTAATAATTGACCGTGGAAGATGGTTGACATATGATTCCCTTAAACCCAAGTACTTCAAATGGATCAACTGTCCTATCTCTTCACTTAAACTTCCATTTCCTAGACGGTTACCATCTAGCTTGAGCACTCTTAGAAACCTGAACTTTGTGCACATGACTGTTATTTTCGTCAACATATCAAACCCATCATGAAATGTGTTAAAGAACAAAAGGGAGCGCAAGTTTGGATTCGATTGCAGCCGCAAACAATTTTCTGTTGCGGAATAAAGAGCTTTCCGCCGACACGATGATATAACCGAAGAGCTACCTGTTGAATGCTTCATTTGGTCATAAATGTAAAGCAAATTTAATTCCCTTGCCTTTTCGATTGCAAGTTCTCGCAAAAGATCATGGACTCGACAAGTTGCAGCTCTCCCCCAACTTATGATTCCTATTTGAATCAAGCTTCTATTTATCAACTCATGGAAATTATCCTTGGCCACGTCTTCCATGTTTCGATTTTCATCTTGCGGCACGAAACCTTCTGCTACCCATAATCGTATCAATTGATCTACGTTGATCTCAAAATCCTCAGGAAAAAGACTTAGATAAAGAAAGCATAGCTTTAACTGATAATTCAAGTCATTGAAACTTGAAGCAAATAAGTTAGAGATATGAATTCGATCTTTCGTTAAATTTTTCCAAATGTGATCATGTACCGATTTCCAATCTGCTAGTTTTGTCTTATTAGACAGGAGTCCCCCTAATACAATTACAGCAAGTGGGAGACCTTCACATTTTCGCACCATCTCCTTTCCTAGAGTCTTCAATTGTTCTTTTACACGGTTTGCATCTGGGTTTCCAAAAGCTTTCTGACAGAATAGTTGCCAACTCTCGTTAAATTCCAGAAAACGAAGTTTGTGGACATATTTTCCCTCGTCTGGAACATCAGCAACTTTGTGGCTTCGAGTAGTGATAATGACTCGACTTCCATTGTTGCAATCTGGAAAGGCTCTTTTTAAGCTTGCCCAATCTTCTTTCTTCTGTATATCATCAGCCACCAGCAAGTATTTGCTTCCTTGCAAAGATTCATGAAGATACCGTCCCAAATCATCTTCATTCATCAGATTTAGCTCCTTTGTAGCGTTAGTTGTGAAGCCAAAAGAAGTTATGATTCTTAAAAGAAGATCACGAGTGTTGTAATCTTGAGATACACATACCCAAGCACGACAATTGAACTTCGTCTTCACTTCAAGGTCGTGGTAAAGTTTTCCAGCGAGAGTTGTTTTACCCAAACCTCCCATGCCATAAATTGAAACTACTAAGCGACGGCTGTCCTGGTTTAAAAGTTCAGCCAACAATCTTGCAGTATCATCGTCATGGCCGACAACCTTCTTTTCAACGGAGTAGGAGTTGGTTCTTCTTAGTTGTCTCAATTGTGAAAGAGAATTGCTGCTGCTTCCTTCCCCGTTGTTACGGGAACTTTCGAGTTGATACAATTCTTGTATAGGTTGGAGATCTTTGATTCTATTTCTGAGCTCTTCAATATCCTTCCATATGTCCTTCAGATTGACTACTTTTTTCGGCAAATTGACCTTTTTCTTGCATTTGACACAAGAAGACATGGAAGGAAAGCATCCAGTTGGCTTTGTTTCCTTCTTAGTGTCTTGATCATGATCAGTTTCATCATCATGGACTTGGAGAATGAATTTATCTATGACATCCTCAGCATCATAAGCAATTTTGGTGATGTCATTGAGCCACTTTCTTACAATTGGAATTGGATCATCTGCTTGTTTTTCTTCTGCACTTGCAACGTAGCACTGCATCCGTTCCAGTTCATTTTTCAGCCACTGCACTTCTTTTCTAACTCTCCCCGAGAAAGCTGCTTCTTGTATGAGGAAGCCAGTGAGGAAGTCAGTGAGGAAGTCAGTAAGCCTGTTCAACGCAAA
The DNA here is from genome assembly GCA_033220585.1 of Dipteronia sinensis. Lineage (NCBI taxonomy): Eukaryota > Viridiplantae > Streptophyta > Magnoliopsida > Sapindales > Sapindaceae > Dipteronia > Dipteronia sinensis. The sequence continues at coordinate 6,905,850 of CM065642.1, forward strand.
CGATACAACTGCATCAACCATTGTAGTTTCTTTTTTCTTTTCTTTTCTTTTTTCTCTGAAAAAACGAAGAGATCAAGAGAGCAATAGATCGATGATGAACTTTTCAGAATTGATGCTTCTGTAGAAATGATATCTCTCTTTAATAACCTAATTTTAGACAATTTAATATTGGTCATCACGTTTACTACTTAGTTTAATCAACCCACTTTTTAAGGTCGAGTTGACAATAACACAACAATGTTTATTCGGTTTTGATAATATTATAATTGTTGGACGGCAGTAATTAATTAATTAAGCTCATCACATGGTGTAGCAGGTAGAATCTCCTCTCTAAAATAAATTGTAGAGACCAGGTCAGGAGAAATAATTGAGTACGATTATTGTAGCTTGTATTTTTTATTCGAATCACACTATATAATATATAGTATGGATAGTTAATCGATCAAATTTCTGTCATATACGATAGTCCATCAAAATACCCCGTAGCTAGTGGGGTGTATTGTATATGGCTTGATTCCACCTCAACACGGAAGAATATTTTTTTCCCAATCGAAGGTTAACTTCACGGGTTCATATTTATATTTTTAATATAGTTGATGATTAAACTTAAGGTCAAGTTGTGTATAATTTCTGTCATGTACGATAGTCCTTCTATTAATCCGTTTGATTCGGGCTTGATTCCCACACTAACCAAGGCCGGCCCTCACATTTTTGGGGTCCGAGCAAAAATATAAAAAATTAGAAAAATGGACCACATAACATGTCAAATGAGGAATAAGGTTTTGTCGCAACTTAGGTCCCGTAATTTTTTTAATATATTCGATACATATAATTTTAAAAAAATGACAATATTTAAACCCCTGAAAAACAGTACGTGCACCTCTATTTGTATGACAACCTTTTAAAAATTTTTAAAAGATGAAATTTTGTAAGTACACTCCACATATTACTAAATATGTCCTTTCTTTCAATTTTTTTTTAAATATTATAAAATCAACACCTTTTAATGTCAACCGTAAGATTAATCCAAAGAGTTGTCATTAAATGACTCATTTTTTCTTATTTTACATAAAACACAATAAAAAAGGGAAATTTAGTTAATAATAATACAGAATGTGAGCCGAGAGAGTTGAGAGAGACGTTGGTGGCTGGAAATAAAAACAAAAGATGGACCTTTAGGCTTTAGGTAGTATATGTCCGGAGAAAAAAAAACATAATAAAAATTTCATTTGGACATTTTTTGTCATGATCCTATTTTCTTTTGTTTATTTTAACTTTTGAACTTTTTTATATAGACTTTTTACTAATACTCATAATAAATATCTGGATTCTTTATAATATGATATAAAACAAAAATGGGCTATGAACTAGTGCTGAGATCATATATATATATATATATATATATATATATAGTCATTTTCCTGTCAGTGCGTACTGATAGAATTATATAAGGATATTGAATGTGAGCCACTCATTTATAAAAGAGTTTTAACAAGTGCATACATACCAAGTCAAAATATATAAAATGAGTGGCTCACATTTATTGTCCTTATATAATTCTATCAATGCGTACTTATATAAAAATTATTATATATATATATATATACCCTTTAAAAAATTGGCCCGGGCCGGCCGCCCCTCTAGCAATGAAAGAGGGCCGGCCCTGACACTAACGGTATCGAACGATATTGGGATAAACAAGAGATATTCTTCGTGTTTGTTTTGGTGGTTCCTTTGATTCGAGCTCTTGTTTGTTAGCTGCAGGCTGTTGTGTTGGGTCTAGTGGACTTATTTCATTTTTTTTTTCAGCTTTCGCGTTCTGTACAGTTTGGTTTTATTGGTTTTGGGGTGGGCAAGGGGTGGCGTCTAGTGATTGTTATTGGGTTTCGCTTGCTTTGTAGGATACAATAAAATCATCGATTTTTCTAAAAAGAAAAAAAAAAAAGATAGCTATGGAAATTAAAATTATTAGAGATCTAGTACATCAAAAACCGATCTAATAAGGAAACATAATAACATGTACTAATTACAAGAATATTTTTAAAACTCAAAATCTTCAATACAAGTTTATTGTAAGGATTTGGATCCTATGCTAATACGATTTTTTTCCTCACTTAAAACACCAGAAGATAATATTCTAGATTGGGCAATTACCAATTTAGGTCCTGCATTTTTTTTCTTCTTCAAATTCCAAATTATTTACGACTTTTACAAAAGTGACTAAATTAGTCCTCAATTTTTTTTTTTCAAGTGTCAAATTAGTCACTCTCTTTTTAGAAGTAACTAAATTGATCTCTCTAACGGTTTAACGATGTTAAACAATTTTAGTTAAAGTACGTAAATAATCTTTATTTGTTATATTAGAACAAAGTTGTTTTGTCTTTTGTGCATTAAATTCACCATTATAATTACAACAAAATCTAAAAATATTATTAATGAAACACAATTTGTTCCTTTTTTAATTAAAATTTTCTTAAAAAATCTAAAAATATTTTAATAAGACAATGTCAATTATACCTTTATTTTATAAATAAAGTTACCTTTCATTCTCAGTTTAGTCTTTTACCATTTAATTTTCATATAATTGTTTTTTTTGTTAATATTCTACAAGCACTGTTGTCAAAATTATTCAAAAATCAAAACCCACAAATAAAATAAACAAAAATATACATGTGTTAAAAAAACTGTGCATGTGTTATTATTATATTGTTTATGAGTAAAATATAATTTTACCCCTACATAGTTAAAGTTGACCGACGAAACTTAGTTAGAGGGATTGATTTGACACTTGGAAAAAATGTAAGGACCAATTTCATCACTTTTGTAAAAGTCGAAAACAACTTGGAATTTAAAAAAAAAATTTAGGACCTAATTGGTAATTGCCCTTATACTGGTCTATATTTAAAGATAATGGAAGTAAAATAAATAAATAAATAAATCTTAGCCATTTATTACACATTTAAATCTGCTGAGTGGACCCTTTTTATTTATAATTAAGTTAATTGTTTTAGAATTGAATGCTAATTAGATTGCTATATAAATCCTAAATTGTGTTTTATGTGATTTTAGGATATATCTAGGAGGAGATGAATTCAGAAATGAAACCCATATTTAGTACATATTTGAGCAACGAATTACACTAGTGGACCATTTTTATTTATAATTAAGTTAAGGGGTTTTTACAATTTGGTCCCAATCTGATAGGGAAACGTCACCTTTTTACTCCTTAATTGAAATTTCATCAATTTGGTCTTTATGTAGTGAAACGTCACTTTTTAATCTAATAGGGAAACGTCACGTTTCAATTTTTCAACTATATAAGGACCAAATTGATGAAATTTCAATTAAGGAGTAAAAAAGTGACGTTTCTCAATTAGATTGGGACTAAATTGTACAAACCCCTTCAGTTAATTGTTTTAGAATTACCTGTTAGAATAAATTATTTATAATTTGTTAAAAAAAATGATGTATCCATTTGTAAATTAGTCATTAGATTATCAGATTATTAGGCACGATTTATGGTTAAATTGTAGAATGCTAGAGATTAGTAGTTAAAATATTCTTCTGAGCAAAGAAACATATTATTAAAAGGGTAAATTGCATAAACTTTCTGTGAGTTTAACCTATATTGTACTTAGAAACAACTTTTGTCAAAATTACACATACTTCCTTTGATTTTTATTGACTAATTGTTTGACTAGCCTTAAAATTTAAAATGACTAAATTACCCCTGAATTAATTATTTAATTATAATAATTATTATATTTGAGGATTTTATTACAAATATAACCTGATTAATTAACTAACCATCTTTTTATTTAAGAAAAACATTTTTTATCGATTTGTTTTTATTTTTCTTAAAAAAATACTTTTTTAAAATAAAAAAATGGTTAGTTAATTAATTAGGTTTTATTTGTATTAAAATCCCTAACCTTTTAAATAAAAAAAATGGTTAGTTAATAAATTTTAAATGGTTAACTGAAAAAGGACTAAAATGCCCTTAGTGTACATTTTATTATTTATTTATATAATAATAAACTTAATTAAAATATCTGCATTTTTTTTTCTTGAACATGAGAGCATCTCTAATGCAAGCGAGACTTGTGAAAAAAAAAGATGCCATATACAATAAATAGACATTTTGTTAATAATTGTGTCTCAAATGCAACCGTGCATATTCAACCTCAAACTGACGTGGCAAAAAAAAAAAGACATTGTCAACATAACCGTCCACTTTTAGACGGCTTGTTACATATCCCCTTTTTAGGTTAACTCAGCAAACATTTAAAATTGACATTAAATTTTCATTTATTTTTGGTAAGAAAATAAAATAAAAAAGAAAATAGGAAATAAAATTGGACACGTTATTAAAACAAAATGTGTTTTATACGGGAGTATTGGAGACATAATTTTAAATTAATTGTCTATTAAGTCCATATTTATGCCATATGGGAAGTAAGTATCTTGACATTATTATCATATCAACAATTATCCATATGCAAACCATTTTTGTATTGAAGATGCTCTGAAAAAGAGTTCTTTTATCAATCCATGATTAATTGGATCTGGAAACAAAAAATGTATTCCAGAACTTCATCAATCAAAATCAACAATTAATTTTTGGATCTGGAAAAAAAAAAGTAATCAAGATCTTCAACAACAAAATATTCCCAAAAATAAAATAAATAAAAAAAATCCCATCAATCCAATTCACATTTTTGTCGGTTCTTCACTTTTTCTCTTCTTCAACCTCCCATCTCCCTTTGTCTGCAAATACACATCACTCCTTCATCTCCACAACACTCTGCCTTCAATGCCATTCCTCCATCTCCATCCTACAACACAAAACCAAAAACAAAACCATTTTTGTTTTTTTGTTAGAAAGAATATGAAAATACACTTAGAGTGATAAAACTAACCTAGAGGGGGGGTGAATAGGTTTTAACCAAATTAAATACTATCTTTTTGATTAATCAAAATTAAACAACACAACCCCTAATCTCTAACACATTCAATCATTACCATAATAAAAATACGGAATAAACAAAATGACGCAATGATATGATTTACGTGAGAAACCCTCCAACTGGGTAAAAACTCACGGCCTAATCGCCAATCGAACCCTCAAATCCACTATTTACAAAAATGATTACAACCTAGGTTAACCACATCACACCTAATGGGTTACTAATCCGTCCTTGCTACCCGCAGACCTTTAATAGTGATTTTAGGCTCTTGCTTGTATACTACCAAAGGCAAATACAAGACTTAACTCTTAAATGAAGAGATATAAAACCTAAAGTGAATATGATGATATTCTAAATGCACAAAATGCAAGGTAAACATATTTAATGCTCATCTAGTCATGTATGAATGCTTCAAACAATCCTAGATATCATGTGGCTATATGACACACATATAACTTAGCTATATGAAATCAAAGCATTCCTAGATGCAATAGCTATCACAATACTGAAAATACACAAAGTGTGTCTAATACAACCTAGAGGGGGGGGGGGGGGGGGGGGGGGGGGGTGAATAGGTTTTAGTTGATTTATTACCAACTTTTCGACTTAATCAATTTTAATAATCCTACTCCATATTAGCAATCAATCAATCCAACATAAATATGCGGAAAACAATAGAAACACAAGGATTGATTTACGTGAGAAACCCTCCAACTGGGCAAAACTCACGGGCTATCCTTCTAGCCACATACGGTCCTCAAATCCACTATTTGAACGAAAGTTTACAACCTAGGTTGACCTCAAGTCACACCTACTTGGTCACTAACCCTTTCACTCTACCCAACGGGCCTTTAATAGTGATTCTTGACCACAAACTTGTGCACTAACTCACTTAGTCACAAAGCTTAACAATCAATGAAGAGGTTAAACAACCTATGTGAATATGTAAAAGATATTCAAACATGCAATTAATGCTAGGCAACAATAAATGCTTATCTAAGGATTTAAAGATGTCAATAAATGCAAACCTTAGATATCAATATCTAAATGCAAATGCATGAAGATTTAGCTAGAAGGGTAAAATCGTCCTAAATGCTAGCTATTAATGAACAAGGCTCTCAACCAACAAACAACAACTCAATCATGTTATAAATGCCAATAAACATAAAGATATGCAATAAAATCACATAAAAGAGCTAACCCTAGGCAAACAAGAACATAAATAAATACAAAGAGATTTAGGGCATGTTCAAGTTACCTAGTCAATGAAAGCAAGAAGAATCCATGATGAGATAATGCTTGAAGAGGTTAGATGCACATGGATTTGTATTTGGTTGAGTAAAGATGAGTTCTTGGGAGTTTCTCTCTCTAGGGAAAGCTTGGCCTATCAAAAATGGCTTCTTGAACTCATAAAAAATGAGCAAGGAAGAAGAGAGAGTATATATAAGGGAGCCCTAGTTAAAACAGCGTCGTTTTGGACTTAGGGCACCAAATCCCGTCAATACCGCTAGATGGACCGCGTCGCAGGCAAGTGTCCAGACCGCGGTACACACAGCAGTGTAACGTCTGGACAACAACGCGGTGTAGGGCGCTGTGCATGCAGGTGCACATGCCGCGGTATGGGCAACAGAGGCCTACTGGACAACACCACGCCTTGGGTCGCTTTGCGTGCAAGTGCACAGGAAGCGGTACAGGAAGCATGACCCTGCTGAGGTATACCGCTCTGTATGTCGCGGTGCAAGCATGTCTTGCCAAGCGGTCTAGGCCGCGCTAAGAGAAGAAATTCTCTTTTCTGGGCAAACTCAACACACTAAGTGATGTGAACAATGTGCAAGTGTGGAGTGTGAAAAGTGGCATACAATACATCATTCAATAACATGAAGATAAGAACATAATGCATGCAAGTGAGTGTGTGCAACTAGATCTCTTCAAAGAAAGTTAAACTAGTGAGATACCTTTGAAGTGCTCTTTAGAAAGATGATGTCCTTGAAGCTTGATCACACCCAATGAGGTCTAAATTACCCTTACAAGGAATAATCCCCAATGTGGCTTGTCAACGAAATAAGCCAATCAAAATATGAGGAACTTACAATCTCCCGCTTTGGCTATTTCGTGACAAAACCACCTCTCACAAATCATCCTCACAAAAGAATAAAACTAGAGGTCAACAAGGAAATTCTACATTACAAAAAGATACCTAGATGCTAGGTCTTCAAACCTTCAAGCTCTTGTAGAATAGCCATCCCTACAAAACAATGAGACTACACTTTCCAAGACAAGTGTATGTGAGGTGATCAAGAGAGATAAATAAATAAGAGCAATTTGCATAATAAAAGAAAACTACAACATGCAACATGCAAATGCTCCCCCTATATAGGTTACTCCCCCTCAACGGGACAAATTTTCCAAATATGCAATCCCCTTAAATAAAACCACATTACTCCCCCTTTTTGTCATGAGATAGGCAAAGGAGTAGTCCCCAACCAGGTCACTTTAGCAAAGAGAGCTATTTGCAAGATAAGTGCATAATCATATACAACAACTTTATGCAACTTAATTAATTGAGAGAGAATCATGAGGGTTTATTGTTTAGAAGAAGATGTGTGACTTAGTTGCTTTGGATGTAAGACATGTAACATCATAGTTCAAGCAAATGTTATTTGGCAAAGAGAACATCAAAGAGGTTCCAAAGGAATTCAAACCAATTTTCGCCCGTTTGCCATAATTAAACAAGATAGAGCTTTTAAAAAAGAATTTCAATTTAAAAAGCAACTATATCAAACTTTATAAGCAAAACACGACATGAGCGACTTTTGTACCCTTTTTGATTTTTCCGGGTAAGATACCCGTATGATAGTAGCCTTGTTCAACTAATAAAGAGAGAGAGAGAAGACTAAATTTGGATGAGACATCCTCATTTATTACATGGATACTAGATCCTTAATGGGTTTAGTCTTCTCATTTGCTTTCACACATATTTTGCACTAAAGCAATCAAAAACATTTCATGCATATCAATTTTAGCATGTCATTAAAAGTTCTCATGTCATGGAGTTAAATTATGGGTCATTCAAATGTACTTTCCCAATCAATTCTCCTAATCCAAAAATGCATGTTTAAACATAGAGGTGATATGGATTACAAACTAAGCAAGACACACTTATTGAATAAAAAGCCATATAAGAATATATATAAGCACAACCAAGAATACTCAAGCAATTAATAAAGAAGCATAAAGTTGATCAAGTTTTTGCTTATTCCATCATGCAAGGTTGCTCTCTTTGCTTGAGTTCCCCATAAAGGGTCAATCACCAAAACTAATCAAGGCATATGACAAATTCCAATAGACCTACTAAGTGATTTGAACCTAGTTGAGTCTAAAGGCTTTGTAAATAAATCCGCTAGTTGATCATTAGTGCCCACATGCTCAAGTGTAATGCATTTGTTTTCAACTAGTTCTCTAATGAAATGATGCCTAATGTCTATATGCTTTGTCCTAGAGTGCTGAACCGGATTCTTTGAAATGTTAATTGCACTCATGTTATCACAATAAAGGGTAAGAATACCTTGATCAAAGCCGTAATCCACAAGCATTTGTTTCATCCAAAGGAGTTGTGTGCAAGCACTCCCGGCGGCTATGTATTCCGCTTCAGCTGTGGATAGAGAGATAGAATTTTGCTTCTTGCAAAACCATGAGACCAAGTTGTTACATAGGAAGAAGCAACCGCCCGATGTACTCTTCCTATCATCACAATTTCCTGCCCAATCTGCATCACTAAAGCCAACTAAGCTAGCATTAGTGTCAAAAGAGTACCATATCCCATAGTTGGATGTCCCATTCACATATCGAATGATTCTCTTCACTGAGGAGAGATGGGATTCCTTGGGATCCGCTTGGTACCTAGCACACACACCCACACTAAAGGCTATATCGGGCCTACTTGCGGTCAAGTAAAGCAAGCTACCAATCATGCCACGATAAAGACTTTGTTCCACACTCTTGCCACTAGCATCCTTGCTTAGTTTTAAGGTGGTACTCATGGGTGTGTCACAATGTTTGGCATTCTCAAGGCCAAACTTCTTCACTAGGTTCTTGGAATACTTAGCTTGGGATATGAAAATCCCATCATGCAATTGCTTGATTTGCAAACCTAGGAAGTAATTGAGCTCCCCAACAAGACTCATCTCAAACTCATGAGACATGACATCAACAAATTGTTGGACTTTGGATTTGTTGGTGGAGCCAAACACAATATCATCAACATAAATTTGAGCTATGAAAAGCTCATATTTGTTCCTCTTGATGAATAAAGTTTTGTCAACACTACCCCTAGTGTAGTCATTGTCAACAAGAAATTGAGTGAGGCGCTCATACCAAGCTCTAGGTGCTTGTTTCAACCCATATAAAGCCTTCTTGAGGCTATAGACATGATTGGGGTGGTATGGATCCACAAACCCCTTGGGTTGCTCAACAAACACTTCCTCATGCAAGAAACCATTGAGGAAGGCACTCTTAACATCCATTTGATGCAATTTGAACTTGTGCACACATGATATGGACAAAAGAAGCCTTATGGACTCAAGACGGGCAACCGGAGCAAAAGTCTCCTCAAAGTCAATACCCTCAATTTGAGAGTATCCTTGTGCTACAAGTCTAGCTTTGTTGCGCACAATGTTGCCATTCTCATCCGACTTGTTCCTATATACCCATTTGGTGCCTATGACATTAGTATCCTTGGGTCTAGGAACAAGAGTCCAAACCTCATTTCTTTCAAATTGGTTTAGCTCTTCTTGCATGGCAAGAACCCAAAACTCATCATTCAAGGCTTCATCAACCTTTTTGGGTTCAATTTGAGAGGTGTAACAAGTATAGCTAATTTGATTAGCTATTTGACGCCTAGTCCTAACACCCTCATTCATATCTCCAAGAATGTCATTCTTATTGTGGAGATGTCTAACCCATGGAGCGGGTTCTTTAGAGTCCAAAGATGGATCTCTATCAAGAGGTTGGATAACCTCTTCATCAAGACTTGACTTCACATCAATTGAAGTCTCACCATTCTTCTCCAAGAAAGGATCATCAAGCATAATGACCTCCTCATCATGGTCTCTAGTCTTAGGCCTACAATCATCTATGACGACATTAGATGATTCCATGACACTCCGAGTTTTTAAATTGAAAACTCTATAGGCCTTACTATTAAGGGCATAGCCAATAAAAATCCCCTCATCACTCTTGGCATCAAACTTGCCAAGTTGATCTCGGTCATTTAGAATGTAGCATTTGCTCCCAAATGAGTGGAAGTAGCTAATATTTGGCTTCCTACCCTTCCATAATTCATAGGAGGTTTGCCTAGTACCGGGCCTTAGGAAGACTCTATTTCCTATGTAGCAAGTCGTATTGACGGCCTCGGCCTAAAGGTTCCTAGGGACATTGTTGCTAAGCAACATCACACGGCCCATCTCTTGAAGGACCCTATTCTTCCTCTCAACAACCCCATTTTGTTGAGGAGTTCTAGAAGCCGAAAACTCATGGGAAATGCCTAAGCTATTGCAATAGCTTTCAAAACAAGCATTTTCAAATTCCCTCCCATGGTCACTCCTAATTCTTTTAATGCTTTTAATGTGTGAGTTCTTTTCATTTTGAATTTTAGTGCAAAGCATTGTAAATTTTTCAAAAGTTTCAGATTTTTCTCTAAGAAAATATGTCCATGTAAATCTAGAGAAATCATCAACACAAACAAAAATGTATCTCTTGCCGCTGAGACTCTCGATTTGCATGGGACCCATAAGGTCCATATGTAGAAGCTCTAATGGCTCCTTGGTGGCGAGATACTTGCCTTTCTTGTGCATACTTTTGGTTTGTTTCCCTTGTTGACAAGGTCCACAAACGCCATCGACTTTCTTCCCAAGCTTAGGGAGGCCACGTACAACCTTGAACTTATCTAAGATCCTCAAATCTCGATAGTTCATGTGGCCAAGTCTTTGATGCCATAACTCAATTTCCTCACATTTGGACATATTGCAAGAGATAGCACTAGCTTCAAGACAATAGCAATTGTCACTAGATCTCTTTCCTTTTAGCAAGGTTTGTCCATTTGGCATTAAAATAGAGCAATCATTTTTTTTAAACAATACAGAGAGTCCATCATCATTAAGATGAGAAATGCTTATTAGATTGGCTTGCAAGCCATCAACAAGTAGAGCATTGGACAAGAAGGGTAAATCGGGAATGGAAATGGTTCCTTTCCATATGACTTTCTTTCTAGATCCATCACCAAAGGTGACAAATCCTCCATCCTCCAAGACCAGGGATTTAAAGAAGCTCTTGTTCCCCGTCATGTGCCTAGAACACCCACTATCCAAATACCAAGTGTTAGAGGCATTTGCCTTCAAGGCAATTTGAGCCACATAGCAAGAATAGTTATTCCTTCTAATCCACCTAGGTGTAATGTTCTCATTCCTAGTGGTATTAGTCACATTGGCTCTAGATTTCCTAGGATCATGCAAATTTGCTCTAGATTTCCTAGGAACATGCATTTTAGCTCTAGCTCTATTTCTTTCAATCATGCTCTTGATTCTACACATTTCAATGTATTTGAAGCAATTAGGTCTAATGTGACCATCAACACCACAAAAGTGACAAGTGAGAATAAAATAAGAAGACATACCATGCCCTTGTGAGTACAAAGGGGCTTTCCCACGTATTTGAGCTTGTCTTTGGTGTTGGATTGGTTCTCTTCTTCTTTGTTGTTGAGTTGGAATGAATTACTTCCTTGGTTAACCTTGCATGAATTGCTTTTTAGCTTGATGGTATTTCGGTTGAGGGAAACTTGCTTGATGCACCCTTGTTGATTGAGCTTGAGCTTGTTTCCCTTGTGCTACCTTGACTTGAGGATCTTTAGAACACTCTCCTAGTTCGATCTTCTTCCTAGGATATTGTGGGGGTGGAGGCTCTTTGTTATCCAAACTCTTAACAAACACAATCTTGCTTGAGGATGAGGTCTCCTTGTCATCTTCATAGCCAAGACCTTTCTTATCACTTGGCCTCTTGCCAACTCCCAACATGTGGTCAAGTTTATTCGTGCTTGAAGTCATCTTAGCAATGATCTCTCTAGCTTCTTCAAGCTCCTTTTCCATCAATTCCTCATTTCTTTTGGCTATCTTCACTTCTTTATTTAAGTGAGTAGCTTCGGTGGATAGCTTAAGATTCTCTCCTTTTAGCCTTTGAATCTCTTTCTTCATCTTCAATCTTGAGCTTTGAAAATGCTCAATGAAGCCTTCAAGATCCATTCCTCTTACATCCATATTTGTTGAATGGGATGAAGAGTCACCATCGCTAGAGTCATCTTCACTTTGTTTCTCTACCTCTTCATCATCTATTGCTTCCTTACTCTTGAGAGAAGATGCGAAGGCAATAAAGTTTGCCACATGATCCTCATCATCTGAGGATTCTCCTTCTTCTTCCAAGTCATCACCATCGCTCCACGTGGCGGCCATGGCCTTTCCTTTCTTCTTATTTTTCAAATTTCCACAATCCGTGGAGATGTGTCCGAAACCTCCACATTCGAAGCATTGAATCCCTTTTCTTGTGGGCTTGTCTTCACTTGACTCAAACTTCTTGAAAGGAGTCTTCTTCTTTATTTCCTTTCCTTTGGTTCCAAATCCCCTCTTCTCAAAATTGATGAACTTCTTGAATCTTTTCACCATGAGAGCCATTTCTTCATCTGAGTCTTCTTCCTCCTTCTCAACCTTAGAAGTCTTCAGAGCAATGCTCTTTTGCTTCTTTTGAGGTGTAGGTGTGGGAGTCCATCTAGACTCATATGCTAGAAGCCTTCCAATAACTTCACTTGGCTTCATATTCTTGTAGTCACTATTCTCCTCAAGAGCCGTCACTTTTGACTCAAATCTTGTTGGAAGCGACCTCATAATTTTTTGCTTGATCCTCCTATCCGAATAGGGATCACCAAGTTGATGGCTTTGATTAACTATGTCCATCATCTTCACTTGAAAGTCGTTGAAGCACTCATCCTCCTCCATCCTAATTTTCTCGAATTGTGTTTGGAGGACTTGAAGCTTGGAGTCCTTGACCACCTCGGTTCCCTCATGGGCCGTCTCTAGAATCTCCCATGCCTCTTTTGCAATTCTTGTTGTTTGGATCAATTTGTACTGATTGTCATCCATTGCACAAAGAATAGCATGCATAGCCTTGTTGTTCCACTTGGATGCTTCAAACTCTTGAGTTGACCATTCCGACTTTGGCTTGGGAACTACACTTTCGTCTTCAAGAGTCTTTTCTGGAAGAGTGTAGCCATCTTCAATTGCCATCCATGCTCGGTCATTTATTTGGCAAATGTAAGACTCCATCTTGCCTTTCCAAGAGAAATAGTTTATTCCGGTGAGCAAAGGGGGTCTTGTGCTAGAGGCTCCTTCATTACCACTTCCGTTCCCACTCATAGTGTTTGGGTATGAATGAGATGAATGTTTATGATGCAACAAACACAAACAAAAAGCAAGACACATAACGAGCAAGGATCACCTAAGTGTATCTAGGAACCCACTCTAATACCAATTGAAAATACACAAAGTGTGTCTAATACAACCTAGAGGGGGAGTGAATAGGTTTTAGTTGATTTATTACCAACTTTTCGACTTAATCAATTTTAATAATCCTACTCCATATTAGCAATCAATCAATCCAACATAAATATGCGGAAAAAATAGAAACACAAGGATTGATTTACGTGAGAAACCCTCCAACTGGGCAAAACTCACGGGCTATCCTTCTAGCCACATACGGTCCTCAAATCCACTATTTGAACGAAAGTTTACAACCTAGGTTGACCTCAAGTCACACTTACTTGGTCACTAACCCTTTCACTCTACCCAACGGGCCTTTAATAGTGATTCTTGACCACAAGCTTGTGCACTAACTCACTTAGTCACAAAGCTTAACAATCAATGAAGAGGTTAAACAACCTATGTGAATATGTAAAAGATATTCAAACATGCAATTAATGCTAGGCAACAATAAATGCTTATCTAAGGATTTAAAGATGTCAATAAATGCAAACCTTAGATATCAATATCTAAATGCAAATGCATGAAGATTTAGCTAGAAGGGTAAAATCGTCCTAAATGCTAGCTATTAATGAACAAGGCTCTCAACCAACAAACAACAACTCAATCATGTTATAAATGCCAATAAACATAAAGATATGCAATAAAATCACATAAAAGAGCTAACCCTAGGCAAACAAGAACATAAATAAATACAAAGAGATTTAGGGCATGTTCAAGTTACCTAGTCAATGAAAGCAAGAAGAATCCATGATGAGATAATGCTTGAAGAGGTTAGATGCACATGGATTTGTATTTGGTTGAGTAAAGATGAGTTCTTGGGAGTTTCTCTCTCTAGGGAAAGCTTGGCCTATCAAAAATGGCTTCTTGAACTCATAAAAAATGAGCAAGGAAGAAGAGAGAGTATATATAAGGGAGCCCTAGTTAAAACAGCGTCGTTTTGGACTTAGGGCACCAAATCCCGTCAATACCGCTAGATGGACCGCGTCGCAGGCAAGTGTCCAGACCGCGGTACACACAGCAGTGTAACGTCTGGACAACAACGCGGTGCAGGGCGCTGTGCATGCAGGTGCACAGGCCGCGGTATGGGCAACAGAGGCCTACTGGACAACACCACGCCTTGGGTCGCTTTGCGTGCAAGTGCACAGGAAGCGGTACAGGAAGCATGACCCTGCTGAGGTATACCGCTCTGTATGCCGCGGTGCAAGCATGTCTTGCCAAGCGGTCTAGGCCGCGCTAAGAGAAGAAATTCTCTTTTCTGGGCAAACTCAGCACACTAAGTGATGTGAAAAATGTGCAAGTGTGGAGTGTGAAAAGTGGCATACAATACATCATTCAATAACATGAAGATAAGAAAATAATGCATGCAAGTGAGTGTGTGCAACTAGATCTCTTCAAAGAAAGTTAAACTAGTGAGATACCTTTGAAGTGCTCTTTAGAGAGATGATGTCCTTGAAGCTTGATCACACCCAATGAGGTCTAAATTACCCTTACAAGGAATAATCCCCAATGTGGCTTGTCAACGAAATAAGCCAATCAAAATATGAGGAACTTACAAATACAACAACTCAAACATCAACAAAAATCTCTATTTGTAATGAAAAATTATAATCTAGATGCAAAAAGGCATAAAAGAGATTTCTTGTTAAGTAAGAACACAAAGATGGATGAGAGTGTTGTTCTACTTACCAAGTGAGTTATGTTGATGAAGACCCATGCTTAGAAACATCCTAGATGAACCTAGATGATGATAGAACCGTGAATTTGTTTTGGACAATAAAAATGGTTTCTTGCTACCTTTTCTTGTAAGACACTCTTGAGCTCTAAAATGATTGAGAAAGAATGGATTCTAAAGCTCTAAAGAGGCAAGGAAGAGGAAATGGCATATATATATATATGAAGCCCTATGCAAAATGACACCGTTTTGAAAACAGTAACAAAATCCCGTCATTATCGCTGTGCGTACCGCGGCTCAGGCAAGTTGTCCAGACCGCGGTACACGCAGCAGTGTGTCTACTGGACAACATCGCGGTTGAGACCGCTATGCGTGCAAGTGCACAGGACGCGGTCTAGGTAGCAGGGGCATACTGATGTTTACCGCGACAGGGACCGCTGGGCATACATGAGCACATGTCGCGGTACAAGAAGCATGACCCTACTGAAGTATACCGCTCTGTATGCCGTGGTGCAAGCAGAGCTTGCCAAGCGGTTTAGGCCGCGGTAAAAGAGGAAACTCTCTTTTCCAAGCAGACTCAACACACTAAGTAATGTGCAAAATGTGCAAGTGTGGAGTGTGATAAATGACATACAATGCATCATCCAATTACATGTAAATAAGAATATAATGCAAACAAGTGAGTGTGTGTAACTATATCTCTTCAAGTAAAAGTAGAGTCAAGTAATCTACCTTCCTTGAAGCACTTAGAGTCCAATGAGAGATCTTCAATTCCTAATCTACCATTTTACAATGTTTAACCTCAATTGTGATTTTTTCAACGAAATAAGCCAATCATAAAGTGAGGCACTTACAATCTCTCCATTTGGCTATTTCGTGACAAAACCACCACTCACAAAGCAACCTCACAAAAACAAAAGATTGGTCAACAAAATTTTCTACATTATAATAAAGTCTATAGTCTAAGTCTTGAACATCTTCAAGTCAATCCAAAGCTTGTAAAACCATCCAACCTATACACAATCAACAAAGCAAACAAGGATACCTTCCAAGATCAAGTGTGTGAGAGGTGCTTTCAATAACCATAAACAAAAAAAAATAACATTTGCAATAGCCTTAACAAAATAAACCAATACAATCAAATACTGTAATCATGCTATGCAATGCAATACTCCCCCTACATGATAGCTCTCAACTCTCAACTCCCCCTAAACAAGATGCTACTAGTCCACTAAATCTCACAACTCTTCTCTCCCTTTTTGTCATGAGATAGGCAAAGGGAGTCCCCCTTAATGGGTAAGCTTTTGGCAAGGAGAGCTCATAGCACAAAACATATGAAAGATCATATACGCAACTTTATGCAACTCTATGCAACTCTATGCAACTCAATTAAGTAAGAGAGAATCAAAGAGTTTTATTTGATGAAAATGTGTGACACGATGCTTTGCAAGCAAGACATGTTGCATTCAAGTTCAAAAACAATGGTATTTGGAAAAGCAAACAACAAATAATTCCAAAAGAATTCAAACCAATTTTCACCCTTTGTTATGATTTCAAGCAATGATATAGATTTTTATAAGAAATTCAATTTAAAGAGCAACTATATCAAACTTTATAAGCGAAACTTGACATGAGCGACTTTTTGCACCCTCTTTGATTTTTCCGGGTAAGATACCCGTATGATAGTAGCCTTGTTCAACAGATAAAGAGAGAAAGAAGACTAAATTTGGATGAGACATCCTTATTTATTGAATGGACACAAGATCTTTATTGAGTTTAGTCTTCTCATATGCTTTTTCACACATATTCTTGCATTCATATTTAAGCAACCAAAAAAACTCTTCATGCATATTATCTTAAAGCATGTCATTAATAAAATTATCATATCATGGAGATCAATTATAGGTCATTCAAATTGTACTTCCAAAGTAAATCTCCTAGTCCAAAAATGCATGTTTGAACATAAATATGACATGGATTGCAAGAAAAGCAATTTGCATACTTATTAAGAAAATAACATAAGCATAAGCACACCCAATCATCTCAAGCAATTAATAAAGACACATAAAATATATCAATGTAGCACAATGCAATTTCATGCCAACTTGCTCTCTTTGCTTGAGCTCCCTATATGGGGTCAAGACATACCATATCAAGCCAAATGACAAATCTCAATAGATTTGCTAAGGTTTCCAAACCTAATGCTGTCTAAGGGCTTTGTAAATAAGTCCGCTAGTTGGTCATTAGTTCCCACATGCTCCAATGCAATAGTTTTGCTCTTAACTAGCTCTCTAATGAAATGATGTCTAATGTCAATGTGCTTTGTCCTAGAATGTTGGACGGGATTCTTAGAAATGTTTATGGCACTCATGTTGTCACAAAATAAAGTGAGAGTGCCTTGCTCTAAGCCATAATCGGCTAGCATTTGCTTCATCCACAACAATTGAGTACAAGCACTACCGGCGGCTATGTATTCTGCCTCGGCCGTGGATAGGGAAATTGAGTTTTGCTTCTTGCAAAACCAAGACACCAAGTTATTGCATAGAAAAAAACAACTACTCGATGTACTTTTCTTATCATCACAATTCCCCGCCCAATCGGCATCACTAAATCCAACAAGACTTGGATTAGTGTCAAAGGAGTACCAAATCCCATGATTGAAGGTACCATTCACAAATCGAATGATCCTCTTCACCGCAACAAGGTGAGATTCTTTAAGATTGGCTTGGTACCTGCACAAACACCCACACTAAAAGAGTTATCGGGCCTACTTGCGGTCAAGTATAGCAAACTACCTATCATGCCACGATACAAGCTTTGATCAACACTTTTACCACTAGCATCCTTGCTTAGTTTCAAAGTGGTACTCATGGGTGTGTCACAATGTTTGGCATTGTCAAGACCAAACTTCTTCACTAGGCTTTTGGCATACTTAGCTTGGGATATGAAAATCCCATCATGCATTTTCTTAATTTGCAAGCCTAGGAAGTAATTTAGTTCACCAACCATGCTCATTTCAAATTCAAGAGACATGACATCAACAAATTATCTCATTTTTGACTCATTGGTGGAACCAAATACAATATCATCAACATAAATTTGAGCTATAAAAAGCTCATCTTTGTTGCACTTGATGAACAAGGTCTTGTCAACACTACCTCTTGAGTAGCTATTGTCAACAAGATAAAGAGTCAGGCGCTCATACCAAGCCCTCGATGCTTGTTTTAACCCATAAAGTGTCTTTTTGAGGCGATAGACATGATTGGGGGTGGTGTGGATCCACAAACCCCTTGTGTTGTTCAACAAACACTTCCTTATGCAAGAAGCCATTGAGGAAGACACTCTTAACATCCATTTGGTATAGTTTGAACTTGTACACACAAGAAATTGACAAGAGAAGCCTTATAGACTTAAGACCGGCAACGGGAGCAAAAGTCTCCTCAAAGTCAATGCCCTCAATTTGAGAGTATCCTTACGCCACAAGCCTAGCCTTGTTGCGCACAATGTTGCCATTCTCATCCGACTTGTTCCTATACACCCATTTGGTGCATATGACATTAGTATCCTTGGGTCTAGGAACTAGAGTCCAAACCTCATTTCTTTCAAATTGGTTTAGCTCTTCTTGCATGGCAAGAACCTAAAACTCATCATTCAAGGCTTCATCAACCTTTTTGGGTTTAACTTGAGAGGTGTAACAAGTATAGCTAATTTGATTAGCTATTTGACGCCTAGTCCTAACACCCTCATTCACATCTCCAAGAATGTCATTCTTGTTGTGGAGATGTCTAACCCATGGAGCGAGTTCTTTAGAGTCCAAAGATGGATCTCTATTAAGAGGTTGATCATCCTCTCCACTATGATTTGACTTTACATCACTTGAAATCACACCACACTCCTTCAAAGGAAGGTCACCATTCTCACAAACATCCTCCTCATGGTCAACATTTTTAGGTCTACAATCATCAATGACAACATCTGATGATTCCATGACACTTCAAGTTTTTATATTGTAAACTCTATAGGCCTTGCTATTGAGTGCATATCCAATGAAAATACCCTCATCACTCTTGACATCAAACTTGCCAAGTTGATTACGGTCATTAAGAATATAGCACTTACTACCAAAGATATGGAAATAGCTAACATTGGGTTTTCTTCCCTTCCATAACTCATAGGATGTTTGTTTGGTCCCGGGTCTAAGGAAAACTCTATTCCCTATATAACAAGCCGTATTAACGGCTTCGGCCCATAAATTCCTAGGAACCTTGTTGCTAAGCAACATCACCCGAGCCATCTCTTATAAGACCCTATTCTTCCTTTCCACAACTCCATTTTGTTGGGGAGTTCTAGGAGCTGAGAATTCATGGGAAATACCTAGACCATTACAAAAGCTCTCAAAGCTAATATTCTTAAATTCTTTCCCATGATCACTCCTAATTCTCTTAATACTCCTAATGTGAGAATTTTTCTCATTTTGAATTTTGACACATAGCATTTTAAATTTATCAAAGGCTTCAGACTTCTCTCTAAGAAAGTAGGTCCAAGTGAACCTAGAGAAGTCATCAACCACCACAAGAATATACCTTTTATCACCTAGACTCTCGGTTTGCATGGGACCCATGAGGTCCATATGAAGGAGTTCCAATGGCTCCTTGGTGGAAAGGTATTTTCCCTTCTTGTGTACACTTTTGGTTTGCTTCCCTTTTTGACAAGGTCCACAAACTCCCTCAAACCTCTTCCCAAGCTTGGGAAGGCCTCTCACAACATTCAGCCTCTCACAACATTCAACCTCTCAAGGACTTTCAAGTCACTATAATTCATGTGGCCAAATCTTTGATGCCACAACTCAACTTGCTCACAACTAGACAAATTACAAGAGATGTTGCTAGATTCAAGGCAGTAACAATTGTCACTTGATCTCTTGCCTTTTAAAAGAACTTGCTCATTTTCCTTAAGAATAGAGCAATCAACTTTGCCAAACATAACTGAAAGCCCTTTATCACTTAAATGTGATATACTTATGAGATCGGCTTGCAAGCCATCTACATAGAGAGCATTGAGCAAGGAGGGTAAACCGAGAATAGATATATTACCTTTCCCTATTACCTTTTTCCCTGAACCATCACCAAATGTGACAAATCCACCATCCTCAATCACAAGAGTCTCAACAAAACTCTTGTTTCCGGTCATGTGCCTAGAACACCCACTATCAAGATACCAAGTGTTGGAGGCCTTGGCTTTCAAAGCCACTTGAGCCACATAGAAAAATATTCATTTTTTCTAGTCCACCTAGGAGCAACATTTTCAATCCTAGGAACCTTTGGTTCATTGGCTCTAAGTTCCCTGCATGCATGCTTTTTGGCTCTTCTAAGCATATTTTTCTCAATCATGTTATCAAATCTACACAATTTGATATACTTAAAGCAATTATGCCTTATATGGCCTTCAATACCACAATAATGACAAGTATGAGTGAAGTAGGAGTTCATACCATAGCCTTGTGCAACCATTTGAGGTTTCCTTCTCCTTTGAGTAGTCCTTTGATGTTGAACAAACTCTCTCCTTTGTGGTTGAGCCAAAGTAGCATATCTTCCTTGTTGAGCATACATGATCCTTGATTGTGGAGGAGCGATCCTTTCATGTGGAGGTCTTGATTGAAATGTTCTAACTTGTTGTGGTTGAGCCCTTGTTGGAATCTTGGCTTAAGCATGTTTTGAGGATTCTCCAATTTCAATCCTTCTTGTAGTTTGTTATGGGACTTTAACTTCTTCAACTTCTTCAACTTCTTGACTCTTGACAAAAGTAGTCTTTTTCAAAGAGGTAGTACTCACATCTTCCTCATATCCCAAACCCCTCTTATCACTAGGGCTCTTTCCAATTGATAGCATATTGCCAAGCTTCTCGGTTCCGGAGGTCATCTTGGCAATTACCCATTTTGCCTCTTTAAGCTCATTCCTTAAGCATTCTTCACTTTTCTTAACCACAACAAGTTCCAATTTCCAATTTCAAGCTTTATTCCCTTTCACTGGCTCTTTTCACTTCCTCACTCAAGTGAATCATCTTGGAGGTCAATTCAAGGTTCTTCCTTTTCAACTCTTGAATCTTTTTTTTTCTTCTTAGCTCTAAAACTCTTGAAGTATTCCATGAAGTCTTCATAGTCCATCTCCTTATCAAATTCATGCTTGGACTCGGATGAAGTACTCCCATTACTTGAGTCATATTCTTCTTCTTCTAGTTTGTCATTCTCCTCTTTTTGGTCACTCATAACTTCCTTGCTATTGTGAGATGATGAGAAGGCAATGAAGTTTGCAACTTGGTCTTCATCATCCGAAGACTTTTCTTCCTCCTCTGAGTCTTCATTATCACTCCACGTAGCCGCCATAGCCTTTCCTTTCTTTTTCTTCTTTAAGTTGGCACATTCGGGGGCAATGTGACCATACCCACTACACTCATAGCATTGAATACCCTTCTTGGAGTCCTTCTCTTCACTTTTCTCCACTCTTTTAAAAAGAGTCTTCTTCTTCATAAATTTTCCCTTGGATCCCAACCTCTTCTTCTTAAACTTCATAAATTGCTTGAACCTCTTCACCATTAGAGCCATTTCTTCATCCGAATCTTCTTCATCCTTTTCTTCAGTGGAGGTCTTCAAAGCAATGCTCTTTTGTTTCTTTTGAGGTGTTGTAGGAGTAGGGGCTCTTCTTGACTCAAAGGACAACAACTTACAAATTATCTCACTTGGCTTCATCTTCTTATATTCGTTATTCTCCTCAATAGAAGTCACATTTGCATCAAATCTCTCCGGGAGAGACCTCATAATTTTTTGGTTTATCCTTTTATCCGTATATGGATCTCCTAATTGATGACTTTGGTTGACGATAACCATTAGCTTCACTTGGAAGTCATTGAAGCATTCGTGATCTTTCATCTTCAAGGACTCAAATTGAGTTTAAAGGACTTGTAGCTTGGAGTCTTTTTCTACATCGGTTCCTTCATGTGCCATCTCCAATATTGTCCATGCTTCATGTGCATTCCTTGTGATTTGGATTAGCTTGTGTTGATTCTCATCCACCGCACACAAGATTGCATGCATGGCCTTGTTGTTCCATTTGGAGGCTTCAAAGTCTTTAGTATCTCATTCCGATTTAGGCTTGGGTATGATGCTTTCATCTTCGAGAGTCTTGGTAGGTGATGTGTAACCATCCTCAATCACCATCCAAACTCGATCGTCAATTTGGCACATGTAGGATGCCATTTTTCCTTTCCATGATGAGTAATTAACCCCCGTCAGAAGTGGAGGTCTTGAACTCGATGCTCCATCTCGCTCATATGAGTTTCCACTCATAGTGTTTAAGGGTGAATGAGATGAATGCAATCAATCAAACAAAAAGGAAAAGGAAAGCAAGCAAGACACACTAACCAAAAAGAAACTAATGCAAGACACTCCTAGAGAACAAGGGATCTCCTAGTTATGTTAAGAACCCGCTCTGATACCAATTGAAAATACACTTAGAGTGATAAAACTAACCTAGAGGGGGGGGGGGGGGGGGGGGGTGAATAGGTTTTAACCAAATTAAATACCATCTTTTTGATTAATCAAAATTAAACAACACAACCCTTAATCTCTAACACAATCAATCATTGCCATAATAAAAATGAGGAATAAACAAAATGACGCAATGATATGATTTACGTGAGAAACCCTTCAACTGGGTAAAAACTCACTGGCCTAATCGTCAATCGAACCCTCAAATCCACTATTTGCAAAAACGATTACAACCTAGGTTGACCACATCACACCTAATCGGTTACTAATCCATCTTTGCTACCCGCAGGCCTTTAATAGTGATTTTAGGCTCTTGCTTGTATACTACCAAAGGCAAATACAAGACTTAACTCTTAAATGAAGAGATATAAAACCTAAAGTGAATATGATGATATTCTAAATGCACAAAATGCAAGGTCAACACATTTAATGCTTATCTAGTCATGTATGAATGCTTCAAACAATCCTAGATATCATGTTGCTATATGACACACATATAACTTAGCTATATGAAATCAAAGCATTCCTAGATGCAATAGCTATCACAATACAACAACTCAAACATTAATAAAAATCTCTATTTATAATGAAAAATTATAATCTAGATGCAAAAAGGCATAAAAGAGATTTCTTGTTAAGCAAGAACACAAAGATGGATGAGAGTGGTGTTCTACTTACCAAGTGAGTTATGTTGATGAAAACCCATGCTTAGAAACATCCTAGATGAACCTAGATGATTATAGAACCATGAATGGATGATGGGTAATTGGGTTTTGGACAAGAAAAATGGTTTCTTGTTTTCTTGCAAGACACTCTTGAGCTCTAAAAGGATTGAGAAAGAATAGATTCTGAAGCTCTAAAGAGGCAAGAAAGAGGAAAGGGTATATATATATATATATGAAGCCCTAGATGAAATGACACCGTTTTGAAAAACAGTAACAAAATCCTGTCATTACCGCTGTGCGTACCGCGGCTCAGGCAAGTTGTCCAGACCACGGTACACGCAGCAATGTGCCTACTGGACAACATCGCCGTTGAGACCGCTGTGCGTACAAGTGCACAGGACGCGGTCTAGGCAGCAGGGGCCTACTGATGTTTACCGCGACAAGGACCGCTGGGCAGACATGAGCACAAGACGTTGTACAAGAAGCATGACCTTACTGAAGTATACCGCTCTGTATGCCGCAGTGCAAGCAGAGCTTGCCAAGCGGTCTAGGCCGCGGTAAGACAGGAAACTCTCTTTTCCAGGCAGACTCAACATACTAAGTAATGTGCAAAATGTGCAAGTGTGGAGTGTGATAAATGGCATACAATGCATCATCCAATTACATGTAAATGAGAATATAATGCAAGCAAGTGAGTGTGTGCAACTATATCTCTTCAAGTAAAAGTAGAGTCAAGTAATCTACCTTCCTTAAAGTACTTGGAGTCCAATGAGAGATCTTGAATTCCTAATCTACCATTTTACAATGTTTAACCCCAATTGTGATTTTGTCAATGAAATAAGTCAATCATAAAGTGAGGCACTTACAGAATATTTAAATTATATATAAAAAAGAAACACAAATGAAGTGAGCAATCCATCAGACGCCAGTGGGCTCTGTCGGAGATGTGGTGGTGCTCCATCTGTGATGGAACCGAACTCAATCCGCTCCATCTCCGATGAAGCTGCGCACCATCTCCGATGAAGCTGCGCACCATCTCCATCAGATGGGGCTGAAGTTTATTTTAGAATTGTTTTTTATTTTAGGGTTGAAATATAATTATAGATAAATACGGGTTCTATTAACATTCTTTTGTAGATAGATATATAATTATTAAAAGTATTGAGATTGTTTTAAATTTTTTGTTTTGTTTGATATGTTAAATGACTTTTCTGCCCTTAAACATTAAAGTCAACCATTAATTTTAATTGTTGATCACTAACAATAGTGGTTGTTCGTGTAATTAAGTCATTTGTTGAATATTTTACTATAAAAGAAACATACAGGGTAAATGTAAACAAATTACCCAAGTATTTATAAAGAATATATATACGTAAGTATTGAAAGCTAAGCTATTTATTCATAATTTCAGATAAATTTTATAAGAGATATATATGTCAAGTTTATTTGGTCAAATTTCAAAGGTTATTGAGATTTTAATATGTTAGATATGGACCCCGCTCTTAGTATCGGATTCATATTATTGATATATGGGGCTTTTCTGCATATGTGTACATGAGATAATTAATTGTGCGCTTCCAAAAAACGAGGATACAAATTTGCTGTCATTGTTTAATCATTATGTCATTGTTTCAATTCAAATTTGCTCAAATATAATTATGTCTAGTTTGGAATGTGGTTGGACTAGTTTGATTGCTGGGTATGTAAACAATGATTGTGCTAGTGAGGCTATAAGAGTGTTCAAGGACATGGAGAGTTTGAATGTAGAGCCTAATGAGATTACATTGGTTCCTGTTCTTGTGGTTTGTGCTAGAAGTAGAGATTTGGGTACTGTGAAATTGGTTCATAGTCGTGTTCGCCAACTCGGTTATGATCCATTTGTGTCAAGCTGTAACCCCAATATAGTTCTTCCTACGTGTCTGTGAAATATGGAAACTTAAACACTGCCAGGGACTGGTTTGATAAAATGCCTAAGAGAAACTTAGTTGCGTGGAAGTCGATGATAGCTGGTTACAATCAGTATGGTCAAGCTGAAGAAGCACTAGGTATCTTCTCTGATATGCTTGTTTTCGAGTTTGATCCGGATAAAGCTACCTTTTTGAGTGTGATAAGTGCTTGTGGTAAGTTGGGGGATTTGGCTTTGGGACAAAGTTTTCATACTTATATACTGAAAATGAATATTTGCAGACATGTAGCTATGGGGAATGCTTTAGTTGATATGTATGGCAAATTTGGAGATGCAGAGAGTGCTCAGAAAGTTTTCAATGAATTGAAGACGAAAGATACGATGGTTTGGACGAGCATGATTATAGGCTTAGCTATGCATGGACATGTAGAAGAGGCACTGAGCACTTTCAAAAGAATGCAAGAGGATGCTGCAGCGAGTCCTGACCAAATCACATACATTGGGGTTTTATGTGCTTGTAGCCATGTTGGGTTGGTTGAGGAGGGTCATAGACACTTCACTGAGATGATAAATGTTTATGGTGTAGAACCCACAATAGAACACTACGGTTGCATGGTTGATCTTCTGAGCCGAGCAGGACGCTTCGAAGAAGCGGAGAGATTGCTAGAGCAAATGCCAATCCAGCCCAATATTGCTGTCTGGGGAGCTCTTCTAAATGGTTGTGAAATTCATGAAAATGTTGATTTAGCTGATCAAGTAAGAAGCCATATCAGAGAAGTGGAAACAGTTGGTAGTGGAGTTTATGTGCTTCTGTCTAATATATATGCTAGAGCTGGTAAATGGCAAGAAGCAAAGATGGCAACGGAGTTGATGAAGCATAAAAGCATTGTAAAAACTCTTGGCCATAGTACAGTTGAAATCAAGCTATCAACTTCATAAATTTTATTTCTTCGATTGAATTTTGAAAATCACAGCACCCAAGAACTTTTTAGTGGATTGTTCTCGCAATAGAAACATCATAAGTAATTATTTCGAAAGCTACAACAACTCTTAATATTGGACTTGAAAAAAGGAAATCCAATCTTATTCAAAAGCAGTACACACCGAAACAAAGAAGCTTTAATATTGGAGTTTGAGCAACTATGCCTTCAACCATGCAACAAAACTCATGAGATTTTTGTAGGAGCACCCACCTTCTTTGTGGCTATTTGTGAGCTTTTTCTGGAGTTGCAAGGCATTTGCTTTATACTTTTCACTACCTAGCAATTCCCTCACTTTATTTTCAATCTCTTCTCGAGTAACTATCGCTCCCTCATCTCGGTTGAACCCTAAGCCGACCTCCCAAACATTACAGATATAGTTTTCATTGTGAAATTGGTCGAACATATAAGGCCAGCACAGGAGTGGGACTCCACTGCTCAGAGCTTCGATTGTAGAGTTCCAACCACAGTGAGTAAAAAAGCAAGCAATGGCAGGATGTTTCAAAACTTTTTGTTGAGGCGCCCAACTAATTATGTGCCCGTGAGTCTCCACTCTGTCTCGATATTCTTTAAGGAAGCTGCCCTTTAAGTTATTCGTGATATCAGGACGCACAACCCATAGGAATGGTCGATTAGAAAGTTCAAGCCCTGTCGCGAATTCTTCAAATTGGGTTTGATCAAAAGTACCTGAAGTTCCAAATGCAACATATATGACTGATTGAGTTGGTTGTTGATCAAGCCATTTCAAGCAACTCAAGTCTTCTGAAAACGGATTTCCAACCGAGTTATTACCAGATTCGTTGCTTGCCATTAGTGGACCTATCGGAAGGATTTTCGGATACATGTTAAAGGTTGAAGGCTCGAGATCATAAGTTGAATTGCAAAGTACCCAGTCAGTCGACAACATCATCATTTTGCTAATATTTAATGCATGTTCGAAAAGATGTTTCTGCACATGCTTCTCGATGCCACAGTTGAGCCAGTAAAAATGTGATGTGTTCATGGCAGGCATGGTTGGTGACAACCGAAATTTCTGTTTCTTCGGTGGAATTCCTGCAAAGAATTATTTCTCATTAATCACAATTATGCTTAATTACTGTGGAGGCAAATCATGGCTATCAATCCTTTGCATTGATGTGTGTGTGTGTGTATATATATTGAAAATTATGTGGGTTAGATGATCTCACCATCATGGCCAAGAATTCCATCTTCAATTAGTTTTGGGATGCTAGATATTGAGACATATTGTGCAGCAGGAGAGGCACAGAAGGTGGCTCGTTTGATTCCCATCTCTGCTGCAAATTCCAAGTCCCATGCAAGTTGTATATCTACTAAGACACAACTGATCTTATCATCATCACTGTCTGATGATACATTTACCTGTTCAATGAGCTCCTTCACTTTCTCAGCTGGCATTGATAACATATCTTCAATTTGAGTCTCTGGTTTAGTACACCCGGTTGTGACAAAACGAATCGAATTCGCAATCTGATCATCATCATCACCCTCCTTTGGTAAGGCATTCATGACTAGCTTCTGATTTTGCTCTGTGTTAGCAAGAGTGACTTTGATGTCATGTTTCGCTAACCATTTTGAAAGCTCCATTAAAGGAAGTATATGACCTAGACCTGGAAAAGGTATGACTAAAACATGTGGATTTCCCATTTAGCTTCTCTTCTTTGTTGGGGTTGCTCTGGCTTTTATAGAGAGCTGATGTAGCGGAAGCTTCTTTGAAAAAAACTCACATGAACGATTCAAAAAGTAATATACTCCTCGCACAGATAGTGAGTGTTCGAAAAATCGGCCTCCTGTTGGATTCCTCTGGTCGGAGCTCACTGTGGCGAAAAGGCCAAAATCAACACAACAACCACCACAAGCACAACGACAGCAACAGATTCGAAGAATCAACAAAAGCCACAATTGCAGATATTGCAGAATTGAAGCCGTGAGTACTCGCGATAGTTCGAAGGAACAAGCACCTTTATTAAAGACCAATCAGACACAAGACTAGGATTGCCAACTAGCAAGTCAGCAACCAATCAGATCACAAGACTCGAATTGCCAACTCAGCAAAGTGTGTTTGTTTGCAAAGTGTGCTAGTTTTGGCGCCAAACCTTTATTAGCTTTGTTAACTTTTGTATGTAAAGTGACTCAATGTAAATTATCATATACACTTTTCTGTTTTTTCTGATTTTTCTTAAATCCTCTGTTTTGCTTGAAAGCGTTTATTTATATAAAATTTGTATGATTAGATATTGATCGGTAATTTGGTATTTATGGATTTAGAAAGAATTTTGTTTGAATTAGATCATTGAAATTTGTTTATGATTGGATTTTTATATAGGAAAATAAAAAAAATAAAAAAATTCATCAACCGATTAATCGCCGACATGCTGGATCTCCGCCATGCACAAAGTACATTAAGTTCTAGAAACCACTCAACAAAATAATCATTAATGAAAATACATGAATTGTAGCAATCACATTACAAAATACATCAAAGAATTAAATACATCGAAGTCCAGCTATCAAATTACTTGAAAATCAAATTAAAAGTCAAAAACGTACAGAGAACATCAACAGAGCGAGAAATTGCATAAAGCACACCAAATGCATGAGGAGTTGGGCTTAGTATGGAAAATTTGTTCATAATCATGTTTTGAAAACTGGGTTTGAAGTGAATGTGTATGTGTATGTGTATGTGTATGTGTCTACTTCTTTGCTTAATATGTATGCATGTTGTGAGGATATGAAATCTGGGTTGAAAGTGTTCGATGAAATTCCCAAGTGGAATGTGGTGGCTTGGACTAGTTTGATTGCTGGGTATGTCAACAATGATTGTGCTAGTGAGGCTATAAGAGCGTTCAAGGACATGGAGAGTTTGAATGTAGAGCCTAATGAGATTACATTGGTCCATGTTCTTGTTGCGTGTGCTAGAAGTAGAGATTTGGGTACTGTGAAATTGGTTCATAGTCGTGGTCGCCAACTCGGTTATGATCCATTTGTTTCAAGGTGTAACCCCAATTTGGTTCTTGCTACTGCTATTTTCTACGTGTATACGAAATGCGGAAACTTAAACACTGCCTGGTACTTTGTTTGACAAAATGCCTAAGAGAAACTTAGTTGCGTGGAATTCGATGATAGCTGGTTATAATCAGTATGGTCATGCTGAAGAAGCACTAGGTGTCTTCTCTGATATGCTTGTTTCCGGATTTGATCCGGATAAAGCTACCTTTTTGAGTGTGATAAGTGCTTGTGGTAAGTTGGGGGATTTGGCTTTGGGACAAAGTTTTCATGCTTATGTACTGAATGAATATCTGCAAAGATGTTGCTATAGGGACCGCTTTGGTTGATATGTATGCCAAATCTGGAGACGCAGAGAGTGCTCGAAAAGTTTTCAGCGATTTGAAGACGAAAGACACAATGGTGTGGACGAGCATGATTATCGGCTTAACTATGCATGGACATGGAGAAGAGGCACTGAGCAGTGAGCACGTTCAAAAGAATGCAAGAGGATGCTGCGGTGAGTCCTGACCAAATCACTTACATTGGGGTTTTATGTGCTTTTAGCCATGTTGGGTTGGTTGAGGAGGGTCAAAGACACTTCACTGAGATGATAAATGTTTATGGCATTGAGCCCACAATAGAACACTATGGTTGCATGGTTGATCTTCTGAGCCGAGCGGGACGCTTCGAAGAAGCAGAGAGATTGCTAGAGCAAATGCCAATCCAGCCCAATATTGCTATCTGGGGAGCTCTTCTAAATGGTTGTGAGATTCATGAAAATGTTGATGTAGCTGATCAAGTAGGAAGCCATATCAGAGAAGTGGAAACAGTTGGTAGTGGAGTTTATGTGCTTCTTTCTAATATATATGCTAGAGCTGGTAAATGGCAAGAAGCAAAGATGGCAAGAGAGTTGATGAAGCATAAAAGCATTGTAAAAACTCTTGGCCATAGTACAGTTGAAATCAAGCTATCAACATCATAAATTTTATTTAGTCGATTGAATTTCGAAAATCACAGCACCCAAGAACTTTTTAGTCGACTGTTCTCGCAATAGAATCATCAGAAGTAATTATTTCGAGAGCTACAACTCTAAAATGACACCAAAATTACTAGACCTGGAAAAAAGAAATCCAATCTTATTCAAAAGCAGTACACTGAAACAAAGAAGCTTTAATATTGGAGTTTGAGCAACTATGCCATCAACCATGCAACAAAACTCATGATATTTTTAGGAGCACCACCTTCTTTGTTGCTATTTTTGAGCTTTTTCTTGAGATGCAAAGCATTTGCTTTGTACTTTTCACTGCCTAGCAATTCTATCACTTTATTTTCAATCTCTTCTTGATTAACTATCGCTCCCTCTTCTCGGTTGAACCCTAACCCGACCTCCCAAACATTACAGATATAGTTTTCATTGTGAATTGGTCGAACATATAAGGCCAGCACAGGAGTGGGACTCCATTGCTCAGAGCTTCGATTGTAAAGTTCCAACCACAGTGAGTAAAAAAGCAGGGGAATGGAAGGATGTTTCAAAACTTTTTGTTGAGGGCCCCAACTAATTATGCGTCCGCGAGTGTCTATTCTGTCTCAAAATCCTTCGAGGAAGCCATCATTTAGGTTACTTGCGATATCATGATGCACAACCCATTGGAATGGTCGATGAGAAAGTTCAAGCCCCCGTCGCGAATTCCTTGAATTGGGTTTGATCAAAAGTAGCCGAAGATCCAAATGCAACATATATGACTGATTGAGTTGGTTGTTGATCAAGCCTTTTGAAATAACTGACTGATTTTATTACCAGATTCGTTGCTTGCCATTAGTGGATCTATCGGAAGGATTTTGGATTCATGTTAAAGGTTGCAGGCTCGAGATCATAAGTTGAATTGCAAAGTACCCAGTCAGTCGACAACATCATTGATTTGCTAATATTTAATGCATGTTTGGAAAGAAATTTCTACATATGCTTCTTGATGCCACTGTTGAGCCAGAAAAAATGTGATGTGTTCATGGCAGGAATGATTGGTGACAACTGAAATTTCTGTTTCTTTATTGGAATTCCTTCAAAGAATTATTTCTCATTAATCACAATTATGCTAAATTACTGTGGAGGTAAATCATGCCGCATTGTCAATACTTTGCATTGGTGTATAAAACATCTAAAAACTTTTCCTAAATTTAAATGTTTTTTGCAGGAAGATGAGTTGATATCTCAATTTTCCTCCTCCATCCCCGTCGATGGAGGTCTCCTCACCAGAAGAGGCAACTGAATGTGACCACGGTTGCCTCCTTTGACATTGTCTTCGGAGGAGAAGTTAATTTATATTTTGTAAATTAATTAATTTTAATTTTAAATCAATTATTACATCTTTTAAATTATTAATAATTAAAATTTAAAAATAATTTTTTGAATATTTCCAATATATATATATATATATATATAAAAAAAAATAAAAAATATATATAAATGGCATTTTGGTCAAAATAGCAAGGATTCCTCGATGAATTCCATATGACAACCAAGCAAAGGAATCCATGTAGGAAATGAACATGGATTTCTTTCCATGTGGTTTCCTTTCCACAAACCAAACATGATTTAAGAATACATACCAAAACTCTGGGGTTTAAACTAAGAAATTCGAAACTCTAGCGCCTTCATATTCAATCAACCTCCTTAGTAGTTTTATTCAAATCAGAAAATACATTAATTATGTCTAACTGTCTAAGCAATCAAATTACAGAAGTCATAGAAGAAAACACATTAAGTTTAGAAACCACAATACAAATACTATCATGAAAATTAGATGGAGAGGAAGTTGTAGCAATCACATTACAAAAAACATGGAAGAAAATACATCAAGGTTTGGCAATCAAATTACAAAAACATCGAAGGAAAATACATCAAGGTCTAGCAATTAAGTAAATAAATGGAAAATTAAATTAACAGTGAAAAACAGAGAACATTATTACCTGAATGAGAAATTGCATAAAACACAACCAAAAAGGTATGAGAGCACACGATGAGATTGGGAATGATTGTATCTTGAGTCATTTTATGTAGTCAAACCAGTGTCTTTCGAAATCGCATTCAGCTGGGGGAGGGATTGATTTGAATCTATCTGGAATTCTCAACTTGGAGTTCCTTTTTTGCTTTGGGATGCTCAATCCTTGCAGCCTTGGCATTGCTCCTTCCTCTACTTGCCACTCTTCTAATTCATCCTTGAAATCGAGCTTTAGAATTTCAAGCAGACGAAAACCTTGAGCACTGCAGAATAGATTCTTACCACTGTAAAATTCAGAGCCTAAATGAAGAATCATTAGGCTAGGTAGCTTCTCTAATAGAGGCATTGGATCATGCTCGAGATATGAATTCTTTAACAATAGGCATTCGAGATTTGGCAAGACATTATGTATGTCTTCTGGTAGTTTCTCTATCTTCCCATATAATCTCAAATCCATGAGATTTGAACAACGAGTTAGTGGTTGCAGTGATGCGAAACAAGTATTACGACGTACTTTAACCACTAATTGTTCAAGTCTCTTTAGTTTGGCAATAGAATCAAAATTAAACTCATTTGTTGCTTCCAATGTCCCCAAAATCCACAGTTCTCGAAGATTACCCAATTTTTCGGCATTAATACTAATCCAGATTTTACTCCTAACATATTTGAGAGATTGAAGCTTTCTCAAACTATCTATCTCCAAATTCCCGTAAAACTTTCCAAATAGATGTCTTAATTCCTGCAACTTAGAAATTTCATACGGCAGCTCAACCTCCATATCTGGACTGAATAGGTCTAAAGTTTGTAGTCTCCGCAAGTTAAGAATTGACCGTGGAAGATATTTGACATATGATTCTCTTAAACCTAAGTACTTCAAATGGATCAATTTTCCTATCTCTTCTCTTAAACTCCAATTTTCCGGACGGTAACCATCTAGCTTGAGCACTCTTAGAAACCTGAGCTTTGTATACATGTCTGTTATTTGTGTCATTATATCCAACTTATACCCATATGGGTCAAAAGACAAAAGGGAGCGCAAGCTTGGATTGAATTGTCGCAGCCACAAACAATTTTCTACTGGGGAATAAAGAGCTTCCCGTCGACACGATAATATGACCGAAGAGTTACCTGTTGAATGCTTCATTTGGTCAAAAATGTAAAGCAAATTTAATTCCCTTGCCTTTTCAATTGCAAGTTCTCGCAAAAGATCATGGACTCGACAAGTTGCAACTCTTCCCCAACTTATTTTTCCTATTTGAATCAAGCTTCTATTTATCAACTCATGTAAATTATCCTTGGCCACGCCTTCCATGTTTTGATTTTCATCTTGCGGCACGAAACCTTCTGCTACCCACAATCGTATCAGTTGATCTACGTCAATCTCAAAATCCTCAGGAAAAAGACTTAGATAAAGAAAGCATAGCTTTAACTGATAATTCAAATCATTGAAACTTAAAGCAAATAAGTTAGGGATATGAATGTTATCTTT
Source organism: Dipteronia sinensis (assembly GCA_033220585.1). Taxonomy (NCBI): domain Eukaryota; kingdom Viridiplantae; phylum Streptophyta; class Magnoliopsida; order Sapindales; family Sapindaceae; genus Dipteronia; species Dipteronia sinensis. The sequence continues at coordinate 6,939,659 of CM065642.1, forward strand.
CTTTAAATTTTTCCAAATGTGATCGCGTACCACTTTCCACTTTGCTAGTTGTGTCTTATCAGACAAGAGGCCCCCTAATACAATTACCGCAAGTGGTAGACCTCCACATTTTTGCACCATCTCCATTCCTAGAGTCTTCAATTGTTCTTCTACACCGTTTGCATTTGGGATTCCAAAAGCTTTCTGACAGAATAGTTGCCAACTCTCATCAAATGTCAGAAAACGAAGTTTGTGGACGTATGTTCTCTCGTCTGAATCCTCAGCAACTTCTTGGATTCGAGTAGTGATAATGACTCGACTTCCATTGTTGCAATCCGGAAAGGCTCTTTTAATGCTTTCCCAAGCTTCTATCTTCCATATATCATCAGCCACCAACAAGTATGAGCGTCCTTGCAAAGATTCATGAAGATAGTCGCTCCAACCCTTCTTCGTTCATCTGCTTCAGCTCCTTTGTAGACTTAGTTGTGAAGCGAAAAGAACTTATGATTCTTAAAAGAAGATCATGAGTGTTGTAATCTTGAGATACACATACCCAAGCACGACAATCGAACTTCCTCTTCACATCGAGGTGGTGGTAAAGATTTCCAGCAAGAGTTGTTTTACCCAAACCTCCCATGCCATAGATTGAAACTATGAAACGACGTGGGTCCAGGTCAAAAAGTTTAGCCAGCAATCTTGTAGTACCATCGTCATGGCCGACAACATTCTTTTCAACGGAGAAGGAGGTGGTTCTTCTTAGTTGTCTCAATCTTGCAAGAGAATTGCTGCTGTTTCCTTCCCCCTTGATTCTGGAACTTTCGAGTTGATACAATTCTCGTATACGTGGGAGATCATTGATTCTGATTTTGAGTTCTTCAATATCCTTCCCTATGTCATGCAGATTGACCTTTTTCCTGCATTTGACACAGGAAGATATGGAGCGAAAGCATCCGGTTGGAGGAATATTACCATCATGGACTTGGAGAATGAATTTATCTATGACATCCTCAGGCATCATAAGCAATTTTGGTGATATCATTGAGCCACTTTCTTACAATTGGATCATCATTTTGTCTTTCTTCTGCACTTGCGATGTAACACTGCATCCGTTCCAGTTCATTTTTTAGCCATTGCACTTCTTGTCTAACTCTTTCCAAGAAGTTTGCTTCATCGATGAGGAAGTCAGCAAGCCTGTTCAAAGCAAATGATACAACTGCATCGACCATTGTGGTTTATTGCTTTCCTGTTTCTCTGAAAAATATCAAGTGGTTTTTCAGAAAATGATTATAGTTTTATGATAAGTCTCAAAATTTGTAGTAGTTATCGGAGTCTACGCAAGTCCGATAGTACTATTGTAATAGCTGTAACTTGCAACACTTATAAAAAAATAATAATAATATACCTGAAAAAATATTAAACGTGTTAGGACCGCAATAAGAAAAATGATAGAAAAAAGGGCTATTATCATTTTCTTGGCTGATGTTCGTGTTAACATGTTTTAACCCCTCAGGTTTTCATAATAACTCAATTTCCCCTGCTGTTAAAGAAGTAGGTGTCTAACAAAAATAGAAGGCATAAAATTACCCTTCGCTCATTAGTTGGAAGAAAGAAAAAGACACATTGGCCTTTAATTATATATATATATATATATATTTTTAAATACAATTAGGCGTTCGTAGATAATTATTAAATATAATATTAAAAAAATATTTAATAAAATATAAAAATTAAAAAAAATATGGATCTCTATCGTAATTGAGATAAAAAAAAAAAACAAATTAAAACACCTCACCATCTCTCCACATCCATTGCTTTCACTCTCTTCTCCGTCATCATCTCCATAAAACTGTAACCCTAACCCACCAAAATACACACTAATCATATAAATTAATTATATTGTTGGAAGGTTATGTTTTTTTTTTTTTTAAAGTTGTTTATGTGTTATATATATAGATGAATATTTCATATTATTAGGTACATGATTCTACGTTTGCATCCGCATGAGCGAGATTCTGCACCAACTAAAACACATGATTTACAAATGAATTAAGAGTTTGTTATATGTTAATTTTTTTTTTGAAGGAATTAAAAGAAAGAGTTGTAAGCCATGTTGTGTAATTAATTGTTCATGGCCACATGTACTACTAGTCTTTCATGCTTCCTCGGACTCAGTCCACTTATCTCTCTTTTCTTTTTCTTTTTTTAAACCACACCAAACCACCAAAACACGAAGGCAGACCAGCCACAAAAACCAAAATAGGACCCAAAAAACCAAGAGACCCAAAAACAAGCCACAAGAAAACAGAACAGAAACAGAGCAATCAAAACCAGAATCAGCCCACTTATCGTTTTAGACAGCTGACAAAGTCGAAAATATCTATGTTTCCGTTTCTCAAAAAAAAGAAAAGAAAAAAAAAGAAGTTCTGATGACTAGATTAGTTTAAAATTCCAACTTTGAATTTCAAAGTGTACTTTGAAGCTTTAATACTAATTACCATACAACTCTTCAAGAAAATTGACATCGAATGAGAGAGTGCTCTAAAGTCTCATATTATGTGCATATAATATGACTACGAGAAACTTTGATGTGATGGACACCTTACTTCAATTTAGAAAATCACATTGATTTTTTTTTCATTTTGATCTGAATATTTTGTAGATGATAAGTTAAATGAAATGTAAAAATGAATAAAATTTGTGAAATTTTCAAACACTAGAACTATTTATCCCAATTTTGTTAAATATAAATATATTAGAAAAATGTGAAAAATAGAGGAAAATTCAAAAAAAAAATAGTTTTAGTACTTAAAAAATTCTCAAATTTTATTTATAGGTAGATTTCAGTGAAATTATCATCCACAAAAAAATTCATATGTAGATTTCAATGAAATTTAAGAATGAATAAAATTTGTGAAATTTTCAAACACTAGAACTATTTATCCCGATTTTGTTAAATATAAAGATATTAGAAAAATGTGAAAAATAGAGGGAAATTCAAAAAAATAGTTCGATTACTTGAAAAATTCTCAAATTTTATTTATAGGTAGATTTCAATGAAATTATCATCCACAAAAAAATTTAGATCTAAATTCATAAAAATGATGTGATTTCATCAAATTCCTTACCAAAATTAGAGTAAATGATCATTTACTTGAAAGTTCCTCATATGACTAATCTCATATTTAAAATATAAGTGATTCTATAAAAATTAGTTTAACATACTTTCTTACAATATATCAAAATTAGTTTAACATACTTTCTTACAATATACTGCCCATCATCATCCTCATCCTCATCTTTTTCTTCTACACTTGCTATGTAAGGCTACATCCATCCCGGTTCATCTTTCAGCCACTGCACTTCTTCACTAACTCTTCCCAAGCAGACTGCTTCTTCGATGCGGAAGTCTCAAAGCTTGTACAACGCAAATGATACAACTGCATCAACCACTGTGATTATTTCTCTCTTTTAGGTTTTTCTGAAAAATGTGTTGAAGACTTGAAGCTGATTTTCAGAAAATGATCATATCTGTTTAACAACTTAAATTTAGACAGTTTAATGATAAAACACAAAATGTGTGACATACACAATATTCCCCACAAATAATTGAAGTGTGTGAGGACCACAAGAAGAAAAAGTAATAGAAAAAAGTAGAAAGAGAGAGAAAAAGAAAAAGTAACCGGTGTGCTTTTGGCTAATTTTGATTTCACATCCACATACAAAATAATTCAATGGGTTTATATAACAATAATGGAGGACGATCCCACTAAGTGTAGGTGTAAGGAGTAAACCACTTAGTCAACCTATATTTACTTTGTCACACATGTTAATTGTTAAAATACAAAAAAAGAGAAGAAAATTAATTTAGTATTAATACTTTATCCTATATATAAGTCAATGTAACTCTAAATTGTTAGATAAATGGTTTTATGAAAATGCAAATATATTCGATGAAAAGATTACAGTTGTTTCAAGCTTTTCAGAGAGAAAATTAGCTCAACAATGAAGTCTAAAAACTATATTTCATTGATTAATTAATCTGTTGATGTGTGGTTGTGATTTATCAACCAGTGTTGCTAACAAGGTTTTGCATACCACTCTATTATTTCCAAGCTTATCAGGAATTGATCGAGCCTGATCAGCAGCTGATTGAGCTTGACTTTACATTAATAAATTGTTATCATCTCCAATATTGTTAACGGCAAAATATTTTACGTCTTAAAAATGAATGTAAATATGTACCTCTTCATCCATACTTGTGATGGGGATTTTGATAAGATCACAAAAATTCTAATATCTACGATTTATGATCAACTGAAAAGAAAGATAAAAAATGATGGTTAACACGAGGGAATCAGTAAAAGTTATAAATAGCTGTAACCACAATTTAGAACCAACTATCCACTTACTAAAAACTAGGGATTAAAAACTAAATATACTAATTAATAAAAATACGAACTGTAACAGATTTATTACTGTCATCGTTGGCATGCAAACGATCTCTTTCACATATGTTATAGGGATTTATTTCACTGACGATAAAGGAGGGTCTAAGCGTCACGTTGGAACGACTATTACAAATTGTTAATTTTGTAAAAAAATGGGAATATTTTGAAATTATCTCAGATGTTAGTAACAAAAAAAATAAAAAAATAAAAAGCATAATGACTAAAAACAGAATAACATATTTGTTAGTTTTTTTTTTAAAAAAAAAAACTGAAACAAAAGCATATTTAGTTGTATGTTTTTTTTATGCCGTTTCAACTAATAATTTTCATATATTTATATTTCATTTATTAAAGAAAACTAATAATAAGTAAATTAAATAAATTCTTAAAACAAATTATTTAGTCATTAATAATATTTCAAATTTTTATAAATATTTTAGAAAATATTATGCAATTTAATTTAAAAAGTTTTTATGTACGTTTTAATTTCATAAAAATGCAAGTTATCGTGTAAAAACCAATTTACCTAAAACTATGTTAAATAATTCATTTGTAGCTTAATTACAAAACATATTATATGTATCTAGTTTGGTAGATATCAAACATTAGAAGAAAAAAAAATACTAACATGGTTAAGGGTTGTTAGAATAGATAAAATTGTAGATAAACTTTATGTGGATAGTTTAGGGAGTAAAAAACCGATATATAATTAAGTAATTTTTGTTTAGTGAAAAATGTAAATTTTCACATTTCAAATAAATTAATTTTACGAGTTTAAAAAATCAAATAAAACAACTTAATGAAATATGTTAATATGATGTGTAACAAATACACAAGAGCAGAATTTTAGAAAAGAAGGAAGAGGAAAAAGAACTCACATCAGAATTTAGAAGAGAGAAATGGGAAGACTTGAAGGAAAGGATTATTTCATATAATTCAACATCAACCTCATTCTATTTGCATTCAACCATTTATAGCTGATGTTCGAATGAGTAACTACAATAGTTAATAATCAAAGCAGTTAACAAAACAACTACCAAAAGAACAGGGACATGATCACATCATCTATTAGTGGGTGACACCACTCACTTCAGTTGATGCCACGAAACACTCATGGTTTCCCCATTTATCAACACACTAGCTCACTAACAATTTAAATAACAAGCAATTAACTAATTCTTGACCAAGTCGTCTGATCAAGTCCTTCCCTTTTGCATGGTTTTAGCTTTGCTTGCATGGTGTGCCTAGTGCACACATAATTCCACCCTACTCAGAGGATCCTTGTCCTCAAGGATAAAAGTTGGGTACGTTCGGAAAAAAACGCCACTAATTTTCTCATGTAGCGTCTTCGATTTGGGCACCAACTCATTTCACAATTATTTGCATTTTCGGACGATACTTTCCCTTGTGAATTATACCTTCCCTTGTTCTTCGATTTGCCAATAACTTGAATGGTCTGAGGATGGTTGGTTCCCGCCACAACATGGAAGGAAATTTCCAAAATCGGTTCTGTGAAAGTTGATTCACTAGGAAATTTTTTGGGTGTGGCAGAAAATTCTGGTTCACCTTTTTCGCTTCTTTCACAAGCCTCTTGGTCTGTAATCCGACGGAAGGAACCCTGTGTAGTATTAGAAGACGGGGTCAATTTTTGCTTGGGTGGGAAAGTCCCATTCATGGCCTCAAATGGCGACATATCGGTGGCCGGATGGACAGCCGTATTAGTGATCAATTTGGGCTGGATAAAATTAAGATTAGATGTGTTGTCAGAGTGGTTAGTTTCGAATATGGGGGAGTGATGAGTGGCTTCGGCTGGGGCAAAGGGGTTGTCAATTGGAGGTAAATTCCGTGAGGCTTGTAGAAACCGAAGGTTGGTTAAGATGGTGTTGAGGGTAGAATGAATTTGGTCCAAGCGAGATTCATGACGAGCCAAATTTTTGTAAACATCATTACGGAACTTGGCATCCATGGATCGAATGCTCTAATACCAATTGATGTGTAACAAATACACAAGAGCAGAATTTTAGAAGAGAAGGAAGAGGAAAAAGAACTCACATCAGAATTTATAAGAGAGAAATGGGAAGACTTGAAGGAAATGATTAATTCATATAATTCAACATCAACCTCATTCTATTTGCATTCAACCATTTATAGCTGATGTTCGAATGAGTAACTATAACAGTTAATAATCAAAGCAGTTAACAAAACAACTACCAAAAGAACAGAGACATGATCACATCATTTATTAGTATGTGACACCACTCACTTCAGTTGATGCCACGAAACACTCGTGGTTTCCCCATTTATCAACACACTAGCTCACTAACAATTTAAATAACAAGCAATTAACTAATTCTTGACCAAGTCGTCTGATCAAGTCTTTCCCTTTTGCATGGTTTTAGCTTTGCTTGCATGGTGTGCCTAGTGCACACATCATAATATTGTTACTCATTAAATGAAAAAATCAAATAGTCCCGAGGGAAAAGAAAGATAGAGAGGGAAATAAAAAGAAAGAGAGAGAAAAAGAACAAAAGAAAATGATATAAGGAAAAAAAAAGTTTTTTTTTTAAAGAGGCTAAACTAGACCAAACACCTCACTACACAACAAAGGACCCGCCACGCAATAGGGAAAACAAAGAGCAGAAAAAGTAAAAGGTACAAAACACTCCCAACAAAAGTCCCAAAAAAAACTGTATTTCATTGATTAATTAATATGTTAATGTGTGGTTGTGATTTATCAACCAATGTTGTTAAAAAGGTTCTGCATACCACTTTATTATTTCCAAGCTTATCAAGAGCTGATCGAGCCTGATCGGCAGCCGATTGATCTCGACTTGACGTAAATAAATTGTTATCATCTTCGATCTTAACGGTACCATATTTTACCTTTTAAAAAATGATTGTAAATATGTACCTCTTCTTCCATACTTGTGATGGGGATTTATTAACGTCACCGTTTATATGCAAATGATCAAACAATCACGTCCACATTTGTGATAGGGATTTATTTCGTTGACACTAAAGGAGGGTGGAAGAGTCACTTTGGAAAACTAACTGTAAAGACTATTATAAATTGTTAATTTTGTAAAAAATGGGAATGATGTTGAAATTATCTCAAATGATTAATGACAAAAAAAAAAGCATATTTGCTGAATAATGACTAAAAATGGAATAACATATTTGTTAGTGTTTTTTTTTAATTGAAAACTCAATATAAATATTAAGTTGTATGTTTTTTTATATGCCAAATTAACTAATAGTTTTCATGTATTTACATTTTCATTTTTTAAAGACAACTAAGAATAAGTAATTTAATAAGTTCTTAAAACAAATTATTTAGTCATCAATAATATTTCAAAATTTTGTAAATATTTTAAAAAATATCGTGCAATTTAATTTTAAAAGTTTTTATGTATGTTTTAATTTCATAAAAAAAAATGCAAGTTATCGTGTATAAAACAAGTTACCTAAAACTATGTTTAATATTTCATTTGTAGCATAATTACTATTTACAAAACATATTATATGTATCTATTTTAGTAGATATCAAACATTAGAGGGAAAAAATATATCCTAATATGGTTAAGGGTTGTTAGAATAGACAAAATTGTAGATAAAATTTATGAGGATAATTTAGGGAGTAAAAAACGATATATAATTAAATAATTTTTGTAGAGTGGAAAGTGTAATTTTTCACTTTTTAAATAAATTGATTTTACGAGTTAAAAAAACCAAGAGTTGTGCTATTGGCACACCTATACTAGTCTATTTATGTCCTACTTTTTAAAATTTTAATTTAATTAAATAAAATTAAATATATTTATTAATTTTTTTGATTTATTTCCAAAACTACCATTTTTACTTATTTTTCAAAATTAATACACTTTATCCCCGTTCTCTATCTCTAATCTCTGTATACGTCTTTCTCACCTCCATTGAACGATTTATTTTTTTTTTCTTTTTTTTTAATTTTTTTTCTTCTTATTTCATGGTGGAAAAGAAAAAAGAAAAAAATTAACAGGCTGATTCAACACAACGATAGTTTGATATCATTCTAAAAAAATAAACTTCAAATTTACTTATAGAGAATAAATTGTTCCCAGATGCTTAATATCATTGTAAGACAATTCTTGCAAATACATTATGTCATTCTCAGACAATTCATCAAGATATTTGATATTGTTCTCAAACAATTCTTCCGTATTTTTCTCAGACTCTACCATAATATTTTGTATGTGTATAAGAAGTAAATTTTAGGGTTTAAGAGTTAAGAATTTTTTTTTCGAGAAACGGATTACCGAGGGTTTTTTTTTTTTTTGAAAAAAGAATATGAGAGTTTTAATAGATTTATTTTGTAGAAGATTTTTTTTCCTTAAATTTTTTATCTCTTTAAGTAATTTCGATAAAGGAAAAAAATAATACTGTATAATTAAAATAATTGGACAAAAATAGACCGATAGAAGTGTATCAATAACACCATTCAAAAATAAAACAAAACAACTTGGTGAAACACATTAATATTATATTGTTATGCATTAAACGAAAAAATAAAACTGGCCCGAGCATATATAGTTGAAAAAGAAAGAGAGAGAGAGAGAAGAAAAGCAAATGAAAAAAGGAAAAAAAAATAGTCGCGTGCTTTTGGATTGATTTGACCTCCACATTCGACAATATTTCAGTGGATTCATTTGAATAATTTCTCATTAAGTCACAACAATCTCTTGATGAGTAATGCAAATGGAAAGTGCTTCCACAAGTTCCAGGAAGCATTTCATCATGAGTAGGTTCATCATGAGTAGGCCAATTCTCCGCCAGGACCGATTATGTTTGCTACAATTGTTCTAGCTAGTAGAGATTTTACTGGTAGATTTTATAACTAGAAATTTATAAAATACCTAATGTTGTTCGGTTATCAATTGAAGGAATTAATTTCAAGTTAATATAATGTTTGGCATCATGATATATTTTTTTTTTCGGAGTTGCTGTTTGGCAGAGCTGGGATAATGACTTTTGTCAATGGCTCTGATAACATTTAAGTTTTCATACTTATTAAATGATTAAGGGTGTATTTGAAGTTACTTAAGTTTTCATAATTATTAAAAATAGCCAACAACCCAGTAAAAACGAACTACATAAAACGACCACAAACCCACCAAAACACTTAAGCAGGCCCAAGCAACACAAAACGCAACACTAATTGTTATTGCACGGAGGAATCCCCTCCAGCTTACCAAAGATTCCAGCTTTGATCCTCCTAACAATCTCCTAAACCATATCCTTTTCTTTTCCATTAAAATCAAAGCCTAAGACCCTTCCGGCTTTGATGACCTTAGCTATCTTTTTTTTTAAGTTCCAAGATGCCTTTATCACCTCAGAAACTATGTTTTTCTTTCCGAAATCTTGATTAAGATCGAGAACCGTAGCCTTCGAATATTTCGTTATCATACCATGACTATTTAACAAGTGATTTTTCTTTCTTCTTATCCTCTTTATGGGCCAGTCACGCACAGATAAAACATTTCCAACTTCTCTATCCCCGGAACCAAACACATCTCTCACAACACCATATATCTTTATTGGCTTTATCGAAACCTTCCTCTACTTCTTCTAGCTTTACCAACTTCATAAATGTATTTTGTGCTAGCTGGACCAAAGTCAGCCATCCTACCACTCCGGGGCTTCATTTTAAGGCTTTGAGTGGGTCTTTCAGACTTTTAGAGCTAGCCTACTTAACCAAGGCTCGACCAGGCGTATCAACCCGATTCAAGTTTTCACCCCTCACAAAACGAGAATTCAAAAGCAAGCTAGAATCAGATTCATCATCAGGCGAAAGAGAGCTGACATCTCTAGCCTTTGCACTTTTTTCTATCCCATCCCTGCTAAAGCTGACTCTCCTATTACCTTTATCCTTCCTAAGCTTAGAATTGATACTTTTGATAGCCGAACTATTCTTGTTTGAATTTTTAACCTGAAAACACACATATTCTACCAGCTTATTACTTTCAATGAGTTGTTTAGTTGAAGGAGGTAACTTCACCATTCATATTTCCAAAATAGGCAAAGAATTCAAAACAAGAGCTGAGGATATCTTCTCCAAACCCGGAAATCTATCCACCCAAGCCATGTCCACTGGATCCAAATCTTCATCCATATTCACCATATATCGTTGGTCACCAATTTCAATCTTGATTTTTCTGGAGCAATGATGTTCTTGAGGGATTGAAACCAACATACGACCTTTATCCAATCTTCTTCTTGATAAAGTATCATCTTCAATCAAAAGAGATTCCCATATCATCCAGCCCAGGTTTTTGAAAAAAGGACACCAGAAATATTATGGCACTCCCGAAATAGTAACCTAAAATAACCTTGATTGAATAACAAACGATTCAGGGCAGCTAAACATTGAAGAAAAACAATCGTCCCAGAAGAACCTATTATTGATAAATCCTTCTCTGTCACTTTCCGATTCAAAGAACCAGATGATACTCTTGTCACTTGCATAAGTAGAAGAAAACAAGAACCCTATGTTTCTCAACCTAGAGTTCATAGTGGTCATTTTCGAAAAATCTTTTAAGACACCCATATCACACTTTTTAAACCATTCCTCCTCCATCTGGATCGAAATTGCTCCAAGACAGTGTTAAGACCTGATCTTCCTTTCTTTCCTCCACAAACTAGGTCATTCTCTGGTCACCTTTCAACACTTCAGCATAAGTTTCGACAGCTGCTCTTTTCCTACCACCTACTGAAGCCATGCCTCAAAAAGAAAAGTTGTCTCCAATCAACCGATCCTTGTTGGATTAGGTCCATTATAAGGGATCCGCGCTTTAAACGGGATCAACAGACCAGCTTGAAAACCCCTCGCTCGCATTGGTTTGTGTGAAACCCTAGAGGTAGGTTTTGCACCGCTTGATTCTGGATGCCAAACGGATTTGACGCGTGCGTTGTGTTCATTGGTTCTGTGCCTTTACAACAGCATTTTCCTTCACAAGTAGTTTCAGCCTCTCTATGTTTTCATGCATCTGGGTTGTGAGAAAGGCAACTTGTGTCTCAAAGTCCATGAGAGCGTTTGAGTTTGCCATTCTACAATAAAGGATTAGAAACAAAAGGAGAAGAGATTGAAAGTTGAAAAGATTGTCAAGGCCCCACGGTAGGCGTCAAATTGTAGACGAGCGAATCTGTAATTAAATTTATAGTTGACGATAGACACTGACAAACTGTGAAACAAGACAGGAAAGAGCAATCGTCGAGCCGAGTCAAAGGGAGGTCCCTTTGATTGGCTTTCCACTGCTGGGGTTAGTATAAACTGAAAGGATAATGGAGTAAAATGAAATTAGAGCTGGTTAAAGTACTAAAAAGAGTAAAGCAAACCAATGGGGGGTCTCGTGTCGTGCGTGTTGGATTGAATAAGCTCAGAGTCCCTAAGCTTGATGGATTAGAACAAAATTGAGGCTTGAACTGATAAAGTCCAAGCGAATTGGATCGTGCATAGTAAACCCTTAAAGAGAGAGAGAGAGAGAGAAACAATTTTAGCAAAATTTCTCCGGAGGGGTTAGGTATTTATAGGAGACCAAGGGGCGTCAACTGTCGTGGGTGATCTCTACGAGATCTTGGGAGATACTCGTAAGATTCGAGGGGATAAGATATCTTTACCTGATCAAAGCTGACTAAGGGGGGTGTATTGGATTGAGATTTTAATAGACAATTTTAAGATGCAAGGATTTTATGGATTTACAAGACTATTAGGATTATTAAGATTGTTAGGATTATACTTTTAAGATTATTAAGATTATATGGACTAGACTTTTAGGATTATGAAAGAGTCTTTGGATTTTATTTATAGACTATTAGGATTATCTAGACTTTATTTTAAGATTTTTTGGACTTTTAAAAATACGACTTTCAAGAATCGATTGTAGTGCTCTATAATATTGTTAAGGGCAGTCACTGATCAACAAAGCAAAGAGATGTTCAAGAATTTCATTACAGTGAAGTAGCAAAGCACAAAACAAGACAACTCAAAGACCCAGAAAGTGAATTCAAATTGGGGATTCATGAAAGATTCTTTTAGACTAGGAAAGAAACAACAACATAGCAAAGCCACTGGACCAAATTTGATTTTGCTATTATCCATCTGATTATCACTCCTATTATTCACATACCCACCACCAGATTTTGACATCACCAGTTCACCAACATATGATCCTCATTTTCAGTAACAACCAAGATAGAAAAAAAAACAGTTTTTGTTGCGTATTACTATCTGATTATGATTATAATGATTCTCTCAAAACCAAAACACAAAAATACAAAATTTTAATAACAACCTAGAAACCAGAAAAGAGCGAAGCAAGAGAGAAGTTAAAGATGATTTTGAGTAGGGGTGAGCACCCAAACAGCCAAACCGATCAACCCAAACCAATTTAAGCGGGTTGGTTTGGTTTTGTTTTGTTAAAGAAAAAAAAACCCGAATGGATTATTTTTTAGTAACCCGATTGGTTTGGGTTGGTTTGTGAGTTGTCTTTTATCAACCCATATAACCCAACCCAAATCATTACATACTTATATATATATATATATATATTATCATATAAAAAAAATCAAATTTAACCTAATTTTATATTATATTTATGTTCAAGGTTACCGCTTCCCCAGTTCTAAGTTTTAACTCCCTCTATTTATTCTTAAAGCTATTTCATCTCATCCGAAGTTGTTGGCACTAAACAAATTTATTGAGGATAAGTATCTATTTTGTTATTATTATTATTATTGTTTCTTACAAAAACGCATTAAGCAATACGATTTACTTTTTTTATATAAGTTTTATGCGTTCTACACTTGAGTTTTTTTTTTAACTATTATTATTATGTACTTGGGTTAAATTTAGTATTATTGTTTATCTTATATCTACTTTTATTGATATTATTATATTTGTTCAAATAAAAAAAATGTAATTATTTTCTTAAACCGACAAACCAAACCGAACCAAACCGATTTTTATTGGTTTGGTTTTACCTTGTAATTGGTTTGGTTTTGGTTGTAAAAAAAAAAATAAACTGATTAAATAATGATTTGGTTTGGGTATCGTCAAACCCAACCCAAACCAACCCATGCCCACCCCTAATTTTGAGTGAGAGAGAAAGTCTAGAAAGTATTGAGGGAGAGGGCAAGACAATTTTGGGTTCAAACTATTTATACAAATCACTAAAAAGTTTGGAAAATCCATTTTTTCATGAAATCCTAAAAATCTTGATCTCAATCCAATACCACCAGACAATTTGCTGCCACTTGAAAGTCTAGATCAAATACCACAAGACAATATAGACTTTTTTAAAAAAATTTAAAAGTCTAGATCCAATACCACAAGACAATATAGACTTTTTAAAAAAATCTTAAAAATCTAAATCCAATACCACAAGACAATATGAACTTTTAAAAAAAATCTTAAAAGTCTTGATCGAATACCACTGGAGTTATCAAACTTGTTAAAAAGTCTCAATCCAATACCACCCGACTTTTACTTCCCCAAATTGTCTAATAAAATCTGGAATCAATACACTTCCCCTAAGCTTTTGGCTAGATCATGCTTTCGTTGTTCCTTGGTTGCTGTCCTTAGGCTCTGCTTGGCTGTCCAGACCTGTTGACCCAGATTCCAACTTGGTTGGGCTTAAAAATGGATTGGGCTTGTGTGACTAATTTGGCCCACTACAATCATTAATAAATTTTAGGAAAATAAGAAAAAAGTTTATTTTTAAAAAGAAAATGAAAGTACTCATTAAATTACTTTGTTTTCTTTATTTTTGAAAACAAATTGAAAAATAGTTATGAATGCGAATTCAAAATTGTTTTCGGATAACAAAAACAAGAGTGGTGCTATTGGCACCCCTAAAATGAACTAATGATGCTCCATTTAAAAAAAATTGGTTTAATTATATAAAATTAAATAGCTTTTTATTTTTTATTTTTATTCTCAAAACTACAATTTTTTACTTACTTTTCAAATTTAATACTCCCCATCTTTCTCCATCTTTCTGTACATCTCTCACCTCCATTGCAAGACATTTTTTTTCTTATTTTTTCATGGTTGTTATGAATATCAAGTACGATGTGCATGTGTGCAACAAGTGAATAGAATTTGTATGTGTGTGCAATAGAGAGACCGAAAAACAGAGCATGAAAAAGGGGTAGTGAAGAAAATTTTCTATTCTTTGTGGAAGAAACAAAGTAGAAACAAATATGGAGTATAGTATAAACATAATTTTTTTTATTGAAGTACAGTATAAACATAATTTTTTTTTTAACAAAATGAAATAAAAAATAATAATTAATATATATATATATGTATAATAAATTTCAACATTACAAAAAGTAAACTTCAAACTTACTTATGAAGAAGAAATTGCTTCCAGATGCTTGATATCATATATTCTCAACTCTTCCATACTATTTTTAGGGTAAATATCATTTTCATCCCTATGGTTTACCATATTATCCATTTTGGTTCCCATCGTTTTAGTATTGGCTATGCATGTCCAAACGTTTTCAATTAATCCCAATTTTAGTCTCTACCGTCCAATTTTGTTAGGATTTCTCAGAATTCCATTAGGTCAACGAGGGTAAGACCATAATTCAATGTCAGAGTTTCTAGAAGCCTGTTTGATGAAATGGCATAATGGTAGTTTTGAAATTAATTAAATAAAAAATGAAAAAAATGAATAAAACTAATTAGATTTCTAAATAATTAAATTTAAAAATAAAGCTAGTTAAATTTAAAAATAAAACCAATTTAACTAATCAAAACCCATCCCAATCACCATCACCAAACACATTTCATCACCATTCATCAACACCTCTCACCACCAGTCAACACCATCACCTCTCACTGCCTTCACACTATATTCACAAAAAAAAATTGCAATCTCTGTCTCACCACAATAATCTCTCTCACAATAATCTCTCTCACTCTAACGCACACACAGCTGGGTTCAAACCGGATCTGTGTTCGATTTAAAATCGGCCACCAACCCCAAACAAAACCTAAATCTAAAACCTGAAACCCCAAAAATAAAAAACCCCAAATCGCCGAGTTCCCCTCGTCACGGCAAACTGGGCCACCGTGGTTCTGGTTCCTCTAATGGAGAACCATCGGAAGATGGATCTGGTGAGATCCAAGGATCTTGACCAAATCAGTTTTTTTTTTGATGTTTTGATTTTTTTTAATTTTTTAATTTATCTCTCATGTTCTTTGGTTTCCATGTTGATTGAGAAAAAAAATGTAATCAAATTGGTTTTTCTGTGATGATGATGATAAATGGTTATTGGATCTCACCAAATCATTTCATTATTATTATTATTTTCATGTTTTTATTTTTTTTAATTCTTTAATTTATCTCTTTTGTTCTTTGGTTGCCATGATGATGGAGAAAAAAAATGTAATTAAATTGTTTTTTCTGTGATGATGATGAAGAAAAAAAATTGTTAAGAAAAAAATTGTATTCCAATCTAGTTTTTCCAGAAAAGATTTGAGTTAGTTTTTTGAAAAAAAAGTGGGCAACGATGATCGATGGGTTTGGGTGGTGTTTGTGGTTTTTTTTTTTTTATAAAAAAAAATATATATTTAGGTTTGGAAAAATGAATATTGTATTAGTGGATAAATGAGTACATACTGTTTTTTTTAAGGGTGGTGGCTAGGGTTTGGTGGTGGTGGTGTAGATGATAAAGAGATGGTCAGATGGGTGGTGGTGAATCTGGTGTTTGGGTTCAATTTTTTTTTTTTTAATTTGATAGTGTTATTTTTAAATATGTAAATATTTATTAGAATTTAAATTTAACGGACAGTATGAACATTTTGTCCATTGGAGGGAAAAATTGTCCTTACAAGTCCCTCAGACATTGTAAAGGGCAAAATGGTCATTTTGCGTTCTGAACATGTCAGATGACCTGTATCTAATGAAAAACGTAACCGAATAACTAAACAAACTAATACTGGAACTACGATAACCAAAATGGATAATATGGTAAACCATAGGGACGAAAATGATATTTACCCTATTTTTTATGTATAAAAAGCAAATTTAAGGATTTTTTATTAAATTTTTTATCACTTTAAGTAATTTTAATAATAAAAAAAAAAAAACTAAATAGTTTAAAAAGCACAGCCTCAGTTGGTCAGTTTAAGGTGCCAATATCGAAGGGTTGTATAAACTAAAAGGATAACGGAATAAAACGAAATAGAGCAGGATAAAATACTGAATAGAGAGCAAACCAATGGGGGGTCTCTTGTCGTGCGTGTTGGGTCGAATGAGCTCAGAGTCCCTAAGCTAGATGGATTAGAACAAAATTGAGGCTTGAACTGATTAAAGTCCAAGCAAATTGGATCGGGCATAGTAAACCTTTAGAGAGAGAGAGAGAGAGAGAGTTAGAGGGAGAGAGAGACAATTTTAACAGAGTTTCTCTGGCCAGTTCAAATTCCACCCCTTTCACAAGTGAGGTGTTGGGTATTTATAGGAGACCAAGGAGCCTCAACTATTGTGGGTGATCTCTACGGGATCTTGGGAGATACTCGCGAGATTCGGGGGATAATCCATTCAATATCTTCACCCGATCAAAGATGACTTAGTCAGCTTTTGACTAGGTCATGCTTTCGTTGTGGTCATACTCGAGTTCACTCAAAATCTGATCAAAAGCATAGGAAAATGGGGTCAAAATCTAGTATTGAAATGGCTTGATCAAATTTGTATTTGTATGCAATAGAGAGACCGAAAAACAGAGCATGAAAAAGGGTTAGTGAAGACAATTTTCTAATCTCAGTGGAAGGAACAAAGTAGAAAAAAAAATGGAGTACAGTATAAACATAATTTTGTATTGAACAAAATGAAATAAAAAAATTAATATATATATATATATATATATTAAATTTCAACATTATAAAAAGTAAATTTCAAACTTACTTGTAAAGAATAAATTGCTTCCAGATGCTTGATATCATATATTTTCAACTCTTCCATAATATTTTTTATATGTAAGAAGCAAATTTTTTTTAAGGTTTAAGAGTTGAAAATAAAAAATCAAACAAACAAATTACGAGTGAATGTGATTTTTTTATTTTTTCATTTTAAAGTTGAGGGTGCGAATAGCACTGAGATTCCATAAGTTTCTGTCAATGAAAGCTGATGTGGACAGAATTATTTAGTGAATTATCTTTAGATTCCGTGATTTAAGGAATGTTGTTAAGGCTTGTATTGTAAGCATATGTATAAGCTTCTCCTCCTCTGTGACCGATCAATCAATTCAATAGAAAGAAATCTTCATTTTCTCTCAGTGTTTCCGTGGAGTTTTTCAAGTTTTATTGAGTTCGGCTTATCTTATGTTTGTTTAAAACGGCAAATATACAATTTGATTTCAGCAAAAAATATTGCAATAGTACTTATTGTTGTACTTAAAAAATAATAATTATTAAATTCACATGACATGTAGCAAACTAGAGTTTATCTTTTTTCTAACTGTATCTATCTATCCATCTATCTAAATCAGATATTTTTTTAAAGCTTTATGCCATTGGTATGATTCGAGCTGTGATTTAGGAGATATTTATCCAAGCAGCCAAGCCCTCCAAATTCATCCATTTATCAACTGAGTTATAAGGCAGCAAGCAAACGAGAGATTATCGATTCGTTAATTGACACATTATAGATTGGAATATATGTTAACATATCAAGTCGGATATAGAATTTGTATCAAAACAGTAAAATACTCACCTATAATATGCAGTGAAGTTTTTTTTTCTCTCTCTCCGAATCATCTTTTGTTTTTTGTTAGAGATATAAAACAAAATTAAATTCTATTTTCGTTGGCAACATTATATGATCTTCTTGTTTCTTCTGTTCATTTGTCAAAGATTTGTTGAGACATTGATGTATGATTATCAATTGAATATAATGTCATTGGTGGATATGGTGCTTTTATATTCCAAGCGTTTCTGATAATTGTGTTGCCATTTTCAATGTATGAAAAAGGAATTCCACAAAGGACTTATTTAGTGAATCTGTTTAAAAAACTTTCAAGACACACTTTAGTCCCAAAATTTGTTGAGTCTGTATTTGATCAACATAGAAGCACATGAACAAGCACTTCAACACTATTTGCTCTCTCTTACAAACATGTAGGACCATGAGAGAACTGAAACAATTACATGGGCTGATGATCACTACATCAGTCATCAAAGAGATGGTCCCCTTGAGCAAGCTCATTGACTTCTGCTCAGATTCTGAAACTAGTAATCTCAACTATGCAGAGTCCGTTTTTAGACAAATTCAACAACCCAGTGTCCCAGTGTCTATATTTGGAACTCCATGATCAAAGGTTACATTAACAGTGACACCCCATGTGACTCGTTGTTGTATGGAGAAATGCTTCAAATGGGTCACTTACCAGACCATTTTACGTTCCCGTTTGTGCTCAAAGTTTGTTCGATTGTTTACGATCATGATTATGGAAATAGTGTTCATAATCATGTTTTGAAAACTGGGTTTGAAGTGAATGTGTATATGTATACTTCTTTGCTTTATATGTATGCATGTTGTGAGGATATGAAATCAGGGTTGAAAGTGTTCGATGAAATTCCCAAGTGGAATGTGGTGGCTTGTACTGGGTATGTTAACAATGATTGTGCCAGTGAGGCTATAAGAGTGTTCAAGGACATGGAGAGTTTGAATGTAGAGCCTAATGTGATTACATTGGTTCATGTTCTTGTCACGTGTGCTAGAAGTAGAGATTTGAGTACTGGAATATTGGTTCATAGTAGTGTTCGCCAACTCGGTTATGATCCATTTGTGTCAAGTTGTAACCCCAATTTTGTTCTTGCTACTGCTATTTTCGACATGTATGCGAAATGTGGAAACTTAAATACTGTCAGGGACTTGTTTGACAAAATGCCTTTGAGAAACTTAGCTGCGTGGAATTCGATGATAGCTGGTTATAATCAGTATGGTCAAGCTGAAGAAGCACTAGGTGTCTTCTCTGATATGCTTGTTTACGGGTTTGATCCGGATAAAGCTACCTTTTTGAGTGTGATAAGTGCTTGTGGTAAGGCAGGGTATTTGACTTTGGGACAAAGTTTTCACACTTATGTACTGAAAATGAATATTTGCAAAGATGTTGCTATAGGTACTGCTTTAGTTGATATGTATGCCAAATCTGGAGATGCAGAGAGTGCTCGAAAAGTTTTCAGCGATTCGAAGACGATAGACACTATTGCCTGGACTAGCATGATTATCGGCTTAGCTATGCATGGACATGGAGAAGAGGCACTGCGAACTTTCAAAAGAATGCAAGAGGATGCTACTGTGAGTCCTGACCAAATCACATACATTGGGGTTTTATGTGCTTGTAGCCATGTTGGGTTGATTGAGCAGGGTCAAAGACACTTCACTGAGATGAAAAATGTTTATTGTATAGAGCCCACAATAGAACACTATTGTTGCATGGTTGATCTTCTGAGCCGAGCAGGACGCTTCAAAGAAGCAGAGAGATTGCTAGAGCAAATGCCAATCCAACCCAATGTTGCAGTATGGGG
This sequence comes from Dipteronia sinensis, assembly GCA_033220585.1. Classification (NCBI taxonomy): domain Eukaryota; kingdom Viridiplantae; phylum Streptophyta; class Magnoliopsida; order Sapindales; family Sapindaceae; genus Dipteronia; species Dipteronia sinensis. The sequence continues at coordinate 6,959,660 of CM065642.1, forward strand.
AGCTCTTCTAAATGGTTGTGAGATTTATGGAAATGTTAATTTAGCTGATCCAAGTAAGAAGCCATATCAGAGAAGCGGAAACAGTTGGTAGTGGAGTTTATGTGCTTCTTTCTAATATATATGCTAGAGCTGGTAAATGGCTAGAAGCGAAGATGGCAAGAGAGTTGATGAAGCATAAAAGCATTGTAAAAACTCTTGGCCATAGTACAGTTGAAATCAAGCTATCACCTTCATGATTATCATCTAGTATCTCTGTTTTATGATGAAGAAAATTCTGACGACATTATACATCAATTAAACTTTAATAAGCACAGCAGATTCTGAATCACCAAGAAAATGACTAAAAAAATACAACTCAAATGGTCTCAAAAGATAAAACAAATGTTGCATAGCAGTTGTAAAATTAGCATTCACTGCGTACGAGTTCCATAGCTAAGTAGTGACAAATCCTGTATCGTGAATTCGTGATTAAGTAGTGATAAATCCTGCATCGTGATTTGCGATGGTAGATCTGCTCGCTTCCATCGACAAGGATGGAGTGGATTTGCTCGCTTCCATCGACGGATGATCCATCGATGGAGGAGGTCTCCTCGCCGAAGGTGGCCGCCGAAGGTGACCAGGTTGCCACCTTTGGCATCGTCTCCGGAGGAGGAATTAATTTATATTTTATAAATTAATTATTACATCTTTTAAATTATAATTAATTAAAATTTAAAAACAAATTTTGAAATAAATAATAATATATATATTTTTTGAAAAAAAAATTAATATATAAGGGGCATTTTGGTCAAAACAGTGGATTCCATGATGAATTCCATATGACAACCAAATAAAGGAATCCATCTAGGAAATAAATTCATTTCCTACATGGATTCTTTTCCATGTGGTTTCCTTTCTACGAACCAAACATGACTTAAGAATATATACATAGCAAAACTCTGGGGTTTAAACTAAGAAATTCGAATCTCACGACACGGATTTATTAGCATGTATGTAGAAATTCTCTTTAGTGTGTGGGAGTTAATATTTAGAGAGTTGATATTTAGAGTAATGTATAGCCCCTCACCCAGTCAAAAAAGAAATAATACCCTTCACCTTAAAATTATAAATGTACGTGAAAATCAAATTAATTTACGAAAATAGAAATCATTGAACCTTCATGAATTGTAAAGCTAGCGCCTTCAAATTGAATCAACCTCCTTAGTAGTTTTATTAAAATCAGAAAATACATTAATTATGTCTAAGCAATAAAATTAGAGAAGTCATAGAAGAAAAGACAATAAAGTTTAGAAATGACAATACAAATAATATCATGAGAAATAGATGGAGAGGAAATGGTAGCAATCACATTACAATAAACATGGAAGAAAATACATCACGATTTGGCAATCAAATTACAAAAACATCAAAGGATAATACATTAAGGTCTAGCAATTAATTAAATTACTGGAGAATTAATTAACAGTGAAAAACAGAGAACATTATTACCTGAATGGGAAATTGCATAAAACACAACCAAAAGTATGCGAGCACGATGAGATTGGTAATGATTGTATCTTGAGTCATTCATACCGGTCAAACCAGTCTTCTTCAAAATCGCATTCAGCTGGGGGAGGGATTGATCTGAATCTTTCTGGAATTCTCAACCTGGAGTACTTAGGGATGCTCAAGCCTCTCAGCCTTGGCATTGCTCCTTCCTCTACTTGCCACTCTTCTAATTTATGGTCCTGTTCACCAAGCTTTAGAATTTCAAGCTGACGAAAACCATGAGCACTGCAGAATAGTTTCCTACCACCATAAAATTGGTAGCCTAAATTTAGAATCATTAAGCTATGTAGCTTCTCTAATAGAGGCATCGGATCATCCTCGAGATATGAATACTTTAACAATAGGCATTCGAGATTTGGCAAGACATTATGTATGTCTTCAGGTAGTTTCTCTATCCTCCCATATAATCTCAAATCTGTGAGATTTGAACAATGAGTTAGTGGTTGCAGGGATGTGAAACAATCATTACGGCATCGTTTAACCACTAATTTTTCAAGTCTCTCTAGTTTGGCAATAGAATCAAAACAAAACTCCGTTGTTTTTCCCAATGGCCCACTTGTTATTTCTAATGGCCCTCTTGTTATTCCGAATAGCCCACTTGTTTTTTCCAATGGCTCATATATCCACAGTTCTCGAAGATTACTCAACTTTTCGGTATTAATACAAATCCAGCTTTGACTGTAAACATACTTGAGAGATTGAAGTTTTGTCAAACTATCTATATCCAAATTCCCGTAAAACATTCCAAATAGATGTCTTAATTCTTGCAACTTAGAAATTTCATTCGGTAGCTCAACCTCAGTATCTGAATTGAATAGGTCTAAAGTTTGTAGTCTTCGCAGGTTAATAATTGACCGTGGAAGATGCTTGACATTTGATTCCCTTAAACCCAAGTACTTCAAATAGATTAACTTTCCTATCTCTTCACTTAAAGTCTGATATGCAAAGAAACAATCTAGTTTGAGCACTCTTAGAAACTTGAACTCTGTGCACATGTCCGTTATTTTCGTCTTTATATCCCACTTATGCCCATATGGGTCAAAGCACAAAAAGGAGCACAAGCTTGAATTCGATTGTTGCAGCCACAAACAATTTTCTTTTGGGGAATAAAGAACTTTCCGCCGACACGATGATATAACCGAAGAATTACCTGTTGAATGCTTCATTTGGTCATAAATGTAAAGAAAATTTAATTCCCTTGCCTTTTCAATTGCAAGTTCTCGCAAAAGATCATGGACTCGACAAGTTGCAACTCTCCCCCAACTTATTTTTCCTATTTGAATCAAGCTTCTATTTATCAACTCATAGAAATTATCCTTGGCGACGTCTTCCATATTTTGAATTTCATCTTGCGGCACAAAACCTTCTGCTACCCACAATCGTATCAGTTGATCTACGTCGATCTCAAAATCCTCTGGAAAAAGACTTAGAAAAAGAAAGCATAGCTTTAACTGATAATTCAAATCATTGAAACTTAAAGCAAATAAGTTAGGGATATGAATTGGATCTTTCTTCAACTTTTGCCAAATGTGATCACGTACCGCTTTCCACTTTGATATTTGTGTCTTATTAGACAAGAGCCCTCCCAATACAATTACTGCAAGTGGCAGACCTTCACATTTTTGCACCATCTCCATTCCCAGAATCTTCAATTGTTCTTCTACACCGTTTGCATTTGGGTTTCCAAAAGCTTTCTCACAGAATAGTTGCCAACTCTCGTCGAATGTCAGAAAACGAAGTTTGTGGACATATGTTCTCTCGTCTAAATCCTCAGCAACTTCTAGGCTTCGAGTAGTGATAATAACTCGACTTCTATTGTTGTAATCTGGAAAGGCTCTTTTAAAGCTTTCCCAAGCTTCTATCTTCCATATATCATCAGCCACCAACAAGTATGAGCGTCCTTGCAAAGATTCATGGAGATATCGCTCCAACCCTTCTTCGTTCATCTGCTTTAGCTCCTCTGTCTTCTTAGTTGTGAAGCCAAAAGAACTTATGATTCTTAAAAGAAGATCATGAGTGTTGTAATCTTGAGATACACATACCCAAGCACGACAATCGAAATTCATCTTAACATCAAGGTGGTGGTAAAGTTTTCCAGCAAGAGTTGTTTTACCCAAACCTCCCATACCATAGATAGAAACTACAAAGCGACGTCTGTCCGGGTCAAAAAGTTTAGCCAACAATCTTTTAGTACCATCGTCATGGCCGACAACATTCTTTTCAACGGAGAAGGAGGTGGTTCTTCTTAGTTGTCTCAATCTTGCAAGAGAATTGCTGCTGTTTCCTTCCCCCTTGATTCTGGAACTTTCGAGTTGATACAATTCTCGTATACGTGGGAGATCATTGATTCTAATTTTGAGCTCTTCAATATCCTTCCCTATGTCATGCAGATTGACCTTTTTCTTGCATTTGACACAAGAAGACATGGAAGGAAAGCATCCGGTTGGCTTTGTTTCGATATTTGTGTCTTGATCACGATCCGTTTCTTCATAATGGACTTGGAGAATGAATTTATCTATGACATCCTCAGCATCATAAGCAATTTTGGTGATGTCATTGAGCCACTTTCTTACAATTGGATCATCTGCTTGTTTTTCTTCTGCACTTGCAACGTAGCATTGCATCCATCCCAGTTCATCTTTCAGCCACTGCACTTCTTTTCTAACTCTCCCCAAGAAAGCTGCTTCTTGGATGAGGAAGTCGGTAAGCCTGTTCAACGCAAACGATACAACTGCATCAACCATTGTGGTTTTTTTTTTTTTTTTTTATCCCCTCCGAAAAACAAAGAGATCAAGAGAGCAATAGATCGATGATGAAATTTTCAGAATTGATGCTTCAGTAGAAATGATATATCTCTTTAATAACCTAATATATCAACACAACAATGTTTCTTTGATGTTTCCATGGAATCGGAAAAACCAAGTTTATTCGGTTTTGTTTATATTATAATTGTTGGACGGCAGTAATTAATTAATTAAGCTCATCACATGGTGTAGCAGGTATAATCTCCTCTCTAAAATACAATATAGAGAGTAGAGACCAGGACAGGAGAAATTATTGAGTACGATAATTGTAGCTTGTATTTTTTTATTCGATTATTGTAGCAGGTATGGCTAGTTAATCCATCAAATTTCTGTCGTATACGATAGTCTATCAAAATGACCCATAGCTAGTGGGGTCTATTGTATATGGCTTGATTCCACCTCTACACGGAAGAATAATTTCATGGGTTCATAATTATATTATTAATATATTTGATGATAAAATTAAGGTCAAGTTGTGTATAAGTAGGTAGAATTTCATTGTCTATAGCAATGGACAGGAAAATGCGCCTCTAGATTCGTGAAATATGTCAAGAAGCATCTAGAGCAATGAATTTCATGTCTATAGCAGTGAATTTCAATTTCAATTTCAATATCAATTTTTGTTTGTTGCAGTTGGCTGTGCTTGGGTCAATTATTGGGGCTTGGATGTTACACCGTATAAGCGTCTTGCAACTTGTGAAGTGCCAGCAAATGAAGACAGCTAGCAACTGCAGCAGAATAAAAGGGAGAGAGCTGGAAATTAGAATAGACAGATAACAGGTAACGGAGAAAAAAAAAAGGCAGAAACATGTGAGAGTGTGAGAACCCAAGAGCACTATTAGAATACTTGTTAGGGTATTTTTATCGTGCAATTGATAAGAAAAAAAAATGTGATCAAAAGATAACAACACGATCAGGTTTTGATACAAAACTGATACAGCAGAAAAAAAAATCGAATAAACAACTATAGATTAAAAGTCATTATAGCCGATTCGAATCCGTTGATAAGCATACGAATACCACAATAACAGACATTAAAATCGTTGACCCTCATAAAGGTAACGATATTTGGATAAGCAAGAGATACCCTCTCTCCGGAATTTTTATCAATTATTAGAAACTTTAATCCCTATTAAGGTACAAGACATAAATAGCAAAACTAAAAACCTAAAAGAAACCTAAAATAACTTTTTTTTGAACTGCATCAATTTTATAAAAGGTCAAAGGTCAAAGCCACACGCAAAACACCAAAGACAACCAGCACCGGATCAACACAAACAACAGCCAACCAGCAGACTAGACAAACACACAGCTGACCAAAGAGAAACAACAAAACAGAGCAATAAAGGCTCTACAAAAACAGAGCAGGAGCCTGAAAAGACAGAAACAGAATAAACAAAATGGCCTAGAGATCCCACACCAGCTTGTCTTCACCCGAACTAGAACCTGATTTCGCAAGATTAAAGGAGTTGGTTGATCTAGGATTGAATATGACCGGGATTCATTCAGCTAGTCTATCCAGCATTGAATGTCGTAAATAAGGTTCACCTGTTTGTGACTAACAATGCCGCCTAAAATAACTAGGTTACAATAAAATCATAGAGATCCTAAAAAAATCTCTATGAAAATTAAAAATACTAGAGATTCTAGTACATATTTGAGCAACGAATACTGTGAGTTGACCCTTTTTATTTATAATTAAATTTTTTTTTGAACGGCAAAAGTTTATTAGAGGCCAATGAGGCCAATGAGGCCAAGGCAAAAGAAGCAGACAAAGGCAAGCGGGGACCAACTCAGAGCAAAACCCCACCCAACAAAAGCACACCCTCAACCAACAAAAGAAAAGCCCAAGAAGCAACCAGAGACCGGACACCACAGCAAGAAGCAACCAAAAGCACAAAAATATGCAAGATGCACCACTGCACAACTAACAACTCGCTAATAAACTGACAAAGCAACCAAAGCTGGCCAGCTAAGAACCAAGAGACACAAAGGTTACAAAACACCCCAAACCAACTTGTCTCCTTCCTTGTTTGAACCTATCTTCGCGAGCTTGTTGGCAATGAATTCGTAGCCCTTGCGTTGTAGACCACCGATTAGAATTATAGTCCTGCTGTCTTGGACCTCCAGGTGTATTTAGTCGGGCCCCTAGCCTGGTCCCTTGCAATAAACAACTTTTTCAAAATGTTAAGAGTAAATTATTTAGAATTGGTTAAAAAAAATGATGCATTCATTTGTTAATTAATCATTAGATTATCGGATTATTAGGTACGATTTATGGTTAAAGTGTAGAATGTTAGAGATTAGTAGTTAAAATATTCTTCTAAGCACAGAAACATATTATTTAAAATCAGAATTACATTTATAAAACAAGATTTTTTTCAAGTAAAAGCATATAAATAATTATACAAGAATTTTCAAATAGTATTCCAGATTTTAGATCCAAGATTATTTATGATATTGACCGAGAGAATTTCTGGTAAAAAAATGATTTATTTATGTTTTGAGAAAAGTATTTATATATATATATATGTATTATTAATATTATATTAGAAAGTCGAATATGAAAGAAAAACAAGAACAAGAGAGATTGATAATCTCATGACACATAAGCATTGCAATGAATTGGTGGTTAAGATGTGATTTGTTTTCACAATAACTTTATTAACAACCAATCACATACTTTAAAGAGGTCAGAAAAAAGATCAGATCAGCAGAGGATGTAAATCCCTCGCATACATGGTGAAGAATGGGGAAATATGACACATACAAAGCGATATCTGATCATACATGTAGACTAAAAATCTCACATATACGTCGAAACGCATAATTAATTATTTCACGTACACGTGTAGAAAAGCCCCAAATGCCAATAATCTGAATCCGATACTGAGAGTGGGTACATATCTAACATATTAAAATCTCAATAATCTTTGAAAATTGTCCAAGTTAAGTAGACATATATATCTCTTATAAAGTCTCATCTGAGAATATGAATAAATATTCATTTGCTCAGCTTTCAAGGTAACATGGCTTTTTAAAAGCCCAAACTATGCCTAGTTTCTCTTTGTTCCTATCCGGTCTCCACAACTTGCAACCTATCTATGGCTGATAACAGCTAATCCAAACGCACCATTTGTTGGAAATTTTGTGATGAACACATATTTTGAAAGTATTATTTGGGTATGATTGATTCCATGAAAATGGAAGATCAAAGTATATTCGAATTCTCCTCAGTGAGAGCTTTGAAATGGTATACTCAAACTCACAAAATTATTAATGGGTGAATGAGAAATTGAGTCTCAATGTGAGCCCATTGTATAGGAGAAAATGTGCATCCCACATTGGTTGGGGAAAACACTTATATGTGGTATAAAGGTGGTTGTGTGATAGTAGCTTATAAACATATGTGTGGACGCGTCCTGCGTACACTAATGCTGCACCGATTGGACCGTGAGAGTACAATCGACTTTTGCTACAATTTTAAATTTCTTTTTTCCTAAATCAACATTTTATTGATTAAGAAAGAATTAGTTTAATTTATTTTCCCCTAAGTTAGATGGTTTAAATGATAAGGAAAAGTTAACTAACGAAATAGTTAATTTCCGTTTTGGGTTATGGAAATTAATTAGATTAAGGAAAGAGTTGATTTCTTTTTTGAATTCTGATACTTACTTGATCACTAAGTAATTAGAATCAGTGTTTAATTAGGAATATATCTTTTTGAATATTATTCATTAATTATTTTCCTTTATCATTACCACCGTAGTAATTAAGTATTTCCAAAATCAATCATACTGATTAGGTTTTTTATTTAAAATCCTAGTCTTTTCCTTATAATTCAATTATTCTGGAAATCACGAAATTAAGAGAGAATATTTGTTCTTTTCCTAGTTCTTTTGTTCTTCGTGTCTTGGTAAGTTTGAATTCAATTTGAGTTCGTTGAGAGTGGTTTGTGTTCTACACATCCACTATTTAAATCATTGTATCCCGGGAGACAGTCGCCATACATATACGGTGTTAGCCGGCGAAATTGTCTTAAGGACACCGTGTGAAACACGGGCCTCGATTTTCCTAATGTGATGTTTTTTGGTTATTGTTTTTCTGTCTCTTGCAGATTCGAACCAAATTGTTTTTGAGCAATACAAACAACAATCTTAAGACAATTTCCGTTATTAAATTTCTTCTCACATTTTTATTTTCTTTTAAAACCTTCTGGTTCGGTTTATGTTTTCCTACGGATTGCAACAGACTTATTTTGTAAACATCACTGGTTTGGGTGTGTAAAATATTAATCTGTGGGAATTGGGTCAGTTTCGAGACACTAATTTCAATTAATTATCATATTTATATTTTGGTAAATCGGGTCTATTAACAGACACTGATTTAGAAATCAAGTGTGGTTTCAACTGAGTAATTAAGTCTATGATACCAGACACTGATTGTGATTTCAATTGTGAAATTTGGAATTCATTATTGTTTCACTGGTTCAATATCGAAGTTGTTTGATATCAGTGTTGTTATCATTGTGATAACAAATATATCATGTTTTGATATATGGAAGCATGCGTGCTTCATATAAAATATCAATAAACACAAAGTGAAGTGTTGATATTTTATGTATATAAACATTGGATATCAGTGCTATATTATATATCAGTGTGAAATATATTGTTATATATATTAGGTACAATCTGATCATACATATATTTTGATAATATATGTTTGTACGGTTTTTATTATAAAACTGGTGAAACATTCAATTCTGATGTATATACCAGATCATAAGATTAAACATTGTAGTAGATATCTTTGTTAATCTTTGTTTGTGTTTCTGTGATTGTTTTACAACATTAGTTATTTGTGGTAAAACGATGGAAAGAGCGATATATACACATATATTATTTATATATTCCTGAGATATATATCTGGTAAAATCATATCAAAATAAAATATGTAGACTTCAGTGTATTTAATACTGTTGTCATATTACTAGGTGGTGGAGTATATCAATAAATTTGTTTGATATCATTAGTTCCATCTACCATGTCAACGTTTAAAAAAAATCAGTTGATGATATATTGTTTTATATATAGTAACACATTGGTTGTGTTTTATTAGTGTTTAATATATATTAATATATATTAATATATTGATTCGTGTAGTTTGATACTTGATATCAGTTTGATAATGGCTCAAGAGACTCTGGTGGTCAACCCAATTGTGGGCCAGTTGACCGACCCGATGGTGAACCCTTTTGTGAGTCATATGAATACCCCGACAGTGAATTCATTTGTGTCACCGGTTTCGGTTTTTATGAACCATATGAAGAAACTAGAGAAATTCAGTGCTCTAAATTTCAGGAGATGGGAACAAAAGATGTTGCTCTACATACATGACCACATTGAATCTTGCGAGATTCTTAATTTATGAGGCTCCTAAGGCCAACAGAGGTGACAAGTTGATGTGTAAGTTTAAAATGGTGATTATTGTCAGAATCAATTGTTTTGAACTTCAAAATTGTAATTATCAATTTAATGATGATTTATTTCTATTAATTTCGGGTTAATCGAAATATTAAATTTTGAATTCAAAACAGAACCGATTTGACTTTAATATTGCCAATTTTAATGAGAATTAATTTCCAAATTAATTCAGTTGATCTCCTCCTGATATTATGGTGGATAAATCAAACGTGAACACAAGTGTTCCACTTGAGACTCTTAGTGCAAATCCAATTGTCGGACTAGACACTTTAGATGTTAATTCAGTGCTTGTGGGAGTTGTGCCTATTGTGGGCCACATGTGTAACATCGACTCCAACCATCAACTCATTTGCGAGAAACATGGCAGATTCGGTGATGAGCCAGTATGTAAGTCACATGAACTTTTAGTGGTGTCAGCAAAAGATGTTGTTCTATTTGACCACACTGAATCTAGCTAGGTTCTTAACTGAAGATGCTCTTAAACCCAATAGTGGTGAAAACTGAGATGTTCAAGTATGGAATGCTATTGATGCATGGAACCATTCAAATTTCTATACCGAAAATACATACCGAACGGGATGTCAGACACGCCGTATAACGAAAAAAGCAAAAGAACTGTGGGAGTCGTTAGACCGGAATTACAAAACTGAGGATGTTGGATCCAAAAGGTTTGTTGTTGGCCAGTTTCTTAATTACAAGATGAGGGACTCCAAGACAGTTATGAGTCAAGTCCAAGAGCTTCAGATGATTCTGCCTGAGATTCATACCGAAGGGATGACCCCAAGTGAAACCTTCTAGGTGATTGATATCACTGAGAAGTGAACAACAAAATGGAGTTGCTGAACAGAAAAATCATTCCTTGAGAGAAATGATGAATGCAATGCTGACAAGTTCTGGATTACCTCAGAACATATGGGGTGAAGCTATATTGTCTAGCAGTTACCTTTTAAACAAGGTATCACGAAATATGAATTATGGAAAGGAAGAAAACCTTCCTATAAATTCTTACGAATGTGGGGGTGTCTTGCCAATGTGGCCGTACCTACACCTAAGAAGGTGAAAATATGTCTGAAACCCGTTGATTGCATCTTCATTGGATATGCACATAATACTAGTGCTTAACGATTTTTTGGTGTATAAATCTGACATCCCAGATGTACACAAAAACACGATAATGGAATCTAAAAATCCATCGTTCTTTGAACATGTATTTCCATATAAATCCAATGATAAAGCAAGCAGTGAGCTCTTTAGAAGGACTCTTGTGGAAAAAGGATATTAAGAACGAAATTGATTCCATTCTATAAAATCACACTTGGGAATTAGTGGACCTTCCTTCATGATTTAAACCGCTAGGGTCCAAATGGATTTCAAGAGGAAAATGAAAGCGGATGGATCAATTGATAAGTATAAGGCTAGACTTGTAATTAAAGGTTACAATCAATGAGAAGACCTAGATTACTTTGATACGTATTCTCCTGTGATGAGAATAACCTCCATTAGGATGATACTTGCAATTGCAGCTTTGCGAAATCTTGAAGTACATCAAATGGATGTGAAAACAACTTTCTTGAATGAAGATCTAGATGAAGAAATCTACATGGAACAACCTGAGGGTTTTTCAGCTCCAGAGCAAGGAAAGAAAGTCTGTAAACTTGTGATGTCCTTATATGGTCTAAAGCAAGCACCAAAGCATGAGAAATTTGACAATGCTATGATGTCAAATGACTTTAAAATCAACGAATGTGACAAATGTGTTTATGTCAAAGACACAGCAAATGGCTATGTCATTGTGTACCTTTACGTTGATGACATGCTCATTGTTGGTAGTGATGGTAAGATAATCAAATCTACCAAGGATATGTTGAAATCAAGGTTTGATATGAAGGATATGGGAACGGCTGATGTAATGTTGGGAATGAAAATCTCAAGGACATCGAACAGACTCATTCTAAGTCAGTCACACTATATTGACATGATTCTTGAGAAATTCAACAAAAATGATTCTAGAATTTCCAAAACGCCAGTAGATACAAATCTACACCTATCCAAGAATAAGGGTGAGAGCGTCTCTCAACTAGAATATTCTAGAGTGATAGGAAGTCTGATGTACTTAACATGCTGTACAAGACTAGACATAGCTAATGCAGTCAGCAAATTAAGTAAATACACGAGTAATCCAGGAAATGATCATTGGAAAGGAATAGTAAGAGTATTGAGGTACTTACGATTCACTCGTAATTATGGACTGCATTATACCAGATATCATGATGTCCTATAAGGATACACTGATGCGAATTGGATATCTGATATGAAAGATTCAAAATCTACTAGTGGGTATGTGTTCACACCAGAGGTGCGGCTGTATCCTGGAAATCCTCCAAACAAACATGTATAGCCAGATCCACTATGGAATCTGAGTTTATTGCCTTAATAAATGTGGTGAGGAGGCTGAATGGCTACGCCAATTCTTAGAGGATATTCCAAGATGGCCAAAGCTTGTGCCAGTGATTGCATCCATTGTGATAGTCAATCAGCAATAGAAAGAGCACAAAGCAACATGTATAATGGAAAGTCTAGACATATACGTCGAAAACATAATACCATTAGACAACTACTCTCAACTGGAGTTATCTCTATTGAATATGTAAAGTCAAAAGATAACATTGCGGATTCTCTAACCAAAGAGTTAAATAGAGAAGTAGTTGAGATATCATCGAGGGGAATGTGACTAAAGCCTATGAAATGAAAGTCGATACAATGGAAACCTGACGGGCATGTCGTTGAAGTGCCATCAAAAGATTAAACAATTAAGTCTGGCCTCGCAAGCGTGCTAGTCACAGAGACTAGCACAGCGGCAAGCAAGGATCGTTCCGTAGAGAGGTGGGATTCACCGACCGTCTCTAGTTCTAGCTATCATTACAACACACCGAGCGGACTCGTGTGTTGCGTATGCAAAAGAATATGGAAAAGCAAATGTCAAACTAACCTAACAAACTACATAAATAAACAATATGTACAATGATAGGATGAAATGGAGTGATAAGGAATGTAAATGGCTACACTAAGCAAATGACTCTACCATAGCAGTCACACAATTTCATACAAATATGCATAGTCAATGTTGAAAGTCGTGCTCACTTTGTCCTCGCCAATATTCTCTTTCAAGTAATAAGGGCTATACCGACGTGCACTAGCAACTTATTTCTACATGGTTACCCGAACTACACTCGAGTTCATTAAGAACTATGAGACACACATAGCGAATATATATATATGCAAAAGCCTCGCGTATTTCTACCTTACCCTGCATGTAGCGGCCAAACTACTAATGCACGTTGCATGCTTCACCTTTTGGTCCATCACACAACAACCAAAGTTCATTCAAGCGGTGGCTAACCACTCAAAAGCATTAAGCACTTCAAATGACCACTCAACCATCAATAAACACATTCAATAAAAAGGCAACAATGCTAGGTTTACATCAATTCCCTAATAAATGAAAGTACGCATCAAAGAAGAGACAAAAATACAAGAAGAGAAATACAAAATTGATAGAGAGGAGAACTCATCCGAATCAGGAATCGAACACCGGGTTCTTACGGTTGTCAATCGCTATAATCCTAACCACTGGACGAAAGCTCTCTCGATAAAAGAGAAAGCTCTCTCCTTATATCTCTAATCTCCCTAAGATGGATGAATACGAATGGAAAACAAGTTCACCTAACACTAATATGCATCAATGCAATTGTTAAACATTAAAAACATTCAAATGAATTAAGGGCTCATCCTCTTGATTTGAGAATTTTTCTTAAATCAAATCATCACCCATTCCGGCCAAGAATGGGCAATTATGTCTTAAGAAGACCCATTAAACACAAGGATATGAACCAAGACCAATTTAGCAACTAAATGCCTGAACTAGCCTTTTTTACTCTTTGGGGCTAAAATCCCTAATCACTCAAATCAATCAATACATGGCATTTCAAGTCATCCACCAATCAATCAACAATCATGAGAAACTAAATTCCTATTCTAAAATACATCTACTCTTAAACCCATTCATGGACACATATTGATTTCTAACCATCCACATACATACATATCATAATAAGAGCTTAAAACACATAAATCAAAGAGCAAAAACAAAATCCAAATGAATTCATGAACAAAAATACATATATAGCACATATGAAAGGTTTAAAATATTCCAAAATTCGGGTTTCACATCAAAGAAAACAAGAAATGAGTAAAAAAGAGACAACCTTTGAAGACAAACCCTCCAAAGAAGCTCCTAGCTTTCCTAGCTTGGAATTGGTCCAAGAACCACTCTTATTTCCTTATAATCTACTCTAAGATGGATGGAGAAGGTGTAAAATGGTGTGGTGGAGGTGTATGGTGAGCTCCCATGGAGGAAAAACCTCCATGGGAGCTTGAATCACTCCTTTGGTGAAGAAGATGGAAGAGATGAAGAAGATGGAAGAAAGGGGTAGAGAAGGGATTGAGAGAGGGGAAGAGATGTCTGCAAAAATGAGAGGAAATTGGGTATTTATAAAGTTGGGAGGTTAGGGCAAGAATTGAGTGTGAAAAGACAAGATTGCCCCTCAAAACAGGCTGAAAATGGCTGATCTGGGCAAAAGGTGACATGTTAGGTGACTTGGGAAAGTAGCCTCTCAAGTCGCCTAACATACTGGTCTGAAAATCACATTTTGACAGTGCTAAAGGCGACTTGGGAGGCTACTTGGGTGAAGTCGCCTCTCAAGTCTCCTAACCCTTTGGAGAAGAATTTCTAGCACCGCGCACCGTTACGAAAATGATCATAACTTCCTCGTGAAAACCCAGAATTGCTATCTGTAAAAAGAATTGAAACTTAGACATCCGGGGAATTCCGAAAATAGGTAACAGGAAATGTAGTTAATTCTGAGGAGGGAGATATGGCATCCGAAAGTTAGATGTACTGCACGGCATCCAAATCAGCCCAAATAACTCCAAAACTCTTCAGTTAAGTTCAAATACCTTCTGTAGGGAACATTTACCTATAAAAAGCTCACAAATACATTATATACCAAAATATGCTCAAAAACGAGAACAAAAGCTAGGAAATGAGGACCTCAAATAAGAATATAAATCGGTACGATCAAAACCCAACCTAGTTGACTGGAGATCCTAAGATCTAGGTTCAATGGGACAACCAAGTTGTGAGACTTAGTTGAATCACTGTGGGGGTTACCCTCCAGTCCATTCCTATGATGAAACAGTGATGCATGTAGGGAAAATGTTAAACTATGTTTTTAATGATTCTTATGCGTCAGAATTCCAAGCTATGGAAATTTGAGCAGAGTAATGCGGGTTTCTCTTAATTAAGAAATCACCTATGTGAGAGAGAAGTTGGGCCGCTTCTAAAAGAGAATAATAAATATTCTCCAGCGACTCTCACAGAACCAGGCGCATGTTCATGGCCAAAACGAACATAACAATGAGAACCAAATTGGGTCTGGAAGATGCATGTGTAAGGTGTGCTATCGTTTACATAAACAGCAGAACAGTTCAAGGATATCATATCTATTGATCAGCCAGTAAAGTAAGCATATTCAAAGTATATTCAAATTCACCTCAGTGAGAGCTTCGAAATAGTATACTCAAACTCACAAAATTATTAATGGGTGAATGAGAAATTGAGTCTCAAGGTGAGCCCATTGTGTAGGAGAAAATGTGCATCTCACATTGGTTGGGGAAAACACTTATATGTGGTATATAGGTGGTTGTGTGATAGTAGCTTATAAACATGTGTGTGGGCGCGTCCTGCGTACAAGAATGCTGCACCGATTGGACCGTGAGAGTACAATCGACTTTTTGCTACTATTTTAAATTTCTTTTTTCCTAAATCAACATTTTATTGATTAGGAAAGAGTTAGTTTAATTTATTTTTCCCTAAGTTAGACGGTTTAAATGATAAGGAAAAGTTGACTACTGAAATAGTTAATTTCCGTTTTGGGTTATGAAAATTAATTAGATTAAGGAATGAGTTGATTTCCTTTTTGAATTCTGATACTTACTTAATCACTAAGTAATCAGAGTCAGTGTTTAATTAGGAATATATCTTTTTGAAGATTATTCCTTAACTATTTTCCTTTATCATTACCACCGTAGTAATTAAGTATTTCCAAAATCAATCCTACTTATTAGGTTTTCTATTTAAAATCATAGTCTTTTCCTTATAATTCAATTATTCTGGAAATCACGAAATTAAGAGAGAATATTGTTCTTTTCCTAGTTCTTCTGTTCTTCGTGTCTTGGTAAGTTTGAATTCAATTTGAGTTCGTTGAGAGTGGTTTGTGTTCTACACATCCACTGTTTAATTCGTTGTATCATGGGAGACAATCGCTATACACATACGGTGTTAGCTAGTGAAATTGTCTTAAGGACACCGTGTGAAACACGAGCCTCGATTTCTCTAACGTGATGTTTTATGTTTATTGTTTTCCTGTCTCTTGCAGATTCGAACCGGATTATTTTTTAGCAATACAAACAACACCTCATCTTCACATACGGCACACTCAAACATGGCCTCCCCAACCACAATCTCATGCACGATCTAATCTCTCAAAACGACGATGTTTATCTAGGTCCCTTCATCACCCAGCAACCTTACCCTCTTGTATGCGGTCTCCACGGCGACCCATATCTCATCAACCTTGCCGGTTTAGGTAATCGAGTCAAGGGGGAGTTGTATTCGGTGATGTCTCGAGGACTGGTACGGTTGGATGAGTTGGAAGGCACGAGCATCACCCATTACGATAGGCGGCCGATTCAGGTGCAGAGTGAAGACGGCGCCGTTTCCAAGGACGGGGAGGCTTATTTTGCAAACAGTAGATTCAGAGTGAGGCTGTGGGAGAAGAAAGGAAAAGTGGGAATGAGCGAATACAGCCAGGCAGAGGGAAGAGAGTATGTGAGGATAGTCGATAGGGTTATTAAGAGCAAGAGTGGTTCATATGTTGATGATATTGCATTGTTTTTATCTTCTTCTTATTAGATTTAGATCATCTGTTGATCTGATCTTTTTCTTGACCTTTTTAAAGTATGTGATTGATTGTTGATAAAACAAATCACATCTTAACCACCCATTCATTATAATGCTTATATGTCATGAGATTAGGTGAGGTCAGAAAAAAGATCAGATCAGTAGATGAACCAAATTCTTATTAAAGAGCCAAACTAGGCCAAGCACCACACCACACAACAAAGGACCCGCCACAGACCCCGACAGGGAAAAGACAAAAGGCGTAAAAAACTCCCAACAAAAGCCAAAAAGCAATATTTCATTGATTAATTAATCTGTTGATGTTTGGTTGTAATATATCGACTAGTGTTGCTGATAAGATTCTGCACACCACTCTATTATTTCCAAGCTTATCAGGAGTTGATCGAGCCTGATCAGCAGTTGATTGATCTCGACTTGACGTAAATAAATTGTTATCATCTCTGATCTTAACGTTACCATATTTTATCTTTTAAAAAATGATTGTAAATATGTACCTCTTCTTCCATACTTCTGATGGGGATTTATTAACGTCACCGTCCCATGCAAATGATCAAACGATCACTTCCACATTTGTGATAGAGATTTATTTCATTGACACTAAAGCAGGGTATACGCGTCACCTTGGAAAATAAAAAGTAAAGACTATTATACATTGTTAAATTTGTAAAAAATGAGAATGATTTTGAAATTATCTCAAATGATTAGTAACAGAAAAAAATAAAAAAGCATATTTTTTGAATAATGACTAAACATGGAATAACATATTTGTTAGTTTTTTGTTTCTAACTGAAAACTCAATATAAATATTAAGTTATATGGATTTTTTTATGCCATTTCAACTAATAATTTTCATATATTTACATTTTCATTTATTAAAGACAACTAAGAATAAGTAATTTAATAAGTTTCTTAAAACAATTTATTAAGTCATTACTAATATTTCAAATTTTTGTAAATATTAAAAAAAATATTGTGCAATTTAATTTAAAAAGCTTTTATGTACGTGTTAATTTCATAAAAAATGCAAGTTATCATGTATAAAACAATTTACATAAAACTATGTTAAATATTTCATTTGTAGCATAATTACAAAACATATGATATGTATCTAATTTGGTAGATATCAAACATTAGAAGGAAAAAAAATTCTAATATGATTAAGGGTTGTTAGAAGGGTCAAAAACTTAAATAGCACTTTTTTGGGTGAGTTTTGTGTAAACAACACCACATTAATAAGTCTTGTTTTAATAGCACTCAATATTGAATTCGGACCAAAATACCCTCATATCAGGGCACATCTGATTTTTAAAATTTACTGTTAACTTTTCATGTTTCCAATTTTTTTTTACTTCATTGACTATGGAAAGATAATCACTCCAACGAGATTGACATCGACGAACCAACAGTGACGAGAAACCCATTGACGGCGACGAGCAATACGGCACCGGCAGACAACAGTGAAAACTTCGTCGGTAGCCGTTAGACTCCGGTGACACGTAGCTTCGAGATCTTGTCGATAGAAACCGGCTTTGATTTGAGGTAATTTCGTTTGGGTTTTGTTTTCAAATTTGATATAGTTGATTTTTGTTTTGTTTTTGTTGATTTCAATTTATTTTTTTGTGAATTTGAATTCAGTGGTCATGTTTTGTTGTTTGAATATGATCGAGTTGTGGTGTTATTGATTTCGATTTTGTTGTTTTGTTTTGAATTTGTTCTGCTGCTTGGTAGATTTAGGTAGTTTGGGTTAAGTTGATTTCGGTTTTGGTGTTGATTTCGGTTTTGGGTTTGGTTGATTTCGATTTTGTTGTTTGATGTGGTGTTGGTGGGTTAGGGTTTTTCAATTAGGAGAAGATGATGAATTTGCAGGCTCATGTGGTGAATTTGTGGACTGTGTAGATATGTGATGTTGTCTGCTTTTAATTTTCTTTTAGGGTGGGGTTGCTCTGTTTTGGCAGTAGTCATCGATTTCAATCCTTTCTTCTTTTGCTTTTTGGGTATGCTGCTTTGTGAGTCTCCATACCAGGAAATGACTTCCAATTTCTTTAATTTTATTAAGAGAGTAAGTGGTTCCCACCAGTAGTGTAGCTTTATGTTTAATAGAGAGTTCCAAATTTTGTTTTGCTGAGTACTACTCAAGCTTCCAAAAGTCAATTTTCTGAATCTATCTTAGCAATTTACTTTGCTTTATGGCAGCATCTGCTCCACCGCAAAATCAGATTTTGCTTCTGATGTGTAACATATGCAATTAGTTTCTCTCATGATCCATTAGTTTGTTAATCATTCTCCTCTCTCCACCGACCCCATTTGCTTTGACAACTTCCACGATTAGAATATTTTACATGCCATATTTTTCATATATAAACTCTTTTAAGTTTCAGAAATTTATAGTGCTATAGAACTTTAAACGTTCAGGCTGCCTCATCATCACTTGATTTATGCAGTTGTATGAAGATTTCGTATGTAGGATTAAATTGTTGAATATATTTACTTGCATTGTTTTTTGTCACTACTCATGCAATGAAAATGACATCATATAATATAGTTGATTCCGATGAATGTTGGCGGCGGTCATTGGTTAATGGCTAGAGTGGAGCTAACACTACGATCCATCCGTTTGTATGATCCATGGCAGCAGGAGTTTCAATACGAAATCCGGAATCAACAAGTTGCTTGTTTACGGTATTCTCTGCCTTTGATGCTGAATCAAATGGGTTTTTACAAAAAGAGGCGGGGGAAGACACAACGATGTCTCCAGAACCGTTTCATATGGTTGTAGTAAGTAAACATAACATTCCCTAACAGAAAACTGGGTAAATAGCACAACGTTAATGATCATATACGGTATTGAAATCCTTATTCTGTTTATAAAGTCATTAACAGTTTCTTAACGTCTTTATAGTGGCAATTGTGGAGCACACACATTAGTATTGATTGAGCATACTGTGGCAAAGAGAAAGAAGTTCAATTGGACTGATGACCAAATGCCACACATGCAACAGAAAATGGCAGTGGAGGTATTTTCAAACTCCTCCATTATTGAAGACCAGTGAAGTATGTTATGTATGGATGGACTTTTGAATGGTTATTGCAAATGTTATTATGGATGGATTTTTTGTTGATTATGAATGTTAATACACCAAATCATGGATGGAATTTTTGCTGATTATGAATGTTATTGAATGGAATTAGGGATGGATTTTGAATGGTTATATTGATAGTTGATTACATTTATATTGAATTATGGATGGACTTCCAGTAAGTCTCGAATTACGATACTTATTAACTATATTCGAGACTTATTAGGTAATTTCGAGACTTATTAGAATATGTAGGTTTACGCGAGACTTATTAGGTTCAATCGAGACTTATTTCAGCATTTCAAGACTTATTGGAAAACATTCGTGACTTATTAATAGTATATTCGAGACTTATTATAACAATGCGTGACTTATCTGAAGTAGTTCGAGACTTACTGGTACGTAATGACATCGTCCATTATATGATATCAGTATTCTAACTTGATCCATTGTCCTATGTCAATTTCATATCTGTTCGGATCATGTTCGACAATGGCCTTTACAACCCCTAACAGCTCTTCATATGTCAAATTCTTCCGGACATATACACCTTTATTAATGGCGCCGACATATCTTTGGCTTCCATCCGATAGTTCACGATAATTATATAAATAATTCTCGAAAGTGATATAAATAAGTCTCGATATTGATTTAAATAAGTCCCGAAACTGATATAAATAAGTCCCGAACAATTAAATAATTAATTATTCACCATATGAAAACTAGTCAAACAACAACATTAATCCTTCTTCCTTGGGAAAAATTGTCCCTTGTAAATCATAGTGTTAGGTGCACTAGAACCCATGGTGCTCATGTCGCCAAACGAAAATGACTCTGATCCAGGGATGACCCACGTTGTTTGATTGTTCAAACTAGAAATGTTATGCTCTCCTTCCACGTGTCTTCCCGATGCATCATGTTGTTCAGGACCATAACCAATATCAAAGCGGTCGTCTAACTGCGGTTCCAAGTCAAGGTCAAAATGAGGTACGGTATAAGGTGCATCAAGGTCAACTGCCTCGTATGAATCATGGACATCATTATTATCAGATTGTCGTGTTTCTACGGGATTTTGATTGATTTGAATGTCATCACCCATGACTCGTTCCACGTATCTTCTTTCAACAAGTGTAACACACACTTTCGGAATTACTTTGTCTTCCCCTAATAGAAACTGAACGACATCATCATCCGTTATCATAGTGCGACATGTACTGTCTGGACCAACAAATATTGATTCTATGTCAATTTCATATCTGTTCGGATCATGTTTGACAATGGCTTTCACAACCCCCAGTAGCTTTTCATATGTCAAATTCTTCCGGACATATACACCTTTATTAATGGCGCCGACATATCTTTGGCTTTCATCCGCTAGTTCATTCCATCGTCCATTATATGATATCAATATTCTAACTCGATCCATTGTCCTACAAACAAATAACACTATCAAATCAAATTACTCACCATATGAAAACTAGTCAAAAAATAAAAGTAATTCGGATTCATCCCAGTAAATCTCGAATTAATGGAATTAAGTCTCGAATTTAATATATATATATAAGTCTCGATAATGATATAAATAAGTCTCGCATGTGATATAAATAAGTTTCGATAACGATATAAATAAGTCTCGGCTGTGACATAAATAAGTTCCGAATAAATAAGTCTCGAACATGATATAAATAAGTCTCGAAAGTGATATAATTCATTATTCACCATATGAAAAATAGTGAAACAAACAACAATAACAGTAGTTCATCCCAGTAAGTCTCGAATTAATGGAATTAAGTCTCGAATTTAATATATATATATAAGTCTCGATAATGATATAAATAAGTATCGCATGTGATATAAATAAGTTTCGATAACGATATAAACAAGTCTTGCTACGAGTATAAATAAGTCTCGAACATGATATAAATAAGTCTCGAAAGTGATAGAGTTAATTATTCACCATATGAAAACTAGTGAAACAAACAACAATAACAGTAGTTCATCCCAGTAAGTCTCGACAATTAAATAATTAAGTCTAGAAACATAGATAAATAAGTTTCGAAAATAATATAAATAAGTCTCGAAACAAATACAATTATGTCTCGATACGAATACACATATGTGTCGAAATCAGGACTTATTTTCTGGAAAAACCAGTTTTCCAGAAAAGACAGTTTAACGACAAAATCTGAGTTTTCCACAAAACCAGATCGAAATGGAGAATTAGCTTCACTTCAACATATAGATCTAACAAATTGAAAGTGAAAGTTTCCATACCACAATTGAAATGGAGGAAATTTACCTTTTCAACTCTTCAATCTTCAAACCTTGGCATAAACTTATTGGATCTACTCTTCAAATCTGGGCATTTTTTAAATATTACCTTGTGAATGAATGAAAGAACATATGGAAAAGTGACTGAATCTACAAATGAATGGAGAGAAAATGATAAGTCGTAGAACGGTTGAGAGAAGAGAAAAAATAGAGAAAATTTGAAAGAGGAAATGATAAGTAAAAGTTGTAAAAGTAAAAGGAGGGACATTTTCGTCAGCACACCCTTTTAGGTGCTAATAAAACAAAACTTATTATAGTAGTGCTAGTTGCACAACTCAACTTCCAAATGGTGCTATTTTGAACTATTCCCTCTTGTTTGTTAGAATAGGCAAAATTGTAGATAAAATTAATAAGGATAGTTTAGGGAGTAAAAAAAATGATATATAATTAAATAGTTTTTGTTGAGTGGAAGGGTAAATTTTCACTTTTTAAATAAATTGATTTTACGAGTTAAAAAAAATCAAAATGAAATGCATTAATATTATATTGTTATGCATTAAATGAAAAAATAAAAGTGGCCCGAGGATAATTGAAAAAGAAAGAGAGAGAGAAGAAAAGAAAATGAAAAAAGCTAGGTTGCACGGATACAGATACGGATACAAGATACAGATACGGCACGATACGTAAATACGATAAATCTCAAAAAATTAGTATATAGATACGGCAGGATACGTCAATTAAAATAATATATATTTTTATTTTATATTTAAAAAAATATAATCCAATAATTCATTCAAAACATATTCTATATAAACATAATCCAATAATCCATTCCATTCAAATTTCAAAATAAAAACATAATCCAATAATCCATTCAAAATGTATTCTCAATAAACATAATCCAATAACCCTTTCAAAATGAAAACATAATCCAATAATCCATTCAAAACATATTCTCCAAAAACATAATCCAATAATCCTTGCAAAATGAAAACATAATCCAATAATTCATTCAAAATGAAAGTATAATCCAACATATATAAGTCCTAACATATTACAAAACCCAAATCTTAATTTGACCCGTCAACTTTGTAAAATCTTAATTTGACACTGTTTTAACCTAAAATAATAAAATTTTTGCCCCAAACGTATCCTTGCCGTATCCCCCCGTATCCCCGCAGTATACTAGTCGTATCCCACAATCAAACTTGAGAAAAAGACAATGGATAAGTATCATGGTATATTGGATAAGTATCCTGGGGGTGTATCCTGACAAGATACGAGTTCGATATGAGTTCCATCATCAATATAGAGTATCCGTGCAACATAGGAAAAAATGAATAAAAAAATTGTCATGTGCTTTTGGAATTTGGATTGATTTGACCTCCACGACAATAATTCAATGGATTGATTTGATTACTTTCTCACAAGTCACAAGTCACAACAATCTCTTGGGGTGCGTTTGGCGGGACGAGACGGGACAAAGTAGGACAACCAAGTTTGGCGCGCCATTAGTTTGGGACGGGATGGGATAAGGTGGGACAAAAACCATGAAAAATTGTCCTACCTCTGACCCTCGGCCAGACTTGTCCCATGCATGGGACAAGTCTTAAAAAGACATTTTTACTTTTGATATGTCTAAAAATTACAAGTATGCCAACTGTAAAATAAAACCCAGAGCATTTTCCCTTTCTCAGTCTCTCTCTCCCTTCTCTCTCTCTGTTCCATTTCTTTATATTCGAAGTGTTTGGTTTTTGATTTAGGGTTCTCGATTGGGCTTTCAGATTGAAAAAGATTTGGGTGGTGGCTATTGGGTTTTCTATTTTGTGGAATTATTTTCGATTTTATAGAATTCCACCGATTGAAAACCCAAATATTCAAAATGATGAGAGTATGAAACCACCATATTTCTTCCTCTCTTTCTTTTCTGTGTCTGGTCTGGATTGGTGGCTGTTGGGTTTTTGATTTTGTGGAATTATTTGTGTTTCTTTTGTATGGATATGATTGGGTGATGACCGATGAAGATCAGTGATGTATGGATGATGAAGATGAAGATGAAATTAGGTGATGTTTGGATGATGAAAGATGATTTTAACATCTGAAAATGGTGTTTGGGAGGTGAGAAAATGAAAAGAATGAAAAGGAAAAAAAAATTTGGAAAGAAAATAAAATTAAAAAAATAAAATCTGTTGATGGCAATCGGTGATGGCTGGGTTCAAAAGGGCAGGTGACTCAGGTGAGAGTCAAGTTCTTGGATGATCAGAACCGGTTCATCATGAGGAATGTGAAGGGTCCAGTGAGAGAATTTGATATCCTCACTTTGCTCGAGTCCGAGAGAGAAGCCAAGAGGTTGTGCTGATTGGTCCAACCCTGTCATACATTCTAATTAAGTCAAAAGTTTTTGGTGTCTTGTGTTGTGGCTGTTGTTTACTTGGTTAGTGATTGATAATTTATGAGTTTTTTTTTTTCTTTTTTGATTCTCTTATTTTCAAGGTTTTCATCAAGACTTTGATTTTGAAGTAATGGCAATATGTATGGGATGATCAATATCTTTCAATCTGGAAATAGACTGGATTTTGCTTTTTTTTTTTTAATCTTCAAAATGATTCATTACTTTTTTTTAATTATTTGTGTTTGTTTTTGTATGGATATGTTTGGGTGATGACCGATGAAGATTGCTAATATATGGATGATGACGATGAAGTTGGATGATGAAGTTGGATGATGTTTGGATGATAAAAGATGATTTTGAAATCTGAAAATGGTGTTTGACAAGTGAGAAAATGAAAGAGAATGAAAAGGAAAAATAATTGGAAAGAAAAAAATAATAAAAAATATTGATAAAATAAGTCATTTTAAAAAAATTTGGTAGGAGACATTCTGGTCATTTAAACCTCTTGTTCCGTCATGTCTCAACCATACCAAACGCATAATAATACAGTTAACAGTTCTGTTCCAAACCTTCCAAACACAATACAGAATAATATATCCCGTCCCGTCCCATCTTGTCCCGTCCTGTCCCGTCCCATCTGCGTGCCAAACGCACCCTTGATGAGTAATGCAGATGGAAAGTGCTTCAATTCCACAAGTTTCAGGAAGCATTTCATAAGGAGTAGGCCAATAAGTCTCCGACATGGCCGATGATGTTTGGCATAATTGTTCTAGCTAGTAGAGTTTTTACTGGTAGATTTTAACACTAGAAATTTACAAAAAATACCTAATGTTGTTCGGTTATCAGTTGAAGGAATTAATTTCAAGTTAATATATTGTTTGAAGGAATTAATTTCAAGTTAATATAATGTTTGGCATGATGATATTTTTTTGTCGGAGTTTCTGTTTGGCAGAGCTAACATATTAAGGTTTCATACTTATTAAATGATAAAGGGTGTGTTTGAAGTTACTTTTCAAATAGAGTTTTTGTGGTAATCTTTTACAAATAGAGTTTTTATAGAGTAAAACTTCAAACAAAACATTTTTAAGTTAGTAAATTGTTTGGTAATATATTTTTAAAAACGTTTTTAGTTGTGATAAATTACAAAAAAAAGGATATCGATAATGTATTTATAATGAAATGGGTATATGATGAAATATCTAAAATTCATCAACAGTAATTAAGACAAATTTTTTTTCTTAAAAACAAAACTCAAAAAGAGTTTTTTGGAAAAAACCCGAATTTAAAAAAAAAAACACTACCGTAGAACTAATATAATAGAACTTGTTGGGACACTACATGCTTGTTGAGTAGGTTTAAAAAAACAAAACAAAAATTTTACATTTATACTTTTTTAAAAAATCAAATAGAATTAAACAAGGTGTCTCTGTTACAATTTATATTTAAGTACTTGAGTTGATATAGAAATCAAAGAAAAGTTGTCTCCAATCAACCAATCTTTGTTGGATTGGTTCCATTATGAGGGGCCTGCTCTCCCAGCAGGGTCGACGGACCAGCTTGATTGGCCTTTAAATTCATAAATTCGTAGCTAGCATAGGTTTGTGCAAAGCCCCTGGAGGTATGTTTTGGGTGCCAAACAGATTGGACGCGTGTGTCGTGTCAACTGCTGGTGTCATGTCCATTGGTTGGGTTGCACCAGTCAACATGGATTGCAATTAAGTTTGACCTTTACAGCAGCATTTTCCTTTTCAAGTAGTTTCGGCCTCTCTGCGTTTTCATGCATCTTGGTTGTGAGAAGGGCAAATTGTGTCTCGAAGTCCATGACAGCGTTCGTGTCCGCCATTTCTGCAATGAAGGATTAGAAACAAAAGGAGAAGAGATTGAAAGTTGAAAGATTGTCAACGCCCTACGGTGGGCGTCCAAATTGTAGACGAGCGAATCTGCAATTAAATTTTATATGTTGACGGTAGGCACCGACAAACTATGAAACAAGACAGAAAACGAAATGAAAGGATAAACTGAAATGTCGGTCCCTTTGATTGGCTTTTCACTGTTGGGGTTAGTATAAACCGAAAGGATAACATAGTAAAACGAAATAGAATGAGATAAAGTACTGAAAAGAGTAATGCAAACCAATGAGGGGCCTCGTGTCCTACGTGTTGGTTCGAATGAGCTCAGAGTCCTTATGCTAGATGGATTATAACGACATTGAGGCTTCAACTAATAAAAGTCCAAGCGAATTGGATCGGGCATAGTAAACCTTAAGAGAGAGAGAGAGAATTTTAGCTGAGTTTCTCCTGCCTGTTCAAATTCCACCCCTTTGACGAGTGAGGTGTTGGGATTGTACCAAATTATAATTTTATAATTTATTTTTATGTTCTCAAAATAATAGTTCAATCTCATTAAATGGTCTAACGATTTTATCATCTGACAGTCTCATATAAGATTTTATCTCATTCAAATGTTTTCACCTAATCAAAGCTGACATAGTCAGCTTTTGACTAGGTCATGCTTTCGTTGCGATCATTCCTTGATTGCTATACTGGGCTCTGATTGGGCTGTCTTGATCCGTTGACTCAGATTCCAACTGGGTTGGGCCTAAAAACGGATTGGGCTTGTGTGGCTAATTTCGCCCACTACAATCATTAATAAATTTTAGGAGAGAAAAAAAGTGTAATTTTAAAAAGAAAATGAAAGTACTCATTAAAGTCTCATTAAAGTACTTTGTTTTCTTTATTTTTTAAAAATAAAATGAAAAATGGTTATGAATGTGAACTCAAAGTTGTTTTCGGATAACAAAAAACAAGAGTGGTGTTATTGACACCCTTGTAATAACCTAATAATGCTCCATTTAAAAAAATGGTTTAATTATATTAAGTTAAATAGTTTTGTTAATTTTTTTATTTATTCCTAAAACTACCTTTTTTTCACTTACTTTTCAAATTCAATACACCCATCTTTCTATACGTAGACATTTTTTTTTTGTTATTTTTTTCATGGTTGTTTGAATATCATGTACGATGACAGCTAACAGGGATGTAGCTCAGCTGGTAAATGGACGAGCTTAGGGTTTGGACAAATGATTCATATGTCAGCAGTTCGAATCCTACAAATGACAAAAACTTCAAAAAAAATACCTGGTCCGAATAACAAGATATTGTAAAAAAAAAGAATATCAAATACGATGTGCATGTGTGAAACAAGTAAATAGATTTTGTATGTGTATACAATAGGGGTGCGTTTGGTACGCGGGATGATACATGACAACTTTTTGTTGTGTCACGTTTGGAGCGCTATTAGTGTGGGACGAGGGAGGGACAAATTTTTGTTGTCCCACGTTTGGTGTGCTATTAGCGTAAGACGGGACGAAACAACTTTTTGTTGTCCCACGTTTGGGGCGCTAGTAGCGTGGGATGAGACGGGACAACGTAGGACAAAATCTATAAAAATTTGTCCCACCTCAGACCCTCGGCCAAACTTGTTCGTCTGGAAAAGACATTTTTTACCTCAAAACTTCTAAAAATTACAAAAATACCAAATATAAATCAAAACCCACAGCCATTCTTTTCTTGTCTCTCTCACGCTTTTGTCTTTCTCTTCTTTCTCTCTTCTTTGGCCGCCGGCGAGGAGCAATCAATCTCTCTCTCTCTCTCTCTCTCTCTCTCTCTCTCTCTCTCTCTCTCTCCGTTCGACCTCTTACGATTTTGGATTTAGGGTTGAAAGAGAAAAAGAAGATTGGTCAAGAGTTGGGGTTAGATTTGCTCAAACTGGTTCTTGTTGATTTGTGGGGTTTTTTTTTTTTTTTTTTTTGTGCTTGGATCAGTGGAGATGGTTGGTGGAGAAGTTGTTGATAATGATTGAATAAGAAGATTAAGATCTAGGTTTTTCTTTAACTGATGATGAATATTGTTTTGTGTTTCATCAATAATGGAGATTTGTCTCTCAAATATTTAATCCTAAAATCTGTAAAAAATATTTCTTTAATTGATAATGATGCTTGAAGAAGAAGTTGGGATTGATGTTGCTGTCGAATGAAGACGAAGGTGATGAAATCCAAAGATTGTTTTATCCTTAATTTTCTCCTTTGTTTTAAAAATATGTGAAGAAAAAATTTCATTTTCATTGATTGGGGAACGTTCCTAGATCTGCTTAAAAAAATTATGAATTATTTTTATATTAAAATTCTAATTTTAAGGAATTTTTAATTTTTGTTTTTTTAATTCATAATATTATTATTTTTATTAAATATGATATATAAATATATTTATTTAATAAAATCAAATAAACAAGACAATATAGATATTTTGGTCATTTGAACCTCTTGTCCCGTTCTGTCCAAACCATATCAAACATATAACAATACAATTAACAACTGGTAACAAACGCACCCTAGAGAGACTGGAAAACAGAGCATAAAAAAGGGAAAGACGGATAGTGAAGAAAATTTTCTTTTCTCAGTGGAAGGAACAAAGTAGAGAAAAAAAATATGGAGCACAGTATACACATAATTTTTTATTGAACAAAATGAAATAAAAAAACATAATTAATGTATATATATAAATATATAAGTATATTAAATTTCAACATTACAAAAAGTAAAGTCGGATATGGAATTTGTATCAAAACAGTAAAAAACTCACCTATCATATGCAGCGAAGTTTTTTTTTTCTCTCACCGAATCATCTTTGTCTTTTTCGACCATTTTTCTTCCTGTCGACCCTACACTTTACCATCTATCTCCACAAAGTTTATCGTCTTTTACTTTCGGTCTCTTCGTTTTTTATTTTTTTTATTTTTAAATATTACATCTTTTACATAAATCGGATATTTGTAGGCAGAGGGATGACTCGAACACACGATCTCATTGTACATGTATGAGAGATTTTACTACCGGACCAACCTTGTCTCTTCGTTCTCTTCATTTTCTTAAAAGAAATTATCCATCTATCCTAAGATGATTGTTTGAAGAAGAACTTACATTTTGGAAGAATTTTTTGTTAGAGATATAAAACAAAATTATTCTATTTTTGTTGGCAACAGTGTATGGTCTTCTTGTTTCTTCTGTTCATTTGTCAAATATTTGTTGAGACATTGATGTATGATTATCAATTGAATATAATTTCGTTGATAAATATGGTGCTTTTATATTCCAAGCTGTTTCTGATAATTGTGTTACCATTTTAGATGTATGAAAAAAGAATTCCACAAATCGATCTTAGAGTAATTTAGTGAATCTGTTTATATAACTTTCAAGACACAAACATTGGTTCTAAAATTTGTTGAGTCTGCAATCTGCATTTAATCAACATATTAGAAGCACATGAAAAAACACTTCACAACACCATTTGCTCTCTCTTACAAACATGTAGGACCGTGAGAGAATTGAAACAATTACATGGGCTGATGATCACTTCATCAGTCATCAAAGAGATGGTCCCCCTTGAGCAAGCTCATTGACTTCTGCACAGATTCTGATACTAGCAATCTCAGCTATGCAGAGTCAGTTTTTCGACAAATTCAACAACCAAGTGTCTATATTTGGAACTCCATGATCAAAGGTTACTCTAACAGTGACACCCCAGATGAGTCGTTGTTGTATAGAGAAATGATTCAAAGGGGTCACTCACCAGACCATTTTACGTTCCCGCTTTTGCTCAAAGTGTGTTCGATTATTTACGATCATGATTATGGAAAGTGTGTTCATAATCATGTTTTGAAAACTGGGTTTGAAGTGAATGTGTATGTGTCTCTTCTTTGCTTAATATGTATGCATGTTGTGAGGATATGAGATCAGGGTTGAAAGTGTTCGATGAAATTCCCAAATGGAATGTTGTGGCTTGGACTAGTTTGATAGCTGGGTATGTTAACAATGATTGTGCCAGATAGGCTATAAGAGTGTTCAAGGACATGGAGAGTTTGAATGTAGAGCCTAATGAGATTACATTGGTTCATGTTCTTGTCGCGTGTGCTAGAAGTAGATCTTTGGGTACTGGGAAATTGGTTCATAGTCGTGTTCACCAACTCGGTTATGATCCATTTGTGTCAAGTTGTAACCCCAATTTGGTTCTTGCTACTGCTATTTTTGACATGTATGCGAAATGCGGAAACTTAAACACTGCCAGGGACTAGTTTGACAAAATGCCTAAGAGAAACTTAGTGGCAAGGAATTCGATGATAGCTGGTTATAATCAGTATGGTCAAGTTGAAGAAGGACTAGGTGTCTTCTCTGATATGCTTGTTTCCGGGTTTGAACCGGATAAAGCTACCTTTTTGAGTGTGATAAGTGCTTGTGGTAAGTTGGGGGATTTGGCTTTAGGACAAAGTTTTCATGCTTATGTACAGAAAACGAATATTAGCAAAGATGTTGCTATAGGGACTGCTTTAGTTGATATGTATGCCCATTCTGGAGACTTAGAGAGTGCTCGAAAAGTTTTCAAGGATTTGAAGAGGAAAGACACTATGGCCTGGACGAGCATGATTATCGGCTTAGCTATTCATGGACACGGGGAGGAGGCACTGAGCACTTTCAAAGAATGCAAGAGGATGCTACTGTGAGTCCTGACCAAATCACATACACTGGGGTTTTATGAGCTTGTAGCCATGTTTGGTTTGTTGAGGATGGTCAAAGACATTTCACTGAGATGAGAATTGTTTATGGTATAGAACCCACAATAGAACACTATGGTTGCATGGTTGATCATCTGAGCCGAGCGGGACGCTTTGGAAAAGCAGAGAGTTTGGTAGAGCAAATGCCTATCCAACCCAATATTGCTGTCTGGGGAGCTCTTCTAAATGGTTGTGAGATTCATGAAAATGTTGATTTAGCTGGTCAAGTAAGAAGCCATATCAGAGAAGTGGAAACAGTTGGTAGTGGAGTTTATGTGCTTCTGTCTAATATATATGCTAGAGCTGATAAATGGCAAGATGCAAAGATGGCAAGAGAGTTGATGAAGCATAAAAGCATTGTAAAAACTCTTGGCCATAGTACAGTTGAAATCAAGCTATCAACTTCATAAGCTATAACAGCACCCAAGAACTTTTTAGTCGATTGTTCTCGCAATAGAAACATCAGAAGTAATTATTTCGAAAGCTATAACAACTCTAAAACGACACCAAAATTACTAGACTTGGAAAAAAGAAATCCAATCTTATTCAAAATCAGTACACTGAAACAAAGAAGCTTTAATATTGGAGTTTGAGCAACTATGCCTTCAACCATGCAACAAAACTCATTATATTTTTGCAGGAGCACCCACCTTCTTTGTTGCTATTTGTGAGCTTTTTCTTGAGATGCAAGGCATTTGCTTTGTACTTTTCACTGCCTAGCAATTCCCTCACTTTATTTTCAATCTCTTCTTGAGTAACTATCGCCCCTTCTCGGTTGAACCCTAACCCGACCTCCCAAACACTAGACCATCTCCAACCCAAATAGTGTTTTTGGTGTAACTTTTACACTAAAATAGTTCAACTTTCACACTATTCCAATATTCCATCTCCAACCCATTGCACCAAATTTACACTAAAAAGAATATTCTTTTGAATATTCCCTCCCCCCTCCCTTTTTTTTTAATTATTATTTGTCAATAAATACTAATCTTCAACTAATCAAAACACAATTTACAATTAAAAAAAAAAAAGTTGCGCTAAATGAACAGTGTCACGCCAGAAATTGTGACACTGTTCACTTGCACAAAATTGCCGCAAAAGATAGAGCTGGGTTGGAGGAGAATTTTGACTGCAAAATGAAGATGCCGCTTGATTTGGTGTAGGGTTGGAGATGACCTTACAAATTTAGTTTTTATTGTGAAATTGGTCGAACATATAAGGCCAGCACTGGAGTGGGAATCCATTGCTCGGAGCTTCGATTGTAGAGTTCCAACCACAGTGAGTAAAAAAGCAAGCAACGGAAGGATGTTTCAAAACTTTTTGTTGAGGCACCCAACTAATTATGTGCCCGCGAGTGTCCACTCTGTCTCAAAATTCTTCAAGGAAGCTGTCATTTAAGTTATTCGCGATATCAGGACGCACAACCCATAGGAATGGTCGATTAGAAAGTTCAAGCATTGTCACGAATTCCTCGAATTGGGTTTGATCTAAAGCAGCTGAAGTGCCAAATGCAACATATATGACTGATTGGGTTGATTGCTGAATGTTGATCAAGCCATTTCAAACAACTCAAGTCTTCTGAAAACAAATTTCCAACCGAGTTATTACCAGATTCGTGGCTTGCCATGAGTGGACCTATTGGATGGATTTTCGGATACATGTTAAAGGTTGCAGGCTCGAGATCATAAGTTGAATTGCAAAGTACCCATTCAGTCGGCAACATCATCGATTTGCTAATATTTAATGCATGTTTGAAAAGAAATTTCTACACATGATTCTTGATGCCAAAGTTGAGCCAGAAAAAATGTGATGTGTTCATGGCAGGCATGGTTGGTGACAACTGAAATTTCTGTTTCTTTTGTGGAATTCCTGCAAAGAATTATTTCTCATTAATCACAATTATGCTTAATTACTGTGGAGGTAAATCATGGCTGTCAATACTTTGCATTGCTGTATAAAACATCTAAAAACTTTTCCTAAATTTAAAAGATTTTTTTTTTTCAGGAAGATGAGTTATATCTCAAATTTATGGTGTTGCAAATGTTACAAAATCCATAAAAGGAGGTAGAAATCATCCCTCTAAACAAATTCAGTTTTTTTTTTTGTTTTTTTTGTTTTTGTTTTGTTTTTTCCTTTGTATAAATAGCAAGGCTTGATATACAAGTGCGGATCCAAGAAATATTTACAGCTCGGGCTAAATTATATATACAAATATTTTTCTTTTTTAGATACACACTATCATTATAAAGTCAATTCCTTAACAATCAATCGTTGAATTTATCTATTTTGTTTAGTCAATATATTATAATACTTAATTAATTATTCGCAAACCCTCATAATGATTGTTTAGTTAGTATGTATAATGTTTATAAACAGAATCTATATGTATGAAAATTTATTATTAATTATTAGTTTGAATTGTTTAAACTAACAAATAGAACAAAACAAAAGGAATTATGTAATCAAATAGTTGAAATAAAATCAAGAGAATATTATAGGTAAAACAAGCATAAAATAATTACTTTATCAATTGTAATCACCACGTACACTGGCATCCCGCAAGTGGTGTGCAGTAGCCCATCATGCTTCAAATGCTTAGAAAACGCACTTAGCCCGAAATTGGTGACTTTCAAGTTGCCGTCCTCTTCCAATAAAAGATTCTCGGGCTTCAAGTCACGGTGGTAGATGCCGCGACTGTGGCAAAAGTCAACGGCGGAGATAAGCTGTTGAAAATAAAGCCTAACGAGGTCCTCTCTAAGATGACCCTTAGCGATCTTGTTGAAAAAGCTCGCTGCCGCGTAAGAGCTCCATAGCGATGTAGTGACAAATTCTGCATCTCAATTTGCGGATGGTGGATCTCCTCGCTTCCATCGACAGAGGGCTCCATCCTCCGTCAATGGAGGAGGTCTCCTCACCAGATGAAGTAATTGAAGGAGACCGTTGTTGCCTCCTTCTGCATCGTCTTCGATGGCCACCATGAATTTTTTTAATTTATTATTATTTTTCTTTTTTAAGTATTTTTCAATTTTCTAATATTAATTTATATTTTGTAAAATATTTAATTTTAATTTTGAAATAATTATTACATCTTTTAAATTATAAATAACTAACATTTAAAAATAATTTTTTAATATTTCCAATAAATATATATATTTTTCAAAACAAAATTAATATACACGAGACATTTTCGTCAAAACAGTGAGGATTCCATGATGAATTCCATATGACAATTCACCAAATAAAGAATTCATTTTCTACATAGATTCCTTTCTACATGGGGTTTAAACTAATGCTCTGTTTGATATTTTCACTTAATACTTAACAACACTTAATGTATTTCATTCGGTTATTTGATTTGATTTTTTAAGTGATAAAATCACTTAAAGTATCTCTAAAATCACTTGTTTATAAAAGTGAAAAAATTTCACTATTCATTTAACAGAAAAGTACTGTAATTTAATATAATTTTTTACTTCCAAAACTATCTTCACTAATCTAACTTATTTTCAATTTTGTCTTTTGTCACTAATCTAGCAGTAAATTGTATTGTAATTGAGAGGCCAACTTGATCTCCCACAAGGCATATCGAAGGGGATTTGATTTGGTAGGCTGAATTGAAATTTTATACATAACTAATTAAAATGAAAGCAAAATTGAAGCAATAATGAAACTTGGAACATTTAGTTTATTTACATGAAAACAAAAAATTGGAGAACAGTAATAAACTAGAAATTTACAACAAAGTATAAGAACAATAAAACTTATAACATAATAGAAGAAAAATAAAACTAGATAAATTTAAAATATTATTCAGAACTAAATAATTTTGTTTTAGAATTTTTAAATTTTTTGGTATAATAGTCCTTAATATATTAAAATGTAAATATGTAACAAATAATAGTTTGAAGGGCATATATGTAAAAGTATTTATTTTCAGATATTTGTAACTTAAAAAAACAACCAACTTATCAATGATATTTAGTTTTCAGTGAAAAAAAAAAACATATTTTTCAATTTTCAGTTTTCAGTCACTATTTAGTTTTGTAACATTCAGTATTATTCGGTCTTCAGAAAAAAAATCAAACAGGGTATAAGAAATTTGGATCTCTCAGACACAATTTCATTAGCATGTATATTGAAATTCTCCTCAATGTTGTGAGAGTTAATATTTAGAGAGTTGATATCTAGAGTAATGTATTGTTTAATCTCGGCGGAGGCAGCACCTCTCTTGGACAGAAACGAAATATTACCCTTCACCTTAAAATTAAGAATGTAAGTGAAAATCAAATTAATTTACGAAAATAGAGATCATTGATCCTTCACATGAATTGTAAAGCTATCGCCTTCAAATTCAATCAACCTCCTTAGCAGTTTTATTCAAATCTGAAAATACATTAATTAAGTCTAAGCAATCAAATTACAGAAGTCATCGAAGAAAATACATTAAAGTTTAGAAATCACAATACAAATACTATCATGAAAAATAGATGAAATTGTAGCAATCACATTACAATACACATGGAAGAAAATACATCAAGGTTTGGCAATCAAATTACAAAAACATCAAAGGAAAATACATTAAGGTCTAGCAATTAATTAAATTACAGGAAAATTAAATTAACAGTGTAAAACAGAGAACGTTATTACCTGAATGAGAAATTGCATGAAACACAACCAAAAGCATGATAGCACGATGAGATTGGGAATGATTGTACCTTGAGTCATTCATACATAGTCAAACCAGTCTTCTTCGAAATCACATTCAGCTGGGGGAGGGATTGATCTGAATCTTTCTGGAATTCTCAAGCTGGAGTCCTTAGGGATGCTCAATCCTCGCAGCTTTGGCATTGCTTCTTCCTCTACTCGCCACTCTTCTAGTTCATCCTTGACATCGAGCTTTAGAATTTCAAGCAGACGAAAACCTTGAGCACTGCAGAATAGATTCTTACCACTGTAAAATTTGGAGCCTAAATTTAGAATCATTAGGCTATGTAGCTTCTCTAATAGAGGCATCGGATCATCCTTGAGACAAGAATTCTTTAACAATAGGCATTCGAGATTTGGCAAGACTTTATGTATGGCTTCAGGTAGTTTCTCTATCTTCCCAAATAATCTCAAATCTCTGAGCTTTGAACAATCAGTTAGTGGTTGCAGAGTAGCGAAACAATCATCATCGTGTAGTTTAACCGCTAATTGTTCAAGTCTCTCTATTTTTGCAATAGAATCAAACTGAAACTCCTTTGTTGTTCCCACTGACCCATATATCCACAGTTCTCGAAGATTACCCAACTTTTCGGCATTAATACTATTCCAGCTTTGACTGAAAACATACTTGAGAGATTGAAGCTTTGTCAAACTATCTATCCCTAAATTCCCGATAAACTTTCCAAATAGATGTCTTAATTCTTGCATCATAGAAATTTCATTCGGTAGCTCGACATCCAAATCTGAACTGAAAAGGTCTAAAGTTTGTAGTCTCTGCAGGTTAATAATTGACCGTGGAAGACGGTTGACAAATGATTCCTTTAAACCCAAGTACCTCAATTGGATCAACTTTCCTATCTCTTCACTTAAAATCCGATTCATAAAGACATAATCTAGTTTGAGCACTCTTATAAACCTGAACTTTGCAAACATCTGTGTTATTTTCATGCTTATATCCGGCTGATACCCATATGGGTTAAAAAACAAAAGAGAGCGCAATCTTGGATTCGAATGTTGAGGCCACAAACAATTTTCTGTCGCTGAATAAACAGCTTCCCGCCGACACGATGATATAACCGAAGAGTTACCTGTTGAATGCTTCATTTGGTCATAAATGTAAAGCAAATTTAATTCCCTTGCCTTTTCAATTGCAAGTTCTCGCAAAAGATCATGGACTCGACAAGTTGCAACTCTCCCCCAACTAATTTTTCCTATTTGAATCAAGCTTCTATTTATCAACTCATGGAAATTATCCTTGGCCACGTCTTCCATGTTTTGATTTTCATCTTGCGGCACGAAACCTTCTGCTACCCACAATCGTATCAATTGATTTACGTTGATTTCAAAATCCTCAGGAAAAAGACTTAGATAAAGAAAGCATAGCTTCAACTGATAATTCAAATCATTGAAACTTAAAGCAAATAAGTTAGGAATATGAACCGGATCTTTCTTCAACTTTTGCCAAATCTGATCACGTACCGCTTTCCACTCTGCTA
Source organism: Dipteronia sinensis (assembly GCA_033220585.1). Classification (NCBI taxonomy): domain Eukaryota; kingdom Viridiplantae; phylum Streptophyta; class Magnoliopsida; order Sapindales; family Sapindaceae; genus Dipteronia; species Dipteronia sinensis. Next base: position 6,997,086 of record CM065642.1, read on the forward strand.
GTTGTGTCTTATTGGACAGGAGTCCCCCTAATACAATTACAGCAAGTGGCAGACCTTCACATTTTCGCACCATCTCCATTCCTAGAGTCTTCAATTGTTCTTCTACACCGTTTGCATCTGGGTTTCCAAAAGCTTTCTCACAGAATAGTTGCCAACTCTCGTCGAATTTCAGAAAACGAAGATTGTGGACATATGTTCTGTCGTCTAAATCCTCAGCAACTTCTAGGCTTCGAGTAGTGATAATGACTCGACTTCCATTGTTGCGATCTGGAAAGGCTCTTTTAAAGCTTGCCCAAGCTTCTATCTTCCATATATCATCAGCCACTAACAAGTATGAGCGATCTTGCAAAGAATCATTAAGATATCGCTCCAACCCTTCTTCTTTCATCTGTTTTAGCTCCTCCTCTGTCTTCTTAGTTGTGAAGCGAAAAGAACTTATGATTCTTAAAAGAAGATCATGAGTGTTGTAATCTTGAGATACACACACCCAAGCACGACAATCGAACTTCCTCTCCACCTCAAGGTGGTGGTAAAGTTTTCCAGCAAGAGTTGTTTTACCCAAACCTCCCATGCCATAGATTGAAACTATGATACGACGTGGGTCTGGGTCAAAAAGTTTAGCCAACAACATTCTAGTACCATCGTCATGGCCAACAACTCTCTCTTTATTTGAGAAGGAGGTGGATCTTCTTAGTTGTCTCAATGTTGCAAGAGAATTGCTACTGGAACTTTCAAATTTATACAATTCTCTTTTACGTGACAAATCATTGATTCTTTTTTTCAGTCCTTCAATATTCTTCCCTTGGTCTCGCATTTCCCTGCATTTGATACAAGAAGACATGGAGGGAAAGCATCCAGCTGGCTTTCTTTCCTTAGTTTCTTTATCATGGACTACGAGAATGAACTTGTCAATGACATCCTCAGCATCATAAGCAATTTTCGTGATGTCATTGAGCCACTTTCTTACAATTGGATCATCATTTTGTCTTTCTTCTGCACTTGCAATGTAACACTGCATCCATCCTAGTTCATCTTTCAGCCACTGCACTTCTTCTTTAACTTTTTCCTGCAAGTTTGCTTCATCGTTGAGGAAATCAGAAAGCCTGTTCAACGCAAATGATACAACTGCATCGACCATTGTGGTTTATTTCTCTTTTTTTTCTCTGCATAATATCAAGTGATTTTTCAGAAAATGATCATATCTCTTTAACACTGTAATATTTGTTTTTATATAGATTTATATAACAAATCTCAAAATTTGTAGTAGTTTTCTGGTGCTGTACAATTACGGTTGAAATAGTTGTAACTTGTAATACTTAAAAAATAATAATAATATCCCTTAAAAAATTTAAAGCTTGTTAGGACAACAAAAAGAAAAACGATAGAAAAAAGGGCAATTATCATTTTCTCGGCTTATGTTTGTGTAAACATGTTTTACCCCCTCGGTTATCGTAATAACTCAATTTGCCCCTGCTGTTAAAAAAGTAGGTGTCTGACCAAAATATAAGGCATACACACTAAATTACCCTTCGCTCATAAGTTGGAAGAAAAAAAAAATGACACATTTGCCCTTAATTGTTTTTTCTTTTTTAAAACAATTAATACAAATTATTAGGTACATGATCCTATATTCCTACATGTTTTTATACGGAATCCTAAATTATACAGCCTGATTATCCCTTTGTAGCAGTTATCAGGTTAGCATCCGCATGTGCGTGATTCTGCACCAACTAAAACACATGATTTACAAAGGAATTAAAAGAAAGAGTTGTAAGCCATGTTGTGTAATTAATTGTTCATGTCCTCATGTACTACTAGTCTTCCATGCTTCCTCGGACTCAGTCCACTTATTATTATTTTTTTTGGAACGGTAATTTTACTCAGAAACCACACCAAACCACAAAAAAACATGAAGGCAGACCAACCACAACAACCAAAATAGGACCCAGAAAAACCAAGAGACCAACAAACAGACCCACAAGAAAACAGAACAGAAACAGAGCAAACAAAACCAAACTCAGTCCACTTATCGTTTTAGACAACTGACAAAGTCGAAAATATCCATGTTTGTGCTGGCTTAAAAATATTGGAGGCACTAGGCGAAAACTTGAAATGATGACTTATTTTATATATATATATATATATATAACATAAAATCAATTTTTGACATTAAAAAAATTGTTAAAGCTTTATTTTCTTCCTTTATGTGATAAAAAAATATTAATTATAGAATCTGGAAACTGCTAAAATGGAAAGAAGGATCCTTCTGAACCAGTTGTCTCCAAAGAACTCAAGATATTGAGATTTTATTTTTAAGAAAGTTATCGAAACAACTTGGATAAATATATATATATATATATATATATATATATATATATAGGAGAAAACATAGTTGGTGAGTACAAAATTAATAAAAAATATATAAATTAATAAGATAATGTAAGACAAAAGTTTTATCCTAGGATTCGTACAATTGTCATTCAAAAAAAAAAACATTTGAATAACGTGTTTTAAGGAAGTATTCTGGATCATTAAATGAATAATTTTTTTCTTCAGTTACTTAGTTATTCGGAATTGTTTAAAACTTAAAACTAAGAAAGTATTAAGAATTCTTTTGAAATCAAGAAATAATTAAATTCTAAATAAATAATATTTTTTTGAAAGAGAAAAAAATGATAAGTATAATAAGTTGTTATATAAAAGATGTTAATATATATTAAAAAGGAATTTTTATCCTTATCTTTAGGAGATGTTATATTATTTTTGACTAGATATTAGGAGGCCCTTTAATTTAATATTATCTTTAAGTAAAAATTATATATATATATCTTGCCTGGTGCTTCAGCCATCTCTGCTAAGTACTGTCCAACTATTCTAGAAGATTGACTTAGAATGAGAGAGTGCTGTAAGTCTCATATTATGTACATATAATATGATTAAGAGAAACTTTCGAATCGAGGACACCTTACCTTTAATTTTAATAATGACCTTTATGAAATTATATTGATTTTTATAAATTTTGATCTAAATTAGATGATAAATCTAATGAAATCTAACAATTAATAAAATTTACGAATTTTTCGAGAACTAAAACTATTTATCCCGATTTTGTTAAATATAAAACCATCCGAAAAATGGGAAAAATAGAGGAAAATTCAAAAAAATAGATATCATAATTAGATTTTTTTCAAATTTTATTCACAGATAGATTTCAATAAACTTATTATCAACAAAAATATCCAGATCAAAATTTATAAAAGTCAATAATTTCATCAAGATCCTTACCGAAATTAAAGTAAGAGATCTTTTACATGAAAGTATAAGACTAATCTCATATTTAAACAGTATGTGATTCTATAAAAATTAGTTTAACATACTTTCTTACAGTATACTGCCCATCATCATCATCGTCTTTTTCTTCTGCACTTGCTATGTAACACGGCATTCATCTCAGTTCATCATTCAGCCGCTGCACTTTTTCACTGACTCTTCCCAAGCAGACTGCTTCTTCGGTGAGCAAGTCTCCAAGCCTGTTCAATGCAAATAATATAACTCCATCAACCACAGTGATTATTTCTCTTTTTGTTTTTCTGAAGAATATGTTGACGCTGATTTACTGGCTCACGAACCACCGACTTACTGGCTCTCTCTCTCTATGCATATATATCTATAGGGGTTGAGAGATTCATTCTGGTGTACAAAAAGTAAGAAAACAAAGAAAAGATATAAACACTTGAGTACATGTGTGCATACAAGTGAGCGTGTGAGTGTTGTGTTGTAATCAAAGAATTGTAATATAAAATAGAGTTTTTTCGTTTGGAAGTACTCTGTTTCTCAACATAAACCTATTTGCATGCTCTTGGTGGTCCAAAAAGGTCATTAATAATTTGTGAAGGTGATTGAGATACGCACCAAATAAAATAAACCAAATGATTTATTGTTGAATTTATGTATTGTCCGTTAGCAGATTGACAATGATTCAGACTCCATGTTAATGAAGTTTCAACGTTAGGGATTTCCCGGTATGTGTGGGGAGATTTCTCTCTACTGTAGTGGGAGTAAATATCTCTGTTATTAAGTAGATTGGGATATCTCCTAAATGTTTCATTCAAACTGAGTAGTCTTAAAATATTGTCGAGCAGAAAACCATATTAGGAGATGATCTAAACTTGTTTACTCATCAATCAAACAGTTAATTTTGTAAGATGGCTTATTACTATCGGCGGAGTCCACACGGTTTATAATATTTGAAAATTAAGATAATGGAATGACCTCTTTTGTGTTTTCATCATCGGTTTTGATGGGAGAATGCCTCCCAATTGAATTCTGCCAAGCATTCACATTCGCCTTTTTTCCAAATTGAGTTCGGTTGGAGCAATGATAGAGATAATATTGATAGCAGTCAACAGAAGTCAAAACCTACTACAGCTGCCTCAGCCTCTAGCACTGCAGTATAAGGTTTCTGACATGCTGTGCTACTATGCTTGCCTTCCCAATCAGCTCTGTTTTTAGTTTTATCAAACACTTGCAGTTTTTCAAGTGAACATACATGCATTATGCATGCATGCCCTATTCTTTGGTTCATTTTACAATGACTTCAGTCTGATTTACAACAACCAAAACATCAATTCAAAAGCTTATGTTACTGTTAGGATCATTTTTTTTTTCTAAGTAAATTATTAAGATTCGTTTTTGAAAGCTGTATTCAGGGAATTATTGAATGCTGATTCATCATTTTTAAGTGGTGGAATCCACTCAATTCAAATCTCACTTTTTTTCGATTAGTCGAAGAGTGGTTGAGTCTACGAGGTTTGGAAAGAAATCAAACCATCAACTTTGATGATAACGTTTTGATTCTTTCTTGCTGCATACAAAGTGACAGTACAATTACCATTAATAATTAATAATCATCAACTTTGATGATAACGTTTTGATTCTTTCTACTACTTTTTTTTTATATAGAAAGCGAAAAGAAGAAAGAAAAAAGTAAAAGTTGTATAAGTGGACTATTGCAATAATTATGTCCAAGAGAAAAGGATCTTTATTTTATTTTTATAAAGTTATCTCTGCTTTAATCAGCTTTTGATTTTTTAAATTGTTCAAGCTAGCTTCCATAGATATCCGAAAACAAAGAACCAGTACTCTCTCTTGCTCAATCTCACTATACTCTGTGTGTTAATTGTTTCCTTATTGTACACTTTCTTACATCAACAAACCAAAACCAAAACAATGCCTGTGGGAGAGGTGTTTCTTTCTGCTTTTCTTCAGGTTTTGTTTGACAGATTGGCGCTCAATCAGATATGCACCAAATGGTCACATCTGTTTTTCTGCATCACACGATAAGCTGTTTTTCAGAAAATGATCATATCTGTTTAACAACTTAAATTTTGGACAGTTTTATGATAAACCACAAAATGTGGGACAAGGAAAAATATTCCCCACAAATAATTAAACCGTGTGAAGGCGAGAAAACAATGATAGAAACAAAAGTAACCGGTGTGCTTTCGGCTAATTTTGATTTCAACTCCACGTACAAAATAATTCAATGGGTTGATATAACAATAATGAGGACCACCCACAAGTTTAAGTGGGAGGACCGAGCAAACCGGGTGGGTCAACCTATATTTACTTTGTTACAAAATGTTAATTGTTAAGATATAAAAATAATAATAATAATAATAATAATAATAATAGGGTATTAATACTTTATTGTTAAGATTCAAAATAATAATAATAATAATAATAGTAGGGTATTAATACTTTACTGTTTATATAAATCAATGTAACTCTAAATTGTTAGATAAAGCAGTTTTATGAAAATGCAAAGATATTCGATGAAAAGATTGCAGTTGTTTCAAGCTTTTCAGGGAGAAAATTAGCTCAACAATGGAGTCTGAAAACTGTATTTCATTGATTAATTAATTTGTTGATGTGTGGTTGTGATTTATCAATCAGTGTTGCTTACAAGGTTCTGCATACCACTCTATTATTTCCAAGCTTATCAGGAACTGATCGAGCCTGATCGGCAGCGGATTGATCTTGATTTGACGTTAATAAATTGTTATCATCTCTGATCTTAACGGTACCATATTTCACCTCTTAAAAATGAATGTAAATATGTACCTCTTCTTCCATACTTGTGATGGGGATTTTAATAAGGTCTCCACAATTTATGATCGACTAAAAAGAAAGATAAAATAATGGTTATTCGAGAGAATCACTCTCCAAATGATTTTCAAGACAAAATCAGTAATTCAAATGAGTAAAAATATTTTGATAATTTCATTAACGTATTTGAGTAAATAAATAGTAAAAGTTAATAATAGCTGTAACTACAATTTATGACCAACAATCCACTCACTAAAAACTAGGATTCATGACCAACAATCCACTCACTAAAAACTAGGATTCACCACCCACGTAACAAACCACATCCGGTTAATACAAATCTAAATTAAAATAAATAAATCATAATCTAATTAAAAACTAAATACGTAAATTAATAAAAACACGAATGTGTAGGATTTAATCTAAACAAAATTGTTAAATTAGTAGAGTTAGTATTGTCTGCTAGTCAGCCATTGTGTGCTTGTGTGTTATCAACAAAGTCTGATGATAATGTTAGGCAGTTTAGTTAGGCAGCATACAAATCTTTAAGTAATGTTCACGCTTAATAGTTGTCAGGATTCCAACCTATATAAGGGTTTATCCAGTTTATTTTAATAAACTCAATTCAATACAAATCTAGTGCATTCTACAAATTGATTGTTGTTCACATTTGGTATCAGAGCCAGAGAGCTCGGAGGTGTGTGTGTGGTAGAGACTGTGAGTGTGAGAGATACACTGTGAGGGAGTGATCTGCGCTAGATTCCAGTTAGGAATCGGATAGCCGGAAAAACTCACCGGTGCCGGATTTGAACCAAGAGAGGTTTAGAGGCATTTTTTTCGGAACCAAAAAAAGGAGGTTCAGACAAAAAATAATAAATAAAAAACTCAGAAGTTACTGGAGTAAGTCATCTCCACCACCACCAGCCGCCGATTGCCGGAGAGTGGGTTGACACCATCAACATCAGAAGGTGCAGCAAGTGACAACCTTCCATTTATTCTAAAGAACCATCGTCAACAGAGGACGTTTTGGAGGTGAAATCGACATCCTAAGATAAGTTTTTTTTTTTGTTTGGGTTGAAAGAGAGAGGATTTTTTTTGGTATCTGATCTGTTTTGATCAGAGGAGAGAGTGGGAGCACAGAGAGAGAGAGAGGCATACGTTATTAAAAAAACAAAGGAGAAAGTAAAAGCATTTAAAAAAAAGTGAAAAGTAAAGTTTGTTTAATTATTATGTTTATTTTTAATCATTGTTTTTTTAGGGGACACACCGAAAGTTTCTTGTATTTATGTATTGTGTGTCACATTACACATAATACCCCTCTCTGGTAAGTTACAAATGGCTACCTCCAATTTTGGAAATAATACAATTCAGCCCCAAATACCCAAATTTGATGGAAAGTAAATTTTGAGTATTGGAGGGTCCAGATGCAAGCTTTTGTTCGAATACCAGGAGTTGTGGACTGTTGTTTCCGAGGGTATTGTTAGTCCAATAGATGCTGCAACAACTTGAAAGGATCTGAAGGTGAGGTTTTTCATCAACTAGTCCCTGGATCCAATGATTTTTGAGAAAATCGCACATGCCACTTCAGCAAAAAAAGAGCAAGGGATATTCTGATAACACGTACAGAGGAGCTGAACAGGTGAAGAAAGTTCTCCTACAGACTATGCGGAGGCAGTTGGAGCTTCTTCAAATGACTAAAACAGAGAAGGTGGCAGATTATTTCTCACAGATATTGGTACTTGTTAATCAGTTGAAGTCCAATGGTGAGACAATTTCAGATGTTCAGATTATGGAGAAGATTCTCCGAACACTGAATTCAAAGTTTGAGTACAAGATGACTGCCATTGAGGAGTCCAAAGATCTCAAGACGATGACGTTGGATGAGTTGATGGGCTCACTCCAAGCCCATGAACAACGTCTGGATGAGAAGTCAGAAATTGAGGTGGATGAGGCTTTACAAAGCCAATTAAGTCTTAAGAGAGACAAAGATGAGACTCAGAGGAATTCTAAGTCTAGACATTGGGGTCAGAACTTGCAAAACAGAAGAAGAGATGCTTCCAGTTCTAGCCAGAGAACAGGCAGAGGGAGCAACAACAACAATAACACTAATCAGAGGAATAAATCTCAGGTTCAGTGTTTTAATTGTAAAAAATTTGGTCACTACAGGTCTGAGTGCAGATCTAGAAAGCAAGATTTCCAAGCAAATGTTGTAGAAGATGGTGATCGTTCAGAAACATTGTTGCTAGAATGCAATATGGCAGACGATGGAGCCAAGAACAAATGGTTTCTGGATTCGGGCTGCAGCAACCACATGTGTGGTGAAAAGAAGATGTTCACTCAGTTAGATGAATCCTTTACTTCTTCGGTGAAGTTTGGGAATGACACAACGGTGCCAGCGATGGGGAAGGGCAGAATCTCTATCACTTTGAAGAATGGGTCCCAGAATACCATCTCAGATGTATTGTTTGTTCCAAACTTACAGAAGAACTTATTGAGTGTGGGACAACTTTCAGAGAAAGGATATGACATACGGATCCATGAAGGAATTTGCACCATCAATAGTGCACAGAAGGGGCTAATAGCAAAGGTAAAAATGTCACAAAACCGTTTGTTTTCCGCTGTTTATTAATAGTGATAGTTTACATTGTTTTAGTTCAGTGATTTGTGATGAGAATTGGTTGTGGCATATGCGGTTTGGCCATGTGAATTTTGGAAGTCTGAAACAGCTAGCATTTAGAAAGATGGTTTCAGGATTACCTTCTATAAATTCCCCAGATAAAGTTTACGAGACCTGTGTCTTAGGAAAGAAGCACAGAGACCCATTTCCCATAGGAAAGGCATGGAGAGCCAGTAAACCATTGGAGCTGGTGCATTCAGATTTATGTTCAGTGGAGGTTCCATCAAATGGAAATTCCAGGTATTTTATTACCTTTATTGATGGCTTTAGCAGGAAAGCTTGGGTGTATTTCTTGCAGCAGAAGTCAGATGCTTGTGATGCCTTTAAAAGATTTAAGGCGAATGTTGAGAAGCAGTGTGGAATATCTATCAAGACGTTGAGAACAGACAGAGGCACATAATATATTGTCTGCGATGGTTTCTTGCAGAAACATGTCATTAATCATTAGATGACAGCCAGATACACTCCTCAGCAAAATGGAGTAGCTGAGAGGAAGAATAGAACCATCATGGATATGGTCATGTGTATGTTGCATTTGAAGAATTTACCCAAAGGTTTTTGGGGTGATGCAGTTGCTTGTGCGTTCTATTTGTTGAACAGGTGCCCTACTAGAAGTGTTCTCGGAAAGACTCCACATGAAGCTTGGACTCGACGCAAACCCAGTATTGGACATCTACGAGTGTTCGATTGTATTTGCTATGCTCATGAACCTGATGTTTTGAGGAAGAACCTTGATGATAAGGCATATAAGTGCATTTTCCTCGGCTACAGTCATCAATAAAGGATACAAGCTGTATAATTGAGACGTTACCTTTGATGAGCAAGGTTGCTGGGATTGGTCCCATGGTAAGGGGAGCTCTTCAGATGTTAATGTTGATCTGGAAGAGATTGTTCAGGAAGAACCTACCCTTATGACACCATCACCTGGTGTAACTCCATATCCAGCAGAATCTTCCAGTCGCCCACAACGCTAACAGGTTTTACCAGCTTGTTTGCAGGATTGTGTTCTCAATAATGACGACGACCTAATTGATGAAGAGTTAGTGAATTTTGCACTGTTTGCAGATTTTGATCCTATCACATATAAAGATGCTGCTCTAGATGATTGCTGGATAAAAGCAATGGATGAGGAGACATGTGCAATTGAGAAGAATAACACATGAGAGCTTACTAATTTGCCTCGTGGTAAATAGCCCATTGATGTTAAATGGGTGTATAAGACAAAATACAAGCCAAACGGTGAGGTGGAGGGTTATAAAGCATGTCTGGTTGCAAAAGGCTACAAGCAGAAACCAGGGATTGATTATTTTGAGGTTTTTACACCAGTTGCCAGACTTGACACCGTTAGCTTGATTGTGTCTCTTGCAGTACAGAATCACTGGAGAATCTTCTAGATGGATGTAAAATCGGCATTCTTAAATGGTGAGAAAGAGGAAGAAGTCTACATTCACCAGCCGATAGGTTTTGTGAAAATGGGGCAAGAAAAGAAGGTCTACAAGTTGAAGAAGGCCTAATATGGGTTGAAGCAGGCACCCAAGGCGTGGTATTTACTTATTGACACATACTTTATTCAACATGAGTTTCAGAGATGTCCCTACGAGCACACTCTGTACATCAAGACAAATCCACAAGGAGATATTCTCATTGTGTGTTTGTATGTTGATGATTTGATTATTACCGGCAATAACCCTAATATGATTGCAGAGTTCAAGAATGCAATGATTGGTCATTTTGAGATGACAGATTTGGGGTTGATGTCTTACTTCCTCGGCATTGAGGTGAGTCAGACAGATGATGGCATATTCTTATGTCATACGAAGTATGCCAGTGATGTGTTGAAGAAGTTCAAGATGGAGGGATGTACGCCGATTCTCACTCCTGTTGAAGAGAGATTGAAGTTAGTGAAAGATGGGTCTGGTGAGCTGATTGATGGTACCATCTTTCGGAGACTAGTAGGAAGTTTAAGATACTTAACTTCTACTAGACCTGACATTGCATATAGAGTTGGGCTTATCAGCATGTCTATGGATTCTCCGAGGCAATCTCACTTGCAAGCTGGCAATAATATTTTGCGATATGTAAAAGGTACATTAACTGACGGTATCCTTTACTCTTCTGCTGATAAGATTGAGCTTGTGGGATACACAGATAATGACTGGGCATGTGATATGGAAGAGAGGAAAAGTACTTCCGGATATGCATTCCATCTGGGTTCCGGAGTATTTTCTTGGTCATCGAAAAAGCAGCAGGTGGTTGCTTTATCGACTACGGAAGTTGAGTATGTTGCAGTTGCTAGTGTTGCTACACAAGCTGTGTGGCTGCGCCGTATGCTTTGTGACTTGAAGCATCAACAGAATGCTCTTACAGTGATCTACTGCGATAGCAAGTCAGCCATTTCACTGACAAAGAATCCGGTTTTTCATGGTAGGAGTAAGCACATTGACATCAAGTTTCATTTCATTTGAGACTTGGTAAAGGATAATGAAATCGTGATAGAATACTGCAGTTCTGAGGAGCAGATTGCAGACATATTCACGAAGCCGTTCAAAGTCGATTCATTCCTAAAACTGAAGAAAGCTTTAGGCATGATAAGTTATGGAAAACTTGGTTTAAGGGGAGATATGTAGTATTTAATCTAAACCAAGTTGTTAAATTAGTAGAGTCAGTATTGTCTGCTAGTCAGCCATTGTGTACTTGTGTGTAATCAACAAAGTCTGCTGATAATGTTAGGCGGTTTAGTTAGGCAGCATAAAAATCTTTATGTATTGTTCACACTTATTAGTTGTTAGGATTCCAACCTATATAAGGGTTGATCCAGTTTATTTTAATTAACTCAATTTAATAAAAAAAACTTATCTTAAGATGTCGATTTAACCTCCAAAACGTCCTCTGTTGACGATGATTCTTTGGAATAAATGAAAGGTGGTCACTTGCTGCACCTTCTGATGTTGGTGGTATCAACCCATTCTCCCAGCGATCGGCGGCTGGTGGTGGTAGAGATGACTGACTCCGGTAACTTCTGAGTTTTTTTTTAAATGCTTTTACTTTCTCCTTTGTTTTTTTTAATAACGTCTGTGTTAAAAAAAAACAACAGACCTCCCTCTCTCTCTCTGTGCTCTCACTCTCTCCTCTGATCAAAACAGATCAGAAATAAAGGTAATAAATACCTGAAATTTCCATTTGATGGAACCTCCACTGAGCATAAGTCTGATTGCACCAGCTCCAAGGGCTTACTGGCTCTCCATGCCTTTCCTATGGGAAATGGGTCTCTGTGCTTCTTTCCTAAGACACATGTCTCGTAAACGTTTTCTAGGGAATTTACGGAAGGTAATCCTGAAACCATCTTTCTAGATGCTAGCTGTTTCAGACTTCCAAAATTCACATGGCCAAACCGCATGTGCCACAACCAATTCTCATCACAAATCACTAAACTAAAGCAAGGTAAACTATCACTATTAATAAGCAGCGGAAACAAACAGTTTTGTGACATTTTTACCTTTGCTATTAGCCCCTTACATGGGAGCTTACTGATTTGCATCGCGGTAAACAACCTATTGGTGTTCAATGGGTGTATACCAGAAAATAATAGCCAAACGGTGAGGTGGAGCGTTATAAAGCATGTCTGGAATTTGAACAAAAGTTGCATCTGGACCCTCCAATACTCAAAATTTGCCTTTCAATCAAATTTGGATATTTGTTGCTGAATTGTATTATTTACAAAATTGGAGGTAGCCATTTGTAAATTACTAGAGAGGGGTATTATATGTAATTTGACACACAATACATAAATACAAGAAACTTTCGGTGTGTCCCCTAAAAAAACAATGATTAAAAATAAACACAATAATTAAACAAACTTTACTTTTCACTTTTTTTTTGAGGGGACACACCGAAAGTTTCTTGTATTTATGTATTGTGTGTCAAATTACACATAATACCACTCTCTGGTAATTTACAAATGGCTACCTCTAATTTTGGAAATAATACAATTTAGCCCCAAATACCCAAATTTGATAGAAAGACGAATTTTGAGTATTGGAGGGTCCAGATGCAACTTTTGTTCGAATACCAGACGTGCTTTGTAACGCTCCACCTCACCGTTTGGCTTGTATTTTGTCTTATACACCCATTTGACACCAATGGGCTGTTTACCACAAGGCAAATCAATAAGCACCCATGTATGGGGCTAATAGCAAAGGTAAAAATGTCACAAAACCGTTTGTTTCCGCTGCTTATTAATAGTGATAGTTTTCCTTGCTTTAGTTCAGTGATTTGTGATGAGAATTGGTTATGGCACATGCGGTTTGGCCATGTGAATTTGGGAAGTATGAAACAGCTAGCATCTAGAAAGATGGTTTCAGGATTACCTTCCATAAATTCCCCAGATAAAGTTTGCGAGACCTGTGTCTTAGGAAAGAAGCACAGAGACCCATTTCCCATAGGAAAGGCATGGAAAGCCAGTAAGCCGTTGGAGCTGGTGCATTCAGACTTATGCTCAGTGGAGGTTCCAACAAATGGAAATTCCAGGTATTTTATTACCTTTATTTCTGATCTGTTTTGATCAGAGGAGAGAGTGGGAGCACACCAGAGAGAGAGAGAGAGAGAGAGAGAGGTCTGTTGTTTTTTTGAACACAGACTTTATTAAAAAAAACAAAGGAGAAAGTAAAAGCATTTAAAAAAAAACTCAGAAGTTACCGGAGTCAGTCATCTCCACCACCACCAGCCGCCGATCTCCACCACCACCAGCCACCTGGTATTCGAACAAAAGTTGCATCTGGACCCTTTAATACTCAAAATTTGCATTTCCATCAAATTTGGGTATTTGGGACTGAATTGTATTATTTCCAAAATTGGAGGTAGCCATTTGTAAATTACCAGAGAGGGGTATTATGTGTAATTTGATACACAATACATAAATACAAGAAACTTTCGGTGTGTCCCCTAAAAAAACAATGATTAAAAATAAACACAATAATTAAACAAACTTTACTTTTCACTTTTCACTTTTATTTTGAGGGGACACACCGAAAGTTTCTTGTATTTATGTATTTTGTGGTATACACCCATTTAACACCAATGGGCTGTTTACCACCAGGCAAATCAGTAAGCTCCCATGTGTTATTCTTCTCAATTGCACTTATCTCCTCATCCATTGCTTTTATCCAGCAATTATCTCGAGCAGCATCTTCCACACTGCTTCTCAACATTCGCCTTAAATCTTTTAAAGGCATCACAAGCATCTGACTTCTGCTGCAAGAAATACACCCAAGCTTTCCTGCTACAGTCATCAATAAAGGATACAAGCTGTATAATCCAATATCCAGAAAGGTAATTGTCAGTCGAGACGTTACCTTTGATGAGCAAGGTTGCTGGGATTGGTCCCATGGTAAGGGGAGCTCTTTAGATGTTAATGTTGATCTGGAAGAGATTGTTTAGGAAGAACCTACCCTTATGACACCATCACCTGGTGTGACTCCATATCCAGCAGAATCTTCCAGTCGCCCACAACGCCAATGGGTTTTACCAGCTTGTTTGCAAGATTGTGTTCTCAATAATGATGACGACCTAACTGATGAAGAGTTAGTGAATTTTGCACTGTTTGCAGATTATGATCCTATCACATATAAAGATGCTGCTCGAGATGATTGCTGGATAAAAGCAATGGATGAGGAGATAGGTGCAATTGAGAAGAATAACACATGTGAGCGTACTGATTTGCCTCGTGGTAAATAACCCATTGGTGTTAAATGGGTGTATACCACAAAATACATAAATACAAGAAACTTTCGGTGTGTCCCCTCAAAAAAAAGTGAAAAGTGAAAAGTAAAGTTTGTTTAATTATTGTGTTTATTTTTAATCATTGTTTTTTTTAAGGGACACACCGAAAGTTTCCTGTATTTATGTATTGTGTCTCAAATTACACATAATACCCCTCTTTGGTAATTTACAAATGGCTACCTCTAATTTTGGAAATAATACAATTCAGCCCTAAATACCCAAATTTGATGGAAAGGTAAATTTTGAGTATTAGAGGGTCCAGATGCAACTTTTGTTCGAATACCAGACGTGCTTTATAACGCTCCACCTCACCGTTTGACTTGTATTTTGTCTTATACACCCATTTAATACCAATAGGCTGTTTACCACGAGGCAAATTAATAAGCTCCCATGTGTTATTCTTCTCAATTGCACCTATCTCCTCATCCATTGCTTTTATCTAGCAATCATCTCGAGCAGCATCTTCATATGTGATAGGATCACAATCTGCAAACAGTGCAAAATTCACTAACTCTTCATCAGTTAGGTTGTCGTCATTATTGAGAACACAATCCTGCAAACGAACTGGCAAAACCCATTGGCGTTATGGGTGATTGGAAGATTCTGCTGGATGTGGAGTCACACCAGGTGATGGTGTCATAGGGGTAGGTTCTTCCTGAACAATCTCTTCCAGATCAACATTAACATCTGAAGAGCTCCCCTTACCGTGGGACCAATCCCAGCAACCTTGCTCATCAAAGGTAACGTTTCGACTGACAATTACCTTCCTGAATACTGGATTATACAGCTTGTATCCTTTATTGATGACTGTAGCAGGAAAGCTTGGGTGTATTTCTTGCAGCAGAAGTCAGATGCTTGTGATGCCTTTAAAAGATTTAAGGCGAATGTTGAGAAGCAGTGTGGAAGATGCTGCTCGAGATGATTGCTGGATAAAAGCAATGGATGAGGAGATAGGTGCAATTGAGAAGAATAACACATGGGAGCTTACTGATTTGCCTCGTGGTAAACAGTGTATACCACAAAATACAAGCCAAACGATGAGGTGGAGCGTTATAAAGCATGTCTAGGAATTCGAACAAAAGTTGCATCTGGACCCTCCAACACTCAAAATTTGCCTTTCCATTAAATTTGGGTATTTGGGGCTAAATTGTATTATTTCCAAAATTGGAGGTAGCCATTTGTAAATTACCAGAAAGGGGTACTATGTGTATTTTGACACACAATACATAAATACAAAAAATTTTCAGGTGTGTCCCCTAACAAAAGGTGAAAAGTCAACATACACCCATTTAACACCAATGGCCACCTCCAATTTTGGAAATAATTAAATTCTAAATAAATAATATTTTTTTGAAAGAGAAAAAAAAGATAAGTATAATAAGTTGTTCTTTAAAAGATGTTAATATATATTGAAAAGGAATTTTTATCCTTATCTTTAGAAGATGTTATATTTTTTTGGCTAGATATTAGGAGGCCCTTTAATTTAATATTATCTTTAAGTAAAAATATTATATATATATATATATATATATATATACATAGCTTGCCTGGTTCTTCAGCCATCTCTGCTAAGTAGA
Organism: Dipteronia sinensis; assembly: GCA_033220585.1. Classification (NCBI taxonomy): domain Eukaryota; kingdom Viridiplantae; phylum Streptophyta; class Magnoliopsida; order Sapindales; family Sapindaceae; genus Dipteronia; species Dipteronia sinensis. The sequence continues at coordinate 7,013,226 of CM065642.1, forward strand.
GGTGTCCACGGTTTGGTTAAACTGACGGTTAAAAACAGAAACCGAAATTGAAAAACCGAAACCGAAACCAAAACCGAAACCGGCGGTTACAAAACCGGTTGAAGCCGGTTCGGTTTCGGTTTACCCTTTGGAAAAACCGCCCAAAACCGCCCAAAAAATCGGCGGTTAAACCACCGGTTAATGGTTTTATTTAAAAAAAAACCAACCAATCAGATGTTGCCACGTGGCATTTTTTTGAAAAAACAACTTGACGAAACCAAATCCGGCGGTTAAAAACCGAACCAAAACCGAAATTTTCCGGTTCGGTTTCGGTTTCGGTTTCGGTTCGAGCTGTCCACGGAACCGAAACCGTCGGTTTCGAACCGAAACCGGCCTGCACCGGAACCGTGGACAACACTACTGCTAAGCACTATCCAACTATTCTAGAAAGTTGACTTAGAATGAGAGAGTGCTCTAAGTCTCATATTACGTACATATAATATGATTAAGAGAAACTTTCGAGTGGAGGACACCTTACCTTTAATTTTAATAATAACGTTTATGAAATCATATTGATTTTTATGAATCTTGGTCTAAGTTTTTTTTTGTAGATGATAAATCTAATGAAATCTAACAATTAATAAAATTTATGAATTTTTCGAGTACTAGAACTATATATCCCGATTTTGTTAAATATAAAGCCATCCGAAAAATGGGAAAAATAGAGGAAAATTAAAAAAAAATAGATATCATAGTTAGATTTTTCAAATTTTATTCACGGATAGATTTCAATAAATTTATTATCCACAAAAAAATCCAAATCAAAATTTAGAAAAGTCGATGATTTCATCAAAATCCTTTCCGAAATTAAAGTAAAAGATTTTTACTTAGAAAGTATAAGACTAATCTCGTATTTGAACAATATGTGTCTATAAAAATTAGTTTAACATACTTTCTTACAGTATACTGCCCATCATCATCATCGTCTTTTTCTTCTGCACTTGCTATGTAACACGGCATTCATCCCAGTTCATCTTTCAGCCGCTGCACTTTTTCACTGACTCTTCCCAAGCAGACTGCTTCTTCGGTGAGCAAGTCTCCAAGCCTGTTCAATGCAAATAATATAACTCCATCAACCACAGTGATTATTTCTCTTTTTGTTTTTCTGAAAAATATGTTGACGCTGATTTACTGGCTCACGAGCCACCGACTTACTGGCTCTCTCTCTCTCTCTCTATATAGGGGTTGAGAGATTCATTCCGGCGTACAAAAAGTAAGAAAACAAAGAAATGATATAAACACTTGAGTACATGTGTGTATACAAGTGAGCGTGTGAGTGTTGTGTTGTATTCAAAGAATTGTAATATAAAATAGAGTTTTTTCATTTGGAAGTACTCTGCTTCTCAACATAAACCTTTTTGCATGTTAGGTCCAAAAAGGTCATTAATAAATGTGAAGGTGATTGAGATACGCACCAAATAAAATAAACCAAATGATTTATTGTTGAATTTGTGTATTGTCCATTAGATGATTGACAATGATTCAGACTCCATGTCAATGAAGTTTCAACATTAGGGATTTTCCGGTATGTGTGACGAGACTTCTCTCTACCTCTGTTATTATTTAGATTGGGATATCTCTTAAATGTTTCATTCAAACTAAGTACGTAGTCTTAAAAGACAGTCGAGCAAAAAACCATATCAGGAGATGATCTAAACTCGTTTACTAATCAATCAAACTGTTAATTTTGTTTGATAGCTTATTATTATCCGGCGGAGTCCACACGGTTTATAATATTTGAAAAGTAAGATAATGGAATCACCTCTTTTGTGTTTTCATCATCGGTTTTGATGGGAGAATGCCTCCCAATTGAATTCTGCCAAGCATTCACATTCGCTTTTTTCCAAATTGAGTTCCGTTGGAGCAATGATAGAGATAATATTGATAGCAGTCAACAGAAGTCAAAACCTACTACAGCTGCCTCAGCCGCTTTAGCCTCTAGCACAGCAGTATAAGGTTGCTGTGCTACTATGCTTGCCTTCCCAATCAGCTCTGTTTTTAGTTTTATCAAACACTTGCAGTTTTTCAAGTGGACATACATGCATTATGCATGCATGCCCTGTTCTTTGGTTCATTTTACAATGACTTCAGTCTGATTTACTACAACCAAAACATCAATTCAAAAGCTTAGGTTACTGTTAGGATCATTTTTTTTTTCTAAGTAAATTATTAAGATTCGTTTTTGAATGCTGTATTCAGGGAATTATTAATCTCTAGCTTTTGATTAAAAGTTAGCTTCCAAAATAACAGCTTTTGATTAGTAAACTAGTTTGATTTAGTCGATCAAACTGTTAATCATTTGCCTTAATCAGCTTTTGATTTTTTAAATTGTTCAAGCTAGCTTCCATAGATATCCGAAAACAAAGAACCAGTACTCTCTCTTGCTCAATCTCACTATACTCTGTGTGTTTATTGTTTCCTTATTGTACACTTTCTTACATCAACAAACCAAAACCAAAACAGTGCCTGTGGGAGAGGTGTTTCTTTCTGCTTTTCTTCAGGTTTTGTTTGACAGATTGGCGCTCAATCAGATATGCACCAAATAAAATAAACCAAATGGTCACATCTGTTTTTCTGCATCACACGATAAGCTGTTTTTCAGAAAATGATCATATCTGTTTAACAACTTAAATTTTGGACAGTTTTATGATAAACCACAAAATGTGGGACAAGGAAAAATATTCCCCACAAATAATTGAACCGTGTGAAGGCGAGAAAAAAATGATAGAAAAAAAAGTAGGAAGAGATAAAAAAGAAAAAGTAACCGGTGTGCTTTCGGCTATTTTTGATTTCAACTCCACGTACAAAATAATTCAATGGGTTGATATAACAATAATGAGGACCACCCACAAGTTTAAGTGGGAGGACCGAGCAAACCACCGGGTGGGTCAACCTATATTTACTTTGTTACAAATGTTAATTGTTAAGATATAAAAATAATAATAATAATAATAGGGTATTAATACTTTATTGTTAAGATAAAAAAATAATAATAATAATAGTAGTAGGGTATTAATACTTTACTGTTTATATAAATCAATGTAACTCTAAATTGTTAGATAAAGCAGTTTTATGAAATGCAAAGATATTCGATGAAAAGATTGCAGTTGTTTCAAGCTTTTCAGAGAGAAAATGAGTTCAACAATGGAGTCTGAAAACTGTATTTCTTGAGTAATAAATTTGTTGATGTGTGGTTGTGATTTATCAATCAGTGTTGCTTACAAGGTTCTGCATACCACTCTATTATTTCCAAGCTTATCAGGAACTGATCGAGCCTGATCAGCAGCTGATTGATCTTGATTTGACGTTAATTAATTCTTATCATCTCTGATCTTAACGGTACCGTATTTCACCTCTTAAAAAATGAATGTAAATATGTACCTCTTCTTCCATACTTGCTGATGGGGATTTTAATAAGATCTTTACAATTTATGATCGACTAAAAAGAAAGATAAAATAATGGTTAATTCGAGAGAATCACTCTCCAAATGATTTTCAAGATAAAATCAGTAATTCAAATGAGTAAAAATGTTTTGATAATCTCATTAACGTATTTGAACAAATAAATAGTAAAAGTTAATAATAACTGTAACTACAATTTATGACCAACTATCCACTCACTAAAAACTAGGATCCACCACCCACATAACAAACCACATCCGGTTAATACAAATCTAAATTAAAATAAATAAATCATAATCTAATTAAAAACTAAATATGTAAATTAATAAAAACACGTATGTAACAGGTTTATTAACGTCATTTTTTTTCCATTCAAATTCAAGCAAAATCTTATTTAAACCGAGGAAATAGAGGTTTAAGGCACTTTTTTTGAGTTGGTATTGCACGAGGGGCACCGCTTTAATAACTTATGTTTAAAAGGCAACAAAGTAAGTGATTTCCAAAAATGCCCTTACTTTACACATTTTTTATTATTAGCTGGAAAAGGGAAAAATAGATTGTGCAATTTAATCATGCATCAAAAATATTCAATGTGATGCACTAAGTGAGGGGCTAGGGTCCATTAAGGGTGGTTTGACCAAATTAGGAAATTCACGTTTTTTTTTCACAACCCAAACAAGTGTAGATGGATTCACTATCGTTTCCTTGCCCTTGATTCTCACTTGGTTCATTAAATCCTTCCTAACCCATATTTTCTTTATCCTAGGTAGACTCCTCCTATTCCTAGGACTTCTCTGACACATGGGGTTTTCCAATTCAACTCTGACACATGGGGTTTTCCAATTCAGCTCAACCAATACCGTGAAATGCAGTTAATCACTTTTCAAGTCTTTCTAAATGTATTTAGTTAAGTTGCACGAATGACAATAATTACTGAGGACCTTGATATTTCCTAAGTCAAGGAGGGATGTTCTTTGGTTTTTATTTAAGACTTTTCTCTAGCTATTGAAATAAACAGTTTTGAGTTTCAAAAATATAACCAGTCTCTGACTTAAGAAGAAAGAGTTCTTCTGTTTATCTAACTCTTATCTCTTTGGTGGATTCCAATTAAGTGGCGAGTCAAAATTTTAAGTTCCTGTATGCTTATTTTTGGGTTCCTAGAATTTTCCGGTGTCATTCTCATCTTCATATGTTGATTAAACTTGTAATTTTAAGCTCTTACATGCTCTCTTGTTGAACAAATATAGCAAATATGATTTGAGTTAGAGGGACTCCATGACTTTGAGGCTGTTGAATTTGCTTCACTTGTAACGCCTTGACCCCCTTCTCTACCTTGTCTAGTTGAGCTATGAAGTCACACTCTTTCACTTTCGCTATCTTGAGGGCCTCCTCTTTTCTGCTGAGAGCTTCTTTAATTTCCTCCAAAGCATTGGCTTTTAGCACAATCTCCAATTGCATGTTCGTTGATTTGTGAGCTTTCTCTTATTCAAATTCTTCCGAATGCCTTGCTAATTCTTTCAATGCCTCCAATGCTTTATCTTTTTCAAATTCAAGTCTCTCGAGTTGCTCTTCAAACTCCTTGTTCTTATCGGAGACTTCTTCTTTCTTCTTCATGAGTGTACTATTTTACACTCTGAGTGATTGCACTTCAAGCATGAGCTTATTGTTTAGTTCTTGGAGCTTTTCTATCTTTGACACTTGTAAGGCTTCCTTGTCTTCTAGCTTATTTTTCAAGAGTTTCGTTTCTTCTCACAATCCTCCCTCATATCTTCTTTTTCTCGGGAGACTTCTTCTACTTTCACTTGAAGCGCTGCATTTTCGCCCTTCAACAACTCCATACATGCCATTAGCTCTTTTCCGGCATCCATCATCTCCTTACACATCATCTCCTTACACATCTCTTCCATCATTGTGCTTCTTTTTTCCTCAAGGTTTCTTTGTGTTTCGTCCCTTGGTAAGTGTGAGACGGTTTTGTAGCCTTGACTTGATGCTATTATGGAGGTGTCATCAAAATTGGACTCTATTCCTTGTTCTGGCCAGCTAGGTAGCACATATTTGTTGAAGTTCTGATCGGCTGCCTTATGAGATGATATAATTTCCTTGTTGATACGACACCCATCTCATATGAGCTCTCTCATCTCATCTTTGAATGATCTGCTCATAGGTCGGTAGCTTGGCTTTGAATCTTGCATGAAGAAATCCATAGAGTCCTAAAACCAAAAAAATCAAAAACAAAAATACCAAAACAAGTAAAAAGAAACAAAGAAACCAAAAATACTAACTAAGAAACTAATACTATTAAAACTAATCTAAACATTACTACACTTGCTAATCCCCGGCAGCAACAGCCATTTTGACTAGAGCGTTTTTATCGTGAGAACATGCCCATCAAAAGTAATTTATAAAAACCTTAAATGCCTTAATATATTTACAAGTGCAATGGCAAGTAAGGGTATTGTCCTCAGGATTAGGGGTAGCGATGATTAGATTAGGATTAATAATACTAAAATGCATAAAAGTAAAGTGTCATGGTTTGTTTGCAAAGGTTAAAACTAAAATGCAATTCAGTTAAACAAGACTAAATGCAATTAGGTTAGAATGATATTAGTGAGAACTAAGGTATTGATGGATCCAACAAGCAAACTGATAGGCAATTCACGAACTCTCATGAATATTCATTAATCTTATGTAATCAACCTAGAGTGTATAGTGTTGATTATTTATCCCTCATGAATGACCAACCTAGAGTGTATAATATTAGCCACTCACTTAAGACTATCCTTCATAAATGGTCAACCTAGAGTGTATAGTATTGACCACTCACTTAGGATTTTCCATGAATGCACATCTATCAAATTAAGGGACCAACCTCTTCATATAATCACCATCCTAGAGTGTATAGTATTGGTGCTTAACCTATCACAAGCAATTAACCTAAAGTGTATAGAATCGATTACCCGATTGAGATTAGATAAAAATTGAGATTGTTAAGTCCGGGTCTCACTCGAGTACGGGTCTTACTCGAGGAGTGTACTCTTGTTTGACCCTTCCATTCAAATGAGCTTAAGAAGACCAAGTAGAGTGTATACATAGTCAACTACTCAATTAATTCCCTCAATTAATTACCAAAGAGAGAAGTGTACAATCAATGACAACCAATTAAGAAGAGCAATTAAACAATGAATGAAACATAATTGATAGATTTAATAAAAAATAAATAAAGTTCATTACAAAGCTCAACATCCACAAGTGTTCACATCAATCCCTTAGTGGGATATCTAGCTACTCATAACAAATACAAGCATATAATTAAGAGAATAGAGATAGAGAAGACCAATATATAACTCATTCTTCTTGAAGCTTGAATCCACTCTCCAATTTGTCCTTAAGTAGATAGGTGGGTGAGCTTCCTAGATCTAGGTTAGTGGTTAGTGATTAAAATGGAATACTCTTGGGAGATAGTAAGATGGTTAGAAAAGTGAGATAGATAGATAGGAAGAGAGTAATTTCATAATGAGAAGAGGTTGTATATATAGGCTTCCAAGATTAGGTCTAAAAATGCTAATGTGGCACCCAAATGCTCAGTAGTGCGTTGGTGCATGTGCTTGGGTAGGGTACCCACGTAGTGACCCGCTCACCTCTTCTCCAGCTGATTCTTTCTTCAGTTTGGACCCACGCAGTACCAGGAAACTGGGCACTTGGTAAATCTAGGTGACTTTTGATCTCCAGTTTATGGGTTGGTTCACCGGTGTGGACCAACGAAGGTCTCTACTTCCTTTCTTCTTGCATTATTTGGCTTACTTTGGGTTTGAATTCTCCACTTCTTTCACCAAGTCCGGAATTTACCTTTTGTGAAAATACGACTCAAGCGTGTGTCTAATAACCTAGGAGGGGGGTGAATATGTTTTAATCAAGTTATTTACCAATTTTTCTTGATTAGTCTATATTAAAAATTTACCCATAAACAAACATGCAAAATCAAGTAAAGTGTGGAAATATAAAGAACACTTGATTTTTACGTGGAAACCCTTCAACAAGGGAAAAACCACGGGCTATCCTTCTAGCCACACACGATCACAGAAATCCACTATATGAATAAAAAGTTATACCCTCAAGTGATACTCGGACTCTCACTCTTGACAACCTCAGGCTATGGACACTACCACTCGCCATTCTTGGTTCAATCCCTAGTGATATCCCCTGATCCACTACTCTTGGCATGAACACCTCATACTCTACCCCTTGTGCCTTTTATAATGACACTTGACCAATGCTTGCCAACCCACTCTTGGTTGTAAGACTTCACTTGATTGTGCAACTTCACCTAGAAGCCACAAGGCTTTGACTCATGAAGAGTATAAGGTCTAAGAGAATGTGAGACAATATACTCAAATGCAATAATATGTAAGACCACACACAAAATGCTTAACTAGATGTTATAATGCAATTAAACAACCTAGTTATCAAACAATGCCTACATGCCTATACATAAGGAGTTTATTAGATGTACAGATGAAATCTAAAATCCTGATTATCAAATAAAGTCCAACCAACACAAGTTGTCACAAACATATAACAAGAGCAATAAATAGGCAACCAAGGAATGCAATTAATGAGGCATAAACAACAATGTCTAAATGCAGAACATAAAGACTTAGCTAGAGGACAATAATGTCCTAAATGCTAGCTATCAACAAACAAACCCAATCATGTAATAAAGACTCATAAATATATGCAATAAGTAGAGTCTAGGTATTTAATCAAATAATAAATACCTAATCTAGAGTAAGAAGAACAATAAATGATATTCAATAAAGTTCATACTTACCTAATCATGAAACCAAGAAGAATCATGCTTAAATGATGTTGAATGATGCAAGATGAAGATGCGTTCTTGGGTTTGGGGAGTTAATGAAGCTTAAGTAAGCTTTCTCTCTCAAGACTATCTCTTTCTCTCTCTAGGGTTCCTATAAATGCAGGAGAGTTGGGAAAGAAGAAGAGAAATAGAGGATTTTATAGTGGGAAAAATGAGCCGATGGAAAAAGACAAAAATGTCCCTAAAAAGACGTCGTTCACGGGACATGTCCCAGGAGGAGCGACGAAGAGATGTCCTATAAAAACTGATGGACAGAAGTTCGCGAGAGGGATCACAGGAGGAGCGAAGGAGTTGTGTCCTATGAAAACTTCTGGAAGGAAGTTCACGGGAGAGGTCATGAGAGGATTGACTAAGTTATGTCCTGTGAAAACTTCTAGAAGGAAGTTCAGGGGAGAGGTCACGGGAGGAACGACGAACAGTTGTCCCGCGAAACCTAAACACAGCTTTGCAACTTAAACTTCAAGCGGCTCAAAAGATGACCAAACTACATCGAAACCTTTCATAAAATATACCATTGGAAAGGTATGGAAGTCTACTTTCTACTTCAATAAAAAAAACCTTGATTTGGATGATTGTAGAAATATTTATGGTCAAATGAGTGACCAAAGGTCAGATTTTGACAAAAACAAGAATGCCCAAACTCATGGAAAAAAAACATGTGACCAAAGACCAAAACAAGAGAAAAATGAGACCTTCTTAAATGGTCACTCAACGCGCTAAGACAAGCACACCATCGTGCAAGTGCGGACAACACAAGCACACACACAAAGCCACACTTAAATCTAGAAATGAAGTGCAAGTGTGATTGTGAAAATGATGCACACAAATAACAATTACAACACAAATGCGAGATGAGCAAAGCATACATAAGGTGCGTGTGTGCATCTAATCTCTTCAAGAATCAAAGTCAAGGGATATATCTTTTAACGCTCTTGATCTTGAAGCTATGGAGCTGCTTGGAAGCTTGTCTTGATAATCATTAAGAAGACCTAAGCTACCCATTACACAATTAGCCCCAATGTGGTTTGTCATGAAATAAGTCAATCATAAATATTGAGGTCCTTACATATTGCTTGCAAATGTGATAAAAAGAGCCCATAAGACACGAAAACATGCTCGAAAACAAGACAAGTTATAAGGAATGAGGGCTAAAATATATAACAATTTTCGCTCTATCACTCCTACCATTTTCTTGTCCAGTTTTATTTTGTTTCTCTTTAATACGCTTCTTACCCTCTTTTTACTTTGACCCTAATTATTGACTTCTCATTCTTCCAATCTTTTGTAATTTCTCTAAAACCTACAACTAAATCTCTTAGAAGAAAACATTATTTTTTTTATTGAAGACTCTTATGGTACAGTACACTCCTTTGGTAAGTCTTTTACAATAACAATTGCAAGAATTTTAAGAGAAAATAATTTTTATTATATTGGCTTATTGTTTGGGTGTTAATGTTTGTTGATTAATTTTCATTATTTAGGACTCTTTGTTTTGCTATAGCTTTCTATGATGATATAGTGATTGCATATAACATGTTCAATAAAATGCATATGAAGAACTTGGATTTTGGATTTGTTTATAAATTTAATATTTTCAAAGGAGACAATATTTTATTATTATTATAAATCTTGTATTCGAATATAGTTTAATTGTGAAGTAGAATTAAATAGATATACATGTAATTATTTATTTGTTTGTTTTTCACATTCTTGCTGATTTTTTTTGGACTGTTGTAGGTGTTTTATATTTATTGTGGTACTGAGTTTCAAAACTTTCATATAGTGGAGGATGGAGTTTGGCCTAGTGAAAACCGTCATGGAAACTCATGTAAGTTTTCTTACATTTATTGGTTTAAAATATTTATATTTTCAATTATATGATAATGCATATGTATATATTTATTGGAAACATTTATTTATTTATTGTTTTATTCCATTGCACTAAAAATTGGATTCGCAATAACCTACTGCTACAACAATAAATAGAGTCTAGGTTCACTCTTGACAACCTCAGGCTATGGACACTACCACTCGCCACTCTTGGTTCAATCCCTAGTGATATCCCCTGATCCACTACTCTTGGCATGATCACCTCCTACTCTACCCCTCGGGCCTTTTATAATGACACTTGACCAATGCTTGCCAACCCACTCTTGGTTGTAAGACTTCACTTGTTTGTGCGACTTCACTTGCTTGTGCAACTTCACCTAGAAGCCACAAGGTTTTGACTCATGAAGAGTACAAGGTCTAAGTGAATGTGAGACAATATACTCAAATGCAATGTAAGACCACACACAAAATGCTTAACTAGATGTTATAATGCAATTAAACAACCTAATTATCAAACAATGCCTACATGCCTATACATAAGGATTCTATTAGATGTACAGAGGAAATCTAAAATCCTGATTATCAAATAAAGTCCAACCAACACAAGTTGTCACAAACATATAACAAGAGCAATAAATATGCAATCAAGGAATGCAATTAATGAGGCATAAACAACAATGTCTAAATGCAAAGCATAAAGATTTAGCTGGAGGACAATAATGTCCTAAATACTAGCTATCAACAAACAAACTCAATCATGCAATAAAGACTCATAAATATATGCAATAAGTAGAGTCTAGGTATTTAATCAAGCAATAAATACCTAATCTAGAGTAAGAAGAACAATAAATGATATTCAATGAAGTTCATACTTTCCTAATCATGAAATCAAGAAGGCTCATGCTCAAATGATGTTGAATGATGCAATATGGAGATGAGTTCTTGGGTTTCGAGAGTTAATAAAGCTTACGGAAGCTTTTTCTCTCAAGACTCTGTCTTTCTCTCTCTAGGGTTTCTGTAAATGCAGGAGAGTTGGGAAAAAAGAAGAGAAAGAGAGGATTTTATAGTGGGAAAAACGACTTGGATATTAAGATTTTATTTTAAGAAAGTTATTGAAACAACTTGGATGTATATAGCTAGGGAGAAAACATAGTTGGTGAGTACAAAATTAATAGAAAATAAATAAATTAATAAGATAATGTAAGACAAAAGTTTTATCTTAGGATTCATACAATTGTCTTAAAAAAACATTTGAATCATGTGTTTTAAGGAATTAATCTGGATCATTAAATGAATAATTTTTTTCTTCATTACTTAGTTATTCGGGATTGTTTAAAAATTAAAACTGAGAAAGAATTAAGATTTCTTTTGGAATCAGGAAATAATTACATTCTAAATAAATAATATTTTTTTGAAAGAGAAAAAAATGATAAGTACAATAAGTTGTTATATAAAAGATGTTAATATATATTAAAAAAGAATTTTATCCTTATCTTTAGAAGATGTTATATTTTTTTGGCTAGATATTAGGAGGCCCTTTAGTTTAATATTATCTTTAAGTAAAAATTATATATATATATATATATATATATATTTATATACATAGCTTGCCTGGTGCTTCAGCCATCTCTGCTAAGTACTATCCAATTATTCTAGAAAATTGACTTAGAATGAGAGAGTGCTCTAAGTCTCATATTATGTACATATAATATGATTAAGAGAAACTTTCGAGTGGAGAACACCTTACCTTTAATTTTAATAATGACCTTTATGAAATTATATTGATTTTTATGAATCTTGATCTAAATTTTTTTTGTAGATGATAAATCTAATGAAATCTAACAATTAATAAAATTTATGAATTTTTCGAGTACTAGAACTATTTATCCCAATTTTGTTAAATATAAAGCCATCCGAAAAATGGGAAAAATAGATGAAAATTCAAAAAATAGATATCATAGTTAGGGGTCGTTTGTTTTTTTTGTCTGAATACTGAATAATCCTGAATTTTTCTGAAGATTGAATAGGGACTGAAATCTGAACCTGAATGACATGTTTTTTTTTCCTCACATCTAAATGTACTGTCAACATGTTTGTTTTATAAAAATAAAATTATCTGAAAATACGTAATTTTACATTTATACCTATACTAATTAAAAGAAGTAATTTAATATGCACCATTCTTTAAAGATTGTTTTTTTTTGCAAACAAAATTCAATTTAACAAAAAAAAAAATCAATCAAAGATTATAATTTTGTATGTTCTGCAAACAAAGTTTAAGTTAAATTTATTGTAAAAAAAAGTTACAGTTCAAGTTCAATTTTGTATGTTATTCACGCTTACGGTGAATATAATTCATGAAAACATTTTTGTTTTTTTGGTTTCCTAGATTAGATGCACCGGAAACCAAGTAAAAAAAATTCATGAATTTTACATATACAATAATTCTATAACATCTTCAAGCCACGAAATCTACTCAATATAATAGACAAATTTATTGAGCACTATTTGAATAGTTAGATAAAAAAAATAAAGAGTTCTTACCGTGACTTGACATGAGAGAAATTCAATTGTTCAATTTCAGAAAAAATTCATTATGAAAAGTAATTAGGTTTTTTTTTTCTAAAACCTGTGTAAATAAGAAATATGTTAAAAGAAAAAAATTTATACCATATCAAATTAAGATAAATTTGGAAATATATCTTTTTTTGGAGGATAGACTTGGAAGATAATATTTTAATTGCAATCCAGTGATTTGGAATTAAGTTAAAAGTCATGATTTATTACTTTTTATTTTAAGTTGTTTTTTGATATTTTTAAGTTGTTTGACCACTTAAAAAAACAAACAAAATAACTTAATGAGTTCAATTCAGACTCATTAAGTCTTAAGTGAAAAAAACAAACGACCCCTTAGATTTTTCAAATTTTATTCACAGATAGATTTCAATAAACTTATTATCCACACAAAAATCCAGATCAAAATTTATAAAAGTTGATGATTTCATCAAAGTTCTTACCGAAATTAAAGTAAATGATATTTTACTTGAAAATATAAGACTAATCTCATATTTAAACAATATGTGATTCTATAAAAATTAGTCTAAGATACTTTCTTACGGTATACTGCCCATCATCATCATCGTCTTTTTCTTCTGCACTTGCTATGTAACACGGCATTATCCCAGTTCATCTTTCGGCCGCTGCACTTTTTCACTGACTCTTCCCAAACAGACTGCTTCTTCTATGAGGAAGTCTCCAAGCCTGTTCAATGCAAATAATATAACTCCATCAGTGATTATTTCTCTTTTTGTTTTTCCGAAAAATATGTTGACGCTGATTTACTGGCTCACGAACCACCGACTTACTGGCTCTCTCTCTCTATATATATATATCTATAGGGGTTGAGAGATTCATTCCGGTGTACAAAAAGTAAGAAAACAAAGAAATGATATAAACACTTGAGTACATGTGTGTATACAAGTGAGCGTGTGAGTGTGCTGTAATCAAAGAATTGTAATATAAAATAGAGTTTTTTTATTTGGAAGTACTCTGTTTCTCAACATAAACCTTTGTGCATGTTCTTGGTGGTCCAAAAAGGTCATTAATAATTTGTGAAGGTGATCGAGATACGCACCAAATAAAATAAACCAAATGATTTATTGTTGAATTTGTGTATTGTCCATTAGCTGATTGACAATAATTCAGACTCCATGTTAATGAAGTTTCAACGTTAGGGATTTTCCGGGATGTGTGAGGAGATTTCTCTCTACTGTAGTTGGAGTAAATATCTCTGCAATTATGTAGGTTGGGATACCTCCTAAATGTTTCATTCAAACTGAGTAATCTTAAAAGACAGTCAAGCAAAAAACTAAATCAGGAGATGATCTAAACTCGTTTACTCATCAATCAAACAGTTAATTTTGTTAGATAGCTTATTATTATCCAGTAGAGTCCACACGGTTTATAATATTTAAAAATTAAGATAATGGAATGACCTCTTTTGTGTTTTCATCATCGGTTTTGATGGGAGAATGCCTCCCAATTGAATTCTGCCAAGCATTCACATTCGCTTTTTTTCCAAATTGAGTTCTGTTGGAGCAATGATAGAGATAATATTGATAGCAGTCAACAGAAGTCAAAACCTACTACAGCTGCCTCAGCCTCTTTAGCCTCTAGCACAGCAGTATAAGGTTGTTGTCCTACTATGCTTGCCTTCCCAATCAGCTCTGTTTTTAGTTTTATCAAACACTTGCAGTTTTTCAAGTGGACATACATGCATTATGCATGCATGCCCTGTTCTTTGGTTCGTGTTACAATGACTTCAGTCTGATTTACTACAACCAAAACATCAATTCAAAAGCTTATGTTACTGTTAGGATCATTTTTTTTTCCAGTAAATTATTAAGATTCGTTTTTGAAAGCTGTATTCAGGGAATTATTGAATGCTGATTCATCATTTTTAAGTGGTGGACTCCACACAATTCAAACCCCACTTTTTTCCGATTATCGAAGAGTGGTTGAGTCTACGAGGTTTGGAAAGAAATCAAACCATCAACTTTGATGATAACGTTTTGATTCTTTCTTGCTGCATACAAAGTGACATTACAATTACCATTAATAATTAATAATCATCAACTTTGATGATAACGTTTTGATTCTTTCTGTCACTATTTTTTGTTATATAGAAAGCGAAAAGAAGAAAGAAAAAAGTAAAAGTTGTATAAGTGGACTATTGCAATAATTATGTCCAAGAGAAAAGAATCTTTATTTTATTTTTATCAAAGTTATCTCTGCTTTAATCAGCTTTTGATTTTTGAAATTGTTCAAGCTAGCTTCCATAGATATCCGAAAACAAAGAACCAGTACTCTCTCGTGCTCAACCTCACTATACTCTGTGTGTTAATTGTTTCCTTATTGTACACTTTCTTACATCAAAAAACCAAAACCAAAACAATGCCTGTGGGAGAGGTGTTTCTTTCTGCTTTTCTTCAGGTTTTGTTTGACAGATTGGCGCTCAATCAGATATGCACCAAATAAAATGAACCAAATGGTCATATCTGTTTTTCTGAATCACACGATAAGCTGTTTTTCAGAAAATGATCATATCTGTTTAACAACTTAAATTTTGGACAGTTTTATGATAAACCACAAAATGTGGGACAAGGAAAAATATTCCCCACAAATAATAACTGATTGATCTTGATTGACGTTGATTAATTGTTATCATCTCTGATCTTAACGGTTCCGTATTTCACCTCTTAAAAAATGAATGTAAATATGTACCTCTTCTTCCATACTTGTGATGGGGATTTTAACAAGATCTCTACAATTTATGATCGATTAAAAAGAAAGATAAAATAACGGTTAATTCGAGAGAATCACTCTCCAAATGATTTTCAAGATAAAATCAGTAATTCAAATGAATAAAAATATTCTAATAATCTCATTAACGTATTTGAGCAAATAAATAGTAAAAGTTAATAATAACTGTAACTACAATTTACGACAAACTATCCACTCACTAAAAACTAGGATCCACTACCCACATAACAAACCACATCCGGTTAATACAAATCTAAATTAAAATAAATAAATCATAATCTAATTAAAAACTAAATAAGTAAATTAATAAAAACATGAATGTAACAGATTTATTAACGTCACTTTTTTCTCTATTCAAATTCAAGCAAAATCTTATTTAAGCCGAGGAAATATGGGTTTAAGGCATTTTTTTTTTGAGTTGGTATTGCACGAGGGGCACCGTTTTAATAATTTATGTTTAAAAGACACCAAAGTAAGTGATTTTCAAAAATGCCCTTACTTTACACATTTTTTATTATTAGCTGGAAAAGGGAAAAATAGATTGTGCAATTTAATAATGCATCAAAAATATTCAATGTGATGCACTAAGTGAGGGGCAAGGGTCCATTAAGGGTGGTTTGACCAAATTATGAAATTCATGTTTTTTCACAACCCAAACAAGTGTAGATGGATTCACTATTGTTTCCTTGCCCTTGATTCTCACTTGGTTCATTAAATCGTTCCTAACCCATATTTTCTTTATCCTAGGTAGACTCCTTCTATTCCTAGGACTTCTCATCTTCCTATGTTGATTAAACTTGTAATTTTAAGCTCTTACATGCTCTCTTGTTGAACAAATATAGCAAATAGGATTTGAGTTAGAAGGACTCCCTCGTGATGAGTGACTTTAAGGCTATAGAATTTGCTTCACTTGTAACGCCTTGACCCCCTTCTCTACCTTGTCTAGTTGAGCTATGAAGTCACACTCTTTCACTTTTGCTATCTTGAGGGTCTCCTCTTTCCTAATGAGAGCTTCTTTAACTTCCTCCAAAGCATTGGCTTTTAGCTCGATCTTGCATGTTCGTTGATTTGTGAGCTTTCTCTTATTCAAATTCTTCTGAATGCCTTGCTAATTCTTTCAATGCCTCAAATGCTTTATCTTTTTCAAATTCAAGTCTCTCGAGTTGCTCTTCAAACTCCTTGTTCTTGTCGGAGACTTCTTCTCTCTTCTTTATGAGTGTACTATTTTCCACTCTGAGTGATTGCACTTCAAGCATGAGCTTCTTGTTTAGTTATTGGAGCTTTTCTATCTTTGACACTTCTAAGGCTTCCTTGCATTCTAGCTTATTTTTCAAGAGTTTCGTTTTCTTCTTAAAATCCTCCCTCATATCTTCTTTTTCTCGGGAGACTTCTTCTACTTTCACTTGAAGCGTTGTATTTTCCGCCTTCAACAACTCCATACATGCCATTAGCTCTTTTCCGGCATCCATCATCTCATTGCATATCTCTTCCATCATTGTGCTTATTTTTTCCTCAAGGTTTCTTTGTGTTTCGTCCCTTGGTAAGTGTGAGATGGTTTTGTAGCCTTGACTTGATGATATTATGGAGGGGCTGAGACTTCCATCAAAATTGGACTCTATTCCTTGTTCTGGTCAGCTAGGTAGCACATATTTGTTGAAGTTCTGATCGGCTACCTTATGAGATGCTATAATTTCCTTGTTGATACGACACCCATCTCGCATGAGCTCTCTCATCTCATCTTCGGATGATCTGCTCATAGGTCGGTAGCTTGGCCTTGAATCTTGCATGAAGAAATCCATAGAGTCCTAAAACCTAAATAATCAAAAACAAAATACCAAAACAAGTAAAAAGAAACAAAGAAACCAAAAATACTAACTAAGAAACTAATACTATTAAAACTAATCTAAACATTACTACGCTCGCTAATCCCCGGCAGCAACACCATTTTGACTAGAGCGTTTTTGTCATGAGAACATGCCCATCAAAAGTAATTTATAAAAATTTCAAATGCCTCAATATGTTTACAAAACAAGTGCAATGGCAAGTAAGGGTATTGTCCTCAGGATTAGGGGTAGCGATGATTAGATTAAGATTAATAATACTAAAATGCATAAAAGTAAAGTGTCATGGTTTATTTGCAAAGGTTAAAACTAAAATGCAATTCAGTTAAACAAGACTAAATGCAATTAGGTTAGAATGATATTAGTGAAAACTAAGGTATTGATGGATCCAACAAGCAAACGATAGGCAATTCATGAACTCTCATGAATCTTCATTAATCTTATGTAATCAACCTAGAGTGTATAGTGTTGATTATTTATCCCTCATGAATGACCAACATAGAGTGTATAGTATTAGCCACTAACTTAAGACTATCCTTCATAAATGGTCAGCCTAGAGTGTAAAGTATTGACCACTCACTTAGGATTTTCCATGAATGCACATCTATCAAATTAAGGGACCAACCTCTTCATATAATCACCAACCTAGAGTGTATAGTATTGGTGCTTAACCTATCACAAGCAATTAACCTAAAGTGTATATAGTCGATTACCCGATTGAGATTAGATAAAAAATGAGATTGTTAAGTCCGGGTCTCACTCGAGTACGGGTCTTACTCGAGGAGTGTACTCTTGTTTGACCGTTCCATTCAAATGAGATTAAGAAGACCAGTGTAGAGTGTATACCTAGTCAACTACTCAATTAATTCCCTCAATTAATTACCAAAGAGAGGAGTGTACAATCAATGACAACCAATTAAGGAGGGCAATTAAAACAATGAATGAAACATAATTGATAGATTCATTAAAAAATAAATAAAGTTCATTACAAAGCTCAACATCCACAAGTGTTCACATCAATCCCTTAGTGAGATATCTAGCTACTTATAACAAATACAAGCATATAATTAGGAGAAGAGAGATAGAGAAGACACATATAAAACTCCTTCTTCTTGAAGCTTGAATCCAATCTCCAATTTGTCCTTGAGTAGATAGGCGGGTTAGCTTCCTAGATCTATGTTAGTGGTTAGTGATTAAAATGGAATACTCTTGGGAGAGAGTAAGATGGTTAGAAAAGTGAGATAGATAGATAGGAGGAGAGTAATTTCGTAATGAGAAGAGGTTATACATATAGGCTTCCAAGATTAGGTCTAAAAATGTTGATGTGGCACCCAAATGCTCGTAGTGCGCTGGAGCATGTGCGCGGGTAGGGTACCCACGTAATGACCTGCTCACATCTTCTCCAGCTGATTCTTTTATCAGATCGCTGGTCACTTCGCTGGTTTGGACCCATGCAGTACCAGCAAACTGGGCACTTGGTAAATCTGGGCGACTTTTGATCTCCAGTTTTTGGGTTGGTTCACCGGTATGGACCAACAAAGGTCTCTACTTCCTTTCTTCTTGCATGATTTGGCTTACTTTGCATCCGGATTCTCCACTTCTTTCACCAAGACCGGAATTTCACCTATTGTGAAAATACGACTCAAGCGTGTGTCTAATAACCTATGTGGAGGGGGGGGGGGGGGGGGGGAATAGGTTTTAATCAAGTTAATTACCAATTTTTCTTGATTAGTCAATATTAAAAATTTACCCAGAAACAAACATGCAAAATCAAGTAAAGTGTGGAAATATAAAGAACACTTGATTTTTATGTGGAAACCCTTCAACAAGGGAAAAACCACTGGCTATCCTTCTAGCCACATCCGATCACAGAAATCCACTATATGAATAAAAATTTATACCCTCAAGTGATACTCGGACTCTCACTCTCGACAACCTCAGGCTATGGACACTACCACTCGCCACTCTTGGTTCAATCCCTAGTGATATCCCCTGATCCAGTACTCTTGGAATGAGCACCTCCTACTCTACCCTTCGGGCCTTTTATAATGGCACTTGACCAATGCTTGCCAACCCACTCTTGGTTGTAAGACTTCACTTGTTTGTACGACTTCACTTGTTTGTGCAACTTCACCTAGAAGCCACAAGGCTTTGACTCATAAAGAGTATAAGGTCTAAGTGAATGTGAGACAATATGATCAAATGCAATAATGTGTAAGACCACATAAAAAATGCTTAACTAGATGTTATAATGCAATTAAACAATCTAGTTATCAAACAATGCCTACATGCCTATACATAAGGAGTCTATTAGATGTAAAGATGAAATCTAAAATCCTGATTATCAAATAAAGTCCAACCAACACAAGTTGTCACAAACATATAACAAGAGCAATAAATAGGCAATCAAGGAATGCAATTAATGAGGCATAAACAACAATGTCTAAATGCAAAGCATAAAGACTTAGCTAGAGGGCAATAATGTCCTAAATGCTAGTTATCAACAATAAACCCAATCATGCAATAAAGACTCATAAATATATGCAATAAGTAAAGTCTAGGTATTTAATCAAGCAATAAATACATAATCTAGAGTAAAAAGAACAATAAATGATATTCAATAAAGTTCTTACTTACCTAATCATGAAACTAAGAAGACTCATGCTCAAATGATGTTGAATGATGCAAGATGGAGATGAGTTCTTGGGTTTGGAGAGTTAATGAAGCTTAAGTAAGCTTTCTCTTTCAAGACTCTCTCTCTTTCTCTCTCTAGGGTTTCTGTAAATGCATGAGAGTTGTGAAAGAAGAAGAGAAATAGAGAATTTTATAGTGGGAAAGATGAGCTGATGGGAAAAGATAAAAATGTCCCCAAAAAGACATCGTTCACGGGACAGGTCTTGGGAGGAGCGACACAGAGCTGTCCTATGAAAACTTATGGACATAAGTTCGCGAGAGGGGTCACGGGAGGAGCGAAGGAGTTGTGTCCCATGAAAACTTCTGGAAGGAAGTTCGCGGGAGAGGTCATGAGAGGATTGACGAAGTTGTGTCCCGTGAAAACTTATAGAAGGAAGTTCAGGGGAGAGGTAATGGGAGGAACGATGAACACTTGTCCTGCGAAACCTAAATACAGCTTTGCAATTTGAACTTCAAGCTGCTCAAAACATGACCAAACGACATCGAAACCTTTCGTAAAATATACCATTGGAAAGGTATGGAAGTCTATTTTCTACTCCAATCCAAAAAAACTTCATTTGGATGACTGTAGAAATATTTATTGTCAAATAAGTGACCAAATGTCAGATTTGGATAAAAACAAGAATGCCCAAACTCATGGAAAAAAACCATGTGACCACAGATCAAAACAAGAGAAGAATGAGACCTTCTCAAATGGTCAATCAATGCTCTAAGACAAGCACACCATCGTGCAAGTGCAGACAATACAAGCACACACACAAAGCCACACTTAAATCTGTAAATGAAGTGCAAGTGTGATTGTGAAAATATGCACACAAATAAACAATTACAACACAAATGTAAGATGAGCAAAGCATGCATGAGGTGTGTGTGCGCACCTAATCTCTTCAAGAATCAAAGTCAAGGGATATATGTTTTAATGCTCTTGATCTTGAAGTCATGGAGCTGCTTGGAAGCTTGCATTGATAATCATTAAGAAGACCTAAGCTACCCATTACACAATTAGCCCCAACGTGGTTTGTCATGAAATAAGTCAATCATAAAAATTGAGGTCCTTACATATTGCCTGCAAATGTGATAAAAAGAGCCCATAAGACACGAAAACATGCTCGAAAACAAGACAAGGGATAAGGAATGAGGGCTAAAATATATAACAATTTTGGCTCGATCACTCGTACCATTTTCTTGTCCAGTTTTATTTTGTTTCTCTTTAATACGCCTCTTACCCTCTTTTTACTCTAACCCTAATTATTGACTTCTCATTCTTCCAATCTTTTGTAATTTCTAAAACCTACAACTAAATCTCTTAGAAAAAAACATTATTTTTTTTATCGAAGACTCTTATGGTACAGTACACTCCTTTGGTAAGTCTTTTACAATAACAATTGCAAGAATTTTAAGAGAAATAATTTTTATTATATTGGCTTATTATTTGGGTGTTAATGTTTGTTGATTAATTTTCATTATTTAGGACTCTTTGTTTTGCTATAGTTTTCTATGATGATATAGTGATTGCATATAACATGTTCAATAAAATGCATATGAAGAACTTGGATTTTGGATTTGTTTATAAATTTAATATTTTCAAAGGAGACAACTTTTTATTATTATTATAAATCTTGTATTCGAATATAGTTTAATTGTGAAGTAGAATTAAATAGATATACATGTAATTATTTATTTATTTGTTTTTCACATTCTTGCTGAATTTTTTTGGACTGTTATAGGTGTTTTATATTTATTGTGGTACTGAGTTTCAAAACTTTCATGTAGTTGAGGATGGAGTTTGGCCTAGTTAAAAATCGTCATGGAAACTCATGTAAGTTTCTTACACTTATTGGTTTAAAATATTTTTCTTTTCAATTATATTTTTTTATAACTTTTATATTTTCAATGATATGATAATGCATATGTATATATTTATTGGAAACATTTATTTATTTATTGTTTTATTCCATTGCACTAAAAATTGGATTCGCAATAAACTATTGCTACAACAAATTCAAGGACAAGAGAATGAGAGATGCTAACAAATTATTAGCGTGTATTCTTATGTTATAAGTTGATAGTTTCATGATTACTCTATTTAAAAAGGAGATAATGAGTCAAGAAGTAGGTAATAATTACAGCCCACTTAGGAGACAAATTAGAGTAGGGTAGAAAAATGCAACCACTAGGCTTTGAAAACAAATAAACTAAAATAAATAATTTGAGTCTCACACCATTTCTCCGACCTTCATTCCTCCTATTCATTTCTTCTTTCCCTAGCCGAAACCTCTCTCTCTCTCTCACACTTTTTCTTTCTTGTATTCTTCTCCTTATTGTTATTATAAGAAAGGCAAAGTCAAAATGAAAGGAAGTAGCTGCTAATGCCTATTTCTATACGTTGTATTGCCACATATGTATATCTTTTATGCTTGTTTCCAGGGTAAAACTGGGTATTTAACGTTGCATTTAAGTATTTTAGGTTATTTTCCAGCCGAGGGACTAAAGTGGGAAAATGTAGAAGTTTTAGGGCAAAAGTGTAATTTTTCAAAGTTTGGATTCGGCTCCCTTGTTTGGGACTGCCAAAATTGGGACAGGATGTGTATTTTTTGGTTTTGGCACCGAATTCAGGGGACTAAAATTGCAAAATCTTCGTACCATATCTCCTTCATAAGATCGAACTACGTGTCCTATTACCTACTTTTGGAAAGCCCCATATATCTAATTTCCAGTACTTTTTATAGATCGTAATTCTGAATTTTTTAGAGGAAGTTATGGTCATTCTCGTAAAGGTGTGTGATGCTGTGTGAACTCACCCTCAAAATGTCATTGTCTTGCTTTTTGCCTCAAGTCTTGTGTCCCTTGATTCCCGTTTGGTTGATTGAATTTTGTCCCCCATCTTATGAATGGAGCCATGTCTCTTTCTTCTTTTCTCTCTTGTCTCCCACTTTCATCATTCCTAGCCTACCCACTCTCCACCTCAACCACCTCATTTTAGACGTCTTCCACCATCTTAGAGTAGATTGCAAGGAGCAAAGAGTGGTCTTTGGACCAATTTCGAGCTAAGAAAGCATGTAGCATATTTGGAGGAGTTTTCTTCAAATGTTGTATCAATTTTACTCTTTTCTTGCATATCTTGTTTTCTTTGATGTAAATCACCAATTTGAGAATATTGTAAACCTACACTTGTGCAATATATGTATGATTGATCTTAAATTTGTTTTGGTTTTGTTCTACTCTTTGTTTATGCATGATTAAATCTCTTGTTGTGATATTCATGTATGTGAAGGGTCTAAATCGATATGTGTCCATGAATGGGATTAGGAGTAGAGTAATTTAATTTAAGAGTAGTGTAATTTAGTATCCCATGATTGTTGATTGATTGATGGATGATCCAAAATACCATGTGTAGAATGATTTGAGTGCTAGAGCTTTAGCTCTAAAGAGTGGAAAATGCTTGGTTGATGCATTTATGTGATAAATTAGGCCTTGGTTCAATATTCTTGTGCTTAATAGGTCTTTGTATTAAGGCACAATTGCTCTCGCATGGCTTGGGTTGGCTGATGAATTGATTATGGTGAATTCATTAATCAGGAGAATGAACCCCTAGCTTAAATTAAATGGTCTTAATGTATAACAATCACTTTGTTGCTTGTAGTTGCTGGTAAACTTGTTTTCCATTTTTTCCATCCTAGGGAGATTGATAAAATTGAATCCTTGGCCTAGAGTAAAGACCACTGCATTCCTCTTGTGCTCGTGTAGTTATAGAGGCCATTTCATTGCTTAATGCTTTCACTCGGTTAGCCACATTGTGAATGATATTTAGGATGTGTGTTATATATCGCGTGGTTCACATTAACATGCTCAACGTGATATCCTCTACATCTGATCCTGAAAGTTGAGAGATCACTAGGCTAGCGTGTAGAGCTCGTGTGTGTATCCCACAGTCCTTAATGGATTCATGCATATGTATGGATGCAATCTCTATGCACTCGAAAGAGGGTAGATATTAATTAAGGGGACACGAGCATATAACATATGTGTTATAAGGGTATCTCGTATTCTTAGTGCTTTCACTTGGTTGCCATCCCGTATTTGGTTAGCCTCGTGGATGAATTATTGGCTATAGTGTGGCCCACGCGGTCACGCATTACAAGCCCAATGAAATAATCACTGTATTTGACCATAAAGTTGAGAGATCACTAGGCTGGAGTACATGGCTTGTATGTGTGTCCAAAAGTACTTAATGGATTCATGCGTACATTGTATATGTGGATGCAATCTCTAAGACATCGAGAGAGATTAGAGATTAATTTAGAGGATACTGAGCCTATGATATACTTGTACATTTGAGGGACTAAGTAAGTTTAGTGCTTACTTAGGAGGATTATTACAGTTGAGTCATTTCCTTAACGTATCTATACATTTCATGCTATCTCTCCATTCCATCATATCATTGTAAATATTATTATATATAATTTCTTTAGTTATAGTATTATTTACATTTTTCCACACACACAGCACACGAGTTCTCTCAACGTGTTGTAATAATAGCTAGAACCGGTGACGGTCGACGGATCTCACCTCTCTGCAGAACGATCCTTGCTTGTCGTTGTACTAGTCCCTATGGTTCGCGCGCTTGCAAGGTTGAACCAAATGTTCAATCTTTTGACAACACAACAACGACATGTCAGTAGCATAATAAATACCTAACCCATAAAAACTTAAAATACCAAATGCCTAACCAATAATTCTCCACCAAATATATATATATATATATATATATATATATATATATAAATTAATTATAGCTCGTGGTGGATGTCTTGTTGACTTGATTTCTAAATCAATAGAGACCTAATTAAACAGGAGAAATAGTAGTAGCTAATAATTACAATAGACCTAGGAACAATCCACTAATCACTAATCACTAATCACTAATGTTCCACCAATTCTAATAAAACAAATAAACTAAGAAAATAGAATTTGGGTCTTACAGCCGGTCTCCTCTCGGTGGAGGAGATCGGCTCACCTTTGCTGGCGACGTCGAGAGGGGAGAGAGAGAGAGGTTGGAGGGGGACAAAACAGAAAGAGCATGAGAGGAAGCTTTTTCCTCCGTCTGAAGACGGGCTTTATCTTGAATATTACCCACCATGTGTGGAGGGCAGATTGGCCAGATTGATGTTGCTTCATGTTTCTTATTTTGTACTGAGAGAAATTAGTTTTGTTCCAGAATATTGATGAACCAATTTATAAAAAAAAAAGATAGTGGTGGGTTTTTTTTGTTGTATTTGTTTTGTGGTCATCTCCGCGAGAGATGTAGAGAGTTTTTACTTATAATTTTTTAATTTTAAAAATTCAAAATTTAATTTTATAATCATTAATATTTATTAAATACAATATAGTACAATAATTTACTAAACATTTGTATTATTTAATACAACCTAATACAATATATCACTAAACATATGATTGTACTATAATAATATAGGACAATATAATCCAGTACGATACAGTTTAATACAGTACAATACAAACAAGCCTAGAGGTGAGAGTTTTCACAAATATGAGAAGCAAGCTTTGAAATATAATTAACATATATGGAAGTTACAGAAAATTGAAAAAACAAAAAAAGTTTAAATCGAAATCATTCCCAACATCAAAAGCCACGGGTACTTGATCTTTCATGCTATCATACATTCCACTTGAGTAGAGAGGGTACTTGCATCTTTCATGCTATCATACAAGCCACGGGTACTTGATCGTTCATGCTATCATACATCATGGGACGTCTCGGAATGAAAGTATTTTGTTTCTTCTATGTTCACTCCAACATTATCCTCCAAGTGTTTATGCATCATTCTTAATTAATTCATCTAATTCCATGACTACTTCCTTCATCGAAGGCCTCTCGTCTCCTTTCAGACTTGAACACCTTCTTGCTAGCTCAGCTACTTTCTTGATATCAATATTTACTAGATCATTCTGAAGAATTTCAGACAAGCGACCCTCTTCCAACGAGTTATGGAAATACGTGACTAAAAGTTTATCTTTTGGGGGCCTTTTGAATGAAATTACTTCCTTTCCTGTCATTAACTCCAAAAGGACAACTCCGAAACTGTAGACATCACTTTTTTCAGTGAACTGCTCAGTACACAAGTATTCAGGATCTAGATACCCACGAGTGCTTTGGACAATTTGGTAAAAATCATTTTTAGTTTCATCCATTGGATCCAACATTGATGCTCCAAAATCAGACACTTTTACAATAAAGTTATCATCTAAGAGAATGTTAGAAGACTTCACATCTCTATGAATAATTGGAGTATCATCTGCTGTATAGTGTAGATAGGAAAGCACTCCAGCAGTTTCTGCTGCTATCCTAAGTCGAATCTCCCAAGGAATGGTGGGTTTGTCATTGTTATGGATATGCTCAAACAGGGTTCCGTTACTAGCATATTCATAAACTAGTATAGGGACTTTTGTCTCTAAACAACAACCCAATAGTTTGATCACATTTCTATGTTTAATTTTTAACAATACTATTACCTCTTTGATGAATTCTTGGCTTTGATCCACTTTCTTCGGTTTCTTTATTGCCACAAGGTATTCATTTAAAATCCCTTTGTATACAACTCCATTGCTTCCCTTGCAAATGATATTGTCCTCATCAAAATTGTTGGTCGCCATCTTGAGTTCGTTTTCAGTGAAAATTATTCTTGTATCACTCCTTCCACTTCCTTTAGGGAGTTGTTGTTGTAAAAGAAAACCACCATTTTTCTTAAAAAACTCTTCTTTAAGTTTGATGAGCCTTCTATTCCTGAACACACAGTAGATCCAAGAGCTAGCGACAAGCACCATCACAAAGCTTAGACCAACACCTGCGTGCAAAGCATTTCAAATTTTAATAGGCAGCCGAAGACGCAGGTATATATGTTCAATAAATATACTTACAAAGACCGATCGTAGACACCGGTAACATATTGGGTGTGCAACCTTCTCCATCTTGTCTCCCATCGCCATTGTACCCCTTGCAGCATTTGCACGTATAATTCCCTTGAATGTTTTCACAAAGAGCGTCTTTATGACACTTATGGCTCCCTTGTTTACATTCATCGATGTCTGCAAAATATTTGAAGCTAAGTAATATTACAGAGTATAATCATAATAATAATAAAAGGATAAATTTTATATGAATGAGAAACACTGCAACATTTAATCCAAAAACATAAACATAAAGCATTAGCTGAAGTACCTTTGCAACCATGAGAGAGGTATGGATTCCCTTGGTAACCAACTGAACAATTGCATAGATAACCGCCAGCACTGTTGTTAGCTTCATAACAAAATGTATTTTCATGACATGCATAACCTGTTCCGTTGATACATTTTCCATGCCCAATTATTGACCAATCAACCGCGACAGGAACCTTTTCTGTTATCATGGAAAGATTACTGGAAGAGAAATTGAATTGGCTATCTTCAATAACAAACGCATAGCTGCATGGATTGAAATGAGATACATTTATGTGTTCTTTAAAACTGCTGGCATAGACCCTGATTTTTCTCAGCTCTTTAGGGATATCTATCTGACAACATCCAAAGCCAGAGCAAGATCCATCAATCACATCATCTCGGCTCTCACACGAGGATATGCACCCAGCGCTATAACTTTTCTTACCTATCTTACCCAAGATGTATCCGTAAGAATCACAGCCGATGACAGTAAACTTATTTTGGGTTTCAGAAATGCGGAAGTGGTTCCCAACAAAAAGGGAGGCCCCAAAACGTGAATGATTTTTGACTGGGAAATGGTAGCAGTCTTGTGATACAATGCTCTGGACTTGAAACCGGCCATCCAAGGTTATGTTGGTGACAATTAGCTTGGAATCCCCCCAAAATGGCACCGGAGGGTTGTAGTGAGTGTGGTTGCAGGTGATTATGAAATCTTTATTCAGGCTACATTTAGTTTCTGTGCCGAATGGATATGGGATTTGAAGGTCTCCACATTTTTTGGGGCAGCCAGGCTTGCCTTGGGCTAATTGAGTTGTTGTTAGTGCTGCATTAGCTACCATTAACAGTAGAATCTGCACCAGCACAAATGGGAGACACATTCCAATCAATCCCATTTCAAATTCAATTCCTAGGTACTACAACTATAATAGTGGTTTATGATCTTTTCTGTTAATGTTAGTCCTTTTTATAATTACTCCAGATGACCAATTCACAATATGCTTCCTCCACTGAAATTTCTTATTAGTCATTACCAGTACAACTCGAGATTCACATGTCCTGGCCCCAAAGTCCTCGTCGTCTATGGTACAACATTCTAAAAAGTTAAAGCTTCACAGTGCGATAAACTTTCTACAAAGCTAAAGTTGTAGACTTGATCTCACTGTCGGACTAAATTTTAAAGTCGATTTTGGAATTTTTTTATTATATTGCTGAGGACCAGTAGACCACTGAACTTATTATCTAGTTACAATGAGGATGGTCTGCAAGAACCACTTAAATCAATGAGGATGGCCTTCTATTCTTATATGTGGTCCAAAGAACCACTTAAATCTCAATTACAATTCAACTATGATGTTTAGCTTGAGCGTAGGAGAAATTGCTTTTAAGCTTAATAGATTTAGTGATCAAGATAGCTAGAAGTGATGTTCTCCTAATACATCCTTACAATTCAGCCGTTGCAAGTGATTATGAAATCTTTATTCAGGCTACATTTAGTTTCTGTGTCGAATGGATATGGGATTTGAAGGTCTCCACATTTTGTGAGGCAGCCAGGCTTGCCTTGGGCTAATTGAGTTGTTGTTAGTGCTGCATTAGCTACCATTAACTGTAGAATCTGCACCAGCACAAATGGCAGACACATTCCAATCAATCCCATTTCAAATTCAATTCTTAAGTACTACAACTATAATAGTGGTTTATGATCTTCTCTGTTAATGTTAGTCCTTTTTATAATTACTCCAGACGACCAATTCACCATATGCTTCCTCCACTGGAATTTCTTACTCATGACCAGTTACCAGTACAACTATAGATTCACATGTCCTGGCCCCAAAGTCCTCGTCGTCTATGGTACAACTTTCTATAAAGTTAAAGCTTCACAATGCGATAAACTTTTTACAAAGCTAAAGTTGGAGACTTGATCTCACTGGCGGACTAAATTTTAAAGTCGATCTTGGAATTTTTTTTATTATATTGCTGAGGACTAGTAGACCACTGAACTTATCATCTAGTTACAATGAGGATTGATGCAGCAGCATTGGATTACATGGCATTTGAATATATGGAGGGGTTGGATAGGAAAAAGACCAAGAAAAAAAGCCATTTCATTCCTACTAGTCCGAGCGACCGAGTCGGAATGATGTGAATTTTTCACAGTTAATGCGTTTCGGCGAGATCTTCAGAAGTCACCACCTTTGATCGTGAGACATACCCTTTTTTAGTTAAATTCCATCGTTTAGTTCCTGAAAAGGTTTTTGCCATAATTTTAGTTTTCCAAGTCCAAATCGACTTCCGTCAATTCCGGCTTGCTTAGGATTATCAATAGTATTAGTTTTTGCATTAATCTCAATTTTGCCTTTTTTTTAGTAATTTTTCGTATTTAGGGTCGTTCTCTTGTTCTGCAAGGAATACGATTAGGGTTAAGATTTGTTTGCTTTAAATAATCATGTAAGCTGAAAGGCAAGACAGTTTTTGATTTATAAAATTTAGAGTTTCTCTAATTATCTCCCAATTTCGGTATTCCTTGTGAATCAACGAACTTGAAGCCTAATAATTTGGTATTCGTGCGCAAATCAACGGAGCGTTAGTAGGTTGTTTTCAATTTGTTTCTTGCAGGTTTTTCTCGACAGAGCTTCATCTACATCAGTTTGGTATCAAAGCTTGGTTCGTTCTGGACGACATCATCATGCCGCCAAGAGACGTCCAAACCAGATTCCAGTAGAAGAAGCCATCGAACGTGACTGCATGGCACAATTGGAGGGACAGGTTGAGCAATTAATGGAGCAGCTTGCGACGATGAGGGCCAACCAAAACCCTTTTCAAAACTTAAATCCTGAGACGGGTGGTGACAGTGACGAAGGGGAAGAGATCCCGCAACCACAACGCAGACAAAAGGCGCCTGAAGCTGAAGACATTAGGCGTTTGGAGTCAGGGATGCGGACAGAGGTTCCAGAATTCCATGGAAGTATGCAGCCAGAAGAATTCCTCTAGTGGATCGGAATTGTTGAAGAAATCCTAGAATTCAAGAGAGTTCCGGAGACAAAGAAAGTGGGGTTGGTGTCCACCAAATTTCCGGGTCGAGCAGCAGCATGGTGGCAGCAACTCAAACTCACTAGGAATCGTTCGGGAAAACCCAAGATTTCTGATTGGGAGAAGATGAAACGAAAGCTGCATGCTGAGTTTCTACCTTACAATTTTCAGAAGTTGATGTACTAGAGATTGCAGAATGTGTGTCAGGGTATGAGATCTGTTGATGAATACACCACAGAGTTCCATCAACTGTTGGTGCGAAACGAGATTCAAGAGACACAGGATCGGTTGGTGTCGTGCTACTGTGGCGGACTACGAACGCAAATCCTTGATATGATTAATCTCTTTGATCCAGTAACGATGATAGAGGCACATCAAAAGGCTTTACAATTGGAGAAAACGTTGTCTCGAAAATCTAACAGTGGTCCGTTTTTGAGTTTCGGATGAGGTACCTAACAGTCGAAACAGGACAAGTGGAAGCAGTGGTAGTGGCGATAATATAGGGAACCGTTCAAGTGCTAGTGGCAGTTCAAATTCTGGACAACGAAACCCTACAAATAACGTTCAACCTCCTAGAACCACAGACGGATTTAGATGTTTTGGATGTGGAGAAACGGGACACAGATTATTTGAATGTCAGAGACCAGCAAAGAAGGTTTTGTTTATTGATCCTGCAGAATTTAATGAGGAAGATGCGAAAAAAAGTGAAGATCCACAATTAGATGTCGAGGAAGTGGCGAGTGAAGAACTAGTAGACAGCGACACAGGAACAATGTTAATGGTGCAACGCACTTGTTTAGCGCTGAGGAATGAAGAGGGAGATTGGCTTAGAAATAATATATTTCAGTCTACTTGTACTATTCTGGGTAAGGTGTACCGATTCGTCATAGATGGGGGAAGTTGTGAGAATATTGTGTCAGCCGAAACGGTGCAAAAATTAGGGGTGAAGACAGAAAAACATCCAAAACCGTATAGGTTCGCTTGGCTGCAAAAGGGATGAGAGATAACCGTGTCACAACGAGCATTAATCTCATTTTCTATGGGGTCTCACTATAAAGATCAATTGTGGTGTGATGTGGTGCATATGGACACGTTTCACCTGTTATTAGGGAGACTGTGGCAATATGACATAAAATTTTATCAAGATGGGTTTAAAAATACTTATTCGTTTGTTTTTCATGATACTAAGACTGTATTACTGCCAAGCAAATCTTCTGAAAAAACAAAGTTGTCTGGAGATAATACTAACATGCTGTCCTATGCAAAATTTGAGTTGGAGGTGAAGGAATCAGAAACGGTGTTCGTATTGGTGGGAAAAGAAACAAGTGATGAATTGAAGGTTCCCGAAGCTGTAGCTCCTCTAATTTTGAAATTTCCTGATGTGTTTCCAGAAGAATTACCATAAGGACTTCCACCCCTACGTGATATTCAACATCATATCGATCTAGAGCCAGGGGCTATGTTACCAAACAAGCCACATTATCGTATGAGTCCTACTGAGCATGAAGAATTACGGAGATAGGTTGATGAGCTACATTCAAAGGGTTATATTCGTGAGAGTCTTAGCCCGTGTGCTGTACCCGCCCTTCTAATTCCAAAAAAATATAGAACTTTGAGGATGTGTGTAGATAGCCGCCCAATTAACAAGATCACTGTGAGGTATCGTTTTCCAATTTCGAGACTGGATGATTTGTTAGATCAGCTGAGTGGGGCTAAGGTGTTTACCAAACTGGACCTGAAGAGTGGTTACCATCAGATTTGTATTCGACCTGGGGACGAATGGAAGACGGCGTTTAAAACGCGAGAGGGTTTATATGAGTGGCTAGTCATGCCTTTTGGGTTGTCAAACGCGCCCAGCACCTTCATGAAAGTAATGAACCAAGCCCTTCGACCATTTATTGGTAAGTTTATCGTTGTATATTTCGATGATATCTTGATTTACAGTGCAAACCCCGAGCTGCATATTCAGCACATTCAGCACATTCGGGAAGTGTTGTGTGTTCTACGCAAGGAAAGATTTGTTGCGGTAGCAAAAAAATGTCTTTTTATGACGCCGAAAGTGTTGTTTTTGGGTTATATTATTTCTGAAGAGGGACTACAGGTGGATGAGTCCAAAATTGAGGCAGTGAGGCAGTGGCCCCAATCGAAAACAATTAGTGAGGTTCGCAGTTTTCATGGGTTGGCCTCATTCTATAGCCGGTTCATTCCGCACTTCAGTAGCATTATGGCTCATGTCACTGAATGTATGAAGGGAGTCAAGTTGCAGTGGACATCCGAGGCTGAAGAAGGTTTTCAGAGAATAAAAGAGCAATTGACAACAGCCGCAATTCTAGTCTTACCAGATTTTTCTCAACCCTTTGAGTTGCATAGTGACATCTCCAAAGTGGGCATCAGAGTTGTTTTGAGTCAAGCTGGGAAATTGGTGGCATATTTTAGTGAGAAACTGACAGGGTCTCGAGCTACTTACAGTACGTACGATATAGAATTCTATGCTGTGGTCCAAACGGTAAAACACTGACGACATTATTTATTCCACCGTGAATTCATTCTGTACACTGATCATGATTCGTTGAGGCATCTCCATAGCCAAGATAAGATTTTTGCCCGACATGCTTCATGGTCCGCCTACCTACAACAGTTCACGTTTGTTCTAAAGTATAAGGCAGGTGTTACAAACTGAGTGGCCGATGCTCTGAATCGAAGAGCCAATTTGTTGTCAACAATGACTGTCCAGGTTCCAGGTTTTGATTCCTTTCGTGAATTATTTGATTCTAACCCATATTTTTCTAAGGTGATGGCTGTTGTTCGAGCGGGGGAAAATTTTGAATTTTTGTTGGTGGATGGTTTTCTATTTAAGGGAAATCAACTTTGTGTTCCAAATTGTAGTTTGCGTCTGCAAATTATTAAAGAATTACATGGTGAGGGCCATGTGGGCAGGGATCGTACTCTTCAGTTAGTCAAGGCGTCCTATTTTTGGCCAACAATCCGTACGGAAGTAGAAAAATATGTTGAAAGATGTCGAATCTGTCAATTATCCAAGAGGAAAGCAATTAACGCAGGTCTGTACATGCCATTACCTATTCCTACTCAACCATGGACATATTTGAGTATGGATTTTGTCTTGGGACTGCCAAGAACTCAGCGGGGTTTTGATTCCATCTATGTAGTAGTTGATCGATTCTCCAAGATAGTTCACTTTATTCCGTGCAAAAAAACTATTGATGCTGTAAAAGTTGCCCAATTATTCTTTAGGGAGGTATATCGTCTTCATGGATTACCTACGTCAATCGTTTCTGACCGGGACACTTGATTCCTCAGTCACTTCTGGCGGAGTCTTTGGAAGATGGTCAATACAAGGTTGGATTTTAGTAGTACATATCATCAACAAACGGATGGGCAGACTGAGGTAGTGAACCGAGCTATCGGAGATTTTTTGAGATGTCTGGTAGGGGATAACGTTCGGTCATGGGATCAGAAACTTAGCCAAGTTGAATTTTCCCACAACCATGTATGTCAACAGAAGTTTTGGATTCAGTCCTTTTCAGGTTGTTTAATCATTGGTTCCTCGTAACCCACTAGATTTGTTGCCTTTGCCTAGCAGGACTAGGATTCATGGAAAGGCTGAAGATTTTTTTCAAGGATTACATGAGGTTCATCAGTAGGTGCAAGAAAATTTGTTACAGTCATCAGGGAAATACAAGCTGGCTGCTGACAAAAAGCGGCGTCATTTAGGAGTTTGACGTAGGCTATTTTGTTTGGCAGTCCTTACAAAGGACAGGTTTGCTGTGGGGGAATATAATAAACTTGCTGCTAAGAAGATAGAACCACTCGGAAATTTTAGAGAAGATTAATCCTGAATGCTTATCGCCTCAAGCTTCCCAGCCACATTCGTACTCATGATGTGTTTAATATCAAGCATTTGATTCCTTTTCATGGCTGACTCTTCTGATGATGATGCTATAGGAAATTCGAGGACGAATTTTCTCCAACCTGGGGAGAATGATGCAGCAGCAGCATTGGATTACATGGCATTGGAATATATGGAGGGGTTGGATAGGAAAAAGACCAAGAAAAAAGGCCATTCATTCCTACTAGTCCGGGCGACGGAGTCGGAATGATGTGAATTTTTCACAGTTGATGCGTTTCGGCAAGATCTTCAGAAGTCACCACCTTTGGTCTTGAGACATACCCTTTTTTAGTTAAATTCCATCGTTTAGTTCCTGAAAAGGTTTTTGCCGTTTTAGGAAAGTTTCATTTTTGCCATAATTTTAGTTTTCCAAGTCAAATCGACTTCCGTCAATTCCGGCTTGCTTAGGATTATTAATAGTATTAGTTTTTGCATTAATCTCAATTTTGCCTTTTTTTTTAGTAATTTTTCGTATTTAGGGTCGTTCTCTTGTTCTGCAAGGAATACGATTAGGGTTAAGATTTGTTTGCTTTAAATAATCATGTAAGCTGAAAGGCAAGACAGTTTTTGATTTATAAAATTTAGAGTTTCTCTAATTATCTCCCAATTTCGGTATTCCTTGTGAATCAACGAACTTGAAGCCTAATGTAAAAACTCACACACTCACAAAGAATTTACTGAAGAAATATTTATTGAATTGATGTTTTACATTGAAATAATGCCAACTATTTATAGTAGCTGGGATGAGGTAACATGATAACAGCAAACCTCTAACTGATAATAACAAGGAAATAAAACAAAACTCTGATAATCCTTACTAAAAGATAAATAGGAATTATCTAAAGGATAAATCCAACCTAATATCTAAACTGATAATTAAAGATAATTATTAATAATAACTTGGTTTAATCCTACATAGCTCCCCTTAAACCAAGTCCTTCATAGCTCATCATGCCCAAAGACTTCTTAAGCTTCTGAAAAATGTCAACTTTGAGCGGCTTCGTGAAGATGTCTGCAACCTATTCCTCTGAACGGCAGTACTCGATCACGATCTCCTTGTCTTTCACCAAGTCCCGTATGAAGTGAAACTTGATGTCAATGTGCTTACTTCTACCATGGTAGACTGGATTCTTAGTCAGAGAAATGGTGGACTTGTTATCGCAGTAGATCACCGTGGGAGCATTTTGTTGATGCTTCAACTCAGAAAGCATGCGACGTAGCCACACAGCCTGTGTAGCACCAGCAGCAACTGTAATGTACTCAGCTTCAGTTGTCGATAGAGCAACCACCTGTTGCTTCTTCAATGACCAAGAAAATACCCCATAACCAAGATGGAATGCAAATCAGGAGGTGCTTTTCCTCTTCTCCGAATCACCTGCCCAGTCACTATCTGTATACCCAACAAGCTCGACTTTGTTAGCGGAAGAGTAAAAGATACCATCACCCAGTGTACCTTTTACATATTGCAAGATACGCTTGCCATCCTGCAAGTGAGATTGCTTCGGAGAATCCATGAACCTGCTGAGAAGCCCAACTCCATAAGAAATATCAGGCCTAGTAGAAGTTAAGTATCTCAGACTTCCTACTAGCCTCCGAAATATGGTAGCATCAACTCGCTCACCAGTCCCATCCTTCTCTAACTTCAACTTTTCTTCAACAGGAGTCAGTATCGGCTTACATCCATCCACCTTGAATTTTTTTAGCACATCACCAGCATACTTCTTCTGACACACAAAGATGCCATCATCTGTCTGAGTCACCTCAATGCCTAGGAAATAGGACATCAACCCCAAATCTGTCATCTCGAAATGACCAGTCATTGCACTCTTGAACTCTGCAATCATCTCAGGGTTATTTCAGGTAATGATCAGATCATGAACATATAGGCACACAATAAGAATATCTCCCTAGGAGTTGGATTTGATATACAAAGTGTGCTCATAAGGACATCTCTGGAACTCATGCTGGATAAAATATGTGTCAATGCGTGTATACCACGCTCTGGGTGCCTGTTTCAACCCATATAAGGCCTTCTTTAGCTTGTAGACCTTATTTTCTCACCCATTCTTTACATACCCCGTAGGTTGCTGTATGTAGACTTCCTCCCTTATCTCCCCATTCAAAAATGCGGATTTCACATCCATCTGAAAGATTCTCCAGCGATTCTGTGCAGCAAGAGACAATCAAACGAATAGTGTCAAGTCTGGCAACAAGATCAAACACCTCGAAATAATCGATCTCTGGCTTTTGCTTGTAACCTTTCGCAACCAGACGCGCCTTGTAGCATTCCACCTCACCGTTTGACTTGTATTTTGTCTTGTACACCCACTTAACACCAATGGGTTGCTTTCCACCTGGCAAATCAGTAAGCTCTCATGTGTTATTCTTCTCAATCGCATGAATCTCCTCCTCCATTGCTTTCAACCAGTAATCATTATGAGCAGCATCTTCATATGTGATAGGATCACAATCTGTAAATAGTGCAAAGTTCACCAACTCTTCATCTGTTGGATCGTCTTCATTACTGAGAACACAATCCTGCAAACGAGCTGGCAACACCCGTTCATGTTGTGGACAACCAGAAGATTCTGCTGGATGTGGGTTCACCGGGGATGGTGGAGCCACTCGGGTCGGAACCGGATCATCTCTCGGATGACCATCAATCTCATCCAGGTCAACATCAATGTCAGAAGAGCTACCCTTACCGTAAGACTAGTCCCAACATCCTTGCTCATCGAAGGTAACGTCCCTGCTGACAATCACCTTTTCTGTTACTGGATTATACAGTTTATAACCCTTCGTTACCTGACTGTAGCCGATGAAGATGCACTTCTCTACTTTATCATCAAGCTTCTTCCTCAAAGCATCAGGTGCATGAGCATAAGCAATACACCCAAACACTCGTAAGTGTTCAATGCTGGGTTTGAGTCGAGTCCAGGCTTCCTGAGGAGTCTTTCCGAGAACACTACTGGTGGGACATCTATTCAACAAATAGAACGCACAAGCAACTGCATCACCCCAAAAACTTTTGGCAGTTTCTTCAAGTGTAACATACACCTGACCATGTCCATGACTGTTCTATTATTCCTCTCCGCTACACCATTCTGCTGAGGAGTATATCTCGTTGTCGACTGATGATTGATGCCATGTTTTTGCAAGAAACCATCGCAGAAAATATATTCTGTCCCCCGATCCGTTCTCAAAGTCTTGATAGACCTTTCACATTGATTTTCCATCAATGCCTTAAATCTCTTAAAAGCATCACAAGCATCTGACTTCTGCTGCAAGAAATACACCCATAGCCTTCCTGTTGAAGTCATCAATAAAGGTAATAAAATACATATATCTCCTATTCGACGGAGTCTCCACGGAGCATAGGTCTGAGTGCACTAGCTCCAAGGGCCAACTGGCTATCCAAGTCTTCTTTGTAGGAAATGGGTCTCTGTGTTTCTTTCCCACAACACATGTCTCGCATACCCTATTAGGAGGATTAATGACAGGCAATCCTGAAACCATCTTCCTTGAAGAAAGTAGCTTCAGACTCCCAAAGTTCACATGGCTGAACCGCATATGCCGTAACCAGCTCACATCTCCGATTACAGAACTAAAGCATGGTAAAGTGTCACTGTTAATATGCAGCGGAAACAAACGGTTTGGTGACATGTTTACCTTTGCTATCAGTCCTTTCTGTTCATCGTTGATGGTGCATACCCCTCTGTAGATCCGCATATCATACCCCTTCTCTGAAAGTTGCCCCATGCTCAACAAATTTTGATGCAGACTCGGAACAAACAGTACCTCTGAGATGGTATTCTTGGATCCGTCCTTCAGAGAGATGGAGATTTTACCCTTCCCCATTACTGGCACCTTTGAGTCATACCCAAACTTCTAAAGGTCTCATCCAATTCTGAGAACATCTCCTTCCTACCACACATGTGGTTGCTGCAGCCTGTATCCAGAAACCATTTGTACTTGGCATCATTCACTACTACACTACACGCTAGCAACAATGTTTCTGAATAGTCTCCATCTTCTGCAACATTAGCTTGGAAATTTCTGCCATTGGATTTGCACTCATTCTTGTACTGGCCATATTTTTTACATTTGAAACACTGAATCTGAGATTTACTCTTCTGATTAGTGCTATTGCCTCATCCGCCTTTCACCTAGCTAGATCTGGAAGCACCTCCCCTCCTATTTTGTGAGTTCTGACCCTTCTGGCTTACCTCAAAATTCTTCCGGGTCTCGTCTTTATCTTTCTTAAGACTCAACTGGCTCTGCAAAGCTTCCTCCACCTCGATCTTAGACTTCTCATCCAGACGTTGTTCATGGGATTGGAGCAAGCCCATCAACTCATCCAACGCCATCGCCTCGAGATCTTTGGACTCCTCGATGGCAGTCACCTTGTACTCGAACTTCTCGGTCAGTGTTCGGAGAATCTTCTCCATGATCTGAACATCTGAAATTGTCTCACCATTTGACTTCATTTGGTTAATAAGTGACAATGTCCGTGAGAAGTAATCTGCCACTTTCTCCGTTTTCTTCATCTGGAGAAGCTCCAACTGCCTTCGCATGGTCTGCAAGCGAACTTTCTTCACTTTTTCAACTCCTTTGTAGGTGTTCATCAGAATGTCCCTTGCCCGTTTTGCTGATGTTGTATGTGCGATTTTCTCAAAAATCACTGGATCCAGCGACTGATTAATGAAAAACCTCGTCTTCAAATCCTTCCTGGTTGTTACAGCATCTGCTGGCCCAACAATACCCTCGGAAACAACAGTCCACAACTCCTGGTATTCAAACAATAGTTATATCTGGACCCTCCAATACTCAAAATTGGTTTTTTCGTCAAACTTTGGTATTTATGGTTGTATTGTGTTATTATTATTATTGTTAAGGGTGGCCGTTGTAAATTGCAATGTAATTTGCCAACAAAACAATGATAATAATAATATAACACACAAAGTTAAAAGCACCTAGCACCTTTTCCCGTGAATAATTTAATAACGTGAATCAGCAAATCAAAAAGGTTCAAACACACCAACTTTTTAACAGACCACACCTCGTTCAGTTCTTCTTTTTTTCAGTCCACCACCAGAGCTTCCAACTTCTTCACGACGTCCCTCTCGTTCACGGCGCTGGTCACGGTTCGCTTAAAAGTCACGATTCCGGCGACTTCCTCGGTCGGCGACGACTTATTCCGGTCAAGCAAGGGATGGCCAACAACCTCTGCTGGTCAACAACGGTCAAAGATCGACAGATCTTGGCGGTGGAAAAGCCAAAAGAACCACGAACTTGGATCACTCCGATGCACCGGAAAACTCGTCGGATCTGGTCAACGGACACTTGGGTTTTGTTCCCGGTCATCTTCTGAAGATTTTGTTGGTGGCAGTGACAGTCCACTGGCAGCGGCAAGTGAGACTACTTTCCGGCTGCCCTGGGTTGCGTGGAGGTCTGTCCGGCGGCGCTGGCTGCTGCTCGGAACTCCTGGATCCTCAACTCCTGGATCCACCTACCACTCCTGGATTCTCAACTCCTGAATCCTACCCTACTGCCCTCCAAGCCTCGAATTTGGCTCTGATACCAAATGTAAAAACTCACACACTCACAAAGAATTTACTGAAGAAATATTTATTGAATTGATGTTTTACATTGAAATAATGCTAACTATTTATAGTAGCTGAGATGAGGTAACATGATAACATCAAACCTCTAATTGATAATAACAAGGAAATAAAAAAAAACTCTGATAATCCTTACTAAAAGATAAATCCAACCTAATATCTAAACTGATAATTAAAGATAATTATTAATAATAACTTGGTTTAATCCTACACCTAATAATCCGGTATTCGTGCGCAAATCAACGGAACATTAGTAGGTTGTTTTCAATTTGTTTTTTACAGGTTTTCTCGACAGAGCTTCCGCTACATCAAGGATGGTCTGCAAGGATGGCTGACTATACCAAGCTTTGGATTCCCACAAGTTCCATAGTTTCTTGACTGTTACAATGAGGATGTTCTCTGCTCATCGCGGATGACGATTTTACAAAGTTCAAAGTTTAATACATCCCACCAGCAACCGATCAATTCCGCTCGCTAGCAACTTATAAAAGCATTTCAATTATTTATGTACGTCCAATGTGCAACAAAGGAATTGTCATTGTATCTTTCTATTTTTTAGTGAATACACTTTCCAACCACGGGATATATAATTTAGTGTCATATTTAATAATTAATATTTTGTACATAAAAAATATAATTGATTGAGAAATAAATTCGAGTGTTAATTTACTTTTTTTTTTATCTTTGACATTTGTTTTATACATGGTAAATAATAAATATCTCTTGATGACAAATTCTAAAAATTAGACCTAACAATGATGTCGTGTTATTGAGAATTTATATGGTGTTGTGCAGGGGCGGCTCAAGGGTATCTGCAGCCTTAGACAAAATTATAAAACGAGGTCTTGGATGTATATGTCAAAAAATATTAATATACAGTAAAATATTAAATATACTAATAAAAAGAGTTTATTTAAAATTAATTTTTCTTGCTTTTTGGGATGCAAAATTGTTTATTAAATTTTTGAATTCTAATTTTTGTAACATTTTTTTTTCGATAGATAATATAGCTAATTCATTCAATCTTTCTTGTAACATTGTTGATCTCAAGTAAGATTTTATTAATTCTAATTTTGAGAAACTTCTTTCTCCAGAAGCAACAGTTATTGGTATGGTTAATAATATTCTATAGGAAATGAAAGCATTTGGAAAAGAATCAACTCTTTTTATATAGTTAAGTACTTCAAGAGGAGTATTTATGTCATCTTGTAAAACTTCTTTTAAAACTTTTAATTCAGAAAATAAATCTAAGCCATCAATATCCGAAAGTAAGTCATGTTTCAAAACACTTTCAAGATTTTGTCAAAAAAATTTCAAATTGTCATCATCTAATGACTTTAATTTTTTAAAATTAAATAAAAAACCAAAAATATTATCATACAGTTGAAATTGTTCAAATCTTTTCCTAATTGAAGAAATAGCTTGATCTACTAAGTATAAAAAATAATCAATTCTAAAAGACTCTTCCATAGATAGAATTCTCTCATCATTATCATTCTCATCAAACTGTTTTTTTCTCCTAATAACACGTTTTTCACGAAAAATTGGTTCAATGTCCATTTCTTTTGCAATCTCTGTAGCTGAAATCATAGCATTTGCAAACCCACTTTCTCTAAATTTTTCGAAAAAAGAAATTAGACCTTTTAATTGATCTATGGCAACATCAATATGCATATCTTCATTTTGTAAGTTCTTACTAACAGAGTTAAAGGCAAATAATATATCATACCAAATAATCATACCTAACAAAAAATCATAATTTTCTAATTCATATGTTGCTAAACAATTTGCTTCACTCTTTGTTTTAGGATCTTCACTAGTTTCCGCTAGTTGAATTAAAGCATCTCTAATTTGTGGAGCTTGATATCGTATTGCTTTAACACTTTCTATGCGACTCTCCCATCATGTTTGTGACAAAGATTTGACAGTTAAATTGGGGATATTATCTTGCAAAATTTTCCATCGTTTTGTTGAAGAAGAAAATAATGAATATATACGTTGTAACGTACCAAAAAATGAAATAGCTCTAGGACAAGAGTTTGCCGTATCACAAAGAACTAAATTAAGACTGTGACAACCACATGGAGTGTTAAATGCTCTAGGATTTATATCTAATAGTCTTTTTTGTACACCTTGTTCCTTTCCTTTCATGTTAGATCCATTATCATATCATATCCTTGTCCTCGTACATCATTGATATCAAGTTCTAAACTTTTTATTGCATTCACAAGTTCATTAAAAAGGCTTTTCCCGATGTATCAACTACTTTTAAAAATTCTAAAAAATATTCTTCTATTTTTATTGGAATTTTTGAAACATCTACACATCTTAGTATAAGTGTCATTTGTTCTTGATGGCTTGCATCCGGAGTACAATCAAGTATAACTGAAAAATATTTTGCGTCTTTAACTTTTTTAATAATTGAATTTTTAATTTCAAGTGCTAGTATTTGTATCAACTCATTTTGTATATTGTGTCCAAGGTAATGATTATGAATTTCACCATTTTGAATTCGTCGAACATGTTCTTGCATTGTTGGATCAAATTCTGCTATCATTTCAATTAGAC
This sequence comes from Dipteronia sinensis, assembly GCA_033220585.1. Taxonomy (NCBI): domain Eukaryota; kingdom Viridiplantae; phylum Streptophyta; class Magnoliopsida; order Sapindales; family Sapindaceae; genus Dipteronia; species Dipteronia sinensis. Next base: position 7,055,574 of record CM065642.1, read on the forward strand.
TTAAAAAGTTTCCATTATTTGCTTGGTAGATTTTCTCATTCTTTCCACGAAAAGCTAAATTGTTTTTAGCAAGATTTTTCACCACAGCAATAATCCTTATTAATACTTTTTTTCAATGTTCTCTTTCCTTGTTAATTTTTTCCTGGATATCTTTATCAATTGTTTTGTTCTTTAACAATCTTCCTTGTAGATCAACCTATGCACTCATATTAGTTATATGTCGTTGTTTGTTTCATGAATTTTAATCTTACTGCTAAGATTTTTCCAATCTTTAGTTCCGTCATTACCTAGTTGATTTTTGTTAAACTTTGTGTTGAACAATTTGCAACAAAAACAAGAGACTTTATCAAATTCTTTGGAGTACACTAACCATCTTCTATCATGTTTTTCTCCGTTGGGCAATTTTCTAATATAATGTGTGGCAGAGAAATGCCTCCAATTTTCATCTTTTGGAAATATTATATTGTTCTCTCTGATTGGGCCCATTTCTATTATTAAATCTCTTATCTTATTATCAATGTTATCCCAATTTCCAGGATCATAGATACTATCAGAGATAACTGTTTCTACATTTGTTTTATTTTCCCCTGTATTTTTTTCATATTCTTCTTTAGAGAGCGTGATGTTGCATGTTCTGTTATCATTTTGTTCAATGTCATTCATCATTTCAGATGGATTTATGGATTGTTCAGCCATTAAATTTTCATTCAAGTCTATATTTTTTTTGCTACTTGTGACAAATTTATCAAGAGCCCCCTTTTGTGATTCAACTAATTTTTCTATTCGTCTTTTTTTTCTTCAGTTTTTCGTATCCGGATTCATATTTTCTAGTAGACATTTCTTATATCTAATATCACTATATTTGAAATTCAGAATCAAAGCTTTTAAAAAACAGTAAAGTGAAAAGTAAATAATAAAATGACAAAAATAAAAATTAAAGTATGGAAATCGGAATAATAAAACCTGAAAGTTTGGAACTCCGAATTCTAACAATTTGTAGCAGGCTAGCAGCAACTCAGCAAGAAATTTGTAGCTGGGTTTGATTGTTTGAAACTAAGAAATAACTCAAGTGTATTTCAAAGAGATTTATTTGGTATTTTGGCTGTAAGTTTATTTTGTAACGTTGTAAATAACGTTTCAATTGTTGTTTAATTGATAACATTTATTGTATGAAAGATTGAAGTGATAAGTGATTGACTGATTGCCATTGAGTGGTGTGGGGTGTTGACGTGTTGTCAGGCACTAGTTGCCTCGAGCATTTAAAGGAGCAGAATGGCTGAATTGGTGTGGGGGAAATGGAAAGTAGGCGGATACTTTATATGTATATTTTTTTGTTTAAAAAAATTATATATACATTTTTTTTAAAATAAAAACTTGAGGCCTTGTTTTTGTTGGGGACCTTAGGCAATTGTCTTAATTGCCTATGGGTCCAGCCGCCCCTGGTGTTGTGTCCATGTGGTGTTAAAATCGTCTTAGCTGAACCTAACCTGTTAGTTTAATTGGTTTAAATATATAAACCTAAAATCATTTGTTAAATTAATTGGTAACCCAACATGACCGGTTGTAAAATATTATATTTAAGATTTATTATAAAATTAAAAGCAAATAGTACTCAAGCATCTCTCCTAGGTTGGTTGTGTTGCTGGTGGCCAGCTCAGCTGTTTTCTTTGTCGGGCATCGGTGTTTTGCTGGTGTTCTGTTGTGCTTCTGGCTGTACTCTATGTTTGTTTTGTGCTCTTATTCTGTTTTCTTGGTGTTTTGTGGGGCTGTTTTAACTTTGGCTTACTTGTGGTCTGTTTCTTTTTCTTGTGTTTCCCTGTTTTCTGGCCTTTGCTGTCAGTTCCGTTTGGCCTCCTTTTGGCCTGTTTTAATGAAGTGTGCTGTTCAAAAAAAAAAGTCAACCTCATTGGCACCAACATTCTATCAAAACATCTTATCTAAAAAAACTAAAATAAAAAAACAAGAAATGAAATCGTCCATGACTTTCGTTAATCTTCCTATTGGATCTTGGAAAAGTTGCCATTGGAAATCTCAATCCTCATTTAGGCCTAAAAAGTTAAATTACTTGTGTTATAATTCTATGAATTCAATCTGCATAAATATTTACTTAGTAATTAGAATATATATATATATATATATATATATATATTCATTTTCCTATCAGCGCACTGATAGAATTATATAAGGACATTGAATGTGAGCATAAAAGAGTTTTGACAAATGCATATATACCAAGTCAAAATATGTAAAACGAGTGGTTCACATTCAATGTTCTTATATAATTTTATCAGTGCGCTACTTATGTGAAAATTAGTGTATGTATATATATATATATATATATATATATAGAAGAGAATATATTCTGTAAAAAAACAAAGATATAATATCACTATTAGAAAAATTTGTCGCGAAACAAGTTAGGGGTCGTTTGTTTTTTTGTCTGAATACTGAACAGTCCTGAATTTTTCTGAAGATTGAATAGGGACTGAAATCTGAACTTGAATGACATGTTTGTTTTTTTTTCCTCACATCTGAATGTATTGTCAACATGTTTGTTTTTTAAAAGTAAAATTGTCTGAAACCAAGTAATTTTACATTTATACCCACCTTAAACAATTATACATATAATATGGAATAAAAATAATCCAAAAATGATAATTATATATGAACACATATGATCATGATATTCTTCTTCAATTACAAATAATTATATATGAACACATATGATCATGATATTCTTCTTCAATTACAAATAAACTTCATTTTTATTAAGAAAAAAAATGTTTTTTTTTTCAAAAAATAAAAGAGGGCAGCATGAAAACTCACACAAAACACTCTAAAAAAATAATATATAAATACATCACCCTAATATCATAATCAAGTATTGATATTAAACATCAATATGAGAAGTGATTAGGGTTCTTTTTTATTTTTAAAGCTATTTAAAATAAACAATATATTAAAATAAAGATTTTTGTACTATATATAATTATGATGAAATTGGAAATATGTTATGTATAGGGGATAGTATCGGAAGAAAAGATTTTGGATTGCATTTAATGCAATTCAGTGATTTGCAATTAAGTGAAAAGTCAGGATTTTTACTTTTTATTTTAAGTTTTTTTTTGGCATTTTTAAGTTGTTTGACCACTTATCAAAACAAACAAAACAACTTAATAATTATAATTCAGACCCATTAAGTTTTAAGTGGAAAAAACAAACGACCCCTTAGTTTTAGAATATCATATATCAATTAAATTTTCTTGAAGTTAGGTTGCATGAAATGAGATCGATGGCACCATAAGTCTATAGTAACACAAAATGCAAGAAAGAAAACATACCTATTAAATTTACTAGGAATTGAGCTTAACTAATTTCAAGAAAGTTGAAGAACATTACTTTTAGGGGTAGAGTAGAATACATTGATATAATGGATATAATTTTAGAGTTTTAAATTTAGAAATTGGAAAAGTTTAGGAATTTATTCCTCTTTCAATAAAACAACAATTAAGGAATTTTTTTCCTATTTTAAAAAAGAAAAAAAATTAGAAAATTTTTAAAAATAAATTATTAAATTATATTTCGACCATAATTATAGAGCTATTTATTTTATAATTTCCATATATTGAATACAAATATTTTTTAAATAAATTTCGTAAAACATTTTTTAAGAATATTTTTTATATTAACGGGTTATAATGAATTAACGGGTTTTTGAGGGTGTGCCCAAAATCGACCCATTATATTTTGTGTTTTAATGGGTTGACCCATCAATAACCAGATTCGATAAACTTGATCTACCAACCGCTATTTTCGAATAGGTTTGGGTCGCGTGAATTTTTGCAAGGTCTATTAAAAATTAGAAAAATAAATAAGAAAAAAGTGATATTATTTGATTGAGACACACAAAATTGTGTATTGATGTATTCAAGAAACAAATAAGAATATTTAAATTTTGGGTTAGAACATGTGTTAACATGACCCTTTATTAATTTTTTTTTTAAGATATTACAATAATTCGGTGTTTTTCAGGGAGAGGGAGAGACTCGAACTCACAACCTCGTGTTTTAGAAAATCCACAAACACAATCATAGAAATCAAAATCCCATGCAGATGCAAGTCATCTCTTAGCAGAGCTGGTACTGCACCTCCCTTCCACATATGTGGTGACGGGTTCATATCCCACAATAGCGCATTTTACAAGTATGTGTGAGGAGCTTTCTTCCCAGGTTGTGGGAGTAGTTATCTCCCGTTATGAGAGTATATATCCAGGATACACATGTATTGTTTGATCTTGGCAGGTCCTGTCAATCATAATGTAATATTCTTGTAATATTTAAAAACAAATCCACATGCAGATAATGAAAGCAATAAAAGAAGAAAAGAAACGAAATAAGAAATTTTATGTGGTTCAGCGTAAGCCTATGTTCACGAAGTGCACCCGTGATCGGGATATTTTTCGTATCCTCTAATTTAACACCTTATAAGAGCACGCAGATCGAAGATTCGTAGAGTGCTTAAGCAAGAGACCGTTTTGTAGGGAGGTGTGGTTCAGCTAAGTTAGTTATTGTATTAAAATATTTACACTATCTAATTGCAAGGAAAGTAAATCATGGAATTTGTCAGGGCGAGTTGACTAATTAATTCACTAAGATTACACTAAACAAATTACAACTAAATTAACACTAGCTAAAATAACTAACTACAACTCAATTATTGGTCACACAAGAGTGATAAGATCCGTTGAAAAAATAAAAATAAAAGAGTGATGAGATGAGTTATATGATTGAGAAAGGGAAATACTAGGAAATTGATGCAACCTTATAAAGACACTCAATGCAATTAATCAATTATGTGTAGTGAACATGCATTTGTCGTGAATTCAAGTCAAAAGATATTTCTAAAAATTCTTTGCAAACTCACAATTCCAAATGACGAGTATAGTAACAAAAAATGATCGTTTCCATTGAGAACCGGAAGGTAGTGTTAATCAAATTGTAAAAATTAAACCAGTCTAGTGCTGAAATTTAAAGTCCGAGAGTTTGAATTAGAATTACCAATTAACTACAATTAACAATTAAAAATTAACAACTAATAAATCTAAATTAACAACTAGAAATTAACGAGAGAATGTGTTCTGAAAGTATGAGAGATGATTAGGGAGTCAATGCAATTTATGAATAAACCATGGGTGAGCCAATTAAACTTCATTAAACACTTATACAATCAATTATGGCCATTCTATTCTTATATGTGGTCCAAAGAACCACTTAAATCTCAATTACAATTCAACTATGATGTTTAGCTTGAGTGTAGGAGAAATTGCTTTTAAGCTTAATAGATTTAATGATCAAGATAGCTGGAAGTGATGTTCTCCTAATACATCCTTACAATTCAGCCGTTGCAAGTGATTATGAAATCTTTATTCAGGCTACATTTAGTTTCTGTGTCGAATGGATATGGGATTTGAAGGTCTCCGCATTTTGTGAGGCAGCCATGCTTGCCTTGGGCTAATTGAGTTGTTGTTAGTGCTGCATTAGCTACAATTAACAGTAGAATCTGCACCAGCACAAACGGGAGACACATTCCTATCAATCCCATTTCAAAATCAATTCCTAGGTACTACAACTATAATAGTGGTTTATGATCTTCTCTGTTAATGTTAGTCCTTTTATAATTACTCCAGTTGACCAATTCACCATATGCTTCCTCCACTGAAATTTCTTAGTCATGACCAGTACAACTCGAGATTCACATGTCCTGGCCACAAAGTCCTCGTCGTCTATGGTACAACTTTCTATAAAGTTAAAGATCCACAATGCGATGAACTTTCTACAAAGCTAAAGTTGTAGACTTGATCTCACTGTCGGACTAAATTTTAAAGTCGATCTTGGAATTTCTTTATTATATTGCTGAGGACCAGTAGACCACTGAACTTATTATCTAGTTACAATGAGGATGGTCTGCAAGAATGACTGAGTATACCAAGCTTTGGATCTCCCACAAGTTAGTTCCATAGTTTCTTGACTGTTACAATGAGGATGTTCTCTGCTCTTCAGGGATGATGGTTTTACAAAGTTCAAATTAAGTTTAATATATCCCACTAGCAATCGATCAATTCTGCTCGCTAGCAACTTATAAAAGTACTTCAATTATTTATGTACGTCCAATGTGCAACAAAGGAATTGCCATTGTATCTTTATGTTTTAGGTGAATACACTTTCCAAATTCCAACCACAGGGATATATAATTTAGTGTCATATTTAATAATTAATATTTTGCACATAAAAAATATAATTTTTATTGTGTTTTTGAGAAATAAATTCGTGTTTTTATTGACTTGAATTTATTTCTTCTATTGCTTTCAGAATCAGCATGTGGAATTTTTTTTTTGAAGTATTACAAGATATTACAATAGGATTGACAACATTTATCAGATAGGGGTACTCCTTTCTAGGTCAACATTATGGACAAAACAAAGTCTCACATCCCAAGATTTAAGGGGCGCAAGAAACCAAAAAGTAAAGCTGAAAATGACATTTCCGCGGGTCATCTGGACGGCCTTACCTACGGAGCCCTGTTTGTGCCCAAAAATGAACTTCTCTGCGGGATAGTTGGCGGGAGGATCAAACGGAGACATATCCCGTGAAACCTACTGCCAAAGACTCCGTCTGGATTTCCTCGGGACACTTGGTGGGACAGCTGGATGAAGGCCAACTTCCTGAAATTACAAACATGCCCCAAAACCTCTACAACTTTGCACTAAAGCCCCTCAGATGGAAACAAACCTAAAAAATTTATTTGAACCGTTAAAAGCATGGTTTTACCCGGGAAACGAGCAAACAAGATATAAATAAGGGGGCTATACAATGCATAGAAATAGGTACTATCAAATACTTCCAAACTTATCTTTTACTCGTCTCGAGCAAACCGGGACAAAGAAAAAACTAGAATAATCTAATTAAAACACACAAAAATATTTTCTGCTGAGCAAAACAAAATGTGAGATGCGACATTGAGAGTAACAAAGTGTGGGAATCTGAAAGTAATGTTAAGACCACTGAGACAAGGCAAGAATTTCAAAAGTCAAGGTGCTACAACAAGAGATTGCAAATCTATATTTCATAGTGAACTAAGCTTCAAAAGCATCGAACACAAGAGTCATAAGATGGCATTTTGCTTTGACTCTAAACTTTCCGGTTCTCTCTCATTTTTACCACACATAACCTAAACTCACTCAACTAACACATGTGGTTGGAAGTTATGCACAAGAAAATTTTCAAATTACAGGCATGATATCCTTTTTGAAAAACCGCTTGAGTTAAAATGCAATAGGACCATAAGAATGGAAATGAACATTAAGAATAGGGCAATGCATCAAAGAATACCTTGTAAGCAAGTTAAATCTCTCCTAAAGATCAATTAGGACTTCTTTAAAGCTCAAGTGAGGATATGGTTTATTGGTGATGGATAGGCTAGGTGGATATGGTAGTTCGGGTAAGCTAGCGGTTATGTCAAAGACTTCTACCTTGGCACACTTTTCTCCCGTTGATTGAGCAATTTAGGCACATAATCTTATTCTAACATAATTACAAAAACAAAAACATTTATTCTCTCTCTTTTTTCTTTGATTGAGGACATATTTACAAAATCTACACAATTGGCCTAAATACAAACTACTTGGAATATAAACTCTTCGAGCTTCACTTCTCGATGTTCTTTAAAGATAATCGAAGCTAAAGGTTGGTTTAGTGTTTGGGTACTATGTGGTGATGTGTTTATGAGATGGGAGGGTATAGTGATTGGTTTTAGTGTGTGGGTTATCATTGTTAGGACATGATAGCATACACACATAAGACCATGGGATTGTGTTTGGGCCATTTGAAAGTGACTTAACACACATTGCTTACGTCATCTCTAAAGGCACGGATCAAGCAAGCAAACAAGGCAGAACTTAGGTGATGCCCTTAAGTGGTCGTTCTTTAATGACCAATGCATTGAGTGAGGTCCTTTTAAAAATTTCTGCTTAATTATTCTAAAAGAAGAGTGTTTAAGAATTGACAAGAAAATTCACTCTAATAACGCAATATAGGTTATGGCATCACACGGGTAGTCTCTACTAATGATCTAGACATCTTAAGCATGATACCCCATTAGCTAAGGCACATTAAAGTCTAGTAAGGTGTGTGCAACCAATGTAGTGTAGCTTTGACTAATTCTACCCTAGCCCGAACTTAGTGAAACAAAGCATACAATGAAGTACTTCCCACTCTACAACCCAAAAACATCTCAACAATTACTGAAAATTTGAAAATTTTGGCTCAAAACATAGAAAATAAATAAATGGCCATACCCTCAAACTTAAACCAAACTTTGTCCTCAAGTTTTGCATATTTCAAAGAAAATTGGACATAATTCCGCTTAAAAATGGGAATACTACCAAATAGCACACATCACACTCTTTAATCTAAGCATAATATATATAAAGCAAACAAGAAAATAAATCACTCAAAAGTTCAAAGATTAACTAACATTTACAAATTGTTACTTTCTTTGTCTTTTGTTGATCAAGTTGGTTCTCGAAAGAGAACCGTAGGGTTTGGGCTCGTCAAACGCCCCTTCCTTTTTCACCCTTGGTGACGCATAGAAGATCCTCACCTAAAATCCATTCTGAAGAATCATCTGAAGAAGATGGAGAAAATAAAGGGCTGTTATGTTCTTGTCTTAGAGAAGAGAGGAAAAAATGTATTTATAGTTAGGGAAAGTTTGGGGACTAATTGGGGTGCAAAATGACATATTTACCCCTTCAAAAATGTTGTGCCACAGTCTGGGATCAGGTGTGTCGCGGTCTAGCAAGACGGCACACCAGCGACAACAATTTCATGGTTTAAGTGTCGCTGTCTAGTAAGACGGTGTCGTGGCCGCGACACAGTTTCTAGCCTCGCGCACCGTTACGAAAAAACATATATCTCCCTCTAGAAAACTCGGAATTGTGATCCGTAAAAACCGTTGGAAAGTACACTTCTGGAGCTTTCCAAATATATAAAAGAAATCATCATGGTTCGATTGGAGGAGGGAGATATGGCCCCTTGAAATTTTAGTATTTGTATGGGCATTTTACAATTTCAGCCCATCAACTTTTGGAAAACAGAGTTGACCGGTGCCACGGTCTTTATGTCGCGTTCTTGCTCAACGGCGGATCCACCACTGGACAATGGTTTGCTTTCCGTGGTTGACCATGAATCACGCCGTGGTTTGGGTCATCGGCGAGGCCCCGACAACTTTGTATGACTTCCATTCTCGACTTCTTTTTGCTCATTTTGCTTCCCAACTAATCTTTTAAGCTCAAAACATTGAAATAGGGAATATGTACCTACACAAGGCTCAACAAACACTTATATACAAAAATATGCTCGAAAACGAGAACAAAAGCTAGGAAACGGGGACCTCAATTAGGTACATTTATCGTCTGATCACCATGTATCGACTAATTGTTCTCACTGCTTGTGCAATGTCTGGTCTTATACATATCATAGCGAACATCATATTGGTTCCAGGTTTTGGATTGCGCAGCGGAATGAGATTTTAAATTTTTTTATGCAATCATCAAGTAAACATATTTGTACAGTAATAATCGAAAACAATAAGAAGGAGAAGAAACTATTTCATACCAGCGTTTGAAGGCTCCTTCTTTCTTTTCCGATCTGCTTCCTGATTTGAACCACGAGATCTTCCCGGCTATCTTCCGCGATTGGCAACAGCATGTGGGCGCGTCACGGGTTTCAGGAACTTAAGTGGAGGTAGAAGAAACTAACGAAAACAACTCTTGTTTTCTAGGTGTGGAATACGGCCACCATGAATCAAGAAAAAATATTATTCTTTCTCTCTTTCTCTCTAGCCGCACACCTCTCTCTTTTCTTCTTTATTTTTCACGCAACCATTACGTTCAATACAATTGAATGAACTCATATTATTCTCTTCTATTAATTTCATACAACTAATTGCATTAAATACAATTAAGAGAACTCATGTATTGCATTCAATACAATTGAGAGAACTCATGTATTCTCTTCCGTGTATCAGTTTTCAAAACCTTTAATTAATTAATATCTAATATCAATTAATTAATTTTTTATTATGTTAACTGATAACTTTATTAATTAATCCTTTAAATATCTAATATTTATAAGGATAATTAATGACTTTGAATTTAAACTTTTTAAATTCAAATTTGATAACACCTTCCAACTAATGATTAACCGCATAATTAAATAATTTAATTATTAAATTAACATAATCATTAATATTCATTAATTAAATAATCTCATTATTCAATTAATTCCCAAATAGATACGTGTCACTTTCGTAACACAATTAATTGGACAATCCAATTAAAAAAACCGTGACCCTTGTTACCTTAATCAATCGGGCTAGCAAGGGGACCTAATGGACTCACAGTATTTCGAGCTCCAATAATCCTTAGAAATAATTAATTAAACTCTTTAATTAATATTTCATGATTATTAACTTCGGTGTTATTCCACTAAAAACCCGAAGCTGCATTCTCTCAACTGTAGATGTTTTTACACAAACCAATAACTTTCGGAGTCCATTGATATAGCTATTACATATGGTATAATCCTCCACAAGTAGTTCATAATTAGAGCTGGGTCATAATGTCCATTATACTCCTCTAATTACATCTTTTCCATTAAGTACCATTGATTCTCTAATGAACAATAAATCCTACATTCCTCACGGAATTAGGAGAGCGCTCATATTGTTCAAGCCCCGAATCAACCCTTAAGGGAACTACTATCTACTTCTCGAAAGAAGGAGTGGATTCCACTATTGTGTACAAACCTTCCCAGCCATAAGCTAAACCGTGATTCCAACATACAAAGCATATTGACCAGGAATGTAACTCTGATCTCACCCATGGTATATCAAAAACCACGATCTAACCTTAAGGAGTCGATAAGACACTCAGGATTAAAATCACCCATATATAGCCATCATTTGTCGATATATATGAATCTCATCATGTAACGGATCTTATTGAGAGATTCATATAGATCGTGGCCCAGTCCTATATGATCACATCATATAAGGTGCCTACATTCTCATATCACTATATGAATGATCCAGGATAAGATCACAGTACATTACGGAATGGATCGCAGCTGTAGATTAACCACAAATAAAGTACCCAGCTTTATTTGCTATCTACGGACTCTTTAGATTGCTTGTTTCAAAATGAATCCATCCGTATATGACAATCAGATACTCAGTTTGAATTACATCCGGCAATCTTGGATGTTAAGTACACATGTTATATAAAAGTATGAAACAATTTGAATGAATAAACTACTTCTTTTATTTGTGTTCATTTCATATTTACAAATTACAAGCTTTAGGGCAAAAACCCTAACACATCAAACTTCCCACTGCTGATGCATATGGCACTCGAGACATTTCCATCTTCTCTGCTTCATTGCTAGGACTCTTACTTGAGGATAATTTGAAATTCATAGAAAATGGGGAAGAAATTGGCCTACAATCTTACATGTTGAAATGTAGCAAAATTTTCCTCAAGTAGTTCTTTTAGGAGAGCTAAAACTTTCTATTATTTTTGTCTCGCTAAATTTGCATCCCTAGAATCTTGTTTGCTAGTCCCAAATCCATCATATCAAACTCCCTAGCCAAATATGCCTTTAATCCTTGAACTCGATCTTTGTTGGAGCCTGCTACCAATATATCGTCCACGTACAACAACAAGATAATAAAGTCATCATCATCTCTAAACCTCTTGCAGTAAGTACAATGGTCTGAACTGAGTCTATTGTACCCAAGGCTTATAATGAAGGAATCAAATCTCTTGTACCAACACCCCAGCGCCAATTTTAAACCGCACAAAGATTTGGTTAACTTGCAAACCAAGTTCTCCTTGCCTCCTTTGGCAAAACCTTCTGGTTGAAGCATAAAAATTTCCTCTTCCAATTCTCCATGAAGAAATGCAGTTTTCACATCCAACTACTTTAAGTGTAGATCAAGCGTAACACACATAGCTATGACTAGTCTGACTGTTGTAAGTCGAACTACCGGGGAAAATATCTCTTTGAAGTCGATGCCTTCTTTCTGAGCATATCCTTTCACCACCAGTCTTGCATGATACCGCTCCACTAGGCCATTGCCATCCTGTTTGATCTTATAGACCCATTTGATTCTGATGGCTTTTCTTCCATATGGTAGTGGAACAAGCTCCCATGTCTTGTTCTTGTGTAGAGCTTCAATTTCTTCCTACATTGCTATCATCCATAGAGATGCATCTAAGCTATTTGTAGCTTCATGGAAAGTCAATGGCTCTCCATCCTCTATTAGAAGACAATATGCACTACAAGAAATTTAGCTATTTATCACGAATTATCTAACACGGGCTTGATGGGCCTGTGTTTAAAAAGCATTATTTACTACGAGCCTTTAAAAGCCCGTGATTGAAAATCACTTGAAAATTATTCACCACGGGCATTTAATTGCTCGTGCTAGATGTGCATTATCTATTACGAGCAAAATATGGGCCCGTGATAAATTTGTGGTTTTTTTTATTGAAATAAGAAATCCCCAAATCCCCAAATCCTAAACTCAAAATCGTTTGAAACTTGAAACCCTAAATCTCATCAATTTTTCATAGAAAAAAATCACTTCGTCTTCGTCGGTGCGTCTGGTTATGACTCTTCTTCTAGTGAAACAATTGCAAGTCGAGGCACAAGCGAGAGAGATCTCACGAAAGCGAGGGAGGGAGGGAGTGAGGCATATCGAAGTGAAGCACCAAGATTTCAATGGCGACTATGTCGTAGAGCTAGATGAGATGGAAGCGAAAGGAGAGGGAAGAGAGGAAAGAAGAAGGCTAGGGTTTTGGATGTCAAGAGAGAGGGGAGAAGATTCGAGGATAGATCCATAAAAGAAGAGCACTCTGATGGTATTTTTGGAAATGGAAATGCAAATGTCGGTGAGATTAATGTGAAGAAAGAGTGTCTGATAACGATGATATGCTTGGTAGCGACTCTGCTGATGCAAATGTGAGTACCTTCTATTTCTATTCAAATTTGAAAGATTTGAAATGTCTGATTTTTTTTAATATACATTTAGACGTATAGTGTTACATTTTGTCAATTTTTATGTATGCTTGATATGAGTATTTGTTTTGTTCGAACTTTGTAGTTGTTTCGGTGCTTTTTCTTTTCAGATCATTTGGGACTGTGTGAATTCAATAGTTTTGCTTTTATTATGCATTATGTGGGTTTTGTGGTTATCTAGAGTGTTGTAAGCAGAAAATCAGAGTTATTTTGTCTTAGTGTGCTGATGAGGACAATGGATGTCTGGGGTGGTTTGAATTCATCAATTTTGCTTTTATTATGCATAATGTGGGTTTTCTGGAGTGTTGTAAATAGAAAATCAAAGGTATTTTTTTTAGCTAGCTTGCTTGATATGGATAATGGATATTAGGGGTAGTTTGAATTCAGTAATTTTGCTTTTATTATGAATAACGTGGGTTTTCTGGAGTTTTGTAAGTAGAAAATCAGAGTTATTTTGTTTTAGTGTGCTTGATGTGGACAAATGGATATCAGGGGTAGTTTGGTGGCAGTCTTTTGGGTTTTATTATTATTATTTTTTTAAATTATAGCATCTTCTAGAATCTAGTGAAATAAATAAAAATCCCTAACAAATCATTCCTCGCTCCTCTTTTATTCTGTCATCGCCACCGTATTCGAATGATCCGTAATGGTCCTTTTTTATTTGTTTTATTTTCATTGTTCTTTTTCTTTCTTTGGTTATGGGAAGCAACCATGTTCTATTTTGTTTCTCAGATTCATATCTTTTGCTTTATAGGACTTCCCCACCTTGTTGTTTTATTTTGAATAATTTAATTGGTTCATGAGAATACTAAGGTTGGTTGGTTGAGAATAATTTAATTGTTTCTCAGATTCGTAATACTTAGGTTGGTCGATGCAATTGGTGGTTTATAATTGTACCTGATATACATTTTATTTTATTTTTTATGTTTAATTGTACCTGATATACCTTAGCTAGTTGATAGTCCAAATAAGTAAGAATTTATAGATGAAATGATATATAATATGTTCAGCCTGGATATATATAGGTGCGTGTGTCCATTGATTATTTGATTTGAAAATATGATGAATGGATGAGGAAAATGCATTGGTGGGTTGATTGTGATGATGACATATAAATTTTTTTCGCGGTTTTGTTGTTTTGTGAGGGATCTTGTTTGATTGTATTTCACATTATATCTTGTGTTTGCTTTTCGTGTATGGCATATGAGATAAGAGTATTTGAGGATATCATACATGTAGCAGGATATCACCCTACCATTTTATAACTTGTCAACTGGAGTAAACAATTGACAAGTAAAAAAAAAATAGATTTATTGCATGACTTTTCCTCTTATTTTGCTTTCTCTTATAAACCCATTAGTTTATGTTTAGCTAATACAATCCTCTTGTAAGCGTTTTTTTAGATGAGTTTTGCCCGAGACATCAGATCTCCTTGAGGTTGATTGCTTGAAAGTTCATGCTCACAAGCTGGTATTGGCTGCTCGATCTTCTACTTTTTGTTCTAAATTTTTTGAGAGGTTAGAGGAAGATAGGCAAGAGATTGTCATTATTGATCTAGAGCCTAAGGTTTTTAAGGTAAAATTTATTATTATCTACAATCCTTTGGTTTAAGATGTGATACTCGGTCAATTGATTGTGCTCCTATGACAGTATTACACCATTACTCTTTTACCTTTTTTATTTCCTACAGGCCATACTGCACTTCATCTAGAGGGATACTCTTACATAGGGTATGGATTCGTCGACATCCAGCTTGTCTTGTATGTCCTTGGTGTCAAACACAGTGACTGTAAAATTGTTAGCAACATCAGACAAGTATGATCCGGAGAGAATAAGATCAATGTGTGAGTCTCATCTATAGTTGAAGCCTGACTTGGTACTTAGACTCTACTTCATTAAAAAGGATAACCATAGCCTTTTTTTTTACGTGTTCTAATAATTTTGATAAATTAGCCATGTAGAGACCTAGAAGTATTTAATATTTATTCGCATTCTGCTAATAGACTTTTTAATTAAGTGAATGTTTATAAGTGAATGTAATGTGAATACTTGAGATTTTTAATTGAATGTTTATGGATTTATAAATTTTAATATATATATATATATATATATATTGAATGCTTTGGAGTTTAATCTTCCAATTATTTGCACTAAACAGGTTATGTATAAAATCAATAAATTAAAAAAAAAATTTACAACAAATACTCATCGACTACGGGCAATGCACGTTGTAAGTAACTCATCGATTACGGACAATGTCCGTTTTAAATAACACAATTTATCACGGGCAACCAACGTTTTAGATAAACTAATTATTACGGACATAGAACGTTTTATATAAATCAACAAACACGTGTATCGCCCGTAGTAAGTATAATTCACTACGGTAGATGCACGTTGTAAATGAGCTTATTTATCACGGACATTGCCCGTATTCGAAAAGCGCCATTTTCTATCACACCTTCACAGACGACGGGCATTATAACGGGCGATGTCCGTAGTCGATACACATCCACAACGGGCATCGCCCGTATTCGATGAGTGATTTTCTTGTAGTGATGCTACATTGTTCTCTGTAACATACTCCGAGTGCCAAGCCGGAGGTCTCCTCTCACGGGTTGACCGTCGAACTTCTTAAACCTCGGACTCGACTGGTTCTTACACCTCGTGCTCCAGTGCAGCTTTAGAAGGATCTAAATCTTCTTGTTCTGAATTATCTTTCACATGAACTTCAGTAGTCTCTGAATTTTCTTTGAAGTGTTATCGTCTCTTTCTCTTTGTAATTGATCTTCTACAAAGATAACCTCTCTGTTAACTATAACCTTATGGGCAGTGGGATACCATATGCGATACCCTTTTACTCCGTCAGCATACCCCAAGAATATACATCTCCTAGATTTCAGATCCATCTTTTCTCTTTCTTGGGCATTTAACATCTAGTACACAGGACATCCAAACGAATGCAGATTAGAGTAGTCAGTTGGTTTACCGGTTCACATCTCCATTGGTGTTTTTAACTAAATTGCAGTTGATGAAGATTGAGTTATCACATTACAGGCGGTCTTGGCTACTTCTGCCCAAAACGACTTTGGTTGACCTCCAGTTCTCAACATAGCCCTAATTTTTTTCTTCTAGAGTTCTTTTCATCCGCTCTGCCACTCCATTTTACTTAGGAGTGTATGTGACTGTGAATTGCCTATCAATACCTTCTTGCTTACAAAGTGCAAGAAACTAGTTTATGTCCTCAAACACTTGATCTTCCTCTCGAATTCAAGTTCCACCCATGCTTTGAAGGCTTTAAACATTGGAAACACAAATGAATTTCTCTTGATTGGGTACACCCAACATCTCCTAGAGTAATCATCAATAAAAGTCATATAGTACTTTGCTCCTCCTAGGGATATATCTGGTGATTCCCAAACATCAGAATGGATTAAGTCTAGAATGCATTTGCTCATAGTAGTTGATTTGCTAAACTTCAATCTATGTTGCTTACTTGTAACACAATGCTCATAGAATAGTAGATTTACAGATTTGAGCCTTGGAAGCAGGTTCCGATCGGAGAGAATCTTTAAACCTTGTTCCAATATGTGGCCAAGTTTGCGATGACACATCATCCTTGACTCTTCTCCATGGTTGGAATTTTCAACACAAGCATAAGCTTCCTGTAGTGTTTCTCCTTTAAGCATGTATAGATTTGCAACGATCTTCTCTGCCCTCATAACTACAAGCATACCTTTGACAATTTTCATGATCTCATTTTCTATATGGGAATTGCATCCGAGATCATCTAATTGTCCCAAAGACAACAGATTCTTCTTCAGTCCCTTCACATGTCGTACTTCCTGAATAGTACGAACAATACCATCATGCATCTTTATCTTGATAGTATCAATAATAGTGATCTCCAAGGCATGGTCATTACCTATAAATACATATCCTCCTGAGATAGGTTCATATTTGTGAAACCATTCTCTTCGAGAGGTCATGTGCCAGGTTGCCGCTGAGTCTAAAAGCCAGATGTCAGCAAACTACTTTCTTCCTTCAACAACAGATATTTCTTTGATGTATAGAACTTCGCCATCGTCTAAAGTACTTGCTACACATCCTTGAGAATTTGATAATTAAGAGGTTTGTTGCCTCTAATCTTCTTGTTTAGCCAACACTCACTTTTGACATGCCCTTTCTTGCCACAGAGTAGCACTTGATGTTCTTCTTACTTCTTGATTTTGATCTACCATGATTGTGACTCCCACTGGGGCCATGTTCCATTGATCTACCCCTTATAACCCAACACTGTAAGCTGAGAAAATAGTATATTTATGGTGTTGCAATGGTTGGTCACCGATGAGGATTCGGCCATTCGAAGAGTGTAAAGTCTCATATTCAAGAAGATCTTGTTGTGTAGTGACTTGGCCTATTACAATTTTGTCAGTGTATCCCATATCTCTTTTGTTATTTTCTTCCCCACCACACTTGATAATACTCCATCGGCTAGTGCTAGATGTAGATTGGCAATTGAATTGCCATCAATCTTGTTCCACTCACCATCATCAGTGATCTCTGTTGGCATTTCACTAATTGATGCCAAGCAATTATCCTTCATCAAGATTGCCCTTATCTTCATTTTCCAGAACGTGAAATTACTTCCGTTGGATTTCTGGAATGCGAATTTTGCTCACATCTTTGTGAAATTCACACAAGACATTTAATAAATAGTGCCCTTGAACAATATCATATACTAGAATAATACGGATCTGTGAAGAGTACACTAGGAAAGTTCCCAGGAAAGAGTGGAGGGTCACACTGGACACACTCAAGTACCAGTCTCCTTAGACAGAACTTTCCTAGACATGTACTTCCACACCACCACTCCTAATTCCAGCACATGTACACTTCGGAGCTCTGATAACTCAAGAACAAATCTTTTCTAATGTGGAAGATCAAACACTGCTGCAACCACAGAGCATACTAAGATTTTTCAAGAGAATATAACATCTTGACAACTAAAGGCTCTAATACCACTGTTATGAAACTGGGGTGTTTTCATTCCCAGTATAAATTCAAATTGAGAATAAAATATGAGGTAAAAATAATATACACAAGATTTACGTGATAAAACCCTCAATGTGAGGGAAACATCAACGTACAAAGACTATAATGATTTTATTAGACCAAAAACGATTACAACCTCTCTCTAATATTTTTGGAGAGGACTACAACCTTTCTCTCAAATAAGAGCAAAGAACAATTTAGGGAGAAAAAAGAGAAGAGCTTGTTAGCTTGGGATGATAAAAGTGGAGAAACATGGGCTTCTATTTATAGGCAAATAACTCACCCTTGTCATTAGTACATGTAGTTGAGATAATCAACTACCACCCATCAACTAATTTGTTGCCACCAAAATCTCCATTTTTCAACCTCTTAATTAATTACCATGTGAAGAAAAGTGACTTTAACCTTTCATTCCCTATGATTTCCTCTTATAGAGAGATATTGCTTGATGTTTAGCAATATTATTTTGATGTTTCATAGACTAAACCTTTGACATATATACTGTTTAACAAGTCATCGATTGAAAATTTTGTAATTGACTCATTTAATACATCTTTTCAAAATTACTAATTCATTGTGTTTTTGGCTAATCAAAACTCAAGTCAATGCTTAAGAAGGAATCCTATTTGGATAAGGAGAATATAAAGTGTGCACGTAATTTCCTATTGGGATTAGGAAATCCCAATAGGAAATTAAATTTTCTAAAAAATCCCAAATCAACTAGGATAAGGAAATAAGAAACCTTTTCTTATTCTAAGATGATTTAAGAGTCCTATTCTAGCAAAGAATGTAACCCAAGTCCTATATCTATAATTAGAGCTGCTGGGAATTTATTATAACATAGAAAAATCAGCAAGCATACAAGGGGTAGAGAGTCAAGAGTGATAGAGAGATCTAGCAAGGTTTGGGGGAATTAGCTAAGGGGTTTCAAAAAGTTTCTTGTAACAAAGAGTTTTTACAGGAGGACGTATGCAAAGTTAGCTGAACCTCGGTAAATTTTTGTCTTGTGTGTGGTGTGACGGTGTGTTTTCTTTATCGTTCATATTTTATTCCGTATATTCACTTATCATTATCCTAAAAGTTCATCACCGGAATATATCGAAAAAACAATATCAATAAGGGAGTTTAAAATCAACAATCTGATTTGTTTTCCCATTGTGACTTATTGTACTTAATTGTAATGGATTTTAGAACTTTACATTTATTATAAAATCCTATTGGATTTATATTTGGTAATATGATGGTGCCAGATATGTTTCCGTTTAAGGATGATGTTTTAAAAAGTGAGCAATGAACATGTGTGCAATACGAATTCAATGGAATTAGGAACACGACAGACCTCGGTTACCTTTTCCTTTGGACCCTTTTTAATCCAGCGAATAATATAGGGAGATGGATGCTTTGTCGTAGGCAATTTCAAACGCTCAACAAGTCTTTTGCCACAAAATTCTCACAGCTGCCAGAATCTATAATCAGGTCGCATACCTTTTGTTCCACTGTGCATTGTGCTCTGAAAATGTTGTTGCGCTGAGTACAATTTTCTTGCTTAGGAGAATAGAGAACTCATTGCACTACAGAATTGACTCGTTCACCTTCTTCTTCTGCAATTTCAACCCCCTGATAATCATCATTTTCGCTTGATTCCTCCAGGCAGTCACCATCTTCCTTCCCTTGTTCCGTCAAATTCACTAGTTTTCGTGAAGGACAATTGCTGGACTTGTGCCCAGATTTTCCACAACGATGATACTTAAAGAGGAGCGGGTCTAGCATATGGATTTGGATTTTAAGGGACATCTTTGCCGGTGCTACAGTTTCTCGTCTAGACTCTCCTTCATTAATCTTCTCACCTGCTGTGTTTGTTGGAGTTGCAGATGTATTTTGCTTAGCCTTTCCTTTTTGAGACGAAAAACTCTTAGATTCAGGACTAAATTTTCGAGCACAATTCAACTTTCGTGGAAACTTTTCTATCATCTCTGCTTTCAAAGCTAAATGCTGAGCTTCTTTCACATTTTCAATTCTCTGTAACCCAATCTTTTCTCTAAGGGTGCGTTTGGTACACGGGACAGGACAAGATGGGACAACTTGTTCTTATCACATGTTTGGCGCGATCTTAGCATGGGACAAGACGGGACTAGGTGGGACAAAAATCAAAAAAAATTGTCCTACCCAAGACCCTAGGATAACTTGTCCCATGACATGGGACAAGTGTCAAAAAGACCAATTTACCCTTTAAATGTTCAAATAATTACAAACATATCCAATATATTATATTATATATATATTATAAAATTATATATAATAATATATAATATATTAAATATATTATTATATATTAATATTTAATAATATATAAAAATTATAATTACATATATAATATAATTTAATATAACTTATATATATATATATATATATTATAAAATTATATATAATATATTAAAAATATTATATATATATAATAATATTTAATAATATATACTATATCATTTATATATATTACATTATATATGATATATATCCTATATATATATATTATTATATATAATATATATATGATATAGTATATATTATTAAATATTATTATATATGTAATTATAATTTATAATTATTATTATATATTATGATATATAATAATAATATATTTAATATATTATATATTATTATATATAATATTATAAATATTATAATATTATATATGTAATTATAATTTATATATTATTAAATATTGTTATATATAATAGTAATATATTTAATATATTATATATTATTATATATAATATTATAATATATATAATATTATATGTAATTATTAAATATTATTATATATAATAATATATTAAATATATTATATATATTTAATATATTTTTTTAATAATATATTATATTATTATATATATAGGATACATATATATAATATACAATATATATTATTAATATATATACATATATTATAATATATATATATATATATATAATATTATATTTTTTCTATGTATAAATATTTTATAATATTATATTTTTTATATGATATTTAATATTATATATATATCTTATATATTATATATAATTATCTCATTATATATAATAATATATAAAAAATAAAATATTAATATATAATATTATTAAATAAGTATAATATATTTCAATTACAATATTACTATTTGTGTTAAATATAATAATATTGTAATTGAAAACAATAGGTCATTTGAACCTCTTGTTTTTGTTTAATATTATAATATATTTCAATTACAATATTTATTTAATATTGTTTGTTTAATATATTGTTTAACATTAGACAGAACAAGGAGGGCACTCTGATCATTTGAACTTTTTGTCCTGTTCTGTCCCAGCCATACCAAACGCATAACAGTACAGTCCACAGTCCTGTCACAGACATTCCAAACACATCATGGAACAACTGTCATGTCTTGTCTTGTCCTGTCCTGTCCAGTCCAGTCCCGTCCTGTCCAGTCCAGTCCAGTCCCGTCCTGTCCGGTCTAGTCTCGTCCTGCCCCGTCTCCGTACCAAACGCACCCTAAGAGAAGACTTTTAACCCATGAAGATATCTAGACACACCTCTGCTGCTCTGTTTCAATTAAATTATTACGAGCGACAATTGTCAAAAACTCAGATGTATAATCAAAGATTGACTTAGGGGTCGTTTGTTTTTTCGTCTGAAGACTGAACAGTACTGAATTTTTCTGAAGACTGAATAGGGACTGAAATCTGAACCTGAATGATATGTTTGTTTTTTTTTCTCACATCTGAATGTACTGTCAACATGTTTATTTTTTATAAATAAAATTGTCTGAAAATACGTAATTTTACATTTATACCTATACTAATTAAAAGAA
The DNA here is from genome assembly GCA_033220585.1 of Dipteronia sinensis. NCBI lineage: Eukaryota > Viridiplantae > Streptophyta > Magnoliopsida > Sapindales > Sapindaceae > Dipteronia > Dipteronia sinensis. The sequence goes on from CM065642.1 coordinate 7,077,616, forward strand.
GTAATTTAACATGCACCATTCTTTATAGCATTTTGTATGTTATTTTTACAAATAAAGTTCAATTTATAAAAATAAAAAAATTAATCAAAGAATATAATTTTTCATGTTCTGCAAACAAAATTTAAGTTAAATTTATTGTTAAAAAAAGTTCAAGTTCAAGTTTAAGTTCAATTTTTATGTTGTCCACGTTTTCGGTTAATATAATTCATGAAACCATTTTTTTTTGTTTCCTGGATCATATGCACCGTAAACCAAATAAAAAAAATGGTTCTTGAATTTTTCATATACAATAATTCTATAACATCTTCAAACCACGAAATCTACTCAATATAATAGACAAATTTATTGAGCACTATACGAATAGTTAGATAAAAACAAAGAGTTCTTACCGGGATTTGGCAAGAGAGAAATTAAATTGTTCAGTCTTTGAAAATTTTCATTATGAGAAGTAATTAGGGTTTTTTTCCTTTTCTAAAACCTGTTTAAATAAGAAATATGTTAAAAGAAAAATTTTTATACCATATCAAATTAAGATAAATTTGGAAATATACCTTTATTTAGAGGATAGACTTGGAAGATAATATTTTAATTGTAATCTAGTGATTTAGAATTAAGTTAAAAGTCAAGATTTCTTACTTTTTATTTTAAGTTGTTTTTTTATATTTTTAAGTTGTTTGACCACTTAAAAAAACAAACAAAACAATTGAATGAGTTCAATTCAGACCCATTAAGTTTTAAGTGAAAAAAACAAACAATCCCTTTACTGCCTTGCTCACAGTTTTGATACATCTCAAAAAGTACTGCTCATAATCTGGCGGCAAAAACCTCCCCATCAACAATTGCTTCATTTTCCGCCATGTTCTCATAGGAGCCTTTCCAAGCCGTTGCCTAATCATTTGTAATTGGTCCCACCATACTACAACTCCTCTTTTTAATCGAAAAGTAACCAATTTTACCATCTTCTCTTCTGGAACTTCCAGTCATATCAAAGAATCGTTCTATTTCAGAAATTCAATCCAATAAATCTTCCATGTGTAGATTTCCATTGAAACTGGGTGTATCTGCCTTCAGTCGATACTCATCAAATGTGCGACTTTGTCGCACTTGCCGATAAGCCCGGTAACTACCATCATCATCGTCTGAATCTGACTCATCCTCATGGGCAAGTGGACGTTGTTGGCGTCCAGGAAGAACTCTATCACGATCCAATCTATTGCGAACAAGGCCTGTCTATAGGTTCGTCCCAGGCAACTCCTCCAGTACGAGTCCTATTAATCGCAGGTTGCTGATCCGTATTCCGTTGTGTGAGCAGACCATGGATGTCATTCAACTGTTGTCTCATTGAATCAATGGCTGCCCAATTAGCATCCTCCCCACATTCTCCAGTCGTTAGGGATCCTACCACCAACTCTGCTATTAGCCATCAACCAGGCGCTCCTTGCTTTGATACCAAATGACGCAGTCGAAAGCAACGAAAATAGGGAAAGAACAAGTCTAACCCTTCAGAACTGGAATCCTCCAAAGATGAACTCTCAAAGAGAAAAATTGTATGAACAGCACAAAAAAAAAAAACTACTCTTCATTACAATATAATTTAGGCTCCATTCTCAAATAGGGATGGTCATTTATCCCCGGGGACCCAAATCCCCACTCCCCGATCCCCATTTGGGGGAAATTTTTTTAGGGAAAATGGGGAAATAGAGGGGATGGGGATGATTTTTATCCTCAAATTGAAATGTGGATCTCATTTTCCCCATAAATTTATGGAAATGGGGATTGGTATGGGGGTAGGTGGCCCCATCCCCATTTCCCCATTTCCCCCCAAACTTTATATATAATATGTTAATATATATATATATATGCACACACACTTAGGGTTGGGTATTTTATTTTGTATTTTAATTTGTAATGGATTGTGTGGTTTTTTTTTTAGTATGTAATATTTACTTAAAATGGGGAAACATGGAAGACAAGGGAAACGGGGAAAAATGGGGAAAAACAGGAAAACGGAGAAATGTAGAAACAAGGAAGACAGGGGAAACTGGGAAGACAAAGGAAAGGGGAAAAATGGGGAAAAACAGGAAAAAAAAAATGGGGGAAATTAGGAAAAACAGAAAAAAGGGGGGAATTGGGATTGGGATGGGGGGACCTCCCCCCAAAACTACCCATTTTCAATTTTCCCCAAATGGGGAAATGAGGGGATGGGGGAGGGCTTGGAAAATAGGGATGGGGATGGGGGGACTTATATCCATCCCCATTTCCCCAATGGTCATCCCTATTCTCAAACTCTACTAGATTAAGAAATAAATAAGGAAAGAACAATTACCAAAACAAATAGAGTTGAAAAAAAAGAACAATTGCCAAAATAAGCAAAGATCAAAAAAATAAATAAATCATTATTGACTTGCGTTTGGATGTCCTGCGTCAAAATAAATGTAAGTTCAATCACAAACACAAGAGAGATGTGAAGATATGGTAAGGAACACTAGGGAATAGATGATAGCACTACAAGAAAACCCTTTGTTATTAATTAGTTTCATTAAGTACTTCAATCCAGATTTAGAACTTGTTCTTTAATTTAATCAAAGTTAAAAACCTAGGTAATTTAACCGGCCAATACTCACGTATGGTCATACAATGAATGGATTCATATTGAATGGATTCGTATTTTTAATAATCAAGGTTGCAAGTTGCAACTCTTCTTGGAAACTTTAAAGGAGTTCACATCTCATATATATTAACTTCCTTGCAATTACTTGGAAACTTTTAATTGGGTTGACATGTATATTTTCTCCTCACAATAAGTTATTGGAAATTTCAACTTATGAAGTGATTAAGGGTGCGTTTGTTGTGACTTTTCAAATATAGCTTTTAGGGTAATTTTTTAATAAAAAATTGTATGTCATTTGACATTTAATTATAAAATCATTTTTTTCTAGTAAATTGTTTCACAATATATCTATAAAAACCCTTTTAGTTGTCAAAAATTACAAAAAATGGCCTCTTCGATGTATTTGTAAAATGAAATGGGTAAATTGTGGGATATCAGAAATTCATCGGAAGTAATTGAGACATTTTGAAAAACACATTTAAACACATCGATGTATTTAAAAAAAAAACACATTTTGAGTTTTGACAAAAAAAAAAAAAAACTCAAAAAGATTTTAATATTAAAAAAACATTTTTATCCGTGGAAAAACCATACAAATTAAACACACTCTAATAATATGCAAATGGAAATTGCTTGCAACTTTAATGCTACTTTGCCCAAATCTGGTGTCCTAAATGATGTAGCAACAGTATAATCCATTCATTTAAATCATGCAAATCTAATACAATTTAAATGAATGGATTAGATTATTGCCACATCATTTAGACGTCAGATTTGGATACCAAATTTAGATAAAGTAGCATTACACATAATATATTTATCTTAAAGTAAACAAATATGACATACATTAATAAACAAATAAATACACGATATGAGGTTGGCTTACCGGTATGCCCCTCATTCTTACAAGATTGACTTTTTGAGTTCCCTTCCCTAACCCGAATAATTTGTAATCATTAAAAAAAAAATCTACATTTAAGGTATGTAGGATTTTTTAAAACTACCTTCGAGTCCCACAAAACTCCTTTGCTCAAATATGTTCTTGAGATTGGGTTACCTTCTAAATTTATCTCTGAAAACTCAATTTAGGATTTTATCGGATAAAAATATTCACTGTATTTCAAATTCATCAGGTTAATATTACTTTATTGCATTCCACTCAATACTTTATTTCAGTAATATCTTTTCATTCTGCTTTCCCTTTCATCCCGATCTCTGAATAGTTTTATTTTCTACTATGATTTCTTTTTTCTCTTTCCTCTGTTCTAATACTCTCAGCTCTGTTTTCTCTTATCATTTTATATCATCTATATGTTTCTTTCTTCACCCATCTCTCTCTCTCTCTCTTCCCGGTTCTCTATCTTCTATATATTAAGGCCTAGCATTCAAATTAAAGAAACATAAAATCAACAGTGAAGAACAGAGAACATCACCTGAATGAGAAAAGGCGAATTTTCTTCAGTTAACTTAGACTAAAAGTTCAGACTAAATTCAATTTTCTTCAGTTTAGGCTTATTAAAGTCAAAATTTCTGACTCTTCTTTTCAGATATTTCAGGTTTAATTTCAGATGTTATATAAAAGTGAGTTTATTCAAATCATTTATGCTTCAAACAAAGAAATAAATTTTATGAAAATATGAACTACCCTAATACACATTAAATTCTATATTAAGAAATATTATACTAATGTATGCCTACTTTGAACTCTGGATCGAGTGGTAGTCTTTCAAGTTTATTGAAGGTGAAATCCCACTGCGTATACTTATTAGCATTTATAGAGTGATTTTTCTCAGTGCTGGGAGCGTAGATATTTGGATTGTTCATACAGTGCTTGACGTCAAAACAAATGAAAATAATAATAATAATAATAATACTCTTGACTTCAAATTTAAGAATGTAAAAGGAAATCAAATTAATTTTAAAAAACAATCGTTGAGCCTTCATGAATTGTAAAGCTAGCGACTTCAACTAGAATCAATCTCTTCAGCAGGTTTCATCAAAGCAGAAAATATACATCAAGTCTAAGCAATCAAATTACAGAAATCATGGAACATATTACATTAAGGTTTTAGAAATCACATTACAAATATTATCGATATGAAAATACATGAAAGTGTAACAATCACATTACAAAAACATAGACGAAAATACATTAAGGTCTGGCAATCAAATTAATTAAATTACTGGAACAACAAATTAATTAAATTACTGGAACAACAAATTAAAAGTGAAAAACAGAGAACATTACCTGAATGAGAAATTGCATAAAAAACAACAAAAAGCATCAGGATCAGAAATGCCATTGCTCCTTCATTCTCATTCAGCTGGGGGAGGGATTTCTCTCAATCTTTCTGAAATTCTCATCTTGGAGTTCTCAGGGATGGTCAAACCTCTCAGCTTTGGCATTGCTCCTTCCTCTACTTGCCACTCTTCTAACCCATCGTCATCGTCAAGCTTTAGAATTTCAAGCTGAGGAAAACCTTGAGCAGTGCAGAATAGTGTCTTGCCAGTGTAAAATTCAGAGCCTAAATTAAGAATCATTAGGCTAGGTAGCTTCCCTAATAGAGGCATTGGATCATCCTCGAGACATGAATATTTTAACAATAGACATTCGAGATTTGGCAAGACTTTATGTATGTCTTCAGGTAGTTTCGTCTTCCCATGTAATCTCAAATCCATGAGATTTGAACAATGAGTTAGTGGTTGTAGTGATACGAAACAATAATTACGGTCTAGTTGAACCACTAAATGTTCAAGTCTCTTTAGTTTGGCAATAGAATCAAAACAAAAAAAATTTCTTCCTGTTGACACTAGATTATTAATCCTCAATTCTCGAAGATTAACCAACTTTTCAGTATTAACCATCATCCACAATTTACACTCAACATATTTGAGAGATTGAAGCTTTGTCAAACTATTTATTTGCAAATCCCTTGCAAATATTCCATATAGATGTCTTAATTCTTGCAATTTAGAAAATTCCTTTGGTGGCTTAATAGAATTCGAAAATAGGTCTAGAGTTTGTAGTCTCCGCAGATTAAAAATTGACTTTGGAAGATTAATGACAGATGATTTCCTTAAACCCAGGTACTTCAAATGGATCAACTTTCCTATCTCTTCACTCAAGGTCCCACCAAACACCTTGAAACCATCTAGTTTGAGCACTCTTAGAAACCGGAACTTAGTGTACATGTCTCTTATTTTCGTCATTATATCTTGCTGATACCCATATCGATCAAAGAGTAAAAGAGACCGCAAGCTTGGATTCGATTGTTGCGGCCACAAACGATTTTCTATCCCTGAATAAACAGCTCCTCGTCGACACGATGATACAACAGAAGAATCACCTATTGAATGCTTCATTTGGTCATAAATGTAAAGAAAATTTAATTCCCTTGCCTTTTCAATTGCGAGTTCCCGCAAAAGATCATGGACTCTACAAGTTACAACTCTCCCCCAACTTATTTTTCCTATTTGAATCAAGCTTCTATTTATCAACTCATGGAAATAATCCTTGGCCACGTCTTCCATTTTTTTTTTTCCAATTTTCATCTATTGAAATGAAACCTTCTGCTACCCATAGTCGTATCAAATCATCTACGTCGATCTCAAAATCCTCAGGAAAAAGACTCAAGTAAAGAAAGCCTAGCTTTAATTGATAAGTCAAATCATTAAAGCTTAAAGCAAATAAGTGGGGGATATGAATCGAACCTTTCTTCAAATCTTGCCAAATGTGATCACGTACCACCTTCCACTCTCGTGGTTTTGTCTTTTTTGACAAGAGTCCCCCTAATACAATTATTGCAAGCGGTAGACCTTCACATTTTTGCACCATCTCAATTCCCAGAGTCTTCAATTCTTCTTCTGCATCATTTGCATTTGGTTTTCCAAAGGCTTTCTCACAGAATAGTTGCCAGCTCTCTTCAAAGGTTAGAAAACGAAGTTGATGGACATAAGTTCTCTCGTCTAAATTCTCAGCAACTTCTTTACTGCGAGTAGTGATAATGACTCGACTTCCATTGTTGCAATGTGCAGGAAAAGCTCTTTTAATGCTTTCCCATGCTTCTTTCTTCCATATATCATCAATCACAAACAAGTAGGAGTATTCTTGCAAAGATTCGTGAAGATATCGTTCCAAGTCTTCGTCACCCATGTGCTGTAGCTCCTCTATTTTCACAGTTGTGAACCCAAAGGATCTTATAATTCTTATAAGAAGGTCATGAGTGTTGTAATCTTGAGACACACATACCCAAGCACGACAATCGAACTTCCTCTTGACATGAAGGTGGTGATAAAGTTTTCTAGCAAGGGTTGTTTTACCCAAACCTCCCATACCAAAAATAGAAACTACAAAGCGACGTCTGTCCGGGTCAAAAAGTTTAGCCAACAATTGGGTAGTACCATCTTCATGGCCAACAACTTTCTCTTCAATAGAGAAGGAGGTGGTTCTTCTTAGTTGTGTCAATCTTGCAAGAGAATTGCTGCTGTTTCCCTCCCCATTGTTACTGGAACTTTCGAGTTTGTACAATTCTCGTATACGTGGGAGATCATTGATTCTCTTTTTGAGCCTTTCAATATTCTTCCCTAGGCATCGCATATTGACCTTTTCCACACATTTTATACAACAAGACATGGAACCAAAGCATCCAGCTGACATTCTTTTATGATGTACTTGGAGAATGAAGTTATCTAAGACATCCTCAGCATCATAAGCAATTTTGGTGATGTCAGTGAGCCACTTTCTTAAAATATACTTCCCATCATCATCACCATCATCATCATCTTCTTTTTCTTCTGCACTTGCAATGTAACACTGCATCCATCCCACTTCATCTTTCAGCCACTGCACTTCTTCACTAACTCTTCCCAAGCAGACTGCTTCTTCGATGAGGAAGTCTCCAAGCCTTTTCAACGCAAATGATACAACTGCATCAACCATTGTGATTATTTCTCTCCTTTTGTTTTTCTGAAAAATATGTTGAGGCTGATTTTCAGAAAATGATCATATCTGTTTAACAACTTAAATTTTAGACAGTTTTAGTTGGCCGCCTGTTTTCGTTTCTTTTGTTTGCTCTGTTTTCTTGGCCACTTTTTGGCCTCCTTTTTTTTTCTTGCTGTTCAAAATGTGTGAAAGAAACAATACTCTCCACAAATAATTGAAGCATGTGAGGTCCACAAGAAGAAAAATGATAGACAATCAGAAAGAGAGAAAGAAAACGTTGCGCCAGTGTTATAATTAAAGAATATTCCCACAAATAATGGAAGCGTGTGAGGTCCACAAGAAGAAGAATTATAGACAAAATCAGGAAGAGAGAAAGAAAAACTTGCGCCAGTGTTATAAACAATATTCCCCATAAATAATTGAAGCGTGTGAGGTCCACAAGAAGAAGAATGATAGACAAAATCAGAAACAGAGAAAGAAAAACTTGCGCCAGTGTTATGTTGGTTAATTTTGATTTCACCTCCAGTTCTCCACATTCAAAATAATTCAATGGGCTGATATTTACTTTGTCGTTTTTTTTATTTTTATTGAAATATCTATAATTTGGGATTTTTGAGAGAGGGACAGACTTGAACCCACAAATTTAGATGCGAGGAGCAAAACACTGGGTCAACCTATATTTACTTTGTCACACATATAAATTGTTAAGATACAATTTTTTTATTAGGGTGTTAATACATTATTCTTTATATAAATCAATGTAACACAAAACTGTTTTATGAAAATGCGAAGACATTCGATGAAAAGTTTGCAGTTGTTTCAAGCTTTTTAGAGAGAAAATTAGCTCAGCAATGAGTCTAAAAACTGTATTTCGTTGATTAATTAATCTGTTGATGTGTGGTTGTGATTTATCAACCAGTGTTGCTAAAAAGGTTTTGCATACCACTCTATTATTTCAAGCTTATCAGGAGTTGATTGAGCCTGATCAGCAACTGATTGATCTCAACTTGACGTTATTAATTAATTGTTATCATCTCTGATCTTAACGGTATCATATTTTACGTCTTAGAAAATGAATGTAAATATGTACCTCTTCTTTCATACTTGTGGTGGGGATTTATTAACGTCGCCGTTGGCATGCAAACGACCTCTTCTACATTTGTGATAGGGATTTATTTCATTGACCCTAAAGGAGGGTCTAAGGTCACCTTGGAAAATAAACAGTCAAGACTATTATAAATTGTTAATTTAATTTGAAAAAAAAAATGGGAATGATTATCAAATTATCTCAAATGATTAATAACAAAAAAGTATAAAGCATATTTGTTGAATAATGATTAGAAACGGAATAACATATTTGTTAGTTTCTTTTTTTACTGAAATCTCAATATAAATATTAAGTTGTATGCTTTTTTTATGCCATTTCAACTAATAATTTTCATTTATTTACATTTTCATTTATTAAAGACAACTAAGACTAAATAGTTTAATAAGTTCTTAAAACAAATTATTTAGTCATTAATAATAATTCAAATTTTTGTAAATATTTTAAAAAATATTGTGCAGTTTAATTTAAAAAGTTTTTATGAACGTTTTAATTTCATAAAATGCAAGTTGTCGTGTATAAAACAATTTACTTAAAACTATCTTAAATATTTCATTTGTAGCATAATTACAAAACATTTTATATGTATCTAGTTTGGTAGATATCAAAATAGAAGCAAAAAATTTAGACAAAATTGTAGATAAAATTTATAAGCATAGTTTGGGGAGTAAAAACGATATATAATTATATAATTTGTTGAGTGAAAATTGTAAATTTCACTTTTTAAATAAAATGATTTTAAGAATTAAAAAAAATAAAACAAATGAAACACATTAATATTATATTGGTATGCATTAAATGAAAAAATCAAACAGATCCGCGTATAGTTGGAAAAGTAAGATAAAGAGGGAAAGGAAAAAGAGAAAGAAGAAAAGAAAATGAAAAAAGGAAAAAAAAAATATTAGTCATGTGCTTTTGGATTGATTTGACCTCCACATTCGACAGTAATTCAGTGGATTCATTTGAGTACTTTCTCATAAGTCACAACAATCTTGATGAGTAATGTAAATGGAAAGTGCATCCTCAAGTTCCAGGAAGCATTTCATCATGAGTCTCCGCCAATACATCTTTCAGCCACATCACCTTTTTTTTAACTCCCCCCTAATAACACTGCTTCTTGGACGAGAAAGTCTCCAAGCTTTTCCACCACAAATGAGACAACTGCACCAGCCATTTTCACACAAGTTTTCTTTTCTTTTCTTTTCTTCTTTCTTCTAAAGTACGTAAGAGATGATGAACTTTGATGGGGATCGCAAGATAAAGCGTGTGGGGTCGACAGGAAGGAAAATTGTCGAAAAAGATGATGGATGAATCAGTTGGAAAGAAAGTAAGATAGAAAATAAAGATAGCTGAGTTTTTTCTGTTTTTGATACCAATTACATACTTATTCAATTCTATATTCCTAATGAAATTGATAAACATTAATGATAAAGTTATCTCACTTGCTACATGATGGGTGTGAATTTAATTGTCTAAACAAATATAGGTATGCAAGTTGGGATACATTACTCAATGCATAAATTATATGTCGGTTACCAGTATGGTAGGTTGTAAGGACTGAATTGTCTCCAACATTAATATAAATGAGAGGAGTAAGATAGCTATGTGACATAGATTTTGCATAAAATAGGCTTGGTATGCCTTTTCCATTTACGCTACGAGTTTGTGAGTTCTGGTCTCTCCCCAAAACCCCCCGAATTATTGTAATATTTTAAAAAAAAATGTAATAAAAGAGCATAAGGTACAATTTCTAATTAAAAAGAATATTTAAGATATTGTGTTTTACTATATATATATATATATATATATATATATATATAGTAATTTTCCAATAAGAACTTTTTACGATACGATGCACACTTTAAGCACCTTTGATGAAATTGCATGGAATATATTGAATCTTGATTTGATTTTTTGTATGGATGGTGAAAACATTAAAATACATTTATGGAAAAATAAAATAAAATAAATTTCAGGTGTAAGACCTAATTTGTTCTGATTTTTTTTAAGATAAAACATTTAAAAATAGGAAAATATAAGAAAAAATAATTTTCAAATCCAAAAAATTTCTAAATTTTTACAAAATGTGTATTTTAATTTTCTTCGGATGTATACAAAAAATGTCATCAAAAATCATTTGTCTAATACCCCAAATCCCAGAAATTTACCTAAACCTATATTCCAAGCCCAACACAAATGATCCAACTCAAGCCCAAGCCCAAGAGACTCAAATAGTCTGTACCAGAAAAGTTTGAGATGAGATAATTTATTAAATAAAATAGAAAAAGAATGCAGCTGTGCTGGCAGCATTTGAGATTAAAGGTCGCAAGGAAAGGCAAGGTGTCAAGAGAGGGTGAGATGGTGGCAAACAATATTAATAAAATAAGAAAAGGTGATAAACAGATATAGAAATGAGGAGAGAAGCAGATTTCGTGAACACAACATATTGAAACCAGAAAATAAAAGAAAGAATGAGAAGAGAGAAGAGAGAAGTCAGGCAATGGAGAAAAATAAAAGAAAAATAAAGAGTGAAATGGAGATAGAATGGAGCTTCGTGGATAACAAAATAAAGAGAAGCAAATCAGAGAAAAGAAAAGAAAGAAAGAGAGAAGAGTGCGCATGAGAGAGATTGAAGGACCCAACCAAAAATATAAAGAAAAGAGAAAGAGAAGTGTTAGCCGAGTCAGAGAAGTATAGAAGAAGATGAAGAAAATAGAAAAGAAATAGTGGAATAATACAATTGTTCGGAAATTAGGTGCAGCAGGAAAGATATAGAGCTCGTGAGAAATAAGAGAGAGAGAAAAGTGAAGAAGAAGAGGAAAGAATAGAAATAGAGAGAATTGAGAAGAATTGAAAGAGAAAGAAAAGAAGAGACATGGGAGATCAGACGTAGTAACCGAGAAAGAGAGAAATAGATGAAGAAAGAAAAGAAAGAAAAAGACAGATAGTGAGAAGAAGATGAATACGGTGCAGCTGTATAAATATGTCCAGTACACAAGATATACAGATAAGTGATAGTTGATGAAGTTTGGAATATAGTCAAGTTATTAGATTTCTCGATAAATCTTAAATTGAGTTTATGTGATTTTAGAGTGGATTCAGAAATAGATGAATTCAGACGAAATTTAGTTCCATGACATATTTGAGCAGCTCACTCTGAGTGGATAGTTTTATTTATTTATAATTGTTAGCTTTAATTATTAGTAATGAATGGTTTATTCATTTATTTAGAAAATAGAATTCCAGATGATTTGAGATATTTTAAGAAATGTGTAGATTTTCAGAATCTAGCAATAGATTAGTTATAGAATTAAGATTTAGAAAGAAGAATAGTTCACGTATGTTCAGACAGATTTCCAGTTAGATTTCCAGATTTCCAGATTTTCAGACAGATTTCTAGATTGCCAGATTTTATGTCAGGTTTTCAGATAAATTTCAAGATTTCCAGATAAATATCTAGATTTTCAAAAAGATTACCAGATTTTCAAAAAGTTTTCCTAATTTCCAAATTCAAGTGTTTTATGTGAATTTTCAAAAAAGAAAAGAAAAGAAAAGAAGATTGATTTATGTTTTAAGAAAAGTATTTAGAAAGAATTATATGTGTATGTTCAGATTTTAAGATATCAGATATGTACCCTCCCCAACAGATTATATTCAAACTATTAGCCTTTGGGGCTGCTCTGCACGTGTATGTGAGATTACTCTGCACGTTTGATCAGATATCGATGTGTATGTGAGATTATATTCTGATTATTAGCCTTTGGAGCTGCTCTGCACGTATATGTGAGATTACTCTGCACAATTGATCAGACATCGGCGTGTATGTGAGATTATATGTATATATTATACTGTACGTTTGATCAGATATCACCGTGTATGTGAGATATGTATTTCCCTCTACTCTGCGTGTGCATTGAGATGTTTTGCCACGTACGTGAGATATTCCCCTGGGTGCTAGTTTGGAAAAGTATTTTCAGATTTTATATATTACTGATTATGATCAGTAGAGAAAAGATTTCAGATCATCAGAAAAGATTTCAGATTATAAGATATTTTATATTTTATAAAATCGGAATTTTTTTTACTATATTATATAGTATTTACAGAAAAATGTGTTTTAAAGAAAGGATTTTTAATTAAATCTTAGCTTATGTTACAGAACAGTTCCAAATTTAAGAAGAGATACACCATTTAGAATGGAATACAGATTTAGAATGAGATTCAGAATTTAGAATGAGATACATAAATGTTTTCTACAGATTCAGTTTAGTCTAAGAGATACAGAATTCATAAAGAAATAGAGAAGAATATTCTATAGTTAATAGTTCCAGATTAAGTTTATTAAGTATATAATGTCTTTCAGAAAAAGATTTTATTTTCCGAAAGGTAAAGAAGATACTTATGTTTTCAGATTGATTCAGAAATAGTAGTTTTTAGTAAAGCTTATAAGAAAAGAAAAGTTTTAGTTTCAAAGTTTATTTCCACTCACTGGGCGTTAGCACTCATTCCTTTATTTTAAACTATTTTTCTCTAGGTGATCTCTAAGTTCGTGCAGATTTTTTAGTATCGTAAGATATGCCACATGTGATAATAGAAATGGTAGTTTCAATTAAAGCATGCAAATGTGCATATTTTTTAGATATCATTATTTTTCATGTATAGTTTTGAATATATAAATATTCAAAATGATGAGTCCAACGCAAAGAAATTAGATTTTTGATTTTAAATACAATATAGTTTATGAAGAGCCATAACCCACAGATTTAAATTGCACTTTTAAATTACAAGATGGGAAAGTTTGAAAAGCCAATGAGATTGTTAAAGATTTTATTAGAAGCCACCTTGAGAATTATATGAGTTTCGGTTATGCTTTCCAGAAGACTCAGATTTCAGATAGAAAGATAAGATTTTTACAAGATTCCTTCCTGCTCAAGATAGGAGTCGGGGTGAGTCCTGTCAATTTGATTATATGCAATTTCATCAAATGTGCTTAAAGTGTATATTGTAAAAGTTCTCATTGGAAAATTACTATATATATAAATAAAGAAAGATAGAAAAAATTTCTAATGTTAAATGCCTTAATTTTGAAATTTACTACAAGAAAAAATTGGTATCAATACCACGGCTTTAATAGTCTAGTTCTTATGGCTTTATTTTACATCCAAATTGGAGACTATTGAGTAGGTTTGGCAAAATTATCCATAGACACAGATATCCGTAAGAATCCACTCCATTTTTAATAGGCATGGATACTATTATTTTGGGGATAGAGCGGAGATGGATGTCATCCTGATATCCATTTTATTTCGGAGATATGGATAGATATCGTCTTTGGATATCAATCCCCATCTGGATCTATTATAGATTTTAATATTTAAAAATATAAAAATATATTATGTGATTATTAATTCTAATTATATAAGTTATTATTAATTTTTATATTTGAATTTTATTGGATGTATTTGTTTCTCTTTAAGTACAATAAAATATACCATTACATATGTTAGTTACATTTTTCTCTTATAAACTATAAAAATTTAAAAATATTTCATCGGATATGGATATAAACGGAGCGGGAATGGATATCTCTATCTTAATTAACGGATTATCCGAATCCACTCCACTCACTTAGAAATGAGGATGAATATGAGGATGGAGATATATATCTCAAACGGATACATGGATGGATATTGGAGTATCCATACTCAATCCAATCCATCGCCATCCCTACTATTGAGTGGGTTCATATTTTGTATATTCTTCCTTGCAACATCTTCTTGGAAATTTTCAAGGCATCTCATATGTATAAACTTCCAAGCATCTCATATGGATTTCATTGGAGAACTGATTATAGAAATTTAGGAGCTTATTATCTCCTCTGTTTTATTACAGTTTGTGAGCTCTCTGTATTCAAAGCGATACAAATTACGAAACAGAGAAGCCTATTTATTGGCTATTTGAGTCGGTCTATGTAAGTCGGTTATCACTTACCATCGATACAATAATTAAGTAATTGAAGTTAATTTCTAGCATCTAAGTTACAACTAATAAAAAAATATTATTTTTTACATAATTGCTCAAGTCAGTAAGAACTTGATTATGCTAGAAAAGACTAGAATTCGATCTGATTACCTTTCCAGAATTTGCGGAACCGACTTCAACAATTAATTTGTCTCTCCAATGAGAATTTTAAGATGCTTTGAGTTGGCCTCGGGATTGTGGATAAACTTTCATAAATCTTGTGTGGTTAAGATTGGTTCGAATAGGATGGATGATGAAAATTGGGTGGAGTGTTGTAGATGCAAGAAAGCTACCCTACCTATTACTTATTTGGGTTTACGTTTAACGCTAACCCTTTGGCAAAGATTTCGTGGAAATCTTTGGTGCTTCACATTGAAAATCGCTTGAATCCGTGGAAGAAAAAATTTCTAAGCAAAGGTGGTAGGTTGGCCTTGATAAAAGCTATCATTTCAAGTATGCCTACTTACTTCATATCGGTGTTCCGGATTCTGGTTAGGGTTTCTCAGGCGGTTGAGAAATTTTAAAGGGATTTCTTTTGGGACGATGGTGGGGGAAAGAAGTTGCATGCTATTGATTGGGCAACGGTGTGTAAAAGCAAAAGAAATTGAGGTCTTGGGATTTGTAGGATTTTGAACAAGAATAAAAGCTTAATAGCTAAATGGGTGTGGAGGTTTAGCAAGGAGTGCATTTCGCTATGGAAAAAAGTCATTTGCTATAAGTATGGAATTTCGATAGTACCGATTTGTGGTGGAATTGGAAACACCATTCTTCGGTGTCATTTTTTGTCAAGTCGGTTGGAAGTTTGTTTCATGAGGGCACAATATCAGCAAAAGTCATTAATGATGGCTTCAAAGTGATAATTGGGAGAGGGAATAGGGCACCTTTTTGGGAGGATGTGAGAGGGGTGTCTAGGTCGTTGAAGAATGAGTGTCCTAGAATTTTTGCTTTGGCAACCAAGTCTGGAAAGGTCGATGACTTTGGTAAGTGGGATGGGTCAAGGTGGATTTGGGAGGCGGCTCTTAGGAGACCAGTCTTTGATTGGGAGAGAGAGCATTGGTTTCACTTTCTTAAGATCCTGGATTGTGTTCAGGTGAGGAACAACCTCACGGACGACTTGGAGTGGGTTTTCTGCCCAATGGGAGTTTCTCATCTGGATCATTTCGCAGAAAGTTGGAAGAAGCGGGTATTGAGTCTCTGCAGAATAATGACCTTCTGTGGCAAAGAATTTTTCCACCTAAAGTGGAGATTTTTGTGTGGCAACTATTGAGAGGTAGAACTATGGTGAAGGATGTCTTACATCGTTTCAGTTTCTCCCCGAATGTGAGTCTTGCATGCCAGCTCTGTAATTCTGGAGTGGAATCGGTTAACCATCTTTTTCTCCACTGTTCCTGGAGTTGGTCTTTATGGTCCTCCTGCATGGGTTGGGGGGATATAAATTGCTGTCCTAATGGCACGCTGCTGGAGTGGGCGGTGAACTGGGATGGTTTGTGCCCAGCAAAAAAGAGCGAGAGAGCTTGGCAGACTTTGTTTGTGGCTGTCATTTGGACCTTATGGGAGAAAAGGAACCATGTTGTCTTCAAAGGCCAGTCCGCTTGTGTTGCTCAGACAGTGGATATGGTGAAATTCCAGGTGGCTTGGTGGTTTAAGCACCAGGGGAAAGGATCGACGGGGTCGATAACCCATATGATCTTGAACCTGAAGGTGTGCTGCACAGAAAATGTTAATGTGAGAAGGGCCAAAGATGCTCGGTGGATTCCTCCACCGTTAAACATTCTGAAATTTAACGTGGATGGTTCCACTAGACGGTCTCCAGGAGATGCAGGTATTGGTGGTGTGATGTGCGACTCGAATGGCAAGGTGTGGTGCATTTTTTTCATTTTTTCTTATTTTGTGGGTGTTCAAAATTCCTATACTGCTGAAATTTTGGCCATCCAAAAGGCAATCGATTTGTGCACGGATAATCCGGAAGTTGCTGGGAGAGAGATTTTGATTACTAGTGATTCGAAGATTGTGGTTTCATGGGTTCACAGTGATGATTTTGGAAGCATTGACAACTTATAGTACATCTATGACATCCGGGATAAATTGAAAACTCTCGCGAATGTTACTGTAATTTATAATTCGAGAACAACTATTACGAAGGCGGATCTGTTGGCAAAGAGAGCTTCTATTAATAAGGTGATATTCTGCAGTGGTGTTCCTGAGCTAGTTCCTGGATGTGTCCAGTTTTGTTGCGTCCCCCTGTTCTGGCCTGTTATCAGGCTGCTGCTGGCTCTGTTGTTGAAGTTCTTGGTGGCTGGCAGGCTGTTGCTCTCTCTGTATTCTGTTGTTCTTTGTGCGGTCCTGTTCAGGGGTTCAGTGTGAATTGTGTCCAGTCCTTTACTATTGTTCTCCCTTGTTGTAGTAATGCCTTAGTGGTGTTTCTGCTTTCCTTTCTTGTAGCTCGTTGAGCCTTTATGCTCTTTTAATTAATGAATAACCTCTTTCAAAAAAAAAAAAACAATTAACTTGTCTCAGCGTTGTGTACAACTTCTTCTTCATAATTTTGTGTATTTGTAGTTTTTACTGTTATTTGTTTTCTTTGTTTTCATTTGTACTGTTATGATGCTTTGTTTATTTGTAAATCCTTATGTATACATGTATGCATTTTCTCTTAGGGTTTGCATTCTTGCATGCATTTTATTCGCTGTTGTGATGGGTTATCTCCCCGACAAGTTGTAATTTCTTCTTTTAATTTTAATAAAATCTTCCTCGCCTACGTTTCCCATAATGGTTTATTGTTCATGATTTCGTTACTTGCTTATTAAAATCTTATCAAGTCAGAAAAATGTTCAGTTATTTCTTGCATTGAAGAAGATTCATTGATATTCTCTATGATCAATTTGTGCTTTTCTAATTGATATATATATATATATATATATATATATATATATCAAACTAACATTTCTCATCTCATGACCGAAGGGTACTATGACTCTCAACAAAACCCAACATGACTACAATTGCAAAATGCTTTGATATATTCCAGAAAATCTTATAGTTGGTGCATCAATCTTTTAAGATCGACTACTTTGTTCATTTAAAGAAAAAATCATTCATCTAATTATAAAGTCACCTAATATACATTGAAATTGAAGCGATGAGACTGCATTGATCATCTACATTAATTTTATCTTATATATATAACATTTGGTATGATGACTCAAACCTGAGACATTATCAAACTGAATGATTGTCTTATACCACTAAATAGAGGCGAAACCAGCTTTTTTAGTTTTGTGGGGACTCGAGGCCATGACAAGAACTATTTTAAGATAAATGTAAATAACAAAACACATGGGGGGTGTCTTTTTCGTTCTGTGGTGTCTTGGTTGGATTCCTGCTTGTTTGTTGTTTCTTTCCATTTCTGTGTGGTGGCCGATCTGGTCCTTGGTCTGCTGTGGCTCTGTTTTCTCTTGTGTTGTTGCGCTTGTTTTAGGCCTCTTGGCTTCGCTTTGGGTGGAGGCTCTTTCCTCTGGTTGTTGTTTCCTTTTATTCTTGAATAAACTTGGCTTTTTCAAAAAAAAAAAATAAATAAACAAAACACATGGGATAAAATAGTGAAAATTATAACTATATTTAAAAAAAATATAAAAAAATAAAAAAATTGAGCCTGAAGTGGCAATGGCTCCTCTAGGTCTCCAAAAGTAGCTTCGCGACTACCACTAGGTCACATTGGACGGTGCTATATGATTTTTAATTTATCTTGTTGAAAAAGTCAATACAATCTAGGTTACTAAATCATTAGTTTTCATTATCTAAGGTTGTTAAAAGGTAGTCACTATAATCAATTTCATAATCTTGAGACATAAAAAGCTTACAGGAGATTTCCCAAAAACTCCTAAACTTTGATCATTTGTAGCATGTATTTTTTATATATTTTTTGAACTATTACAATTTCGATATTGAGAGAGGGGGTATGCATGACTTGTGTCGATAACCTCGTGGAATGTAGGTGTGAGAGTCTTACTATAAAATCAACCCCATCTTTGATAAATTGTGAAGCTGTGTAGGTGTTCGATATAGCTGTGTAGGTGTTTGTTAAAAGAACTAAAAGAACTTTATTGAGTAAAGCTTAAGAACACGACAATGATGAAAAACAAAGTATTCTTCTTCATTCATTCAACGTGATCTCAATAAAATACTAATCTATTTATACAAAAACTTTTCAAGAGTCAAAAACAGAATTCTCTATATTAAGTTACCGCCCTTTTTCTAACTAATTTCTAACCTCTCCTGCCAACTCAGCTAACTGACTACCTCACACTAATCTACCTCTGTTCCTTTCTTTTGTTACAACTGTTGATAGACAATCTATGGTGTTGATCATGATGATCATGATTGCAGTCTTGAGCCTTGTTATAGTGAGTAATCTTCATGTTAGTTGAACTTGGCAGTAGTGAGTGTTGAGATTTATTCCTCTGCTCACGTGTGTACCCTTTGTCATGTATATCAGCAGTTACACCAGTGGCTTTATCTTGAGAGCTCTGATGTTCATTCTCCTTCACAATCTTGTCCTTATTCAAATTACATTTTTAGGGCATAGATAGCTTTATTAGCTAAAACAAGAAAATATCAAAACTTACTCAGAAAAGATCAATTTGAGTTATTTCTAAAAAACCGAAAAGAATACTCTAAACAAACTCAAAGAAACAAACCTTGATGATAGAAGGAAATTCCTAAATATACCTAAAAACAACAAAAAACTTAAAAATGGAGGGCAAACCGGCATTTTTTGGGAAATCCACAATGCCTTACAAGGTAAACCCCCAATAACTTCTGTATATGTAGGTCCTGTACGTGTCAATATGGTTCCACCAAATATGTGCTCACACTGACATCGT
This sequence comes from Dipteronia sinensis, assembly GCA_033220585.1. Classification (NCBI taxonomy): domain Eukaryota; kingdom Viridiplantae; phylum Streptophyta; class Magnoliopsida; order Sapindales; family Sapindaceae; genus Dipteronia; species Dipteronia sinensis. The sequence continues at coordinate 7,097,178 of CM065642.1, forward strand.
TTGCCCCTCTAGCAATTGAATAAGTTACTTGAACATCAAGTTAGTAGTGAAAAACAGAGAACATTACCTGAATGAGAAATTGAATAAAACATAACCAAATTAAAGCTTGCATGAGTCATACAGCATAGCATTCAAACCAAATATCTCTGTCGAATTCACATTCAGCTAAGGGAGGGGTTGATCGGAATCTATTTGGAATTCTCAACTTGGAGTTCTTAGGGATGCTCAAGCCTCTCAGCCTTAGAATTTCAAGCCAACGAAAACCTTAAGCATTGCAGAATAGTTTCCTACCATCGTAAATCTGAAGCCTAAAAAAAGAATCATATGTTGGAGTGTGTGAAGACTTTCAAGTCAACAAAAGAAGCAAAGAATGCGATATGCTTCACGCCGTGCAAAGGGACATCAGTGGAAGCGCTGTCTAGGCCAAAAGGTGCTACCGCTGTGGCTTGCGTTATGCCTTCCACAACGGTTGGCAAATCAGTCCGCAATCAAGGAGAAGCGCTGTGAATTATGACAACGGTTTTATCTCCAGTAGATCATGCTGTGGGGAATGCTATGGCCTCAACAGCAGTAGTGACAGCGGTATGGCGAATTCAAGCAAAAATAGGAAATCTTGTGTGGTGAAGAGAGAGGAAAAAGGAAATATACTCAAATTAGGATTTAGCCAACCTTAATGCTCCCATATAAATATCACCATTGTGTAAACCCTAATATGTGTGAGAAAAATTGCTAGAGAGAGAGAGACAAAAAGAGAGACAATGAGATTGTACTCAACTATGAAAATAGTGGATTGATGTTTTCTCATTTTGACTTATTATACTTGAATGTAATTGAGATTTAGAACAATAATGCTACTTTACCCAAATATGGTGGTCAAATGATGTGGTATCACTATAATCCATTTCATTGAAATTGTGTTTTAATTTGTATGATTTAAATGAAGGGATTATAGTGGTGCCACATCATTTAGTCACCAAATTTGGACATTAAAATTGGGCAAAGTAAAATTATTCAATTTAGAATTTCACAATTATTACAAAATCCTCTTGAATTTTTTATTTTATTGTACAATATCCATTTCAATAAATAGATGATGTTTAAATAAGTGTGCCCGGTCAAATTGTATTTGTGAAAGAGTTTATTTATTTATTTTTGGATAGTTTATAATGGATGTTATTCTCAAAGGAATTTCTAGATACCTCTTATATTATGGATGTTTGGTATTCATTATTCATTGATGAACATTCGTGTCACTCACATCTATTGCAAGGGTAACCAAGTGGCAAATCATTTGGCCTCCCAAGGTCTTTCTTTAACTCAGAATCAATGGTGGTTTTCTTGCCTGGATTTTGGATCTACACTTGTTAATAGGTATTTTTCTCTCTGATTGGAACTATTTATACACCTATTTGAGGTCGTCATTTCCTATCATTTGTTCTCGTTTTCGAGCATATTTTGGTATATAACATGTTTGTGAGCTTGTGTAGGTACAATTTCCCTACAGAAGGTATTTGAGCTTAATTTATGAGTTTTGGAAGTTAACAAGGCTGAAATGGAAAATGCTTGTGCAATACACTCAAATTCTGGGGGTCATATTCCCCTTCTCAGATTGAACCACATTTCATACTAGCTATTTTCAGAAAGCCCCTGATGTCTACTTTCCAGTGCTTTTTATAGATTGCAATTCCAGGTTTTTTAGAGGAAGTTGTGGCCATATCCGTAATGTTTTCTCATTTTGACTTATAGTGTCACTTTATGTAGATGATTTGCTGGTTATTGGTGATGATATTCATGAAATTGACAAATTCAAGAAGAGTATGTTAAAGTTTTTTGAAATGACAGATCTTGGAAAGATGAGGTATTTTTTGGGAATGGAAGTGCATCAGTCCAATGATGGAATCTTTCTCTCACAGAGAAAGTATGCAAAAGATATGCTGAGAAAGTTCAAATTAGAGAGTTGTAATCCTGTCTCAACACCACTTGCTGTAAATGAAAAGCTCTCCAAGGCTGATGGTGATACAAAGGCAAATGTAACTCAGCATATAAGTTTGGTTGGCAGCCTTCTTTATTTGACTGCAACCATACCAGATTTGATGTTCTCAGCTAGCTTACTTTCAAGGTTCATGCATTTACCAAGTTTGACACATCTTGGTGTTAGTAAAAAAGTCTTGAGAAACCTGAAAGGTACTATGGATCTTGGCATTTGGTATTGCAGAAGTGATGGAAAACTTGAAGGTTTTGTTGACAGTGATTGGGCAGGATCTATAGCTGATTCTAAGAGCACAACTGGGTATGTTTTTTCACTTCGGAGTGGAGTATTTTCATGAAACTCCAAAAATAAGATGTGGTTGCTCAATCCTCAGCTGAATCTAAGTATATTGCTGCAACAGTAGCTTCAAATCAAGCTATATGGATTAGAAAGGTCTTGACAGACCTGGATTATGTGCAAGAGGAACCTACTGTGTTATGGTGTGACAATAGTTCAGCCATTTCTATTGCTAAGAATCATGTCCAGCATGGGAGAACAAAGCATATAAATGTCAAATTTCATACTATAAGAGAAGCTGAAAAGAATGAAGATGTTCAGTTGATGCATTTCATGTCTAAAGAGCAACTGGCAGACATATTCATTAAGGCACTTCCCTGTGGCAAGTTTAATGTGCTAAGAAGTAAGTTGGGAGTCTTTAAGAAAAGTTTCAAGGAGGAGTGTTAACTTGTGAAACTTTTCTAGATACTTCTTTACTGATGGATGTAATCATTTTGTTTTACTTTAGTTGGTAATGTTTTGTTGTAATGTTTTATTGTAAGGACATGGTATTCCAGATTTAAAGGAAATCTGTCTATCTAATGATAATGTGTTAGTTTATGCTTTGGTAGTTTCTTATGGCTGTAATCTCTACATGTACTTTATATAAATATCAATGGAAAAGTAAAAAATATTATTGCAGCAAATCAGGAGTGTTATGTTTTCTCTTCCTTGTTCATGGTTTGATGGTATCATGGTTATGGTATTGATTCAAAACTAACGTTCATGGTCAACAACTTTCTATTCAATAGAGAAGAAGGTGGTTCTTCTTAGTTTTCTCAATCTCGCAAGGGAATTGCTACTGTTTCCATCCACATTGTTACCGGACGTACTTTCGAGTAGATACAATTCTCGTATACGTGGGTGATTATTGATTCTATTTTTGAGCTCTTCAATATCCTTCCCTATGTCATGCAGATTGACCTTTCCCCTGCATTTGATACAAGAAGACATGAAGGAAAAGCATCTAGTTGGCTTTCTTTCCATAGTTTCTTCATCATGGACTTGGAGAATGAAGTTATCTATGACATCTTCAACGTCATAAGCAATTTTGGTGATATTAGTGAGCCATTTTCTTACAATTGGATCATCAACATGTTTTTCTTCTGCACTTACCATGTAACACTGCATTCATCCCAGTTCATCTTTCAGCCACTGCACTTCTTGTCTAACTCTTCCCAAGAAGACTGCTTCTTCGATGAGGAAGTCATCAAGCTTGTTTACCGCAAATGATACAATTGCATCAACCATTGTGGTATCTCTTTTTTTTTTTCTTCTGAAAAATATATATCAAGTGATTTTTCAGAAAATTATTTTTATAAACCTCAAAATGTGTGACAGAAACAATATCATCACAAATAATTAACTGGTGTTCTGCTTTTCTGTTTTTTCTAGTGTTGGCTGTTTTTGGTTTGTTCTTGCGGGTCCTAGTGACCTTGTCTGTTTTTGGCTCTGTTGTTTTTCTCTGTTCTGTGGTGCTTGCTTGGCCACCCTTGGTGTTGTTTGCCTTAGCGGCCTGTGGTTTGGTTCTGTTTAATGAAGACTATCGTTTCAAAAAAAAAAAGTAAAGCGTATGAGGGCCACAAAAAAAAAAATCATAGAAGAAACAAAAATGATGAATCGGTGAGAAAGCGGAAAGAGAGAAAAAGAAAAAGGTAGCCAGTGCGCTTTTGCCTAATTTTGTTTCCACCTCCACATTCGAAAATAATTTAATGGGTTCATATTTACTTCTTCTTTTTTTTGAAATAAGGGTTCATATTTACTTGACACAAATGTTATTCAATGAAAAGTGCAAGATTTTTAATTTTTAAATTATGTGATTTTAAGAGCTATATTAAGTTATTTTATCACTTAAAAATCAAACAAAACAACTAAGGAGATTTAAGGGTTAAATGGACAAATCAAACATCCGCGGAAAAGAAAGATAGAGAGGGAAGTAAAAAGAAAGAGAGAGAAAGAAGAAAAGTAAGAAAAAGTGATAGCAAAAGAAGAAAAGAAAAGGAAAAGAGGAAAAAAAAAAGTAGTCATGTGCTTTTGGATTGATTCTACCTCCATATTTGAATACTTTCTCACAACTTGTTGGAATTACCTTAAAAAAATTAAGTGCAGAAATATAAAATCGAGTTTGGTTTGGAAAATGTTTTGAAAAACAATTTAAAATTGACTAAAGCAAATAAATGTAAATTCAGTCACAAACACAAGAGAGATGTGAAGATATGGTAAGGAACACTAGGGAATAGATGATAGCACTACAAGAAAACCCTTTGTTATTAATTAGTCTCATTAAGTATTTCAATCCAGATTCAGGACTTGTTCTTTAATTTAATCAAAGTTAAAAACCTAGGTAATTCAACCGGCCACTACTCACTTATGGTCATACAATGAATGGATTCATATTTTATATAATCTAGGTTGCAAGTTGCAACTCTTCTTGGAAACTTTAAAGGGGTTCACATCTCATATATATCAACTTCCTTGCAATTACTTGGAAACTTTTAATTGGGTTGACATGTATATTTTCTTCCTCACAATAAGTTATTGGAAAGTTCAACTTATGAAGTGATTAACGGTGTGTTTGGTGTGACTTTTTAAATATAGCTTTGACGGTAATTTTTTATGAGTAGAGCTTTAAATAAAAAATTGTATGTCATTTGACATTTAATTATAAAATCATTTTTATCTTAGTAAATTGTTTGGCAATGTATTTATAAAAGCCCTTTTAGTTATGATAAATTACAATCATTTTGATGTAACAGTGTAAGCTATGAGAGAATTACAAAAAATGGCGTCGTCAATGTATTTGTAAAATGAAATGGGTAAATGGTGGGATATAAAAAATTCATCGGAAGTAATTGAGATAATTTATTACTATTAAAAAAAAGCTCAAAAAGAGTTTAATGGGAAAAATCTGAATTTAGACTTTTTCCGATAGACATAAAATATTCTTAAATTTTTTTTTTTGAACTGCAGATATTATTGAAAGAAACAGAGGAGCCAAGCAAGCCCCACAACAAAGCAACACAAAAAGACCAACAAATAGGAGGCCATGAAAACCACAAAACAGCAAGTTAAAACAAATGACACCCCACTCAAAGAAAACTCCAGCCAAACACGATCCCAAAAAGGCTGGCCAGAAACAAATGAAAACCAGCACAGCCGCCCAATTAGATTGATAACAGCTGATTCATCAACTCAACCTAGGCAAGAAACACAGGGGCAGAACAGATCAAAAATCGCTCCAAATAATTCTATCTCAAGCGGAATCTCCGCTACCGCTTGAACCCATTTATCCAACACATCCGCGAAGGAATTAGAAGCCCTCGAATTAAAGATGACCTCAAACTTCCGATGCTGCCACAAAAAGTCCTTAATATCATAAACCAAGTTGATATGCTTGGTACTACCAACACCAGACATAGCATTTGACCATGAGACCACCGACTTGGAGTCGCTGACAATGATAACTTTACAATTCGAGACCATAGCATTGGAGGTGCACAAAGACAGAGCTTTATGGATGGCCATCATCTCCGTGGAGTTGCAGTCCAGAAAACCGACAAACAAAGAGAACAAGCATAACGTTCTGCCATTCAAGTCCCTCAGCACATCACCAATTCCGGCTGGACCCGGGTTACCCTTCGCTGAACCATCGACAATTAAAAAAACACCTTTTGAGTTTTGACAAAAAAAAAAATCCTCAAAACGATTTTAATATTAAAAACAACATTTTTATCCGTGGAGAAACCATACTAATTAAACACACTCTAATAATATGCAAATGGAAATTGCTTGCCACTTTGCAAGAAGCATGGCATAGACCCATAATAAAATATTTCAACTATATATAATATATTTATCTTAAAGTAAACAAATATGACCTACATTAATAAGTAAATAAATAGACGATATGTGGTTGGCTTATCAGTGTGTCTCTCATACTTACACGATTGACTTTTTGAGTTCGAGTTGTGTTTCCCTTCCCTGACCCGAATAATTTGTAATCATTCAAAAAAAAATCTACATTTAAGGTATGCAGGATTTTTTTCAACTACCTTCAAGTCCCACAAAACTCCTTTGCTCAAATATGTTCTTGAGACTGGGTTACCTTCTAAATTTATCTCCGAAAACTCAATTTAGGATTTTATCGTATAAAAATATTCACTGTATTTCAAACTTCATCAGGTTAATATTACTTAAACTGAATTTCTCATTGCATTTCACTCGATACTTTATTTCAGTAATATCTTTTCATTCTGCTTTCCCTTTCATCCCGATCTCTGAATAGTTTTATTTTCTACTATGATTTCTTTTTTCTCTTTCTTCTGTTCAAATGCTCTCAGCTCTGTTTTCTCTTATCATTTTATGGGCTCAAAAAATAAATAGCACTATTTGTGGTGGGTGTTGTGCAAATATCACCACATTACTAATTCATGTTTAAAAGGCACCAATATAGGTGTCCAGACAAAAATACCCCTTCCAAGTGAGTTTTTGTCGTTTTCAAACCTAGTGAGAAAAACCAGAGAGAGAAAACATCTCTTGGAAAAAGAACCGGCGTTGGAAGATCAGTGGTTTTCCGGCTGAAAAAGACGTCGAAGTAACCGGCGGTAGGACAACAGTGTTTATCGGGTGTTCAGACGAGAGCATCTTCAATCGACGGTAAGTTGAGTCAGATTATGTTGTTGATTTTGTTTGTAATAAGTTCATGTTTGATGTTGGTTGTTGATTAAACTTGTAGATTATGTTTGTTTGTTGATCTGAGAATGGTTGTGGGTTAGGTTAGGGTTTGTAAATCCGTTGAAGATCTGGGTTCCCGAGCTTTTTCAAGCTGATTCCGAGCTTTTTTCAAGCTTATTCGAGCTTTTTAAGAGTTTTTTCCGAGCTTTTTAAAACGTTTTCCGAGCTTTTTCTGCGTTTTCGAGCTTTTTCTGGGTTTTCGAGCTTTTTCAAACTGGTTCCGAGCTTTTTGAAAATGGCCGAGCTTTTTGAAACTATTGTCGAGCTATTTTAAAATGTGGCTGAGCTTTTTAAAAGAGTGCCCGAGATTTTTTAAAAAGCCCGAGCTTTTTTAAACAGTGTCCGAGCTTTTTGAAACTGAGTCCGAGCTTTTTCAAACAGTTGCCGAGCTTTTTTAGACAGTTCGAGCTTGTTAAAACTGAGTCCGAGCTTTTTGAACAGTCCGAACATTTTCAACACTTGTTCGAGCTTTTTGAAAAAATTTCGAGCTTTTTTAAACTGAGTCCGAGCTTGTTAAAACTGAGTCCGAGCTTTTTGAACAGTCCGAGCATTTTTAACACGTGTCCTAGTTTTTTGAAACAGTTTCTGAGCTTTTGAAAAATTTTCCGAGCTTTTTTAAACTGAGTCCGAGCTTGTTAAAACCGAGTCCGAGCTTTTGCAACAGTCCGAGCATTTTCAACACGTGTTCGAGCTTTTTGAAACAGTTTCCGAGCTTTTTGAAAAAATTTCGAGCTTTTTTAAACTGAGTCCGAGCTTGTTAAAACTGAGTCCGAGCATTTTCAACACGTGTCCGAGGTTTTTGAAACAGTTTCCGAGCTTTTTGAAAGATTTTTCGAGCTTTTTTAAACTGAGTCTGAGCTTGTTTAAACCGAGTCCGAGCTTTTTTAAACTGAGTCCGAGCTTGTTAAAACCGAGTCCGAGCTTTTTAAACAGTCCGAGCATTTTCAACACGTGTCCGAGCTTTTTGAAACAGTGTCCGAGCTTTGTAAAGATGAGTCCGAGCTTTTTCAACAGTCCGAGCGTTTTCAAACTGGTCCCGAGCTTTTTCAAACTGTGCCCGAGCTTTTTCAAACTGTGCCCGAGCTTTTTTTATATGAGTCCGAGCATTTTCCAACTGTGTCCGAGCTTTTTTCACACTGTCCGAGCGTTTTCAATATGAGTCCGAGCTTTTTGAAACTGCTACTCTGCTATTTTATATTATTATGTCCTAGCCTTTTACAGTTTACTGATGCATTCTTTCTATGAAAATGCAGATGAGTAGTGAACTAAAGGATTTGCTTAAAACTCCAGAGGATGAATGGTACGATGGAAAAATAACTCGGCATGACCATTTCAGCGACCTTAAAGATATCGACGTCGCACTAGACAGTGTACCAGAACAATTCAAGGTCGAAGACCGACGTCGGTATACAGAGTCTTGTTTTAGTCATTTCCTTAGGATGGATCGGGGGATGAAGTTTTCGGGTAGCGTAGTCCATCGACTGTTATTGCGCGAGCTACATCACGATGGGCCGCAGGATGAGATGAGATTTATGTTAGGTACTCGTTCGGTCCGATTCTCCAAGGTTGAATTCTGTCTGATCACCGGATTGAAGTTTGGAGTGATTCCCGACACGACGAGGTATGAGATGGTTCAGAATGGGATACAACAACGGTATTTCAATGGTGCAGCTGATGTGGATTATGAACAGCTGAAAGCTGTTCTACGGATCGGTGTATTTGAGGAGCAGTACGATGCTGTGAAGCTGTGCCTCCTTTATATGCTAAACTGGATATTGATGGGGTAGGACGAGAGACAGAAAGTTCCATTATGGCAGATCCGGCTAGTCGAGGACTTGGACGCTTTTGATGCATTCCCATGCGGTGCCCACGTGTATAGGCAGTCCATTATTGGATTCAAGAATGCCTTAAACGGTCGACGTGTGCGGTATGAGAGACGACAGCATGAAAAGGGCGTTGACGTTCACACGGTGGAGACGTACAACATTTACGGTCTAGCTCACGCACTGTTGGTGAGAATTTAGAATTTGTATCGTTTGAAAACCTGCAATTTTTTTTCCATGAGTTACGGAATAAATGATTGGATTCTGAATAACTTGTTTTTTTACATAGGTATTTGCGTATGAGGTTATCCCCGAGCTTGGGACCCGATTTGGGACTCGTAGGGAGATTGAGTTGTCCCCCCGTATTCTGAAATGGCAGTTGCAAACTCAACCAAGGTCGGACAAGCTGGACAAAAAAAATTTCTTAGCCAGGGTAAGGATCTATTGTGTTAAAGTGTTTACATATTACGATTATACAAATAGAATGGTCTAACCACGATTTCAGATGTTTGCGAGGACTGCACTGGTGCCGACAGCAGCTGAGAGGGTTGCACGGTACTACGAGGGCATAAATGAGGGAGGCAGTCTATATATGGCTACCGATGGACACGACGGCTCGGTACCGGATCCCTTACATCATACGACTGCCGGACCCAGTCATACGGAGGGTTCCGACCATGAGTTTGGCGGTGGGAGTCCCCTCAGGCACAGGCCGGATACGGAGGGTTCGGTCCCGGAGTTTGTCGCTGGGAGTCCTCTTAGGCGCAGACAGGTTCGCTTTGCGATGCCCAGTGGAGTACATTCACGAGAAGACGTTGGAGGGCATCGCCAGGTATGTAAAAAATGGTGTAATGCATTATTTATGTTGAAACAAATGTTGGGTTTTAGTACTGATAATAATGATTTTGTTTCAGGATCGTTTGGAACAAAAAATCCAAGATGTGATGGATGCAGTCGCTGCGTTACGGGAGGATATCCCGAAGAGTGATCGGGAACGGGATAGGCAGCATAGGGAGGTGATGGACTTTCTCCGGGGGCGGTGGGGTTCGACATCACAGTCTGGCAGGGATGGTCCACCCTCCCATGATCAAGACTCTCCCCGTACAGACAGAGACGGAGGGACAGACCCAGCCACCGGACCTACGACGGAGGCTGATGGACCTCAGACACAGGGTCCAACAGCTGGAGATACAGTACGAGACCAGCAGATGCAAGTCCCTGGTGGCACGGATACAGGAGTATTTGGGGAGACAGTTACCCAGGCGATATTAGAGTATCCGCTGCTTATGGAGGTACAGGATGTGGATCCTCCTGTTTATATCCAGGACCACACAGCGGACCCGTTCAGTCCACTAGGTCAGAGTCCCTCCTCCCGTACAGTCCACACTCCTGACCTGACCAGGCGATCCATAGGGAGCACCCCTGCGGTCCATCCGACACCGCTCTCCTCTACTCGATCCCGTCACACCTCACCCCCTAGTGACACTGCCGGTCCATCCCGACACAACCCATCCCACCGGAGCCCTCGACGTGATCCACGGGGACAGAGTTCCTCCTCCCAACACCCCCCAATCCACAGTCAGCATAGGCAGCAGCGGATGCGCAAACGAGGCTGGCAGTTGATGAGCCCATACACTGACCCCTGTCGGCCGAAGAGGCCAAGGACACTGCCCATGTCATCAGCACATACATTCAGGCCCGATGGATTGGTAGACGCTGACCAGCTTGCGGCTTACAAAGCCTACAAGAGGAACGTGACGGGGGAATTGTAAGTATTAAAATATTGTGAATTTATTTTGAAACACCTAAGTTAAATTAGTTGTATTCCTAAATAATTGAAAATTACACAGACGTGATGTGGATCTGATGACCCCCGTGCCTGTGACTTGGTTCCACCGGTTGCAAACCAACTTTATGGAGTTGGAGGACACGGTACTTTCCTTACTTTGATTGTCTTTTAAGTTTGTTTAACTTATGGAAGAATACTAACAATGTATAATGTTTATATTGTCAGCATATTGACGCGTACCTGCATATTTTACGGAAGCGTCAACGAGCATTCCCCACTGTCTACATTCAGAGGATGAACCTACTAGATTCTCAGTTCTATGTAAGTGTTTCAAATGTACTGTTTTCACACGTCAGTTTGTTGTGTTTCATCCTGTTTCTAACGTTTCAGTTCGTTGTCTATTTTCAGTCAATGCTGGAGTTTCAGTGGCGGAGAATCATGTCTCGCGATGCTGTGGGCAAAGCCCCAAAAAACTGGTCTGTGTTGAAGTACAGGTGGTCCCCTGAAGATCTGATGACGGTACGTGGATTGCTCCCGGTAGGGAACCGACCATGGCACGAGGTTGACGCGGTGAGCAAAATACAGTTATGGTTTCAATGTGTTTAATTAAAAATTCTTATTTTGACCATAACAATATCTTGAACACTTGGTACAGGTCCTTATTCCGTGCAACGTTGGTGGCCAGCATTGGCTCGTGGCCAGCGTTGACCTTACTGTCGGGAAGATCCACCTGCTAGACCCGTTCAGACAAGAAGTCCCCCTACAGATCAGGAAAGAGCAGGTCGCTCCATTGCGGTGGTTTATACCCTCGATGTTGCATCAGGTGGGGTTTCACGATGCCAGACCAACGGGCGAGGCGAAGTATCAGAAGCGGAATAGGCCCTTTGGGGTAAGCATGGTGTCTACAACATATGTGCCCCAACAGACTATAGGGTATGACTGTACGAACATCATTTAAACTTTAAGTTTGTTTTATTCAACTTCTATTGTAACGGTTGTTCATGTGCTGAGTCGCAGGGGTAACTGTGGTGCTCATACCTTGAGATTGATGGAGTACGTACTGGCGAACAGGATGACGTTCGACTGGTCAGAAGAAGATATGTGCACCATACGGGAGAAGATGGCTGTGGAGATTTTTTGTAACTCCAAGCCACATTAGATGTTGTAGTTGTCGATGTACAAACAATTATAGTAATGAACTTTCAAATTATAAATTTTTTGTTTAAAATTTAAAGTGTTTTCATTTACAAGTACAACACACGCATTTCATATCATACAATAACACAAGTAATAATTAACACCCCAACTCAATTAAACAATAAGTATGAACGGCTCGGTTCACTCCTCGGCAGATTCCTTGTGTGGGCACGTCTGTTTGTTATGTCCAACTTGATGACATACGCTACACTTACGACGGTATTCCTCGGGAACAATTCTGCTCGGACCTTCATTAATCAAGGGCGGATTAGAACACCTCCTGCTATTATGACCTGATTGTCCACATCTTCTACACGATTGGGTGGTTGTCCTCTCGGAAGACGATGCATGTCGACCCTCCATCGGGCGACCTGATTGTCTCTTGGTCTTTGGATTTAAAACCACCCGCTCAGCGATGTCGGACGGCACTACCCATGAAGAAGGATGGCCAACAGGCATAATAGGAACTGAGTATGCATCAATAAGTGTCTGTCTCTTGTAGTAGTCCGAACACAGCGATGTGAAATCCAAATTCCGCTCCCTGCAAAACCAATGAAAAAAGTGACAATCACGCTTGCTTAATATAGGGTATAATTTTATACTGTTAATGTACCTTGCCGCTGCAAGTGCGTGAGAACAGGGAAAATGATCCATTTGGAATTTGTTGCATGTGCATGTCTTCCGGGCTAAGTCAACAGTCCACTATTTTTCGGACCGTTTGACAGAGAAAATGTTCCAGTCCACTGGATTGACGGTCATATAACCGCACTTCTCGACCCGTTGTAGCATCACAAGATGTGATGCGTCGGTCAACAGATGACGCATGGACTGTGCAGCTCAATGTCGATCGTGAAACCAACGCTGTAACATATTCCTAATGAACTCTGCCAATGTCAACATAGGGAGTTGTCGTGCGAATTTAAGGCATGAGTTTATGCACTCTGCAACATTTGTTGTCATCACCCTGAACCTTCGTTGGGGACAGTGTACACGAGACCATTTGTGTGGACCGGCAGATTCAACATAATCGAACGCATTCTTGTGCAGGTTACGTAACTCACCCATGTACCGGTTATATTTGAATTCAGTGTACGCTCTAGCGGCTTTGCCCATTAAGCTGGCAACATCTTTTCTGTGAAATCGCTTCTTCACATTTTCAGCAAAGTGCCAACAACATATGGTATGGGTTGCATAAGGGAACACTTTAGAAATCCCTGCTTCAATGCTTGCATGTCGATCGGAAATAAAAACCAGATCATCTATATGACCAAGGGCACCCTTCAAGCAATCCAAAAACCATTCCCATGAAAGGTTGTTTTCGGAGTCGCCGTACCCAAAAGCAATTGGATACACCTGTTCGTTTCCATCTTGGGCAGTTGCAACAAACATTGTACCCCCAAATCTTCCCTTCAAATGGGTACCATCAACTGCAATAACCGGACGCATGCACCTCTGAAAACCTCTAACTGAGGCCCCTAATGACATGAAAAAGTAAAGGAATTTACCGTCGTCAGCGCAGTGTAAGTCAGTGATTGTGCCGGGATTTTGTTGTTCCAGCACGTAACCAAAAGACGGTAGTAGTTGGAAGGTTTCTTCATGTGTCCCATAGGTCATTGACAATGCATAATGCAAGGCTTGATATGCCTTACTGTACATGATTTGGATGCCATACATTGTTTTCATATCGGCGATTATATCCTTGGGACGCATGAGACGACCATCTTGTTGTTGAAGTCTAGGTGCAACCACTTCTCCAATTATAACTGCACTAGCTTGTCGGTGGCGACGGTGAATCTCCTCCAATGGACAACTGTGTTCATTGACAAAACTTCTTACTTGGAAGTACGTCCCTTCATCTCTTCTCACCGCTCTTAATTTCCATGTACAGTTGTCAATCAAACAAACAAGATGTAACGTTGTCTTATTGGACCTTTTCACCTTCCATTCGAAGTTTCGCCGCATTGCAAAAAGGCCAACTAGTCTCTTCAGATCCTTTTTTGTCGGAAAGAACTGACCTTTATAAATCATGCATGTAGGTTCTTCTGCTACCAAGGTTGTGCTTCTACCAATCCCAAATGAGTATGAATCTGCTCCGGGAATAACCCACGTTGTGGTATTATCAGAATCATCTGTAGATACATTATGCCGGACCTCGGAAGTACCAGGCATATCTGCTCCGGTGTAACTAACTCCTTCTATACGTCTTCAACGTCTTTGAATTTGGACATGATCTTCATCAGTGTTCTCTACAGGATCTACCAGATCAATATTTGCCTCATTATCCACCTCCTGGTTAGGCCCAAGGTTCGGTTCAGTGTTCTCCTCATTGTACATCTCATTGTATTGCTCATTGTACCGCTCATCATTCATCTCAAATCGACAACCAAACACATCGTCGAATTGAGGTTCACAAACATCTGCATGGTCGACCACTACCGGTTGGACAGCACATATGTTTTCCCCACCTTCAGTGGCACTCCTTTGTGTGAACACTTGGTTGCTACCGCTAGCGGATCCAAATGGTTGGGTATTTTCAGGAGCAGGAATATCATTCCGTATCACATCTCCAGTTGCCCTCTCAATTAGACTAACACATACTTGAGGGATCACCCGATCTTCCCCTAGCATAAACTGAATATCATCGTCATTTCTTACAAATGTGCGACATGTAGCGCCAGGAACGATTGATATTGACTGTAAATCAACATTGTATTTGTTTACATCATACTTCACAACGGTATGCACGATCGACACCAATTCTTCGTAACTCATATTCTTTGACACATACATTCCTTGGTTGTCGGATCCAACAAACCTCTGACTTCCGTCGGGTAACTGCTCCCATCGACCGTTGTAAGATATTACTATTCTCACCCGATTCATTCTCCTATAACATTCATCACCACAAACCATTATGACAAACATAAAAGCTATGGAAAAGGCTCAGAGCCTTTTAAAATAGTTTCCGAGGTTTTTACGAGCTTTTTTACAAAGTACAGAGCTTTTTTACAAAGTCCGAGCTTTTTTACAAATTCCCGAGATTTTTTACAAAAGTCCCGAGCTTTTTTACAAAAGTCCCGAGTTTTTTCACAAAGTCCCGAGCTTTTTCACAAAGTCCCGAGCTTTTTCACAAAGTCCCGAGCTTTTTCACAAAGTCCCGAGCTTTTTTACAAAAGTCCAGAGCTTTTTCACAAAAGTCCCAAGCGTTTTTACAAAGTCCCGAGCTTGTTTTCTAAAAGCTCGAGCTGTTTTACAAAGTCTCGAGCTTTTTTCAAGTCTCCGAGCTTGTTTTCTAAAGGCTCGAGCCTTTTGTCCAAAGGCTCGAGCTTTTTCAAACATGCTCCGAGTTTTTTCAAACAGTGTCCGAGCTTTTTAAAACAGGGTCCGAACATTTTCAAACAGGCTCCGAGCTTTTTATTAACAGGTTCGGAGATTCAAATTTCACAGATTCAATATTCACAAAACCAGTTTCATGTTTACAAAAGGAACGTTTTTAAAAAATGAAGGATCAAAAACAGTATTTCAGTCAAACATATTACCTTGTTGTGCTTACTGAAGAACGTTCAGTAGAGTAGTTTTGAAATTTATTGTAGAGAGAGAAAGAGAGGAGTTCCTGCCTTCAGTGTTTCAAGTGTGGAGATGGAAGTACAGACACAATTAAAAATTGATTATTTAAGGGCAATTTTGGTAGTTCACCAAAATAGGTGTCTTTTAAACATAAGTTATTAAACCGGTGACGTTGGTGCAACAGCGAGACAAAAAGGTGACATTTCTCACCATTTCCACATCATTTTATATCATCTATATGTTTCTTTCTTCACCCAGCTCTCTCTCTCTCTCTCTCTCTCTCTCTCTCTCTCTCTCTCTCTCTCTCTCTTCCCGGTTCTCTATCTTCTATATATTAAGGCCTAGCATTCAAATTAAAGAAACATAAAATAAGAATTTCTATCATTACCGACTCGAAATCAGCAGTTTCTTGGATTAAGGGTGAAGATTTCGGGAATCTAAAGTTGGTTAATCTGCTGTATGACATCAGGTTTTTCCTTCAAGGTTTGAAAGATGTTGACATCAAATTCATGCCAAGATCCTCGAACGCCTTAGCAGATTCTCTAGCTAAATCGGGTTCAGGCAAGCAGGGTGACAGACTTGTTTTGGGTGTCTTCTGAGTATTGTTGTTCCGGTGGGGTGGGCTTTGCTGTTTTGTCTTGCTTTTTCGGCATCCTCTGTTTTTTGAGGTTTCTGGCTTCCTGTGTTTGTTTTTCGGTCGGTGCTTTTGCATTGGTTGTGCCTCTTTTCAGTGGCGGACCCATAAATTTTAACGAGGTGGGGCACTTGAATAAAATAACAATTATATAAAAAACATAATGAAAATTTAAAAGTAAAATAAAATGAGTTTTTTTATATAAAAAATTGATGGTATAATGAATTTAAAATTAAAAAAATATAGTATTTACTCCAGATGAACCAAATAATCTTACATTGAAAAGAACTAAAAACAAGAAACACAATATTAAAAAAATAAATAATAAAAAAAACAACATGAACAATGAAAAATTATAATATTTATTCTGAAAAAAATTAAAATATAGTTTTATAATATACAATTTTGTTTTGTATTTATAATGAATAAATTTATATAAAAATAATTGATTAATAAATATTACTAGAAATGTTTTTAAATTGTTTATTCTTCTAATTATTGATTCTAAATAAATTAGAATAACAAAATAAAGAAAAATATAAATGATAAGATAAAATGAATCATAATAATAGATGTACTATTTTAATACAATAAATTAAAATTTAAGATTTTGAGGTTTATTGATTGGATTTGTTAGGTATGTCAAACTAAAAATATTAGGAATAAAAAAACAATTCAAAATAATAATAGATAATTTACTATATAATAAAATTAAATTAAGTAAACCACAAATCAAGGTTAGTTAATAATTTAACATTGACAGTAAACATAAAATAGATTATTTTGTTGTTGTAGAAACAAATAATCTTATATTGAAAAGAACTAAAAACAAGAAACACAATATTAAAAAAATAAATAATAAAAAAAACAACATGAATAATGAAAAATTATAATATTTATTCTTAAAAAAAATTAAAATATAATTTTATAATATACAATTTTGTTTTGCATTTATAATGAATTCACTATAAATTTATATAAAAATAATTGATTAATAAATATTACTAGAAATGTTTTTAAAATTTTTATTCTTCTAATTATTGATTCTAAATAAATTAGAATAATAAAATAAATAAAAATATAAATGATAAGATAAAATGAATCATAATAATAGATGTACTATTTTAATACAATAAATTAAAATTTAAGATTTTGAGGTTTATTGATTGGATTTGTTAGGTATGTCAAACTAAAAATATTAGGAATAAAAAAAACAATTCAAAATAATAATAAATAATTTACTATATAATAAAATTAAATTAAGTAAACCACAAATCAAGGTTAGTTAAGAATTTAACATTGACAGTAAACATAAAATAAATTATTTTGTTATAGAAAAAGATAGAAATTTGAGAAAGGAATTGAAAAAGAGTGTAAAATAAAAATAGATATTAAAAAGAATATTTGTTTTTGCTTGTAGAAAGAGTTGAACCATTGATTTTCATAGGTGAAATTGAAAAGCTATACCAACTCTATTGTATAGTGAATTGTTCTCTATAATATAATGTTTTTATATATATAAATATAAAATCACTTTTTCTAAAAATTGAGGTGGGGCATGGGCCTCATCTGGTCTCTATATAGGTCCGCCCTTGCCTCTTTTCTCTTAGCCCTCTGGGCTGTTTTTTCAATATATCTGCTGCTTAAAAAAAAACAGTGAAGAACAGAGAACATCACCTGAATGAGAAAAGGCGACTTTTCTTCAGTCAACTTAGACTAAACGTTCAGACTAAATTCAATTTTCTTCAGGTTAGGCTAATTAAAGTCATAATTTTTTACTCTTCTTTTCAGATATTTCAGGTTTAATTTCAGATGCTATATAAAAGTGAGTTTATTCAAATCATTTATGCTTCAAACAAAGAGATAAATTTTCTGAAAATATGAACTACCCTAATACACATTAAATTCTATATTAAGAAATATTATACTAATGTATGCCTACTTTGAACTCTGGATCTAGTGGTAGTCTTTCAAGTTTATGGAAGCAGGTGAAATCCCACTGCATATACTTATTAGCATTTATAGAGTGATTTTTCTCAATGCCGGGTGATATGTGCATTATTCTAATGCAATCTTTATGCAAGACATGCATGACTGTTTGTCAAGTTAGCTAGGAGGACCAAGTCAGGTCACAAATAAGTTAGTGTGTGTATGGGTTCCTTTTATTTTGGAGCATTATCATTAGTGGATGCCAGTTGTTGTTCGTGGAGTATTGCTCCCTTGTTTTCATATTAGTTATTGTTGATTGTTAGCCTATAAAAGAATCTTTTGAATTCAATTACGATATCGAATATTAAGCAAATTTGCCTCTCTCTATCTCCTACATTTCTTCTAAATTCTTCTATGTAAATTTTCAGGATCAGAAATATACATACTATCCTAAATTCTCTTTATGTATTTTCCAGGATCGGAAAAGTACATAACATATGGTATCAAAGCCGTTCGGTTCCTTGGATGCCGAATTCCGTAATGGAGTTCACAAAATTCTGGCTCAACATGAGTCTAGATTTGACATCCTCAACAACAAAATCAACCAAATCCATATCACCCTTCAAACCGTTCTGACTGAACTACGAACCCTACGGGTTAACCGTAATGGTGACACTGTCAAGGAGGAGCTCAACCCATTTATCACGGTAAAAACCGTCCACAGTCCCACCATTCCTCCACGAACCCAAATTTCGATCACCACCCATATCACTCCACACCACACAATTAATTACTAGAAAATTGTTAAGAAAATTGTTCAACTTCAAGTCTTACAGGTGGCAGTCCGTGACTTGGATCGGTTCCAACACTGGAACCTACCTACTCCCTCACGTGCCACCACGTCCATCACCAACAAGCTTGTTGTCGCCATCCACCTCAACACATGGACAACCGCCACACTACCCACGCTGAAGCTCCCCTTTTCCAAGCTTGGTGGAGACTTTCTAACTAGATGGATCAACATCAACAAGATTGAACTCCCGACAGACTTATTCGGAATTTATCCTTGTGGACAAGGATAATTTGGGGGGATGGAATGATATGTGCATTATTCTAATGCAATCCTCATGCAAGACATGCATGACTGTTTGTCAAGTTAGCTAGGTGGACCAAGTCAGGTCACAAATAAGTTAGTGTGTGTATGGGTTCCTTTTATTTTGGAGCATTATCATTAGTGGATGTCAGTTGTTGTTAGTGGAGTATTGCTCCCTTGTTTTCATATTAGTTATTGTTGGTTGTAAGCCTATAAAAGGCTCTTTTGAATTCAATTAAGATATCGAATATTAAGTAAATTTGTCTCTCTCTATCTCCTGCATTTCTCCTAAATTCTTCTATGTAAATTTCCAGGATCGGAAATATACATACTATCCTAAATTCTCTTTATCTATTTTCCAGGATCGGAAAAGTACATATCAAAATATGTTGATGTGCATGAAGCACTTTACATTTATTAACTATTTTAACTAATTGTGGCTTAGAATCCTTCTTCTTCGAAAACCAAATCCCTAGAGTAAAACATCAAATCTTCTTCTTCTCTCCTTGATTTTCCCTTAAAAGTAGTTGTTGGTGCTTGCTTCGCTGTTCATTCTCAAGCTTGGCTGCTACATTCGTGAACTGCGGCCATGTGTCGAACGCACGTAAAGTGTTCGACGAAATGCCTAAACGAAATTCAACTCCATGAAGAGGATGAGAGAGAGGGAGAGGGAGTATGATAGAGAGAGAATTCCTGATTCCGTTGGCCGTGAAGGGAATGAGGTGAAGGCTAACGGCTGGGTGTTGAGGAATGATTTCAGAAATGGTCTACTCTCAATTTTATCGATAACTTGAATCCTAGGGTTGTTTCGATGGAGTTGTGGAGGATTTTCAAGTCTTTTGGGAAGGTAAGGGATGTTTACCTTCCTTCGAAGAAGAGCTTGCAAGGGATTTGCTTTGGTTTTATTCGTTTCGGGTCGGTGGAGGAAGCAGTCACTGTTGCAAATAAAGTGAATGGGATGGTTGTAGATGGTCATCGGTTGAGTGCCAAGGTGTCTTCGTACGGGTGGAATAGGCGAAGATCAGTGGTTTCTAAGGCTCAAAGTGTGAAGGGTGATGTTTTCTTACCTAAGACAAGGCGAAGTTTTGCTGAAGTGGTGACCGGAAATCAGAGGATCGACGAGGAGGTGCTAACCATGGAATGGACGCATCGAAACAACGATCAAGACTGACTCAATAAGTGTGATGCAGGTGTTCAAAGTAAGTTTTCAGGGGTTTCTAGTGTCAACGGGCATCTTTTTAATAGAGGTTTGAATTTCTCTTCTTCTTATGTTGGTAACAAATGCATTTTATGGTTTTTCGATTCGGTGATTGAGAAAGAAGAATTTATTAACAGTCATTTTTTTTTATAGAATGATTGTTTTTCGTCCACCGTTAACTGGTCTGATGTTATGATCCCTCAGTCAAGAGCTGTTTGGATTCTATGCTCTAGGATCCCTTTACACTTATGGAACCATGATTTTTTTTTAAAGTTAGGATGGACTATAGGTGAACCCCTCTTTGTTGAAGAAGACATGGTGCTGAGGAATCGGTTGGATAGAGGGAGAATTCTTGTCTTAATTCCTGGTAATAAATCTGTCACATGTGATGTTAAGGTTGTGATGGAGAATGGCTCTTTTTTGGTTACGCTGAAAGAAGATGAGATGGAAGTGGATTTCTTTTGGATAGAGAAATTCTTAGATCTGCAGAAGTGGTAAGAAGGCGTGGGTTTGGTAAGGAAGCCTGATAAGGATCATATAGTGTGTGAGTCCAATGTAAGGGCTGGTGAATTTCCTTTATTGAAACAGGTTAAAATAAATTTGAAAAAAGATGAGGTGGGAATAATTGATGCTGATGAAGGTGGGATGCTTTTTCAAAGATGGTGGGAAAGGTGTTGAAGATAATAATAAATATGGGGCTGCTATATTAGGGTGCTTGGAAAAAAGTGATCTGATTAATTTGAAAATAGATGAGGTGGGAATTTTAGATGCTGACAAAGGAAGAGGACATAGTATGGGGACAATCAAAAACTAAGAAAAGCTAGTGGGGGGTGGCCCGAATGTTGGAGAAGAGTGATTTGGGCTCTTTTGAATTAAGTGGTGGGGCAGTGGGGTCTTGTGTTAGACAATGTGATAGTAGGAGTAATATTGCGGAGAAGAGTGGGAAGTGTGTGGTAGTGGAGTTTTGTGTTGGGAAAGTTGATAATTTGGAGAGAAATCAACACCTAGGAGACAACATAAAGCTAAATAAAACTAGTGGGAATGGTGGGGAAATTGAAAAAAGGGAGGAGTGGGGTTCGGCGAGTCATTTGGATAGTGTTGAAAGTAATTTGGCTAATAGACGAAGTGTTAAGGTCTTTGGTTCGAAAGATTAGTCGTGTGGGGGGTGTGAGTGTTTCTGGTAATCAAGTTGTGTATTTTAATTTTGAAGAAGACAAAGATTTGAAAGGGGTTAATTTTGGTAGTCCAGCTATTGATCTTTTTGTTGATCTTGGAGGTTTGGAACCTTTTGTTCGGAAAAATAAGGTGGGGAATTCTGTGGTTTCTTTGTACATAATGAGGACAAGAAATGGGGCTACAATTAATAGGCTACAATAAATGAAGCACCTTTTATAGGCTATAATTAAACAAGACTAGGCTAAAAAAACAGGAAACAATAAAGTGGTGCATGAAGCACTTTAGGAACAACTGACACACACTAACATATTAATTAAATAACTGATACTAAATCAATAAATGACACTAACCCATTAATCAACAACAACTGACGCACTGACATGTTTCACTAACTTACTGCAAACAAACTTGACTAGTTTATGCTTTGCCGATTCTTGCCTTCATGGAACCATTTGCATAGCATAACTGTTGAGTGCATGAGACCATGAGACCCCTACACATAATATGCACGTATCACTGGGAGCCGAGATATTTGGATTGTACATACAGTGCTTGATGTCAGAACAAATGAAAATAATAATAATAATAATATTACTCTCGACTTCAAATTTAAGACTGTAATCGGAAATCAAATTAATTTTAAAAAACAATAGTTGAGCCTTCATGAATTGTAAAGCTAGCGACTTCAACTAGAATCAATCTCTTCAGCAGGTTTCATCAAAGCAGAAAATAAACATCAAGTCTAAGCAATCAAATTACAGAAATCATGGAACAGATTACATTAAGGTTTTAGAAATCACATTACAAATATTATCGATATGAAAATACATGAAAATGTAGCAAATAGTATACATTTTTCTTCCCGTCGACCATTTTTTCCTTAGAAGAAGGAAGGGAAAAAAAAACTCACCTAACATCAGGGACGGAGCCAGGAATTATTTTCAGCGGGTGCATCATAACATAATGAGTTATATCAAACATGTATAGAGGGTATGTTAATAAAAAAAATACCGTTAATGTGTATCCATTTATATGAAGACATGCATTAGTACTTTTTTAAAATACAAACTTAGATATAGGGTCGAAATGTCTAAAATTACTCTAAAAATAATATAGAAACCTTAATTCATGATTCGATAATAGTATTTAAAAATTAGAAATTACAACTAATTAAAATTTAAATCTTAGTACTAGTATTTTTTTAACATCCAAACACTATTTTAATTTTTAAACATAATAAAAGTTTGTTTGATAAAATATCTTAATAATTAAATATAAATATATGTCTATATTTGGTTGTCATATTTTAGTTGTATAATATATATATATATATATATATATATATATATACACACACACATCATTTATGGATATGACGACTCAAAATTGAAACATTGTCAGACTAAATTAGTGCTATTTACCATCAAGCCAAATTGGATAGTTGTAATTTGATTATAGAAATTAACACATATTGATTATTTAAAAATAAATAACATTTCAAAAGTATGACATGGTATTAGGGTACTAAATAAGTAAGATTGAAAGAGATAACTAAATTATTTGATTAGAAAATAATGTTAGTTATATATAGAACATATTTGTTATGATTCAATTTTCATTTATATTTAAGACACATGGAAAGAAATACGATATATTGAATTAAAGATATTTTTTTATGTGATTTAAGGCAAAAAAGTTAAATGTCTGCTTTATAGAAAAATAAAAGATGAAATAGGGGTTTTCTTTAAAAAAAAATGGAATAGGGGTAAAAGTATAAAATTTTAAATTAAAGATGTTATAAATATTGAACTAGAGGTAACTTTGTAAATTTTGAAACTTCAGGGAGCGGTGGCCCCCCTCGCTCTACATTGGCTCCGTCCCTGCCTATCATATGCAGCGAAGTTTCTCCTCGCTTCTTTTTCCTTTTTTCTTCTTTCTTTCCCACTGAATCATCCTTTGTATTTTTCGACCATATTTCTTCCTGTCGACCGCACACGCTTTACCTTGCAACCCCTGTAAATATTTATACATTTGTCTTCCTATCGACCATATTTTTTCTTAAAAGAAGGAAAAAAAAAAATCGTGCTAGCAATGGTTGATGCAGTTGTCTCATTTGTGGTGCAAAGGCTTGGAGACTTTCTCATCCAAGAAGCAAAGTTTTTAGGAAGAGTTAATAACAAAGTGATGTGGGTGAAAGATGAACTGGAGTGGATGCAGAGTTACATAGCAAATGCTGAAGCAAAACAAATTGATAATCCTATGATACGAAAGTGGCTGTCTGACATCACTGAAATTTCTTATGAAATTGAGGATGGCTTAGACGAATTCTTTCTCCAAGTAAAGCCAGGATGGTTATCCTCCATGTCTTCTTGTATCAAAAGCAACAAGCTTTATGGAACAGGAGAGAAGATTGATGAGTTCCAAAATAGAATCAATGATCTTTCTCGCAGACGGCAATTATATGGACTCCAAGATTTAGATCATGGGAAGACGGAAGGCCAGAGCAGTAATACTACTCTTGGCAGATTGAAACAACTGAGAAGAGTCACCTCTTTTACGGTTGACGAGAAAATTATTGGCTTTGAAGATGAGGCTAACATCTTGTTGGCTAAACTTCTTGACAAGGAGCCACGTCGTTCTGTAATTTCGATCTATGGAATGGGTGGTTTGGGCAAAACAACTCTTGCTAAAAAACTTTACCATATCGATGATGTCAAGAAGAATTTCAATCGTCGTGCTTGGGTATCTGTGTCTCAAGATTACAACACTCGTGATCTTCTTATAAGAATCATCCATTCTTTTGGGTTCACAGATTTGACGACAGAGGAGCTAAAGAATTTGTGTGAAGAAGAATTGGAGCGTTATCTTTATGGATTGTTGCGAGGACGCTCATACTTGGTGGTGATTGATGATGTATGGCAAAAAGAAGCTTGGGAAAGCTTAAAAAGAGCCTTTCCAGAAGGTGAAAAAGGAAGTCGAGTCATTATCACTACTCGCATATGGAAAGTTGCTGAAAGCTCTGATGAGAGAACTCAAGCATACAAACTTCGATTTCTGAGGTTAGATGAGAGTTGGCAGCTATTGTGTGAGAAAACCTTTGGAAAGTCAGATGCAAATGACGTAGATGCAGAGTTGAAGACTCTGGGAATGGAGATGGTGCAAAAATGCGGTGGACTGCCACTCGTAATAGTTGTGCTGGGTGGGCTTTTATCTAGAAAGTCAAAGTTACAAGAGTGGAAACAGGTACGTGATCACATCTGGCAAAATTTAAGGAATGATTCAATTCATGTCTCCTGCTTATTAGATTTAAGCTTCAATGATTTGCCTTATCAATTGAAATTATGTTTTCTTTATCTGAGCGCTTTTCCTGAGGATTTTGAGATTGATGTAAAGAAATTGATACGACTATGGATAGCTGAATGTTTCGTACCACAAGAAAGGTATCAAATGCCAGAAGACATGGCCAAGCATAATTTCGATGAGTTGGTTGGCAGAAGCTTGATTCTTATAGAAAAAAGAAGTTGGGGGAGGGTTGCAACCTGTCGAGTTCATGATATTTTGCGGGATCTTGCAATTCGAAAGGCAAGAGAGTTAAAACTTCTGCACATTTACGACCAATTGAAACCTTCAGCATGTGACCCTTCAAGTGCATCAACGTGTCGACAGCAAGCTATTTATTCAGCGGTAGATGTTTGTCCGGCGCTGCGAATATCAAATCCAAATATGCGTTCCATTTTGTTCTTCACTCCAGACAAGGCTCCAAGGGTAACTATATTAAACTTTCCACTCTTGTACAAATTTAGGTTTTTACGAGTGCTCGATTTCGATGGTTATGATCAATGCTGCCCTAGGAATTTATATGAAGGGATAGGAAATTTGATCTACTTAAAGCATTTAGGTTTAAGGAAATTAGGTTTCAGTAAACTTCCATCATCAATCCTCAAGTTGAAGAGACTACAAACTTTAGATCTTTACAGTGATGGAGTGGAAATTGAGCTACCTAATAAGGTTTATAAGTTGCAAGAGTTGAGACATCTATTTGGATCACTTACAGGGCGTTTGCGGATAGATAGTTTGACAAAGCTTCAATCACAAGTTTGTAAACAGCGAAAGCTGGAGTAAAATCAATTCTGAAAAGCTGGTTAATCTTCGAGAATTGTCAATTTATTCGAAATGGGCTGATACTTCAGAAGCAAAGGTTTTTCGTTTTGATACAGTTGTCAAACCACCGAGACTTGAACAACTATCTGTTAGCTTATGCGTCGGTGCTTCTTTTGCATCACTACAACCATTATCTTCTTGTTCCAATCTCATTGATTTGAGATTGTACGGGAATATAGGGAAGCTACCTGAAGACATAGATGTTGTCTTGCCAAATCTTGAATGTCTTTTCTTAAAGAATTCATGTCTCAAGGATGATCCGATGCGTCTATTAGGAAAGTTACCGAGCCTAATGATTCTTTACTTGGACTTCAACTTTTTCTATGGAAAGAAAATAGTTTGCAGGGCACTGAGTTTTCCTCGGCTTGAACTTCTAAGACTTGGTATGGACGATCTGTTGGAGGAGTGGCAAGTAGAGGAAGGAGCCATGCCGAAGCTCAGAGGCTTGCGCATGCCACGAAACACCTGTTTGAGAATTCCTGAAAGATTGAGATCAATTCCCCGGCCAGCTGATTCGGAATTCGAAACAGGGGAATTTTACTGGTTGTAAGCTCATTTTACAGAATTTGCAGATGTGTTAACTTGTCTGAGAGTAGTGTGCAACTTCTTCAATTTTTTTGTATTTGTATTGTTAAGATGTTTTGCTTATTTGAAAATCCTTTTGTATTCATGTTTGCAAGTATTTTATTCTCTCTGGATTAGTTTCATTGCGATAGGTAAGGTTCGTTATGTGCCCGATTAGGTTTAAATTTTAATAAATTCTTCCTAATGCCTCCAAGGTTTCCCGTAAAGATTTATATATACTAATTATTAGGTGTCCCTTAATTACGACTCCAAGAGTAGTTTCACTTATGTTTGGCACTTGATCATATTTGATAAGTGATCGACTTCAAGATTGCTTTATTTGATTATTAAAATCTTGTAAGGACAGAAAAATGTTCAGTTTCTTTCTTGCATCGAAGAAGACTCATCGATCTATGATCAATTTCCACGTACTTTTCTATATGATATATATCAAAGTAGATATAAAAAATTTGTTATTGATGGTGTGTTTTAATGACCGGAAGACTGTAACTTGTTGGATCATAAACATCAAAATTCCTGTTTGGCCCAAGCCCTGGATATCACACAACTGCTATTTACCCTCAGATTCCCTCTCTTTCGTCACCAACTTCCCGATTTAAAATTTCAACAGGTGATGCCAACTACTGAAAACCAAGTGATGATAAACAACAAAAATAACTCCTGTGAACAAGCAATGTTGAGTCATTTTTTTGCTAACAAACCATCTTAGATGAGTTAGATCCCTGCTACTCACCTTTTTTTTAACAGAAACAAAAAATTTATTGACAAAAAAGTGAACAAGCAAAAACAAAAAAAAATATTACTATTTATCTTAGGTTCTACTACTAACTTGATCATCTTTAACTTTTGGAATCACGTCTAAAAAGGCAGAGGAGCTAAAGAACATGTTAGAAGAAGAATTGGAGCGATATCTTAATTGATCTTTGCGAGGATGCTTATACTTGGTGGTGATTGATGATTTGTGGCAAAAAGAAGCTTGGGAAACCCCTGAAAAGAGCCATTCCAGACAGTAACAATGGAAGTCGAGTCATTATCACTACTCGCATAAGTGAAGTTGCTGAACATTCTGATGAGAGAACTCATGCCCACAAACTTCGATTTTCCGAGGTTAGATGAGAGCTGGCAGCTAATTTGTGAGAAAACGTTTGGAAACTCAGATGCAGAGTTGAAGATTCTGGGAATGGAGATGGTGCGAAAATGTAGTGGCTTGCCGCTTGCAATAGTTGTACTAGGTGGGCTTTTATCTACAAAGTCAAAGCTACAAGAGTGGAAACCAGTATGTGAACACATTTAACAAAATTTAAGGAATGATTCAATTCATGTCTCCTTCTTATTAGCATTAAGCTTTAACGATTTGTCTTATCGACTAAAAATATGCTTTTTTTATTCGAGTCTTTTTCCTGAAAATTTTGAGATCAATTTACAAAGTTGATACGACTATGGATAGCAGAAGGTTTCATATGACAAGAAAGATATCAAATACTAGAAGAAATGGCCAAGAATAATTTCGATTTGTCTTGATGAAATTGAGGTTTAAACCGGCTGGTCCTGGAGCTTTGTTGCCATCACAAGAACACACCGCCAACCACACCTCATCTTCGCTAAACCTTTCTTCTAGCCATTCTTTCTCCTCTTCCTTGAGTATGTTAAACACCAACCGTCTAATCTTAGGCCTTCTCCAGGAGACATTTTTGTATAAATCCTTGAAGTGCCGAGCAGCCTCCTCCCTTATACAGCTAGGATCCGTGAGTTTAACTCCCCCTACACTTAGTTCATTCATGAAATTGGAGCATCTCCTTTCGTTTACCACCCAATGGAAAAACTTAGTGTTTCTATCACCCTCCTTCAACCACTTAACCCTCGATTTTTGTTTCCACCTCTATGCCTCCTTTCTAATTTCCTTCCACATATTAGAAATTAAATTGGTCCAATTATGCTTTAGCTCATCAGTCCACTCTTCAAACACTGCCTTTTTGTCAATCAAAACTAACTTGGCTTCCAAATCCTGAGTAGTGACATTATCTCCCTTCTTATTTCCAAAACCATTCTTTATCGGGATTTTAGCCGCCTTAATCTTAGAGAACATAACAAAACCCCCTGAACCCTTCATTTTACAGTCTTTCCAACCTTCGACTGCCTTTTTCATCAAATGTCCATCCTCCAGCCATTCATTTGGAAAACGAAACGGTCTAGGCCCCCATTCCACTCCACGATCACACAAAGCAATAATATTATGATCAGAAAGTTTTCTAGGGAGCCCAATTTGCTGCAGCTTGGGAAACCAAGACAAAATCTCTGGCGAGATCACAAATCGATCGAGCCTAGCCCACACTGCCTCCTCTCTCTGATTTGACCACGTATATGACATTCCTAGGAGTGGTAAATCAACCACCTTTGCCTTATCTAGAAAAGTGTTGAAGCTTCTCATCGCAGCCATGTTGTTCGAAATCCTAATCCTTTCCGCCGAATGTAACACGGAATTAAAATCGCCCCCGATACACAATGGCATAACTAACGATTTTTGGGCTGTAATAATGAAATTCCATAACTCTACCTTTTCACTCTCCCGGTTGGGAGCATAGATATTGCAAAACACAACCTCCTTTTTTAACTTAATTAGTTCCCCTGCTAGAATGATGCATCTCTGATTTGATATGCAAGCTCGCACCTCAAAATTCTCCTCACTCCACAACGAAATTAATCCCCCAACTGCTCCATTCAAGGCTACCGTCATAGCTTTCGACAGAACATTCCCACCTAAAGACCTTATAACCCTTTCATCGACCTGCTGGAGTTTTGTCTCTTGTAAAAGAAGAATGAATGGCTTGTGCTTAATGACCATATATTTTACAGCTCTTCTCTTCTCTATCCCACCTAGACCTCTTATGTTCCAAGACATAATTAACATAGCAACAACATAAACCCCAAAACCAAGCAGAGCTTTAACTCTTCTTCACCTAAGCTTCCACTAACCTTACATTGTCTTCATCTTCCTTTTGAGCTAGAATCTGTGCGTACTCTTCTTCTCTCCCTTCAAAGTTGAAACCGAGAGCCGCTCCGATTTTTAACACTTTAGCTAATTCCTCATCAAGAGACATAGTGTCCATTTTTTCCTTCCAGAGAACCATTCTTCTTGCGGTACTGTCGTTCTATAACCTTTGCCACTTCAACTTTTAAGTTCCAGCTTCCTTCCCCTCCAGTTTTCTTGTTTCTAGTTTTCATAGAGTGTTTTTTGATGGATCCATCTTTCCTTGGCCCTCCTCTTTTTTTCTGACCATGACCATCCTTTACCTCAATAGCTTGCGTTTCCTTTCTATCATGCCGATCGGCAAGCCCAGGTCAATTTCCAACTGTATGGCCTCCTCTCTTGAGACAGTATAACTCTGTCTATCTTTTAAACCAGTATCAGCAACATGCAAGGTCCCCTCCTTATTATGTGTTTTCTTCGATAGTGCTGGGGAGGCAATAATTTGATCCAAAGTGTTTGGGTTAGCAGGCCCTATTAAGCTGGGCTGCATCTCTGACTCAGCCACCACAGTTTGACCCGATTCCGAACCATTTATTGTTGGCCCAACTTCAACGTCTAATTCCACCATACATATCTTATTATGTATATTGGGCCCTTCAGTATCACACAACTTTGTAGGCCCTTTATCTTGCTGTTTAAGGGCCATAGTGGAGCAGCCTCCCTCATGCCGTATATTCTTTCTTGTACAACCCGAGCTCGATGAGCTGTCCTCTCCATCACTTGACACCATCCTTTTCTTTTCCAAGTTCAAGGTTGCATTACCCACGTGGGAGGCCAAAGGTCTGATTTAAAAAAAAAATTTGTTGTAGTACTTCCGACCTTTTTCCACCACTATTTTGACCGCATAGCTTCCTTTCCCCTCTGATATCTTGTAATGATCTTGGGAAGGGTTGGCATCCTTTTTGAATCCCTGAGAACTGACATTCCTATTTTTAAGAAAAACTCTTCCCTCCTCCTATCTATTCTTCTCTCGAGAAGCAGACCTTGCAGGCCTAGTGCTGAGACTAACCTCAGGTTTGTCAGAGTTCTTTTGGGCCAACAGAAAAGGTGCCTGAGATTCAACCTTCTCCGGCAGCCTCTCCCAGTTTTCCGATGACTTTGAAGCTTCCTTAAAGTTACCGCTCGTCAATCCTAAGTGCCTTCTGATCCAATCATAGTCGACCTTCGAAGCATCTCGAACAACAGTTAGCTCAAACGATCGGGAATGTTCTACCACCTGAATCTTCCCATAGCATTTGGATTCGTAAGGCAACAAAACCAGGTTTTTTCCCCTGTCTAGTCTTTTTTTCTTTAAAGTATCCTCCTCTATAAGCAGAGGAACTCCCAAGACCCTGCCTACTTGAAAAAAGAAGGATCCATTCCAATAGCTTAAGGGAATGCCATATACATCCACCCACACCGGTCTAGATTTAGCGACTGTATGCTTCGCACACACCTCCATGGACGTAAAATAGTCGTCCCAGAAGAAGCGGCTCTTAACAAACCCAATGCATTCTATATCAGACTCAAAGTGCCATAAGATGATCTTATCCCCTGTACAGTGTGAAGAGAAAGTGAAACCCCTGTTGGACAATCTGTGATTAACACTAGAGAGGTCCAAAAAGTGTTTGAGGACCCCCACTGCACTTTTGGAGAGCCATTCCTCATTGAGCTGAGTTCCTTCCCATTTCAATACTGGTGTATTATCATGTGACCTCTGAGCTTTAGGTTCTTCCTGATTGCCAGACAGAGCTTCTGCGAAAGAACGATCCATCTGAGAATTAGGATGTTGACTTCCTCCTCCTGGACCTCCACGTCCCTGCCCTCGCCCCAAACTTCCACTCCCTCTTCCTACTCTGTTTGTTGCTCCATGACCTTCCATCCCCACCTTACGTCTGTCCTTCCATCCATATGCGGCCAGTTTCACCCAAATTGGCCATCCGTACACGTGCATGCCATCAGTAGCCTTGGCCACCTTTGAGGCTTCACTGAGAGTGGCAAACCTTATGAAAGCATAGCATCTTCCTATACCATCCTTCGGTGTCGACAGAAAGACATCTCTGACTTTGCCAAAAGGCTTAAAAATTTCCCATAAACCCTTCTGGTCGACTTGTGCGTTCAGGTTGTCCACAAAAATGGAGAATAAACCTTCCCTGTAGTCTCTCCTCTTTTAGTCATACCTTCCAGCAGAGCTTCTCTCTCTTACTCTCTCTCTCATCTTTTCTTATAATTTTTACTCTAAGGCCAATATTTTATTTGTAAATCTTTATGTATACATGTATGCATTTTCTCTTAGGGTTTGCATTCTTGCATGCATTTTATTCGCTTTTGTGATGGGTTAGGTTCATTATCTCCTCGACTAATTGTAATTTCTTCTTTTAATTTTAATAAAATCTTCCTTGCCTACGTTTCCTATAATGGTTTATTTTTCAAGATTTCGTTACTTGCTTATTAAAATCTTATCAAGTCAGAAAAATGTTCAGTTATTTCTTGCATTTAAGAAGATTCATTGATATTCTCTATGATCAATTTGTGCTTTTCTATATGATATATATCAAACTAACATTTCTCATCTCATGACTGAAGGGTGCTATGACTCACAACAAAACCCAACATGACTACAATTGCAAAATGCTTTGATATTTTCCAGAAAATCTTATAGTTGGTGCATCAATCTTCAATGATCGACTACTCTGTTCATTTAAAGAAAAAAATCATTCATCTAATCATAAAGTCACCTAATATACATTGAAACTGAAATTGAAGCAATGAGACTGCATTGATCATCTACATTAATTTTATCTTATATATATATATATAACATTCGGTATGATGACTCAAACCTGAGACATTGTCAAACTGAATAATTTTCTTATACCACCAAATAGAGGAGAAGCCAGCTTTTTTAGTTTTGTAGGGACTAGGGGCCATGACAAGAACTATTTTAAGATAAATGTAAATAACAAAACACATGGGATAAAATGGTGAAAATTATAACTATATTTTTTTTAAAAAATTGGGCCCACTCTAGGTCTTCAAGTAGCTACACCACTACCACAAGGTCACATTGAACGGTGCTATATAATTTTTAATTTATCTTGCTGAAAAAGTCAATACAATCTAGGTTACTAAATCATTAATTTTCATTATCTAGGGTTTTTAAAAGGTAGTCTCTATAATTAATTTCATAATCTTGAGACATAAAAAGCTTACGGGAGATTTCCCAAAAACTCCTAAATTTTGATCATTTGTAGCATGTATTTTTTATATATTTTTTTTGAACTGTTACAATTTCGATATTGAGAGAGGGGGTATGCATGACTTGTGTCGACAACCTCGTGGAATGTAGGTGTGAGAGTCTTACCACAAAACCAACCTCATCTTTGATAAATTGTGAAGCAGTGAGGTGTTTGATATAGCAGTGTAGGTGTTTGTTAAAAGTTCTAAAAGAACTTTATTGAGTAAAGCTTAAGAACGCAACAATGATGAAAAACAAAGTATTCTTCTTCATTCATTCAACGTGATCTCAATACAATACTAACTAAGCTATTTGTACAAAAACTTTTCAAGAGTCAAAAACAGAATTCTCTAAATTAAGTTACCGCCCTTTTTCTAACTAATTTCTAACCTCTACTGCCACCTCAGCTAACTGACTACCTCACACTAATCTATGGTGTTGATCATGATTGCAGTCTTGAGCCTTGTTATAGTGAGTAATCTTCATGTTAGTTGAACTTGGCAGTAGTGAGTGTTGAGATTTATTCCTCTGCTCACAGGTGTACCCTTTGTCATGTATATCAGTAGTTACACCAGTGGCTTTATCTTGAGAGCTCTAATGTTCAGTCTCCTTCACAATCTTGTCCTTATTCAAATTACATTTTTAGGGCATAGATAGCTTTATTAGCTAAAACAAGAAAATGTCAAAACTTACTCAGAAAAGATCAATTTGAGTTATTTCCAAAAAAAATAAAAGAATACTCTGAACAAACTCAAAGAAACAAACCTTGCTGATAGAAGGAAATTCCTAAATATACCTCAAAACAAAAAAGCTTAAAAATGGAGGGCAAACCGGCATTTTTGGGAAATCCACAATGCTTTACAAGGTAAACCCCCAATAACTTATGTATATGTAGGTCATGTACGTGTCGATATGGCTCCAACATATATGTGCTCAAACTGACATTGTTTGCCCTTCTAGCAATTAAATAAGTTACTTGAACATCAAGTTAGCAGTGAAAAACAGAGAACATTACTGAACGAGAAATTGCATAAAACATAACCAAATTAAAGCTTGCATGAGTCATACAGCATAGCATTCAAACCAAATAACTCTTTCGAATTCACATTCAGCTAAGGGAGGGGTTGATTGGAATCTATTTGGAATTCTCAACTTGGAGTTCTTAGGGAAGCTCAAGCCTCTCAGCCTTAGAATTTCAAGCCGACAAAAACCTTAAGCATTGCAGATTAGTTTCCTACCATCGTAAATCTGAAGCCTAAAAAAAGAATCATATGTTGGAGTGTGTGAAGACTTTCAAGTCAACAAAAGAAGCAAAAAATGAGATATGTTTCACGCTGTGCAAAGGGACATCGGTGGAAGCGCTGTCTAGGCCAAAAGGTGCTACCGTTGTGGCTTGCGCTATGCCTTCCACAACGGTTGGCACATCGGTCCGCAATCAGGGAGATGCGCTGTGAATTATGACAGCGGTTTTGTCTCCAGTAGATCATGCTGTGGGGAACGCTATGGCCTCAACAGCGGTAGTGACAACAGTCTGGCTAATTCAAGCAAGAATAGGAAACCTTATGTGGTGAAGAGAGAGGAAAAAGGAAATATACTCAAATTAGGATTTGGCCAACCCTAAAGCTCCCATTATGTAAACCCTAAAGTGTATGAGAAAAATTGCTAGAAAGAGAGACAATGAGATTGTAATCAACTCCGAAAATAGTGGATTGATGTTTTCTCATTTTGACTTATTGTACTTCAATGTAATTGAGATTTAGAACAATAATACTACTTTACTCAAATATGGTGGTCAAATGATGTGGCATCACTATAATCCAATTCATTGAAATTGTATTTTAATTTGTATGATTTTAAATGAATAGATTATAGTAATACCACATCATTTGGTCACCAAATTTGGACATTAAAATTGGGCAAAGTAGAATTACCCAATTTAGAATTTCACATATATTACAAAATCCTCTTAAATTTTTTATTTTATTGTACAATATCCATTTCAATATGTAGATGATGTTTAAATAAGTGTGCCCGGTCAAATTGTATTTGTGAAAGAGTTTATTTATATCTTTTTGGGTAGTTTATAATGGATGTTATTCTCAAAGGAATTTCTACATACCTCTTATATTATGGATGTTTGGTATTCATTGATGAACATTCGTGTCACTCACATCTACCGCAAGGGTAATCAAGTGGCAGATCATTTTGCCTCCCAAGGTCTTTCTTTGACTCAGAATCAATGGTGGTTTTCTTGCTCGGATTTTTGTTCTACACTTGTGAATAGGTATTTTTCTCCCTGATTGGAACGATTTATACATCTATTTGAGGTCGTCATTTCCTATCATTGGTTCTCGTTTTCGAGCATATTTTGGTATATAATGTGTTTGTGAGCCTTGTGTAGGTACATGTTCCCTACGAAAGGTATTTGAGCCTAATTGATGAGTTTTGGATGTAAAAAAGGCTGAAATGGAAAATGCTTGTGCAGTACACTCAGATTTCGGGAGTCATATCTCCATCCTCAAATTGAACCACATTTCCTACTACCTATTTTCGGAAAGCCCTAGATGTCTACTTTCCAGTGCCTTTTGCGGATCACAATTCCGGATTTTCTAGAGGAATTTGTGGCCATTTCCGAAATGGTGTGCGCTGCTGGAAAACACTAAAGAAAAAGCCTATGCGCTACTCGAAGAGCGCACTACTAGCGATTTTGGTCTAAAAGGTCAGTGCAGTACATGCGCTTGTCGAGCAGTGCACCACCAGCACATAGGGCTCCAGTTTAGCAATTTTTGGCCAAATTTAAGGGGGCAATCTTTTTCTTTCATGCCCCACTTCATGCCCTAACCTCCCTACACAATATATACCCCCATTTTGGTCTGAAACCATCATCTTCTACACGACTCTCTTCATCTTCTTCACCAAATAAGGAGCGATTCAAGCTCCCATGGAGGTTTTCCTCCATGGGAGCTCACCATACACCTCTACCACACTATTTTACACATTCTCCATCCATCTTAGAGTAGATTACAAGGAAATAGGAGTGATTCTTGGACCAATTCCGAGCTAGGAAAGCTAAGAGCTTCTTTGGAGGGTTTGTCTTCAAATGTTGTCTCCTTTTTACTCAATTCTTGTAATTGTTTTCTTTGATGTGTATCACAAATTTGGGGATATTGTGAACCTACACTTGTGTAATAAATATATTGATTGTTCTTAAGTTTTTTGGGCTTTGTTCTATTATTTGATTTAAGCATAATTTCTCTCTTATTATGATATACATGTGTGTGGATGGTCCAAATTGATATGTATGTAAGAATAGGACTAGGAGTAGAGTAATGTAATTAGGAGTAGTGTAATTTAACCTCCCATGATTGTTTGTATGTTGATGAATAAACCTAAATATCATGTTTAGAGTGATTTGAGTGTTTGAGTATTAGCTCCAAGGAATGGGTAAAGCTTGGTTGATTATGCATTCACATGCTAGATTAGGCTTTGGTTCTTGATTCTTGTGCTTAAGGGGCCATGTTTCAAGGCTCAATTGCTCATCCCATGGATTGGGTTTGGGTGATGAATTGATATTGGTGAATGCCTTAATCAAGAGAATGAACCCTTGAGTCAATTGAATGTTCTTTATGTTTAACAAGCAACATTGATGCATATAGTTGTTTCTAAGCTTGTTTTCTATTTGTAGCTATCCATCTTAGGGAGTTTAGAGACATAAGAAGAGAGTTTTCTTTTTTATTGAGAGGGTTGTCCATTCATGAGATAGGAGAACATTGTAGTCGTCTAGTGGTAAGGACATCTCGGATTAACACCCGAGAAGACCCGGTGTTCGATTCCCGATCACGGATGAGGGGTCTCTTTTCTTTCCATTTTGCATTTCTTTCTTTGTATCTTTGTCTCTTCTTCTATGTGTACTTTCATTCGTTATGGAATTGATATTAACCTAGCATTGTTGCATCTTTTGTTGCATATGCTTGTTAATGGTTGAGTGGCACTTCGAAGTGCTTAAAGCTTTTGAGTGGTAAGCCACCACTAGAATGAACTTAGGTTGTTGTGTGAAGGACCGAGAGGTGAAACACTCAATGTGTACTAGTAGACTGGCCACTACATGTAGAACCTAAGCGCGATTTTGCATGTATTGTCGCTATGTGTGTCTTATTGTTCTTAATGAACTCGAGTGCAACTCCGGCAACCATCGAGACGT
The DNA here is from genome assembly GCA_033220585.1 of Dipteronia sinensis. NCBI lineage: Eukaryota > Viridiplantae > Streptophyta > Magnoliopsida > Sapindales > Sapindaceae > Dipteronia > Dipteronia sinensis. The sequence continues at coordinate 7,133,815 of CM065642.1, forward strand.
AGGTTGTTGGTACATGTCGGTATAGCTGTTGTTGCTAGAGTGAGGACAATTGGCGAGGATTAAGTGAGCACCGCATTCAACATTGACTAAACATATTTGTATGAAATTGTGTGATTACTATGGTGGAGTCATTTGCTTAGTGTAACCATTTACATTCTTTTTCGCTCCATTCCATCCTATCCATGTAAATACTATTTGTATATAATTTATGTTTCATTGCATTATTTACTTGTATTGCACACAATATCACACGCCTATATCCGTGTTAGCCAAACTAGTGTATGTTGACAGATTTCACCTCCCTGCGGGACGATCCTTGTTTACCGCTGTGCTAGTCTCTGTGATTCACGCTCTTACGAGGCAGAACTTAAAGTTCAAATATTTTGATGGCACTTCAACAACGTGCCCATCACTCCCTTTCTATTTTGTTGTGTTTTTCTTTTCACCATGTTGCGTGATCGTACCATTTCTATACCTATTTAGGTCCCTATATTTTTATTGTTTCGTGCTTGTTTCTCGGGTAAAATTGGGTTTTTAATGGGGTAAATAAGTGTTTCAGATGAATTGGAAAGTTCGGAAAGACTGGTGTATTTTTGCAAAAATTAGTGGCAGAAGTGTAAACGTCGAGTAAAGATAGAGATTTATGCGATTTTAGAAGAGTATAGCGGCCTAGATGTAATTCACCAGCAACCCATGTCACATCATTAAGGGTGCGTTTGGTACGTGGTATGATACAGGACAGGACAACGTGGGACAGTTTCCTCTTGTCCCACGTTTGGCACGACAATAGCATGGGACAGCACGGGACAGCACTGGACAATGTGGGACAAAAATTAGGAAAAACTGTCCCACATCAGACTATGGGACTACTTGTCCCATGGCATGAGACAAGTGTCAAAAAGACCAATTTATCCTTCATATATTCAAAAAAACACAATCATGTCCAATGTATTATATATATATATATATATATATTTCAATAATATATATATATATAATATATATTATATTATTATATATAGGATATATATAATATATAATATATATAATATACATATATTTTAAAATATAATATATCTATATATATATTATATTGTAATATATATTATTATATACATTATATAATATATATTATATTTTTTATATGTAGTATGATTTAATATTATATATATAATATATATTATTGTATATTAAATAATAAAATATATAATATATAATAATATGTTACATATTATTATATATAATAATATGTTACATATTATTATATATTACATATATAATATTATAATATATATTATTATATATAAGGAGGGCACTCTGGTTATTTGAACCTCTTGTCCAGTCCTGTCCCAGCCATACCAAACACAAAACAGTACAGTCCACAGTTCTGTCACATGCATTCCAAACACAATACGGAACAACAGTCCAGTCCAGTCCAGTCTCACGTTGTCCAGTTCCGTCCCCGTACCAAACGCACCCTCAGTGAAACGGTGAGTTGTAGGAATGGCTGGTCAATTGGGCTTCTAAACGCCCCAACCCAATTCTAAATCCACCCCATAAAAAATACAACAATGAGGTGATAAATGCAACCTGAATCGGCTTCTAACTGCACCCCATGACTCAACTTCATCCTCAACCTCTCGCCAAAACCAGAAACTTCTAGCAGCTGTCTTCTTCATCTTGCCAAGACAGAACGGCGCCACCAAGCCACTGCCAGACTTCAACTTCTTCATCCCGACAATTCCCGCAACTTTGCTGCCGAACCAGATTCGTTTCGTGGTGATTTCTTCATCGCACCGAACCGTGATTTTCCAGCCGCGTAAACTGATCCAGAGAATCTCACGGATCAGTTTTTGTCTCGTTCCATCGCGAAAACCAGATCAGAGAATTTCACGGTTGATTCGTCGTCTCGGACGACCGCGACAAGAAGAGCAGTGAATCTCGTTGTCTCTAGTTCGCTGTCCAGTTCAACAATTCCAGTCAACGACATTTAATCTCAGTTATCTGGCGAATTACGCCTAGCACCCCCGATGGCATTTTTATAATTTGCCAATTTTTGCCCTAATTTCGTGGAAACCACTATTTATCTTCATTTTGAGCCATTTATCTAAGCAACCAGTTTCCAATCACCACCAACAAACACCCAAAACACCATCTCTAACCTCCCATCCAACACCAAAATCTCCACGAGACACCTCGACCTCACCAAATCCACCCACATCTGGGAGAATATTGAAGATAGGAGAGGAGATCCACTTGACCAAGGGGATATCTAGCACATCAAGGAGCAAAAAGGAATGGGTTATCTCTACAACATAGTTATTTTCCTTTATTTTTGGGTTTTATTGAAAACTAACCCTTTTGGGACTCTAAAGTTAACGATTAACCTCTTTTTAAAAAACTTACAAAACTAACTCATTTTTGATGCGTAAGTACCATTGTACCCTCGTACCCTCACTTACTCAATATCTCATTTCATCTTTACCTACCCATTACATATCTATTATTCTCATTTATTTCCTCTAATTTTCACCTCTCTTCACTAAAACAAACAACAAATCTCGTTTTTTCACTCAATCTCCTCCCCAAAACTTTTTCTTTTGTTCTCTCTTCTTTCATTTGTTGAATTTGTATTGAGCAACTCGAAATTATTCATCCACCACAAGGGTTCCTTCTATTCAAGGTTTGAGGTGAGTTTTTTAGAACTTTTATATTTTACACATCTTCAATCTCAGATATTTTCATTTTTGGGTATTTTTTGTGTCGAAATAGTTTACATTTACATAATAAAGCATGGGTTTTATGTGTATTTGATGTTGTTGTGATCAATTTAAGGTTTAAACATAAATTTAAAGTTTATTTCTATTTTGAATCTCTTATTTACTTTGATTTGTGTATTAGAGTTGTTAATTTTTGTCAAAATAGTTAACATGAATGTAATAGAGTATGAGTCTTGTGTGAATTTGATGTTGTTATGATCAATTTAAATTTTATACATAAATTTAAAGTTTATTTGTTGATTAAATCTCTTATTTAGTTTAATTTGTGCATTAGTTGGTTATTTTGGTGAAAATAATTTTCATGAATATAAAAGAGCATGAGTCTTGTTTGAATTTGATGTTGGTGTGGTTAATTTTCTATTGTTATGTTGAATCTAGACAATTGTATGTTTATTTTGAAAATCTGTCCAGGTTCGAAATTCCAAACAGCGTTAGGATTTTCTAACGGAGATGGGAATTCCAAACACCGTTAGGAATTCCAAATACCGTTAGGCATAAGATGTTGTTTATGTAGTATTCAAAGGTTACAAACCGGGCGTTTTTGAGTTATGGAATGCGTGCAAAGAACAGATCAACGGATTCGATGGAACAGATTAACAGGAAAAACGTATTGAATGTGTTGGTTAATTGTTGTGTAATGCAAATGTTGTGACAACATTGTGTAATGTTGACAGTGTTGTGTAATGTTAAGTGTTAATGTTGACAGTGTTGATTTCATGTCTTAATTACATTGTTGTGATGCTTGTTTGTTGTAAGGTATACATACTCTTTTTTGCAATCAAAAGTCATGAATCAGTTCATTTCCCCTTGTGACAAAATAAGTGTTCTCATTGTATAACTTGTAAAGTTTGGTGTGTTTATTTAGATAAATTGTGTGCTGTATTTACAAAGTTGGGATTGTGAGTGTTGCTTAATTATAACTACTTTGTTTGTTGTATCATAAGAAGAAAAAAGAATAATTACATGTCCGATATTGCAAATTGCCAGTTACACGTTTAAAAATTGCATGTTGAAAATTTACATGTCTGGTATTGCAAATTGCCAGTTACATTGGTAACACTTTGGCATATGCATACAAAAATAGTTCCTGCCACAGTTATTATATTAGCAACATAAATTGCCAGTTACATTGAAATTAAACACTTTGCCATATGCATACAAAAATTGCCAGTTTTTTTGCTGATAGCTGTCTAAATTGGTAACACTTTAATCCAATTTCCCCTAAATTGAATTAATTCCTGCCACAGTTTGTTACAAAAATTCCCATACATTGAAATAATTCCTGCCATTTTTTGCATACATTTAAATAATTCCTGCCACATTTTGTTACAAATATTCCCATACATTTAAATATTCCCATACAAACCATTGATGAAGTGCTATTTATCTTCGCCGGGAAATGTTCTGACACCTTTACTAACAAATCAACCTCTTCTCCCATTCTATTATCCTGAAATATAACATAAAACCATTAAAAAAAAATTCAAATATATACTGAAGTCTTCCTAAACAAATAAACCCCACTGGAGTTCTTAATTCCTAACTCTTCCTAACAGAGTTACGAATTTTTCTAACTGAGTTAGGAATTCCTAACACAGTTTGGAATTCGAAACAGGGTTAGGAATTCATAACACAGTTTAGAAATCGTAACTCTGATTGGAAATTCATAACAGGGTTAGGAATTCCTAACTCTATTAGGAAATTCCAAACAGAGTTATGATTTCCAAACCATGTTAGGAATATCCTAATATGGCTGGGAATTCCAAACCCTGTTACGAATTTCCTAATACAATTAGAATTTCAAACCCTGTTATGAATTTCCTAACAGCGCTGAGAATTCCAAACGCTAATAGGAATTCCTAACTCTGTTAAGACCAGAATTAGACATGATTACAAAGGCCTGGGTTTGAGAAAGTAGTTGTGTTTTGAATATGGATGCTCATTTCAAGCTAGTGTGTGAGGGCACTTTATAGTCTATAAAAGAGTGTGTGTGTACATAACTTTGTGTTTCCTCAAGAAAATATTGCACCCACTAGGCACACCCTTGTGGCTAAAGGTCAACCAAATAGAGCAGTTTACACAAGATATATAGCAAAAATTTGACAACTCAAATTGGATTGTTTTAAATTTTAGCCAATGAAAGTTGATTTTCTAAATTAGACTTGACAAAACTCAAAATGCACAAAACGTTTCATCCTCATACAACCCATGTTCATCCCACAGAACTACACAACCTACACAACCTAGTCAAGACCCAAACATTGTCATCACCAAACACCACACAGAACAATAACAATCAGATTGCATTGCAACAACAACAATAACATCTGCATACAAAAATGAAAAACAATAGAGAACAACAAGTGGGTGGACATTAATAACAAAAAATAAATAAGGAACCTCGATTTCTAACAGGCAGCCTTTTATATAACACATTTTAGAACCTCGATTTTTATCTGTAATATATTTTAGAACCTGGGTAATAATTCCCATAACCAAACCACACTACAACAGCACAATCAAACCAATCACAACAACATAAGCAAACCACACTACAACCGCACAACAACACAAGAACTTTCAATTTTGATTCCACTAATATTGTTATCCATGGAATATATTGTTTGATTCCACACAACCACACTACATCTGCTAATATATTGTTTGATTTCAATTTTGATTCCACTAATATATTGTTTGATTTCAATTTTGATTTTATACAACCACACTACATCTGCATATATTGTTTGGTTTGTCTGAAGTTGCATTTTATATTGGTAAGCAAAATATCGCAAATGTAAATAGAAGTAGTAGCAAACAATCTCAAACAATTTCTTACCAATCTCAAACAATGTTCACATAAATAGGAATACAATCAATCAACTGTTTTATTAGTTATTACAATGTGAAAAAAGATTGTATATTCAAACAGTTAACCAAATTCAGATGCTTATATATGAAGATTCACTTGACAGAAAAAATGACAAATACCAGACAGTAGTCAATAGTCAGTTTAAGATGTGTAATAAGTAATAACATGTACAAGGAATGGGATCAAAGATCAAATTCCAAACTTCCAAAACAGTAAAATATTATAAAAGAAAAAAAAAGATAAATATGTAAAGCAGGGATTGAAATGTTACTGTTGAAAGATAACAAGTATTAACCCAAAAAGAGTAACGAAAAGAAATGTACCAACTTTTGTATTGGGAATTGATAGAAAGTGAAAAGCTTGTATCTTTACACTTTGAATTGTAGAAAAATAGCAAATCCCAATATTCCAAATTCCAAACAAATTCTACAAAATCCTAAGAATATTATAAAACAAAAGTTGAACAAAGTTTTATTCTTGATGGAATATGAATTATAACAGGAGCAGCAGAGTAAATAATTTGATTTTTCAATAAGAAAAAAAGCATGAAATTTCCAGAAAAACATGAATATAGAAAATCAATGAAAAGGGAAAAGCTAATCTGATTTTGCATTTGGTGAAACTATGTAAACTGAAGGCTCCCATCTGCAACAACAATTTCCCATTGTATCATGAAACCAAAAAACCAACCTTTTCAGCTTAAAAAACACTAGTTATGTGAAAAAGGAACAAAGAGAGAAAGTTTTGTGGAGAAGAAGAGATAGATAGAATTGTTTCTTGGTGGCAAGAATGGGTCCACAAAGAGGCAGGGGACTTCTCTTTTTGATTCAAAACCAGCACACAACAGACAACAAAACACCCCACAAAACAAAACAACAACACCCGCTCAAAACAACAGTAGACAGCAGAAAGGAAAACAGAGGATAGACAAACAGAATCAAAAAACCAAACACATGGCATGCATTACAACTGAATATAGATACAATCAAAAACTCAAAATGTATAATTCTTTTTCTTCTAGTTTCTTCATCCTACTATTGGTGAGAGAGAACCCATTATTCATTATATTGTGAAATCTTAAAATGAATAATCATCAATTGGCTACTAAATGAATTAATGCCAACAGAAGTGGACAAAAACATAAATAAAAAAAAATCAATGAAGCATTAAAAAAAGCACCTGCGCGAAGAGCTGGGGTGTCTTTGGGAGAGGCTTTGAAGTGGGCAAAAGAAGGGTCTGATGGAAAGGGAGGGAGATAGGAGCCAACATCGACCTCTCTGGCTTGTGAAGACAGAGGTTGTTCGAACAGAGTAGTACTAGTGAGAGGAAATATGGCAAGTCCTTTCAATATTTTTCTTCTCAGAGAAAACCCATTGCGATTCTGATGAAAACCCCTTTCAAGAGTAGTACTACTGGAAATGCACAGGCCGATTAATCGTTTTGCTGCTCCCGTCGTCGTCGTGCAGTCATCGTCGTCTGGCTTTAGTCGAGTCGTCTTGCTTTAGTCGAGTCATCTTGTTGCTTCCGTTAAGTCGTCGCCCTGCTTCAGTCGAGTAGTGGTCATGCTTCCGTCTCCTTCGTCGCGTCTTTGTCTTTCAAACTTCCGTGGTGTCGTCGTCCTTCCCCTTCCCCTTTCACTTCACTTACTCGGAGTCGTTCTCCTTCTTCAGATACTTTGAGGGGTTTCAATGTGTTTTGAGACATGTTAGGGATTTTGTTCGTTTAACAGAATAGTTATTTGAGAGTTTGAGATTGTATTGTAATTTTAAAATTTTATAAGGGCAATATCGTCTTAAAAGAGTTAGATTTTGCAATATTTTCAAAAACAAGTTAAATGTTAACTTTAGGCTCTCAAATGGGTTAGTATTCAATAAAACCCTTTATTTTTCCAATTATATGTGACTAAACCCCATTTGCTAGGAAATTGATATGACCCTATTTGATTACTCTGGGTAATTAATTAGTCTATATTTTATATTATTAATACCTATTTAGTTTCCCTCATTCATTGATTCTTCACGTTGCTTATCTTGTTTTCCAAGTTATCTTATGACCTCAATTTGACATGGATTTGTAGATTAGTTCACATGAGAAATTTAAGGTTCATGCTTGGATGTTTTTTCAACATGAATTTTAATCAAAGGCTCTAATCAATGGGAAAGTTGGTTTACACATGGTTTTCTATATTTAGTAAAGCTTGACTTATAGTTCTTTGAAAAATATTTGGTTATTGCTCATAGTATGACCATACATGAGTAGTGATTGAGATACGCTTATTAAAAATCAACAAGAAGTCCTAAATTTGGATTGAAGTGCTTAATGAGACCAAGTAAATACATATGAGTGATCTTAAAGTGGTTGCATCAATTCCCTAGTATTCTTTATCATATCTCTACACCCCTCTTGTGTTCGTGGCTGAATTTACTTTTTATTGCTTTAGTTGATCTTTAAGTTGGTTTTTCAAACATTCTCCAAACCATGCGATTCTACTTTTCTACTTGTAATTTAGTTTAGTCCCAATTAGTTTAGATTTAGCCATTTATCAATCGATCCTTGTGGAATGAATCTTGCTTGCCATTATACAATTCATTGTGATTTGTACACTTGCAAGAGCAGAATTACTTACTTTGAAAATTCCCATCATTGCAGTTATTTTGTTTTCCATTTGTTCTAGATCCTTTGTATTATTTTCTTTTTCAGTAATAATATTGGTCGGCATGGAGAGTTACGTGCACATGATTTAAGGTCTTGTTGGGTGCCAACTTAGTTAGACCCAGTGGCGGACCCAGAAATTTTAACGAGGTGAGACACTTGAATAAAATAACAATTATATAAAAAAATAATGAAAATTTAAAAGCATAATAAAATGAGTTTTTTTTATATAAAAAAATTGATGGTATAATGAATTTTAAATAAAAAAATATAGCATTTACTCCAGATGAACCAAATAATCTTACATTGAAAAGAACTAAAAACAAGAAACACAATATTAAAAAAATAAATTATAAAAAAAACAACATGAACAATGAAAAATTATAATATTTATTCTTAAAAAAAATTAAAATATAGTTTTATAATATACAATTTTGTTTTGTATTTATAATGAATTCCCTATAAATTTATATAAAAATAATTGATTAATAAATATTACTAGAAATGTTTTTTAATTTTTTATTCTTCTAATTATTGATTCTAAATAAATTAGAATAATAAAATAAAGAAAAATATAAATGATAAGATAAAATGAATCATAATAATAGATGTACTATTTTAATACAATAAATTAAAATTTAAGATTTTGAGGTTTATTGATTGGATTTGTTAGGTATGTCAAACTAAAAATATTAGGAATAAAAAAAAACAATTCAAAAATAATAATAGATAATTTACTATATAATAAAATTAAATTAAGTAAATCACAAATCAAGGTTAGTTAAGAATTTAACATTGACAGTAAACATAAAATAGATTATTTTGTTGTTGTAGAAACAAATAATCTTACATTGAAAAGAACTAAAAACAAGAAACACAATATTAAAAAAATAAATAATAAAAAAACAACATGAACAATGAAAAATTATAATATTTATTCTTAAAAAAATTAAAATATAGTTTTATAATATACAATTTTGTTTTGTATTTATAATGAATTCACTATAAATTTATATAAAAATAATTGATTAATAAATATTACTAGAAATGTTTTTTAATTTTTTATTCTTATAATTATTGATTCTAAATAAATTAGAATAATAAAATAAATAAAAATATAAATGATAAGATAAAATGAGTCATAATAATAGATGTACTATTTTAATACAATAAATTAAAATTTAAGATTTTAAGGTTTATTGATTGGATTTGTTAGGTATGTCAAACTAAAAATATTAGGAATAAAAAAAACAATTCAAAATAATAATAAATAATTTACTATATAATAAAATTAAATTAAGTAAACCACAAATCAAGGTTAGTTAAGAATTTAACATTGACAGTAAACATAAAATAGATTATTTTGTTGTAGAAAAAGATAGAAATTTGAGAAAGGAATTGGAAAAGAGTGTAAAATAAAAATAGATATTAAAAAGAATATTTGTTTTTGCTTGTAGAGAGAGTTGAACCATTGACTTTCATAGGTGAAATTAAAAAGCTATACCAACTCTGCTGTGTAGTTAATTGTTCTCTATAATATAATGTTTATATATATATATATATATAAATATAAAATCACTTTTTTTAAAAATTGAGGTGGGGCACAGGCCCCACCTGGTCTCTATGTGGGTCCGCCCTTGGTTAGACCTGACGTCGGTTTCGGTTCGGTCTGGTTCCTAGTTCGGAACTGACGGTTCCACTGGTTCGGTTCTACTATTTTTTTTAAACCCACTCACACTCACCTCATCTACTTACTCACCCATACCCATTAGGCCCAAGGCCGACTTTAGGCAAAGTGAGGCCCGCACAATTGTACTGTGATACTTTTTTTTTTCTCCAAATAAATTAATTTTATTCAAATGACAAGATTACAAAATACAAGTTAAAAATAAAAATAAAATAAAAACCAAAGTGAAATAGATCTAAAAATATAATTACAAAAATCAAAGTATTATGCTCTTCGGATGGAAAAATCTTGAGATGAAGTTGGGCATCACATCGGAACTTGAGATCCTCACCTTCACTCATCTTTTTGTTGACATGCCTGCAATGCATTCAAATACTCACTTAAAATTCACTTTTCTTGCTTTTTGAGATGCAAAATCGTTTATCAAATTTTTGTATTCAAGTTTTGACACCAAATCTTTCTCAATAGAAATGATGGCCAATCCATTTAATATTTCTTGTGACATAGTTGACCGTAAAAATGATTTTATTAATTTCAATTTCGAAAAACTTCTCTCTACTGAAGCAATTGTAACAGGTATAGTTAACAATATTCTATAAGCAATCCAAACATTTGGAAATAAGTTCAATTTTTGTATAAAATTAAGAACTTTTAATGGTGTTTTTGTTTCATCTTGGAAAACTTCCTTCAAAACTGTTAACTCAGAAAATAAATCCAAACCATCAAGATCAAAATATGTGTCTTGTTTCAAAAAACTTTCAAACTTAAGACAATATGTTTTCAAACAATTATCATCTAAAGACTTCAAATTTTCCAATCATGTAAAAATCCAAAGATATCTTCATATATTTTGAATTGCTTAAATCTACTCTCAAAAGAAGAAATAGCTTGATCAACCACACAAGTAAAATAATTAATTCGAAAATCTTCTTCTGCTAAATGTGTTACCTCATCATTATTACTTTCATCAAATTGTTTCTTTCTACGAATTATTCTATTTTCATGAAATACAGATTCTATATTCATCTGGATAACTATTTTCTTAACTGAAATCAATGTTGTTGCAAATCCATTTCTCTGTACTTCTTAAGAAATGCAAGAAGACCTTTCAATTGATCAATAGCAATATCAATTTGCATGTCTTTGGCTTGTAAGGTTTTCCTGACAATGTTAACAGCAAATAACAAATCATGCCAAATTATCATGCCCACCAAAAAATCAAAGTTTTCAAGCTCATACATAGTCAAACTATTAGCTTCACTAACTGTTTTATGGTCATCATTGGTTTGTGCTAACTTAAGTAAAGCATCTCTTATTTCAGAAACTTGAAACCTAATTGCTTTAACACTTTCAATGCGACTTTCCTAACGATTCTGTGACAATTGCTTAACAGTCAAACTAGGAACATGACCTTTCAAAATTTTCCATTTTCTGTAGAAGAGGAAAACACTGAATATATACGTTGTACCACTCCAAAAAATGTAATAGCTTTATGACAACAACTAGCCATATCAAAAAGCAACAAATTAAAATTATGGCTACCACATGGAGTATAAAGGCTCTATAATTTATATCAAGCAATCATTTCTGCACACCTTGATGTTTTCCTTTCATGTTAGACCCATTATCACAACCTTATCCCCTTACATCATCAATATTAAGCTCAAGATCTTTCAATGCATTCGCAAGCTCCTCAAAAATTCCTTGTCCTGATGTATCATCCACTTTCAAAAATTCTACAAATATTCTTCTATTTTAATTGGAACTGATGAAACATCTACACATCTTAATATGAGAGACATTTGTTCTTGACGGTTTATATCAGGAGTACAATCAAGTATGACAGAAAAATATTTTGCTTGTTTAATTTTTGTCACAATTGTTCTTTTTATTTCACTTGATAACAAATCAATCAATTCATTTTGTATTCTATGACCAAAATAATGATCATGTATTTCCCTAGCTTGAATACACCTGAAATGCTCTTGCATCACTAGATCGAATTCTGCAATCATTTCAATAAGACTTAAACAATTCTCATTGCTATCTTTATAATTTTTTCCATTTGACCCTCGAAATGCCAAATTATATTTTGCAAGAGTTTTCACAACAGCAATAGTTCTCACACAATACATTTCTCCAATGTTCTATTTCTTTATTGATTTGATCCTGCAATTTTTTATCAATTGTTTTCTCCTTTTTTAATTGCATCTCTAATTCAATCAAAGCATTCATATTAATGATGTGCTCATTGGATGTTTCATGAATCTTGAGCTTAGCACTAAGATTTTTCCAATCTCTACACCCATCATTAACCAATTGAGAACTTAAATGCGATTTTGAAAACAACTTGCAACAAAAGCAAAAGACTTTATCTAATTCCTTCAAGTAAACTAGCCATCTTCTATCATGTTTTTCTCCATTTGGAGATTTTCTAGTGTAATGCGTGGTCGAAAAATGTCTAGAGTTCTCATCTTTTGGAAAATCTTGATTCCTAATTGTATCTGTAATAGGTCCCTTTTCAACAATTAAATCTCTCAAGTTAGAATTAATATTTTTCCATTTTCCTGGATCATGTAAATCTAACTCTACTTGATTAGATATTTCATTTTGACATTTCATATTTTCCACATGAACAGCATCATATTCTTCATTCTCCTCACTAGGATTCAAAGTATTGACAATATTGACATCATCAAGAGGATTTTGTTCTTTATGTATTTCATCTTCATTAGGCATGGTACAATAAATTGGTTCACTAGCTAAATTTTTATCACTTATATTTTTTGAAATACTTTACATACTACTACTAGTGATAAATTTATCAAGTGCACAATTTTGAGATTGAACTAAATCTTCCACTTTTTTTCTTTTTCTTTCGTTTGTCATAACCAGATTCGAATTTTCTAGTAAACATTTTTACCAAAATAAAATGATGAAAGACAATAAAAACAGAATTTTAATTAAATAAAATGAAAAAATAGCACCTGATTTTTAGAAGAAGCAAGTTCCGACAATATTGAAGATTTGAAGTAACACTCAATGTTCCACAATAGCTACAAGAAAACAAACCCAATCAATTACTTGATATAGTTAAAACCCTAAAAAAAATCAAACTAATAAAATATAAATAAACATTAAATTAAAAAAAAAATTAAAACTTACCTTTTTTTCCTTAATGAAAAACAAGAGATTGATTGCAATTGAAGAAGAATATTGATTGAGATTGATGAAAGAGAAATATTGATGTAGTGGGAGGTTTTGCAATGTAAAAAAAATGATGTTGTAATTATAAAATGGAAATGGAGGTCTCATATATATATATATAAAAATTAACTCCAAATTACCTAATTAATGACAAATAATGAAACAATTTCGTTGGGTGAAGCTTTCAAAAGAAATTAATGTTTTTGAAAATTAATTTTTTTTTTTCTTTTTCAAAAACCTTTTTTGAGGCGCCCTAAAAAGATGAGGACTCAAATTAATGCTTTGAAAATAAATTTTTTTGGGCCCCCAAAGAGAGGAGGCCCTAGGCAAAGGCCTTGATGGCCTTGCCTAAAGGCCGACAATGATTAGGCCATTACTACAATACTACCTAACCTAGATCACAAAAAATACCTCCATCCATGATCCATATCAATTCATCACACACACACACACACTCTCTCTCTCTCTCTCTCTCTCTCTCTCTCTCTCTCACACACACACACACATAAATCATCCCCGGAATCAAATCACCCTACCCCCAAATCGGCCATCATCAATCATCAGTTCATCACCAGTGTCAGGTCTACTTCTCTCTCACGCTTCATCTAATCTAGACTCCCTCTCTCTCTCGATCTCATCTCTCGATCTCGTCTTCTTCAGCTTCTTGGGTTTGGGTTTGAGGCGGTGTGTGTGTTTGACTTGTGTGGTGGATGTGTGTGTGTTTTTGACTGGTTTGTGGTTATGGTGTGGTGGTGGATTTTGAGTTTATGTGATGGTTGATTGGTTGGATGGTGGTGGAGTACTAGAGATCCTCGGTTTTAGTTTTATTAAAAAAAAACAACCAATTAAGGACTAGAACCGTCTGTTCTAGAAACCCTAACCTTCAGTTCCCATACGGTTCTGCATTTTGGGGAATCAGAACCGGAACCTCCCTAGTTCCGGTTCACGGTCTGGTTCCGGTTCCAGTTCCGAGGCCCACGATTTCGGTTCCTACTCCGAGGCCCATAGTTCTGGTTAGGTTCCTCAGTTTAAACCGAACCAGCGTCACGTCTAAACTTAGTTGGGATGCTTTATGCTCCTTACGATGCAACTAAAAGAGTATAAAATATATTTGATTAAAGCCGTGAAGTGTTCGATGAAAGTCCTGAGAGAAAAAAGTGAACTAAACTAAGCTTTTCAAAGCTCCATTAATGGAGGAGAAATTTGAAGATTTTCATTATCAAAAGAGGTTTTCAATATTAACTACATAGTCAAATTTATACAAAAGTTCTGCAAAGACACATAAAACGAAATCAGCATTATCTTATTATTACATTAGTTAATTAACTAAGATTCCTGGTTAACTAACTAATGCTAACCGAAATCTAACCACCAATCATGGTTAATCATACTCTGTATCTGAGTTCAGCTTAACATTCCCTCTTGTGTTAGCTTTGAAGCTTATCATACTGATTGAATTTCCAGAAGAAGTAACAGAGTGCTTAGGCTTATCAGCAACACTCTTCCAATTTGACTATATTTATTATAAAAAAAATTCTTTGTGGTTTGATTGAATTGTTTCTTCAATTTGATCAACGGCCTGGGATGGCTTTCTTACTTATGCTTAAATGATTTCAATGTGCACTCATAATTTGTTCCCACTGTTGTATATATCTCAAGAAAGCTTTGTTAAACAAATAGAAAGAAAACATTTTCTTAAACATGGCATAATCACTGGTAAAATACACTTGTCCAACAAAAAAGATATATTCTTTTTAAAAATAAATGATTGCAAAACATATAGAACTATGGAAACGTTTGTGTTTTAAATATTATTGAGTAATAATTGTAAGATCCTTGCATTTCGAAACTTCTGATGATCACATGATCAGACGATAAATGTACCTATTTGAAGTCCACAGTTCCTAGCTTTTGTTCTCGTTTTCGAGCGTATTTTTGTATATAAGTGTTTGTTGAGCCTTGTGTAGATACATATTCCCTACAAAAAGGTTTTGAACTTCAAAGATCAGATTGGGAGCAAAAACGAGCGAAAACAGTGAAGAATCGGAAGTGTTCAGAGTTGCCACGGTCTCACCGTCGACCCAAACCGCAGCGCGATCTGAGGTCAAACCACGGCAAAGTACCGTTGGGGATCCGTCGCCGAACGAGAACATGACACGGAGGCCGCGACACAGGTCAACTCTACCTTCCAATAGCTTACGAACCAAGTTTCCACCAGGTCCAGAAGTCCAGCATGCGAGGCGACTTCATGAGGCGACCAAATTACTTGCCTCGCCAACTCGCCTCGACCTCTCCAGTGGGGCGCCGCTATCTAGGTGCCGCTGTCTACCTAGACCGCAGCGGAGATAGCGACACTCTGACGCAAATATATATAAAACTGTCGCTGTCAGCCCCCAACCGCCACACACCGATACCCAGACCGCGGCAGGTCATTTTTGGACGAAATTTGGAGGGCAAACTCATCTTTTCATGCCCCATTTCGTGCCCTATCTCCCTCAACTATAAATATACCCTTTCCTCTCTTCTCTACAGACCGGGCAGCAGCAGCAAAAACTCCCAACTTCATCTTCTTCACTCCAATAAGAGAGAGAGAGAGAGAGAGAGAGAGAGAGAGAGAAAGAGAGAGAGAGCTTCCAAAGCCTCCATGGAAAGCTCACCACCTCCATTTCTAACCATCACCCATCACATTTGAGAGTTGATTACAGAGATTAGGAGTGGTCTTTGGACTCAATTCGAGCTAGGCAAGGAGATAAGCTCTTGGAGGTTTTCTTCAAGGGTTTGGTTTCCTTTATCTCATCTTTATATTTCATGTTTTCCATATGTGTAATCCCCATTTGGGAAATATTGTAAACTACATTAGTGCTCAATATATGTATTGTTGTTTTATATTCATTTGAGTTGTGATTTGTTCTTGATATTCATTGATAATCTCTTGTTGTGAATGACATGTGTATGGATGATTGGAAATTGATATGTGCTTATGGATGAGATTAGGAGTAGATTAACTTAATTGTAGGAGTAGTTATAATCAAATATCCCATTTACCTGTGTATGTCCTTGGAAGGTCGAAATGCCATGTTAGGATCGATTTGAGTGTTTGTGGGTTTCGGTTGTACCTCGAAGGATGACCAATTCGGGTATAACCGTAATCACTTAGCTCTTAAGAATAGATGAAACCTTGTTTTATGCATGATCGTGTTAGAATAGGTTTTGGCTATATGTTCATATGCTTAATGGTAAGGATTAGAAGCACATTTGCTCTAGCCATGACCTTTGGGGAGTGAGAAGTGTCTCGAATCTCTTAGTTGAGACGAGAGGCGCAATTGCTCTAGCCATGATCTTTGGGGAGTTATTTGTGTCTCGAATCTCTCAATAGAGGGAACAAGCCCATAATTTGAATTGAATGTGCTTAATGTTACCAATACGTGCATTTATGTATAGTGAGCTTATGCCCTTGTGTGATCATAACCTACATCTCTCTTATCCACCATTTTATTTGTCACATTAATCACCATTCTCATCCCTTCATATTCTTTTGTTTATTTTTACTTTCTTTCATTTTCCTTGCACACCGCAGTATGCACACACCGCACATACACCATTCTCACCTTTCCGCATTCTATTTACATTGCTTTCTATAAACACTAGAACATGATCCAGTCAATGGATAACACCTCCCTGCGGAACGATACCTTCGCTTACCGCTTTACTAGTCTTTTGCTAATTTAGAGCACATTGCGTAGGAAACTTTAGTATAGATATCTTTTGATAATTCGCAATTTGGAAACGACACAAAAAAGTGGGCCGTCAATTTTGGCGCGGCGCGGCGCCGCGACAAGGGCTTCCACTAATTCAAACGAGGTCGTTTTGATGCCGCGGTGTTAAGGACCGCGGTATGCTTGGCTATATAAAGGGGCTGATGCTCGTGGGCTAGGGCAAAAACACAAAATTGAAATTTCAAAAGCTGCTCTGGTGCCGCGGTCGTGCGAGACAACTTCTAGGCCACGCAATCGATATTTTCGCCCCTATTCTCCCCTGTTTTAACTTGATATTGTTCCCAATCCCCTATTTTTCCCTTCCATTGTCATTCTAGGGTTAGTTTGGGGAGTTTTGGTGGAAAATTTGTGTGAGAAGGGATTTTGGTTATTTGGTTGGAATTTGATTGTTGGGTTTCAGTTTTGGTGGTGTTTGAAGTGTCTTGACATGCTTTATTGCCTAATTCCACATGTGGTTTGTGTTGGATTGATATGATTCAAAGTGTGGCCGAATTAGGATAGTTTTGGTGAAGTGCTTGGTGTTTTTGTAGATTATTTTGTGTAGTTATTGGATTGTGGTTATGTGGTATCCGTGGTGTATCGGATTACCGTTGGATTAGTTGATTGTGTGCCGAAGTGCTGCAGAAATTCCTGTTGGGTTGTAATTGCGTCATAGTTTTCAAATTTTCGGTATGGCTAGAACCAATAAGACTGCTAGAGAGGCTGAGGAGGAAGAATCCAGCAGACCAATTAGGCTGAGGTGAGGGGCAGTTAGAGAGAGAAGTCAGTTTCCAATATGTGTACGGAACCCTGATTTTCTGGAAAGATTAGAGAAGTTTGCAACGAAGAAGATTGTTCCGGAAAAGGGAATTGATTTCGGTAATATGGATGAGACCCTGATTCCTCGGAGGATCCAAGCTAGAGCATATGAGATGTATGTCCATCATCCTCAAAGGGATTGCCCTCAGATTGTCCATAAGTTTTATGCGGCAATGGTAGAGAATGATTATCTAGCTGGTGGTGCAGTTTGGGTCCGGGGTCAGGAAGTGAGGACAAAGGCTGCAGATGTTAACAGATATTTCAGGACCTCCCGTCCACCTGGAGTTCGGGGCCAGGAGGATACCATGTACATGGGCGTGGCAAAGCATCAGCAATTCATGAAGCTAAATGTGGATTTAGCCAACAGCTTGACACTGCACCCTTTGCCTTTTTGGACTCCAAGGCCAGCCCGTTGAAGCATTCCAGGATTCATATTGAGGCGGCTTTTTGGCATGTTTTCATTTCATATTCGTTGAGGCCATGTTCGTATAGGACCACTGTGGTCTATGAGGTTGCGAAGATCCTTTTCTGCCTGCTTCATGATCTGTCATTGAATGTTAGCGCACTAGCGAAGATGGAAATTCACAAGATGGGAAAGGATGAATCAGGAAAGGAAGCTCAGGGGTTTCCAATTCTGATTACTTATTTTTGTCAGGCGGCGGGTGTAGATATGGTTGGTGAGGAGATGCGCGATTCTCCTCCAGACTTAGGGATGGAAACATGGTATAGCTTTTACCCGAGCCGTGGATTGGAGAAGCCTGGGGATGATAGTGCTGGTTCTAGCAGGAAGAGATCCATATTGTCAGCAATAGAAGATCAGGAGGACATGGATATGGACGATGCCCCTGGGAATGATGATGCGGGTGTTGCTGATGGTGCTGGTGGTCATACAGAGGAAGGTGGCGTGAACCTCAGTTCTTTGAGTACCGTTTTA
Organism: Dipteronia sinensis; assembly: GCA_033220585.1. Lineage (NCBI taxonomy): Eukaryota > Viridiplantae > Streptophyta > Magnoliopsida > Sapindales > Sapindaceae > Dipteronia > Dipteronia sinensis. The sequence goes on from CM065642.1 coordinate 7,152,521, forward strand.
GATGCCATCAAGAGCTCGAAGGAAGGAATACTGAAGAGTCAGCACGAGATGGATGAGCGTGTGATGGCTAGGATTAGTGAGGTAGATGATGGTTTTCGGCAGGATTTCACTGAGTTGAGGAAGGAACTTAAGGTCATGTCGTATAGTAGGAGGAAGCTGATACCTCCGGATCCCCTTACTTGGGTTCCATATACCGGTGGCCCCGTTATTTCTGAGGAAAAGGCTGCTGTGCTCCTTGCGATGGAGAGATCACTGCAGGAAGCGGAGGAGATGGCAGCTACGGGCACAAAGGGCAAAGAAAAGTTGCCCGGAACCATGTAGCCACAGTTCACTGCTTGTTTTGCCTATTTATTGTTTTTGGGATTTGAACATGTTTAGCTTGTAGATTTTAATTGCTTAATTTGCTACAGCTATTTGATTGCATTTCTAGTCGGATATTGAATTTTTCATTTCATCCCATTTTATTATGATATCTTTGAAAGTTATTTTTGCTTAGACTAGAGATGAGCGTTGTATTGTGATAGAATATGTGGATTTTTGGTTTATCAATTGAATGGTGGTTGATGCATGCTTGAGATCTTACTGGGTATTATACTTGTACTCTTTTGGAGCCTATATAGTTGTATTGTATGGTAGAGTTGTGTGCCTTTCCGCCGGGTTCTCATTGTCAATATTGGGGACAATGTTGGATTCAGGTGTAGGGGTGCGGGCAGTCGCCATGGTTATGTTTACTGTAAAAATTTAAAAATTTTAGAGTTGTTTTGTCGTGTTTTTGCGGAAAGGCCATGATGAACATTTATTGTTTGGTGAGATAGTTTTGTTGCATGTGCTTTTGAGGAGTGTGCGTATGTATTAATTGCTGAGTCTAGGATGTTCTGAGCTCAATACGGGTAGTCCCATCTCTTAGTGCCTTAGTGGATGAGGCACCGTGCTTGAATGTGAGGGATTAATAGTGGAGACAACCCATGTGAGTTTTTGAGCCTTTTAGTGTTACATTCTGAGGGCATAATTTTCATTCCACTCCTTACACATACTTCTAAACACATTTAGGCATAATTAGGAGATCACATTACACTACATAACATTGTTTGCCATAGAACATATTATTAATGGACTGCTTGTTGAAATTGATGTTCCTTGATAGATGGATCCTTTGAAATGATTGTAGGCAATGTGTGTTTTAACCACTAAAATAGGCCTAAACACTTTCCTATCCCATATGTGTGTGCTCCATAGCCAAATTTGCAAGCCAAACACATTTTAACCTTTCTTTGATCACCCACATCTTCCATTAACCCCTAAAACATAAACACTAGCTATCCCAATTGCTAATTGATGAAGTTAAGGCATAGGATTAAATCTAATTGTTGGGTTCTTATTGTATGTAAGGCGTATACCAAGGCGTATATGTGTAATTTTGCAAGATGTTGTGCAAAGAAAAAGAAAAAAAAGAAATATAAAATATAAACAAGAAAAGAAAAGTTCGATGAAATGAAGTCATGATCTGAATTGTATGCTACTCAAGATTTATAGTAGTGATCAAATGCACTAGAGCTAAAATAGCAACCTGGACGCCAAGTTGTAAGCTAAATGTTGTAATAGAGCCAATCAGGGAAATTTAGAATGTAATACCTTAGCTGAATCGATTGGTGTTAGAATTCATCCATTCCTCTTCTTTCTTAACCCAGTAACCCATGGCCCCGTTACAATCAAAGATAAAGACCAGTTTGACCTTAGGGAAAGTCTAGATAGAGAACATTGGTTGAAACATGCTCTTTCCAGTTCATGGCATTCGATTCCATTCCTGAGATCTAATTTTAGAAATGAGCGTTATTTTGAACATTCATATGCAATTCAAAATTTGATCCATAATGCAGAAATTCATATTGCATATTTGTTGTGTGTACGCCTAGGATTCTGAGTGATTATTGAGAGAAATCCGAAAGGTTAGTGTCGAGGCAAATTACATCCCTCGCAAGAGAGTGTGTTGTTTTTGAAACTCTGTCATTTGGAGTGTGGGATCGCATTGCGCGCAGTATATTCACATGTTTATTTTAATTTCCACTCGACAATTTTTGCATGCTCTACTTCTTACTTGTGCACCTCATTAGCATTTTATCATATTTGGCTTCGCTTGTTTCTACCTGTTCGTGCTTTGTGTCATGTATATTTTTCGGTTTTGCTCGAGGACGAGCAAAGGTTAGGTGTGGGGGTAGTTGATCGAGCCAATTCTATACTAGATTTTGGCCCCCTTTCCTAGATACTTTTGTTCGTTTCTTGGGTAAAATCTAGTATCTAATGGCTCGATTGAGGCTTTTGTAGGTTTTTATCGTCATGCAAGGGCGTTAATACTTTTTACCTGAAGTTTAGGGCAATATGTACAATTCAGAAGAGTTCGTGGGATGCCATTGAAGGTGTCGCAGGGTTGTGTCGCGATGGTGGAAGAGACTGCTACAGATTTAGTATTTTGGTGCCGCTGTGTTACCGTGGTGTCAATGGGGCGCGTCAATAGGGAACCTTTGACTTGCAGCGATCGTTATGCCGCTGCCACACCGGACCGCGGCATCGAAACCGCGGCACTCTGCCATCTGATGAAGATTGCCCAGATCACCAGGCGACCAAGCCATGCGATCGAATCAATCGCCTCTAACCTCGCCTCACAAGCTGCCCATATTGAAGAAGTGATCCAGAAGACCAGGCGACCTGAAAGCTCGCCTCAATCAGTCGCCTCACTGACGAAGGGGGGCAAAACAGTCTTTTGTACCTATATTTGCATCACATATTTTCCCTCCCCTATAAATGTTTTTCCTCTATTTTCTTCTCCAGGAAGCAGCCACACAAGGGACTCCTCCAAAACCAAAATCCTCTCCATTTCCCCACCATTTCTCCACCATTCTCTACTCATATCCATTTCTACATCATCAATCACCATCCTTGGAAGCTTATTCAAGGAAGGAGAGTAAGGAACTTCAAGAAGCAAGAGGAAGCTCACATGACATATATGGGTTTTCTCTACACCTTTCTCCTTTTTGTTTATCTTTCATTGATGTGTAACTAAACCTCACTTAGGGGATTGATGTAACTATATTGGATAACTCTTTGTACTGAACTAGGGTATTCTTTTGTTCAATCCAAAGTTAGTCTCTTTTACTTGATATTTATGTGTTTGCTCTACCATGTATGTTATGTTGTGACCTCAAGTGATGTATGTGTGTAGTGTAGATTATTCATGAAAGTGGGTTTTGGTTTGATTGACATTTTCCACCTTAATGTCACTTATTAGCTTGGTAATGGAGGAAGACAATGTTTGCATGACCTTTCTATGTCGTTTTGGCTTAGAGTTTTGAGAATATATTAGGTGATGACCATTGCTTCACATATGACCTTGTGGGAGCAATGGGAAGAATCTTGTTCTTAAAATTAATATCTTAAAACAAGCCCTAATTGGATTGACATGCTTATTGTGACTAGTTTAGTACATTGAGCAGTCCAAGAACGGTTATATCGATCCCCCTAGTATCCATCTATACATTTCATCCCTTGTGTTGTGTTGTGCTTAGATTAGTTTAGTTTTATTTACAAATTCGCATTTACATTCATTTACACTCGTTTGTTACCCAACCAACGCATTATGCAATTTACTTTTCGGGCACTATATTAGTTTAGTTAATTAACTTAGATTCAACCGATAAACTCCCGATCCCAGTGAACGAACTTATATTTTATTGAACAGTATTTACTGCATCATCACATCACATTTTCTTCACAATGCATTCCATTAACCCGTTGGGTCCCATATTTTTTATGGGATCTATTTGGGTATTCACTGGACCTGGAAGCTGAAAAGAAATTGAGAAAGGTCCTGGTCGGCAAAGATTTCGTGTTTGCATCCGAAACACTTCAGAGTCCTTGCAAACTATCTGCTCACCCGTTGTCGTGACTCCGTGTATAAATATCCTTCCATCAGGAACAATGTCACAACCGAAATCCCCTGCACCAATGACAAAAATTTAATCACATGATCAAATGAAATCATGAAATCATTTATAAAATTTGATCAGATACCAAACATCAGTGGAACTTACTTTCCACTGCTACTCCAGGAAGGGACACTCGAAATAAGTATGAATCCTCGGATTCTCCGATGTCAACTAACCCTAGAATTGGTTGGGCCTGTCTCATGGCAGCACTGCCAGTCAATGCTACTCCTCCACGTGGGGTTGAAGGGGTATTGCTTTGATCCAATGGTGGACCTATATATGGTACTCCTACAGGGTTCAGAGGAGCCACTTTCAGGAAATGCTGCTGGGGTTTTCCAGGCATCGTCTCGTTATGTCCACTTGTTTTCTTGGACCTGCCAGAAGGACATACAAGGTTATATTCAAAAACATAATTTTAAAAACATTACCAAACGCGTCACAATATTCATTAAAGAGACATGACATGTATAAAAAAAAATGGGAACAGATAAAAGAAAAAATTGAACCGGCTGATTCAATTTTATTATAATCAGGGGCATCGTATTAGAAAAAAAAAAAATCAAACATGATAATAGACAAATTCAATATCTTCAACCAACATTTTGTCACAACATTATATATAACATAACCCGAAACTAAAAAAAATTAAAATAAATCAGATCTCAAAGAATTGTTTAAAATAAAGTCATAAAAAAGTGAGAAAAAAAAACACATGAACCATAAAAATGACAGCATTTGATCTGAAAGAAAAATTTACAAAGCAATGTCCGTGATCGAGTCGTTACCAAGACAGATGGTTGGTATATATATATATACACATACGAATGTGTTCTTACCTGCGAAAAAAATCCATCTTCAAGTTCAAAGAATTAAGCTGAGCGATTGAGTTGTACCGGCTGAGCTTTTGTTGTCCGAAGAATGGAATATACATATATACAAGCAAGAAATGTCTAGAGGTTGTAAATTAGGTACATGTAGGTTTGTCAGAAAAATAATATATAGTATGTAGACGTGTAATCTCAATCCAAAAATGATATTTATCAAAAAGGTAACTAATAATATGTAGTATGTAGACATGTTATCTCAATCTAAAGATGAGATTTGAAGGAAAAGATAGGCCAATATAATATATAGTATGTGGACGTGTCAGTCCCAATCCAAATATGACATTTGTCAAAAATTTAGACCAATAATATATTGAATGGATGGAGGCGTGTGGCCACCAATCAAAAGATGGCATTTGTTAAAATTATGTGAGAAAAAGTTGTATAAATACGGTCATCTAACCACCCTATTGAAAACACATCCCAAATGGATACACATACTCCTAGATTGCAGATGCCATGGTCTCAACTCTCAACTCATCTTGATTTTGAAGTCGTTTCTTTTTTTCAAGGAATTTTACTGATCTTGCTATTGAAAGAAACAATATCAGATCAACAATTTACTAGAAGTAAACGAGAATAAAGGGGGTATGGGTGTCATTGTATACCGGGACGGTGACAGAAAAGGTTTCTGGAGGGGGCGCCATAAAATAATGAGTGATATCATGTATTTTAGAGGGTATGTTAATGAAAAAATTAATAAAAAAAATACCGTTAATGTGTGTTCATTTATCAATTAACACATTAGTTGTTGGAATACAAGTTGATTTATAGAGTTAGAATATCTAAATTACTCGAAACATTATATAGAAAAACCTTATGGTCCTTTATTCATGATTCAATAATAGTGTTTAGGTCCTTAGAAGTTAGAAAACTAATTAAAATTTAAATTGTACTCATAGTATTTTTCTATTATCCAAAAACTATTTTAATTTTTTAAATTCTAAAAGTTTGTTTGATAAAATAGCATAATGGTTAAACATAAATATATGTATATGTTTTTGAAATATTATAATAATTCAGGGGTTGAGGAGAGTCGGGGGAGAGACTCAAACTCATAACCCTGGTGGTGGAGATGTGAGGGGCATACCACTTGGTCAACCTCATCCTCTCTAATATATGTAAATATTTGGTTGACATGTTTTAATTATATAAATTAACACATAATGATTATTTATAAATAAATAACATATTAAAAGTGTAATATGGTATTATGGTGAGTGAGATAAGTAAGATTGTTAGAGAAAACAAAATTATTTGAATAAGAAAAAATATTAGTTGAGATAGAACATATGGATAGGGATATCAAAAATTACTCATAGGTCCGGGATCCGTGGGGACTCGCCTTGTTAGGGGCAGGTTTATGCCTACCATAATTTCGGTACAGTTACATGTTTAGGCCTACCATGGGGCCGGTATTTTTTACAATCCCTAATTTAATTTAGGTACAGTTACGGGATTTCAAGTCTCCGCCCCACCCCCGTTAGAGGCAGAAAGTCTAAAATACCCTTTAATTTCATTTTAAATAAGCTAAAAAAATTATTAAAAAAAAGACAAAAAATATAAAAGTATATATTATGAATGTATCTTAAATCTAAAACCTGGAAAAAAATTCATCTTTACAAATAAAAAAATAGTTTTTTATAACAATCAATTAATATATAAATTTTTAATTTTTAATTTATTTAAAATCAAGGGGGAATTGCACAAACTACATTTTTTTTGAAGATGATTTTTTTTTTCCAGATTTCAAATTTAAGATACTTTCTTGTTTTTTAAAATATTTTTAATTTCTTTTTATCTTATTTTTAAATTATTTTTAGCTTATTTAAAATATATATAGGGTATTTTAGACTTTTTACACATTTGACCATTGACTAATGTACCTATCTGACGGTAGGAGGATGTATGTTTGTACAACAATTTTCAAATGTTGAGGGAAGTTTGAACGTATATGGCCAAAATTGCTATATCCGTGCAATTTTATCAAACATCGGGGATGTTTGTGCAATTCCCCCATTAATTTGTGTTTTTTTGAAAGAATTCCTCCATCAAAAATGGGAACATCATAGCCAGAGAATCATTTCATAAAGAGCTGCAAATCTGCAATAATCAATAATCAAACTGTACATACACCCACGTAATGCAGAAGTATTATTTATTTATTTACACTGTATTGTATTTTTGTACATACACACTGTGTACACTTATTATTATTATTATGTTATTTAATCAATTTTATTTATTTAATTCTAATCATTTTTCTTTCTCTTCCATCACTTTTTTCTTTTATGTTTTCGTTCCAAAAAATGGACTCCATTTTTATTTATTTTATTCTCTTTCCTAGTGTAAAACAACTCTCTTCATTTCTTCTTGACTGTTTTCTATCCATAAATTCACTCTGATTTGAAGTTTTTTCGATTGGAAATCCATTTTACATTTGTGAAAGTCATAGGGATACACAGTTTGTGTCATATCTCAATAACAAAGTGTTTGATAAAATTAATAACAACTAAATTGATAAGGGAAAAAAAATCTAAAGCGTGTTTAAAAGGAAAAAAACAGATATATTACAAAGAAAACAATGCATAAGAATTTTGTTCTTCTAATAAAAATATAAAAGTTAATTTAAAACTTACTTTTTTCACAACCAACTTTGAATGATTTTGATTCATTTTATATACTTAGCAATCAATTTGTATTTACTTAAAAGAAATATTTGAAATTAGTATTTAAAAGAGAATCTAGGGTTTAAGAAAAGAGTATCTAGGGTTTAAGAAAAGAGTAATGCTACTTTGTCCTAATTTGGTGTCCAAATGATGCCCAAATGATGTGGCATCAGTATAATTCATTCATTTAAATTATATTAGATTTGCATGATTTAAATTAATAGAATTTAGTGATGCCATATCATTTGGGCACCAGATTTGGATACCAAATTTGAGTAGTAGCACTACTCTTACACTATGTTTGGATTGGTGGAATATGAGAGGAAGGAAAGGAAAGGTAAATGAAGAAAGGGAAGAAAGGAAAGAAAATGAAAAGAAAGTGGTTGTAATGATTGTTGTTTGGATGATTATAAATATAAAAGAAAGAAAAGGAAATCCATCTTATTTGTATAGGAGAAATAAATGAATTCTTTTTATTCTATTTACGAAAATACCATTTTTTTTTCAACAATATGAATATCCAATATTAATAGGGTTAGTTTTGGGATTGGAAAAATCATTAATTCTTGATTCATTTCCCGCATTTTCTTTCCAAATTTGGGTGAAAACCAAATTGAGTGAAACAAGAAGAAATTATTCCCTTATTTTCCTTCTATTTCCTTTCCTTTCTCTCCTTCCTTTCCTTTTCTTTCTCTCATATTCCTTCAAACCAAACATAGTGTTAAGAAAATGGAAAGATTTTTTTAATGATATACATTAATATCAAATCATTATAGGAAACTCTCTTTAAAAAATCATAATAAGAAACTTTTTTTTGCACAAAAAATTAAAAGAGGAAACTAATTAATACTTTTTTATAGAAATATTACAGGTAAGTAATGGGTGTACTTATGGACTATAGTCTACTTGGTAATTTTACTCTAGTATTATTAGATTAAAAAAAACATATTAATTTGATATGTATATACAGTTTTTGAGGGGTGCAAATATCACTACACTTTCATTAATTTCAAGTCAAGTAGCCCAACAATAAGCCCATAATTATGCACAAATTCTTGACATGGCCTAACCCAATTTCTAGGTATAGTTTCTATCACTGTTCCAGAACATTCTACTTGTAAATACATGTAAGAATATTCTAGATACTTTTTATTAGGATAGATATATCTGAATCGGAGGCAAAACCTCTACCGTTAGATCAAGTCCATATTGACTTTTTATTGAGGAGATGACTCTCTATAGATAGCTAGTCTCTCATTTGTGTATGGCATCCAAGTAAAGATTTCTCAAAACAATGTGTATCCTGTTTGAGGGTGTCCAAACCCTATGTTTTTGAAACCCTATGTTTTCTTCGGTATTTTCACTGGCTAGCTTCTTCTTAGGTAAAAAGTTTTGATTTTACTCGATTTTATTTGTAATTTTATTGGCTTGATTTATATTTTATTTTTGTAGTTTGAGATCATTTTTTATGTGGTTTTGTTGAGGATTATTTGAACATTTTTTTTTATTACTGTAAGCTTTTATTTTTATACTTCAATTGATGGCTAACTTTTATTTAATTCTTGTTTTATAATCAATTAATCATCTATGTGTTTGTTGCATGATTACATTGTTAGTGTGTTTCTGTATTAGATGAATGGATCTGAAAGATAAATCTTTAATTTGTCGGAACTTAAAAAGTATGCATGTTTTATTTTAATTGTAATTGTTTCATAGGCTATTAACATGCAAAATGATTTCTTATTTGTTTTTGAAAGTTATCTTTATTTGAATTGAATTGTCAAAAGTTCGTTATATCAGCGGTATTTTTACGTAAATTCATTCAGTATCGTAAATTCATGCAAAATTTGCAATAGTCTAATTTTATACACATATATATATATATATATATATATATATAGTTTTTAGATTATTTTTTGCAATATTGTAATTTTATCTTTCTCTTTACAGATCTTGCAACCCTACAAATGAAAAATATGAGATCCAACGAACAAGATGTTATCGATGTGGCCCTTGTTACTATTATGGCAGTCGATGGTCCAACTGTAATGCTTCCTTCTCATGCTGCTAGGCTGACTCAAGATGTCATAAATCATCCTCCGACTAGGGATACTACACCAGCTAGTGATGATATTTTTCCATCTCATCACCGGCTAATATAACAGCAGCAAATAAAGGTGGAATTGTATTGACGGGCAGAGCGGCAGTTCCTTCGGGAGTGAAAACAGCTGAAAATATGTTGTTTATATATATATATATATATATATATATATATATATAAATTCTTCCGCATCAATTCAATTAGGTAACTGTAATGTCGTCCAGAAGGGTTCGGTGGGCATAAGTATTGAGTTTTCATTTTGAAAACCAGGGAGAAGGTGCATACTGACTTCTCTCTTCTTGTTGTTATTCCCCATATGAAAAGATGACAATACGGGGAGTAACATCAACAGGAGAGAAGCAGCCAGCTTCTCCCAATCTTTCGAAATGAGTATTCAGGACTTTAGCCCACCGTGACCATTTTCGATGATTTTTCAGTTACCTTGTTGAGTGGTTGCAGAATAATTTTTGGACAATTTTGGAATGAACGGGCTTCTGGAAGGATTGGTGAAGAATTAAGTACTTGATTGTCTGGTTGCAAAAGGAAGTAGGATTTTCTGTCTTCCACCGGTTTCCCCTAGATTGAGTTATGACCTTGCTTGATTTGTAGTTTCTTTTTTACCATTTAATCAAACTATGGTTTAAATTTTACACATTTACAAAGTTAATTTGTTCACAGCAAATATAATGATTAATGACAAGTTTAACCTTGTGTGCAATTATACATGATCTTATTTGGTCTATTTTGGATACATCTTATGTATGGATGTTTGGTCTCCACCTCTGTCCATTCAACCTTTTTTTGATTTTTAACTGGATTGATTCCTCATTTTTGTCAACTTGTGGTTGGCTTTTCTTATTTAGCCATGATCTTAGCTTTTCTATACTCCTAAAAGCATCTCCAATGCAGCCGTCACTTATGAAAAAACATAGATACCACATAGAATGGATAGACACCCACTTAAAAAGTATCTCTGATAAAGCTGTGCATATTCAAACTCAATCTGATGTGACAAAAAATATTTGACATTATCAACATGACCGTCTACTATCAGACGGTATGTTGCACAGCTATTTTTTCGGTTGACTCAGCAAGTATTTAAAATTGATATTAATTTTTCATCTATTTTTAATAAGGAAATAAAATAAAAAATAAAACAGAAAACAAAAATTTGGACACATCATTAAAAAAAATGTTTTAAACAAAAGCATTGTAGACCAAATTTTGAATTGATTGTTTATCAAATCTACTTCTATGTATAATAGGAAGTAAGGGGTCGTTTGTTTTTTTGTCTGAAAACTGAACAGTCCTGAATTTTTCTGAAGACTGAATAGGGACTGAAATCTGAACCTGAATGACATGTTTGTTTTTTTTTTCCTCACATCTGAATGTACTGTCAACATGTTTGTTTTTTAAAAATAAAATTGTCTGAAAATACGTAATTTTATATTTATACCTATACTAATTAAAAGAAGTAATTTAACATGCACAATTCTTTATAACATTTTGTATGTGTTTTTTTTTTTTGCAAACAAAGTTCAATTTGAACAAAATAAAAAAATTAATCAAATAATATAATTTTGCATATTTTACAAATAAAGTTTAAGTTAAATTTATTGTCAAAAAAAAAGTTCAAGTTCAAGTTTAAGTTCAATTTTTATGTTATCCACGTTTCCGGTGAATATAATTCATGAAACCATTTTTGTTTTTTTAGTTTCCTGGATCATATGCACCGGAAACCAAATAAAAAAAAAGTTCTTGAATTTTTCTTATACAATAATTCTATAACATCTTCAAGCCACGAAATCTACTCAATATGATAGACAAATTTATTGAGCACTATACGAATAGTTAGATAAAAAAAATAAAGAGTTCTTACCGGGATTTGACAAGAGAGAAATTCAATTGTTCAATCTTTGAAAATTTTCATTATGAGAAGTAATTAGGTTTTTTTTTTCTTTTCTAAAACTTGTTTAAATAAGAAATATGTTAAAAGAAATTTTTTTATACCATATCAAATTAAAATAAATTTGGAAATATATCTTTTTTTAAAGGATAGACTTGGAAGAGAATATTTCAATTGTAATCCAGTGATTTGGAATTAAGTTAAAAGTCAGGATTTCTTACTTTTTATTTTAAGTTGTTTTTTGATATTTTAAGTTGTTTGACCACTTAAAAAAACAAACAAAACAACTTAATGAGTTCAATTCAGACCTATTAAGTTTTAAGTGAAAAAAAACAAACGACCCCTAAGTCTTTTGACATTGTTGTCCACGCCAATAATTATTGGTATACAAGCCGCTTTTGCATTGAGATGCTTATGCCTAATTCTCCTCCGAATATTTTCTTAATTCTTGCCTAATCACCGGTAAAATACATTACATATGTACGATGCAAAAATCTGTCTTTTTCTTTAAATGCTGACGAGCCTTGTCATGTTCTTTCTATAAATGATTGCAGAACAAATTCATATGCATCTACGGAAACTTCTTGTTTCTCATATTAATATTTATCCAAATGTGCATGCATTAGCTACTGAGAAATTTCTATAGCATGACAATTTCTATTATTGGAACGAACTAAACAACACAGAGAATATGAACCAACATAGAAAGGAAAAAAGAAAAACAAAAGGCCAAACTACAAACATTGCAGCATAGGTGACAGAAGATTAAAATTTTTAATTTAAAAGTAATATTTGTTAATTAAACAGTTCCTTCAGGGCAATCTCTCAAGCCCCGGATATCACACAACTGCCATTAATTATTCCAGCCATGATATATTTTCCATCAATTATTCCAGACAGACATATTTGTCTTCATTACACAAATGTACAGTATCCTAAATGCAATAAAAACATAAGAAAATTTATTGGGTTGTGATTTGTGAAGCCTAAATTCGTAAGATTGCAGGTATGCTGACACTGGTGGTTGAACTGAAGATTTCAAAGCAATGATACTAGGGAAATGATGCACTCTTTGATTCCAAAGCATAAAATATATATATTAAAGAACATAAATCAACAGTATCATAATCCCATTCATTACAACATTAAATCAGCACACACAAGAAAATTGGATGTTATTTAAAAGTTAATTATGATTTCAAGAAATTATGAATTTTCTCTGAAAGGAAAAAGAAATTTATATCCACAACAGGAAAAGGAACATAAACATCAGGAACTCAACCGTTCCAAATCACTGACGTATCTAAACCAAAGGCCCATCTAGCAATCTCGTGAGCCACCCACGAGGAACATGAGAAAAACAAGTTCTAACAAATTTAGACAATAAAACTTGAACATGAAAAATTAAATTGTCAACATCAACTCTGGAAAACACCTCACCCATGCACACAGGAACAACATAATTTCTGAGGGAAAGCTGCTTTCCCTCAGAAATTATGATTATTGGTGTGTTTTCGACCTTTTTGGAGGTCTGTTCTACTTCTATTAATGGAGGGTTTTGAAAAAAATAAAAATAAAAATAAAAATATATATAAACTAGAATAAAAATAAAAATTGGGGTATTTTATTAATTTCTCATGGCGACACTGCCAATCAATGCTACTCCTCCACTTGGGGTTGAAGAGGTATTTCTTTGATCCGACAGTAGACCTATATATGGTATTCCTTCAGGGTTCATAAGGAGCCACTTTCAGGAAGTGATGCTGGCGTTTTCCAAGCACCTGCTCGTTACGTCCACCTGTTTTCTTAGACCTGCCAGAAGAACATATAAGGTTATATTCAAAAACATAATTTTAAAATAATACCAAAAGCGTCATAATATTCAATTATTCATTAAAGAGACATGATATGTTTAAAAAAAAATCGAACAGATAAAAGAAAAAATGGAACCAGCTGATTCAATTTTATTATAATCAGAGGCATCATATTAGAAAAAAAAAATTCAAACATGATAATGGACAAATTCAAACCGCAAATTCAAACATGATAGTGTTAATTTATCATTAAACCGCAAATTACACCTGCATTGTCTGCTTCTAACTCTTGAGAGAACAACAGACTTCCAAATGAAGATAAAAATCTGATCTTGAAAATGAACAACCTAGTTAATAAATTCCCATGCCAAAACATAAATTGAGTCCGTACACAGAGCTAAGCTTTAAACAAAGCTGAACCAATATACTCAAAACAGAGAAAAGAAAGATAAAATTCTAAACTAAACATATTCTAATAATCTAAGTAGTCTAAGAGCACTGGTTTAGTGATCTTAACTGTAAAAGTAACCACTGTTTGCAAAAGCATGCACATGATTCCAAACTTTGAGATCACAAAAGCTTATCAAAACAAGTTCTTTGATTCCACAAAATTGAAGCTCTTGAACAAACAAAGAATCCAATCCTACTATGATCTCTATATACACCAAAAATGAGGTAAAGTGATATAGACACATAAAAGACTACATACAAATATTCAAACAAAAAACCCCACTTTGGTTTCACTTGTATTCTAAGCCAAAAACATGCCCAAAAAAAAAAGGAAATAAAAAAACAAGACAGAAAATGGACATACCCAACTAGATCTCAGAGTAGTAATTGCAAAGAAAAACCCAACAAACTGCAATCATAGTCTTTCCTCCCAATCTCGTAAGCTTAAAGTCTCTCTCTCAATCTCTTCATTTCAATCTTCGTTGTTTATGATATATAAAATTGATATTCCAATTAGAAAGAAGAAATAACTGACCAACCAGATTGCGTCGAGATATGGACAAGTCAATCACAGGCAAGTCGAATGGTTCGGCCATCAGCGTCACCCTGATCTCGTCGCTGGTACTTTGGTTGCCACCTGTCTCCGATCGTTTCCTCTCTCTCTCTCTCGGCTGCCTCTCTCTCTCTCTCTCTCTCTCTCTCTCTCTCGACACGACCAAATTGTTTCCTCTCTCTTTGTCACAGTTGCCAGCAATTTAGGTTTTATTAGAAACAAATTGGTTTTTTTTTTAAACAGAATTATTTTGGACTATGTAATTTACACTTAGTTAAAAACAAAAGCTTAAATATTTTTGATTAAAAACAATAATTCATTCAGGTTAATTTTTACAATTTTTATTTAATTTATTTTATAAATTATTTTGATATTATTCTGATTTAAACTCAATAATAAATCATTTTAATAAATCATTTTAATATTAAAATGTTTTAGGTCAAAAAATACTATAATCTTGAAAGCATTAGATTTTTTTTTTCAAAAGTAAAAGTATAATAACAAAACATTTTAAAGGTATAATTGATCAAAAAGTGGCCCAAACATGTATGTTATTGTAATTGTGTCTCTTGCATATATAGTCATCTCGTTCCCATTTTTATGTTACAATGGCTTCAACTTTGGTATAGTGAGCACATAAGCAAAGTGTGTATATACATGTTATTGTAATTGTGTCCCTTACATATATAGTCATCTTGTTCCCATTTTTATGGTGCAATGGCTTCAGCTTCGGTATAGCGAGCACATAAGCAAAAAATATATATATATATATAATGCAATTATCTAAAAATGTCACATAGTATTAAAAAATTTATATGGGAGAAAAAGGAGCATGTCCCTATAAATTATATTTATTCGAATCATGAAAAGGAAGTTTATAACGTTTTTCCGGTTGATAACTAGTACAAATGAAATATTTCTTTAACTAACCAATAACATTGATAACTTTCGTTTGGTACGCGGGACATGACAAGACAACATGGGACAGTTTCTTCTTATCTCACGTTTGGTTCTTGTCACATGTTTGACGCGGCCTTAGCATGAAATATGACGGGACAAGATGAGACAAAAATCACAAAAATCTATCACACCCAAGACCCTAGGATAACTTGTCTTGTGACATGGGACAAGTGCCAAAAAGACCTTTTTACTTTTTATAATTTCAAACAATTACAATCATGTCTAATATATTATATTATTTTTATAATAATAATATATATATATATTATAATTACATAGATTATATTATATTATATTATATATATATATATTATAATTACATATATAATATTATATGATAATATAAACATTATTATTATATATAGGATTTATATATATATTAATATAATATATATATATGATATATATATATTATTAATATATATATTTTAATAATACGTATATATTATAGAGGAAATTGCAAGAAATGCTCAAAAAATATGAGTTTATTGTTTTTAGCCAAATATATATTTTCGATTATATTTATCATTTTTATGCTTGAACTTCTAAATATAGCCTTATTTTGTCTTTACTTCCTTCAATATTTCCCCCCAAAAATAAGTTCTCTTATTTCCAAATCCCTCCAATTTGTTTTCCACCCAAAACATACACTCTCTCTCCCTCTCTCTCACGAAATTTTTAGCTCACTCTCCCTCTCTCTCACGAAATTTTTCAGATCTCTCTCTCTCTCTCTCACAAAAACATACACTCTTTTACTGTTGAAATCTCCAATCTCGGTCTCACGAAATTTCTGGGCAAGAAGCTGAAATTTTTGGGCAAGAAGCTGAAATTTTTGGGCAAAAACACCACCATTCGAAGCTGAAATTTCTGGGCAAAGACACCACCATTCGAACCTGAAATTTCTGGGCAACAACACCACCATCCGAAGCTGAAATTTCTGGGCAAAGACACCACCATTCGAAGCCAAACAACGTTTTTCAACGGAATGTATCTCTTACCCACTTATTTTTTACAAGGATCATTATGTTTGATATGAAGATAAAGAGATCGGTTTCAATTTAGAGTGAAACCAGTTGCTGTGATATTTTGTTCCCAAGTTACATGCTAGTTTATGTTAAAGTTGCATGCTAGTGTATTTGTAAGTTACATGATAGTGTATTTGTAAGTTACATGATAGTGTATTTGTAAGTTACATGCTAGTGTATTTGTAAGTTACATGTTAGTGTATTTGTAAGTTTAGAGCGAAACCTACTACTGTGATATTTTGTTCCCAGGTTACATGCTAGTGTATTTCTAAGTTACATGCTAGTGTATTTCTAAGTTACATGATAGTGTATTTGTAAGTTACATGCTAGTGTATTTCTAAGTTACATGATAGTGTATTTGTAAGTTACATGATAGTGTATTTGTAAGTTACATGCTAGTGTATTTGTAAGTTACATGCTAGTGTATTTGTAAGTTTAGAGTGAAACCTACTACTATGATATTTTGTTCCCAGGTTATATGCTAGTGTATTTGTAAGTTACATGCTAGTGTATTTGTAAGTTACATGATAGTGTATTTGTAAGTTACACGATATTATATTTAAAGTTACATGCCAGTTTATTTTAAAGTTACATGATAGTGTATTTGTAATTTTTTGTACCGATGTTACATGCCATCAGTTATTGTTTTGTTACATGTCAGTTCCCAGCCAGTTTAAATGTTTCATGTAAATACTTGACATGCAGGAATATGGGTGCAAAGAAATTGGTCATCCATCACGGTGGAAGTTGGGCGGCCAATTGTTACGAGGGTGGTATGACAAAGTGGGTCCATGTTCCTATCGGTTTGACTTATGATGACTTGGTGAAGTTGGTTCAAGACGTTGCTAAAGTTAACGCTCATAGGTCTACCATAGAATTATGCTCGTTGGCATTTACGACTACTGGTACTGCCCGTCCGAGAATTGAGAATGAGAATGACAAAGACGTGTCATGTATGATGGATGAAGATAAGCTATGACCCGAGGTTTATGTTACCGTTTCGAAGAAGGTAGCAACACATTGTGTGCAGAATGGTACTATATTGGAGGAAGATGACAACCTAGTACATTCAACGTTTCTTCAATAATGTAACCTACCTACTCCACAACCCGTGTATGGTGGGTTTCTTCTGCAACTGGCAGCATATGGGTCCATTCCAATGTTAGACCCAATTGTATGTAATGATGAAACCATTGATGATGAAGAGAACACTGAGTCATCGGACACCGATAATAGGGATGATAGCTCGATACCCGACATTGACAGAGGTAGTCATAGAGATGAAGATTGCAATCATAGTGTGGGTTCTGGTGCTGGGAGTGTTGGAGGATATGGATGTGCTGGTCTATCGGGTTTTGCTACATTTAGTGGTGATTCCTTTCGAGAGGATGGATTGGATGACGGTGTTGATCAAAGTTGTGAAAATGCTTCCCCACGAGCTTGGATTATTCCAGGATCCGAAAGGTATTCGTTCAAACCCATTAGCACAGAGGAATCGATTTCAGATGATGGCCGGTTATACAAGGGTAAAATATTTCAATGCAAGAGAGATCTTTAGCGAACGTTGCATATGTATGCTTTGAAGGAGCAATTTGAATTCCGGATTAGAAGATCTAGCAAGACACGTTATGAGGCCAGATGTAAGGATGGCGAGTGTGAATTCCAATTACGTGCATTTAAGATGCAAAAAGGAGAATATTGGGTGGTTTGAATGTTCCTGAAGGATCATACTTGCAATATCGATGGTTTCCACGCACGTCTTCGACAAGCAAATTCTTGGACTGTCGGCGAACTATTAGCACCAAAGTTGCAAGTACACGGCTACTCTCTAAAACCCAAAGACATAATGGTAGAAATGCAAGTGGATCATGGACTTCATTTGTTGTATACAAAGGCTTGGAGGGCAAAGAATCATGCAGAGGCTTCTGTTTTTGGTCCTCCTGAAGAATCATTCAAATTGTTGCCTGCTTACTGTCATCGATTGAAAGAAGTAAATCCAGGGACTATTACTGCAATGAAGACAAATGTTGCAAATCAGTTTGAATATTTGTTCATTGCCCATGCCGCATCACTTCATGGATTTCATACCGTGATTCGTCCGGTTATTGCCATTGATGGTACTCATTTGAAGGGTAAATTTTCTAGTATTATGTTTGTAGCTATATGTTTGGATACAAACAACCAGGTTTTTCCTTTGGCATATGGGTTTGGCGACATTGAAGATGAAATGTCATGGACTTAGTTCTTAAATGAGCTTAAAAATGCTATTGGTAGTCCTAAGGATTGCATGATCATTTCCGACCGCCACCTCGGAATCAAGGCTGCAATGGAGAAAGTGTACCCTAATGTACCGCAAGGATATTGTGTGTTTCACATGGCTCAAAACATCAAAAATGATTACAAAAGGAAAGATGTGAGTCTTCTTTTCAAACAAGCATGGAAGGCTTACCGGAAAGCTGATTTCAAGGAAGGGATGTTGGAGATAATGAAGGTTAATATGATAGCATTCGAAGATTTAATGAATGTTGGGCCCGAAAGGTGGTCTCGTGCTTACTCTCCTGTTAGGCGTTATCGGTTGATGACCTCAAGCATTGTCGAGTCAATGAACTCATGTTTGGTACATGCTCGCCAAATGCCAATAACAACTATGGTTGAGTTTATTAGAGAGATGCTCCAGAAATGGTTTTATAAGCGCCGTACAAAGGCTGAAAAAACCCGGACACAATTGACTCTATGGGCCACTGAATTAATAAAAGAAAGAAATAAAGATTCAGAAAACCATGTCAGGCTCCTCAACCATATCCATCTGCAACATCTGCAACATCTTCAACATCGAAGCGACCACGTAGACCGTACAGGTGTAGGAAATGTGGAGAAGAAGGCCACAATTCACAAAAATGTCCATTGACATCGGACGTTGGTGGTACGACTTAGGTATTAGCAATGATGTTGTAATTCTTATATTTTGTATTTTAGATTTTATTAAGTAAGATTCAAGTATTTTTAAAGACTGAAGTTACATGCCAGTATTTTTAAAGACTGAAGTTACATGCCAGTATTTTTATAGACTAAAAACAAATTTCAATATTTTTACATGCTGCAAGTTACATGCTAGTTCATTTTCAAGTTACATGACAGTGTAATTACAAGTTACATGCTAGTGTTCAACAGTTTAAAGACTGAAAACAAATTTCAGTATTTTTACATGCTGCAAGTTACATGCTAGTGCATTTTGAAGTTACATGCCAGGCCAAATTCAAGTTACATGCCAGGCCAAATTCAAGTTACATGTCAGGCCAAATTGAAGTTACATGTCAGGCCAAATTGAAGTTACATGCCAGTATTTTTAAAAACTAAAAACAAATTCCAGTATTTTTACATGCTGCAAGTTACATGCTAGTGCATTTTGAAGTTACATGCTAGTGCATTTTGAAGTTACATGCCAGACCAAATTCAAGTTACATGCCAGTATTTTTAAAAACTGAAAACAAATTCCAGTATTTAAGTTACATACTGCAAGTTACAAGTTACATGCCGGTTACTATTGATTTTCACAGTAAACTTCATACATTTCAAGAACTTATGCAGTTAACAATGTAAACAACTCCATACATTTCAAGAACATCAAAAACAATGATGATGTACCAACAAAGTTATCAATCTGATGCTACACTATTTGCAAATATCTCTAGTGCCATTTCCTCCCTAAACCCGGGGACATTCTTGGTTCCCCATCCCTAAAAACATTTATGACGCATCAACATGTCTGTGTATCGACATATGAAAACGCCACAACTATCATTGTCCATTTGTGCGGGTAACTTTTTCGGAATTGATTGTTGAACAGTAAACATTGACCCATTGGGTTGTATGCATTTTTGCTGATAATACCCAGACTCCTGTAGAATGACTGGAATGAAACGCAGAAGTGGGGTGATTTGCTTCCTACGAGTGGGAATCTTCTTCTGACGGTGTAATGGATCATAAATGCAAACAGTTCGTTTCTCCAAATCAATTACACATAAGATCCAATGTCCATCTGGATCCCCAACCGCACATGGGACCAACAACTGCAAGAAATGATTAAAAAAATGAGTGGTGTTCAATGTATTTGTTTATATAACATGTGAAACAGTACTTACATATCGAACAGATGACCAACATGTTCCCCATCCAGGCTTGTCACCCGATGCATACAATAACCAATCTGTTGGACATTTATACGACAGTGCATCGAATTCACCTGTCAATGGTGCATCCTCATAAGATTGGAATTTCTTCCATTCCTCGCACAACTTTGCCTACAAAATAAACATATTTTTTTACTATATGTATAAATTTCTGTCAACGGAATATAGGAAAAAAATAATTATTATAAAGTCCTTACGAAGAAGTCCGAGCATAGCACTGCAACGTCTGATTTGTAAATATCAGATTTCAACCGTCTTTGCTTACATAACAAGCTCATATACGCGTCGATATGCTACATGAAGATATATATTAATAAAAATTAGTACTTTTCAATAATTTTGTATGGAAGTAAGTTCTTCACAGAAATGTCAATGATGTTACAGAATTATATATCTTGAAATCACTAACCTCATTAGACAACCAACATGTTGGAGATTCCATCTCCACAAAGAATTGTTTTGTTGCATAGTAGTCTGTACCGACGTTCAACCTGTGTTGAACAATCAACATTTTTAACTTACAAGTTATTATAAACCAAAATGAAATTAAATATAAAGGTTAATGTATACAGAGACTTACGCTGCATCTTTTCTGCTTCGTTTAAAACGTGAATAGTCTGTCTTTAACTTTTGTTTTTCCTTGTTAGGCGCTTGGAAAGGGTCAATGTAGGGTGAATTCATGTAGCAAGATGTAATCTTCAAACGCTGCTCATGCTCATTCTTTACAGCGAGGTAGTCTACCATAGTTGAGTCGTCCTCAGATGGGGGATGGGACTGCACCACTATTCCCTCCTGAAGCAAAATGTTATGGACCACAATCTGAAGGCCCTCACTATGGGTATCATCACCCCCAACAATCCCCTCACTAAAGGTACCATCACCCCCTCCAAGGGTACTATCAGGTCCACCTTGGTCATTATCACCTCTACCATGTCTACCATTCCCCCTACTAACCCCCTTTCCGACAGTACCATCACCCCCATCAAGCGCCTCAGTAAGAGTAGCACCACCTTCACCAACCCCCTTTCCAACAGTACCATCACCCCCATCAAACGCCTCAGTACGGTTAGCATCCCCCTCACCAACCCCTTTTCCAACGGTACCATCCCCACCAACATTAGGACCCCCCACATGGTCCTCTTGCACTTCAGGGGTACTCTGTGGCACAAAAAAAATTCAATGTCATGACGAAGTTACATGCTACTACATAACGAAGTTACATGACCGTTAAAACAATGTCATAATTAGTTACCTGACGATGTTGATTAACAAGTTGAGCCAAACTTGCCTCCACACGGGTAAGGCGTGCGTTTAGGCGATCCTCCATTGCCGAAATCTCCTTCTTAATCTCCTTCACAATGTCTTCAAATCGATCTGACATTGCACTCATTACTTCCCTCATTATTCGAGAAGAGTCTGTCGAGTCATCACCCACCTAAAGTTTTGAAAGAAACAAACAATTAATATTGGTAGGTATTTATCTCAGCACAATTACTATCGGTCAGGTATTGACTTACCGGTGACATGCATGGAGATGTACCTTGCCTTTTGATCCTTGCTGCCATTTTTTGTTTATGAGGTGACACCTTCCTCTTCACCGGTTTTTGCTTGTTTTGTTGAGGTCGTGACAGACTTCCATCATTACCACTATCATTACAATCTTCATTACCATCTTCATTACCATCACCATCAACATCATCAACATCATCGTTAGGCTGTGTCTTACCATCGTCTAATTCAACATTGAGTGCTATAAACTGTGGACCCTCTGACAAATCTGTGTCAACACCAACCAAGTAAGGCTGTGTCTTTTCATCGTCGGTTGGATGTAATTCCTCCAACACAACATGCTGTACAATTAATAAAAGTGTCATCATTATTTGAAGTATTGATATAAACAAAAATGAAATTAATTACATGCCAGGCCAAAATCAAGTTACATGCCAGGCCAAAATCAAGTTACATGTCAGGCCAAATTGAAGTTACATGTCAGTGCAATTTCAAGTTACATGCCAGTTAGAACATATTTCACAGTTGACACACAAGTTCCAAAATAAATTCCAGTATTGTTACATGCTGCAAGTTACATGATAGTTCATTTTCAAGTTACATGCCAAGCCAAATTCAAGTTACATGTCAGGCCAAATTCAAGTTACATGCCAGTTAGAACATATTTCACAGTTGGCACACAAGTTTGAAAACAAATTCCAGTATTGTCACATGCTACAAGTTACATGATAGTTCATTTTCAAGTTACATGCCAGGCTAAATTCAAGTTACATGCCAGGCCAAAATCAAGTTACATGCCAGTGCAATTTCAAGTTACATGCCAGTGCAATTTCAAGTTACATGCCAGTGCAATTTCAAGTTACATGCCAGTTAGAACATATTTCACAGTTGACACACAAGTTCCAAAATAAATTCCAGTATTGTTACATGCTGCAAGTTACATGCTAGTTCAATTTGAAGTTACATGCCAGGCCAAATTGAAGTTACATGTCAGGCCAAATTGAAGTTACATGCCAGTTAGAACATATTTCACAGTTGGCACACAAGTTCGAAAACAAATTCCAGTATTGTTACATGCTGCAAGTTACATGATAGTTCATTTTCAAGTTACATGCCAGGCTAAATTCAAGTTACATGCCAGGCCAAAATCAAGTTACATGCCAGTGCAATTTCAAGTTACATGCCAGTTAGAACATATTTCACAGTTGACACACAAGTTCCAAAACAAATTCCAGTGATGTTACATGCCACAAGTTACATGCCAGTGCAAATTCAAGTTATATGACAGTGCAAATTCAAGTTACATGCCAGTTAGAACATATTTCACAGTTGACACACAAGTTCCAAAATAAATTCCAGTATTGTTACATGCTGCAAGTTACATGCTAGTTCAATTTGAAGTTACATGCCAGGCTAAATTCAAGTTACATGCCAGGCCAAAATCAAGTTACATGCCAGGTCAAAATCAAGTTACATGTCAGGACAAATTGAAGTTACATGCCAGTTATAACAAATTACAGGGAAACAAAAAACGAACCTTTCCATCTGCCACTTCTTTTTCATACTTTGCAAATTTCCCAAAGAAATCGTGAGGCCTCTTAAATATTCTCCAATTCTTCAAACGAGGATGTCTGTGGCGTAAGTTTTTCCCCACCAAATCAATCAACGATCCTGAAAGCTTCCATTGCCCATATCTAAAATTTTAACAAAATTCAAATATTTGTACAAAAAAATCAAGTTATGGAGAAATGCATTAATATAATATTTGAAATCTCACCTCTAATGCCCAAGGGAAACCGTACAAGTTATAGTGCGCGATGTGCTTCAATGGTGCATTTGCGGACCGAAATCCTTGTCGTAGGTAGTGGATTGTCATCATATACACATAACTCCCCCATGGAAAAGAACTGAAGGCTTCTAAATCCTCCACCATTTGAAAAAGCATAATGTGGCTTTCCTCCTAAGATCTTGACCGAACAACACGTTGTTCGCAATCAATACTAGGGCCATCTTCAGACCATCCTTTGGTTGATCAAATCCCCCAGCCATAAACCTTGCCCATACGTCTGTAAGTCGTATATTCTCATCATTCGCAAAATACCTAACATGGATCCCATCTTTAGTGGCAGCATACGGTTTCAAGAATATGTCCGACATCACCCCAAATTTTAGCCCCGTAACCAAACAAAACTCCCTTTGTGAGAACTTCGCCAGTTTACCACCAACTAAGAAGTGTAACTCATTTGCTCCGGTTACACCGGGTACATGTATCTGCCTCAATATCAAGTTATGAAGTACGCAGGCAGAAAAAGTCAACTCTTTAGGGAAACCAAGTAGGTGCCCAAAACAGGTCTTCCGTAACTCTTGTAATTCTCCAACTTTTTAGAGAACCTTTAGAATATCCGGGAGGCCATTCAAATTGCAGTATAAGTTGGTGGTGGATTTTTTTATCCACGAACTCCTCCGTTTTATGAGAAAATCCGTATAATTTATGTTCTCCATCTACAAAATCAAATAAATAAATGCATTAGTGTGTATTAAAAAAAGTTACATGCCAGTATAAAAAAAGTTACATGTCAGTACAAACAAGTTGCATGCCACTACAAACAAGTTACATGCCAGTATAAACAAATTACATGATAGTATAAACAAGTTAATTGAATACAAGTTACATGCCAGTCCAAACAAGTTACATGCTAGTATAAACAAGTTACATGTTAGTACAAACAAATTACAGGATTAAATTCTAGTCAGCTTTCTAAGTTGAAATTTCAAAAGGCGGGAAATTACACCGACACCCATGAGGTTCGGGTGAAAGATAAATAGATGGAAAAATAAATGAGTTTCTACTTTCCAGTGATGAACAAGCAAAGTGACTTTCGGCATTTTAAAATTTATTGACAAGCAATCCAATTAAAAAAAAAAACTAAATACAAACAAACCCAGAAACCATTTGAAGACAGAAAAGATAATCAATAAATCAATAAATAATTACAACCAGAGAAGCAATCAAGTAGGTTAACATAATTTGAAATTAAAAAAAATAAGTAAGTTAAACAATAAACCTTCAGATTCAGACTCCAGACAGAGGCGATCGACGCCGACCGACCAACTGGGAGAGAGGTGCGACTGGTGGCGATCGACGGCGACTGACAGCGACGGCGACGTAGCGATCTCTTCTCTTCCTTTCTCTCTCTTTCTGCAGCGACGACAAGAACTATTCGACTCGACGGTGAGCAGCAGCGACAGCGACAGAGGTGCGAGCGGCTGCGAAGGCGAGCGGCAGCGACGGCGAGCGGCAGCGATGACTTCTCTTCTCTTCCTCTCTCTCTCTCTCTTTCTTGTTTTTTTACTGTAACCCTAACAAAAGTTTGATATGTCGTTTTCACGATAGACAGCTATTTACTTTAACTTTTTAACTTTTTTTCTTTTTTTTTAATTTCAAACTTAAGGACTTTTTTGTCCATAAGTGGTAAAAATTGACGAAAACAATAAAAATAAATTTTGTGGTTAAAAACAATAAACTGATAAACTTTTTGGCTCTTTATGAATTCACCCCTATATTATAATATATTAAATATTATTACCTATATAATAAGATTATTACATATACAATAATATATATATATATATATATATTGTAATATATAGTATATATAATAATATATATTGTAATATATAATATTATAATATATTATATTTTTTATATGTACTAATATTTAATATTATATATATCTTATGTACAGTAAAACCCCTCTAAAATAATATTGTTGGGACCGGGAAAAATTATTATTTTAGAGGGATTATTTATTTATCGATAAATGAATAATTTATTAATTTATCAATAAATGAATATTTATTAATTTAAAATGGAGTTTTATGTTTTTACTACTTTTTTTAAAATTTTATGTTTTTACTTGTACATGTATTATACATATTTTCCACCAAGATACATAAGTACATGGAAGTTAATAAGTACTTACATATTAAGGTTATCGGAGGTTTGAAAAATGTTGAACTATTTTTATTGCCTCCTAAAACAAAATCAAAGATTCAACCAAACGATGCTGAGATTATTCGAGCTTTAAAATGTTATTATCGACGTCGTTTCTACTCCAGCATTTTGGAGGGTTACGCGGTAGGACCAATAAATCCCAAAAAATTAACATATTGAATGCTATGAAATTTATTAATGCGGCTTCAAACATTGATATGAAGACAACAACCATTACAAATTATTTTCAATTTTTTGTGAAGCCATTTTTTGTCTACACTATAAAAATGAGATGGATGTTGATTACATTTTGAATTATCCTAGTGAAAAATGATATAGTGATGAAATCGCCTACTGATGAAGAAATTATTCAAGGGGTAATGAATATGCTTATCGATGATCATGATCCATATGACAACAGTGTTTTTACCAAGCGTTTTTCCAAAAGAAGTCTTTCAAGCAATAATAACATTAAATAACTTCCTCTACAAAATGAAAAAAAATAAAATAAAACCAATATGATGTATGATTTGCAAAAAATTAAGGATCAGATTGAGTTCGATTTCTGTACAAGGAAAAAATAAACGACTTTAGATGTATATTTTAAGAAAGATTTGAATTGACGAAATAGAAGTTAAAGTTTTTTTAAAAAAAAAGGAAGTTGTTAGGTTAAAAGTTTATTAATATGTATTCTAAATTTTTATGTCTATATTTTTTGATGTATTTAATCAATTATTAATTTATATATTTGTTGGGACCTAAAGGATTTAAAAAAAGTTATTATCTTATTCATTTAGCGAGGTTATTAATTAGTACACATGCCCAAATCGGGACCGAAAGATTTTATTATTTAAGCGGGGTTATTAATTTATCGAGGTTTTACTGTATAATAATAAAACATATCATATAATTATATATATTATATTATATATATATATATGTATCTAATATAATATATATATATGTGATATATTAAATATTATTATATATATAATAAATAAGAGGGGTACTCTGGTCATTTGAACCTCTTATTCCGTTCTGTCCCAGCTATACCAAATGCATAACAGTACATTTACAGTTCTGTCCCATATATTCCAAATACAATACGGAGCAACTGTACTGTCTTGGCATGCCTCGTCCCGTCTCATCCCCTTACCAAATGCAACCTTGATGCCATAATTCATTGATACACTGATCCGTTTTGATTTTGCAAAGAATTTTATTGCTTAATTAATTTCTTTTAAAGAAGTCATTTGAGGGAAAAATGAGACTCATGCAAACCGAAAAATAAACAGGCTTTGAGAACCTTCAATTGATTCCAACTTCTGCCCCTGTCAATGGTATCAAAATAAAATGGCATTGTGTAAGACACTGTTATTCATTTGATTTTTATAATGTGAAAAATCAAAGATCACTATTGTTAAAGATAAACATTCAAGTATTCAACCGAAACTAAGTCACATATTTCATTGTATTTTTAATTAAAAATATATGTTTAATTTTTGATATTTGGAATTAAATTAACTGTAATTATCTTGATGTATTTCAATAACTTGTTACTTAATCGCATAAAATAAAATATTGAAAATTTACAGTTATTTTCAGAATAATTGAACTTCTATATATCATATATGTAAATTTGACCGGTACACAACCAATACATAATGCATGTCATACAAATACAAAAAGAAGAAAAACAAAACATCAGTACTGATCGTCTCCTTTTAGATTAACCAGACTCTCCTTGTAAATAAGAAGATCCACCAGCATATAACCTGTAAATACACAAGAATACTTGGTGTGATGGGTACTACTAGGATCATACAAGATTACTTTCTCTCCCATATAAGAACCCGCCTTTGTATCAGGATTTCTAGCATTTACAAAAAAAGAACCTCTTTTCCAAAACCCAAGTGGGTAACGAACATCTAATCCTATAAAAGGCCCAACAGTTAATTGTTTGGTCCAACACCCCTGGTTCATCACCCACATATCAGCACATTTTGAGACATCAGAATCCATATGTAGTAAAGACAAAGATTCATTATATATTCCAAGAGACAGACTATACTTGTCTTGCATTGGCACCTTTATGATCTCCTGTGACATTTCATCACCCAAATGAAATGGAAAGATCACTAACTCTTTTGTATACCTATGGTTTGACATCCAGTAACAAACTCCATTCAAGCATGTGCCGGATTTACCCCTAGCAGAATAATTATATATATCAGAAATATTAGAGTCTTCAATATTTCTCCAAGAATCTGAATTTAATGTGTACACTACAATGGGTGAAACTCTACATTCCGAACCTTCTACAGTTTTGAGATATGGGGTGTCCATAAGGACCAACTTGTAACTATTACTCACAGGGTCAAGTCCAAAACCAACACAATCTTCATGAGAATGCAAGATTTTTGGGAGAGTTCTCAATTCTTTAGTGCCGATGTTATAGAGATTTATGTCGTCATCAATTATGCAAAGGATGCCATCGAAAGGACCATGAAAGAATCCACATATAGGTATTTGAGGAAGAAAATTTTGTAATGATAATTCTCCAAGTGTTTCGTCTGGAAACCATGTGTAAGATTCCTCAGGGTAGGCAAATAAGTCTTTTCCTTCTTTTATATGAGGAATAACCAAACGGATATTGTGATCGTTTTTTAGATGTTTTGAAATGAAACTACAGCTTTGAATCTCTACATTCCAAGATTTGCAAACACACCTGAATCGAATTAAAGATTTCACCGGTAGAATTGATAGAATTTCAATAATCATATCTTCAGGTAGTTTCACCATTTTCTCTTTCTCGTTTGGATCCTTCTTTCTCCTGCTATAATAAAACACCAATTATAGTTTGTCATATAACATGGAGACCTATACACAGAGGCAATATATGTGTTATGCATGTGAATTCAATAGATTGTAATATAAACTACATCATCATTTTCTACTGATACATTGAGCATGTTGTAATAATTTAGGTTTCAAGAATTGTATGCAAATGAATAGATTTGTATCAATGTCCAAGTAAACTAACAAAAAGAATTACAATTTTGTATCGGTATCTTACTTTTGATACAAAGAACAATTTCAAGAATTTAAACTGTAAAAATAATGTTGTTATTGGAGAATAACACAACCAATATTTAATCAAAAAAATTCCTCTATAATCCACGACCAACACAGTCACATCACAAACAAAATAGAAGTTTAAAAAATATACCTAGAATCGAATTTTCTCTCACTGTTGATGCTTTGAATACCCAGAGTTTTAAAAACCCTAGGAGTTTTTTTTTTGTTTTTTTATGGCGGCTATCTTTTTCTTGGATGTTATCTAGAATAACCCTAGTATCCACCCCTAATGCCCCCTTTTATAGAGCAGTCTTATAAAATTAGGATTTTGTAGTAATAACAAAATTATGGCACAATTCCTCTTTTACCCTTTATTATTGATTATTTAAGAAAATTTTCATTCTTAGCCAAATTTATTTTCTTTTTATTTATAGACTTTGTTTACTATTTGGTTTAGATTTGTTTTATCTGGGTGTATTCAATTCAGATTTGTGAAGAGTCTATCAAAATCTGGGTGTATTCAATCCATATTTGTAAAGATTCCATTAAAATCCAAATAAATCTAGGTGTATTCAATTCAGACTTTGAAGGAATCCAAATAAATCCAAATGTATTCAAAAAGTCATTGACTTTGCAGATTTTGGATAAGTGTTGAAATTTCATGGATTTGGATGAATTTTAAAATTAGATTTATAACCATAAATGACTATGGGCTTCGAGAGACACTTGCGGATTTTGGTTAACGAACCAAATTTTATGAAGATTTGTGCTATTGGCACACCCCCTACTGATCTATTCATACCCCACTTTTTTAATTATATAATATTCTTTTTTTTTCCTTTATCAAAATTACTTAAAGAGACATACAATTTAGGAAAGAAACATTCTACAAAGTAAATCTATTAAAATCTCATATTCCTTTTCTAAAAAAAAAAAAAAAAACCAGTAATCTGTTTCTTCAAAAAAAAATTAACTCTTAAACCCTAAAATCTGCTTCTTACATACATCTAAAATATTATAAAAGAGTTTGAGAATAATATTAAGAATATTGAAGAATTATCTAAGAACGATATCAAACATCTTGAAGAATTGTCTGAGAATGACACAAAACAAGAATTGTTCGACAATGATACTAAGCATCTGGAAACAATTCATTATCTGGAAATAAGTTTGAAGTTTATTTTTTTCTTTAGAATGATATCAAGCTGTCGTTATGTTGAAGTACCCTGTTATTTTTTATTTTTTCTTTTCCATCATGAAATAAGAAAAAAAACTAAAAAAAAAAAGAAATAAGAGAAAAAAAATAAATCAATCAATGGAGGTGAGAGGGATGTATACAGATACAGAGATAAGAGATAGAAAAATCATATATGGTATGTACTAAGTTTGAAAAATAAGTAAAATGGGTAGTTTTGGAAATAAACCAAAAAATTTAATAAAAACATTTAATTTTATTGAATTAAATCAAAATTTTAAAAAATGGAACATGAATAGATTAGTAGGGGATGTGCCAATAGCACCGCTCTTTTATAAATTTGTTTGAAGTGTTATTAATGTGATTTTTGATTAATTTGCAGGATTCTTTGTGACTACAAATACCGTGCCATTTATCGCCCTTGACAAATACCGCGTGATCAATTTAATAGTTACTAAATTGGTTGTGGGCTGTATTTTATTTTGGTAGAGTATAAATTTTGGACAAACTTAAAAAAGTGATCAATTTTTTTTTTTTGTGATTTTAGTGATAATATAATCTTGTTTTTTTTTTTTAAAGTATAATGTTGACTTATTTATTTAATATTAATTCTATATACCATATGTGCATGGTTGAAATGAAAGGTACATAGGGTAGCTGGAAATGACACGGGAGAATTATGTGATTATTGGTTTTCAATTAAGCCAGAGACATTTATTGTTGTTATAAAGACACGAGTATTAATGCAATGTGTTAATGGTTGACGACATTGACTATGTGAAATGTCCATATTATCCCTCTTTGATTTTGTCTTCTCTTACTTCACAATTTTCACAAGTTTGTAATACAAATCATATTTTATTAATAATTTTTCACATGCAAGACATTTGAAAATAATCAATAATTTTTCTTATTTCTAACTTTTCTTCTTTTATTTGTAACTAATTTTGTTATACGTTACACACTTAGGAACTCAATATGTGGCCCAGCACATAAGTTCGGATATTTTTGTTGTTTGCATGGAGCAAAGTTTTGTGCCTTTGCATCAACACATATTACCAACTCACTCAACGTATTTGTATTGTAGCATAAGAGCAACGGCTTGTAGCCTATTTTTTTTGTTATGGCATTTTCAATATCAACGATCGGATACCGAAGATGATGTCCCGGCACTATGCCTTCTGCCTTTAATGCCTTCAACAAATCTGTACGGTCCGCCATATCTCTGGTGGTGAAGAAATAGTTTGCTGGTTGGAGCTCCGGTTGTTGACGCCCGTGTTTGTCCCACTCATGCAACCAAAAGTACTCTGCTTTTTCTTTTACTAAACTTGGCCATTTTTTCTTCAAATCAGTAACAAGATTAGGAAAATTTTTAAGCTGCCAAATGGAAAAGAAATATATATTAGTTGAGCTTTGAATATGATTAGTGTGTGTGTGTGAGAGAGAGATTAATAGGCACAATTCGAGCATGATATTTCTTATACCACTCGTTTCTCGAATTCATTCATATACATTTTTCTACCGGGAGGTCCGGGATCGTCACCATCAGCTTTGTTCAAAACATGTCCGTCACCAGTCAATCGGCCATAGTCCATGTATTGTGAATGAAGCTGGTATTGTGGTTGTGGAACATTTTTCACTGAGTGCGGCACAATAACCGGCTGGCCAAGTTTGAACCAACCAAGCTGGTACTGGACGTTGTGGCTTTTTACCTTCCGGCAATGCTATAATCATTTGATCTTGGAATGTTTCATTCGAAACCTAAACACAAAACCAAAAAACACACTAATAACAGCTAGAGAGCTTCAAATGGAATAGAAAAAAGAAAAATGAATTTATAATCATAATAGAATTGTAATTTGTAAGATAATAACACCACCATCAAAAGATCACTAACCTGGAAAGCAGAAGAGTCAGTCCCAAAAACGAATCCATTTGGAAAACTTGCTCTGCCAATATTCTGTGAAAAGCATGTCTGGATCCCAAACACAACAAATACTAACACCAAAGCAGCAATGTCTTTCCTCTTCAACATGGTTAATTCTCAATCAAAGCAGAAGATAATGAAGAGATTTAATTATGGTCCGGTGTGTTTTGGATTTAAAATGAGACGTACAACTAAAGAGACTAGTGGCAGATATTGGATTTATATATGTGAAATGTGTGCATGTGTAATGATAAAGTCATACAGAGGGGCAAGAAATAATGGATACCAGATAAGGAGAAGACTGAACGGAATGTGAAATGGGGCTGTTGAGTTTTTTACAAAAATGGAGGTGGCTATGGGATTTTGCAAAAGTCATTATATCACACTTTGTCATATATGTTGTGTGTATATATGCATATATAGAGATAATCATTTATGGAGAATGCATGTGTGTAATGCACGTTAGTATATTTTTCCATCTTCGGTTCCAGAAAATGCATGTCAATGTCTATAATATAATACACAATGCCATCCTGGTCACCTAATATTTGCATGTTAATGAACAAACAAAAGAAAGTCCAATTAGGCAATAAGTAACTAGAAAGGGAATGAAAAATTTTGCATGCCAATGTGTTTGTGCAAAAAGTTCCGCCCGAGGCCTTTGGCACAATATATCTAATAGTTTATTTTCATTTAAGTAATTCAAATTAAAAAAAAAATTCAACAATAAACACAAACACGTACCAAGGAATAAACATAACACTGATCTAACATCCCATAACAATGAATGGCTTGAGTACAATCACTTCATTTGCGGGGTAAAACTTTCCATTTCTAGATGAAATTGGGTTGAGTTGCAGCATTGTAAAACTTGAGGCTCATGCTATGCTTTCTCCAACATTCACCACAGAATATTTTTCGATTCAGGTATTTGATGCTGCAAAAGGGAGTGATCCGGTTCAAATTGCGGACCTCACCTTATTAGCAAGCTAGTTCGGATACGCTACTAATAAATGGAAAACACTCTAAATGAGATAGAAAACAATTGTTAAATTCACTATTTATAAATGAGCTCTATATATATATATATATATATATATATATATATATATAGAATGAGAAACAAATAAAAAATATCAATATATAGTGATTGAGTCTTCCTTTCTGGCTTTCTTTGTTTTACGGGTGTCGTGTAGGTCACAATTTTCTGTAGAGATGAAAATCTACAAGGGTAAAACAAAATATCAATTAGAGATGAAGATCTAAAGATATTTTGCCCGATCGCACAAATAGTATATCACAAGTAATAAAGTCTCTAATACCACTGTATCATGTAAATTATATTCCCCTACCTCTTGGCATGACATGGTAGTACAAATGCAATGTGTTAAATTTGATCAACATACACAATATTGATTTATAATTTTTCCTTCTAATATTTTAAAAACTATTCTAAACATTCTAAATAATGTGGAAAAGTATCACAGAAAATTTGGACATAACTAATTTTCAA
Organism: Dipteronia sinensis; assembly: GCA_033220585.1. Classification (NCBI taxonomy): domain Eukaryota; kingdom Viridiplantae; phylum Streptophyta; class Magnoliopsida; order Sapindales; family Sapindaceae; genus Dipteronia; species Dipteronia sinensis. Next base: position 7,186,269 of record CM065642.1, read on the forward strand.
ATTAAATTGTTGGTTGCTTGTAATTATGACAAATCTTAAAAGAAAATGAGCAAAAATTATTCATATATGAAAATATAATCTTCAAACTCAAGATTAGACCAGAGAACGTTTTATAAAAACTAGTAATTGACTTAAGAAATAATTAAATGCTTTTTGAGTGTGCATCAACCTTTATTAAATTATTACAAGCTTTTGTGGTCAATTCATTATCAGTCCCATATATAGTAACTCTTGAAATTGAAATACACCTCCCGATAAAGAATCAGATCCCTAACTGTGACAGTCTAATAGCAACAGTACACCTAGTTAGGATGTCAATCAACTAATTTTTGAACAAATATGTAGAACTAGATATAGTACTTACCATGATATATAATTCTTCCTTATAGGCTTTTTTTTCATACAAAATGGAAAGAAAAAAAAAACAAACAAACTTGTATCATGAAAATACTTTGCTAGTTTGAGCACTGGTTGTTGACGCCCGTGTGTGTCCCACTCACGCAACCAAAACTCCTTTGGAGATCCTGTAACATCATCCATTGCAGAGTCTCTTATTCTAGAACTTTGAAAAAGTGACGAATTGTATCCAAAGCCACTTCTCAAATCCTCATCAAGGTATATGATGGGTGGTCTTCTATGTAAAAATCGATAGGATTTCATCATTTATTTGTTTTTTTTATTTGCATGAGCTAGTGTACCAAAAGACACAAAATGTTTGAAGCTGAAAAAAGAAGAAAGAAATGCATATATAGTATGAGGACTTTGGTTAACCAACCAAATTTAATGAATTTGTTTTAAGTGTTATTATTATTCATGGCATTAATGTGAATTTTGATATGTAGGATTCTGGGACATGTATGATCCTGAGGGTTATTCTATATGGTTTTGCGACTACAAATACGGTGTCATTTGTCACCCTTAACAAGGTTGGTGGTTTCCTTTAGAGGATCGATGGACCTTTTTTGGTACGTGATGATCAATTTAATAGTTACTAGATTGGTTGTAGGCAGTATCTTTTTTGGTAAAGTATAAATTTTGGACAACCTTAAAAGTCAACTTCTTTTTTGTGATTTAAGTGATGATATAATCTTGCATTTTTTTTTAATATAATGTGGACTTATTTATTTATCGATAATACTTTCTCCACATGGTAAAACACAAATGTAGAACTAGATATAGATGTAGTAATTACCATGATAATTCTTCCTCGTAGGAGAAAATACCTTGCTAGTTTGAGAAAGTTTTATTAATTAAAAATAAAGTTACACTAGGTTAAGAGGATATAACGAGATGTATACTATAAAATGTATATTCTAAAAAAATACGTTACCAATATTTAAAAGAAAACTCTAAAACAGATTATAAAAGAAAAATGGAATGCAAATACAATTATACACTAATTAAATTATATGCTACAATTTTTGAAAAGATTAAATGAATTAATTATGAAATAATAATAATAATAACAACAATCTTTTTCAATGTAGACAGTCATAGAGTTTATTAATACGAAATGATGTATTGATAAGTTTTATTGTTGAAAAAAATTAAATATACAATTTTTTTATATTATATTATTTTGATTCATTCAAAATATTCTAATATAATTTTAAGAAATTTAATTTATTTGATTATCATATTAGATTAATTGCGATGGAGGATCACATTACGCAAGGAAATAATTATACTCTTATATTACAATTTACTCACCACTCACAACCAAAGCTCCATCGGTGATCCTGTTACATCACATACACACCGTAATGATAATTTTTTAAGAGTAATGCTACGTTGTCCAAATTTAGTGTCCAGATTTAGTGTCTAAATGATGTGGCAACACTTTAATCCATTCATTTAAATCATGCAAATCTAATACAATTTAAATGAATGGATTATATTGTTGTCATCTAATACAATTTAAATGAATGGATTATATTGTTGCCACATCATTTGAACATCAGATTTGGACACCAAATTTAGACAAAGTAGTATTATTAATTTTTTAATTGTTCGTTGTGCCCTAATTTATTGTGCAAAGTAGAAGCATCTTTTTGACTTGTTTTGCAAAAGTCTTTTATATCACACTGTCATATATATATATATATATATATATATATATAGTCATTTTCCTATCGGTGCGCACCGGTAGGATTATAAAAGGATATTGAATGTGAGCAACTCATTTATAAAAGAGTTTTGACAAGTGCATACATACCAAGTCAAAATATGTAAAATGAGTGGCTCACATTCAATGTCCTTATATAATTCTATCAGTGCGCACTTATGTGAAAATTATTATATATATATATAATCACTCTCACAAACCGGAAGAAAACTCCTTACATGTGCTTGTAAAACGCGTATCATGGCCATTGGTGAGACTCAAACCCATCACCACCACTGTGGGAGGGAGGTTCAATTCACTGCCATTTTGTCAATGGTATATATGGTATATATAGAGATAATCATTTATAGGAACATAGCTAGGATTATATTGCTTTATCATTTCTTTTTAATAAAGTTGTTTTGTTTCTATTTTTTTTTTCAATTAATGAACATTCCTCAAAAAGAATTCCATAATTGAAAAAACTTCCTCCCCATCAAAATAAAAAGGTAAAAGACTTAATTTGATGAATAACGCTTAATGTTTCATGCATCAACTTACCATCACTATGCAAAATATTCCACGAAGATCTAAGCATCGAAAAAGCAAACATTATAAATCTACCCATTGATGATTAGAATTCCAACTTCAAGCTTGACTAATATCTTACCTTTGATCACCAAATGCATGTTAGTATATTTTTCCATGTTCGAGAAAACGATAAACCGTAATTCTCAGCCTCATTCACTGCTTTAGGTGTTTCGCTTCACAATGGCATCCTAGTCACCTATCGACATACCAAAGAAAGTCCAATTAGTAGAAAGGAAAAAAAGTGCATGTCAATGTATTAGTGCACAATGGTTGGGTTTGTTTCTGTTTTTGTCTTGCTGCTGCGTTGGGTTGTTGGACCAGATGGGGTTATGGTTTCCTACTGCTGTGTATTAGGATGTGTTTCTTGTTGCAGCTGTTCTGCTCGTGTGTTTGGTTGTGTCCATTTGTTGGCCTTCGTTTTTGCTTTTTGTCGTTGTTCTTGTGGTGTCTTTTCTTTGCTTTGGTTTTCTAGGTGTTGAGAGGTCAGCTTGTGTTGTGTGTTATTGCCTTCTTGGCTTTTATAAATAAAATTGCTGTTAAAAAATTATGTATTTGTGCGAATCTAATAATTTATTTTCATTTATGCAATTCAAATAAAAAAAATTCAACAATGCACACAAACACAAAGGAATAAATATAAGTTATAACAATGATCTAACATCCCATAACAATGAATTGCATCAATCAACTAATTTTTGAACATGGCAAACCACAAATGTTGAATTAGATATAGTAATTACTATGATAATTCTCCCTTGTAGGATTTTCGTTCATACAAAATGGAAAAACAAACAAAAAAAAAAACTTCTTTCATGAATTGAATTTGTAGTTGTTGACGGTGATTTCTGGACTTACAGAAAGTCAATCGGTCAACGATGCAATTTGTCTGATCTGTAAATAAACAAAAAAAGTAATAAAGGAAACAGTTTTACGTGATAAAACTCCGGTAACTGATCGTACCAATTTATGTACCTATTTAAGGTTCCCATTTTCTAGCTTTTGTTATCGTTTTCGAGCATATTCCAATGCTTTTCACAGATCTTAATTCTGGGTTTTCTAGAGGAAGTTATGGCCATTTTCGTAACAGCGCGCGCTGTTGGAAATACTTCTCCAGAGAGAGAGGCGACTTGAGAGGCGACTTTACCCAAGTAGCATTCCAAGTCGCCTTTAGCACTGTCAAAACTCATTTTCCAGCCCGGTATGTTAGGTGGCTTGGGAGGCTACTTCACCAAGTGGCCTCTGATGTCACCTTTTGCCCATATAAGCCATTTTCAGCCCGTTTTGAGGGGCAATTTTGTCTTTTCACACACAATTCTTGCCCTAACCTCCCAACTCTATAAATACCCTATTTTCTCTCAAACCCTTCTCTACCCCTCTCTCAAACCCTTCTCTACCCCTTTCTTCCATTTTCTCATCACTTTCACCTTCTCCACCTAAGAAGGAGTGATTCAAGCTCCCATTGAGGTTTGTCCTCCATGTGAGCTCACCATACACCTTAACCACACCATTTTACACCTTCTCCATCCATCTTAGAGTAGATTACAAAGAAATATGAGTGGTTCTTGGACCAATTCCGAGCTAGGAAAGCTAGGAGCTTCTTTAGAGGGTTTGTCTTCAAAAATTGTCTCCTTTTTACTCATTTCTTGTATTTCTTATTTTCTTTGATGTGTAATCCAAATTTGGGAATATTGTAAACCTTTTACATGTGCTATACATGTATTTTTGTTCTTGAATTCGTTTCGGTTTTGTTTTGCTCTTTGATTTATGTGTTTTAAGCTCTTGTTATGATATGTATGTGTGTGGATGGTTAGAAATCAATATGTGACCATGAATGAGTTTAGGAGTTGAAGTACTTTAGAATAGGAACTTTTTTTTTTAACATCAAATTTTTATTCAAGTGCCAATCAAGGAAACAACAACACAAACACATAGGCAATTGGCAGCAGATCAAGCTGAAGCCTAAAGAAATAGAACAGACCCACCAAAAGGAAAGCAACACCTGACCAAAATACCACAAACAGTACAGACGCAACAAAGGAAAACAGAGCAGCAATAGGAACTTAGTTACCCATGATTGTTGATTGATTGATGGATGACTTGAAATAACATGTATTGATTGATTTGAGTGATTAGGGATTTTAGCCCCAAAGAGTAGAAAATGCTAGTTCAGGCATTCAGTTGCTAAATTGGTCTTGGTTCATATCCTTGTGTTTAATGAGTCTTTGAAGATACAGTTGTCCATCCTTGACCGGAATGGGTGATGAATTGATTTAGGAAAAATTCTCAAATCAAGAGGATGAGCCCTTAATTCATTTGAATGTTCTTAATGTTTAACAATCGCATTGATACATATTAGTGTTAGGTGAACTTGTTTTCCATTCGTATCCATCCATCTTAGGGAGTTTAGAGAGATAAGGAGAGAGCTTTCTCTTTTATTGAGAGGGTTGTGCATTCATGAGATTGGAGAACGCCGTCGTCATCTAGTGGTGAGGACATCTCGGATTGACACCCGAGAAGACCAAGTGTTCGATTCCCGGTTACGAATGAGGGGTCTCCTTTCTATCCATTTTGTATTTCTTTCTTTGTATTTTTGTCTCTTCTTTGATGTGTACTTTCATTCATTAGGGAATTGATATAAACCTAGAATTACCAGAATGCTTTGGCGTATCAGCAACACTCTTCCAATTTGACTCTATTTATTATAAAAATACATTGAGGTTCGATTGAATTGATTCTTCAATTTGATCAAAAACCTGGGATGGCTTTCTTACTTATGCTCAAATGATTTCAATGTGCACTCATAATTTGTTCCCACTGTTGTATATATATCAAGAAAGCTTTGTTAAACAAATAGAAAGAAAAAAATTTCTTAAACATAGCCTAATCACTGGTAGAATACACTTGTCCAACACAAAAGATATATTCTGTTTATAAATAAATGATTGCAAAACATATAGAACTATGGAAAAGTCAGTGTTTTAAATATTATTGAGTAATAATTGTAAGATCCTTGCAGTTTGAGACTTCTGATAATCACATCACATTTTCTTCACAATGCATTCCATTAACCCGTTGGGTCCCATATTTTTTATGGGATCTATTTGGGTATTCACTGGATCTGGAAGCTGAAAAGAAATCGAGCAAGGTTCTGGTGGGCAAAGATTTCGTGTTTGCATCCGAAACACTTCAGAGTCCTTGCAAACTATCTGCTCACCCGTTGTCGTTGTTGATTGTAATACTCGAAAATAATCTGGTTCAAATCTGCAAGAGAACAGAAAGTGAAAACCACAAAACAACACGTTAGAAAGCAGTTTTGGGAAATCAAGGCATGTGTTTCACACGGTGTCCTTCACCAATCTTCAACCCAAATCCTTCACCAAATCACCAAAAACCTTCATCAAACCACCATCTAAACTCACATCCCACCCTACCAACCACTCAACGCTTCATTTCCTCACCTAGATCAACCATCAAGACCACATCTTGGAGCTAAAGAAGTCAAGGAAAGAAGGAATGAAGCACAACATTTGGACAAGAATTGCAAGGTGGAGGCTATAGTTGCCTTGCCGTTTTCTTCCTATAGAAGGCGGGGAAAAAATGATTTTTTTTTCCTTCAAGGATCCATAGGATGAAGACTCGGAGTGAGGCTCGTGGTTGTAATTTCAGTTGTGTTGAAGATGAGTTGGTGGATCCTATTGCTAAAGGGAAAGACGATGACAAAGGCTAGTCCGCTTCTTGGCGTGTCTTTCGTGTTTTGGTGTCTGGAAGAGGATATTATATTTGTGTTGTCCTCGTCTTTGCTTTTGGTGTTCATGGGTGATGCATTGTCATATCTTTGTGTTGTCCTCGTCTTTGCTTTTGGTGTTCATGGGTGATGCATTGTCAGCTTGTTGTTTCTTCTTGTGTTCTATAGCCTTTTTGGCCTTTTATGAATAAAAATGCTGTTAAAAAAAAAGATCTTATCATCATCTCCATCTCCACTACTTTACTAATTGAAGTACAGAACTTAATCACAAGGAACCTTCGATTTTCTAGAGATTCCCTATGATTTCCTTATAGAGAGAAATTGGTTGATGTTAGCAATATTATTTTGATGTTCTCATAGACTAAACCCTTGACTTATATACTGTTTAACAAGTCATTGATAGAAAATTTTGTAACCGACTCATTTAATACATCTTTTTAAAATTACTCAATTAACTCTGATTTGTTTTCCCATTGTGACTTATTTTACTTAATTGTAATGGATTTTAGAACATAACATTTATTATTATAATCCTATCGGATTTTATATTTGGAATCTAGATCCTCTCCTCACCTTAATAATCTATTGTCATATATCTAATATTGCAAACCAATGGTATAGATTATTTCTACTATTTTTATGTCTTTACACTACAAAAAGATAATTAATTTATACTATTGATTTAGGTAAGGACAAGATGAGGTGAAGAGGGAATCCAAATCCTTATATTATATAGTACAGGATATGTTACAGTTTAAGGATGATGTTAAAAAAAGTGTGCAATGAACACCAATGTAATACGAATTCAAGTGGATTGATGGCTCGCTTTTTTGTGTCGTTTCCAAATTGCGAGTATCAAAAGATATCTATACTAATAATTCCTACGCAATGTACTCTAAACTAGCAAAAGACTAGTAAAGTGGTAAGCGAGGGTATCGTTCTGCAGGGAGGTGTTATCCGTCAACCGTTCATGTTCTAGAGTTTATTGAAAGCATGTAAATAGAATGTGGATAGGTGAGAATGGTGTGTGTGAGGTGTGTGCATAGTGCGGTGTGTAAGGAAAATGAAAAGAAAGTAAATTGAAAACAAACAAAAGAATATGAAGGGATGAGAATGGTGATTAAATGTGAAATACAAAAAGGGTAGATAGGAGAGATGCAAGATAATGATCATACAATGGGCAACAAGTTCACCATACATAAGTGCACAATAGTGGTTATTGGGCAATGAATGACATCTAATTAGTTAGGGGCTCGTTATCACGATTAAGGGATTCCGCAACCAAATCATCTATTATTACGAATCATTCGTTGATTCTGGAATACCGAAATCAAATTATCACTCCCCATAGGTCACGGATAGAGCAATGGTGTCTTAAGATCAAAGACACATTAAGCACCAGAACACATAGCCAACCTAAGCATTAAGCACTTCTAATTCAAGTTAAGGGCTTGTTCTCTCTATTGAGAGATTCTAGACACAAATCACTCCCCAAAGGTCATGGCAAGAGCAAGTGTGCCTCTAATCCCTACCATTATGGACATGAACATAAAGCCAAAACCTATTCTAGCACGGTCATGCATAAAACAAGTTTCATATATTCTTCAGAGCTAAGTGATTCCTGTCATACCCGGATTGGTCATCCTTCGATGTACAACCAAAACCTACAAATACTCAAATCGATCCTAACATAGCATTTCGACCTTCCAAAGACATACACACAAATGGGATATTTAATTATAACTACTCCTACACTTAAGTTAATCTACTCCTAATCTCATCTATAAGGACATATCAATTTCCAATCATTCATACACATGTCATTCACAACAAGAGATTATCAATGAATATTAAGAACAAATCAAAACCCAAATGAATATAAAACAACCAACACATATATTGAGCACAAAATAGGTTTACAATATTTTCCAAGTGGGGATTACACAATTAAGAAAACATGAAATACAAAGAGATGAGATAAAAGGAAACAAAACCCTTGAAGAATCCTCCAAGAGCTCCATCCATAGCTTGGCTCGATTTTGGTCAAAGACCCACTCCTATCTTCTTGCAATCAACTCTCAAATGTGGTGGGTGATGGGTAGAAATGGTGTGGGAAGCTTTCCATGGAGGAAAACCTCCATGGAAGCTCTTTGGAGCTCTCTCTCTCTCTCTCTCTCTCTCTCTCTTTGTTGATGAAGAAGATGAAATGGGAAAGAAATGGGGAAGAGAAGGATTTATTAGAGTTAGGAGAAAGTGGTGTTTTTATAGTGAATGGAAGGTTTGGGGACGAATTGGGGTGAAATGATGAGTTTGCCCCTCTGAAATTCGACACAATCGGGCAATCTGGTGTAAATCGGTGGCCGAAATCGGCTGTTGGGAGCCGCGGAAATTTGGCCGCCAAAATTCAAGTGTTTTCTAGTCGAAATCGGTGGCTGAAATCGGCTGTTGGGAGCCGCCGAATTGGTCTCCAGCCACGCGCATCGTTACGAAAATGCGCATTTTTCCCTCTAGAAAACCCGGAATTGTAATCCATAAAAACAGCTAAAAAGTAGACTTCTGGGGCTTTCTAAATATATATCGAACTAATCATGGTTCGATTTGAGGAGGGAGATATGCCCCCCGAAAGTTGGGTGTTCTGCACAAAGCCTCTGCTGCGGTCCGGTTTCCAGCCTCGCGCACAGTTACGGAAACGATCATAACTCCCTCTAGGAAGCCTGGAATTATGATCCGTAAAAACCAATAGACAATAGACTTCTGGTGCTTTCTAAAAATAGGTGGTACGACACCCAAATCAATCTGATGAGGGAGTTATGGACCCCGAAATTCAGATGTTCTGCATGGGCACTTTACAATTTCTGCCACTAACCTTTGGAAAATAGAGTTGACCTGTGCCGCGGTCTCTATGTCGCATTCTGGCTCAACGACGGATCCACCACGGAACTTACCATGGTTGACCACGAATCATGTTGCGGTTTGGGTCGACGGCGAGGCCACGACAACTCTGAATACTTCCAATATATTCTCTTTTTGGATCATTTTTGCCTCCCAAACTGATATTTATGCTCAGCACCTTATTGTAGGGAATATGTACCTACACAAGCCTCAACAAACACTTATATACGAAAATACGTCCAAAAACGAGAACAAAAGTTAGGAAATGGGGACCTCAAATGGGTACATTTATCGTCCGATCATGGATTTATATATGTATGCCGCATTTCCACGTGTCTGGGTACGTGTTTGGTTGAGAGCTAGTTTAATATGCCTTTCAAAAAAAAAGAGCTAGTTTAATATGATAGTTAAAGATTTAATAGATAAAATGATATTGAGAGTTAACAATACATAATATTTAAAAATTTAGGATAGATAAAAATATGTCAAAATTTAGGAAAGATAAAAATTTATGTTGGTTCGTATTTTTCGGGCTGTTCAGTTCATCCCTAAGGCTGTGCTTGTTACAAAAGATTGGACAGGATTGGACAATCCATTGTCCCATTCCCATGTTTGGTGGAGCATACTGGATTGCCTCCAATTCTTTAAAGCCTACTTTTTATCCTCCCACAACAGCTGATAGGTCGTTTTTTGTGTCGTTTCCAAATTGCAAATATCAAAAGATATCTATACTAAAACTTCCTATGCAATGTGCTCTAAACTAGCAAAATACTAGTAAAGTGGTAAGCGAGTGTATCGTTCCGCAGGGAGGTGTTATCCGTTAACCGGATCTAGTTCTAGTGTTTATAGAAAGCAATGTAAATAGAATGTGGATGTGATGAGAATGGTGTGTGTGCAGTGTGTGCATAATGCGGTGTGGTGCGTGCAAGAGAAATGTAAGTAAAACAAAAATAAACAAAAGAATATGAAGGGGTGAGAATGGTGATTAATGTGACAAATAAAAGGGTGGACTGGAGAGATGCAAGATAATGGTACACAAGGGGTCTAAGTTCACCAACATAAGCGCATATAAGTTATTGCTAGGCATTAAGAACATTCAAATCAAGTTGGGGGCTTATTCTCTCTTTTGAGAGACTCGAGACACAAATCACTCCCCAAAGGTCATGGTAAGAGCAATTGTGCCTCTTGTCTCATCTAAGGGATTCGGAAACACTTCTCACTCCCAAAAGGTCATGGCAAGAGCAAGTGTGCCTCCAATCCCTACCATTATGGACATGAACATAAGCCGAAACCTATTCTAGCACGGTCATGCATAAAACAAGTTCCATCTATTCTTCGGAGCTAAGTGATTCCGGTCATACCCGGATTGGTCATCATTCGAGATACAACCGAAACCCACAAACACTCAAATAGATCATAACATGGCATTTAGACATTCCAAAAACATATACACACAAATGGGGTATTTAATTATAACTACTCCTACACTTAAGTTAAACTACTCCTAATCCCATCCATAAGCATGAAATAATACAAGATAATTGGCTGAATTTTCTAAGTTCAAAAAAGATGAATCTTAGAGTTTATGACTATTGATTTATATATTGTTTACAAGGCATAAGTTAAGGGATTTTAAAACTAAAATTTACAACAGCTAAATTACAAATATCAAGCCTTTAATCATGATATTATATAAACAGCCAAGAATCAAGGGATCATGTGTTGAGTCTGGAGAGCAGTGATGTGGGCACTAATTATGTGCATTGATATTGGTCCAAAAGTTGACTGGTTAAGGAGATGATTGATTTGGCATAATCTGAGGCTGTCTATTAAAGCACATATCAATTTCCAATCATCCATACACATGTCATTCACAACAAGAGATTATCAATGAATATTAAGAACAAATCAAAACCCAATTGTATATAACAACAATCACTCATATATAAGCACAAATATAGGTTTACAATATTTCCCAAGTGGGGATTACACAATTAAGAAAACATGAAATACAAGTGATTGAGATAAAGAAACAAAACCCTTGAAGAAATCTTCCAAGAGCTCCATCTCCATTGATCCATGCTTGGCTGGAATTTGGTCCTAAGACCTACTCATAATCTCTACAATCAACTCTCAAATATGGGGAAGGATGTGTAGAAATGGTGTGGGAAAGCCTTCAATGGAGGAAAACCTCCATGGAAGCTCTTGGGAGCTCTCTCTCTTTAGGGATTGAAGAAGATGAAGTTGGGAGAGAATGGGAAGAGATGGTATATTCAAGAATGAGGAGAAGTGGTGTTTATATAGTTAGGGTAGATGTGTGCTGTAAAAATGGGCAAGAAAAGACCATTTTGCCCTCTTTTTCCGGTGAGGCCACTGACTGGGGCGAGTTGGCAGGTCGCCTCAGTTTCTGGTTGTTTTCTTTAAAATGGGCAGCTTGTGAGGCGAGGGTGGAGGCGACTGATTTGGTTGCCTGAATAGCTCGCCTGGAGCTCTGGGAAATTCCTCAAAACCAGGCAGTACGCGAGGCGAGGATGGAGGCGAGCTAGTAGGGTCGCATGAAGCTTGGCGAGCTTGAATTCCACGGCTGACTTCGAAGGAATTGGAGGTGCATGAAAAGACAGCATTGAAGGCTGAAAATGGTGGCATTATAACCGGAGGAAGCAGCGCCGTCGATCTGGCAGAGAAAAGCCAGAAAACGGCCGGAAAACGAGCTCGACGAAGTCTGGTCAGAGTCGGGTCGCGACAGTGCCGGGTCAAGTCACGCAGGTCCAGCAGGTCGGCTGGCTGTGGAAGACGACGTGACGTCAGCATGAGGTGTTGGGTACACTCAGAAGAAACCCGTGGTGTATGCAGCGTAGCCCAAACTGATCTCTTAGGAGTGCAATTAGATATGGGCTGGGGTGCATTTAGCATCCCACATACGAAATGCATCGTTTCATTAATGACGTGGCGCACTCTGGTAAATTACATTATGCTCCCATAATTTCCTCTATAATCATATAATATTCAAAATATCCCCCACCTTTCACGTTAGCCCCTGATTCTCCAAAATGACACAAATGCCCTGGAATTTAGCTCTTTTCGCCACTATGGTCTAAAATACCCCTGATGAGCTAAAATACCTGAAAAGCACTTGCTTCCAAAATTAAATACCTAGAATGCTCGAAAAACGGTTACAAAGGTTAAGTAAAGGGAGCGCAAAATGTGAACATTTAAAGCGCGATCAACAGCACTAATTTATCCCATCACCAACGCCATAACTATTTTAGTCCCACCTTTTTTTTATTTAATTTTTTTGTTGTCCATTTTTTTCCCACCTTTTATCCCACACTTTTCTCTTCATCTTCCTCACCAAGTACCCGCATCTTCATCCAACCAAAACCCAGCCACTTTTTTTTTGTCCATTTTTTCCCACCTTTTATCCCACTCTTTTCTCTTCATCTTCCTCACCAAGTACCCGCATCTTCATCCAACCAAAACCCAACTACCCCCAAAAGCTCATCACCACCACTTCTACTGTAAGGTCCAGCTCCATTATTTATGAGCAACATGTCAAGAATCTAGGATGGGTATGAATTTCGAGGATGAAATTCTTATAAGGTGGGAAAAATTGTAATACCCCAATCTCAGAAATATACCTAAATCCATATCCATAACCCAAACCCAAACACATGACCCAAGATCCAAAAGTTGATCCAACTGAGATCAAAATAGAAAATAAGACTTGTTGGTATACAATTAGCAGGTGGCAGCAGCTGGAGAAATGTGGCAATTTGGGTGATATGTGGCAAACATAGAATGAGGCAAGGTGGTAAGTTGGGTGAGAGGTGGCAAGAATTGGTGTAGTGGTAGCAAAGTTAGAATAGAAAATTAAGAAAAGAAAAAGCAAGGAAAGAGTAATGGGGTCTGAGGTGAGGAGGCGTGATATATTAAAGAGAAAAGATAAGAGAGAGAGAGAGAGGGGGAGAGAGGGAGAGAGAGAAGGGACTCGGCCAAGAGACTAAGGGAGAGAGAACCATCAAAGACAAAGCAGAGGATGAGAGAAAGAACAGAGAAAAGAAAAGAAAGAAAGAAGAAAAGAGAAGCAGATCGTGAGATCGCGTGAGAGAGATAGAGAGAGACTGAGACTGAGACCTAGAGCCAGAGGAAGAGATGTAGATAAAGAATAAATATTTCCTAAGTGGGGATTACATAATCAAGAAAACAAGAAATATAAGAGATGAGAATAAAAGAGATACATCCCTTGAAGAAATCCCTCCAAGAGCTCTATTTCATGCCTGACTCGAAATTGTTAATAGACCACTCATATCTCCTGCAATCTACTCTCAAATGTGGTGGATGATGGGTAGAAAAGATGTAAGAGTGACATCCATGGAGGAAACCTCCATGGATGCTCTTGAAAGACTCTCTCTCTCTCTCTCTCTCTCTCTCTCTCTCTCTCTTATTAGGAGAAGATGAAGTTGGGAGAGTTTGGGGAAGAAGATGATTCTAAAAGAATGAGGCATAGTGGTGTATTTATAGTGTGAGAGAGATAAGGCATGAATGGGTAGTGAAAGGATGAGTTTTCCCTTTGAAATTCACCAAAATGGCTTATCGCTGGGTGATTGGCGGTTGGATTCGGTGGCCGGGAGCAGCCGAATCCGGTTGCTGAATTGAAATGTTAGATTCTGCTTGGCGATTCGCTACTGAAGTCGGTGGTTGGGAGCAGCCAAATTTCAGCTATTGAAATTGACTGTTGTTGGCAGCCGAATTCTTCTGGGACATTCAGGACTCAATCGGAGGTTGAATTTTACGGCCGAGAGCAGACGAATCCGATAGCCAAATTGCTATGTTTCTCTGATCTTGTCATGAAAGCTGCTAGAAGTAGGGGTGGACACTAAGTTCGGAACCGAACAGAACCGAATCGAACCGAACCAAAAAAAGGGTGTTCGGTTCGGTTCGGTTCATAAAATGAATTCGGTTTAAACCGGTTTAAAAAATTGAAAACCGAAAAGTTTTTGGTTCAAACCGGTTTGGTTTCCCAAAAACCGGTTTGAACCGATTAAACCGCCTATATTAGTAAAAAAAAACCTCTAACCTACTTCTTTTCTTTTATTAAATATTATTATTTATTAGTTAGGTTTGATTTGGGTTTTTTTGGGCTTGGACTATTAAAATTTATGAACTTTGGCCCAAAATTAGAATCCAAAAACCCATCAATTTTTAAACATATTAAAATGACTCATTAAACTCATCAAGCCCATAAGGCCCATTAGACCCAAAACCAAAATGAACCGAACCGATTAAAATCAGTTCGGTTCAGTTCGGTTACCATTTCTTATTCAGTTTAAACCAGTTCAATTTTAGGTAAACCGAAATATTTTCGGTTCAGTTCGGTTTTACCCAAAATCGAACCGAACCAAACCGTGCCCACCTCTAGCTAGAAGGCAGAGTTGACTTGTGCTGCGGTCTCCGTGTCACGTTCTGGTTCGGTGATGGATCCACCACGAAAACTTGTCGTGGGTGACCATGGATCGCACCGCAGTTTGGGTCGACGATGAGACCGTGGCAACTCTGAATACTTCCAATTCTTCACTGTTTTCTATCATTTTTGCCTCCCTAGCTGATCTTTATGCTCAAAACCTTATTGTAGGGAATATGTACCTACACAAGGCTCAACCAACACTTATAAACAAAAATACACTCGAAAACGAGAACAAAAACTAGGAACTGGAGACCTTAAATAGGTATAAATATAGTCCGATCAAATACCCCCAAATCTATCTTTTGCTTGTTCTCGAGCAAAACTAAAAACGAAAATTAAACAACAATAAAACACATAAAAACATAAAAATATATATACTAGGCTAGTCCACTTTCGTAGGAAACACAATGACACTTAGCACGTGCCACAAGCCTTTCAACTACTAGGCGATGAAGTTTTGTCTTCTGAGGGTTTACAGCTACGACACCCACAAACGTAAACTCTGTAAGAAAATGGTTGAGATGCAATCCAAACATACCAAGCAAAGACAACACGTGCATGCTAGAATATCAAATATACCAATTAATAACAATGTATCATGCAATGCAAGTATGCCAATACTTAGAAAATTTTCGGTTTACAAAACAACTACGCTCGAATGCCCAAGATAAAATTCATCTTGACTCTAATCCTTACAGAATTTTAGTCATATATTTTCACTCGAAATCCTAGGCGATCACTCTCTGGCAAACATATGCGAATGAGTTTAGGTACATGGAATCAAATATAATTGCATATAAGTATTTTCCAATAAAGCACAATTTCTGAAAATCGATCTCATCAAAGGAATTGAAATGTCATGAACGTGGAAATATCATACATCGACTCACATTCCCAAGATAGACTTCCTAAGAGATCAAGTGGACTTTCCCTCACTGTATTTGTAGCCAAAGGTAATTTGTGGTGAAGTATGTAGGATATGGTAGGAGTGGGAAGATAAAGTTACAAATCATACCAAGGTGTTTACAAATGACATTTACATTAATTTGAGCTCTTTTACACCTTAAATTACAAGCGTCTAGGCTATAAACTTTACATTGAACTATTGTGCTACATTTGTACCCAATTGTGAGTAATTTTACATTTGAAGAGGGCTTAAGTGTTTATATTTCACACTATTTCTTTTTAAAAGCCATTGCCTTGGACAATTTACATACATTTGCCTAAGTACACGTTTTACACATTTTAGAACTACACATAGCTTCTCCTAAGCTATACACCTTAACATGATCAATAACTAGTGTATGTGAAGTGTTTGGGTTATGTATGTGGTGGAGGTTTAGTGTTTGACCTCAAATTTTTCCAATGAAAACACACAGCAAGGGACAAGTGTTTAGGCTATTTTAGTAGTTACGCTCACACTCAAGTCCAAAATCATTTCTAAAAGATCCATCTACCAACGGAATACAAATATCAAACAAGCAATCCATATGATGATGTTCTATAGCAATCAATGAAAGAAATTTTATGTACGATGAAATCACTAAAAATTAAGCACAAATTCGAATAGTGTATAAGAGTAGAAACAAAACCCACAAGTTTTCACAATTTAAGCTTAGTATAGCTCAAGGGTAATCTCCACTATTTTCTTAAGCTAAACAAGAATAAAGTTCTAATCCACCTCAACAACAAAAGGTTGGCATTGTACAAGCATATTTACAGCGATGCTCGGAGCTAAAAGCATACATGATATGTCTCTACCGGCACGCAAAGAAAAACAACTCAACAAAATGGACTCTATTTCCAAAAAAAATCAAAATTGACCGATTTAAGCAGAGATTTAAAATTTTTTTAAACATAACAGAAACAAACATAGAACATGAAAGTGTTCACAAATACCCTCAAATCTATCTTTTGATCGTCCTCGAGCAAAACTAAAAACGAAAATCAAACAACAAACAAACAACAATAAAACACATAAAAACATAAATATATATATATATATATATATATATATATATATACTAGGCTAGTCCACTTTCGTAGGAAACATGGTGGCACTTAGCACGTACCACAAGCCTTTCAACTACTAGGTGACAAAGATTTGTCTTATGAGGGTTTACAGCTACGACACCCACAAACGTATACTCTGCAAGAAAATGGTTGAGATGCAATCCAAACATACCAAGAAAAGACAACA
Organism: Dipteronia sinensis; assembly: GCA_033220585.1. NCBI lineage: Eukaryota > Viridiplantae > Streptophyta > Magnoliopsida > Sapindales > Sapindaceae > Dipteronia > Dipteronia sinensis. Next base: position 7,203,265 of record CM065642.1, read on the forward strand.
CGTGCATGCTAGAATATCAAATATGCCAATTAATAACAATGTATCACGCAATGCAAGTATGCAAATACTTAGGATATTTTCGGTTTACAAAACAACTACGCTCGAATGCCCAAGATTAAATTCACCTCGACTCTAATCCTTACAAAATTTTAGTCATATATTTTCACTTAGAATCCTAGGCGATCACTCCCTGGCAAACATATGCGAATGAGTTTAGGTATATGGAATCAAATATAATCACATATAAGTATTTTCCAATAACGCACAATTTTAGAAAATCGATCTCATGAAAGGAATTGAAATGCCATGAACGTGGAAATAGCATACATTCACTCACATTCCCAAGATAGACTTCCTAAGAGATCAAGTGGACTTTCCCTCACTGTATTTGTAGCCAAAGGTAATTTATGGTGAAATATGTAGGATATGGTAGGAAGTGGGAAGATAAAGTTACAAATCATGCCAAGGTGTTTACACATTACATTTACATTAATTTGAGCTCTTTTACACCTTAAATTACAAGTGTCTAGGCTATTAACTTTACATTGAACTATTGTGCTACATTTGTACCCAATTGTGAGTAATTTTACATTTGAAGAATTGAAGGCTTAAGTGTTTATATTTCACACTATTTCTTTTTTTAAACCATTGCCTTGGATAATTTACATACATTTGCCTAAGTACTCGCTTTACACATTTTAGAGCTACACATAGCTTCTTCTAAGCTATACACCTTAACATGATCAATAACTGGTGTGAATGAAGTGTTTGGGTTATGTATGTGGTGGAGTTTTAGTGTTTGGTCTCAAATTTTTTCAATGAAAGCACACAACAAGGGACAAACGTTCAGGCTATTTTAGTGGTTACGCTCACACTCAAGCCCAAAATCATTTCTAAAAGATCCATCTACCAAGGGAATACAAATCTCAAACAAGCAATCCATATGATGATGTTCTATAGCAATTAATGAAAGAAATTTGATGTACAATGAGATCACTAAAAATTAAGTACAAATTCGAAAAGTGTATAAGAGTAGAAACAAAACCCATAAATTTTCATAATTTAGGCTTAGAATAGGTCATGGGTAGTCTCCATTATTTTCCTAAGCTAAACAAGAATAGAGGTCTAATCCACCTCAACATCAAAAGGTTGGCACTGTACAAAAATATTTAAAGCGATGCACAGAGTTAAAATCATACATGATAGGTCTCTACCTACACGCAAAGAAAAACAACTCAACAAAATGGACTCTATTTCCAAAAAAATTTCAAAATTGACCGATTTGAGCAGAGATTTGAAAATTTTCTAAACATAACAAAAACAAACATAGAAACAAAAACAAACATAAAACACGTAAATGTCCACACCCCCAAACCTAAACTCAACATAGTCCTCAATGTTGCTCAACTCATAAAATATGGACAACGTTTAGTAAGATTCAGGAAAACACTAGAAACAAAAACACAACAAATCCTAAGATCTAAGCATAATACAAATCCACTCTTAGATCTAGACAAAAATAAAAATCAAGAACACAAAACATAGCATTCCTATCATTAAGCGCATGGGCGGTTGATAACATCGCAACATACACCTTTTGAGGTCCCCATTTCCTATCATTTGCTTTCGTTTTCGAGCGTATTTTTGTATATAATGTGTTTTGTGAGCATTGTGCAGGTTAATTTTGGTTTGGGGAAATTATCGTGCAGAAACGGGGTGTTTCCGGGCTGAAACGCATCTTGGAGGACAAGAGGAGTGATTTTCACGGTACGTCTCGTCAAAGCGTACCGCGGACGTACAAAACGTGAACCGCGGAAATTGAACTGTGTATACACTGCCAACTTCAGCGGGTGGCTTCGTCCAAGCGAACCGCGAGACGAACCGTGAAAAACAAGGGCAGCTTCACTGCCAACTTCCGCAGTACGCGACGTCAAAGCGTACCGCGGAAAACCAAATGACGAACCGTGGAAACCGATCTGAAGCAAACTTGCGGTTCAGTTCGTCTAGCTGAACCACGGAACATTCCGCGGAACGCACCAGACTCATATTTTTAGGGCTTTTTCTGAGGGGTAAACTTGTCCTTTCACCCCCAATTTGTACCCTAACCTCCCCTACTTTAAATATCCCATATTCTCTCATTTCTTAGAAGAGACCCACACCTCTTCTCCTCTCTCATGCCCAAACCTTCTCTCCCTTCTCTCATCTCTTTTCTCTTCATTTTCTTCACCAACAAGTGAGAGAAACAACTCCCATAGAGGTTTTTCCTCCATGGGAGCTCACCATACACCTTCACCACACCATTTTACCCATCCTCCATCCATTTTAGAACCGATTTCAAGGAAATAGGAGTGGTTTTAGGACCAAATCCGAGCTAGGAAGGATTGGAGCATCTTTGAAGGATTTGTCTTCAATGGTTTGCTCTTATTTACTCTTTTCTTTGTAATTTTTGGTTCTTTGATGTGTAACCCCAATTTGGGGAATATTGTAAACCTTCACTTGTGCAATATATGTATGTTTGTGCTTAAATTCATGTGGGTTATGTTTTACTCTTTGGTAATTTCATGTATTAAACTCTTATTGAGAAATCCATGTGTGTGGAAGGTCAAAATTGATGTGTATGCATGATTGGGATTAGAAGTAGAGTAACTTAATGTAGGAGTAGTGTAATTTAGCTTCCCATGAGTATTTGTATGTTAATGAATGACCAAAATACCATGTATTGAGTAATTTGAATATTAGGGATTTTAGCCCCAAAGAGTGGAAAATGTTTCAGTTCAGACAGTTAGTTGCTAAATTGGCCTTAGTTCATATCCTTGTGCTTAATGGGTCTTTTTAAGACACATTTTCTCATCCTTGGCCGGATTGGGTGATGAATTGATTTGGGATAATTCCTAAGTCAAGAGGATAAACCCCTAGTTTATATTGAATGGTCTTAATGTAAATCAACCAACTTATTGCACATTGTTGATTGGTGAATTTGTTTTCCATGTCTAACCATCCTCGGGAGTTGACTAAACCGAATCCGTATCTAGAGTAAAGACGAACTGAATTCCTCGTGTGCTCGTGTAGTTATATGGGGTATTTCATTGTTTAATGTTTTCACCCGGTTAGCCACCTTGTGAATGATATTTAGGCTATGTGTTATATATCGTGTGGTCTGCATTAACATGCTCATCGTGGTATCCTCTACATTTGACCACTAAGTTGAGAGATCACTAGGCTGGCGTGTAGAACTCGTGTGTGTGTCCCACCGTCCTTAATGGATTCATGCTTTTGCATGGATGCAATATCTATGCACTCGAGAGAGAGTAGAGATTAATTAAGGGGACTCGAGCATATAACATACGTGTTGTATGTGTATCTCGTATTCTTAATGCTTTCACTTGGTTGCCATCCCGTATTTGGTTAGCCTCGTGGATGAATTATTGGCAGTAGTATGGCCCACGCGGTTGCGCATTACATGCCCAACGAAATAACCTATGTATATGATCAGAAAGTGAGATTATCACTATGCTGGCGTACATGGCTCTTATGTGTGTGCCACGACACTTAAGGAATCCATGCAATTGTGTGGGTGTGATCTCTAAGATATCGAGAGAGATTAGAGATCAATTAAGCGGACACGAGCCTATGATCAAGGAATAAAATATCAGTATCGGTATCGATATCGGGCTCCTAAATTTATGGATATATCGGGGATATTATCGATATCGGTGGATATTCGGTAAAAAATTAAAAAAAAAATGATGGATATTTACATATAAAGTTAAAAAAAAATTGTGAAACTTTAGGACAAGCTTAAACAAGTAATTATCCATCAAATGAATCATATTCAACAATAAATTAGCATAGTTTTGATTTATTATAAATTATAACATAGATATAGTCTGTATATAATTTTTAAAATTGAGTATTTAATAGAATAATATTTTGTTTCACTTTTAAAATATTATAGATTTATATACAATATAAAGAGATTAAATATTTAATAAACAAAATTATCATTAAAATATATATATATATATATAGTTCCATACTTCCAAGATTCAATCATAAATGATAAATCATAATTCATACATAATAATACATTGCATGTCTGAAATTTAAAACCAAAATGAATTCCTTACTGGTTCAAATACATAAGATACATTTCTATCTTGATTCGAACAATAATTTTCCCAGGAAAATGTGCTAGCATAGTTTTTAAGGTAGTTATTAATATACCACACGTATGTTGTTTGATCTCTTCCAACTTATCTATGAATTGGGTAGTTTGGATTTACCCAACTTGGTGGATATTGTTGATTTGCATGCATAAGTATTGCATATGGCATTTGGCATTTGTAGAGAAGGATAATCAAATATATTGCAGCCACCATAACTACCATGATATGGTACATGAGAATCTGTCATTGTCTGCGAATCGCCCAAAGAACTATTTTCTGTATCCATACTCATTGAGGAGAGAGTCATATTCAAAGAATCTTCATCAATTTGATTTGTTCCTCCATATTGTCTACCACGATTTTGATCAAAATTACCTACATGAGCATCCCAACATGTCGCACTAGCATTCCAACATGTTGCACCAGCATCCCAACCTCCGACACGAACATCCCAACTTGTTGCACCAGCATCCCAACCTCATGCACCAGAATCCCAACCTTCTCCCTCATCTCCATCATTTTTTCCTCCACTATTTCCATCAGAGGTATGTTGGTCATCGGAAAAGTTGCTAACAGTAACTCCACGATCTACACCAACTTCTTCTCTAATCACTTATTCAACATTTATTCCCATGTCTCGAGCATGAGAAGCAATTTGTGGATCAAAATTTCTCTCATCATCATCCAAATAGGCTGGTCTAACTTAGTCAAAAAAAAAGGATTCTCATTATCGTCCCTTGTTTCAGCAGCTAGTTGAAGTAGATCCATAAAATCAGTTTCATCTAATTTATCTTTTTCAGCTGTTATATCTCTAAATTTCAACTTCATATTATAATAACAATAAACAAGTTGTTCAAGCTTAGAATAGGTAAGACGGTTTCTTTGTTTTGTGTGTATTAAAGAAAATGTGAACCAATTTCTTTTGCAGGCAGAAGATGATGATGTTTGTGACAGTATGTGAACTGCTATTGCATGCAATGATAGAGCACAATTTCCATACATTACCCACTAATCAGCTGCAATAAAAATTATTAAGTATTATAAGTATGAATACCATTTCAATGATATTATTATTTATTATTATTACATAGATTTTTGTAATAAAACTTATATACCCGGTTGCATTTTGCTTCTAGCTACAATGACTGCTCGTTTACCAAAAATTTACTTTTTATCCTTAAAGTATATAAGCTACATTAATGACTCATGAGATCAGTATGTAAATAATAAATATAAATATGAGTATATGACATAATACTCTCATGCAAAGAAGTTATAATATTATAATTATAAAATTGATTGTAAGTTGTAACTTTTTACCTCATTTCCAAAATTAGCAATCCCTACAGCTTCAGGGTCTAATTGTGTATAGACAATATGTACGGCTTTCAAAAGATATGAATTATCTCTAATATTGTCTCTATATTAGTACTTTGGGTTCAAATAGTAATACTTTCACAATCTTTGCCCAATTCTACTTCAATAATTATACTATTGACTATTGTGTTGAAAAATTTTATCAATTTGTTAATGCTTCTTTTAAAATAATTTTCAATATATATTATTTGAACAAAAATTTAAGTGTTTAAGATTAATTTTTTTAAGAAAAATAATTTGCAAAATATCTTTGGATTTCAGGATGAAATTCACAATATTTCGGGAATATCGGGATATTTCGGGAATATCGGCAGATTTTTATGGATATTTCTAAATCGACCGGATATTTGCTAGATATTGGATATTAACCCTGTTTCGATATCGGTCTCTCAAAAATATAGATATATCGGTGGATATATCGATTTTAAAAACCTTGCCTATGATATACTTGCACATTTGAGGGACTAGGTGAGTCTAGTGCTTAATTAGGAGGATTGTTATGGTTGAGTCATTTCCCTAGCGTATCCACATTCCATGCATCTCTCCATTCCATCCTATCCATGTATATATTATCCGCACACGCAACACACGAGTTCGCTCAGCGTGTTGTACAGCTAGAACTACAGACGGTCGATGAATCACACCTCCCAGTGGAACGATCCCTTGCTTGCCACTGTGCTAGTCTCTGTTACTTGCGCCCTTGCGAGGTCGAACTTAAATGTTCATATTTGGCGAGACTACAACGACATGTCAGCGGTTTCTGCCTAAGTCGACAACTACTCCACAATCACTCAAAATTAAGCTCAAAATGTAGAGGATACCTCTTGTGGCTGCAACCAACGTGTATGTCGTGGTGCTGCCGTTTCACTTAGGGGGTTGTTGTGGCGCGATAAATGCACTTTCATTGTTCTCATGAGTTGTGCGGTCATCCGACCTAAAAATTTTCCTTTCCTTGCTCAAGCACAACTCAAATAACATTAAACGCATGTGCTATAATAAAAATAAAAAAATAAGAAAAACAAAATCCTAAACACATACATGTATATATATATATATATCCGCAAAAGTAATTAAATCTAAATATCCACATAACCTAATCTAAAACAAGAAACAATCAACGAATAGGCACATCCCAAACAGCAGCACTGTTTTGATGCGAACGTCATTGTACTTTCGTCAAAAGATATTTATAAGTTCAACCTCACGGGTACTAGTGACTAATAACTAGTATAGCAGCAAGTAAGGGGATCATTCCGTAGGGCGGTGTTATCTGTCAACTGTATCGGGTTCTAACGTTTATTGAAAGCATGTAAATAGAATGCGGATGTGGTGAGAATGGTGTATGTAAGGTGTATGCATATTGCGGTGTTGTGTGTGTGTGAGTGCGAAGGAAATGTAAATGAATGCAAATAAAAACAAAAAAATATGGAGGGGTGAGAATGGTGTTTAAATAGACTAATAATAAATTGGTGGATAGGAGAGATGCATGAGAATGATCACACAAGGGGCAACAAGTTCACCATACACAAGGCACAAATAATGGTTGTTAGGCAATGAATGACATCCTATTAGTAAGGAGCTCGTTCTCACGATTAAAGAATTCCAAAACCAAATCATCTATTATTCTGAATCATTCGTTGATTAAGGAATACCGAAATCTAATCATCACTCCCCAAAGGTCATGGATAGAGCAATGGTGTCTTAAGATCAAAGACACATTAAGCACTAGAACATAAAGCTAACATAAGGCATTAAGCACTTCAAACTCAAGTTAAGGGATTGCTCTCTCTATTAAAAGATTCGAGACACAAATCACTCCTCAAAGGTCATGGCTAGAGTAATTATGCCTCTTGTCTCAACTAAAGGATTCAAAACACTAATCACCCCCTAAAGGTCATGGATAAGGCAATTATGCCTCTAGTCCCTACCATTATGAACATGAACATAAAGCCAAAACCTACTCTAGCAAAAGGTTCATGCATAAAACAAGTTTCACCCATTCTATAGAGCTAAGTGGTCAAGGTTGTACCTGTAATGATACTCCATAGGCACAACTGAAACCCGTAAACACTCAAATCAATCCTAACATGGTATTTCGACCTTCCAAAGACATACAAACAATCATGGGATATTTGATTAGTCTACTCCTAATTTACATTAATCTACTCCTAATTTCAATCATGGATACATATCAATTTCCAATCATCCATACACATGCAATTCACAACAAGAGATTAATCAATTAACAACAAGAATGAAACAAAACCCAATTCGAATTTAAGAACAATCACATATACATAAGCAGAAATATAGGTTTACAATATTTCCCAAGTGGGGATTACACAATCAAGAAAACAAGAAATACAAGAGATGAGAATAAAAGAGATACAACCCTTGAAGAAATCCCTCCAAGATCTCTCTTCCATGCTTGGCTCGAAATTGGTCATAGACCACTTCTATCTCCTGCAATCTACTCTCAAATGTGGTGGATGGTGGGTAGAAATGGTGTGGGAGAGACATCCATGGAGGAAAACCTTCATGGATGCTCTTGAAAGCCTCACTCTATCTTATTTGGAGAAGATGAAGTTGGGAGAGTTTGGGAAGAAGATGGTTTCTGAAAGAATAAGGCAAAGTGGTGTATTTATAGTGTGAGAGAGATATGGCACGAATGGGTAGTGAAAGGACGAGTTTGCCCCTTAAAATTCGCCAAAATGGTCTCTCGTTGGGTGATCGGCTGTTGGATACGACGGCTGGGAGCAGCCGAATTGAAATGTTGGATTCTGTATGGCGATTTGGCTACTGGAATAGGTGGCCGGGAGCAACCGATTTCAGTAGCCGAATTTCGGTTATTGAAATCGGTGGCCGTCAGCAGCCAAATTCTTCTCGGACATTCTGGACTTAATGGATGGTTGGATTCTGCGGCCGAGAGCAGTCGAATCTGGTAGCCGAATTGCTCTGTTTCTCTAATCGTGTCCTGTAATTAAGCTGCTAGAAGGCAGAGTTGACTTGTGCCGCTGTCTCTGTGTCACGTTCTAGTTCAGGGACGGATCCACAACGAAAACTTGCCGTGGGTGACCATGGATCGCGCCGCGGTTGGGGTCTATCGTGAGACCATGGCAACTCTTAATATTTCTGATTCTTCACTGTTTTTGCTCCTTTTTGCCTCCCAAGCTGATTTTTACTCTCAAAACCTTATTGTAGGGAATATGTACCTACACAAGACTCAACCAACACTTATATACAAAAATACGCTCGAAAACGAGAACAAAAGCTAGGAACTGGGGACCTCAAATAGGTATAAATATCGTCCGATCAGAAAATCGGCGGAAGAGAGGAAAAGAGAAGAAGAGAATCAGGGATAGAGAAATGAGAGAGATCGGTGGAAGAGAGGAAGAGAAAGGGGAGAGATTGGAGTGAGAGGAAGAGAAAGGAGAGAGATTGGCGTGAGGGAAGAGAGATCGGCTTGAGGGAGAGAGAGAAAAGGAGATATTTTTATTGTTTTTGAATTTTTTTAATTAAAAATTATTAAATGAATTTTTATTTCATTTAATAACATTTTAACTTTACTTACTAACCATTTGCTATTATGACCTTCATGGTTTAACAGAAAAAATGGAATATATTAACAGTAGGGTTTTTTTTTTTTTGCTAATAAACCAGAAAGTATGGTGGTGTTTGGCCAATAATGAAACTAGAAGGAGGTTTTTGACCAATAATGAAACTAGCGGGTGGTTTTTGGCCAAAAATACAAACTAGAGGGGGGGGGGGGGGGGGGGGTTTTAATAACGCCTTTTTTCATTAACCACATCATCTCATGGTGTGTGTGGTGATGACAACTCACATGTCATATCATTTGGGTGTTGAAATGTGGGTTAATTGTTTGCGTTGTATAGAATTTAGAGGTCGTTTATTTTTTCCACTTAAAACCTAATGAGTCTGAATCATAATTATTAAGATGTTTTGTTTGTTTTTTTAAGTGGTCAAACAACTTATAAATATCAAAAATAAAAACAACTTAAAATAAAAAGTAAAAAATCTTGCTTTTTCACTTAATTGCAAATCATTGAATTGCATTAAATGCAATTCAAAATCTTTTCTTCCTATACTATCCTCTATATATAACATATTTCCAATTTCATCATAATTATATATGGTATAGAAATATTTATTTTAATATATTACTTATTTTAAATAGCTTTAAAAATAAAAATGAACCATAATTACTTATCATAGTGGTGTTTAATATCAATACTCTATCATGATATTAAGATGATGTATTTATATATTTTTTTTTAGAGTGTTATGTGGGAGTTTTCTTACCGTCCCTTTTATTTTTTGAAAAAAAAAACATTTTCTTTTCTTAATAAAAATGAAGTATATTTGTAATCGAAGAAAAAAACCATGATCATATGTGTTCATATATAATTATTATTTTTAGATTTTTTTTTTATCATATATTACATGTATAATTGTTTAACATGGGTATAAATGTAAAATTACTTAGTTTCAGACAATTTTACTTTTAAAAAAACAAACATGTTGACAATACATTCAGATGTGAGAAAAAGAACATGTTATTTATAGCCCACATGCATTGCACTGATGTATTTTATATCTGCGCACCGAGGAGAAAATGATTATATATATATAGAGATGTTTTTTTACATGTGAGAAAAATCCATCTTCTTCAAAGTCAAAGTGAAGCTCAGTGATTGAAAACATTTTTGCCAAACAATTAGAAAGAAAACGTTTTATGAAACATAGCCTAATCACCGGTAAATACACTTGTCCAACACAAAGATCTGTTTTTTTTTTTTAAATAACCGACTGCAGAAGATAAAGAACAATTGAAAGTCTGTGACTTAAATATTAATATGTAATAATGGTAAGATCCTTGCAGTTCGAGACTTTTGTTGATCAGATCAAATTTTCTTCAGAATGCATTCCATAAATTCCATAAACCCGTTGGGTCCCAAATTTTTAATGGGATCTATTTGGGTATTCACAGGTGATCGAACGATAAATGTACTTATTTGAGCTCCCTATTTCTTAGCTTTTGTTCTCGTTTTCGGATGTATTTTTGTATATAAGTGTTTGTTGAGCATTGTGTAGGTACATATTCTCTATTTCAAGGTTTTGAGCTTAAAAGATTAGTTAGGAAGCAAAATGAGCCAAAAATGATATATCGGAAATATTCAGAGTTGTCGCGGGCTCGCCGTCGACCCAAACCGTGTGTGATTCGTGGTCAACCATGGCAAGTTTCCATGGTGAATCCACCGTTGAGCTAGAACGTGATATAGAGACCGCGGCACTGGCCAACTCTGTTTTCCAAAGGTTAGTGGGCTGAAATTGTAAAATACACATGCAGAACACCTAAATTTCGGGGTCCATAACTTCCTCCTCAGAATATACTGGGTTTTTTACCACCTATTGTTAGAAATCCCCAGAAGTCTATTTTCCAGCTGTTTTTATGGATCACAATTCCAGGGTTTTCTAGAGGGAGTTATGATCGTTTCCGTAACGGTGAGCAAGACTGGAAACCAGACAGCTGCAGAGAGCTTCGTGCAGAACACTCAACTTTCGAGGGGCATATCTCCCTTCTTAGATCGAACCACGATGATTTCTTTATATATTTGGAAAGCCCCAGAAGTCTAATTTCCAGCGGTTTTTACGGATCGTAATTCCGTGTTTTCTAGAAGGAGATATGCACATTTTTGTAACGGTGCGCGAAGCTGATTCCATACAAGTGTGCGAGGCAACCTGTGAGGCTACCAAAATCACTCGCCTCACTACTCGCCTCATCTTCTGCCCAAAATTCACAGTGGGCGCGACCTGCGAGGCGACCATTCTGCTCGTCTCGGCACTCGCCTCGAAGCCCAGAAGGGCCAAAATGGTCCTTTCGCACCCCAATTCATCCCCAAACTTTCCCTAACTATAAATACACTCTTTTCTTCTCTTTTCTTCTCTTTTCTTCACAAAACACAGAGCATCCCTTCCATTTCTTCATTTTCTTCAGTTCTAAAGAGAGAGAGAAGCTTTCAAAGCTTCCATGGAGGTTTTCCTCCATGGAAAGCTCACCACCTCCATTTCTAACCATCACCCACCACATTTGAGAGTAGAATTACATAGAGATAGGAGTGGTCTTGGACCAAATTCGAGCTAGGCAAAGGAAATGAGCTCTTGGAGGAATTCTTCAAGGGTTGTATTTCTATTAACTCATCTCTTTGTATTTCTTGTTTTCTTTTATGTGTAATCCCCACTTAGGAAATATTGTAAACTTATATTTGTGCTCAATATATGTTAGTTGTTGTATATTCATTTGGTTTTTAATTTGTTCTTAATATTATTGAGTAATCTCTTGTCTTGAAATGCATGTGTGTGGAGATTGGAAATTGACATGTGCTTGTGGATGGGATTATGAGTAGATTAACTTAATGGTAGGAGTAGTTATAATCAAATATCTCATTTGTGTGTATATGTCTTTGGAAGGTCAAAATGCATTGTATGGATGGATTTGAGTGTTTGTGGATTTCGGTTGTACCTCGAAAGATGACCAATCCGGGTACTACCATAATCACTTAGCTCCTAAGAATAAATGAAACTTGTTTTATGCATGATCGTGCTAGAATAGGTTTTGGCTTTATGTTCATGTCCATAATGGTATGAACAAAAGACACACTTGCTCTAGCCATGACCTTTGGGGAGTGAGAAGTGTCTGGAATGCCTTAGTTGAGACAAGAGATGCAATTGCTCTAGCCATGACCTTTGAGGAGTGATTTGTGTCTCGAATCTCTCAATAGAGAGAACAAGCCCTTAACTTGAATTAGAAGTGCTTAATGCTTAGGTTGGCTATGTGTTCTGGTGCTTAATTTGTCTTTGATCTTAAGACACCATCGCTCTATCCATGACCTTTGGGGAGCGATGATTTGATTTCAGTATTCCTTAATCAACGAATGATTCGTAATAATAGATGATTTGGTTTCGGAATCCCTTAATCGTGAGAACGAGCCCCTAACTAATTAGATGTCATTCATTGCCTAACAACAACGTATGTGCACTTATGTATAGTGAACTTGTAAACACTTTTTTTTTAAAAGGTATTATATTAAGGCTGCGAAGAAACTCACAGAAACAGAGAACAACAAAACCAAAGCTGGACAACACAAAACATACAGAGCAAACCCACAAATGCAGGTGCAACTAGCAGACCAAACAACCAAAGACACAAAAGCAAGCAAAAGCAATCATACAGATACAAACACCAGAAAACCACCAGAGGCACAAGGAACGCCAGGATCACAAATCCCCCCATTCCACAAAATCACCAGAATTCTTAGAACTCATCTTGGCCAAACTATCCGCAAACGAGTTGAAGATTCTAGCTTCGAAGACCACCTCCACTCCACCAAAATAACACATACTGCTACGAATATCAGAAATGAGGTTGCAATGTCAAAGGCTCCCAAAGTCATCATTGTTAACCCATGAGACAGCCACCTTCGAATCACTGACTATAGAGATGGTTCGGCCTCTGAGATTCGACTTGGAACGGCAGAGGTCTATTGCTGTTTTGATTGCCCAAATTTCTGCAGCATTAGAGTCAAGAATTCCCTTATGGTGAGAAAACATGCATAAGATGTTCCCATTGAAGTCCCTCAACACCCCACCAACCCCTGCAAGCCCAAGTTTGCCCAGCACAGACCCATCGACGTTGAATTTGAGAACGTCGTGAACTTGTAAACACTTGTGTGGCCATTATCTTGCATCTCTCATATCCACCCTTTTATTTATCACATTAAACACCATCCTCACATTTCCATATTCTTTTGTTTGTTTTTATTTGCATTAATTTCATTTTCATTTTCCTGCAAACACACACACACACACCATTCTCACCTCATCTGCATTCTATTTATATGCTTTCAACAAACACTAGAACTTAAGACGGTCGACGGATAACACCTCCCGGCCGAACGATACCCTCGCTTACCACTTTACTAGTCTTTTGCTAGTTTAGAGCACATTGCGTAGGAACTTTTAGTATAGATATCTTTTGATAATCGCAATTTGCTAACGACACAAAAAGTGAGTCATCAACAAGACCTGGAAGCTGAAAATAAATCGTGAAACGTCCTGGTTGGCAAAGATTTTGTGTTTGCATCCTAAACACTTCAGAGTTCTTGCAAACTATATGCTCAGAACCCGTTGTTGTGACTCCTTGTATAAATATCCGTCCATCTGGATAAATGTCACAACTTATATCCCCTACACCGACGAAAAAAAGTTAATCATGTGACCAAATGAAAAATCAATACCATAAAATAGGTTTCAGCTAGTATAAAGGTATGGTATAGTATCAGAGTTAGTTTTTGATAATTGGATTTCAATTAAGGATCTACAAAAATCAAAACTTGAAAATTAAAACTAAAAAAATGAACAGTTTTTCTCTCATAAGCACACTTTGAGCATACTTTGAGTACACTAATATACATCACCACACTTTTACCATGTCAGCAACTAATTTCAGTCATAATAATACATATAGTAAAAGTGTGGTGATATATATTAGTATGCTCAAAGTATGCTGAGGGAGTGAGCTCATGAGAGAGAAAATTCATCTCTCACATGGGTTAAACCACCATACAGTTTCAGTATAAATACTGGGTAGTTATTAGTCAATGTATTTCAATCCAAGGTCTAAAAAAATTAAAGATTTAAAATTAAAAAAAAATAATAGAAAAAGAACATAAGCTTCTTAAATAACTGTCTCTACAGCTATAAAAATCCCGTATAATAGCTAAATCTCTATCACATAACCACTACTCAACAATTATATAGGTAATTGTTTTTAAGTAAAAAAGAGCAATTAATTAATAAAAGAGAAGAAATACAAGAGATCGAAGAAAACAAAAACCAGTAAAACTGGTTAATAGAAAAAGAAGCACAAACAAAAATAAATTGAATTGCACATCAACTTTGTTGGACACGCTTTAAATATATTTCCTTACGAGGCTTGACATTAATCATAGATTAAAGCTTAAAAGTCGGTTTTACTTTCTTTTTCGATTTTGTCACAAAGGAATCCAATTATCTTCGTATAACAAGAATTCCAAGCCTTAATTAATGATTAATAGTATGCATTAATAGTGGATTTAACAAGAATCTCACATAACTACTCAACTACTGTTAACACAAAAAATAGGGGAAAGAGAGAATAGTGTTGTATATTATTCAATCAAAGATACATCAATTTATAGTGCTAGGTGTAGAAGAGAAAAGAAAATAGAATCAATCACAATAATTGCTCAATCAATCACCTATCCAATTACATCAATCTATGGCTAATTGACAATTTAATTGTAACTGATTGACACATTGATTGTAGATGATCGACAACTAGATTAATAGTTGATTTAACACTCCCCCTCAAGTTGGAGCATAGATATTTTCAATGCTCAGCTTAGGGATGGCAAAATTATCCGTGGGGACGGGGCCTTACGGGAACCCGCACTTTTGGGGTGGGGATGAGTTTCAATTTGGTGGGGATGGCGCAGGGATGGGGATGTATAGTTTAACCCGCAAGGGGTATGGGGCGGGGATGGGTTTTATACTCCCCACCCCGCCCCGCTCCGCTTAAAATAATACTTAGTTAAACTATGTAGTTTCAAAAAAAATAAATATATCTAAAAAAAGGAAATATGTAAATACATTAACCCTAACTTTACATCTCTTCACCGTTATTTAACATAAAGTGACAAAACAAAATACTATTAAAAAAACCATAGCCGCTAACTGTAACTCTAAGTCTCTAATTCTCAAACAACTCGAATCGCCATCCCTAAATGTAGTTGATCGTACGAAGAGAGAACTAGAGAAATAAATGCAACTATTAGATGATTGGCGTTATGAATTTCGAACATTTTGACCTCATACTTTTTGTTTATGTTTGAAAATGATTGAATTTTATGAGATGTTTTTTAATAGTTTCTTGGAATTATTTATTACTTTGTATTTTTTATCATATTCAATGGTTATATATTTTTTATTTTTAATATAAAAAAAATTATAAATGGGGTTAATGGGTGGGGATGGGGAAAGCACTCCTCATTGTACCCCGCCCCGCCCCAACCCGCTCCATCTATGATGGGGTTTTATGAGGGGATGGGTTTTCAAAAAATAAATAGGGTGGGGTGCGGGGAAGGCCACCCCGCCCCGAACCTGCCCCATTGCCATCTCTAGTGCCTCAGCTTGAACAAAGATATGGAAAAACTTAAATGGCTAAAAACATAATAAGTTAAAAATGGAAACATATAATCAATATTTCCAATATTCTTAAACCTCTCCCTCAAGCTCAAGATGGGGAGATGAAGCAGAGTTTGCAGAGTTCCGATAACATAATAGTGAGTTAATTCAAAAGGTTGATGAATTGACTTATAGAGGAGCCAACCAAATGACTTGATAGAGTGACGACGAAACGGCTTGACGGAGTACTGATAAAATAACTTGATTGAGTGCCGACGAAACAGCTTAACAGAGTACTGATGAAACAACTTGATAGAGTGGCCGAACAACGGAATAGAGTGACCAAGTAAACAACTTGATAGAGTTGCCAAGAAAACAGCTTAACAAAGTTGTCGAGAAAACGACTGGAGAGTGGCCAATGAAACAGCTTGACGTAGTTTTTTTTTAAAAAAAAAAAAGAAAGACGAAATTGAAGAGACATTTTTGAAAAGGACAATCTGGTCATATGGAACCCAAAACGAGACTAAGAAAGACATCGAACATATAGTTCATGTGTTGCAACTTGCAAGTCGTTGCCAGAGGAAAAAGAGGGTTGCAAAAATCTTGGACCCTTTATAGATGTGTATATGATGCACGTCTGCAATCGCCGACGGCGGTACATATGAGATTTTTCTAAAGGTTGTGTTTATGAGAAAGATTGATGCTTTGATACCGTGTTAACACAAAAGATAGGGGAAAGGGAGAATTGCGTTGTATATTATTTAGTCAAAGATATATCAATTTATAGTACTAGATCTAGAAGAGAAAAGAAAATAGAATCAATCACAGTAATTCCTCAATCAATCACCTAGCCAATTACATCAATCTATGACTAATTGACATTTTAATGGTAACTAATTGATAACTAGATTTAATAGTTGATTTAACAACTAGTCAACTACTATATGTAAGGGTAATGTATAGTAAATCCCGATAAAGCAAAGACATTATATCTTTTATTAAATTCGATCAAATGCCAAACATCAATGAAACTTACTTTCCAGTACTGCTACTCCAGGAATGGACACTCGAAATAAGTAGGAGTCCTCCGATTCTCCTATGTCAACTAACCCTAGAGTTGGTCGGGCGGGTCTCATAGCAGAACTTCCGGTCAATGCTACTACTCCACTTGGGGTTGAAGGGGTATTGCTTTGATCCAATGGTGGACCAACATATGGTACTCCTTCTGGGTTCAGTGGAGCCACTTTCAGGAAGTGCTGCTGGGGTATTTCAGGCACAGGCTCGTTAGGTCCCCTTGTTTTCTTAGACTTGCCATTACGTCTACTTGTTGTCTTAGACCTGCCAGAAGAACGTACAAGGTCATATCCGAAAACAACATTTTTAATCAATATCAGCATGCGTGGGTCGCAATTTAGTCATTGAGAGTGATTTGATGGTTGCGGTGTCTTGGATCAGTGGTAAGGGCATAGGAAACTTTAAGCTTGTCAACTTAATCTATGATATTAGGAGCAACCTGAAATTCTTGAAGGGAGAGGTGAAATTTCGATCAAGAGCTTCCAACCAGTTCACTGACAATCTTGCCAAAAGGGGATCCGGTGAGAAAGGGGACTTTATAGAATGGGGTGATTTTGGTTACTGAGTGGATCCTGTTTTTTGTTTTTTTTTTGTTAGTATCAGGGGCTGTGGTTCTGGCTTGTCTGTCCTCTGTTTTTTCGTTTGGAGAACCTCCTCTGTTTCTGGGTTCTTGGCTCTGTGTTGTTGGTTTGCTTGGTTTCCTGTTGAGTTTGCTTTTGTAGTTCCTGGCCTGCTTGGCCTTTAATAAAATATCGTTCAAAAAAAAATCAATATCAAACAGATCCTAATATTAATTAAAGAGAGTTGATATTTTTAAAAAAAAATGGAACAGATAAAGAAAAAATATAACCTGATTCGATTTTATTAGAATCAGAGGAATCATATTTGAAAATGAAAATTCAAAATTGATAACAGACAAATTCAATTTCTTCACCAACATTTTGTCACGAAACTATATATAACATAATTCGAAACAAAAGAAAAACAAAAATTGCAGAGAATTATTTAACATAATGTCATATAACATGCAAGAATAAAAAAAACACATGAACCATAAAAATGACAGCATTTGATCTGAAAACCAGGATGGAGTCTCCACCACACTGCAGGTGATATATATATAATCAATCCATATGTGCAAAGAAAAATCCATACAGATGTGTTTTTATCTGGAAGAAAAATCCATCTTCTTGGAGTTCAAAGAGTGATCCAGTGAAGCTAAGTGATTGAGTTGAAGAGGCTGCGTTTTTGTTGTCTGAAGAATGAACTCATTTATATATATATATATATATATATATATATATATATACACGTATGTATGTATATATGTATGATATATCTAGGGTTACAAGCAAGAAATGTCGGTGAACAAGAAATGTCTAGAGGGTGAAAATCAGGTACATGCAAGTGCACCATAGTCTCACTTGGTGTGATGTGGCATGTGGGCCTACTCAAGAAATCCAAAGTGGGTGTCACTGTATGTAAAAATGAAAAAGATTGATCATTGATATGTCGATAGTAAGAATTATGTAGACTCGTTTTGTTTTAATTGTAATTGTTTCGTAGGTTTTTACATGCAAATTAAGGGATGGTTTCTTATTTATTTATAAAAATTATTTTGGTTGCCCGCTCATGCCAAAAGTTTCCCGGATTCGAAATTTCTAATATTACTGTTATAATTTCTGCCAATTGTCAAAAGTTGATTATGTCAACTGCTAAATGTTTGTGTATTCATTAAATTGTCTACTTTTAACTTATGGGTTATTTGGTAGTCAAAAAAGTTTTCTTTTCAAGTACATCCGTTTGCCATGTTACAGAGCTAGATTTTTAACGTTAGAAATCCGACTCTTTAACATTACTGAATTGGCTCTTTAACAACATAGTTAAGTTAAAAAATAACAGTCGTCAGTTTTATTTTTATTTTTTTCAAAATTGTCATAACTAGAGAATTAATATTATTGAAATCTGTTGGATTCATATGAAACAATTTTTAATATAATATAATATAACATATATATGTCCACTTATCTAGACCATGTATATTTTTGAACGTCAAACTATCTTCCAGTTGAACTACGTCATTAGGTAATATATAAAACTTATAACATTCCTAAAATTAACAAAATCGAATTATTAATTCATCCAGTACTTCATATAAAATTAACAAACTAATAATTAACATAAAAAGCAATACATAAATGTACACATCACTTTAAATTTTAGAAAGTCTAACAAATTAGAATATAGAACATAAGTTCCAAACACAGATATAAATAAAATCATTCAAGAGTTTGAAATATAAATATAAATATTTGTGATAACAAAATATAATAGCACCTAAAATTTGAGGACAAAATATAATAGCTCCTAAAATTTGCTCAACATTCATATATAAAAACAAAATAAATCAGCTCAATATAAACTAAGCATTATATTCGGGCAGATCATACGGATTGGCAGATTTTCCATATGAAAATCTAATATCCGATTCGATCCAATGGATTTTAGTTTAGAACCTAATCTGATCTATTCATGTCCTCGGATCTAATATGATCGCATCATTGATATTCCTATTTTACCCCTCCATTTCCTATTGTTTGCACTCATTTCTCAAGTATTTTGGTGTTTTATGTGGTTGTTGAACCTTGTGTAGGTAATAATCCCTAAATATGGTGTTTGAGCATAATTGGAAAAGTTTGGGGCTCAAAATATAAAGAAAATAGAGGTTGGGAGTCAACATTCTAGTAAGTAAAGCTAGTTCGCGAAGCCACTTCTAATAATCCCTAAATACGGTGTTCGAGCTTAATTGGAAAAGTTTGTGGCTCAAAATATAAAGAAAATAGAGGTTGGGAGTCAAAATTATAGTAAATGAAGCTTGTTCGCGAAGCCGCTTCACGAACTCACCTGGGAACTCACCCTAAAACTCTAGCAAGTGAAGCCACTTTACAAACTCGCCTAGGAAGTGGCTTGAAAGCCTAACGGGCCCAACTTTGTAATTTTGACATTTTTTTTATCCCCTAGCTTCTCTCCACCTATAAATACATCCTTTCTTTAATTTCTTAAGGAGCTCCCAGCTAATGGTGGCAAAATGGGCCGGGCCGGCCCATTAGGCCCGTCTGTTAAACGGGGCAGGTCACGCCCAGACCGTTATGGAAAACGGGCCGGCCTGATAGATAAAAAGGAGAGCTCGACCTAGGTCCAAGGCCCGTATAGGGACAGGCCGGGCCGGGCTTGGGCTGGGCCTGTAACGGGCTGGCCCGTTAAGGCTCTAACGGGCCGGTCCGTTACAAGCCCGTCAGGCTTCGAAATTTTTTTTATTTTTTTAATTCAAATTATTTTTTATACATTGTAATAATTTTTAGTAATTAATGTAATAATTTTAATATCAAATATAATTTTAATATCAAATTTAAAAAAAAATCAAAATTTTTAAATTTTCAAATTTTTTCTGGGCCGCGGGTTTTGCGGGCCTTACCGGACCCGGTCTGGTATTTCCAAATGGGGGCCCAACCCAGACAGCCACGAAACGGGCTTGGGCCTAGCCCATTTCGCTAGCAGGTTGGGCCGGTCCAGGCGGGCCACGGAAGCCCAGCCCATTTTGACAGCACTACTCCCAGACACTCTACTCACTTCCATACACACCCAAACCTCTCAAGACACTATCTTGAATCTCCATTTCACCTACAATCCAACAAGATCCCATCACTTCACCAAATCCGTCCACATCATAGAGTTCATCGGAGATAGGAGAGGAGAATCACTTGATCAAGGGAATCTCAAGGACATCAAGAATCAAGAGGAAGCTGGTGAAGATCTACATGGGTTTTATCTACAACTTGTCTGTTTTCTTTTGCTTCTCCATTATGTATAACTAAACACCCGTGCTAGGGAAATGATGTGACCCTATTTAACTATCCAATGTTATAAATTAGTTAATATTTCATAAGCAATCCATATTTTGTCCCATTGTCCATTGATCTCTATGTTGCTATTCTTCAATTTCATGTTAATTTGTGACCACAATTTGACATAGATTTGTAGAATAGTTCACATGAGAAGATTGAGGTTTGGTGTTCGGATGACTTTCCAACACAAATTTTAATCTTAAGCTCTTATAAAAGGGAAGTTGGTTTTATACATGGTTTAATTATCAGGAAAACTTGACTTTAAAGTTCTTGAGAAAAAGTCCAGGTCAATGCTCATTGAATGATCATACGTGAGTAGAGATCCGAACGTTGAGCTTTAATACTTTCAACTAATTTTAAGAACAAGTCCTAATTAAATTGGATAGTAGTGCTTAATGAAACTAATTAATGAATTGGGTCTTTTTATATTGGTCTAGTCAACTCCCTAATGTTCCTTACCCTATCTTTTACGAATTTGGATCCTCTACTGATCTGATCTTTTTCCTGACCTCATATAATCTCATGACACATAAGTATTGCAATGAATGAGTGGTTAAGATGTGATTTGTTTTCACAACCACTTTATCAACAACCAATCACATGCTTTAAAAAGGTCAGGAAAAAGATCTGATCAACAAAGGATCCAAATCCATCTTTGACACCAATTATGTGCTTGTGATCAAAGTTTACTTTTATTGTCTTAGAAGTTTTTAATCTCTTTTCAAAACGATTTCCAAACCAATTGCCATTTTACATTTATGCACGAAACATAGTTTAGTTTTAATTAATTTAGATTTAGCCATTTAGCATATGACTCTTGTTGAACGAATCTTGCTTGCCACAATACAAATCGCCACGATTTGTACACTTGCAATAGCAGAATTGCACATGCTGAAAATCAATCTTTCTCATGTCAGTTCGTCCTGATATAAAATATATCAGTTCCTTGAATCAGCCACAGATTATGGAGAAGTTCTGACAAGCGCATACACATTTAGTCAAAGCAATTAAATCTATTGACTCACATTTAAGGAACTGATATATTTTTTATTATGACGAACTGACAGGAGAATGATTGATATATGGTTTTTCTCCCGTCAGTTTGACCCGGACAATAATAAAAGTTAGGACTAACCATCTTGGCCTTTGATAATCTTTTTTTGAATTAAATTATTCAAAAAAGAATTACATCTCCTAAATGTTTAAATATTATCTATCCTATTAAATCTCAGTCTCAATTTCTCTCTACTAAATATTTAATTACCATATTAAATTTTCCCTCCTTCAATATTGTACGTCAAACTCTCAATAGCATTATCGTGTTTATGATAGATGATTAATGTTATTAGTTTTAGTTGTCATTCCATCTTGTTTTCATAAGTTGTGGTTGAACCAGTCTATTCGTCTAGGCTGATTGTCTCTCACGAGTCGCGACCTATTTGATATACAAAACCGAAGTACATGAACAAAAAGAAATGTAAAGGTCGATGACTTATTATGTCTAGATGTTGCTGCCTTTTCTTTGTTCAATTTGATAAATTAGACACTTGTATTTCTTCTACTATAGAAGCACAACAAAATCTTGTTAGAAACCGGAGTAATTGCAATGACCTTGAGTGCAGATTCAGTTTAGTAGACAGATTTTCAATAGAGCTCCAAGCTCCAAGCTCCAAGCTCCAAGATTTTCAGAGATTTGCTAGAATTAGTGGCCACCCTTTCGGTTACCAAACCACCCTTTCATTCTCATTTAATGGGCCGCTATAAAAGGACATGATTATGTTTTTATTTACAAAAATACTGACTATCCACTTGTAACCTAAACCTTAAATTGTCCATTATATTTCTAAAATACCACCAGACTTATTGTTCGGTACAGATTCATAAATCATTTAATTAACTATATATTTTTTTGAAAGAACTTATTAGAAACTAAAAAAAATTAATTATTGACAGATTAGGATAAATATTAGTAATATTTTAATCTACAATGAAACAAACGAACAATTGAGAAAACTAAGAGAAATAATTTTAATGAACTTACGTATATTTATTAAATAAAAATAAACGAAGTATCTGCAATTTTTCCTCAAAAAGCATCTATGCTGTTTTGAATATGGATTTAAAAAGACAACTTCACAGTGATAGAAAAGTGAAGTTGAAGTGAAGATGGCCTTTTGGTAATATAATGGATAATAAAAGGCTTATGTTATATGATAACACTATCCATAAAAGTATAACTATGTTCTTTTACTGTGGCTCCTGTTATTTAAAAAGTGGATATGAACGGCTGTTACATGAAGAAGGGAGAATGATTTGACAACCGAAAAGGTGACGACTGATTCTAGCAAATCTCTTAAATTTATAACTTGAAAATATATATATATATATATATATATATATATATATATATTCATTCTCTCCTCGGTGTGTACTAAAATACATCAGTATATTGCATGTGGACTATAGATTATAGATAAACATTGATAAGGTCATATAGACAGATCAAAACAATTGAATTTAATGGCCCACATACAACACTATCCATAAAAGTATAACTATATTTTTTTTATTGTGGCTCCTGTTATTTAAAAAGTGGATATAAACTCCTGTCACATGAAGAAGGAAGAGTGGTTTGACGACCGAAAAGGTGACTACTGATTCTAGCAAATCTCTTAAATTCATAACTTGAAAATATATATATATATATATATATATATATTCATTTTTTCCTCGGTGTGTACTGAAATACATCAGTGCATTGCATGTGGATCATAGATTATGGATAAACATTGATAAATTCATACAGACGGATCAAAACAATTAAATCTAATAGTCCACATACAATGCACTAAATAAAAGAGTTTCATATATATATATATATATATATATATATATATATATATATATATATGTGTGTGTGTGAAAATAAGGATGGAGAACCAATCCCCATTTAGATTTAAATTCACCCGCCCCCATCCCCCTTTTTAAGGGGTCATTTTAACCTCAATTGGGGATTGGTCCCGTGGAGAGTTTTGTGCACCTCTAAATCAGCAACTCATTTCAAACATATTATCATTGCTAAGTACGGACCTCTCTTGCTCTCCTGATGACGTTCACAATATTATTCAATAAGGAACTGTTGTGCACTTATGCTAACAAACTAAACAGCAAAGAATATACTAACATAATATGAAAAAAAAATTTAAAACAAAAGTAGACCACTTCAGTACAAAATTTTGCTCTTAATTTATCTTTAGCGTGACCACATAATACTCAGACTACAACAATAATTAAAAGGGTACCAAAACATAAAAATAGATGGAGCATAAGCAACTTTTAAACTAGTATGTATTCAATTCATCAGTCTTCATATTTCACCATTCAGCAATATCAGGAATGTTGCAGCTACAAATTCACAAGAATTTGCTATTCTTTAAATGCACTGCAACCACATTATCCTCGGTCAACTCTTGCTCTTGTGGAGCCCTCAAATCGAATTAGTTCTTGATGAGACCATCATGTATGTTAGTTTGAGGTTGGAGACTTTTGATCACCTTTTCTTTACCATACCTTCGAGGATCCCGTTGGTTCCAAAATTTCTAGTGAATTGTTGGTTGTTTACAGGACCTGGAAGCTGAAACGAAATCGAGAAGCGTCCTGGTAGGCAAAGATTCCGTGTTTGCATCTGAAACACTTGGGAGTCCTTGCACACTACTTGCTCACCGGTCGTTGTGACTCCATTTATTAATATCTTTCCATCAGGGTCAATGTTACAATTGAAATCCTCTGTACCGACAAAAAGTTAATCACATGACCAAAAAAAAATCAACATCACTAAGTAGAGACATGGGTATAAAAAATGAAGATTTAGTAGCAACAAATGAATGAATAGATTACTTCAAAAAAAAAAGAATGAATAGATGCATGCACAGAAAGTACATATATGATTTCAATTCAAGGGTTTCCAACAAAACTAATGTCAAAGAGAGATTCATTCACACAGTCAATTATATATTTTTTTCCTTAGATGTTACATAGAAAAGCCGAGAACGGTCATTGATGAGTAAGATTCTTTCAATGCAAGAAACAAATGAGCATTTTCTGTCCTGATAAGAATTTAAAGAGCAAGTAAAGAAATCATGAGATTAATTAACAAATTCGAACAAATGCCAACAATCAGTAAAACTTACTTTCTTCCCTGGCTACTCCTGGAAGGGACACCCGAAATAAGTAGGAATCCTCAGATTCCCCAATGTCAACTAATCCTACAATCGGTCCCACCTGTCTCATTGCCGCACTGCCAGTCAATGCTACTCCACTTGTGGTTGTAGCTAAGATATTATTCCACTCCTCCTGAGTTGAGTGTTGAGGCAGAAATAAAATTGCTGGGCCAACGTTTCCTGCAGCCTCAGTCTCGCATTTATTCGGTGGTGGAGCATTATTATTTTGCTCCATTGGTGGACCAATATATGGTACATAATTGAGAGGAGTCGCAGCAAAGACGTGTTGCTGGGGATTTACACGCTCTGGCTCATTATTTCCACTTGTTTTCTCAGACCTGCCAGAAAAAGTTAAGTTCATCACAATTTGCATATAAGGTCGGTCATATCCGAATCCACATGAAAATGTAACATTCACTAAAAAAGATTTCTAAGCTTGTATAAATAGTTCCAAAATTCAGTAACATATATATGTGTCTTCCTCACACAAATGCACATCACCCCAAAAGCAAAAACATAAGAAAAATTTATTTGAAAACTATATGAATCAGTAATCATTCTCAATATTGTATCTAAACAATAGCAGAGGGCTTTTCACCATCTACTTCTGATCACCGAGCGGTCTCACACAGGAAACAAGTACAAAGGGTGAAGAGAAAATTACATTTGTTAAAAAAGTTCTTTCAGGGCAATCTCCCAAGCCCTGGACATCACACAACTGCCATTTACCATCAGATTCCCCCTCTTTTGTCACCAACTTCCTGATTTAAAATTTCAACAGTTGATGTAAACTACTGAAACTCAGTGATAATAAACAACAATGTTGAGTCATATTTTTTTGCAAACAACCATCATAGATCCCTGCTACTAACTTTTTAAAAAAATTATTGACAAAAAAGTGAACAAGCAAAAACAAAAAAATTATTATTCATCTTAGATTCTGCTACTAACTTTTTTTTTTTTTTTGAAAGCAGATTCTGCTACCAACTTGATCACCTATAACTTAATTTTTTCCCAATACAATGTCATTTACTCACATCAACCTTGTCACAACACAAACATCAAATAATGAGCAATCACACAGTACAAAAAGTTATCATCATTGCATAGTTAGAACAACACTCTCGACAGGTCAACAAGCATGAACCTAGCAAGGCAACTTCACTAGATTCTGCCTTTTGCACAACCTACAAAGTGTGGAATCTAGCCTAATGAGCCTTCTGAACCTTTCCATATCCTCTGTTTTAACCGACTCCTTGAATGCATATTTTATATATATATATATATATATATATATATATATTTTTATATATATATATATATATCCCAAGTCCTAACTCTAACATAACATGGATCGAAAAAGAAAAGTCTATATCAATAAAGTAATTATACATAAGGTCCTATGTTACGGAAGCTGAAAGTAGAAGGTCATGCCTTGAAACCAAAACGCTGGTGGAAACATGTGTAACTAAAATTTTTCCCAGTGAGTACTTCGATGTAAATAGAAGGTAAGCATACTGCTAAGTTAGCATATTGATAAGTTATCTGCTATGCAAAGATAAGATTGTAACTTGAAATTTTTTATTACATGTTTAAGTCCGATTACAGTCTTGAAAATTATTTACGAAGAATGGTACATTTGGATCTGCACAGACCATAATCAATTATAGACTGACTGCTTGGAAAAATTTAGATTTGAAAGAAAGATCACCCACTGTCTAGGGAAGAGTAAATGTTGTAGACAAATATTTTTCAATAAGTTATCATGGTTCTTTAACAATACAAAATCAAGATCATATAACATTGCATTAAGATAACACAAAATTGTCTCACATTCAAGACAAGCATTTTTTGATAGACCAACCATCAGTAAGTGATAGACCAACCATCAGTAAGTATACACTAAACGAGAAAAGATGTAAAAACTTAATTGATTTAGACAATAACAATTAATTCACTGGTATTCTACACTTCTATTGCAAAGTTAACATCAATCAAGAAAGGAAAATTCTCACAAACATGAAGACCAAGCAGAAACTGAGTTTGAATTTCCAAATTTTCATCATTAAATGGACAGTCCATTAAAGAGACATGATAAAATAACAAAAAGAAGAAAAAAAGAAATAGATTAAGAAGTAATGGAACCTGATTCAATTTCATACTCAGAAGCATCATATAAGAAAGTGAAAATTCAAAATCGATAACAAAAATTCCAATAATTTCAATAAAACAGTTGCTTATCAAACCTTTAAAGCTTTGAGGTTTCTTGTTTTCTCTGGAAAATTGCTGCCCAATCTTTGATCTATGTCAAGATCTTAGCAATTATCACCATCTTGACTTATATACTGTTTAATAAGTCATTGATAGGAAATTTGTAACTGACTCATTTAATACATCTTTACAAAATTACTCATTTATCTCTTATTTGTTTTCCCATTGTGACTTACTGCACTTAATTGTAATGGATTTTAGAACATAACATTTATTATAGAATCCTAAAGGATTTTCCTATCAAAAAAAATCATATAGGGTTTTATAATTGATGGAACCGGATATGTTTCCTTTTAAGGATGATGTTTAAAAAGTGCGCAATGAACACGCTTTTAATATGAATTCAAGTGGATTTATCCATGTATGTGTATCCAAGCATCTAGTGTGTGTTTGATTTTGTCTTATACGTCCATACGTGTGTGTGTGTGTGTGTGCACACTTGCAATAAGTTTAATGTTCGTTGCTTGAACATGCATTTACATGAATGTCAAAGCACGTACACATACGTATGCACATGTGCGCAGGTATAAGACAAAATCAAAGTATCAAACACACACCTGAGAGGCGTGGACGCACATTAATGCCCATTGCTTGAACATATTTTTACATGACTGTGCATATAAACTCTCATTCTCTCCAAAGCATAAATGATGATGCAATTTCCACAAGTGAAGTGGAGTCTACAAGTCTAATTCACCATGACACTCAGAATGCATTTCTAAAACCATTTTCTTAGTCAAAATTTTGGCAATTCATTCTCCAATTACATAAATAATTCCATGGAAAGACCTTAAAGACTCAACCCAGAAACCCGCTGCTAAAGAATTGTAACTATCGAAATCCCTACTCAAAAACAATCTAACAATCAATTTCCACCAAAAGATCAAAAATCTATAATCCTAGAAGACATTACAGGAAAGCAATATCTACAAGGCCCTCACATATTTTTAAAATCAATACTTTTCCATACACAAACCTTAAACTTAAAGTCATATTGATTACATAACATCAAAAAATCTATGCAAAAAATAGAAATTTTCTTCAAAAGCAGAATCATGTGCTGCCATTAAACAAAAATCTACACTCCACAGTATGTGCACTGAACATTATTTTTGTGAAAGTAAAGTATCTCTTTACAGCAAGAATTAAAAAAAAAATATGATACAACATTTTATCACAAAAATAAATATATAGCATAACCCACAAAAAAAAATCACAAATTGCAGAGAAATGTTCAACATAAAAGTCACAAATTGCAGAGAAATGTTTAACAAGAACCCAGAAGAAAAAAAAAATTAACCTCAGATTGTCACCACATGCACAGATACAGTAGATAAGTACATAGACAGCTAAGTTTTTTGTACCTGAATGAAAAATCCATCTTTAACGAGTTCAAAGAGTGAGTGAGTGAGTGAGTTGAAGCTGAGTTGGGCTTGTTGCCGAGTTTCCGTCTTTGGATATTTGTGTCTCCACGAAAGTGAAAAGCTTTTGCTTCTTTCCATATACTACATAAATTAATATAGGCTTAATTGCACAAACATCCCCTAATTTTAGATGAAATTACACTCATATGCAACCTTTCCATTTATTACACAAACATCCCCTGTATAACTTTGACTTTTTGCTGACCAAAAGGGAACGACGAAAATACCCTTATATAAAATTATCAATTACCCCCTAAGCTTTGCCTTTAAATAAAGGGGTCACTCAATTCTCTATAATAGCATGTCAACCTTGAAAACCTTTGACCTCTAAGTAAAAAATTAAATGCTTTTGATAGAGATTGAACCAACAACCTTAGCCGAGAGCCCAAACCAGCTGAGCTACTCAAGTTTATTGTTGTAGAATTGTTGATTTAAATTTATATAACTAGTTATATAATGTATATATCTATAACTATATATATAGTTATATAATTATATTTTAAGTCTTAATTGCACAAAATAATTTAAATATGTTTTTTTCCATAATTTATAAAGTCATATTTAATAATAATATATAAAAACAGATTAATGAAAATGAAAAAGAAAACAAGAAAACAAAAGGAAAAAAATCATTTTAAATCTGTTAAAATTATGAAAAGAAACATATTTAAATTATTTTGTGCCATTAAGCCTTAAAAATAATTTAAATCTATTTGTATAATTTAAAATGAACTTTTATATATATATATATATATATAATATTTTAAATAAATTCATATTTAATAATAATATATAAAAACAGATTTATGAAAAAGAAAAAGGAAATAACAAAACAAAAGGAAAAGAATTATTTTAAATATATTAAAATTATGGAAAGAAACATATTTAAATTATTTTGTGTAATTAAGCCTTAAAATATAATTATATAATTATATATATTTAATCAACAATTCTATATCACTAAGCTTGAGTAGCTTAGCTGGCTTGTGCTTTTGGCTAAAGTTTTTGGTTCAATCCCTATTAAAAGCATTTAATTTTTTAATTAGAGGTCAAAGGTTTTCAGGGGTTGATATGCTATTATAGAGAATAGAGAGACCACTTTATTTAAGGGCAAAGTTCAGGGGGCAATTGATAATTTTATATAAGGGTATTTTTGTCATTCCCTTTTGGTCAACACAAAGTCAACGTCTCATAGGGGATGTTTATGCAATAAATGGAACGGTTGTATATGAGTGCAATTTTGTCTAAAATTAGGGGATGTTTGTGCAATTAAGCCATTAATATATATATATATATATATATATATATATATATATCTAGAGGGTGAAAATCAGGTACACACAGGTCCAGCGTATGCTCTTGGTTTGGCAGATGAGCCCAACAAAAACCCACAATTATATCCAAACGCTTGGCACAGCCTAGCCCTAGTTTCTAAAACTGTTCTAGAACATTCCACATGTAAAATGCCCGTATGAAGATTCTAGATACTTGTACATAAGGATAGATATTTCTAGAGACAAAACCTCTACGGTTAGATCAAGTCGATATTGACCGTTCATTAAGGAGGTGGCTCTATATAAATAGCTAGTCTTTCATTTGTGAAAGACATCCAGGCTAAGAATTATCAAAGCAATGTATATAGCATGTTTGAGGGTGAGTGAGAAGGCCCTTGTAACTATCATTGTGGGCTTTGTAACTAACATTATAATTTTATCTTTCTCTTTTCAGATCTTGCAACCCTACAATTGAAAATATGAGATCCAACAAACAAGATGATACCATTGTCGCCCTTGTAACTATTATGAATATGTCAAGTTATTGTTAAATTTTGTCTTCTGGGGGGAGGTGTGGGTGTGCGGCTCCTCCCATTCTGTTAAATTTTGTTTTTCAGTTATTTTATAATTTATTAGTCTACAAAGGATATCTTCCGTAATATTTGAGATGGGCTTATAAATTATAACATTTTAATCATTTTGATGGGGGTGTGCAAACAAAGAGGGGTGGATGTGAGGTTTTTTGGATTCAGATATCGTTACTTGTTATATATATCGTTACTTGTCACCACCAATTCAAAAACGACATTTGTCGAAATAATTAGGTGAGAAAAAGTTGTATAAATTCAATCATCCAACCACCCTATTGAAAACACATCCCAAAGTGAATACACCTACTCCTAGATTGTAAATGCCATGGTCTCAACTCAATATTTTCCCATGTCACCTTATTATCACAGCCAATGGTTCGGTCCACCTGTAATGCATCCTTCTCTTGGTGCTGGGCTGATTCAAGATGGCATAAATCATCCTCCAACTAGGGATACTACTCCAGCCATGATATTTTTTTTCCATCTCACCCTTGGCTAATATCACAGCAGCCGGTAAAGGTGGAATTGTATTGATGGGCAGAGCGGAAATGTCTTCCGGGAGTGAAAACAAATGAAAATATGTTGTTTAAAAATATATACAATAAACCATAATATTTTTTTTTGATCATTTCCTGCTATCTTCCTTGTACATATATATAAATTCTTCCGCAACAACTCGACTAGGAAGCTTAAATGTCATCGAGAAGGGTCCCGGTCGGTAGGACAAGGTTATAAATGATCTTATCCAGTCTTTTCTGGATACATGTTATGTATAAATGGATGTTTGGTCTCCATGCCATCTCTGTCCATTCAACCTTTGCGATTTAATTTTGGATTGATTGAACAAATAACATCCGTAAACCTTTAATAAAAAAGAGATTATTATATGTTTGACATTTTAAATATTTTATATTGGATCCAAAAATAATATGTTTTTTTTTTAATTTGTTGTATCATTAATTTAAGAGGGTTTACAAGTAAAATGTATTAAAATAAGTATATTTATTTAAATATGGGTACTATTGGCAATAAAATGAGTGTTTATAATAATGATGTAATTTTTAAATTTTCGATATGGACGTACTTATAAAATGAGAGTGTAAGGCAATATCAGCACCCTTCTAATTATATTTTTATTTATTTTTACAGATTTTCTCTATACAATCCAATTTTTTTCTTTTGTCACTCATTTTCTATGGATACTTCAACCTAAAAATTTAAATTTCAAAAAATCCTAAAGACACCCTATTTTGTTACAAAATTATCCTTTAAATTTCTTTCTAAAGACAATCCATTTTATTTAGTATTATTGAATTCACAATTGGATGGCTCAAGAACGAACTAATCTATGTTTTATAATTAATACTTTGAAGTTTCTAGAAGAGCATATGATATTCCAGTTATACACAAACTTTATCCAATTCATTAACATAGCAGTAGTTAAATGACTCAAGAAGGAACCCTATAGTAATTCAGTTATAATTTTTTTTTTAAATACAGATTACAAGTTTGAACTTCAACTCTTCAATTCTTTTACTATAATCTAGCGGGACTTGATTTTTGTGCATGCTTTTACAACTTCCTGACCGGATTCAAATTAAATTAGCCATACAAACTTTTGCCAATTCTATGAAACACAATCTGAAAAATCTCTACACACTATGATAATTTTTTACATAAGAAACTGAAAATTTTACTAAAAGATGGGACCTTACAATCTTTTATGAAGTAGAACAGAAGTCCATTGTTGGGACCTTATATTCCAAACAAAAGATGGATTGTTGGGACCTTAAAATAGAAACATAAAAGAAAGGGTAAATATCATTTTCGTCCTTATGGTTTACCATATTATCTATTTTAGTCATCGTCGTTCCAGTATTGGCACGTTTAGTCCTTCTGTTACATTTTCCGTTAAATACGAGTCATCTGACATGTTCAGAAGGTAAAATGACATTTTTTTTCCCTTAAAATGTCTAAAGGGCTTGCAAGGACAATTTTACCCTTAAAATGTCTAAAGGGCTTGCAAGGACAATTTTGCTCTCCAATGGCCAAAATGTCAATTCTGCCATTTAAATTTAATTATAATAAATATTTACATATTTAAAAATAACACCATCAAATTAAAAAAAAAAAAAAAATTTGTACCCAATCACCACCACTCATCTGACCATCTCTTCATCATCTACACCACCACCACCCCACCAAACCCTAGCCACCACCCTTTTTTTTATAAAAAAAATATTCATTTCTCCACTAAAACAATAACCATTTCTCCAAACCTAAATAATTTTTTTTTTAAATCCACAAACACCACCCAATAGCCATCGACCATCATTGCCAAAAAAAAATTTCAAAAAAAAACTCAAATCTTTTCTGAAAAAACTAGATTAGGTTACAATTTTTTTCTTAATATTTTTTTTTTCTCCATCATCATCACAAATAAAAACTATTTCCTCAAACATCACCCAATAACCATCTATCACCCAATAACCATCTATCATCATCATCACAGAAAAACAATTTGACTACATTTTTTTCTCCATCATCATAGCAACCAAAGAACAAAAGAGATAAATAAAAGAATTAAAAAAAATCAAAACATGAAAAAATTATAATAATAAAACGATTTGGTGAGATCCAATAACCATCTATCATCATCATCACAGAAAAACCAATTTGATTACATTTTTTTCTCCATCCTCATGGAAACCAAAGAACATGAGAGATAAATTAAAAAATTAAAAAAAATCAAAACATGAAAAAGAAAACCGATTTGGTCGAGATCCTCGGATGTCACCGGATCCATCTTTGGATGGTTCTCCATGAAAGGAACCCGAACCACGGCGGCCCAGTTTGCCATGACGGGGGGAACTCAAGGATTTGGGGTTTTTGATTTTTAGGGTTAGGGGTTTTTGATTTGGGTTTCGTTTGGGGTTGGTGGTCGATTTTAAATCGAACCCAGCTATGTGTGAGAGAAAGAAATGGTGGTTTGGTGGTGGTTTGTGCGTGAGAGTGAGAGAGATGGTGGTGGTGTGTGTGTGAGAGTGAGAGAAGGTGGTGGTCTGTGTGGAGACAAAGATTGAAATATTTTGTTTGTTTGTTTGTTTGTTTGTTTGTGAATATAGTGTGAAGGCAGTGATAATAGGTGGTGAGAGACTGAGAGGTGTTGGTGAGAGGTGTTGGTGAGAGGTGTTGACCGATGGTGAGAAGTGTTGGTGAATGGTGATGAAATGTGTTTAGTGATGGTGATTGGGATGGGTTTTGATTAGTAAATTAGTTTTATTTTTAAATTTAATTAGTTTTATTCTTAAATTTAATAATTTTTAAATTTAATTAGTTTTTTTTTGAAGTAATTTTTTTTTCGTTTTTTATTTAATTAATTTCTAAACTACCATTATACCCTTTCATCAGACAGTCTTCTAGAAACTCTAACGTTGAATTACCGTTTTACCCTCGTTGACCTGACACAATTCTGAGAAACCCTAATGGAATTGGACGGTAGGGACTAAAATAGGGATTAAGTGAAAATGTTTGGACCTGCATAGCCAATACTGAAACGACGATGACCAGGATGGATAATATAGTAAACTACAGGGATGAAAATGATATTTACCCGATTTACCCTAAAAGAAACCTATGTTTAGACTACACAAAACCAACCGACAAAAAATAAACTGTACTGTACGCATACGGCAAACCTAAAAAATCATAATACCATGTAGACAAAACCAACCCAAAATACACAAATTAAACAAAATCCCCTCCCCAAGTAAGATGGATAAACAAGAAAGAATTATGTTTTAAATTCTTAGGTCATCAAAACCAACAAGGAAACCAACATCAGTTTCTTTTCCACATGATCGTAGTATATTTTTTGTCTCTAACTTGAAAAATGCAACTATGTCTTCTTGCCAAATTCCTAGAAAAAGAAGATATTTTAAGGTTTGTAAAAAGATAATTTAAGTTTTGTAAAACACTTAGAAAGAAAAAAATCTGCACTCCATTCTAAACACACTGCATACTATTTTTTTTGTATGAAAGACTATCATAAATATAATGCAATCAAAATTAAATTCTTATGACACACACTGTGTACATGTATTGACTATCTGCGCACACCAAGAGCTCATTCTTCATCATCTCCATCTTCACCAGATGCCTTCTTGATAGCAGCCTTCTGGTTCCTTCTCTTCACTCTACCTGGGCGTCCACCTCCAAAGGGACTTGTGAGCGAGAAATCAATGTGCTTCTGTGAGTCCACCCTGATCACCATGAATGAGGGATTATTCAAAACTTGCCTTCAAACAAGTTCCTTTAAAAAGAGACGTGCACCATATTTGGAAGGTGATGATGCGGTACTCAATGTGAGGCTATATTAAAACAAAGTGAACAAGTCGAAATTCTAAACACACTACTTCTATAATTTTTTAAAAATATATATAGGGATATAGGATGGAGTATTAAAAGATAAAAAGGCTAATTTGTGAACAAAATGGAGTGTCTATTAAAGTTTTTTTAAATTTAAGTTTTCATGATAGAGTGTCTCTAGAAAACGAGTGGAAAGATAAAATCGGATTGTAAGGAGAAAATCTCTAAATTAAAATGGGGTGTAAAAATATATTTGGTGGATAAGCATCACTCTTATTATTATTTTCAGCTGAGTAGATTAGTATTTTATTTTATGGTTAGGCTAAAACAACTTAACACTGTGACTTAAAATTTTGACTATAACATCTCAACCACACATGTGTTTTAATCCAAGAGTTATAAATGCATTCAAATCTCAATCATTAGATTAAGAGCATATGAATAGTTGAGATGTTGAAGTCAAAATTTTAAGTCACAAATTTAAGTTGATTAGTTTCACCATTTATTTTATTATTCTTTTATTTCCTTGTCTCTATAAACTCTGACTTGTGTATTTTTATTGTAACTTTGTAATAAGAAACCCTAGCCTCCTTTTTTCCCTTTCATTCAGTGTCCAAACCCTTTGTATTCTTCGGTTTTTTCGCTGGTTAGCTTCTTCTTTTGTTTTTTTTTAGTGTAAATATATTTTTTTTAACATCAAACAAATTTATTAAGGAAACCTGACAACTCTACCGGTCTGCCAAAGAGCAATACCAGAGACGCCAGAAGCAATTACAAACAGAAGCAACCCCATCCTATAGCAAGACAAAAAACGAAACCCACCACCAAAACAGAGCAGACACGCTTAGGGAGCCAAAGACTCCCAACACAAAGCCAAAACAAGCCAGAAACGACGAAACAAACCAGAGCAAAACAAGAACCAAAGCCAACCAAAACCAAAGAAACAAAAAACCCACCCAAGCTCAAGCAGAGACCCTCAAAACCCTGATGCCTCAGCTGCCAAGAACACACCACAACACAACCAGAACCAGCTCCAACCCCAGCCCTGAGCAAAATCATACGTTTTTCCAGGAAAAAACATCCCCTTCCCTGTTCGCGCCTTTCTTTGCCAACAAGTCTGCCTCACCGTTGCTAGCTCTAGAGTTGAAACTAACATCGGTTTTGCCCAGGTAGAGCAAAAGGCTCCGAATTTCATAAATGAGATTGACATGCTTCAGACTACAGAAACTGTTACCGTCCACCCATGATATCGCCACCCTCGAGTCGCTAATAATGTTGATTACTTTGCCAACCAAGAACATCGAACCAGCACACAGCACGCATGCCTGATGAATTGCAAGGATCTCAGCTGTATTTGAATCAGTCTTTCCAATGTACCTGGAGAAAGAGCCCAGAATCTCTCCACTGTGGTCTCTCATAACTCCCCCAATGCCAGCATGACCCGGGTTTCCTTTGGCAGCCCCATCCACATTGAACTTCAGAGCTCCTCTAGAGGGGGGAATCCAGGCATCCGCTTTAGTATCCCTAGGAGTCTTTAAGACAGAGCACCGATCTGAAATATTCTGCAGAAGATAAGATACCGAATCCAAGGATCCTTTCCCATGATGCTTGAACCACCACGCCACTCTTAACCGTATCATATCAACCGTTTGAGAGACCCCTTGTTGTTTATCATTGAAAACAATTTGATTCCTAGCCTCCCACACTGTCCATACTGTTGCGAAGAAGAGAGTATTTCATGCTCTTCCCTGCCTGGAAAACGGGCACAGTCCAGACCAGCCATTAGCCCACTCCCCCAGAGATTTATTTGCACACCAGGTAATCCCCCATTCTGCCATGCCTCGCCTCCAAACCTTTGTTGCCCAATTGCAGTGAAGAAAAAGGTGATCAACTGATTCCTCCTTAGACTTGCACATCGGACACTCCAAAGCTAGATTTGGCACAAAACCAAACCTCTTCATCACGTGTCTCACCATAACTCTTCCTCTTAAGAGTTGCCAAGTAAATAATTCAATCTTAGGAGGGCCAATCCCTTGCCAGCAAAAGGGAGAGTTCACCGTGCTATCCTTAGACAGGTCCTCCAAACATCTACGAAAAGAAGCCACCGAAAAGGTTCCATTAGGACAGAAAGTCCAGGCTATATCATCGTCAATTAACCTACGAGGTTTGAGAATATCGAGTCTACCGAGGAAGGCCCTCCATTGATCAATTTCCCAGTCGAAGATTTGTCTCTTTAAATTAATGTTCCACACCCACCTGTGAAGCCAACTTTAGAGGCATTTCCTCGCCACCCAAATCAGACCAGAAATTTACTCTCCTTCCATTGCCTATAACGATTTTAAAGCCCTCCTGAATGATCTTCCTGGTGGCGGACCCTATATCAAAAAGGCCTCTCACCGACTTAACGAAAAAGGAGGCTAAATTTCCACACTTCCAGTCCCATAGCATCGTATCGCTCGGAATTCCATATTTGGCGCAAATCACTCTCCTCCATAAAGAGGACTCCTCTTTTCCAAACCTCCACACCCATTTGGCTAGCAAACTCATGTTTTTCTCCATCATTCTCCCTATCCCTAAACCTCCACACCCTCTTTTCCAAACCTCCACACCCATATGGCTTTCAAACTCATGGATTTAAAAAAGTTTTTATCTTTCACTTGATTATACTTGTAATTTTATTTTGATTTTTCATTTTCTTGAGATCATTTTTTTAAATGGGGTTGTTGAGGACTATTTTACCATTGTTATATATATATATATATATATATATATATATATATATATATATAATTACAGTGAGATATCAACCTGGTAAAGTTTGTTTTGAAGGTGAATCTGAGGTTTTTGTTGATATATTTGTTTTCGATTTTTATTTTTGGATGGAAAGTTGGAATCTTTGATATGGAAACCCAAGTTTTGGCTTTGATGTTGGTGGTTTACATGTGTGTTTTGATATCATCTAAAAGTTTGATTTTACGGTTAAACTACTACTTGGTGTTTGATTACTGTGAATTGTCTTTGTAGATTTCAATTGATAGCTTCATTTTTATTTTATTTTTGTAGTTATTGTTGTTTGTATTGCTCAAAAACAATCTGGTTCGAATCTGCAAGAGACAGAAAAACAATAAATATAAAACATTACGTTAGGGAAATCGAGGCCCGTGTTTCACACGGTATCCTTAAGACAATTTCGCCGGCTAACACCGTATGTGTATGGCGATTGTCTCCCAGGATACAACGATTTAAACAGTGGATGTGTAGAACACAAACCACTCTCAGCGAACTCAAATTGAATTCAAACTTACCAAGACACGAAGAACAGAAGAACCGAAAAGAGAACAATTATTTTCTCTTCATTTCGTGATTTCCAGAATTGTCTAATGAGGAAAATAGACTAGGGTTTAAATAGAAAACCTAATCAGTAGGATTGATTTAGGAAATACTTAATTAATATAGTTGTAATGATAAAGGAAAATAATTAAGGAATAATCTTCAAAAAGATATATTCCTAATAAACACTGATTCTAATTACTTAGTGATCAAGTAAGTATCAGAATCTAAAAATGAAATCAACTCTTTCCTTAATCTAATTAATTTCCATAACCCAAAACGGAAATTAACTATTTCGTTAGTCAACTTTTCCTTATCATTTAAACATTCTAACTTAGGGAAAAATAAATTAAATTAATTCTTTCCTAATCAATAAAATGTTGATTTAGGAAAAAAGAAATTAAAAATAGTAGCAAAAAGTCGATTGTACTCTCACGGTCCAATCGGTGCAACATTCGTATACGCAGGACGCGCCCACACACATGTTTATAAGCTACTATCACACAACCACGTATATACCACATATAAGTGTTTTTCCCAACCAATGTGGGATGCACATTTTCCCTACACAATGGGCTCACCTTGTGACTCAATTTCTCATTCACCCATTAATAATTTTGTGAGTTTGAGTATACCATTTCGAAGCTCTCACGGAGGAGAATTCGAATATACTTTGATCTTCCATTTTCATGGAATTAATCATACCCAAATAACACTCTCAAAATATGTGTTCATCACAAAATTTCCAACAGTTATAATAGTCAATTAACCATCTATGTGTTTGTTGCATGTTTACGTAATGGATTGATTCAAGACCTAGAAATGGTTGGTCTGTTTGTGTTAGATGAATGGATCTGATAGGTATATCATTAATCTGTAAGATCGAAAAAAGTATGCTCCTTTTGTTTCAATTATTGTAATTGTATCACAGGTTTTTAACATGCAAATTATGGGTATAATTTCTTATGTTTTTAAAGTTATATTGGTTGCACGCCCGTGCCAAAATTTTAATTGAATTGAATATTTTGTTTTAGTATTGTTAGTTGTCAGAAGTTCATTATTCCAACGAAATGCTTGTAACCAGGGACGGACCATAACAGGGGCTAGGGTGGGCTAAAGCCCACCCTGGCCTATCTTAAAAAAAATTGAAAAGATTACAGAATAGTCTTTATAATTTGTTTAATTATCTATTTAGATTAATTATTTAAGAAAATACTATACATGTCCTTTCACTTGTTTCTCTTTTTATTTTTATTTTTGTTTATTTATTAATTTTTACTCACTCCCACCACTTCAAATAAAAAAAAAAACTTTTTTATTAACCACTCTCTCCCAGTTCTCTAAATTTGGCTTAAACTCTTTATCCAAAAAAGTTTGGTTGTCAAATTAGGTATATTTTAATGAATTATATATATTTATTAATTTATTTTATTTTGAAATTTTAATGTTTATCTAATTTATAGTTTTGTGAATTATATAGATTTAAATATTTTATTTTGTTTTAAAATTTAAGGGTTATTATAATTTTTGTTTATAAATTTTTAGGGTTAATCTATTTTCAAAATTACAAAGTATTGATATAAAAATTGAGTGCAACATCAAATGAAAATACAACTATATAATACATTATTTAGTAAAAATCTTGTGATGCTGTTTTGGTTTGGCATGAGCTAACAAATGAGGAATTTATTTCAATTTTTTTTTTTTGAAGTATTGCATAACTTCGGGGTTTTTTTCAGGAAAGGAAGATTCGAACTCATAACCTCTTGGTGTAGGTGTTAGGGTTATACCTACCAGACCAATCTCATCTCCTCTAAATTTATTTCAATCTTACCTTGTTAAAGTTACGTTAACACTTTTCAAAAATTTATTTGGTACATTATTAGTAGCCTTACACCGAAAATGTATATTTTTAGATGTATATATATTATTATTTCAATTTTACCTTGTTAACTACTAGGTGCATATTTATTTTTCAATTATTAAAATTTCTTTATTCCGTAAAGGTTTATTAAGAAGATCTATTCTAGCCCCCCCTAGCGATGAATTCTGGTTACGTCCCTGCTTGTAACGTTATGTCTGGTTTGATGTAACACTATGCATGGATTGTTAACCGAGAAGGAATGGAAAGTTGTTTTCGGTTTCCTATTTGTACTTGGTTCCTTTCTAGTGCTATTAGGTTTTGTTTTATCTCTAATATATATGTATAGATAAGATAATTCTACAATTGAAAAACTGTGCCTCTGACATTTATTGGTTTTGCAGGGTGACAATCTGTACTATTCAGTATGTCAATATGACTGGTGTTATGGGAGGCTCATGGTGTGATCTTCCTGCAGATATCTTAAACGAAATTGCAAAACGCCTTCTTTACGTTGAGCAAATTCGATTCCGGTCAGTATGTAAGAACTGGCGATCAAATACCAACCCTGCCAAGCATGTAGCGGACAAGTTGCCATGGGTGATGTCTTTCGCGGATTATTATAGTGCTAGAGGCTCATTCTATCTATACGACCCTTCTCAGAAGCGAAAATACACCCTTCAAAATGAGATCTTGATTGGTGCAAAGGTCCATGCCTCAAAACATGGTTGGTTGCTTTTCTCCAAGAAAAATCAGGCAAGTGTGGCCACTACCTTCTTCTTCTACACTCCTTTCACAAACAAGATTATACAACTACGGGAATTGAACTTGGAGAATGATCTAAGTAAGGCAACATTCTCTATGGCACCAACGTCCCCAAATTGGGTGGTATTCGTATCGACAGTACATAACAGAAAACTCTATATATATGTGAACACAAGCAGACCCGGATCAGACGACCAAAAATGGAGCAGTTTTTTGTTTGATATTGGCTATTATGGAGGGGTTGACAGTCTAGCCTTTGTTGGGGGAGTTTTTTACTGTTTTTTCTATCATGGAGTGATGGGCTCATTTAAGGTTGAACAACAAGAATGGAAAATGCATCCAAATCCATCATATTATAGTGCCAACCATTGCTTGATTGAGTCTCATGATGGAAATCTGTTAGTGATCTGTCATAGTTTCTATAATAATTCACCACGAGTTTTCAGGTATGATCACCAGTCAGAGATGATGAAATGGTTCCAAGTTGAAAACTTAGGTAATAGAATGTTGTTCCTAGGCGTCACCTCCACGTTACTTCCGGCAGTAGAGGAGGCAACTGAATTAGCAAACACTATACATGCACTTGGTTTTAGGTGGATTCATTATCTTGATCATTGTAGGTGGATTCATTATTTCGGCATCAGTTTCTCTTCTTTTCAACCGTTATGCCCACAGACTTACGATTAGATTGACGATGAAGCCCTACCATGGACAAACATTTGGATTCAATCCCCCAAACAGACCTGAAGGCTGAAACACAACCATGTGTAAATGCTAGCTGTTTGATGACTTCTTTTTATTAATATATGTTGTAATACTCTTCAGAGTATGTATTATTTACAGTTTCATATGTAAACAGAATTTGAGAGCTTTCTTTTCATATGTATTATCATGAACAGTAACATTGGACTCTCGTAAATGGAAACTATGATTTTTACAGTCTGTCTAATGTTAAAATTTCTCATATTGATCATCACATAATCAATCAATGCAATCATTGTAAATTGTCAGTAAAAAATATACTACTTTGGCAATAATTAATCACATAAAAACTGAAGCATACCACTGATACCACTATACCAGTATCTCCTTCAAGCATCTTGTTCATCGTGTAACGCTACATAATAAAGATGTACCTTTGTTGAAGTCATAAAACAAGCACATTGTTTCCATAAAACAAGCACATTGTTAGTATAATTTCTAGTCTCTACTCTTTTCAAATCTATAATTTACAGAAAGACTAGAAGCTCATTGGCAGCTTGCTAACGGCCTCTCTTGCTGCTGACATTCGCAATATTAATTCGGTTAGGAACTAGTTATGAACACAAAATGGAAAAAGAAAAACAGAAGGCCAAAATACAATTTCAGTGTCCAAACCCTTTGTTTTCTTCAGTTTATTCACTGGTTAGCTTCTTCTTCTCTCTTTTTTTTCAGTGTAAATATATTACAATAATATGTTGGATTTAAAGAGTTTTGATCTATCACTTTGATTTTACTTGTAATTTTATTAGCTTGATTTTTTA
This sequence comes from Dipteronia sinensis, assembly GCA_033220585.1. Taxonomy (NCBI): domain Eukaryota; kingdom Viridiplantae; phylum Streptophyta; class Magnoliopsida; order Sapindales; family Sapindaceae; genus Dipteronia; species Dipteronia sinensis. The sequence goes on from CM065642.1 coordinate 7,245,655, forward strand.
TTTTCGGTTTGAGATCATTTTTTATATGGGATTGTTGAGGATTATTTGACCCTTTTTTATTTTTTGTTTAATCACAATGAGATATCAACTTGGTATAGTTTGTTTTGAAGGTGAATCTGGTGTTTGTGTTGATATATTTGTTTTTTATTTTGATTGTTCGAGGGAAAGAAATACCTACTACCCTAGATTGAGTCACTTGATTGGTTACTACGTACCTCTCAACCATGAATTGGTTACTGGATTGTCTGCTATGGCGGCCCTGGGGCAGGGCACCAGGCGGCGTCCGCCCCTGGGCACGTCATTTTTGAGGCCTCTAGATATATGATTTCAGTATTAGTTTAGGAGTCCAATTTTGTTTTATTTTAGTTCTTAAAAGTCTCAATTTTGTCGTACAGTGTCGTGCCATACCGTGTCCGTGCTGTACCATGTCAATGTTGTGCCGTGTCATGCCCATATGTTCAGTATATTATCAAAATTATTGAAGGATTTAGGGTTTTTTATTTTTCTCTCCGGCCACTGTTGAATGATTTATTTCGATCACTCTCTCAAATCTTAGAATTAATATGAAAATGGGGCCCATTTTAGAAGTTTTTTCTGAGTTTTTTTTAATTGATTGAAAAATTGAATGGGATTCATTTGAATCCCACCACTTTGGTTGGGACTAATTTATCCCACTTCAGCGGGATAAAAAATTTTAGTGGGACTAATTAATCCCATCCTTCCGGTACGCCAAACATAGGATTTGAGACTAAAAATAACCCATTCCTATCCTATCATGTCTAACAAACACAGAGAAAATGAAAATGAGCAAGTGAACCAACTGAATTTCACTTGCACATTTTCATTTTCTCTGTTTTGATCATCGTCATCGTATCAAGCAGCGAAGAAGAAGAAGAAGAAGAAGGAAATGGAATGAGAGAACGCGAGCGCAAAATCATTACGGATCTGAGTGGCTTCCCGAATTTCAGGGCCATGGTAGAAGCGGAGGCTTTCATTATGAGGAAGAAGAAGAAGAGTAAAAGCAGTGAAGTGGAAGAAGAAGCAAGAGTATGAAATGGAGCAGGAGTAGGAAATGGAACTCCTCCTACTACTACAACGAGGTCTAAGGTTGATGAGTACAGAGAGATTTATGATCTGATTGGATTCAACAACTTGAGAGCCAGTGGCAACCCTAGGGCAGAGCACCAGGGGCCCCCGCCCCGGGCACGTCATTTTTGGGGTCTCTAAATACATGATTTCAGTATTAGTTTAGGGGTCCAATTTTGTTTTATTTTAGTTCATAAAAGTTTTAATTTTGTCGTACCGTATCGTGCTGTACCGTACCATGTTGTGCCGTGTCATGCACATATGTCAGTATATCATCAAAATCATTGAAGGATTTAGGGTTTTTTATTTTTCTCTCCGGCCACTGTTGAATGATTTCGTTCGATCTCTCTCTCAAATCTTAGAATTAATATGAAAAAGGAGCTCATTTTAGAATTTTATCCCGGACCCTCAAAAAGTCAGGACCGGCTCTGATTGTTTGGTTGCAAAAAGAAGTAGAATTTTCTGTCTTCCACCAATTTTCCCCGAGATTGCTTGATTGTAGTTTCTTGTTTATAGATTAATCATACTATGGTTTAAAATTTATAAGCCATGTTGAAACTTTCTTCACACATTATGTTTACATGATGATCAATGACAAATTTAATCATGTCTGCAATTATACATGATCTTATTCAGCCTTTTCTAGATACATCTTATATGTGAATGTTTTTGGTCTCCATCTCTATACATTCAACTTTTGAGATTTAATTGGATCGATTCCTCAAGTTGGTCAACTTTTAATTTACTTTTGCTTTACCATAATCAAATGATTTCAAAGCGTACTCCTAAATATATCACATCATTGACCATGCCTGATTCTTTTTCACTCATAATTTGTCCCCACCATTATATCAAGAATCACCCGTAGTGTTTAAAAAAATTTTAAATTTTATTTATAAAGTAGATTTTATTAAATTTATTATCCATAAAAATAAACAGACCATAATTCATTCAAATTGATGAATTTCATAAAGACCCCTTACTCTATATTAAAAAAGAGATCTTTATGAGAGAACCATTTATATATTTATATATATATATATATATATATATATATATATATAGTCTTTCTAGTGTCAGTTCGTCCTAACATAAAATTTAAAATTTATCAGGATATTGAATGTGAGCCACTTATTTATAAAAGAGTTTTGACAAGTGCATACACACCAAGTCAAAGTATGTAAAATGAGTGGCTCACATATAAGGAACTGATAAATCTTTTGTTAGTTCGAACTGACAATAGAAAAATTATATATATATATATATATATATATATACATGAGAGTGAACTTTAATAATGAAATTTCTTTAATTAAAAAATAAGGATACATTGAATCAAGATGTAGTAAACTCAACACCTCAAAGTGCATATTCCAAACAAATATATAAACTAATTAAAAGTCAAGAAGGAAATAAACAAACAATAGAATGTAAATATATGGGCTACAATTAAAACAATTGTTGTGGTATTATATATGTTTTACTCTATGAATCTTCTGATGGAACTCGTCAACTATGGAATTTATGTCAATATATTTGTTTTTATTAGATTGGTCAAAAGCTTCATTGACAAGATTAATAAAAAACATTGCATCCCCAGTTTCCACATGGATTTTGTTTTTTTGACATATGGGATGGAGATTTAAACCTAACACCTCAACATTTATTAAAATATGTGATTACTATCAAACTATGTGTTTCGACCTTCTCATAAATCTTATTCTGCACTTTGTGAATGAGAAATTAAGAATATGTAGTTCTTTTTAAGCTTAGAAGTTGTATACTATTACATTTTGAGACGCATTTTTTAAGACAAGAGTGTCAATTTTTTATATATAATTAATTAAAGACATGAAATATAATTACTTTATTCATTATTCATTTCATCAATCCTAACGAGCAAAGCACAATTATTCATTTTGTTCAAAAAAAAAATTAATCAACAATTTCTCACAATAATAATTTACTAAATTTAACATGTCCACAAAAATAATAATTTAATTTAACTAAATCATTCTACAAACAAATTAATTAATTAAATCAAATTAATCATAAATAAAATTTAATACAACAAAATAATCATAACAAAAAAAAATAAACAAGTAAATGAGAACATAATCAACAAGTAAAGAAAAATAAATAAATAAATTTATATTTATGAAAGCAAATGGGGAAACCACAGACAGAGTATGAAAGAAATGAAAACAAAAAGAAGGAAAGAGAAAAAGGTGGGCGGGAGGAATATAGTTATATAGGCGAGAGAAAAATGGAAATATAAGTAAACTGGAGGTGTAAATTGGGGTCGGACATAGGGCCAGGCCCGTTTGGCACACGGCCCGTACCATGCCGGAAAAAGCACGGTACGAGGAGGCATGTTTGTAATTGTTTTCAAAATAAAGGTTAAAGTATAAATATAATATAAGTATAATGGCAATTTGATAATAACATATAAGTTTTTTTTTTCCAAAATGGCGGACTGGGCTGATGTCCAGTTAGCCCAATCGAAGGTTCACTCTGGTGTGACACTGTGACGTGATCTCAATCCAAAAATAACATTTGCCAAAACAGGTAGATCAATAATATAACGGTAGATAGACATGATACCTCAATCTAAAGATGAGATTTGTCTAAAAAGGTAGACCTAGACGTGTTAGCTTAAATCCAATGATAGTATTTATCGAAAAATGTATACTGATAATATATAGTATAGTGACGTGTTACCACCGATCCAAAGATGGACATTTGTTGAAATTAAGGTGAGAAAAATTCAGTTTTATAAATACGGTCATACAACCACCTTATTGAAAACACATCCCAAATGAATACATCTACTCTAGATTGCAAATGTCATGGTCTCAACTCATTTTGATTTAGAAGTCGTTTCTTTCTTTCAAGAAATTTACGAATCTCTTTACTGAGAGAAACAAATATCGGATCAACAATTTATCAGGAAGGAGATGGATACTAATGCCAAACATGATATTTTTTTTCCATCTCACCTGTACTAACCATGAGTGGCTAGTATCACAGCAGCCACTGAAGATGGAATTGTATTGACCGGCAGAGCAGCAATGGGTCATCTGAGGTTGAGTAGAGGACGCAGTGGCTGTCGCCAAATGTGAAGATCGACTCGTACGTGGGAGGAGATTGGCGCTCGAACTCGGATTTGTTTCGCGTTGCTCTTCGAGGAGTGAAAACAAATGATAGTATGTTGGTTGCAAAGGAAGTAGGATTTTCTATCTTCCAGCAATTTTTCCCCAGATTGAGTTATGACATTGCTTGATACTTTGATAGTAGTTTCTTTTTTACCGTTTAATCAAACTATGGTTTAAATTTTATACATGTGAAAACTTTCTTCACAACATATGTTTACATGATGATTAATGACAAGTTTAATCTTATCTACAGACTTCAATTATACATGATCTTATTCAGCAAATGTTTGGTCACCATCTCTGTGATTTCAACCTTTGAGGTTTTGATTGGATTGATTCCTCAATTTGGTCCGCCTTTGGTTGGTTTTTTCTAATTTTCTTTTCTATAATCAAATAATTTCAAAGTGTACTCCTAAATGTATCACATCATTGACTAAGCCTAATCTTTTTTCCACTTATAATTTTTTATATCAATAACTTTTTACTAAACAAATAGAAAGAAAACATATTTTCTTAAATCTTGCCTAATCACTAGCAAAAGTAGACACATCGGTCCAACACAAATCTGTCTTCTTCGTTAAATGCAGACAAAGCCTTATCATGTAGGTTCTATACTTCTATAAATGATTGCTGAACATATACAGTTAACAAAACATGTGTTTTTCATATTAATAATTGTAAGAACCTGCAAGCATAAGCTACTGAGAAATTTCATCACTGTTTTTCTATAGCATGACAATAGTCGGCACAACCCGACAATCCTCAAGACTATTAGAAATCATTGGTAACAAACATAAAACATAAATAATTACTTGTACATCTTTAGAGTAACCATTACTAACTAGAAATGAGAAATATAACAATAAAGGGAGAAAAGGGTTTTGATCAAGATAAGCTACTCTTTTTCAAACATATTATTTACAGAAAGTCTGCTCGTCTTTTGGCTGGAACCTCATCGGCAGCTTGCTAAGAGCCTCTCGCTCTCCTGCTGACATTCACGATGTTATTCAGTTAGAAACTATAATGCATAACGAACTAAACAGAACAGAAAATATGAACGAACATAAAATGGAAAAAGAAAACGAAGACAAAACTACAAATATATCGGCATAGGTGTCGGAAGATTGAAATTTTTTTTATACAGTGAAGAAAGGTAACCTGCACAGTTGCACCTAAAAAAAATAACAATTAGAAGTTATTTCAGGGAAAATTGTTCAATGTGAAGTGCTTGCTTCGCTGCATTGAAAGATGCTTTTGACCAACAGATGTTATTTTATTGTTGCTAAGCACTGGACTTCAGGGTGAAACTATGAGAATATATAACTTTCTAGTGTAACGGATCAACAAGAACCAGTTTGAAAATAATCAGGTGGACAGCCAAAAAGTCTAATACCGGTAAACAGATACAACAGATGATAAGAAATATCCTGAAGGATTTTTGTATCAGAAGAAAAAGATTAAGACACAGATTATATAGAAGATTGCAGCTGAAATGATTAGAATGTGAAAAAACACTATATTTTACCTACACGATTGCTATCATCAATCATCATATCATAAACAAGAGTCTATAAGCAAAGGGTACTACATTATTAAAAAAAAATGCCAGTTTACAAACGTTGAATCCAAAATCAGCAAGAACCAAACTAGATAAGAACTTACACTATTCGTCATCTTCCATTATACGGTAACTAATGATCTGAGGGTGACTGTTGTTGCTCTGGTCCCTGTGGCCACATCTGTTGACCCATGTAGGGGTGAGATTGTTGACCGTACATAGCAGGGTCCATCACAGGCTTACCCATGATCATTCCAGCAGTCCCAACCTGAGGTGCATGCTGAGGTGGCATATAGCAATAAGGTAGTGTATCAGCAGGCCCGCCAACAGGCATTGTCCCTCTCGGAATTGAAGCGAGTACTTCGTCTTTAAGATCCTCCCTTGGCACAATGTCAACTAAGAAATCAAATATATCAGTCCTGGTGATTGCTGCAGCGATGTCATTCTTTTGAAGAGTCCTCCTTTTGTTCTCCTCTGTGTGATTCCAGGACCGCAGTGTGAGTTCCAAAATGAACATTTCACATGCCCTGGCAAATATGACCGGTGCTTCAGCTGATATCATCCTCACATCCTCATCAGCCTTCATGATTTTCTTGATCCTTGCTAAGGGAAGGCTATGGTTCTTGAAGTCGTTAACTTTTTCAATTTCTTGATACTGATTTGCCCAAAAAGACTGGAGTTGTTGCTGCAGTTGCTGCTGCTGCTGCTGGTGGATTTGTTGATAAGCAAGTTGCTGTTGTGCTAGCTGAGCACCCGTTGGCTGACTAGTAGATTGCATTCCCCCAACTGATGTGACGACTCCAGAATTTGGGGGCCCAGTCATTTGATTAGGCTGATAAGGATTTGTGCCATATGGCATTTGACTTCCACTACCGACCAACCCCATAGATGTGGGTTGTCCATGTCCTTGCCGATCCATTCCGATCCAAATAGAATCAAACAACACAGAAGCTTTTCTGTTTTAAATATGAACAGGGCAAGAAACATTAAAAAAAATGAACAAGGTACATTGCAGTATATAGCAAATTCAGTACTATGTCATTCCAAAACAAGTACACGAATAGAAATTCTCTTATCAAGTGCAAAATTAATCACAATACGAGTAAAAACACTTTAAAGAAATATCCAAAATCAATTGTCATAAAGACTTCATCGTAATAATTAACAACTTGGAAGAATTACATGCAGACGAATAGCTGTTGCTCAGTTTTCATTTTTCAATGCCAACGCTGAAGGAACTACTTGTTTTCCAATTATTGCTTTTTCAGCCTATAACTGAACTAATATCCTAGCACTTAGGTACTAGTCATGGTAGTATCTTTCATTGTAGAAGAAGTAAAAGATAAAACACAAGGATGGAAGTTCGGTGCTAGGAGATACGTAGGGAAGGGCAGGCATTGAACAATATGCTACTGCACCAAGAGAGGATGCCCATCCGAAACAAACATAATGTGAGTGTCAAACAACACAGAAGCGTATTGTTCTCTTTGTGACACTCACATTACGTTTGCTTTGGATGGGCATCCTCTCTTGGAGCAGTAGCATATTGTTCAATGCCTGCCCTTCCCTCAGTATCTCATATACAGGTCAGCCTACAATGTGACCGAATACAACTCATTCCATTACCATCAAAGAAACACTAAAAATAGATCAAAGTATTGCAATGCAATGGTAAGTATACAAAAAAACCAATTTAACGACATGGGCAATGATTAGAACTTAGAAGTGATGAAACTTTAACAACTCTATCCCAATTGTCTCAATGCCGTAAGGGAATAGATGAACAGAACCCTTTTCCGTTAACATCAAAGAAATACTAAACACTAAACATAGATCTCTAAGTATTGCAACATGCTTGTAGGTATGCAAAAGAACCAATTTTATCACGTGTACAATGATTAAATGTGATGTTAAATTTGAAGGACTCTATCCCAATTGCCTCAATACCGTCATGGAACAGAACTCTTTCCGTTACCATCAAATAAAAACTAAACATAGATTTCTAAGTATTGCAACACACTTGTAAGTATGCACAAGAACCGATTTTATTGTGTGGACAATGATTAAAAGTGATGTGAAACTTTAATAACTCTATCCCAATTGCCTCAATACCATCATGGAACAGAACTCTTTCTGTTACCATCAAACAAAAACTAGACATAGATCTCTAAGTATTACAACACACTTGTAAGTATGCACAAGAACCAATTTTATAACGTGGATAATGATTAAAAGTAATGAAAACTTTAATAACTATATATGCTGATTAAATCTACACAAATGAGCTCTATTGGATGCCATATATATATATATATATATATATATATATATATGTATATGTATGTATGTCCATGTCTACCATCCTTTCATATTAAACAATAGGCAGAAAAAGTTTAAGATATCGAGAGTTTGAAAAAAAAAATAGATTTATATCTATATTATGAAAAAAAAAATTTAATGAAATCTGATGAATTGAACACAACAGAAAATATGTTTAATTCATATCTGGATTTATATTACCTGACTAGATCACAAAGAAAAAAAAAACACAACAAAGATTGAAGAAATGATATGTAAAGATCATATCAAAATCTTAAATTTATTCAATCAAAACAAAATCAAGATCATAGTTGATAAGTGACGACAACGACAACGACAACAACAACAACAACAACAAAATATGATCAATACAGAAAACAAAAAGAAAGATTGTAAAAATACAAAACAAAAATCACCGACAAAAAAAATCCCTTTAATCATCTCTTGATATCTAAACACATAAAACATCAACAAACATAAAGAGCCAAAGATAAAGAGAGAGAGACAGAGAGAGAGAGAGAGAGAGAGAGAGAAGGTAACCTGTTTTTTTTTTTCTCTTTTCTTTCTCAACCCAGATTGTGTTTTTCGTTGCAGAGACTGACAAGCCTGAAAAAGAAAGCAAAGAAGATCTTTTTAGAGATATTTCATTTACTATTTTTGGAGATCTAACAGGAGCAATTCATGGATTCAAGTTTCCTTTTTTATTTTCTGGGTAATTTTTCCGTACATAGAAGGATCCGATTGTGGATAACATATTATTTTCAAGGATTTGTGAGAATCATAGGAATTTTTTTTTTTTTTTTTTTTGGGTAATGATTAAAAAGACTTTTTTCTTCTTTTTTAAGAACGAACGAACGAACCTAGAGCTTGCAGATGGAAAAGAACAAAAGCTGAGAGTGTGTCTTCGATTCTGACTTGTTATGTCAGAAGCTTTTGCCTTTTTATGGTAGAAGTGCTTTATGTTTTTTTTTCCGTATGTATTGACTACTGTACCCTTCTGTTGACGCTCTTTTTACTGTCTTGCCCAGTTTAGAAGCCTGTTTGGTTTCAGATATATAGTTTTTCAACCTCGGACTAGGATGTCCACATGGACCGGTTGGGATTATCCGGAAACCATCTTCCTGTAGAGAAAATATTCTATGCATCCGGTGCAATGTTGAGTAGTGCACATGCTATTGAAACTGTGATATATAAAGAGAAATATACATATGTCACAAGAAAATACACGTAACAATCATATATTCATATCACATCTTTAATGATTGGTGGTGCACCATTCAGCAACCACCCATATATTTAGCTAGGTTATTGCAGCTGTGATAATAGTTTGTTATGCGGACCATTACGATCATGACAATTTGTTCTATATCGCTTCGGGATACCTCAGAAGTTCTGTATTTCTTTGAAATCAGGCAATAATTCAATTGTTGATGTACTAATTCTGTTCAAAGACAAGGAAATAAACATGAATCTACAAACTAGGAAGTATATTAAAGAATATAATCACAACATTAACTAAAAAATGTGACTGATATGGAGATATGTAATCAAGTGTTACACAAGACATTGTCCTAGATTATTCTCACCTGTATTGATCTTGATGGGGAGAAAAAATTGGTAAAAAAAATGAGAAAAAGAATAAATCATTTATCCAAGACACAAGCTTGATATATCATGTTGCAGATTAAAAATTCTGCAGCCATGGCTTCCTCCTCTCCGAAGACAAAGCTTAGATATCATTGCTGCTAGCTCCACTTTGTATTGCTGAGATGGTCAACATGTAGGAAGTGCAAATTTCTGCTATAGAGAGGCAAGATAAATATTAGAGATCAAGAAATATACTTTCGTGTTGATGGATCGGATAGATCACCCCGAGAACATGGCGAATGACTAGGCTGACTGCTGTGAAAACGACATAAAGGCCGACAAGGCAAAATCCCCAAAACCTGGGAACCCGGAATCTAGACCAAGTAAGGACTAATAAAGACCCCATCAGGCTCAAGAGCAAGAAAACAAAAGCAATGATAATTCCAGTGTGGAAATGTAACTCATAAGCATTTGGATATACATTTGCTGTCTGTATCACCAGTGCACTTCCGAGACCAACAAGCATGTTAAACATTGGTCCAGCAAAGCAACCAGCCATTGCCATTGCTGGATGGCCTGCTTTGGCAACTGCAACATCAGCAACAAGATCTCCCACAGAATTTCCCCATGCAAGTACCGTGAGCCCAAGGATGGCCGATGGTAATTCAAGAATTGCCCCAATTGCTGCCAAACAATTCAGCAGCTCTCCAGCAATAGTGGATATCCAAAATACACTCATTACAAATGCTATGACCACGACATGCATTTGCTCGGTCTTTGGTTGTTCTTTTTCCACTATGAAATGAAGAAGCCCAAGCGAGGAGCTTGCCAAAAATACTATGAACCAGAGAGGGAAATGGGTGCCTGTAAGGAGGAAAGATACGGGATGGTCTAATGGCATGAATGAGTTGCAAGCATATAAAAGTAATAAAGGGCAAAGAACGATATTTGCAGATGAGTAGAAACGGTTCCATTCGGAGGGAGCAGTTTCTGGAATTGTGAGCTTCAAAAGAAGAGTGACTGGGACCTCCCATGTTTTTGAGATCTGTATGCATGTCAAAAACTAAAATAAGAAATTATCACCATAAAAAAAGTTATTTATTCTTACAGAACATGAGGTGAAAATCAAAACAGTTCAAGAAATTCATAGAAAAGCTAACCACTTTTACATTAAGTGAGCTGTTATTGCAAACGTTTAATGACTAACAACATTCATATTTGTATTCCTTGCAAACTTCTACCGCACATACATGTGTAGAATCAGATCCACACAGCCTTATGGTGGACTATAATCACCAGAACCAATGAAAACTAGGAGGGAAAAAATGCAAGATATTGGGTAAAACCCAGTAGTTCTACTTTAACCTTCAACAACCATACAGTGATACTCTTATTGGTGTTTGAAGGTCACATCAAGTTTGCTCATTTTACATTGTCCTAGTCAACATCCCACGAAAAATCCATTTACTAGAGAAAAGCTAGTGCGGAAAATTGTCCTCACACAAAAAGATGGCTAACTATATAAAAAGAAATTATTTCATAAAATATCCTGAAATACTGAAAGTTTGAAGAAATAAAAAAAAATGTGACAATATTTAAATGAAAAAAAAAAGGTAAACTAATACTATCACTTTCACCAATTTAATGATGTCTAATGAGTAACAGCTTCTTTGATCCAACAAGCACCTATGTTCAATAGTGAAATGTGTTAAATAAGACCAATAATGTGTTTAGAAGATTGGTCAACAACAAAGTGCAAGCATCCTTAAAAAATTTCACCTGGGGCACCTTAAATAAACCATATGGTATCTCCAATGATACGATTTCTCAAATTAAACTCCCCAATATATGTATAAGGTGTGCACATTAAGGTACATGTGCTGATACCGAAGAAAAATCACAATCTCTTGCATTTTCTTTATTTATCCAAACTATAGTTGCTGATATCATAGCAACTACATGGCACAAATACAAAAACGACATCAGAGACAGACCAGTTGCAATAGCACTTTCCACATTTTGTTTGGGCAAAATTCCAACAGTTCCACGTCTATTAGGAGATACTTTAAAAAGCCTTATTAGCCTACTAAATTATGTGGTATGGAATAACAAGCAGCAAATTTCAAATCAAATTTAAACATTAGCAATTCTGGATTACAGAAAAAGAAAAATTGTCCACACAAAGGACTGGAAAACCATCATAACAGTAAAAAATTGGCATTCGATCATACAGGTGATTATTGATATCACATAGTGAAGACAAGCAGAAAAAAGCTCACTTTTGGTATAGTTCATATCTATACTTTCCTACAACTTGCTTTCAACCTTATACCACCTAATCACTATTCACTATCTGCTACAAAAAGGAGACATCATACCTTACTTTTATCCAGCATACCAGTCATAGTGCACAACATAAACACTATCTCAGTTGAATACAAGACAACATGGAAAATAATATTCTTTGAAGACAAATAGCAAAGCCATTAAGCTAACATAGTTGAAGCATTTCGACATCTATAATATATGACAAGCAGCAAGCCCATTACCTAATATAACAGTGTTTGAAAGCCTTAGATGTCAGTCCACATATTCCATCCCTTGTCCAAATATTTTCTCTAAAAACACTAAAAAAGTAAGGGTCCGTCTTGTAAGCGTTTTTCATTTACTATTTTTTAAACATAGAAATGAAAATAAATACAGTGTTTTTTGTTTTAGTTTTGAATTCTGAAAACGCGTCTGGAAGCTGTATTCTGAAAATAAAAACTGGAAAAACGCGTCCGGTAGATTAACCGAAAAATATCAAAAAATATAATTATTATTTTTCAATTATTGTTTATTGTAATTTATTATATTTAATAAAAAGTGGGTCTGACACTTTTCTTGGAATTCTTTTTTTGCTCTCTTCCTCTTCACTTTTTGTCTCGTAGCTTGAATCTTGGCAACAACTGTGTTCTTCAAAGCAATTTTCAATACTCGAAATTGGCTAATCGATGTTTAATTTATAATCTTTTTAAGAATAATTAGTCTAAATTAAATTGATCGGTTGAGATATTGGATAACACCAGAGTAAAACAACATCAGCTGAATTTCCCACATGAAAATCAAATCTTTTTAAAAAAAATTCAATTTATGAGATTAAACTAAACACAAAACAGTTAAACAAATTCTGGGTTTGAAAAAATCAAGAAAATTTAATATAGCAAAGAAGGGACAAGAAGTAACTGAGCATCAGTTTTAAAAAGCTCGAAATTTTGAAGCTTCATGGATTATCAGCAATCAAAATGTTATATAACTCATCATCTGCTCAGATCATATACTTCATTTTTCCAAACGGAAAACAAAAAACAGGAAAAAAGAAACAAACCCAGAAAGAAAACACCTTGGAAAATTTGGAAAATTCAATCTAGCATGCTCTCCTGTGAGCTTTTAAGCGGCTCGATCATAAGCATAAGCAGCTGCTTCTGTTCTGGGGAAGTATGATTTCAGCAACCCATTTGCCCATTCAAATCCACAACACTAAAAAACTCATTCAAATCAAACTCCCCAACATCTAAAATCAATTAAACCTTCAACAGTAAACTCAAAAATTCAAGAACTTGGGATGAGATCTTGAGAAAAAGAGCAGATCAGTTGAAGAAGAAGAAGAAGAAGAAGAAGAAGAAGAAGAAGAAGAAGAGCAGATCGGTGGCGAGCGGGAGAAGAAGAAGACCAGATCGGCGGCGGCGAGCGGTGAAGCCGAGCAAATTAGCGGCAACGAGCGGCGATGCAGAGCTGATCGGCGGCGATCGGCGAAGGAAGAAAGAAGATGAAGATGAGGAAGAAAGAAGTGATGAAGAACTCACGGTTGAAGAGAAAAAAGAAAAAAAAAATTTATATTTTTGAAAAACAAAAACAAGTATTTTGTGTTTTTCAAATATTACATTGTTAAAACTGGTTTTGTTTTTCATTTTGTTTTTTGTTTTTTGAAATAAAATGAAAAACGGTTAACGAATGCGAATTCGAAATCAATTTTGGAAAACAAAAACGAAAATAGACTGAAAAACAGCTGCAGGACGCGGGCTAATCAATGTTACAATCATCAAACAACCGAACCGACAAATATTATACTTAAATTTCATCACCCAATAATTTACGATCACACAAATTTCAATTTAGTAGTTTACCATTCTTAACATTGACTACACAATCAAGAAAATTTATGGAAAAGCATAGAAAACATAATTTAATCACTAACACAAAAAGTTTCCAAGAAAACATAGAAAAGCTGATGCAAAAACTACCATTTATACTTCAACAATTTGATCTAAAACACTAACATTTATACTTCACAATTGACAAAATATAACTAAATTCCGCTTACCCTTCACAGCATTCACTACAACACTCAAGAACACACAATAAAACAGTAAAATTTGTGATTGAAAACATCACCACAATGTCCAACTATATAGAAAGAAATTATTTCATAGATATCCTGATATGTTGAAAGTTTGAAGAAATAAAAAAAAAATATAGCAAAATTTAAATGGAACAAAAAGGTAAGCCAATACTTTCTTCTTGTTCTTTTTTCTTTTTCTTTTTTTGAAAAGAGGTAAACCAATACTTTAACTTTCACCATTTAATGATGTTTAATGAGACACAGCTTCTTTGATACAACAAGCACCTATGTTCATTACTCATTAGTGAGTAAAAAGTAAAAACCAATAAAATGTGTTAATTAGAACATTGGTGGACAACAATGTGCAAGCAACGTAAAAATATATCACCTGGGGCACCCCCTAATTAAACAATACGGTATCTCCAATGATATGATTTCTCAAATTAAATTCCCCGATATATGTATGAGGTATGCACATTGAAGGATAATGTGCTGATACAGATGGAAAAATCACAATCTCTTGCATTTTTCTTTATTTAACAAAGCAATCATAGCAAGTTAGCAACTACATGGCACAAAAACGACAACAAAGACAGAACAGTTGCAACAGCACTTTCCACATTTTGTTTAGGCAAAATTCCAACAGTTCCACCTCTAGTTGGAGATCCTTTAAGCCAACTAAATTATGCGGTATGGAATAACAAGCAGCCAATTTCAAATCAAATTTAAACTTCAGCAATTCTTTATTCCAGAAAAAGAAAAATTGTCCACACAAAGGACTGGAAACCCATCATAGCAGTAAAAAATTGGCATTTGATCGTACATGTGATGATTGAAATCACATAGTGAAGACAAGTAGAAAAAAGCTCACTTTTGGTATAGTTCAAATAACAAGCTGAACAGATTTACTTCAACCGACAAGCGGATCAGCTATAAACCAATGAGTCTAATCCCAAGATCTAACATGTTGTATATCTACACTTTCCTACAACTTGCTTTCAACCTCATAACCGCCTAATCACTATCTCCTACAAAACGGAGACATCATCCTGACTTACTTTCATCCAGTATACCAGCCATAGTGCACAACATAAATACTATTTCAGCCTTTCAGGTGAATACAAGAGAACATGGAAAATAATATTCCTTAAGGCAAGTAGCTCAGCCCTTAAGCTAACATAGTTAAAGCATTTCGACATCTATATTACTATTATACAACACACTCATTACCTAATATTACAGAGTTTGAAATCCCTTCCCCACTAGATGTCAGTCCACATATTCCATCCGTTAAACTACTACATACAACCTCCAAATTCAAATCAATCAACTTGCAAAATCCCTATTTTTAACAAATTTAATCACTAAAGGGAACTGATTTGAGCTTATACTTCATAGAATTCACTAAGTTTACAATAAAACATAGAAACGCTAATCCAAAAACTAACATTTATACTTCAACAATTTGATCTACAAACACTGACATTTACACTTCACAATTGACAAAATAATAAATAAATTCCACTTACCCTTCACAGCATTCATTACAACACTCAACAAAACACAATAAAACAATTATTTCACAAAAAGAAGAAAAAACACACCTTTCCATAAACATGACCGAATCCGAATCCGAACCCCTCCTTCCTCTGTCTCTCCTCCAAACTCTTCACAACTCCAACCTCACAATCTGTCTCCGTAAGCTTCACTTCCATGTCACTCTTCTTCTCACCTCTACTCATCCCCAAGTCCATCCAAAACACAACCCCAACAAAGAACACATAAAACGCAACAAACCCAAGAGACTGCCACAGGAAAATCTCCCCACTCAAGTACACATAAAACAAAAACAGAGCAGACACCAAGTAGAACCCAACATCCCTCACAAAGCAAGCAGCGTCGACACCAAACGGGGCCGCGTGAATCGCGACGAACCCAACAACGAAAGCCGAAACGAAAGCACCGGCGGATAGAATGGCGCCGAACCCAGTACGGTAGTGTCCAGAGCGAAGCGCGACAGCGGAGGAGAAGACATCGGGTGAGCCGTTGCCCAGAGCCAAAAGGGTCACCGCCGCCATGCTGGGAGAGAGGTGGAGGAGGGAGGAGAGTTGGGTGGTGACGACTGAGAAGTGGGAGCTGGCGGTTTTGATGAGGAGGTAGAAGAAGAGGAGAGAGAGGAAAGAAAGGAGGGAGATGGAGAGAAATGGGTTGCTATTGAGGAGGCAGTAGTGGAAGGAAAGATAGATGGAGAGGTCATCGTCATTTTCATTGGAGGAGCAAGCGGTGGTGTTGGAGGAGGAGAGGAGGGATCTACGGTGGTGGGGTGGTGGTGGGTGGTGGAGGAAGAAGAAAAAAAGGAGAGAGAAGAGGAGGGTTAGAATGAGAGAAGAGGTTTTGAGGAAGGAAAAGAAGGCCATGCCATGGAAAAAAATCTATCTTTGGATTCGTTTTGGAATTTCCATGAAATGAAAATTGCTTTCTCAGATCTTACAAACAACAAGACTCTGAGATTGTGACTTCTGACTTGTGAGAATGTGAGAGTGAAGTGAGAATTTTTATTTTATTTTTCTTAATTATTATTAATATTGGCTTATTATTGCATTGCACCTTAACGCGGTTTGCCAACCAAAACAACAGTAAAACAATTTAAATAGTTCATAAAAACCCGTAATTTTAATCCGTAATTACGATCCAAGTTCGAATTTTGGATCGGAAGGCAATTATTTTTAACAAATTCAATCCAAATCTGTTCGGAGTTTTTTTTTAGACCGAATCTGATTGAAATCTGGAAGTTCGATTCAGATTATCTGAATCCGATCCATTTAAAAAGGAGAGCCACTTAAAAAGGAAAGCCTCGTAATAGAAGTATTTGATTTCTATGAAAAGGGAAACCTCGTTATGGAAGTATTTGATTTCTATGAAACATATGAAGAGAGGTAACCTTGTGTTGAAATATGTTTAAGTAAACACAAAATATTAGATCATAGATTAGCAATTCAATTTTTTTTTCTATATAATTGTAATTCTGATTAATCTATTAATTTGAATAATCTATGATTTCGCTTGCTAATTGAGATTATCAGAGTATGCATCTCACGGTAGTCATTACATATGAAACTAAATTTATATGGCAAGAATGTGCAAAATTTGTCAAACACTGGAAATTCTGAATAGCTAGTATCGGATGCTAACGACGGAGCTTTCTCAGCAACCACTTCCTCCGGCGAGAAACGTCCAATTCAACGAACATCTTGGCTTTCTTCTCATCTTCGAGGAGTTGACACGCTTCCAAGAAGAGCTCGTCGTTCATGTCTGGTATAGCTTGAAGTGCATCGACAATGTTTTCAATTGAGCTGTAATCTTTCTCGTCCTCTTCGTAACCTGCCCATGTCGTCTTAATCACACCCGCCATATCATCTAGGGCGTCTTGCATCTCCTCCTTGATGGGTCGTTGAACTTTTCTAGAACGCGCCATTGTTGATGAAGTTGGAGATTTCCGCTTTTTCTTCTTATTTGATATATCAAACTCTGCAGCCGGAGTATGCAGATCTCTAAATATGTTATCAACACCAGTGTCGAAGACATGCTTGTCCTTCTCAGTTTTTACATCCTCGCTGCTTGAGCTTTCAACAGAACTTCTCTCACTGTAAATCACGCACAAATCATGATAAATATCGAGGTTTCTTCCTCTGTATGAGATTGCATGTGGATAATCCTACAGAACAGCATGGAGTGGATACTAATCAGGATCAAAAGTGAATAATTATTCAGGATGTATTCGAAATTTGATTACGTTATATGCAAAACACAGTATGGTTTGAGAAAGAAATGCACCTTGACACAAGCTTCCCAAACACTGTCATCGGCGATAATTGTTTGCTGAGTGTTATCCCAAGCAAAGCCATACCGACTGAGAAGGTCTGTGATGTTGTTATATTCGTCCATCAAGCTAAAATACTGTTGTTCTAATACCTCTTTGTCACACAAAAGCCCAAATTTTTCATTAATCGATGCGATCATCCAGGCCCAAGCTTGCTCGTTAAATCTGTGTCCAACCTTATTCCCTCTATGCACCTGCTCTAACATAAGGTTGATAAAATACTTTTCCATTGGTTTTGACCAATATGTTGTTGAAGGATCACTACAATTAGAGGAGCGATCATCCTCTTCATCTACAAATTTAATACAAATAAATCAATAAATCTACTTGGAATGCAAATGAATGTACGGAAAATGAAACCATTCAAGGCTGTACTACATAGTAATAAATCTTCAGTAAGTCTAAATACAATCTTATCAGAGAGTGAGAAACATACCATCTTTTACTTCCAGTAAAAAGTCCTCACTGTCCATAGAGTGACTAAAACAGTTTTGCTCTGCATCAGCGTTTGCATTTCCATAGATCAAGAACAAATCATTGTAATTTGGGAGAGTTCTATTGCGGTAAGGCCGTGCATCTGGGTACTCCTGCAAAATACATTTGTGAGGTATTTGGAAATGAAAATAATGTATTCACCACAGAATTTAGAAAAGGCACCTGGATGTAAGCATCCCAGAGATAAGGATCGGCAACTATCATCTGTTGCATTTCATCCCAAGCAAACCCACTGTAGTCAACTAAATTTTTCATGTCATTAAATCGCTTCTTCAAGTTCACAAAACGACTTTTTAAGGTATCTTTGTTATGCTGAGACCCAAATTCTTCTCTAAACTTTGAAACCATGATTGCCCAGGCTTGCTTACTGAATTTCTGGTCAATCATACTTCCCTGGCGAACTTGCTCCAGCATTAGATCAATAAAATAACGATCCATTGGTGGCGTCCAATCAGTCCTCCAGTAGTAGTCATTGTCAGATTTTGCACCTTCAACAAATTTGAAATTAAGTATGCGTTAGGGAAGAAAAACATCATTGCTTTATGCTTGTCAAGAGCAATATAGATAAAACACATAACAAATGTACGTGCCTGACAAGAACTGATAACATCAAGATACTCAAATTTTGCCAGCCAGATTCAAAATTGTCAACTTGGGTAGTAGGCAAAAGATCAACACAAAGTGTTAATAAGTTCAAAAGGATAAAATCTTACCATCACCATTACAGCTAAGATGTGATTGATTGCCCCTGCCATCAGAAGTTGAATTTCCATATATCAAGCACAAATCATTGTAATTTGGTGTTGCTCTGGTTCTGTATGATTTAGCATCTGGGTGTTCCTACATGTACCATGTGTTAGTCCTTCGCAAGAGAGCAAACATGTAACGCTCAAATAAGTAAGCGGTGCACCTTGATATAAGCATCCCAGACATCACCATATGCTGTGACCCTCTGTCGTCTTTCATCCCAAAAAAATCCTCCGTGTTCAAGAAGGTTTTTCATATCATTGTATTGCTTCCCTAAACTTTGATGATGAATCCTCAATAGATCTTTGTCATAATGTAATCCAAATCTTTCAACAAATGACACTGCCATATCTATCCACGCTTCATTGTTGAAAGTGTAACCTATCATATTCCCTTTACACACATGCTCCAGCATAAGGTCAATGAAATGACGGTCCATGAATGGTGTCCAATCTATCCTTGAACAATCACGATTTGCATGGGATTGGAGTTCTTCTCCTACAAATATAAAGAGAATCATAAAACAATATTCATTAAATTTTTGAAAGATGATGGTTCCAAACATGCATCAATGCAGCAAATGACACGTGTTTCCTCCTTTTCAAGTCATAAAGAACTAATGCTCTCCAAAGTAAGTCCATAAAAAAAAATTGAAACAGTAAGTACATCAACATTGTTTGTCCGACTTAACATCAAACTTGAGGTTGAAAATAGCATTGCCCTATGGGAGATCTAAACAAGGAAAACATATTCCACAAAAAGAATCATAGTAAAGATGTGTATTCGATTAAAAGTGCATTTTAATCTCTAAAACTTGGAATTGAAGACTTCCAGGACAATAGAAAGGAAATTAAACTGAAATTAATAGCTATATGCTAAATTAAATAAAAGGCAAAAGAGAAAAGATC
Source organism: Dipteronia sinensis (assembly GCA_033220585.1). Classification (NCBI taxonomy): domain Eukaryota; kingdom Viridiplantae; phylum Streptophyta; class Magnoliopsida; order Sapindales; family Sapindaceae; genus Dipteronia; species Dipteronia sinensis. The sequence goes on from CM065642.1 coordinate 7,265,771, forward strand.
ACATATGCAAATGAATGAAACATATAAATTTAAGGATTCCCAAATACTTGAACAAATTAAAACAATTAGTGTTTAATAAGATGTCAATGATCTTAATGAGGAATAACCGTATAAGACAACTACACCAGCCCTAGTAGCCACCGGTACATAATGCTGAATATAACTATTAACTAATACCTCACTTCTATTCAAGCTTGTTCTAAGAGGCACTTCTACCTATCTTTACCCGCTCAAGACTTAAAATAATACTCTTTGAACAATCCAGCACATTAATATCTTATCCTAATCTTCATGGCTGAAACAAGAAACATACCAATCATCAACTCTAGGACTTCATTACCTAGATCTAGACAGCGAGCCAAACCGCTGGATCTGCCATTAGAACTTTCTTGACCATATATAACACATAGCATGTGATAGTTAGGCACAGATTTGTTTCTGTATAATTGAGCATGAGGATATGCCTGCACAAAATATATGTGAGATTGAGAGCCACGGACTGAATTACAAATTTTTCAGATACAACAAAACAGGTCTACAGCATTTCACCTTGATATAAGAATCCCAAACATAATCTTCAGCAATTACTGTTTCTCGGATATCATCCCAAAAAAATCCACTCTGCTCTAAAAGAAGCTTTATGTCATTATACTGCCTTCTTAAATGTTTAGACCGATTCTTCAAAGCATCTATGTCAAAGTGAGATCCAAAGTTTGTATTAAACATTGCAACCATTGCAGTCCAAGACTCGGTTATGAATGCAGGACCAATTTTATTCCCTCTTAGTGTCTGGTCTAGCAACAAATCAATCAGGTAAGAATCCATGGATGGTGTCCAATGCATTCTCTGACTATCACTTCCAGCAGAGGAATAAGTTTCCTTTTCTTCACCTACATGCACGGCAAACCCATTATAAGTGAAGCTACTAGTTTATCAAAGTCAAGGTAGCACATGTAGGCATGCTTCCAAGTAGACCTTGATCTTCAAACCCTAGGAAGTCTCATGACTTAAACCTCCCCTCCCCCCGCTCCTCTTCCTTCCCAAAACTTTTCAAAATTTATAAATATTAATGATAACATTAATAAATTTATGACTACAGAAAAACTGAATGTAAGAACAATGGTTTTGTATATTATTATTCAGTAAACGAACAGATATATAGAGAGCTTAACATGAATTAAATTCTATCTATATCTTTTATCTAGGATAAAAGATAATAACAAATGCATAGACAATTTTATGAATTGGTGCAGGTCCAAAACCATGTCAGTCAAAAAGCTGGAGCACATGGGAGTCATTTGCCGTTTAGGCCATGGAAAGATTACCAACAGCATAGAGCTATGAAGATGTGCATAAGTTGCCTAATTATCTCATTGAATTATGTAATTGATAAAGGAAAATTTTGTGAAATTTGTTAAATGACGAAAGCCACCATGTATTTACTTTCCATGTTTCATAACCTCAATTACCAACTTGATGATATAAAATTCTACCTGTCTTGGCTTGTAAACTGTTATCCTTGAAATTTCTATCGTGACGCATATGAACTGAAGGTCCATTGTTGCTTGCATTAGAAAATATCAAGCCTAGATCTCGATAATTCAGCAATGTCTTCTTTCTGTATGAGCGTGCACTTGGATGTGCCTGCATCCACAACAGTATGTAAAACCATACCATACGATAAATATAAATATCATATAAAACGGAAATAGTAATATACCTTGATATATTTATCCCAAACACTGTCATCGGCGAATATCATTTGTTGTTTTTCATCCCATGAAAATCCTTTTTGTTCAAGTAGACTCCTTAAATCAGCATAGTACTTTAACAGTTTCTTATATCGGTGTCTCAAATAACTTTTACGGTATTGTGAACAAAATTTAGCATTGAACAACATGAGCATATCTTTCCATGCTTGTTTGCTGAATGTATTTCTACTTTTGTTACCCTTTCTTAATTGATCCAACATAAGCTCAATTAAATATTGGTCCATCACTGGTGTCCAATCTGTTTTTGTAGGCTCACGGCTTGCCGGGGCAATGGTATCTATTTCAACACCTATAATTGAGAAAGTAATGGATAAGAGTAGTAACTTATTCCTAGTGAACATGTACTGCCTATTGAAATAGACAAACAATAGTAGCTAGTATAGAGTAAACATAATCAAACCCATTCTTACAGCACATAGTTCCTAACTAGTTCATGTTTTTATTTCTAGAAAATTAAAAAATTAAGAAAGACAAAAAATAAGATAGAAAGAAAATTGTTGCAACACTTCCAGAGGCACTGTGCATTAGTGTAGCATCTATAGATGGATAAAACTGATAAGGTCTTTACAGTTATGGAGATAATACACAGACATTCTCATCAGAAATTATGAATTCTAGCAAGGATTTATTTCTGTCAGTTTCTTAATCAACTCAAAAACCATAAACATGGTGAGTTTGCTACTGACTTTCTCTTGCTATGTCCTTACTCTTCACAATTAAAAGATAGGACTTTGCTTAAACATCATACATACCACCTAAATTGGTTCATTAACCAAAAAGCCAAATAGATAAATTCCAAGGCAATTAAATATGCAACCTCACTTTAGGTCCCCCATAATGAAAAAAAACCCACCAGTAGTCACTACTTGAACGTCATCATCTAAGTCTATATCATGACTTGACCGGCTGTATCTTCCATCTGCTAGTGTATAAGCATATATTATGCACAAATCATTGAAATGCATAAAAGCTTTATTTCGATAGGCTTCTGCATCTGGATAAGCCTGCATATAAACATGTCAAATTACTTTCACAGTAAACTAAGAAACTAATAAAAGACGCAAGCCTGAATAGTCACATAACAAACCTTGATATAAGCATCCCAAGCATGCTCAGCAGCCATAACCATTTTATGGGTATCATCCCAGTTAAACCCATTTTGTTCGAGAAGATTCTTTATATCATTATGTTGCTTCCACAAAATTGAGTAATGACTTTTCAAGGTATCCCTGTCATACTTAGTCCTAAATTTTGCATTAAACATATTCATCATCTCCGTCCAAGCTTGTTTGTTAAATGTATGCCCCATCCTGTTCCCCATATGCATCTGATTTAACATAAGATCAATAAAATACCGTTCCATCGCTTCCGTCCAATTCACCCTCGATCGATCACTATTCTTGGGATTCTGACTTCCCATTTTCTTCCCCTACAAAAATTGGGAACATCATTGTAATCATCAATTTCAATATAATCGATAACGTAACTCTTAAGTCCATGTATTGCAAAATGTATCAGCCTAAATTTACAAAAACCACTAGAACTCAACATCATCTCTCTCAGTACACTAACACACGCTGTCGCGCACAGACGCACTTATGAGCTAGTATGTACGCAATTCGCAAAATTTACATCTAAAACTTAAATAAACTATGTGCTTACACATAAGAGCTTCTCAAGTGTGTCGGCATGAAATTTTTCAAGACCAAGACAAAATTTCAGTAACCGAAGTTTTATATTTTAGCAATTTGTATCTATAAATTTCTTGCAGAGCATCCGCACTGGAGAATTTCTGGTGCTTAATTACTAACAAATATTTAACTTGTACATGTATGTATATGACCACATTCGCAAATACATATATATTATTCAAAAAAGTAACACAATTTAAGAGATAAAATGTCAACAGAGACAATCGTTTAACTTTAATAATTGCATAACAACACAAAATCTATACACGATGTTCGCGAAAAGAAAAGAGAAAAAAAGATAAAATTTTCAGCTAAATCAGTTGTAAATGAATCAGTTTAATTAAATTGTCCAATTTTCATTTTCATGTCTAGATTTTCTCGGGAAACAAACGGAAATTTTACATATCGTACCTTCGATTCGTCGGAGAAGAACGAAAGAGAAAAGACAAAAAATGTAAAACGACGTCGGATTTGATTTGGTCCGTGGAATATTGCAAGAGATAGTGTTCAATTGGGCTTGTTTGGCTACGAGGAATAATATATTCTGCTTTGATAATGGGACTGTCCTCAACCCCTGTCTTATTATTGTGATTTTTGGTTTAAAATAAAATTGTATTTCAGTGGTTTTAATTCTTCAAAATTTTAATTTTATATTATAAATTGTTAAATTTTATATCGATGGGGGAAATGTGATTATATATTTCTAGATTATAATTATAAAGAAGATAAATTAATAAAGCTTTTAATTCACTTGTTTGGAAGATTGAATTGATGAGTAATACTGTAATAATGTTTTCTATCAATTTTATTTTTTTGTTGATAAATACTTTTTGTTAATCTTTACTATACGAAACGAGTTCACGGGACTGCCGAAAACTGCCAAAATTAAACACTACTCACACGGGCAGAATATTTACTTCCACAACTACTAAAATTAAGCACTACATATACGGTTACAATATTTACTTCCACAATGGGAGATATCTATTTTCATAAGAGTATAACACTCTAATACATATATGGCCAGAATATTTTCTTCCATAGCATGAGATATCTACTCTTACAACACCCCACAACTAGCGTGGAAAGGGAGACATATAGTAAGGCAGTAAAAAGTCGACTTTCTTTTTTGTTTTTCTTTTTATTTTAAAAAGTGAATATTCACGAGCCGATAATTTATTGAACCTGCATGGTAACATCTTTTAGTATATTTCAGTGTCTCAATAGTCTTTTTTTCCATTCAAGAGCGTTGATTCTGTTTGAAAATATATAATTTTGGGTGTTGATTACAGATAATGCACCCTTGAATTGCAATGCAAATGGTTTTCACAATCAAATCACATGACCATGCACAGAAAAGATTGACAAATTGAAAGGTTTAGACCTCTGATTTTGGCCCTGTTTTGCCATAAATTTAAAGCCTTCAATCTGGAAACAGCATTTGCAGCAACCAACATTAGAGAATAGCTCATTTTTAGTTTTTTCTTGTGGATTTTGAGGATTGAATTGATCTAGAGTAAGTAACATGCATACATGTCCTCCAGAAACACGATATTCGACGGGGGCTTGCAGGTAACTCTGGTAAACATGGGGGCGAAATGCCAAAAATCGAGATTTTGCAACAACAGTTTAAGTTGTCAAAGTTCCAAGCAACATTCATTTTCTCAGTGTCAAAACATAAAAAATTTCTCTGCTTCTAGTGTCTAATTCGGCTGATCTTTAATATCCCCTTACAGAAATGCTAAAAGTTACAGTGAAAACATACATTTGAAACACTCAAATCATCTGTATTCCTCTGGTAACCGGTATCCAGACATGACTATTTTGTTGGCAAACATCTTGCCGGTCTTGGGCATGACATGCCAGTGCAATGTCAAGTTGAATTCTTTGCCTCGGAGATTGTGGCCCTGCATAAGGGGAAAATTTTTCAGGGGACGAGGAGAGTTGAAATTAATTCTCGATACAAACAAGAAAATGTGTAATTTGGCATATGAATGTTGGTGGACTGGATGAGTAAAGCTACTCGTTAGGATGGCATACCTGGTCAATGAAACGATACTTGTTTGATGTGTGAAGGTTAAACTTAGCGTACTCTTTCGCAGGTATAATAGCATCCCAAAGTGAGACCTGTGGACCGATTATTCAAAATCAATCAAGACATCATGGTATTGAGCAGAAAACACTGAGATTCGCTAAATACATATAAAAATGGCATGTATGCCATATAGTGAAGTCAAAGTGTGGATTTTCATATAGCAGGAAACAAGCAAAGTCGACTAATTCTAGCCGAATTGCCTCACGAGTTCATAACCTAGATTAAATTACAAAACGTTTAAGAAAACAATGATAATACAGAAAATGCATGCACCCAGACGCCTTGAAGCTTACCTGATTTAAGGCATTCTTTGGGGTTGCATACTCAGCAGCAACGAATAAGAAAACCTGCAACAAGTAAGATTGGCAACGATTAAATCGGCTTCTTTAATCTTATGCACAAGGACTACAGAAGACATAACTAGAAAGTTCTGAAAAGCCATCATATCTGGGCATCACAATTAAACAAGTAAACTGGATTTGAAACATAAAAAGGAAATAGGTCGATTAACAATAAAATCTTAATAGATTGAAAAGCATTACTTGATCCCATCGTTTGGGTAAAAGTTTATGAGTTTGAACTCCACGAGCATAATGAAATTTCCTCAATGTTTATCCCCAAAAACCTCTTGCTTACCCAAATACTACTAAAAGCACCTTTTAAAAACATTTTTAATCAGCAAATAACTGTAAAATAAAAATAAAAATAAGGACATCTATAATGGTAAACCTGTTTTGTGTTCCATGTAAAAAGTGACTGTAGGTCGGCTGTTATGTTCATTGTCATGCTGACCTGCATACAATGAAAAGCAGTCGATTAGAATGGAACCGACAGCAAGCAAACAAAAAGACAAAGGGAGAATGCAATGTAAAAAATTCGATAGGATTCATAAATAATCATGCATTGTTAAAGAGATTAACACTGAAATAATAATAAAAGGATAATTATTAAATAGTCTTAATTACCCACATTATTACTCGTTATTTAAAGATCATATGTAGAACAGTGAATTAAAGGTTGCTTTTGGGTTACCAGAGGCCTTAAAGTCATTCCAAGTACATTATCATATTAGAGAAATAACATTCTTTTCAATTGCAAAGATATAAAAGCAAGCCTACATATTAGGTAGTCAAATCTCTCTCTCTCTCTCTCTTTCAAACTAGCACAGAAATCTTTTCAAATTGTATACAACTATTACATTTCATTATGATATTGGGATTTAAGTTACTCTAGTGTCCGCTAGCATGTCCAGAAGACTAACACAATAAGAGAGGGTGGCAGACTTTGCAAATTATCAATCTATTTTTAGAGAAATTATCTCATGAGCGATGCAAGTCATTTGATATATCCCCACAGGCTATAACAGTCAACAAAGTATACAGATATCTAGACCTATTTGAACGGTTAACCATCATAGAGTTCTATAACTCCAGTAAACTCAAGAGATGAGCTTGTTATTATATCCTTCAAATGAATTAAGGCAACATCCTTCAGGAATGATTCTCTTTCATCATAATATGACTCATACTACAATTAAAAAAATAATGAAAGAGGTTTCAGGTTTCAACAGATGTATGAAGATTATTCGCGTGTGTATGTTTTAAGTTTCAACACCTACTTTGGCATCTCGATAGTTAGACAGCAAAACTTAGATTTTTACAAACAGACCAATGAAGTAACCAATTTACCCATCCTTTTATCATATTATATGAGTTCATATATCAGTTAAGCATTTTTACAATTTAACACAAATCGCACGGGCACCTATCAGCTTAAATCTAGTCGAATCAACGCCTACACACAGAATACTAAAAACCACTAGAATTAAGAAATACATATAGCCATAAAATGGCATTTAAGTAACCCAAGTACCCAACAATGAAAATGAGGACGGGTAAGAAGCTACAAACACCTACAAAATTAAACAGCATAAAAGTTTACAAGACTTGATGTCAAGTTAGATCATTTAGGCGAAACCGAGTCCATATGTATATCATCCCGGCACATCATAGACCAAAATTCATAAATTTTGTCATCACTGATAAGCTTAAAACAATTGCTTACATAAAACTGATTGACGGAGATTTACCAAAAGATTAAATTTTGAATCCAAAACACAAACCCAAAAAGAACAGAAATTTCAAACAATTCTCATACCACAATCAATTAACAAGAACAATTACATAAAAAATCAACACTGACAATCACATAACATCAAAAAATAAATAAATAATTACCTCATCATTCCCGTGTGGCTGCTTCTGAAACCAGTTGATATTCAATATCTACAATCATCAAAAACACAAACCCAGAAACAAAATCAATTAAAACGCACAAAAAAGTAACTGGGTATTCAAAATTCTAACAACAAATAAAAAAGACAGTATATCACAGATCTAATCAGAAAAGAATAGATTTTAAAAAAGACTTAATGTTGACCTGGATTTCAGACGACGGCGAGGGACTGTTGAGGTTGTCGGAGACAGAAGCGATGGCGCACATTAACGCCAGAATCGTGACGGCGAACGTTAACAGAGCGTTTGCTCTGTATCCAAACGAATGCATTTTTTTTTAATTTTTAATTTTTTTGTTTTCTCTTCTTTGCAGTGCTTTTTTAGTTGCTGCTCGCAACTCTCTTTGGTTGGTCGTTTTGGTCTCGGTGAGAAAAATTAATAATTAATTAAATAAAAGAGTTTTTATTTAGGGGTTTAAATGCAGTTAATCCCGACAGATTTTTACTTCTTCGATATATGTTTTTTTTATATTAAATAAATTTGGGTTTTTTTTATACGGGAAGACTCGAATCCATGTTATAATATAAGTGTAAATAGTATAATACTTAATCAACATCGTTACGTTAACTGATTCGATATTATATTTGACTTTTTTATAGTTTTATAGGTTTTAACCTCGTACAGATTTAAATGGTATACTGCTGGACAAATATTATCGAATCCACTATTGATATTCTATTTTGATTATATTTGACTTTTTTTATAGTTTACGGGTTTTGATTGGATGGACTTACGGATGCCTGTAGTGGTAATATATGTGTTCAAGATTTTCTCTTTACTGTGAGTGATGACTGTTACCAAAGTTGAGTCAATACTGTTCTGTCATTGGACAACATACGTGGATTCTTACAATTGTGTGGGGTCCAAATGCTGATGTGGATTTTGGTTTAGATTTTCTTATTATATTTTTAAATCTAATGCAATGAATAGGCTATAGGTTGGACTGAGATGGGCTTAGAACTCAAATTGGATTAGAGAAAAGAACATCTTCAAGCCCAAGCCCAATACAGCTTTTTTGATATACAGGCCGGCCCACTCAAATCACGCGTTTTGCATTCTAATAATTACCGTTCAAAATCATATATCGATCTCACGTCACATGATGTGATACTCTTAAAATAGACGTTTATATGATACGATATGCTCTAATCAGACATAACAAGTCAGTCCATCTTATCTAAGGTTTTTTTTTTTAAATGTACATTATCATATATACCTTGTTTTTTAAGTATTAGAAGATAGAAGCAACCACTTGCAAATCTCAAAAAGCCCAAAACCCAATTGAGTACCCATGTCGGCCCAATCAAATCAACAAATTTCGTTTTAGAACAGCTGTTAATCAAATCATATATGGATCTCGTGCCACATGATGTGATATGTTTGAAGTAAACGTTTATATATGATGTGATATTGCATATGCCTATGTCTCAACCGAATTTTTGTTTTCTTATATTATATTATCATATCTTCATTGTATTTAAGTGAACAGTCACTTTGAAATTTCAAAAAGCAAGAGCCATGAGGGAGCCTCTTGGTGAAACTCTCCTTTCAAAATTTAATGCATAATTGAAGAATTGGAAGTACCAGAGTCAAAAGGTGGAGCCAAAGATAGCTTTTATTGGGAGACTTAATGGGGATTGATGCCTAAATGTTTTCATGTTTGAAACCAACACATGTTAAAGTGTTTTGGACACATCTCTCTTCTTTTAAGAAAGCTACTTGTCTACAAGCCCTCTATTTTGTACAATTATGATTTTGTGGATTTGCAACTATTAACTCAAAAAGAAAAAGAAAAAGAAAAACAAAACAATGATTAAAATAGCCAATGATTTTCACAAATCTATATGTATCAAATGTGATTCCCATTTACCAAAACACTATTAGCAAGGTTGTTTGGCACTTTTCATTCGCTTATTATGTTATAGTGTTTCAAATTGTATATTTACTTTTCACGAGGTATATGTCTGGATAGTCAAAGTCTCGTTAGTTAGCTCTCGTTTTTCCAATTAAAAAACAAAATCAATGAAAGACATGTAGGTGCACTATTATACAGTAATATTATAACTTTTATTGAATTTTTCATTGTTTACTCAACGACAGAACTTTATTTATTTCTTTTTTTAAGGAAGCGCCGAATCAAATGATATTTTTATTCTAATTGTTACATTTTCTTCTCCTATGAATCAAACATGCCTATAAAGTGAAAATTACATTTTGGATCATACCTATATAATAATTAATTTCATCATGTCTTGGTAAAGTCTTGATCTAATTGGTGTCAAAAAAAAAATTGCGATTTCGTTCTATTCCTTACACTTCTCATGAAAGTCCTCAATTATTGCATACCAAATTAACAAATTAGTGTGTGCATTTTTTTTATGTTCTCATATTTTGATTTTCGAAAACATAATTGAACATATCTAACAACCTATTTCAACCTGTCAAGTTTACAACAAAACTTATTAAGTCTTAAGTTCTTTAAGATACACAATAATACTTGATCAAAATTTCAATAAAAAAAAATGTAAAGGAGTTTTAAGAGATCAAAATGATGAAAAAAAAAATGGAACAAAAATTACCCAATTTAACATGGCTAATCAATGTACTATAATTTAATTCTTGCATCCTTGCCTTGTGTAAGCAATACTACAAAATTAAGCAACAATATTAAGAAAATATTAAACCAACCCAAAAACATGATTAACACCTAATTAATCTTAATCTTAGCTTAGCTTCTTATTACATGATACTACAACTATTAGTATTCTCATCACTGAAGAAGTGAGTGTAGTTATCAGATGCTGCAGGATGCATTGGTGGTGGACCATAGTTAACGGCTGGATGAGGCCGCGCATACATCATCGGCTGATACATGTCATTTGCACCACCGTTCATCATCCGCTGTTGATTCATCATCATTGCCATATATTGTTGTTGATTGTAAGGCTGCCCTGGCCCCATCCCTTGATAATATCCGCCGTTCATCGTGGCTGCGGCTGGTAGTCCTTGCACCGCCGGAAAACCGCCCATCTGACTTGCTGGGTGGTTGCCCATTTGACCCATTGGATAATTACCCATCTGGCCCATATAACCCATTTGTCCCATCGGACCCATTTGGCCCATCTGACCCACTGGACCCATCTGACCCATTGGACCCATCCGCCCCATTGGGGCCATATTATTTTTACCTCCGCCTCCGCCGCCGCCACCACCTCCTCCGCCGCCGTTGTTATTTCCCTTACCACCTTTGCCATGATTATTGAAATCAATTTCAAACTCATTCTTCATTTTACCCGTTTCATTAGCCTTGGGCCCACCTTTTTTGGGCCCATTACCATTATTGTTTCCACCACCACCAGCATTCTTCACACTCTTGTTGTTGTTGCTGCCATTCTTGCCAGAATTCTTGTCATTCTTCTTGTGACCACAAGCCTCTTCATGTTTGTCTTTCTTACCAAACCCTAGCAAACCACCACTGTTTTTTTCACTTTTTTTACTTTCACCCCCTTTCTTTTTACCAAATCCGAAAAACCCCCCAATGCTTTTCTCGCTTTTTTTCTCTTTGCCCCCTTGCTTATTTTGCTTTCCACCCTTGCTATTTTCTTTATTCCCCTTTTTTCCTCCATTTTCTTTCTTGCTTTCTTTTTCCCCCATCATTATAATAGGAATATCAAAACCACCACCACCACCACCACTTTTCTTATTACCCCCACCGCCGCCGCCGCCACCACCACCACCACCACCTTTTTTACCATTCATACCAGGCCCATTCATCATCATCATACCCTGAGGCCCATGACCATGATTCTTGTTAGGGAAATGATGTCCCTGACCATGACCATGACCAAACTCCTCATCATCATCTTCATCATCAAATTCATCATCCAATTCATCATCAAACTCATCAAATTCATCATCAAACTCATCATCAGAATCAAAATCATCGTCTAAGTCATCTTCAGGCAAGATGAACTTAACAGATTTCTGATCTTTGTGTTGTGGCATTTTCATCATGTCCTTGTTGTTAGGCCCTTTGAACTGCTGTTGGTGCGTCATTTGTTGTTGTTGAAACTGTCCAGATTTGGGCTGGTTGTTTCCTCCTCCGCCACCACCACCACCACCACCACCACCACCCTTGTGCGATTTGTTGTCTTTGTTCAAACTCATGTTCTTCAACTGGTTGTTGAGAAGATTTTGATAGTTGTTGTTGTTGTTGTTTGAGCCCTTTTGCGGGCCCCATAACTCTGCATGTTTTCCTGATTTTTCAAGCTTTCTGATGAGAATGGCTGGATCTACATTTCCAATCACTGTCACTTTCCCTTGCTCTGCATCTATGGAGGATGTATAAACCCCTATATACAACAACGGAAAAAAAATCAACAATTTAATCTATAAAATGAAGAAAAAAAATCAATAAAACAAGGTAATAGAGAAGCTTATGAACATTAACATACCTTCAATTTTCTGCAACACTTTCTTGACTTTGGATTTGCAGCCATCACAGTGTATGTTCACTCTCAGAACACAGGACTGCTATGAAAAGCAAACACATACAAGAAAAAGGAAAAAAAAAGTGTTAAAAAACAGAAATCTAAGAAATTAAACACCATTGAAGAGAGAATAAGTGACAACTCACAAAAGGGTCTCTAAAATTATCAAATTTTCAAGACATTAAAATGTTTCAAAAAAGCAAGTGGATTATAAACAAAAAGAAGCAAGTACCTGTGACTTCATGAACTGTTGTTGTTTATTCATTAATTCATTAACATACAAGAACAGGAGCTATAGAAGATATGTTTGAGAGAGAGAGAGAGAGAGAGAGAGAATAAACTGGTATTTTGCTTGATGCAAGGTTGAAAAGAGAGGAGACAAGAGAGTTAAAGTGGTAGAGTGGTAGGTGAGAGATAGAGTGAGAGTAGCTAGCTATTGCAGCTTTGCTTGCTGTTTCAGGAGGCTTCAAAGTATTGTGAGTGAGTGTGAGCTGTTTTGAACTTTTATTTTTATAATGAAATAAAAAAAGTACACACACACAGAGGGAGAGAGACTGAGAGAGACATAGATGTTGGGTAATTTACTTACACAAGGAACAAGGCATCTTTTTTTTTTCTCTCTGTAATTTACAAGAATAAAAAAAATGAAACTGAGATATTTTTTGTCTGTAAAAAAAAACATGGAGGAGAAGATAAATGGTAGATATTATTGCAGCATTTGCATGGGAGGTTGATCTAAAAGCTGTACTCAACTTGGATTTGCTTTCTCAAGCTTAGATTAAAGTGCTTTATAGCTTGCCAAATGCTAACTACATAGCTTACAAGATTATGTGTCTATGTCATTGTGAAGGAGACTTATAATTGTAAAAATAATTGTATATACACTAGTTTGTTTTTTCATGTGCTTGCTAGATCTCTAATTTATCAACTTTTGTTTTCAATTAAAGTTAAAAATTTTATTTTGAATGGATCTGATTATATTAACTTAAATCTTACCCTTTTTTGTATTAAGAAATATCTTCTAGAAACTAGTGTATATATATAGATTTTCTATTATCAGTACATTCTGAGATTAAATACATTAGATATTGAATATAAGTTACTCATTTTATATGTTTTGTCTTGATGTGTATGCACTTGTCAAAGCTCCTTCATAAATGAGTGGCTCGCATTCAACGTCCTGATATATTTAATCTCAGAACATCCTGATAATAGAAAGACTATATATATATATATATTAATATATATTAATTTTTGCATTTTATAAATTATTTATGTAAAACCTTAAGATTTTAACATATGACAAAATTCCATAATTGGAAAGAAATTCGGGATTATTCATCTCTCATTTATTAGTTCAAATGGTATGCATTTCTTGTTCCACATTTATGGTATACAGTGTTTGATCTGAACAAACCACCTCCAATAAATTCGGTGTTTTTTGTTAAAATTTTATTCTGAACAGTTCTACTAATTTAATAATAATTGAATTTTATGATATATATTCTAAATTTCTGTAAATTGTACAAATTCTTTAAAGAAAGGGAAAACCTTTAACAGAAACTTTAATTATTAGATTTTAGCAAAAAAAAACTTTAATTATTAGAAAAGATCTCTCCTTATATTCTGAACTGGACGTCTGGACGGTGGCCGGTGGGTCTATTTTCATTTTGCAATTAAGACTAACTAGAGGTAAAAGGAATTTACCAGTAATTATAATTATATTAATCATAATTAATCAGATCAATTACTGTTTAATTTGATTTCAAAAAAGACTTTTTATATTTTCATGAAAGAGATTTCATATAAAAGACTTAAACAGCAGAAAAACACATCATTGAGTGTGTACTGTGGAGAGTGGAGCTTGATGATGATCAATCTTGTAAGGGGCCATGGAGACAGCCTGGTCATTGGACCTTTCTTAGACTATGGTTCACCCCAACACATGGCTTCATCACACCAGTGACCAGTCTCAATCAATCCAATTTCGGTTTCGATTTCATCTTAATTTTAATCTGAATAGACGATGAGATATGTAATTTGTTTCTTGTAAAGATTGAAAATAAAATGAGATAAATTGTAAATGTTCACGGTATATCTACTATTGGTTGAATGATTATATTTTTCTTCTTCTTTCATATTTGTGATCGATGTTTAAGTCTCAACTTTTCTATTGTCATGTAAGAGTTGATATTCGAATCATACTTGCGGTAAAATTCAAGTTTTTATTTGTCGTGGAAATTCCTATATTTTAATTGTGTTTGATGCGGATAATTTTATCATGTCATGAAATACAATCGATTTTAAGTGTATATGTCATAATTTCTTTGAAATCTTGCAACTCACATAAGTTAAATGATTTTGGTTTGAAACAATTTTACACCCACCAATTTTTTTTAACAAAGAAAAATTTGACAACATTTTTACCTTTATAATCTTATGTGCCTCTAAAAGGGTATATAAAGTTTCACAAAAATTGATTTATAAAAACAAAAATGAGAAAATAAATTAATGTCTTGCAAAACCATGTTTCATAAAGTATTTTGCAAATTGTCTAAAAAAATAATAAAACAGATTTAATCTAACAATAATTGTTTTTCTTTTGGTAATATTTTGAAGAAATAATTGACTTAATAGTTAATACTAATTTATATTTATCTCCAAGTATTTTTTTTTCATTTTATAAAAAATCTGAATTTTTTGTTTTATTTTTACAAGTTAATAACCTATCATTGGCCATGTTTGTCAAGGCACATGGACAACTAAACTGTTCATGTGTGTTTTGGAATAATCTCATGTTAATTAATGGTAAATCAATTTTTTAATACAAAACAATATAAAAAAAAATATAGTTTTATATGTTATTATATAACATTTGTGGATAGGTTTATTATTGGGATATGGAATCCTAGTTTTGTTTTAATTTTAAAATCAAATAAATTGGACAAATTGTCTCGTTAAGTCAAGGCTCAAATCTTGAGAAATTAGAATCACTGCAAACTCTGCTTCAAATCTTTTTTTTTTAATATATAATTATTGTTATTTTTCAAAGGTTAAATCATCAACTTTTCGTATGAAGTGTAAACTTTGAAAGTGTATTAGTAAAATTTAAGATATTTTTGTGATTTGTATTTTAATAAGATGTTTTAAGTTTTTTTTTTCTTTTTTTTTAATTTTATATTAAACAGGAATGGATCACTTACTCAAACACAACATTACATCTGCAATTGAATTATATACTTTTATAATGTTAGAAATAACACTCTCTATAAATAATTATAAGATGCACGTACTAAAAGACTCAAACTCCCACCAAATTAACTTGTTATTTGTCTATATTTTGGTTCTTGTAAAAAAACAATGCCAGTGTCAAGTAGACAACAAAGCATTATATAGGTGGACAAATAGAAACAAATTTAAATAATTTTTAAATTTTTAAAAATACCCTTCTCTAATATTTGAAATTTTTTCAATGATATATTATAAAATTGTGTTTTAACCATAAATTATGTCTATAACAACATTTTTAGGAAAAATTTCATGAATTTTTAATTTAGATTTATCTATATTTAACTAAAAAAAGAGAGGAAATCAATGACATTTATTTTCTCTTAATTGATGGACCCATGAAGAAATAGTAACATAAATTGAAGAAAAAGAAAAAGCCAAAAGCATCACTAAACAACTCAAAATTGCTCACTGCAAATGATGGAGACAAGTTAAAAAAAAAAAACACTTCAAAAAAATGAAAAAAAAAAAGAGAATTAAAAGCTGATTTTGAGCAATTAAATTCTCTTGAGTTGGGCCCTTCTTTAGAAGCCATATCATTGATTGTCTTCCTCAAAAGCCTAACCCATTTAGAAAAATAAAAATAAAAAATGGTTCTTTATATGTTTCTCTTACAACTTTAAAAGATATTTGAATAGTGACAAAAAGGACCCCCTCTTATAGAGTTATAGCCTTATAGGACATAAACCCACAAATATCTCCCTCTTCAAATTGCTTTTTTGATCACAAATTGTGCTTTTTGTGTTTAGAATTTTGACCAATCAATTTCTTGTCAATTTGGTTTTGGTATCATATATAACTAAAATCCTCAATAAATCGGTACTTTTGAATTAATCTCAATTATTGTTCAAGAATGGTTCAGGATTTAAATCCCACGATATTTACAAATATATATATGTGGAGTTTTCTTTTCGGATTATGGGAGTAATCTTAAATATATCTGGATTGCGCATATATTGTTTGATTTCGACAAGTCTTAACAGTAATATTGTAATAGTTTTTATAATACTTTAAAAAAAACAAAAAAGAATTCAATTAATTCTATATTTTTAGGCCTCTATACAAAAAGATTGTTTTGGTCTTGTTGTCCGAGACATAGATTCAAGCAAAAATCATACTAATGGAGGATATTATCAAATTAGATTTGTGAATCTAACTAGACATAAGAATTTAAGATTATTCTCTTTAGTATCTATTTTTTTTGTTTATCTACAATTAAAACAAGTTCAAGAGTGTTCAAATTACAAAGTCATTACTGATACTAAAAATAAAAACAAATTAGGTGAGCATCAAATAAAAAAAATTTAGGTGAGCTTCAAATAAACAAAATTGGAGAGTTGGGTGGTGAAGAAGAATGGAAGATGGATGACAAAAAGTTAATAATATTAATATATACCCCATACAATACACACTGCACCATAGATTATGTAACCCTGTCTACTCTTCAATCTTCATTGACAGTCGAATTCTTCTTCTTGTGAAAGAGATCACCCAATAATGGAACATGGCCAAAGAGAATCTGGATTCGATTTTAAATTACACGATCTATGTTAACTACATAGAATACCGTTTACATTTGAATTTCATAGTTTTTTATCCAATTTTCTCCAACTAAAATTGGAGAAAATTTTCAACACTGAACCTGATCACTGAAGGTCAGGCCGGAGACATTTGATAAGAAGGCTAATTTTTTTGAAAAAAAAGTTTAAAGTTAATACATAATTACATTTACTTCCCTTATATTATAGTGTAATAATTACATTTACTGCTCTTATATTGGATTCTTACAAAATTTCCCTTAATTTACAATTCTATTTACTAAACTAACTTAACTTAACACAAAAAAGCAAAACACATTAGGCGGAAATTGTAAGAAATGTCACCCTTTTGGAGCCTTGTTGCACTGATGTCATTGGTTTAATAAGTTATATTTAAAAAGCACATATTATGGTGAACTACCAACATTGCCCTTAAATAATCAATTTTTTATTGTCTCTGTACTTTCATCTCCACACTTGGAACACTAAACACAGTAACTCCTCTCCTTCTCTCTCTACAATAAATTTCAAAACTTCTCGAGGTTCTTCAGCAAAACAAGGTAATATATATCTGAAATACTTTTTTTTATCCTTAATTTCTAAAAAACGTTCCTTTTGTAAACATGAAACTGGTTTTGTGAAATTTGAATCTGTGAAATTTGAATCTCCGATCTTGTTAATAAAAAGCTCGGAGCCATTGGTAAATAGATCGGAACCCTTATTAAAACCCTTTACTAATATGCTCGGAGACTTTGGAAACAAGCTCGGAGCCTTTGGAAACAAGCTCGAGCCTTTGGAGAACCTCGGCTCCTTTGGGAAAACGCTCGAAATCTTTGGAAAAAAGCTCGGAGCCTTTGGAAAAAAGCTCGAGCCTTTGGAAAAGCTCTCGAGCCTTTGGAAAAGCTCGGCTTCTTTGGGAAAACACTCGGAATCTTTGGAAAAAAGCTCGGAGCCTTTACTAAAAGCTCGGAGCCGTTAGTAAAAAGCTCGGAGATCATAGTAAAAAGCTCGGAAACTATTTAAAAAGGCTCTGAGCCTTTTCCATAGCCTTTATGTTTGTCATAATGGTTGTGGTGATGAATGTTACAGGAGAATGAATCGAGTGAGAATAGTAATATCTTACAACAATCGATGGGAGCAGTTACCCTACGGAAGTCAGAGGTTTATTGGATCCGACAACCAAGGAATGTATGTGTCAAACAATATGAGTTATGAAGAATTTGTGTCAATCATGCATATCGTTGTGAAGTATGATGTAAACAAATACAATGTTGATCTAGAGTCAATATCAATCGTTCCTAGCGCTACATGTCGCACATTTGTAAGAAATGACGATGATGTTCAGTTTATGCTAGGGGAAGATCGGATGATCCCTTAAGTATGTGTTAGTCTAATTGAGAGGGCAACTGGAGATGTGATACAGAATGATATTCCTGCTCCTGAAAATACCCAACAATTTGGATCCGCTAACGGTAGCAACCAAGTGTTCACACAAAGGAGTGCCACTGAAGGTGGGGAAAACATATGTGATGTCTAACCGATAGTGGTCAACCATTATTTAGATCCACATCACGTCTGCATAATTTTCAATTATTTAGAAAACCCAGTAATTTAACTAAGGTGTTTCAAAAAGAGATTCAAAATATTATAATACTTACAATTCCCCTGTCACATTCCTCTTATAGGCTTGGTAAGCCACAAGCTGGTCAGCATCTACCAAATCATTGGGCCTGAATGTATGTGCTGATGACAGGGGCAGTGTCCTTGGCCTCTTCGGCAGACAGGGGTCAGTGTATGGGCTCACCAACTGCCAGTCTCGCTTGCGAATCCACTGCTGCCTATGCTGACCGTGGATCGCTGGGGGTGTTAGGAGGAGGAACTCTGTCCCCGTGGATCACGTGGAGGGCTGCGATTGGATAAGATAGACCTGTGGGGTGGGCTGTGTCGGGATGGACTGGCAGTGTCACTGGGGGTGAGGTGCGACGGGATCAAATAGAGGAGAGTGGTGCGCTCGGATGGACCGCAGGGGTGCGCTGTATGGACTGCCTGGTCAGGTCAGGAGTGTGGACTGTACGGGAGGAGGGACTCTGACCCAGTGGACTGGACGGGTCCGCTGTGTGGTCCTGGATATGATCGGGAGGATCCATATACTGTACCTCCATAAGCAGCGAAAACTCTAATAACACCTGGGTAACTGTCTTCTCAAATACTCATGTATCTGTGCCACCAGGGACTTGCATCTGTTGGTCTCGTACTGTATCTCCAGCTCCTGGACCTTCCATATGAGGTCTATCACCCTCTGTCGTAGGTCCGGTGGCTGGGTATGTCCCTCCGTCATGACTACGCTAATCGTCTCTGTCTCTACGTTAGGGGTGTCAATACGGGTTGACGGGTCGGGTTGGGGCCAACCCGAACACGACACGATTAATTTTGGGGCAACCCGAACACGACACGATTATTAAACGGGTCAGACCCTCCTGACCCAAACACGACACGAAAAAAAATGGGTCAACACGAACACGACACGAATAACCCGTTTATTTAAAGGGTTCGACGGGTCGTGTCAAATGACCCATTTAGTTGACCCGTTTACACTACCCATTTAACCTGTTTTGATTAATTTCTCTAAAATACATTAAAAATAAAACAAGTAATCAAATAAAATCAATTCTCAAACCAATATCACAAAATACTAAATACAAACAACAATAGTTACAATACTAATTAAATAACTCCTCAATCCAGAATTTTAAAACGATATTCAAGAGTTATGATAATGTAAAATCTACAAATACAAATCCATAATTAAATCCACAAATACAAATCCATAAGTTCATAATAATATAAAAGACATCCAATATTCAAAAACTTCCTAATGCCTTGATGAGTTGATATGATTTCTTCTTGCTGACCTGCTGACTAGCTATCCATAATTCCATAAACCTACAAGATAAATTCAATACATTAGATTATAAGTAATAACTTAGAAGTTTTAATAAATAAGAAAAATATTTTTAACAAGCAAGTGTATATGATTTCACCATTAATCGCCAAATTGAGATGTTGCACTTTCGACAGATGGACCTGGACTGTTCTCGAGAGTTAATTTCAAAATATCTTCAGCAATATCATCCACTTCAAGAGCTTCACTCACTACAATAATACGAATATTAATGTTATTATACTTAAATATTAATCAAGTAATCACTAAGTAATAAAAAGATTACCACTTTCTCCTTGCATCCAATCTCTAGTGCAAACTATTGCCTCCACCACATCCGGTTTTAGTAGACTGCGATACCGATCAAGGACTCGACCACCAACACTAAATGCCGCTTCAGATGCCACTGTAGATATCGGGATGCTCAAAATATCACGGGCCATGACAGAAAGATCAGGATAACGGACCGTATTGACTTTCCAATAGTCCAAAACATCCAAATTCGACGACATTTCAAGTTTTGGTTCATCCAAGTACATCTCCAATTGTGATTTTTGGTTGCAAACATTAGAATCTTCTTGTTGGTTGTAAGCTTCATACTCCTGTACATATAGTTTGTAGCGAAGATAATGTTATAAATAAAATAAATAAATAAATAAAAGTTAATGTTATAAATAAAATTATAAAACAAAACAGAAAAATAACACCAAAACAGAAAAATAATAAAGTCATTGCATGCATAATGTCTGTAGCGAAGATGTCACCTCCCATATCGGTGATGGTGTCACCACCTCTACTAGAACTAGGTAATGTCGTTGAAGTGGATTCCCTTGTACTCATTGAAGTGAGCATGTACTCATTAAACAAGGATAATAACTTGTTCCGAACATTGTCTAGCTCCGGTGAATCAATGCCATAAACTTTCTTGTAAGCAAATTCCACAAAAGTCATCTTATAGCGAGGATCCAAAACCAAAGATATTGCCAAGATAACGCTAAACTCACCCCAATACTTGTAGTACTTTTTGTACATTTGAATGGCCATCTTTTTCAAGAACTCATCACTATTGTCCATGTTTAGCTTTAAAAACATATAAGTTGAAAACACCTTGGGGAAAAACAGATTTGAAGTTGGGTACTTTGTTCCCGAGAAAACACAAGTAATATCATAGAAATATTGCAAAAAAGAGGTAATTTTCTGAACTTTCTCCCACTCACTTGGACAAGGGCAATGCTTAAAATTATTATCACTCAACTCTAAAGAACACCAAGCACGACGATAATAAATAGCACTTTGAAGCATAAGATAAGTTGAATTCCATCTAGTTGGAACATCTTGCTTCAAACCCATCTTAGAATCCAAAAAAACATTTTTACAACAACCTAAAAATGTTTGCTTTCTCGCTTGTGATCCTCTAATATATCTAATACACTCACGAATTTTAAGGACAACCTCATCTATTTCCTTTAAGCCATCTTGAACTATCAAATTAACAATGTGGGTACAACAACGAATGTGTAAAAACTCTCCATTACATACAAGTGCCTTCTTTAAGTTCAACTGACTTCTCAAAAGATCAACAAACGATTTATTTGATGAAGCATTATCCAAAGTTATCGAAAATATCTTCTTCTCAATTCCCCATTCACATAACAGTGTATTAATCTTATGAGCTAAGGACACTCCATCATGTGGTGGTAACATTATACAAAAATTTAGCACTTTCTTTTGTAAGACCCAATTTCTATCAAGAAAATGTGCTGTGAGACATAAAAACCCATCGGTATTTATAGAAGTCCACAAATCACATGTCAAACAAATCCTACCGGGAGTATTTTCTAGCATTGTTTTTATCTTTTGTTTTTCTCTAGAAAACAACTTTACCACATCCGCTTTCGCGGTGTTCCTCGACACTAAAGTAACATCATCACACAAGTATTCAATAAGTCTTCTAATCCATGACCACTCCACAAATTTGAAAGGTAAATCATGAGTAACAATGGCAGCAGATATTATATCCCGAACTACTTGAGGATCCCTACGATTAGACATTACCATATCACCTTGACTACCCTTATTCAATAGCATTTGTCTAATATCATTATTTGCAAGCTTAGTGCAAGATTCCATGTGTCGTATCATATTACCTGTGCCATGAGTACTTTCGCAAAGATATGTCTTACTGCAACCCTTGCATTTGCACCGCAACCTTCCATCTTTACCTCGTGGCAGCTTCACAAATACCTTCCAAACCTTTGAAGTCTCCTTCCTTTTGCGAGAAGGCTTGCTTTGCACAACATTCTTCTCTTTACCGGTATCACCACCGGTATTTTCTATTTGTGTTTCAGCATCACACTCCTCTTCCATACTCTCGGACTCGAAGGCAAAATGACCGTTATCGACTTCATTAGAATCCATAAATGTATGATCTGCAAAATGTGAATAACAATTAAAATCAACTAAAAATGTGAATCAACAATCAATTCAATCAAAGACCCACCTAAATTACACCACAAGGCACAAATCGAGAGCATGCAATCACATATATTTCTTGCAATTATAAAGATGGGTCACACACACCTGTCTGTTTTTTTTTGGTCAAAAGTTTGTTATTTCCTTTAATATTATTATTATTATTTGAACTTTTGTCTCAATGATGCCATTGCCATTTGGTTTACAAACTCAAGAAGGTTTATCTTTTTTCTCAACTATACTCTTGCTGCCATATGTATAGAAATACTAGAAAGTTAAAAAAAATTGGGCATGTGTCTGTTTGAATGACATTTAGTATATCTACCATTTCTCATACTTGAAATATTGATTCAAGAGATTGAGGATTATCTATAGAATTCAGGTTGAGAGGCAAAGGCCAACTGAGTACTGAAGTCATTTTTCTCAAGATACGCATACTAATGTAACAGGGTATCTTTGTAGCAAAATTGGTTTAGCTACAGAAGCAGAGCATTCCCAAGGAGAAGATTGGAAAATCAGTTTTGCTACAGAGTACAGACATAGAGCATTTCCAAGGAAAAGATTGGAACATTCAAAGGAGCCTATTCCTAATTTCCTAGTTCCGCTAGAAGGAATAAGAGCAAAGATCACCATGTCATCAATCAAAATTGCAAAGAAACCCATATTAATTAAAATAAAATATTGCATAACAAAAGGCCAAATCAACTATTATTCTTAAATGGCATGTGAATTCTAAAACCACATCGAGTATGCAGAGAAACACAAAAGATAACCATTCAATCAATTAGCATCCAAAAAACATTTAATGTCAAACAAGCATAGTTACTTAAAAAGGAATATATAAATATATATATATATATATATATATAAGAATTTAAACCCTAATTAGTGAAAACAAAATTCAATAATCTCCTCCAGATACATCAACCAACGTCAATGGAATGTCCCAATATGGAAATATTTATTTTAGAAAAAAATAACAAAATAATTAAGTGTCCATACCGTTGGGTCTTCGTTGTTGCGATTTGGGCTCAATAAAGTTGGATGCGATTGAGGAAAATGGCAGACAGCAATCGAGAATTGCAGAGAGTGGCTTTTGAAGTTGAAGAAGAACGATTTTAGGGCAAAAACAAAAGGACAGTGGAAGAGTTTTGGGTTTAGGATTTATATGGAAAACTCAAAGGTTTCAGAGAATGAAAACTTGAAGAAAAATAAATAAAGAAAATCAGTTAGACCTTCGCCGTGAAAAGAGAAGGTCGCCGAGAGTGTCTGACTGTCTGGTAGTTGCGGCTGGTAGAGTGAATGAGTGATGGTGTGTGAAATGAAATTTAGGTTTAGGGTTGCACATCTTAATTCTTAAATTTATATAGTATATGTAAAAATGACATAAATGCCACTCAACACTAAAATTACACATTTGCCCTTACTAATCGTGTCAACCCGTGACCCGCGATACATAACCCGAACACTACACGATTATTAAACGGGTTACACGGGTTGACCTGTTTATTGACACGACCCGTTTAGGCTCAACCCAAACCCATAATAATCGTGTTCGTGTCGTGTCAACCCATCGTGTCGTAACCCGTATTGCCACCCCTACTCTACGTAGAGAGTCTCGATCATGAGACGGTGGACCATCCCTGTCTGATTGTGATGTCGAACCCCGCCGCCCCCGGAGAAAGTCCATCACCTCCCTATGCTGCCTATCTCGTTCCTCATCACTCTTCCGGAGATCCTCCCGTAACGCAACGACTGCATCTATCACATCTTGGATTTTACGTTCCAAACGGTCCTTTAACAAAATCATTATTGTCAGTACTACAACCATACACTCGTTTCAAGATAAATAATGCATTACACCATTTTTGACATACCTAGCGATGCCCTCCAACGTCTTCTCGTGAATGTACTCCACTGGGCATCACAAATCGAACCTGTCTGCGCCTAAGAGGACTCCCACCGACAAACTCCAGGTCCAAACCCTCCGTATCCGGCCTGTGCCTGAAAGGACTCCCACCGCCAAACTCTGGGTCGGAACCCTCCGTATGACTGTGTCCGGCAGTCATGTGATGTAAGGGATCTAGTACCGAGCTGTCGTGTCTATCAGCGGCCGTATATAGACTGCCTCCCTCGTATATGCCGTCGTAGTACCGTGCAACCCTCTCAGCTGCCGTCTGCACCAATGCAGTCCTCGCAAACATCTAAAATCATAGTTAGACTATTATATTTGTATACGTCCTAATATGTAAACACTTTAACACAATAGATCCTTACCCTGTCTATGAAAATCTTGTAGAGCTTGTCCGACCTTGGTTGCTTATTCAACTCTCATTTCAGCATACAGGGGGACAAGTCAATCTCCCTACGAGTCCCAAATTGGGTCTCAAGCTCGAGGATAACCTCATACGCAAAAACCTATGTAAAAAAAAAGAATTCAGAATCCAATCATTTATTCCATAATTCATATAAAATAAAATTCAGGTTTTCAAACTATTACAAATTCTAAATTCTTACCAACAGTGTGTGAGCTAGACCGTAAATGTTGTACGCCTCCACCGTGTGAACGTCGGCGCCCTTTTCCTGTTGTCGTCTCTCATACCACTCACGTCGACCGTCCAAAGCATGCTTGAATCCAAAAATAGACTGCCTATACACGTGAGCACCCCACAGGAACGCATCAAAAGCGTTCAAGTCCTCGACTAGCCGGATCTGCCATAATAGAACTTTCTCTCTCTCGTCCAACCCCATCAATATCCAGTTTAGCATATAAAGGAGGCACAACTTCACAGTATCGTACTGCTACTCAAATATACCGATCCGTAGAACAACTCTCAGCTGTTCATAATCCACCTCAGCTACACCACTGAAATACCGTTGGTGTATCCCGTTCTGGACCATCTCATACCTCGTGTGTCAGGAATCATTCCAAACTTCAATCCGGTGATCAGATAGAATTCAACCTTGGAGAACCGAACCGAATGAGGACCTAACATAAATCGCATCTCATCCTCTGGCACATCGTGATGTAGCTCATGCAAAAGCAGTCAATGGACTATGCTAGCCGAAAACTTCATCCCCCGATCCATCCAAAGGAAATGACCAAAACAAGACTCCGTATACTGACGTCGATCTTCGACCCTGAATTGTTCTGATACCTTGTCCAGTGCGATGTCGATATCTCAAAGGTCGCTGAAATGGTCATGCCGAGTGATTTTTCCATCGTACCATTCCCTCTCTGGAGTTTTAAGCAAATCCTTTAGTTAACTCCCCATCTGCATTTTCACAGAACAATACATCAGTAAACTGTAAAAGACTCGGACATAATAATATAAAATAGCAAGGAAGCAGTTTGAAAAAGCTCGAGAACAGTTTGAAAAAGCTCGGGACACAGTTTGAAAAAGCTCGGGAACAGTTTCAAAAAGCTCAGACACATTTTGAAAAAGCTCGGAATGGACTCATTTTAAAAACGCTCGGGCATTTTAAAAAAGCTCGGACACATTTTTAAAAAGCTCAGATACAGTTTTAAAAAGCTTGGAGACCCAGAAAAAGCTCTAGAACAGTTTGAAAAAGCTCGGACACATTTTAAAAATACTCGGGAACAGTTTGAAAAAGCTGGGGCATTTTAAAAAAGCTCGGACATATTTTAAAAAAGCTCAGACACAGTTTTAAAAAGCTCGGACACATTCAGGATTTTTTGGGGAGAGAGAGGACTCGAACCCGCGATCTCATGGTACATGTGTGAGTTCTATAATATATGAGTTCGATACTATGCAACCTTGTAAGACAAAATTGAGATAATCCGTGATTGTATTTGAATTGCATGTTTAATCCTTATTTACTCGTTTTCTAAAAAGTATATGTATTTTATTTAGAACATGAATTTTGAGGATTAAGGTTCATCATGTCCCCTCTTAGCTAAATGTATATTTAATTTACGATTAATGTAATTTTTTCATATCGTCGAAGTTCATTTTTTTAATTAGCCCACCCAATCATAACATCCTGGTTTTGCCTCCACTAACGAATTTTTTTTTACAATATCTATTAATTCGGGACCAGGTATTTTTTTTGAAAGCTTTCGTCATTGACAGGATTCGTACCGTTGATCTGAGAGTCATTTGCCCAAACCTCAAACTCATTCATCTACCAGTTGAGCTACGCCCCTATTGGCGCCCTCAATAAAGATTAGACATATGATTGCTACATCAAAATTTTCGGTCTCATATCAAATCTTCGGTGGCTGTGGCTGTAGCTGGATGCACCTCTCTGTAGTGTATCGGTTGAACTAAGGTGGTGACCAGTGAGACTGTGATAAGGTTTCTAGAGGGATATATTTTGATGGAGGAAAGTGACCAATATTAATAGAGAGGACAAACAATAAATTTCAATTTTCAGACAATAATTTCAGTCTTCATGGACTTGTGACAAGCTGCTGTAGTGTGGTGTGGTGGTCCCTGCAGTGCCCCAGTACCCATTATATGAAACAGAGGCAGAGGCAGCTACCTCTTACTTGTAGGACAATGTATGCCTCAGAATTCAATCACTTTATTTCAGGATTCAGAGATAAGATGGTGGGTGGTTGGCTTTGTAGTGTGACTGAAATTCACCATCAAAGCTAATAATTTATTGACCTGATAAGGAGGCACTCCATATCCATGCCATGACCTTTGTACGCAACCAGCCAAATTCTTGAGATAGGATCTACCTAACCTTCAGAAAACAGGTTCACCAATCTATCAGGCTTCTATTAAGATTATACAGAGCGTTGATTAGTTTGAGTTTTGTAGATATAGTTGGTAAGAGCATACAAAGTGGGTC
The DNA here is from genome assembly GCA_033220585.1 of Dipteronia sinensis. Taxonomy (NCBI): domain Eukaryota; kingdom Viridiplantae; phylum Streptophyta; class Magnoliopsida; order Sapindales; family Sapindaceae; genus Dipteronia; species Dipteronia sinensis. The sequence goes on from CM065642.1 coordinate 7,293,173, forward strand.
ACAAATATGACCAATTTAAAAAGATCGATTTTTAAATTGATCTAGTTGGGGGCACAATGTTATACACATAAAACCCATTTGTGGGACCTAACTGACTGGCTCCGTCATAAGTTCCAAATGTTGAAATCAATTTGGAGCTTAATTACTCCCGATCTTTGGGCTTATATATATAATTTAAATTTTAATATATAATTATAAATTTAAATAATTATATATAATGAAATAATATAAATAATTTTAATTTTAATTTTAAAAATGTATTTTAATGAAATTAAAATAATTTGAATGAAAACATTAATTTTTTGCATTTATTTTATAGTTTGTTGTGATAATGTTAAATTAATTAATTGTTTTACTTTAAAGTAATTATAATTTGTTAAATAATTATTGATAGTGTTGATATTTAAAATATATTATATAATTTATCTATTAATATATATATATATATATATATTATATTTTAAAAAAGAATAATGACTGTTTGGAAAAAAAGAGTAAAAAAAGTGGATCTATTTTATCTTTTCTAATTGAATTGCATTGTGGAGGAAAATAGACCTATTTAGAGAGTATCTAAATGAAAAAACCCATTTTTTGAGAATAAAACCCACAAATGGTGAGGTGGGGCACAATGAGTCTTGTGTTTGGGTTATATACATTGTGGATGCTTTAACCGCCTTATTACTTTATTAGTGTGATTTCATATTATTAACTATTGGACCCAAGAATGGTGGCCACGGTTCGGTTTCGAGGCGGTTTCGGTTCCGTGGCCACCCAAATCGTAACCGAACCGAGAGAAACCGGTTTGGTTTTTGGTTTTGGTTTTGGTTTTGTTTTTTTCAATTTTTATCCACGTGGCGCTTTGTTATTGGTTGGCAATTTTTTTTAATATATAAACTGCCGAAAACCGACCAAAATCGACTGTTAAACCGGCGTTTTAACTGACGGTTTAACCGCCGATTTTGGTCGGTTTTCAGTCATGCCTAACTGTAACCGAACCGGCTCGAAACCGGTTTCGTAACCAGCGGTTTCGGTTTCGGTTATGGTTTCGGTTTTTGGGGTCCGGTTTCGATTTTATACACACTGTTTAACCGAACCGTGGGTACCTCTAGATCCAAGTTTAAGATATTACATTAGTAACCATTGGACCGTAGAACTTAAACAGTTAGGAAAATATCTAACAATAGTATTTAATCATTCTAACAAATGTTAAAAACATGTTTATATACTATATATGTTAGAGAGTTTTATACCATCGTTTGAGCCTTTGGTTACTAATATAGACCTATCAAAATTACATCAAACTCACTAATTTGATTTAAACTCATTTATAAAAAATGGTTGATGGGTTTAGTTAACTTTATTGAGTCGGATCATTAATGGGTTGATTTTGAGTTTATCTCTTAAGATCCTTTAAATTCCGTTCTGACTCTGGATTTTTTTTAAAGGAGGTAAGGGTTTAGCAAAGCCTAATTTGATTTAGGAATCTTGAGTTCATGTATTTACTCTGCAAGCTACATCCGTATTTAGAGAGTTGTCGACCAATATGATAAACCTCCAACTGTCAAGTATGGCCAATAAGGACGTAGTTTAATTAGTAGATGAATGAGTTTGTGGCTTAGATAAATAACTCCTATATCAGCTGTTCGAATCTTATCAATAGCGAAAACTTAAAAAAAAATATCTTATCCCGAATTAATAGATATCGTAATAGAAAAGAAAAAAACAATCTAAGTCTCATTATTTTCCCCTTCATTGTAAGGTAATATCTGATTATTTTAAACATGTGATATGAGCCTAAGATAATGGATATTATTATATGATCCCATTTCACTCCAATCACATCAACTACAAACGAATTCAATCCCCCACCTAATAAAATATTAAACACACATCATGTTCTCAAAAAAGTCTAAACTAATCTGCTTAGCATCAGAAACCAGAAAGCAACATGAAAACTGAGAGCCTGTAACATATAGAGAGTATGGAGACTCATCAGTCATCAGTCACTGGTCACCAGCACTGAGCCACATCCAGTGACAAATGGATAGAATATTATATTTTGGACAGAAAAAGAGAAAAGAGAATCCCGAGGTTGTTTTTCAATTTGAAGCAAAGGAGCAGCAGCAGCTGATGACATGAAAACTTTGACCTGTAATTAAAAAGAACAGAATAGAGAGACTCATCACTCAACAACAATAAAAATATTCAGAATCCTGAAACATTATAAGAAGAGTGTTCGTAGAGTATAATTTTTTTTCATTTTCAGACACTGTTCTTAACTGGAGATCACTCACTTTTTGTCTTGTCCCCCTTCTCTCTCTGTTAATTCAAAACAATCTTTAGACAGTCTTCAAACTACTTTTTCACTTTTGTTGCTAACTTGTTCAGCAAATATTCTCTTCTTCTCTTTTTCTCCAAGCCTGACTTGAACAGATCATAAATCACTTCTTATGATATGAGTGACATTTCAATGAATTTTCCAATAATTCTTGTCAAAGTTCAATATTTATACACAAAACTACAAAAGTAATCCATTTAAATTGGAAACTTGATTGATTTGCTATTGTGGGTCAAGCTTGAGTATATTTTTTATTGTATCTTTAATAGTAATAGTAATAGTAATAATAATAATAATAATAAAAGAATTATAGTAAGATCTATAATGCTAACTCTATAGCATTGATTAATGAAATCAGAAGCATACAAGAGTAATATAGAATTACAATTTACAAAGCACTTCAGCTAGCAAAACGTACAGCTTCTCCTTACAAGAACCAACAGCTTGCTGCCTTGTTGGTCTGTTTATATTTTTTATGTCCCCAAAAGACAATGAAGAGAGACTGAAATTATTTGGGGATTAGAAAAAAGGTAAATTATAGTGAGACATTCGGATGGGACGACAAATAATGTTGTTAGGATATTTTCTCTATAACCTTAATCCCACGAGAGTCCTTTCAAGATAAAACTGTGAGGTTCAATAGGCCATAGCGAACAATACCTCGTGAATGACTACCTCGTACGTGTCCAAGGTAAAATTTCCGCATTTCTAACCTATTTCACCGGCCCATGGTTTCAGTTAAATCTGTTTGGAACCGAACCCAACTTTGTCAGGTAGAGAGGAGGTTGAAGTTGAAGACATGCCTCTTATGTTGTCTTCAAGCAGTGTTCCATCCATGGTGTACAAAAGAAGTCCAATCAGTTCAAGGTTGACTCGATGTACGAGTCATGAGGGCTTTTTGGGCCTTTTAAAACTGAGTCCCTGATTGTGGGCTTTATGGGCGGGTTTTGTTTTCAATGGGCCTGGAAATTCATTTCTTTCTAAGCTGTATTGGGCCTAACTTGATATGGAGAGCCCGATGACTTACCATACGGAAAATTCTTGGAGCAACATGATTCATCATGCATCTTTTTTCCCGCTGCGTCTATGAATCTGTGAAAAGATCCACGTGATATATCCACGTGTCAGTTGAACGAAATTTGTTACATTACCCCTCACCATTCAAGATGGGATTCCTAATACATTACCTTTTTTGTATTCAAGTCTTATTTTAATTAACCCATAGCTATGGCATCGGATTAATTTGCCAAAATCAAATTTGGGTGTATTTTATCACTTTTTTTTTTCTCTAGTAAACCTTTCATAGTTTGCAGAACATTGGATTTTTCGTATACGAAAACTATGATTATTACAATCCATATATCTAGCAAAAAAGGCTGTTATGTTAATCATAGCAGCCTTCATTGAAGATATATATGGAGATGTGTGTAGTGGTGACTGCAGTTTCGGTTCGAAACCGATTGTTCTGGTTTCGGTTCAGGTTTTGGTTCTTCCGATGCTACCGTTCCGATTGTTTTGGTTTCGGTTCAGGTATGGTTCCTGTATATACCTCCGTGTATACTAGCCAGAATCTTATCTCTCTCATCCTGACTGACACATCTCTGTAGGGCTTTAGAAAACCCTCTTTTGTAGAGTTCTCCTCCTAATGTTGAATAATGGGTTGCCCTGTATCTAATGCGCTTTGCTTCGGTTGCATCTTCCGGGAGCCTGCCACTTGCTGATGAATCGGTTTAACGAAGCTAAGCATCCCGTCAACCTTTGAATGTCTTTCAGGGTAACCGGTGATCTCATCTTTTCTAAGGCTCTTATTTTTTCGAGATTCCCCTCGATTCCCCTCTTGCGTACTTGGAACCTGATGAACTTTCCCTATGGTACCCCAAAGACACACTTGTTCGGGTTCAGCTTTATCCTATATCTGCTTAGCACTTTGAATGTTTCCTCCAGGTCGGTTGCATGTCTAGCTGCAGTGATGCTTTTTGTTAACATGTCGTCTATATAGACTTCCATGTTTCTGCCGATCTGTCTGGCGAACATCTTGTTTACCAGTCTTTAATAAGTTACCTCGGTATTTTTGAGACCAAAAGGCATCACTTTATAGCAATAAAGCCCATGATCTATTACAAAAGCAGTTTTTTCCTCATTCGGGTTGAACATTCTGATCTGGTTGTAGCTTGAATATGCATCTATGAAGCTTAGCAACTCGTGCCCCACAGTCGCATCGACCAACTGATCTAGTCGGGGCAGATGAAAGCTATCCTTCGGGCATGCTTTGTTCAGATCTGTGAAATCTATGCACATTCTCCATTGTCTGTTTATTTTTTCACAAGTACTACATTTGCCACCCAGTCGGGGTATTGGACTTTCCTGATTGATCCTACTGCTAGTAACTTACTGACCTCTTCTTTAATCACTTGACTCCGTTCCGGGTTGAACTGACGCCTCTTCTGAATTATTGGTTTGTGCTCTGGGTCTACAGTCAGAGCGTGAGAGATTATTTTGGCGTCGATTCCTGGCATATCTTCATGCCTCAAAGCGAACACATCTTTATATTCCTTCAGTAAGTCGATTAACTGATTCTTTACATGTTCGGTCAGCTGTGCTCCAAATTTTACTGTTTGGTCGGGTTTTCCACCGTCTACTACTACTTTGATAGTTGGTTCCCCCTTTCGGCCCTTTTCATCTTCTGGAGATGACTCCCTCGGGTCCTAATCGAACTGAGTTGGTGTTTCCGCTTCTCCTTCAACGGGATCTATCTGCATAACATCTGGCTCTATCTTGATAAACCGCCAAATTAGCCATTGTTGCCCATTCTTGGGAGCCTTTCAGTATTTCGACTCCACCCTCGGTTGGGAATTTGACAGTCAGGGCGTAAGTTATCGTAACTGCCTTTGTTTTGTTTAAAAACGGTCTGACTAGCTAGGCGTTGTAGGGCCAATTCTCGGTGTCTACCACTACGAAATCTAGCAATACTGTCTTCTGACATGAAAAATTTCCTACCTCAACCGGAAGTTAGACCGTTCCCAGAGATCTTACTTCCGCCCCTCCAAATCCTTTGAGCGGGACTACCAGTGGCTGTAAATCCTTCCTATGAAGCCCTAACTGAATGAAAACCCCTACGTTCAGGATATCTACCGAGCTTCCATTATCGATAAGTATTCTTCTTACCTCACGGTGTCCGATACGAACTGTTACAACGATTGCGTCATTTGGCTTAACTTCCAATCCGCAAGCATCAGCTTCGGAGAAAGTGATCGGATCCCACCCTTGTTTGAGTTTTTTCTGATCAAGACCTACCAAATTTACTTCCATGTTTCTCTGGCCATCTATCGCTTCACAAACTTCTGACATTCTCTCCCCGCTACTTCTTCCCGTATATGGACCACCAAAAATGGTGTTGATAGCTCCGGCATCTGAACTTCCCTTTGGACTACCCTTTCTGTCTTGGTCGGGTTTTGTGGGATTGTTTTGCCGATCATCATTTCCTTTGAGAACTACATCTTTTAGGTATCCTTCTCTGACTGAATTTTCAATATAGTCCTTAAATTGGTAGCATTTAGAGGTTTCATGACCATTTTCCCGATGGAAACGGCAGTACTTCAAGGTGTCTCTTCTGGCAAAACTGGATTGCTTTGAAGGCTTCTTATATAAATTGTTATCCTCGATTACATTTAGGATTTCCTCTTGTTTCTGAGTCAAGGGGGTGTAATTTGTGTACTGCCTCTTGTAGGTCTTGTTATTCTTTTGATTATCTTCCTTGCGGCCTTCTTTGCCTTTCCCAGAGTTATTCTTTTGGTCTCCTTTGGGGTTCCCCTTTGGACCATTATCTTTGGGCTTTTGACTCTCACTTGGTCGGCCGCCATGTATGTATTCTCCTCCATGGGCTATTTGTTCCTCTTCAGCCATTGCATATCCTCCCACATCGTCCACCAGATTAGCATAGGTGATTGTTCCCCTTTGTTTTAAATTGAGCGATAATTGGCTTTGCTGCAAGCTGTTGACAAATGCAACCACAACCGCATCATCATTAGGATCCTGTACCTATGAGACTTATTGCGAAAATTGGGCGAGATAGTTTTTCAATTTCTCGTCCTTTCTTTGTTTTAGGGTTAACAGGACGGATATCGACTTCCTACGCTGGATATTTCCTATGAACTGCCTGGTGAAGGCCTGTATCAACTCCTTGAAATTCCCGATTGACCAGCCTGCAAGGCCACAGAACCATCTGGACCCTTGATCCCCTAATTTCTGGGGGAACATCCTCCATAAGAATGCGTTGTCATAATCATATTGTGTCATCGCCCTCTGATATCTCCTGATATGTTCCTGGGGGTCGGTGTTGGCCTTGAATTGTTCCACATGCGGCATCTTGAACTTTTTAGAGAAACGGGCATATCTTATGGATGTAGTGAATGGACTTCCGGAATTACTTATCAGAAAAATTCCTCGTCCTTGCCTCCGTTCCAGTGCTTCTATCCTTCTTAGTAGAACTTCACGCTCTCCTTCTGGCTCGCCATGCTCATCAAACTTATGACGGACGATGATACCATAAGGGTCTCTAAATGCTCGCCCTGTAATTTGAGTATCACGAACATTGTATCTGAGAGCGGGGGTCGTTTCTCTATACCTCCTTGGGGGCTCATCTCTGTCAGTTGAAGGCGACTGAGACCTCCTCCTGTGTCCGTCATATCACCTCGGTCATAACTCACTTCCTTTTCATGACCTCTTATGGCGTCGTCATATGGACTGCGCTCCCTTCTTCTCTGGCTGGCCTGGTCCCCATTCCTCATGTGGTCCTGATAACCACGCCGACCATCATTCTTTTGGGATCGCTCCCTCTTTTCATAGAGATCAGCCTTATATTTACCAGTTTTTCATGGGGCGTCTGGAGTCGAAACTACTGTCTTAGACTGTACTCTAAGATCCCGTGCCACTACGGGTATGTGTAACTGGTATGGTGAGGTTAAATTTACAGTGGCAGTTATGTTAATTCCTTGTCTAGCAACGTATTCGATGACTCTCTGCAGGGACTCTTGAACTAGTTGGAATGCATCTGGGGAAATTCCTGGGAGAGTGCTTGTGGAATTTGTCGCGGCTTGACCAATCGAAGTTGGAGTCATTAAAGGCAAATTTCCTCCGGCGATACTAGTGTTCACTGGGTCAGAATCGTTGATATCGTGCGGGGCACCAGTATCACGTGGGGATCGACTTCCATCCTTATTGTCTGCCATGTTAGTGTTTCACAAGTTTTCCGAGGTTAACTTAACAAAGTTAAAAAGCCCTCCTCCTTCTAGCGCCAATTGTTGACGGCGATTTTTGGATTGTATGAATTCAATCACACGTCACACAAAATATGTAAAGTTTGTAATCGTATAATCAAATCAAGAAGATATAAAAGATATCATGCAAGCAAGATTTTAAGTGGAAAACCTAATAGGGAAAAAACCACGGTTGCCGGTGACGGCGAGAAGGAAAAATCACTATAGTAATTACACACTCAATCTTACTTTCTCTCTTGAATACCTAATGATTCCAGAACCCTTGTTGGGTATTTTTTAGGTCTATTTATACATGTATAGAACCCTAGTTCTTGGAGTACAAGTAAAAGAAATGTAGTAGTGATTTAATAAAACTCTGACCTTTTGAAGTCGTTATAATCATATCAGGACTTTTGCTTGTTTTGAGCTCTGACAAATCTAAGGAAATCTGTTTCCTTATCAAAGTATGCTCGTTGAGACCTTATTTGATGAGGATTCTTCTTTACGTGTTTGAGTCGTAATTGTGTTATCAATACGCCAAGCATCTGATCGTATTTAGACATTGTCCACGTGTCGCTTAGCCGACCGTCTTCCAAACCTGACCAGATCTCTTTTACCCCCGATCAAGGATCTTTACCTGATCAAGTAATTATACTCGATCATTCAGGTTTCCCCCGATCGTTGTTTTGATAACCCAATCAATCTAATTACTTTGGTTGGGTATTCCCAACCCAACCATCTAAGTAACTCTGATCAGTATTGTAAGGTTATTTTTTGATCATTTTAGGTTGGTTCAATTTAGTTAACATTTGTTGACACGTCACTAGTTGTCCCAGTATAGCACGGTGTTTATACTGACGTGTCATCTCTCCAAATTATACAAATAACACCATATAATCTCACGATTTATAAGATGTTGACACGTCACGTGCCAACACCATTTGGAAAGATATTTCAGAAAAAATTGGGAAGCCTAGCATTACTCAATTATAAAATAATTGGATATGATATCTAAATTTCTATAATAATTGGATGTGATATCTAAATTTTCAAATCGAATGGACCATAAAAATTGGAACATATTCGAATTCAGGTTCAACCAATCCGCTTAACACCTGTAGATAATCTAATAAGTGACGATATTTACACCCCTAAAAAATCGTATTTACACCCCTTTTTGTACTTACACCTCATTAATTTAAAAAAAAAATTATATCTTGTAAACACACCCCAAAATTACCAAATATGTCCTTTCTTTAAATTTTTTTTTAAAATAAAATAAAATAAATAAATATGGGAGAACCAGAGAAGCCACACTGGCTAAAAACCTTCTCCTTTGACATTTTGACAGAGGAAGCAGTAGCCTCCTCCGTCTTTTTCAGGTTTGGGGATCTCTAGTACTATTTAATATTTGTTATTCCAGACTGCAAGGGTGAGATTATGGTTCTGGTTTTGTTGTCCCTTTGTGCCTAGATAATGTAGAATCTATGGCCTTGCTTATTGGTTTACACATGGCTTAGGATACAAGTTTATTTCATGTTTGTGTGGAGTCGGATTGCATCAAGAAAGCCGTTGTTCCCCTGCGAGTTCTGTTGTTTGCCTTCCCTGGATGGTCGGATCTTGTTTTAACTAAGTCAACTCCCTATTATGAAGTTGAAGGCCTTATCTCTGACATTTTAGAATTTGTTGAGGCTTTTTTCTCGTTTTTCTGAAGTTTGATTCACTTTGAGTTTTAGAGGGATATTTGTTTGCTTGGCTACAAGCCTGTAATCCAACATTGGCTCAAAATGCACTCAACTCTGATGTTGTTTGGACTTTAAGGTTGTTTTGGATGATGTCAATAATATCTTTTAATTAAAATATTGATAATTTAATTTAAGGATAATTTCGGAATTATAAAAATATTTAAATTTGGGGTATACATACAGTTTTAGAGGAGTGTAAATACCGTCACTCTAACAGAATTCGTAATTCTCTGTGGAAAAACTATAATCTTTACTCGTTAATTAATTATAACCACAAGGAAAAGGTCAAAATGGAAATTTCATTTTGGTTTCCTTTCTAGTGTTATTAGGTTTGGTTTTCTCTATAATATATATATAAATTTTGAAGTCAGTACGCACTGATATAATTTCGCCAGTGCGTTGGATATGGACCATTAGATTTACATACTTTGACTCGAAGCGTATGCACTTATCAAAACTTCTTCATAATCAGTGGTCAACATGCAACGCACTGATATAAGTTATATCAGTGCGCACTGTGGAGAAAATGACTGTATATATATATATATATACAATTTTTCTATTGTCAGTACGTCATGATATAAAATATATCAAGATGAAGAATGTGAACCACTAGATTTACATACTTTGACTCAAAGTGTATGCACTTGTCAAAACTTCTCCATAATCTGTGGTCCACATTCTTCGTCCTGATATAGAACGAACTAATAATAGAAAGATTGTATATATATATATATATATATATATTCAAGTCAGTACGCACTGATATAACTTCGTCAGTGCGTTGGATGTTGACCATTAGATTTATATATTTTGACTCGAAGTGTATGCACTTGTCAAAACTTCTCCATAATCAGTGGTCCACATACAACATACTGATATAAGTTATATCAATACGCATTGAGGAGAAAAATGACTGTTTATATATATATATATATATATATATATAAGATCAAGTTAAATCAACTTAAATTTGTGACTTAAAATTTTGATTTTAATATCCCAACCACTCATATGCTTTTAAGCTAATTGTTAAGATTTGAATGCATTTATAACTCTTAGATTAAAGTACATGAGTGGTTGAGATATGGAAGTCAAAATTTTAAATCACAATTTTAAATTGTTTTAACTTGACACCATATATATATATATATATATATATATATATATATATGTGTGTGTGTGTGTGTGTGTGTGGCAATACTCTAATTATTTCATTTAAATCATGTAAATCTAATACAATTTAAATGAATGGATTATAGTGTGTCACATCATTTGAGCACCAGATTTGGGCATCACATTAGAGCAAAGTAGCATTATTATATACACACACACACACACACACACACACACACACACACACACACACACACACACACACACCCTCATCTCATTCTCTTATTACGTTTTTGACATTTTTAGGTTTTTTTTTTTTCAAAAACCTTCATTGATGGAAGAACAATGGAGGTCCTCCATCAATGAAGATAGAACATACCTCCAATCGGAGATATGTTTAACAAAAAGAATGGAAAATTTTATTTTTGTCCAATATGTCTCGGAAATTATAAATATACCTAATAAGTTTCGAAAACACCAAAATAAGTCTCGAAAAAAAAAGCCAGACTTATTTTTGTGAGTGTGTTTTAAGGGTATTTTTATCAGATTTACATTTAAGGTGCTATTAAAACTTAAGTTATTAAGTTGGTGATAGTCTAAAAACTCACTCTTTGAAATGTGCTATTAAATTTTCAAGCCCTATTTTCAATTTATACAATTCAATACATCAATATGACTGGTTTTATGGAAGGAGGCTCATGGTCTGATCTTCCTGCAGATATCTTAAAAGAAATTGCAAAACTCTTTCACGTTGAGCAAATTCGATTCTGGTCAGTATGCAAGAACTGGCAATCAAATACCAAACTTGTCAAGCATGAGGCAGACATGTTGCCATGGGTGATGTCCTTCGTGGACAAATATGGCGCTGGTTGGTTCAAGCATGTATCGATATCATACTATTTGTAGCATTGCACCAGACATTTGCAAGATAGAGATGAAGAAGAAAAGAGCGATGACAAAATTAAAACAGTGCTACGTTGTATAAGCGTGACGTTAATTGTGCAGCATTCTTATAGGGATGTATTGTAACATGCTTGATTGATCTAAATTCTAAGGCATCAAATAAGAACATATTTCACCCAAATTGTAAAGAAAAGACCAATCCACATAATCAACATTAAGTTACTCAAGAGGCAAAATCTTGTGTTTATTTTCCCTCTTCGTGTGGTTCCATGACTCCAACTCAGCAGAATTAATGGCGATAGAGAAAGCTTGCCAGCTTTGTGTCTCGTGTTAGGTTTTGGCTCGTATTCTCAAGTGAATCCAATATTAACCAAACGAGACTCAACTGATGTGAAACTTCCTGGAGACATGGGATAACGTTTTGAAGCTGGAGATGGGGTTTGAGGGAGATTTGAAGACCGAAGAAGAACTAAAGAATCAGATTTCGAAAGGAAACGCGGTGCATTCCAGGTGACTTGTAATGGTGTAGGGAGCAGGTTGCCAACCGTGACTGGAACCGTAGTCAATCATAAGCATGCGTGAAACAGGAAATATTCAGCGGAAAAAGAAAGTAATTCTTCTTGAAGTTCTTATGCATATCGGAAAAGGAAAAAGAGTTTGTCTTCATAAAGAATAGGAAAGTCATGTACTTGAAGGAAAAGATTTCTCCTTAACAAGAAGACTTGTCATAAATAGGAAATAATATTTATATGGAACAAGTAATTCTTGTACGTTTAGGAGTAGGATTTCCTTTTATCTTAAACTCCCTGTAGCTAGTATAAATAGACCTTGTAATTAGGTTATTTTGTGTGGAGTCAAAATAAATATCATGTAACATCAGAGAGTGGTGAGATCCGGAAGAGAGACCCAAGAGAATATCCGGGGAAGGATCTAAGGGAATATCAGTGGATCAAGTAAGAGATCCGTGAGTGATATTCAGGGGAGACCTAGGGGATATTAGGGGGTTCTTGGTGAGGATCTTGTGAGCGTTTATGAGCTGAGAGTCATGATGTAAAGCTCGGTTGTGAGCTTCGGGACTTGATAAGGCTCAATGGTTTGGGGTTGAGGTGTGAGAGAGAATCCTGGAGTATATGGTTGTAACAATTTATCATATAGTGGAAACTTTCTCTGTCGTCTTGACGGTTCGTGGTTTTTTTACTCGATTTGGGTTTTCCACGTATATGATTGGTTTATTTTCTCTCATCTTATATTTCTGCTATAGACATTATTAATTGCTATGAGTTATGAGCGAATATTAGGCATGACGCTTTCGCGATCATCGGTTCAAATCCCTAACACCTAGAACCTGTCGCTTGTAGACCGTGAGATTGTTATTGTTAGGACTCCAAGGTGGCGGTTTCTTGGATTAATGACGAAGGATTTGGTAGCCTCAAACATGTTAACATGATTTACGATATTCATGGCTACTTGGGTGCTCTAGGTGGCACGATGGTCTCCTTTAGCTCGAGAGCCTCGAACTCCTTCGCAAACAATCTGGCCAAGATGGGTTCAAGCTTAGCAGGGGACTTTATTCACTTGGGAGATGTTTGATCGGATTTGCAGTTTCTGTTCAAGTTAGCAGGGGATAGTTTTCAATGGGCTGTTGTTTGATCGGATCTGCAGTTTCTTGTCGTAGTGTTCCATGGTTGTCTCTTAGGGGCTTTGTTTTGTGGCTAGTTGGTGGGTTTCTGCTCTAAGGTGTTTCTACTTTGCTAGTGTCTCTGTTTTGCCTCTATTTTTTTTTTGGGTGGGATGCCACTGTTTATTGTCTGTTTTTCTGTGGGTTGTGGAATGTTTTTTCTTGTGTTCCTTGTTCTGCCTTTTCTTGGCTTTTAATAAATTCTTGCGGTTAAAAAAAAAACATTAAGTTGTAGTGTCCGTAACAAAAAATTAAATTCCCTGAAACATTTTGTATGCCTTAAAAAAATTAATTCGCTAAGTGACACCTCATCTGCCACGTGAAATGTTTGATTGTAGGTGGAAACATTACTCTTAAAACAATTAGGTATCTTGAAAGGAAAATGGTTAGTACAATGAAACTCTTAAGATAATTGACGAATGTTTCTAATTCCCTATACTAAAGTAGCCTCTTTCCTGGTAGATACGACAAGAGTCACCCTGAACAGGAGATCTAACCGGCTTGATGGGCTTAATCTCCATGCCACTGGTGCCTGCCCATTCACTTCTGGTAAATTGTTGTTGCGATAAACTCTTTTTTTTTTCAATGCAGATCCCTCAAGTTTTTTTTCTTTTCTAAAATTTGTATCTCGCCATAAATGAAAGTCTTCTGCCAACCCAAAAAACAATGCTGACGTTTCTCCGGAAATGTGAGTATTTGCTTGAACAGAACGGAAATTTTGCTTCAGCTGCAAAACTTCAAGAACACGGGCCAGCAGTTCTCCTCCCATAGCTATCAGTCTCCTCCACCTCAGGTTTCTCCTCCACCAGAGGTTCCTCCTTCACCGGAGGTTTCTCCTCCTTCGTCTTCTCGACGTCAGCACCAGTCTCCCTTCTTCGTCGATTTGGCCTTCTTAACCGGAGACTGGGCCGTTGCGAACTCGGAGATCAAATTCAAACCGCCAGCTCAGCGAGATGCGCTCCTGTTGACTCGCATGGATCGCGTTGTATTGGTCTAGGCTGCCACAGCCTCTGCTTCTCCTCCTTCAGCATTTCTTTTCCTAGGCGCCATTAGTCTAGACTCTAGAGACCTCAAAGCAGTGTATTTAATTATTATTATTATTTTTATCTTGTTTGCTCTCGCTCACGCAAAATCTGGAGGTGCTGCTTGCTGAAGTTGTAGTGGGGTCTGAATTGAGTAAAGCAAAAGCAGATCTGCAACAGAACGTGAACAGTTCTGAATTTGACTATGCTACTGCAGTTGTTGCTGTGCTTGATGAAGGTTGCCCAAAGACATGCCATTACCGCTCATCTGTTGATGCTGCTGTGTTGCTCGAATGCCGCTCCCTCGCGGCCACCGTCGCAAATAGCTGATCCTCAAAGATCTGCATAACGGGCTGGGATTGTGATACAGGCATCTTAGCATCAGCCAAGGCAACAGCTTTGCAGATGGGGCATGAATTATTCCGCAATGCAGGTGGCATGATACTAATGCACACAATAATCCAGCTTCCCAATATCATCTCCTGCTGCATACTCCTCCTTTTGTAATTTCTGGTAAGTTACTGATTCGATAGATCAAATTGTCTCCGTGATCGCCATCTTCTTCTTTTGATTTTCTTCCTTCCAATCCACTATACCCTTTACTCAACCTTGTTTTTCTCCTTCAATGACTTTAACCATGATCTTCGTCGAAAATATCATATTACACCAATGTTGTATTGAAGCAAACCAGAGGCAGATTTAGTGGCCAAAGAGATCACAGTGGCAAATCAATAATGCAAATAGGAGATACAGATAGGGAGGAAGAGCCGAAAAGAACGGAATGGAAGAGAAGGAAGACAGAGAAAATGGTAACGAATGGTGGGTCTGGATGCCTACTGTTAGGGTTTTTGAGAATATGGCTTGGAGTTTGAACGATGGCAGTTAGAGAGGGAGAAACGGCTGAAAAGGAGAAAATAATTTAGGGTTTTGTGTGAAAAAGGAAAAAATCAAGATGAGTTGGACAATGAAATTTGCAATCTAGGAGTAGGTGCATCTATTTGATATGTTTTTTCAATAGGGTGGTTGGATGACTATATTTATACAAGTTTTTCTCACCTAATTACAACAAATGTTGTGTTTGGATTGATGTTAACACCTCAGCATACTAAATATTATTTATAACCATTTTTTTTTGACAAATATTATCTTTGGATTGGTGTTAATACGTCTCCAGACTATATATTATTGATCTACCTTACATTTTCGACAAATGTTATTTTCTGATTGGTGGTAACACGTCTACATATTATATATTGTTGGTCTATTTTTGTTGTTGACAAATATCGTCTTTGGATTAATGTTAATACGTCTATATACAATATATTATAGGTCTACCTTTTTTAACGAATGTCATCATTGAATTGGTGGTAACATGTCACATACTATATATTATTAATCAACCTTTTCAACAAATGTCGTCTTTGGATTGATGGTAAAACTTCTACATATGATATATTACTAGCCAACCATTTTAGACAAATGTCATCTTTAGATTTGGATAACACGTCTATATACTATATGTTATTAGTCTATCTTTATCGACAAATGTCGTCTTCGTATTGGTGTGAACACACTCCACGCTATTTTTATTGGTCTACCATTTAAGACAAACGTCATCTTTTGATTGGGGTAACACGTCTACATATTATATATTATTGGTCTATCTTTTTCGACAAATCTCATATTTGTATTGTTGTTAACACGTCATCACACTATATTTTATCGGTCTACTTTTTTAGACAAATGTCATCTTTGGATTGAGCTTACGCGTCTACATACTAATTATAAGTTTACATTTTTTTGACAAATGTCATCTTTGAATTGGCGGTAATGTACATGTCAGACACTATATGTTATTAATTAGTCTACCTTTTTCGATAAATGTCGTCTTTGGATTCGTGGTAAAACTTTTACAAATTATATATTATTGGTCTATATTTTTGACAAATGTCATCTTTAGATTGGGATAAGTACATGTCTATATACTATATATTAATTACAAATGACATAGGCCAGGTAATACGTCTACATACTATATATATATATATATATATATATATATATATATATATATTGAGAGGGATCAGGGGATACAATTTTTAACACAGGATTTGACACTATTTTTCAACCATTGGATCTATTAGATTTGAATGGCTTAGATCTAATTAATATTTACCTTTCTCTCTCTTATGTTTTTTTTCCATGTTAATTTTCTCCTCTTCATTTCTCGTGTCACAATTTTCTCTCCTACTTTTATTTTCATTCATTATTCTATTTAGAAAAAGCTAATTCATTATCTTAAATTCATAATTCTATTAAATATACTAATTGTCTTTCATCAGAACCATGAACAAATTTTTTTTTATAAACAACTACATAATAAAACTGTTAAAACGGTAAAGAACATAAAAAGTAATTTGTAGTTTTTATAACATACAAAACAATTTTACATTATATTAGGATCTATTAGATTTGAATTGCTTAGATTTGTGTGAGAAGTTTTGAGATATATTTCTTTGATGAAATAAAAGATTTCAAAATCAAGATGAATTAGAGACAATCACATTTGCAATATAGGAATAGTGTATCCAATTTTCTCCTCACCTCATCTCATCCTCAACTCACTTAATCTCATGACACATAAATATTACAATGAGTAAATGGTTAAGATGTGATTGACATTTTATTAACAACCAATCACATGCTTTAAAAAGTTGAGGAAAAATGTGAGATGAGGAGAGCATCCTGGTCCGTATCGAATTGGGACGTGTTTTCAATATTAATAGGGTGGTTGGATGACCGTATTTATAAAAGTTTTTCTGATCATCTAATTTTTGACTAATGTCGTCTTTGGATTGGGGCTAACACATATACATATGCAATATGTTTTATATGTCGGTCTACAATTTTCAACAAATATCATTATTGGATTGAGGTAACACGTCTACGTACTATATATTATTGGTTTACCTTTTTTCGACAAATGTCATTTATTGATTGTCTTTAAAAATAAATAAAATCAGACTAAAACGCCTCTTACTATACAATATATATTAGTGTTCCTTTTTCGATAAATCATGTTTGAATTGAGGTAACATGTTTACATATTATATATATATATATATTTAGATAGAGAGAGAGAGAGAGAGAAATTTTCCAATGATGATTTTTTATAATGCATACTTTAAACATTTTTGATGAAATTTAAAGAAATATATTAAATCTTGATGTGATTTTTTGTATAGATGATAAGAACATTATTGTGAAATTGTGGAAAAAATATTAAAAAAAAATTCGGGTACACAAACTAAATTTTTCTGACTTTTTTGAAGATAAAACATTTTAAAATAAGGAAATATAAGAAAAAATAGCTCTCAAATCCATATTTTTACCAAATGTGTATTTTAATTTTCTTAGGATGCATACAAAAAATCTTATCGAAAAACATACAATTACATGCAATTTCATCAAAGGTGTTTATTGTATTAAAATAAGGGGGCTTTGAAAAGAAAATTTCCACATATATATATATATATATATATATATATTAGAACGGCCAACTTTCGGATTATTGGTCTACCTTTTCGACAAATGTCATTTTCGGATTGGGGTTACACGTCTACATACTATATATTATATATTGGTTTATCTCTTTCAACAAATATCGCGTCTTTGGATTGGTGGTAACGCGTCTTATGACTCCATGCATTATATTATTATTATTATTATTATTAAATAATTACATTGGACATGAACCCACAACTTATTGAATACATATTTGAATGGTTGCTTGACCTTTTTCGAGCTATATATATATACATAATTTCTATTGTCAGTTCGAACTGATATAAGATATATCAGTTCCTTACATGTAGGCCATTTGATTTAAATACTTTGACTTGGCTGCAAGCACTTGTCAAAACATCTTTTAAATCTAACAAAACAACTCACATACAAGGATCTGATACATTTTATATCAGTTCGAATTGACAATAGAAAGACTATATATATATATATGAAAAGTCCATTTTATTTACCGGTTATATGGAAGATATTATTTTATAGTAAAATATATGACAACAATAGACTAGACAGTATATGATAATATGGGCAGATGCTTCTTCCATGTTTGTACGTGTTTTTTATTTTGATAACAATTGTTTGATTACAAAAACAAATGGGCTAGTTATAACTTATAATGAGGCGAAAATGTGGATGTTCGAAGAGGGGGTGGAGATAGGAGAACAAGGAATCAGGATAGCCAGAAGAACTAGAGAAGGCACAGGTCGAAAGATGTCGAGGTACAAAACATCAAGGTTTGCCAATGAAGAAAATCAGATGGATCGAGGATCGAAAAACAAAAGAATAGAAGAAGAAGTCGAATATTGCATGTAGGTAAATCATTTGTTGATTACAAAAACAAATGGGCTAACTGTTTAGTGAAAGTAGGCCCATGACTCCTAGTCGCCATTGACGGATAGATCTTCCGCCTCTTCTTTGAGACCTCAAACTCACCATTGACGGATCTTCCATCCTTTTTTGAGACCCCAAGTCCCCATTGACGGATCTTCGACTGCTTCTTTGAGATCCCAAGTACTCAAGACTCAAGAAGTCATTGCCGGCGTTGATACCAGAAAGACTCACCAATGGAGCTGCTGCTGGATTTCTTGCAATAAATCCAGGTTGTTCTCTTACAACAGAATCGATTCTCCGCCTTTGTTGGGTGGTAGGGGCAACAATATGACTTGTGGAGAAGTAGGTTTTAAAAAAAGGTGGTTTTCCGGCTGCTGGCGATTCACTTTTGGTAAATTGCTGATTCGATATTGTTTCTTTCAATAGTTGGATTTGTGAAATTTCTTAGAAGAAATGGAACACTTCAAAATCAAGATGAGTTGAGATTGTGGCATGTGCAATATAGTAGTAGGTATATCCATTTGAGATATGTTTTCAATAGGGTTTGTTGCATGACTGCCTTTATATAAGTTTCTCTCACCTAATTATTCAACAGTTGTTGCCTTATAGATTGGTGGTAACACGTTTCCGTACTAAATATTATTGGTCTACCTTTTTTATTATGTCATCTTTGGATTGGGCTAACACCCCTACATACTATATATATATATATATATATATATATATATATTATATTATATATTGGTCTTCCTTTTTTAACAAATCATTTTTGGATTGAGGCAACATGTCTGCATACTATTTAATATTTATTATTGGTCTACCTTTTTTTGACAAATGTCATTTTTGGATTGGGGTTACGTGTTTACATACTATATTTTATTGGTCTACCTTTTTCGATAAATGTCATTTTCGGATTGGGGTTTCACGTCTACATAATATATATTATATATTGGTCTACCTTTTTCTACAAATGTCGTCTTTGGATTGGTGGTAACACGTCTCCATACGATATATTATTGATCTACCTTTTTTGGCAAATGTCATTTTCGGATTAGGGTTACAGGTTTACATACTATATATTATTGGTCTACCTTTGTTGACGTGTTACCACAAATCCAAAGACGACATTTATCAACAAAGTAGACCAATAATATGTAGTATGTAGACGTGTAAACCCAATCCTAAAATAACATTTGTCTATGAAGGTAGATCAATAATAGTATGGAAACGTGTTACTATCTATCAATCCAAAGTCGACATTTGTTGAAAAAATATTTGTCGAAAAAGATAGACCAATAATATATAGAATGTAGACGTGTCACTTCAATATAAAGATGATATTTGTTGAATAAAGTAGAGAAATAATATGTTGTCTTTGGAATGATAATCTTGGAAGAAAATGTATCAAGGGAGTGTATTGGATATGGATTGAAATAGAAAATTTTGGGGTGTTAGGATTTTATGGATTTGTATGATTTTAAAGACTATTAGGATTATATGTATTAGACTTTTAGGATTCTAAGAGAGTTTTTAGATTTTATTTATAGACTATTAGGACTATATAGACTTTATTTATAACTATTATGATTTGTTCATAGGAATCAGTGAATCAGTGAAGCAGCCATAAAAGCAAGGTGAATCGATGAATCAGTCATACAAGTAAGGTGAATCAGTGAATCAACTGATCGATTAGATGGAGTAAAAAAACTATGATTATAATATTAATTTTTTCACAATCTTCTTACCTTCAAGTCCCATTCTCTTCGTCCTCAACCTCCTCACCCACACCATCTTCCCCACCGGTCCACCACCCACTCTCTCTTCCCAAGTCCCAACCACCCACTCTCTAATTATCATCTTTACAAAAACTCATCGAAATCCGTATGTGATCGCATTTATAGACTATGCTATCAACAAGCTTCACTCACCTTGGGTCCCTGGGTGCATGTATAGAAATGTTGAGATCTCAAGTTCAAATAATGTAACCAACGTTTTCGAATAGTAAGGGCATTTTAGGAAAAAAATGACACTAGTTATATCTTGCATAGCTGATAGCACCGAGTCCCTTCTTAAAATCTTCGTTATCAAAATTGCTGAGCCACTGCAGTGTGGAGACCGGTAGCAGCATAGCAATCTCGCACAGTCTGTATAGATATATGCTTATAAATACTTTTATAGGTACGTATATTTTTCTATTTCCTCACTAAAATACAGTCTATCTAGCTCTATTTGAGCGTTGTGTTGCATATAATCAGAACATAATCATGGCACTTCGTTCAACTTAAAGCGCACACAATTCTACTATATGTATGGTGTTTGAATCGGAGAAAGTTCTATGTAATTTCTCATTTAGGTGTTATTTGGTACATGGATTCGTTTTTATTTATTTCATTTCTATGTTTTGCTGTGATTGTTTGTTGCAGTGTTGACCGGTTGAAGATGGATACTAGTTCGAATGGAGAGCAACCCATTTCCTGGGAAGATCTTTACAATATAGAGCTTCACATATATATGATATATTCAGAGAGTTTTGGTGAAGAGATTTTCAAAAGCATGGCTTCACCATGATCATATATGGGACAATTTTTTTAAAAAAAAATTCTCAATTTTGGTAGATTTGGGATGAAGATCTGGTGGGGGTATGGAAGTTGAAGAAGATGAAGTTGATTTTGAGAGCGTGAAAAGTTTGGAAAGTATGATAAGAGAGTGCAAGACAATTTTGGGGTCTTGGTATTTATAGTTATCACTTAACAATTTGAATCAATCCATTTTGTCATGAAATCCTACAAATCTTGATCTCAATCCAATACCACCAGACAATTTGCTACCTCTTAAAAGTCTGGATCCAATACCACAACATATTATAGACTTTTTAAAAAAAAAAATCTTAAAAGTCATTATTAATTACCACCAGACTTATCTAACTTATTAAAAAGTCTCAATTCAATACCACCAGACTTTTACTTTCCAAATTTGCCTATTAAAATCTTAATCCAATACACCCCCTAATGTAATCCATTGATTTGGAATTAAGTTAGAAGTCGAGATTGATTTTTTACATTTTTAGGGGGGGGGGGGGGGGGGGGGGGGGGGGGGGGGGGGTATTGGATTGGGATTTAATGGACAATTTTTGGATGCAAGGATTTTTAGGATTTTAAAGACTATTAAGATTATATGAAGTAGACTTTTAGGATTCTGAATGAGTCTTTGGACTTTATTCGTAGACTAAATAGGATTATCTAGACTTTATTCCAAGACTTTTTAGATTTTTTTAAATATAGTCCTATAAATTTAATAGCCCGAGTTGAGACGCCGGAACTGCAAAAACCCAAACAAAATTACACACAAACCTCTGTTAAGTTGGTAGTCAACTCTCAATAAGTCTATTAAACCAAACCTTCTTTATCACCAAGCTTTTATTTATTTATTTATTTATCTATTAACCAAGAAACAATGATAAAGTAATAATAGAT
Source organism: Dipteronia sinensis (assembly GCA_033220585.1). Lineage (NCBI taxonomy): Eukaryota > Viridiplantae > Streptophyta > Magnoliopsida > Sapindales > Sapindaceae > Dipteronia > Dipteronia sinensis. The sequence continues at coordinate 7,315,116 of CM065642.1, forward strand.
TTTCCAGAAACAATTGAAAACACAAAATGACAATCTCTCAATTACCCATATCTAATATCTCCCACAGAACCCCAAAGCCGAGTCATTGACTTGTCCCCAAAAAGACCCATTAAGAGAAAACCCACCTCGTTCCCAAACCCAGATCTATCGATCATCACCTTTTCTTTTCTTTTCTTTTTTCACAATTTTTTATAAAAATCAATCAACCTTCACAAACCCATTTTCATCAATCTTCAGTCCTCAGAAACCCAGATCCCTCCAACATCCATCATATATCATCCATAAAAGTCTGGGAAGAGAAGCTTTGGGAAGATGGCGAAGACTTGAGAAGCTGATGACTAGGGCGGAGACAACGAAGATTTGGGAAGATGAAGCTGATGTTGAGAGAGTGAAAAAAAGTCTGGAAAGTATTGTGGAAGAGGGCAAGACAATTTTAAAGTCCGACTATTTATACAAATCACTGAAAAGTCTGAATAATCCATTTTGTCATAAAATCCTACAAATCTTGACATCAATCCAATACCACTAGACAATTTGATGCCTCTCAAAAGTCTGTATCTAATACCACAAGACTTTTAAAAAGTCTTAAAAGTCATGATTGAATACCACAAGACTTTTAAAAAATCTTAAAAGTCTCAATCCAATACCAACAGACTTTTACTTTTTAAAATTGTCTAATAAAATCATGAACCAATACACTCCCCATATTTTAAGTTGTTTTTTGTTCTTTTGGTATTTTTAAGTTGTTTCACCACTTAAAAAAACAAATAAAATAACTTAATAATTTCAATTCAGACATATTAAGTTTTAAGTGCAAAAAACAAACAAACCATAATTCTCAGTCTAACGTAGAGAGAACCCTGGTTCGGTTTGGTTCCTATTTCGAACGGTCAATTCCGGTTCCGGTTCACCTGGTTCCATACCGGTTCCTCCGATTCGGTTCTTTATTTATTTTATTTAAAAAAAACCAGTCACATGAACGTCACCTACACCTACACTTACTCACTAACTCACCCAACCCCACCCAAATCAGCTTCATCTGATATTTTGATCTGAACCAACTCTCTCTCTCTCTCTCACACACCCAACCCCAAATCACCTTCATCTGTACCAGACTCTTTCTCTCTCGATCTCGTTGGCGGTGGCCACCACCCATGAATGGGCCATCATCACCACCACCCATGAATGGGCCATCATCACCACCACACCATTACACCAACACCCAAATCTTCTCCTCTCAACCAGATTCAAATCAGGAAAAAAAAAACAAAATAAAAAAATGATCGATCGATGTCTCTGCTTTTGGGTTGGTTGGTGTGCTCTGCTTTTGGGTGAGCCTCAACTTCTTCCTCATCTCATCTCTCTCTCTCTCTCTCTCTCTCTCGATCGATCGATCGATCGATCAATGGGGTAGTGGTCGATGGATGTGTGTCAGTGTGGTTCAGTTTAGGTGGTGGTGGATGTTGGTTGACTGGTTTGGAAGGGTGGGTTTGTGTGTGTCTGGGTTTGTGAATTTTTGAGTTTATGTACTTGACCGGTTCTGGTTTTGAAGTTTTCTAATGGATGGTTGATTGGATGGTGGTGGAGATCATAAATCCATGATCCGCCTTTTATTTATTTATTTTTTTCCAATATATATATATATATAATCATTTTCTCCTCAGTGCGCACTGATATAAAATATATCAGTGCATTGCATGTGGGTCATAGATTATGGATAAGTACTGATAAGTGCATACAGACTGGGTCAAAGCAATTGAATCTACTGATTCACATGCAATGCACTGATAAATATTTATCAGTGCGCACTGATGTGAAAAGTTTCCTATATATATATATGGTGGAACTGCTGGTTCCGTAACCAGGTATGAATCGCCAGTTAGGAACTCGCCGGTTCCACTTCAGTTAGGAACTCCGATCCGGTTTTAGAATGACCGGTTCTGGCTCGGTTCCACGGTTGGAACTGAACCACGGTCATGTCTAGTTTAACAGGATACTGAAACATAAATTGCACAAATCTTCAAGTCATGTCATCATTGAGTCATCCATTGAGTCATCCATTCATATATATATATATATATATATATATACAGTCTTACTATTGTCAGTTCGAACTAATATAAGATATATTAGTTCGAATTGACAATAGAAAAATTGTATATATATATATCAGAAATTTTCAAGTCAGTACGCACTGATATAACTTTATCAATGCGTTGGATGTGGACCATTAGATTTACATACTTTGACTCAAAGCGTATACACTTGTCAAACTTCTCAATAATCAGTGGTCTATAAATGAATGTATATATAGACCATCTAATTACTTAACTAGACAACTATAAATAGACAACTATAAAGCCGATATCTTTCACAATTTCATAACACTTATCAAAACAGGCAGCTATACAAGACCTTCGATAAAAAGCACAAGAGTTCTGCCCTAGCATATTGTAGATTTGTAGTCGCAAACAACAACCGCAAAAGCCCATCTTACATTTCTGATACAAAAAATCAAGCTAACTACAGAACTAAGATACAAAAAATCAATGTCTCTACTCACCACAAACAAGAAATTAAGTTCACTGAAACAAACATAAGACTTGAAAAGCTTGTGAGTTGTGACTAAACTTCACAATCGTCTACTAGTATGCCAAATTAGACTGAAACTGCGACGAAGTCGAAGTAACCACTACATTCGATGCATAAAACCCTATATACATGTAGTAAGCATTGTTAAGAAAAAAGCTGGCAACAACAGTAAATTCTGAAGGTTCAACTATTCACTACATACAGTCTACATACATTTTCTCACCAACCAAACAGACAAGTTTAAGATAGCTGAATTCTTTTTTCTTTTATTTTACACGTCAGCAATCTTAGCTGACGTGCCCTTCAGTGATTGGGATCGTTAATTACTTACAGGGATGACTGACTAATACGACGTCGTATTTCAACAATGTGGGGACGGCGTCGTATTTTTGTTACTTTAAACGTCTAAAGGACAGAGAACGACTCAAAGGAAAGCAAACAAAAAAAACAAAAAAAAAACTCCAAATTAAAAAAAAAAAAAAGTGTAATCAGATAAAAATTAAATTAATTTATTATTCTGGTTTTGTTTGCTCTACGAATCTACACAGTTTCAGGCACAATCTCCAACTTTTTCTTGGTAAGTTTTCTAACTGGAATTGGGTTAACTTGGAAATTTATAATTTTGATGTTAGATTGCTGTAAATTGTCGATTTACATAGAAAAGATTAGATTTTTATTGAATTTCAGTTCTATGCGCTTGAGATGTTTGATAATTTGTCTGATAAAACACTGATTTGATAAATAGGATGCTGGTTTGTGATAATCTTATCTGATTTGACTTGGGATTTTTTTTTTTGGGTTTGTAGTTCATGAGTTCTGTGCTGTGTACAAATGATGTAAAAAGTTTCTGACTTTATTTGCTTTATTTGTGTTGTGTTATTGCATTACAAATGGAATGAATGTTTTTGTGAATCATTGTTGCTTTTGAAGATTGGGCAGATGATAATATGGGCATATTCTTCTTCCATGTATAACAATTGTTGATTACAAAAACAAATAGGGTAACTGTCTATGTAGTACCCAAACAAAAACACAGCTTTGGAAACTGGAAAGAGATGACATTTCACTGTTTCAGACCCTCTTCCTAGATGGTGACTTAATTAGCCACATAAATAATTAAGAAACTAATGAGTCAGCTATGATGACTGCACACAAAAGTCAGCTATGATGACTGCACACATAACTCATGAATCAACTTGTTGACTTAAAACCTTTTCCTACCGCAGAGCCAAACCATAAACATTTTGACCTATACCAATTTACTCTTCCAAAATATTTGAAGTACAAAAGACTTGGTGCCGAAATTTCAATTTCTTCAATGAAGCAGCAGCTGTCAATGTAAAGATGTTTCAATTGGATTGAGGAACCAACAATCTTTAAGCTTGATAAACTTGGTTAAAAAGCCGGACGTTGTATATAAAAAATTCAACAATCTCTCATATCCTGCAAGGTAGAGAAACAATGCAAATTAACTTTAGTTAATACTTCAATTTCTTAAGGAAACACAATCATGAAAACAAATAATTTTTCACCACCTTCTTCATGTAATTCTCGTTCATTTCTGGTAAATTGCTGATCTGCCATTGTTTCTTTCAATAGCTAGATTTTTAAAATTTGTTAGAAGAAAGGGAACACTTCATAATAAAGATGAGTTGAGACACTGGCATTTGCAATATAGTAGTAGGTATATCCATTTGAGATATGTTTTCAATATGGCTTGTTGTATGACTACATTTATACAAGTTTTTCTCACCAAATTTTGACGGCTGTCGTCCTTGGATTGGTGGTAACACGTCTTTATACTATATATTATTGGTATAACTTTTTAGATAAATATCGTCTTTGAATTGGTGGTACCACGTCTACATATTATATATTATTGGTCTATTTTTTGACAAATATAGTCTTTGTATTTGTGTTAACACATCTCCATACGATATAATTGGTCTACCTTTTTAGTCAAATGTCATCTTTGGATTGAGATAACACATTTACGTATTATATATTATTGGTCTATCTTTTTCGACAAATATTGTCTATGTATTGGTGTGAACAAGTCTCCACACTCTATTTTATTGATCTACCTTTTTAGATAAATATCATATTTTGATTGGGGTAATACATTTACACACAACATATTATTGATCTACTGTTTTAGATAAATGTCATCTTTGAATTGGGAAAACACGTCTAATACTATATATATATATATATTATTGGTCTACTATTTTTGATAAATATAATCTTTGAATTGATGGTAACACATTATTGGTCTACTATTTTTGACAAATATAATCTTTGAATTGATGGTAACACATCGCCATACTATATAGACGGCTATGGACACGAACTCACATTCAAAACCAATTATAGAGTTACAAAACATGATATTTCTAGGGGTTTCTTGACCGAGATTTGTCACATCATCCTATTGCCATTCAAGTTAGTATTCCTCATACTTTACTGTTTTATATTTAAGTATTGTTTTAACCTATGGCATCGGATTAATTCCTTCCGCCGAAAATCGAATTTTCTGTGGAAAGAATAGACCCGAGAGTCTGAACAATATTGTTTTATTTGAATTTTACCCTTTATTCGATTTATTTTTTTGTTTTCCTAATTGTATATATATATATATATGCTTTCTTTTAGTATTAGGATTCCTTTTGATCCCTATTCTAAATTGCTGACTCTAATATAAATAGATAGTTCTACAATTGAATGCAGTGCGGCCAACCCTTTGTTTTCTTGGTTTCTTTGCAGGGTGTGGCTGACCATTCATTCAATTCACTAAATTATGACTGATGTTACTGACCACTCATGGTCACCATGGTGGTGTGATCTTCCGGCTGATGTTTTAAACAGGATCGCCGAATACCTTCCTTATGTTGAGCAAATTAAACTCCGGTATGTATGCAAGAGTTGGCGATCAAATATCAACCCCGTCAAACACTTAGCGTACAAGTCGCCATGGGTGATGTCCTACAGAGAAGAAACGGAGGAGAATTACAATGGTTGGTTCCTGCACCCTTTTCACAGTAGAAGCTTGTTCTATCTATACGATCCTTCTCAAAAACGTAAATACACTCTTGTAAATGAAGTTGTGGTTGGTGCTAAGGTCCATGCCTGCAAACATGGCTGGTTGCTTTTCTCAAAGAAAAAGCACTTGTTCTTCTACACTCCTTTCGCTCACAAGATTATACACTTACCTGAGAATCATGAATATCTTTGTAGTAATAATGCGGCCACATTCTCTGCATCTCCAACCTCCCCAGATTGTGTGGTGTTCGTCATATCAACGGTACATTCTGATCATCACAAGCTCTACTTGAGCACAAGTAGACCTGGAGAAAGAACATGGAGCAATTTTTCGTTTGATGGTGATTATGGAGAGATTGAGAGTCTGGCATTTGTTGGTGGAGTCTTTTATTGCCTTTTCTCTGATGGGGTGATGGGTTCATTTAAAGTTGAACAACAAGAGTGGAAAATAATACATCCGAAGACGACAACAACCGATGCAACAAATCATCGTTGCTTGATAGAGTCTCGTGATGACAGCAACCTGTTCATGACATACAATAATGAATTATCACCTATTCTCAGATATGATCAGTCAGAGAATAAATGGTTTGAAGTTGGAAACCTGGATAATAGAATGTTGTTCCTCGGTGTCACCTCCATGTTACTTCCACTTCCAGCAGAAGAGGGGCCACAGACTTATGATTGGATTAAAGACAATTTGCGGAAAATTTGGATTCAACCTTGTCATTGTTAGATTAGAAGGATGTGTTAATGTATTTGATGAATTTTTGTTCTACCAAACCTTTCATAGTTTGCAGAACATTTGGATTTTTTGTATACGAAAACTATGATTTTTGCAATCAATCTAACAAAAAAAAAATAATAATAATAATAAAGTTGTCATGTTGATCATAGAATCATAATTCATAAGCAGCCTCCATTGAAGATATATGGAGATGTTTGGGAAAACACATGCAAAAGCTAATAAATAGGCAAATGTAATTTCACATACTCAACAAAGTCTCAATAAATAGTTTGGCAAAAATCACATAAAATCTAAATAAATGGTTTGGCAAAAATCACATAAAAACATAAGCATACCAGAATCTCCTTTTAGCATGTTCACAAACATAAGCTCTGCTTCATATACGGATCCCGATCACCAACATCACGCTAGCTCATATTGTTCATGTTCAGTGGACCTATCGGTTTCATGGACTTTGAAAAATTTGGTGATCAGAACAACCTATAAGTTCGAAACATTAAGTAAACGGATGCTCTGCTCCAAATGCGGATCCCTATCACCAACATCACGCTAGCTCATCTCCAGGAAAAAAAAAAACAATTTACCATCATTTTAAACATCACCATGGTTACACTAAAACTTCGTTTATAACCTTTAAGTTTGATTTATGTTCTTTTTTGGTTCACTAGCTAGGAGAGAAGTTTTATTCGGATCAGTTACTAGGAGAGAAGTTTAAGGTTCCCCGTACCATATGTTGCATTTCCTTTATTGTGATTTTCTTGATTCCAGTTCACTTGGATGGGATTAGCATGGAAAAATCAGAAGAGTAAAAAAAAAACATAACTCAATTGCAGAGAGAGAGCAGGCAATATATTCTATAATAACTATTAATGCCTTTGTTGGTGAAAACATATGGTTATAGCAATAGGGTTGCATAAGCCATTTGCGAGACAAAGACAAAGAAGTAAAGAACTGTGACATGCATTAAAATAATGCAACATTGTATAAGCGTGACGTTAATTGAGCAAAGTTCGTGTAAGGATGTATACTTGCTTGATTGATCCGAGACATCAAAATAAGAACAAATTTCACCCAAAAACCAATCCACATATTCAACATTATTTACAGTGTTTTTCAGTGACCATAAGAAACATTTTGTACTCATTAAAACATTTAAACAATCAGCTACCTAAAAAGGAAAATGGTTGGTACAATGAAACTCTATAATGATACTCTTAGGATAATTGATGAAGGTTTCCGATCCTTATATTTACATAAGCTCTTGAACTTGAGCTGACCTTCTGTTAGATACGACATTGACGATGGGACCTTCCAACTGAATGAGGCAAAAAATCCTTCAATGTCTACACCAATTAGGTTAAGAGTCTTTCGATCTATATTGTTACCAAAAACTACATGCGAAACTTAGGGGAGAGATCTCTTTACACTTGTTGACCCAAATTTTAGGATCAAGTCATCAACATATCATATAATATGTCTAGGATTATAATAATCTTGTTGGCTCAAATTTCAATACATGGAATCTTTAGAGTAGAATTTTGTTCATATGTTAAAGAAACAAATATTTGTGCCAAAAATAGTACCTCTAATGAAGAAAAAGCTGTTTGCAGATGTAGGATTCCCAGTAATGGCTTTACAGTCCTGCAGAAACATAGAATTTTGTTGCTAAACATGTGGTGGAGAAAGGCATACCTTGATAATTATCTACATATTTGTCCAAGCCAAGAGTGAGTGCAATCATTATGCTATCACAATAAACATACAATTAAGCTCTCCCAAGCTGCAAACTGAGAAGCTCTGAAAAGCCAGTCATGATACGAAATGAATTCTATGTGAAGGGTTTTCTTCATACACGAAATTATATCCACAGACAACAAACATGCTCCAAGATTTTGTTGCACTTGTTTCCCCTCCCTTCTTTCCAGGACATGAGTTGTTGCTCTTTTTACCAAATTTATCAGCATACTTGGCAAATGCAGCAGACAGAGCTGATTTAATGGTCAATTCAGATTCTTTATTTCTTCTTATTTTGCTCATATCCTCTGTGTCTTTCTCCAATCCTGTTGCTTCAGTCTCTAAGCAAGGTTCAGCATTTTTCAGCACAGGAGTTTCTGGAATAGGAGGGTGACTAGAAACAGCACGCTTGAACGGTTCATGAAAAGTATCCATATGGCCTTGAATAAGGTCCGCTGGTGTGCTTTCATAAACCTTAATCATCTCCAAGTAGCGAACACGTTCCTCCAAGCTACAAACAAGTATTATCGAAAACGTTTGTCAGAGAACCCCTATTGAGGTTGTTCAACACCAATAAGCAAATTCCTTAAGTTCTATCGTAAATGAGTCGCTTACAAAACTAATCCAACTACTTAACTAAGTTAATCATATCAAGTCCCAAAATGTCAAGAAACCACAGCAGCATATTGTTGAACAGAAGATTACGAATATACTATCTTACAAGCACTAACAAACAAAGGAAGACTCCCATTCCTAATTGAATATACAATCATGAAGCATGGCCGTTTTTGTAACTTCCAAGTAAAGGCTTAACCACATCATCTTGAAATCAATAAGAAAAATGAACATTACATCCTTTATTTCACAACTGAAAATTAAAGAAAACTAAAATCCACACTGAACTGCTCACTCGACCCGAATATCATTTACAATCTTAAATCATATTTAATGCTTACGAAGGATGAAAAAGATTATATTGAAATGAGAGGCTTACCACATCAACATGGCACAGAACAACTTGAAGCTTGAAGTTTTTTTGTAATTCCCTTAAACGGTAATAAAGGTAATTTGAATGTAGCAGATGATACCGAAGGCTGCATCAAACAATCAACTCAATCAAGGTTCAAGTATAAAAGCCATTTCAGGGATTGTATTAAACTGAGATTGATAAGGTATTCCACAAAAGCATGTGTTAGAATAGTTCACAGTTGTTTCAAAAGCATACAAATTAAGCCACAAACATGATATAAATGGATCGCCTTTGAAACTGCTACTCTAGTCATTTCCAACAAACATATATCCTTCTTTATAAGATTTAGATTTTATTGAAAAATTGAGAAAAAAAATAAGAAGAAGAAAAAAGTTAAATAGAAATGATAAGTATCAATATTATGTTCTAGAAATTTATTCCTCAGTCATGTTATTTGGCAATGCACTGCCATATATATACAAGATCCACCTTTGTTTTGTGAAATAAGCTGCAAAATAAACTAAATTCTCAGTATAACAGGGCACTGAAACATAAATCACACAAATCTTCAAGTCACGTCATCACTAAGTCATCCATTCATATGGACCGTCAAATTACTTAGACAACTATAAAGTCGGTATCTTTCACAATTTCATAACACTTGTGCAAACATGCAACTATACAAGACCTTTTATATCTCAACATGAAGTCATGAACTACATAGCATCCAAAAAGTTCACACTCAATGGACACATAATAACAAACATGACAGAAGCTACTGTGGAGTTCAAACCTTAGATAAAGAGCACAAGAGTTCTGCCCTAGCAAGTAGTCACAAACAACATCCGCGAAAGCCCATCTTACATTTCTGATATGTTTGAGTAAAGGATTTCCCTTCTGCATAACTAATAATGAAATTCCATATTCAGGCCAACTTATAGAACTAAGGTACAAAAAATCAATGCCACTACTAACTTGAAAGTACATTGAAACGAACATAACACTTGAAGAGCTTATGGTTTGAAAAATAAATAACACAAACAAAACAAGCCTAAAATTGAAATGATAAATGATACTAAACTTCATATATATAAGACTACCAAATTGTCTAGAAAATTAAAATTTGATTGAAACCATTATTAGTATGTCAAATTAGTACTCATATATTCTCTTGTATCTAGATTTTTTTTGTCTTAAAATGCACTGCATACATTTTCTCACCAACCAAACAGAGAAGCTGAAGCTGCATTCTAAGCAAGACACGAAAGAGAGAAGAACTTACGTGGAGAGAATTTGGGCAAATGAGATTCCATGTTTATGGTTTTTGGTTCACATGAGGATCAAATTCGGAGAAGCTATTCGCATTTCACAGCGCCGGTGCCCCATTTGCGAGAAAACGAACACGAGATCGTGAATTGATGACTGAACAATGCGACGTCGTATTTCTACGACACTAGGACGGCGTCGTATTGTTGTCACTTTAAATTGGGTTTTTATTTAAACGACCAAGCCCGAGCCCAATCAAATATTTTTTTTTCTTCAAATTAAAATATAAAAGAAATGTAATCAAATAAAAATTAAATTAAATTATTATTCTGGTTTTGTTTGCTGATGATGTCTATGAATCTACAGAGTTTTAGCTTTTACAGAAAGTTGAAAAGCGAACCTTTTCGGATGTGTTAATATGGCAAAAAAGTGTTGTTTTTGAAGGCACAATCTCCAACTTTTTCTGGGTAAGTTTTCTAACTGGAATTGGGTTTATTTGAAAATTTATAAATTTGATGTTAGATTGCTGTAAACTATCGATTTGCATTGAAAAGATTAGATTTTTATTGAATTTCAGTTCTCTGCAGTTGAGATGTTTGATAACATGTCTGAGAGAACAGTGATTTGATAAATGGGATGCTGGTTTGTGATAATCTTATCTGATTTTACTTGGGATTTTTTTTTTCTGTAATTCAAGAGTTCTTTGTACAAATGATATAAAGCTTGTGACTTTTTTTGCTTTATCTGTGTTATTTTATTGCATTACAAATGGAATGATTGTATTTGTTACTTAGAGTGCATCATTGTTGCTTTTGAAGACTGCAAGACTTGGGTGGTCTGCGTTTTGATCAAAAACACAGACTAGGGGTTGTAAATGGGAGATACTGTGGATGCTTTAAGCTCAAAGAGGACTGTTTTCGTGACGGTGGGAACAACATGTTTTGATGCTTTAGTGAAAGCAGTGGATACTTTGGAAGTTAAACGAGAGTTGTCAAGACGAGGGTATACCCACCTTCTCATTCAAATGGGCCGAGGAACCTACGTACCCACCACGGTATACCTTACTTTAGTTGAATGGCTGTTCGTTTCTTCATTTTCGGCATTGTAATTTCTTTCTCTTGTTTCCATATCAAATGAAAGAATTAGCAATTTGTGAAAATGAAATAGAGAATTTTATTCAGATGATTTGTTACTTTAGTGGTTATGTTATTTGTTGGAAAGCTGTAACGGTTTAGTGGTGAAATTTTTGAGGCTGAAGTTCAAATGTGATGGAGATTTTCTGCTAATACTATTTTCAGAAGAATTATATTTTCCTCTAATTTATAGTTCCCGTACCCATGTATTTATTAAATTACTTATGAGTCAATTCTTGAAGCAGTCTCCTGGAGAAGATGGGTCTGTAGCTGTAGAGTACTTCCATTTTTCTTCAAGCATAGCAGACCATTTGAGGGAAGCATCTCTTGTAATCAGTCATGCTGGTAAGCACTTGATGATATATTTCTTTTTCACACATTCCTGTTGATTGTAATCAATTTACTTGGTCTTTGCTGGGTTGAAACTTGAAAGCACATGATAATTTTCCAATAGTTTTATCATTTTGTTAATTTGTTTGGTTTTTTCAGACGATCTATATTAATGTCAGAATAAATACTGGGATGCAGTATTTTGTTATGAGCTAGACTCTTCAATCATTTTATTATTTATGATAATATAATAAACCAGGATTGGTGATGTCTGTGTCATTATCTTAAATCCTTAAAGCATGTTGATAGATACACATGTTGGCTAAAATTCTCTTATAAGGAAAATTTTAATGTGTGGATGACTTTGCTAGGACATAGGCAGGGCAGGCTGACTTCTAATCGGTATAATATCCTTCCACACATTGAGTTTGAGTTTGTAAATGAATGGAGACACTTGGTGAAAGACATTGAACCTTGTCATGCTTCCATGATGAAAACTCCGTAACAAAATTCCTTTAACCTCTCCCTTTTTCAGATATATTTATGCTATGTGATCTTAATTGTGTTATCTTTAAATTCTTCCGATAGTAAGAACCGAACACATTGTCCTTCCCATCTCATGGTGTTTTTACTGTTCTACCACTTAAAACTTCTTATAACAAATTTTATGTCTAGCTGGAGGCAGATTGTACTAAACAGCAACAAGCCCCATATTTGTAGACCAGGAACTGACGTGCATAATTAAGCAATTCGAAGTTGCTACAGTTAGAGCAGCATACTAAAGTATAGGCTAGTTCCTTCGTTCCTGCTCCTCCTCTCGCTCTTCTTACATGTCAAGAGGAGGGAAGAGAACAGAGTGAAGAAAATCAAGGGGCTGTGAGTTCTGAGCCCATTGCATACCCTTGTGAGGTTTATTCTTTTAGGCATGGTGTCATTAGATAGTGTAATTGCGTCATTTTAATTTCAAGCTATTGATGTATGTAAAGGATACACGCCAAGGAATAATAATGTTTACTGGTTCTCGCTGTGGTGCAGGATCAGGAAGCATATTTGAGACCTTGCGGCTTGCTAAACCTTTAATTGTGGTGGTGAATGAAGATTTAATGGACAATCATCAAAGTGAGCTAGCAGAAGAACTAGCAGAGAGGAAGCATTTATATTGCGCTCGTCCTCAAACACTTACTCAGATTATAGCTGGTTTGGATGTGGAATCTCTCCTGCCATACCATCCAGGTGACGCTACACCCGTTGCAAAGCTTATCAACCACTTTCTGGGTTTGCCAGATGATTAATTAGATATACACTTTCTACAATATCAATTAAAACAACCAACTACACACATGTGATATTTTTCGTGTATACAATTAAGGAGCTTGCTTTAAAGAGCCATACGGCATTTTGATGTCTCGCAATATGAATTTTCAAATGAATCTTCAATTCTATAGCAGAATTACATCATAGATACATTTACAAGTTTTAGTTCTGCCAGTAATTGATTTCAGGATTGATATTGACAGATCAATGTAGAACTTCACATGATATCAATTCTGATCTGGAAGACTTGCTTATATGAAAGAGGGGTTTTAACACGAGACTGTAATGCAGTAATGTTTTGTTGCTATCAATTTGGACTTGGCCCTACTTGAATTCAATTCGGTGCCCATCTCAAAGCTTTTTTTTTTTTTTTCCTGTAAAATGACATGACTCTTGTGAATGCCAGATGGGCATCTGCATAATTTCATTACAAATCTACACAGAATAGCTTAGGTGAGAAGTAGACACAGGTTCCATCCACAAAGATAATGATGGGTGGTGGGGGGGGGGGGGGGGGGGGGGGCGGTGGTCAGGCTCTCTATGCAGTGTCACTCTCATTTGTTCTTTGGGAAACATTGGAAGAAAATAGTTGATTGATTCTAGTAAAATTCTTGTAACTTGTGTGTAATAACTAGAGGATGGTTAGAGTATGACTGATCAAATGGGAGCGATTAATATTGATATTGTAAAATTCTTTCTAACGCTGCACGTATAAGATCCGGATTCGAATCCCAAAATTGTATAGTACTCCAAATTCTATTGTGTAAAATCTAAGGAGCGAGAGAGAGAGAGAGAGAGAGAGAGAGAGAGAGAGAGAGTCAACATCAGTAGCTAGGGGTGAAAAATGGTAGATGAGCTGGTGCCTGGTAACATGTACAGTTTAGACAAAATGGGTTTAAAATTGGTGGGGACTTGGCACCTCTTTTGAAGTTGAGCCTTATAATTATTAGCAATCTTTTATGTCAATCCTTTGTTAGTACTACCCAAAGACTGAAAAATGAAAATTCTTTTGTAGTTAGTTGAGAGTAAGACAAATTAATAGAATAATCATATATCACATCCGACAGTAGTGAAGGCTGGAGTTCCGATATATGTATTGTACAAACATGTATGAGATGTTTTCTCTTCAATATTGTGGAAAGTAAATATCTGGATCACACGTGTAGTGTTTGATCTCTCGACTCATTCGGTGTCAGATTAAAAAAAAAGAAAAAGATATACATTGACTTATGATTTTCAAAACACTGTTTTCACCCATCAATGCATATAAGATGCTAATGTGCCATAAATTGGCACTATTGTCTACCTTGTCATAAAGGTTTTGATTTTAAAGATGATGTTGTTCAATATTAAATTCTTATGAAAATCTTGAAACTTTATAGACAACTTATTTAAGCACTACAAGACTAATTTTCCAAAGCCCTTTATTATAAATTATGTGTTTGAAAATGTGTTTGATATTACTAAAAAGACACTTGATATTAAATGTCTCTATAGAAATCACTTTTACTCAAAATTACTTTCTACAAAAGCACTTCCACCCACACACACACCTAAAAGAATCTGATTATGAGATAGAGATGAAAACATGACTCAAGTGGGCACCCAAAAGAGCCAAAGAATAGTTTCCGATTGTTAAACCGTGTCACAAGAACAAAGAGAAAGAAAGATAAAAACAAATCTAAAAAAAATGATTCATTCAATTATTGAGAATCCAGAGAGATTGGAGATGAAAACAAAAATTGTATCCAACAAAGTTGATGAACAAATTGCATTGGCTCATGATATTTGGATATCCAAAACACACTACTACACTTCAGTGATGTGGTGCAAAAGCTTCCTATCTTCTGTGTTTCGGAGACAGAGACTGTTCCCTTAGAAAATACAAAAGAATGGACGAAACCAAGTACACAAAACACTTTATTAATTCACGAGAAACAGAGAGAGAGAGAGAGAGGAAGAAGAAGAAAGAACTTGAAAAACATTTTTGACCATACAGCCATTGTGACCTCTACTGGAGGGAAACTTGTCTTCTCTTCTCTGCAATATTTACTTTTTTATTTTCACTCTTCAAAAACAAACCAACCCCATCTCCCTCTCTCTCTCACTCTCTTTTTATTTCTTCCATGTTGATTGTTGCTCTTTGAAGCTCTCCATGGAGACTAGTAGTAGCTCTGAAAAAAACCATCTTCACAAACACAATTTTCATCACTCAAGTTCTCAGAATATTCACCATCATCATCACTATGGAATTCTTTCATTCAATTCCTCTGTCATAATCGTTGTCTCAATCATCACAGTCATCGTGTTGTTGGCTATATTTCTCATTATAGTCTTGCTTCGTCGTCTCAACTCTGGAAAAGATAAAAAAACCAGTTGCAAAGACATCCAAATTGGAAGCAGCAGGTTCATTGCTCACACCACCATAAACGTCACTTCTAGTCCAGGTAAACTTTCATTTTTTTTTATATCTAAAGTCCTTCAAAGATGTGAACTTTTCAGCTAATTTTGATGTTTTTTCACTTAATTTTATGTTTTGAAATGTAAAAATCAAATTTTTTTTATCTGGGTAATCTGGGTTTGTTCAATTTTTTTTTTTTTTTTTTTTTTTGTGGACAGATGTGAAGGGTGGTGGGTGCTTGTATGGAGGCCATTCAAGAAGCAATGCCACTCCAAGTAGACGCAACAACAATAAAGGGGTTGTTCAAGTTTTCACATACAAGGATCTAGAATTGGCCACAGATAAATTCAGTGAGGCCAATGTGGTGAGCAATATTGGAGGAATTGGAGGAGGGTTTGGTGTGGTTTACAGAGGAGTTTTGAGCAGTGATGGGACTCTAGCAGCCATTAAAAAGATTCATAGAGATGGCAAACAAGGAGAGCGAGCTTTTAGGATAGAGGTCTGTGTGTGTGACTTCATTTATTGTCTTTTGTCTCATATCAACCCTATCTCTCTATCTTTTATGAATCTCACAAGGTTTGAATTTTGAAGAAACATTAATCAATTGAGTTGACTTGTGGAAATTATTTGAGTTTTTTGATTCAAACATGCACATGGGTGTGTGACAATTTCATGTTTTTTGTTTGTTTTATAATGTAGGTTGATTTGCTAAGTCACTTGCATTCTCCATACTTGGTGGAGCTACTAGGTTACTGTGCTGACCAAAATCATAGACTTTTGATATATGAATTCATGCCTAATGGTACACTACACCACCACCTCCACCTCCACCTCCACCTCCACCTCTCCGACAGCAGCAGCAACCAATATCAGCCGTTAGATTGGGGGACACGATTGGTGATAGCCCTTGATTGTGCCAGGGCACTAGAGTTTCTCCACGAGCACGCGGTGCCATCCATTATCCACCGTGACTTTAAGTGCAGCAATGTTCTGCTAGATCATAACTTCCGTGCCAAGGTTACTGGTTTCGGATTGGCCAAGATGGTCTCGGACAAGATCAACGGTCAGGTTTCAACCCGTGTCCTGGGGACCACTGGATATCTAGCTCCAGAGTGAGTAGTGCTTCATCATATAGCTTGCCATAAACACTCCAATAAATTTGTTATCTTGCAATAGCACAAGCATAGCAGAATATCATTTTCTTATTTAATAATGGATATGTACCATTTTGCATATAGTAGTAATGCCTTGCAATAAATGACTTTCCATTGTTAGTAAACAATTTTTTAACTTAAAATTTTCATGTTTTTTACCGATAATACTGTAGGTATGCTTCGACAGGAAAGCTCACTACGAAATCAGATGTCTACAGCTACGGTGTGGTTCTTTTAGAGCTCTTAACAGGCCGTGTACCAATAGATTCCAGTCGGCCTCTTGGTGAACATGTTCTTGTGTCATGGGTTGGTATTCAAAAAATACCTTACAAATTTTTTACTGTGCTGAAGTATTTATATCTATGTAAAAAATTTTGCAGGCTCTTCCAGGATTAACTAGCAGAGAAAAAGTAGTTAAAATGGTTGATCCACGTCTTAATGGCCGATATTCAAAGAAGGATCTGATTCAGGTCAGCTAAAAAAAATTCTGTATTGTCTTTGAATCTTTCAAAAAGGATCTCAAAACTAACAACTTCTTTATTTTGATGATTGTGTATTATAGGTAGCTGCCATTGCAGCCATGTGTGTGCAACCTGAAGCAGACTATCGGCCTCTAATGACAGACGTCGTGCAGTCACTAATCCCTCTAGTCAAGAACAACAACACTTGCTCATCAATTTCTTCAGGTTCCACCAGATTTCAGCATCAAACACCTAGTCCAAGGTACTGAGGCCTCTTTGGAATTGCGCAAAGTTTGTATCACCTACAGAAAAGCATCCTGCATTGTCACGGTGATTGGTGAACAATATAAATGTATTCGAAAAAATAAGTCTAGCCATCTTCCATTAGTTACTCTGATGTATTAATCAGCAAGGTCACAATTGTCTGGCCTGTTGCTTGGCAACGAATTCGACCGAAAATAGAAACATGACTAATATCAGAATCTAGTCTTCTGGTGCATACACTCTCTTATTGTTAGCTTGGACAATTCAATTTCTTGTAGATCAATAAAGAAGAAGTGTTATTACTTGCTCTTTCTGTCAATGTTGGAAGCTTTGGTCAATCATGATTAATTAGGTTGTTTACTGGATTCAGAAAATGATCATACAAGTGTAAATGAATAACTAATCATATATACTTGAAAAATCTGACACTATCATACAAGTTTAGTTGGTTTTCAGAAAAAAACAAAAAAACAAAAAACAAAAAAAAAATAACAATTCTGACATTCTGCAAATGGTTGGATCATGGTGCTCCTAGTCCAGGGTCCCCCCAGACTCTACTTGGGACCCAAATCGCATGATCAAGCCATCAACATATCATATAAGATGTCTAAAATTACAATCATCTTTGTGGTTCAAACTTCAATAAATGGAATCTTTAGAAATCAGAATATAATTTTGTTACAGGTTAGAGAAACTACTTGTTGTAAGTTTCTTTGCTGTGATATGGTTAGGAGATTCAATTCCTTTCCCAATGCAATTTCTACACTCGAAAATGCTAGAAAAGTGAAAGAAACATGTCTAAAATATGAAAGAATATTCAAACTAAAGAAACTCCCTTTGTGAAAAAAAAAACAAAAAACAAAATGAGTGAGAGAAATAAAATCTAAAAATTTTTGATGGTACGAGAGAATTGAGAATTTTATTGAAAGGGAAAAAAAATAGTGATCCTAGTCAAGTAGGACATTGGTTACTTTGGTTGAATTGGTTACTTCGGGTTGTAAAGGAAACCAAGATTAACTATATAAAACCATTTAAAAAAAATGCACCAGTTTGGTTCTGTTCGGATTTTCCTGATCGAGCACTAGAGCAATGTAGGTACTGGTATTTATTTTTATAAGTAAGATGAGACTCGAACTCTTTCATTAAGGAGAACCTACTATACCAAAGTTGTTATGTTGTGCAATTAAGCAAGCGTACATGGACATACCAAATTTCCCGTTAGGCATACTGTCGTTTTCTTATTCAATGAAGGCTATGGACCATTTTGCATAGTGGTCATGACCTGCAATAAATGACTTAACATTGATGATATTCAAATGACTTAACATTGATGATATTCAAATCATTTAAGTAAAATGATAGCAAATCATTTGAGTCTTGAAGGCTAATATCACAAGGTAGATAAGGGGGGTCAGGTCTGGTTTGGTTTCTACTCTCTGATTGTACTGCTACTGGTAATTAGCAGCTTGAACAATTCAATTTGATCAGTAGTGACATTGTTGTTGGTTAAATTAAAAATCAAATAAAAAGCTGTATTACTTTCTTTTTGTCAATCTTGAAAGATTTTGGTCAATAATAGAAAGTTTTTGTCAACATTGATGATCATATATAATGCTTGAAAAACTTGACACTATTAGTTGAGTTTTAAAAATAAAACAGGAAGTCAAGAACAATAACAACTCTGACTTTCTGCAAATGGTTGGCCCCAGGCTACCTTGGACCCAAATTTCAGGATCAAGTCTAGTCATCTTCTTGGCACGAACTTCAATACATGGAATATTCTGAGTATAATTGTGTATTATGTTAGAAATTTCTCTCCTATGATATGGGGTTACAATTTGTAATTTGTAAATTTGTAACAGTGGTGAAATTATAGCAGTGACAATTGGGAACAAAAAATCTGAGCTGGGCACTGAATTGAATTCAAGTAGGGCCAGTTGGCGACAAAATATTACTATATATTACATTAAATTTCAAAGTACACAATTCTTTAAATAACATGTGCATGTTGATGCCCAGAAAAACCAAAAAGAAAACCGAAAATGATATTCAGAATTACAATCATTTGTTACAAAAAAACAAGCAATTTCTTGCCTACTCACCAATTGTTACAAAGCCACCTAGCATTGAAACCATAAAGATAACTTTTAATATCCCAGTTTGGTGGCTTTCAACTTTCAAAGCCTTGTAAAGTCAGAACTAACCCCGTCCCAGGTGGTGACTTTCTTCTTTTGTCAAAACTTGAAACTTCATCAACATCACATTTCGATTTACTCAAATCAGGTTTTGGGAATTTCGACTTGGTTATCCAAAGCATCGGCTTAACTTCCGCCTGAATCTTAATCTGAGTCAGAGGACAATTGGGAATGAGGATCCAATGCCATAACCATTTTTGATAGTGTCTCCCCCATGTCATCTAGTTCATCCTTTCCAAATCCCCAGCTTCTTAGCAGCTCAGGTCCTGGTGCTCCTTGCTCTATTCCAAATCTACGAAGATTCCCCAATCTATTCTCTATATATGGCAAGACAGCGCTGCTTGAAAGCAGTCTAACTGCCATTGGTACAGAATGGACATCAAGTGATCCCCTTTACGAAGAACCTGAAACTGGGCTGCCTAATATCTCACCACGTTGTCCAACAAGGTTTCCAAAAATTGAAGGGAACGGCAAGGGTATAGGAAGAGGAGAACGAGCAACTGATAGATGGCAAAACATCGGCCTTGTTATTGCTTGTTCATACATAGCATGAACTGCATTCTTCACTTCAGGAACCAAAGCATAATGACCTCATGTACAAAAACTTAATTGAGTTAAAATATGAAATGCACTTGATTCTCGTTAAGCAGCATATTTGTAGTAAACAAGATTCAGCTTAATCCTTAAAGATGCCAATAAGCTACTTTGATCGGGGGACAGTGCTATTCACACAAAATAATCTGCTAACATCTATGCCTAATTATTCCTCAATACACTCTTTCACCCTGGTTTCTGATACTTACGTGTTCAGATTTTCACTACCATAGAAAATATTCTTTGTATAAATCATGAAATTTTTTAATTCCTTTTGCTATTCCTTTAATCCTCCTAACTTCACTGGGCTTGACTAATTTCTCGATTGGTCCAACTTGTTTATTCCTTTTATCCTCCTTCAGAAATAATTTCTAAAATCCTTGACTTATGCCCTTTGAAATTACTTAAATTTTTCCAAACATGGCACGTTACTCGAGAATCATAATTCACTGCCATAACATAAAAAAGTCTAGTGTGTTCAAGGTTCTGCTCTAGCTCTACACATAAGGCATTGGAAAAACCAAGTGTATTATTATACATAGTCCAGGAGACTGACACAATTAGTGTTTAACCGAAATATCTGACCCAGGAGCTCCATGAACAGTCATGGATTCCACCGTCTGCAAGTCCTCCATATCCTGTGCTACATCTGGTTTCAGAGACTGCAAACTCCCAATTAAAGACTGCTCACCCTGTTTCCCTGGATTTCACAATCCTGAATTGTTAAATCAAACCCATTGCTTGTGTGTAAGTGAGCGAAGTGTAAAGCCAATGAGATAATACCAGTCAAAGCAGGTGCTGGCATTGAAACATCCAGAATAGCCACCATATTCTGCCTAGCTAGCCCAGCTAACATTTGTATGAGACTGTTAACATCCATAGCAACAGATACATCACCTGAATCTGCAGAGGGCCCAACTGGCTCCATCCGAAAAGGAATATCGGTAGAGTGAAGGGCAGCAGCATAAACTGCACCGTAATGGTAAGGCTTCTCATCTTTGATATGCAAGAATGTTGAAGCTTTACCTTTAAACAGAAGATTAGTCCATAGAAATTAGAAACTAGCTAATGATTTTTAAGTATACAGATGATTAACAAAAATATCGTATTATATAATACACACAAAAAAGACGCACATGCACACGTATACACACACCTTAGTAAAGTGCATCTATTTCATAATGATCAGAGAAACCCATTAACCATAATTTCTTTTTAAGTAAAATCAGAATTTTAGAAACTGTTTTGAACTCTGAGTGGGAAGTAACAGCAAAGGGAAGGATAAAGTGCATTACAAACAGAGGAAAGCTAGAAAACATAGTAAAATTCTAACATCTTGCATTTGACAAACAAAGTAAACTTACTTGTACTCAAGAAGGGTAACCCAACAGGTACAATCAATTTAGAAAAGGGTGCTAATCTTGAAAATGAAACTGCATCATGGAGTTCCTTGAAGACTGTTTGCTTCCGGCTTCTCAAGCTCATAGGAGAACCAGGACCACGGACAGCATAGAGCAACACCGGAGTGTTTGTGAATTCATCAGCTATATTCTCCAAAAATTCAACAGCTACAGCAGAGAAACCTCATGAGTCGTCAACAATAAATTGAAAACCCTGTCCAAATCACCAAATATTCTAAAACAAAAAAGAAGCATATATAAAGAATCAAAATTTATATTAATAATCCCAAAATCAAGGACGTAATTAAAACAGGCTCCAGTCAATATCCAAGGGCATACTCAAACAGTTTTTAAGGCCTAAACATCACCCTTGCAATGATCATATTCATATGATTTAGATATTGACCGTGTGATTGACATATAAAGTGTTTTCAATAGGTTTATCATATCAACAGAACACACTATCTAATTTAATAGTTTGATCTCCCCACATTGTTTTGAACAGATGCTATCCACGTGATATTAGATGATCTAATAAACAATACAGGCTCAGGAAGAACTGAATATATTTATTTTTTGTGCTGATACAACTCTTAGGAAGAAGGAAATAAAAGCTTTTTAATGCTAAATTAAACAATGACTAGCTCTGATAATTATGTTGTATATTATTTTTTATAATCCAACGAGGTGCATACCTATATACAAGATGGATTGCATAATCAACAGCAAATCTCCAGGCACTTTAGAGTCTTAGACTAAAGGGAATTTAACAAGAAGTTATCAATATTGATCTCAATGCAATTTACAAAGATGAATGTTATTAATTGCTTCAAAAAATGGGGTAAATATATAAAATATGAGGAGATTAAATCTGCTACAAGTTCCCAGGATAAAATCACTAGAAGGTAAAATGTTTTTTGAGTAAAATATACCTGAATGCGGTCACACTCTTAAGCGAAAAAACGAAGCCTCTCACATATTTCTTCACCACGGAAGCCATTTCCGAACGCATCCTTTCCAATTCCATAATTATTGAACTCCTGAGCATCCATCCATAATCCACTTAATTCGTATATTATTGAACTCTTGATCATCCATCCATAATCCACTTAATTCGTATATTATTGAACTCTTGATCATCCATCCATAATCCACTTAATTCGGATATAGTGGACTTTTGAGAAGTCAGTACAAAACAGGACATCATTATCTAAATACTCGACTATATCCTTATCCTGGATTTCTCTTCGAGGATCATTCTTCCCACTGTTGGTACCATTCACTTGCTCTTCCTCGTACAGACTTTGCAAAAATAAATTCTTCTTATGTGGTTCAGATGCATGAGTGGAAACATCACCTGTCCTTCACAGTGGTTCACATACAATCAATTCATTTGTATATCACATGCAACTAATAGGTGAACATAAATTGCAATGCCTTACTAAATGTACAGACAAATTTAACACACCAAAAATTAGAGAAAGAGAAAGCATATAGCCTACTGATTTTGAGGATCTAGGAGTTGAAACTTATATTGAAGTCGGAGCAACAACGTAGAACTTTATTTTATTGCTAACAAATTTTAAGAAAATCATCATATATGTGAGACAACGGTAAATACAAACATATTAAGATGCAAAAGAAGACAGTTCATAGATGAGATATACTCGAGCAAATAAAATATTGAAGGGACCAGGAAATAAGGCTGGAGCCAGCTACAAAATCATTTTAAAGTATTCATCTAATAACTATTAAATTCATTCACTTTTAAAGTGAATCCCCTCCCACGGTTGGTATGATGGGGATGTAATCTCTGGATCTCTTGCACTACTACAAGAGATCTAATCAACATTTTACATTTAAAAATCAATTAAAATCTTTCTTATTTCTGTTCCTTTTTGTTTACAAATCAGCAGGACTTGTAAAATCTGCATATTGGATTGTTGATGTAAGAATGTAAAATGTAAAATCAAACTTCTCACCACGTGACAACATTCGATGGTGCAGAGGAACCCCCACTATACAATGTACCACATGAACTCATAGATCCAAGGGACCATGAAATGTGAAAAAGCATAACATTAAAATCCACAATAGAAAAACTCTAATTCAAGAGCTACTACCTCTTTGAAGAAAGACTTCATGAAAGATGAAAACAAACAAGATTAATGATAAGGTTTTAGCTGACATGACTCTTAAGTTTTCATTGACACAGATGCTGCCAGTACACAGCGACAATAAAGAACAAGCAACATTGTAATTAATTTCAAGCTCCATTACTATGATGATACAAAACTATTTCCATTACGTAGAGGCGGTAGAGCAAAACACGCTAAATAAAGAATTAATCAACATTGCATATACATAAAGTACCTTGAAAGTCGGCTGAAACTAGGCGGGGAGTATATGTAAGTATGCCCTGCACATTTTAAGCAACAATAATGTGAAGAAAAAAAAATCATCTTTATCAAATCATACATGCTATGAAGGAACAACCCAAAAAATCGAAATTTCTGCAAACTGTCTATGACACGATCTCAAGTACATTCATATATACTAAAACTTCCAAAATTGGTTGAATTTCTAATGTAACAACAATCATGGAAAGAATTAGTTAAATTGCAGTAGTTGAAAGCGAAAAAGGTGTACCTGTTGTGTTTCATCAGTGCGGTAGAGAACGTCCATATTTAGATACAGATTCTTGAAGACCGGATCACTTTTGGGGTCGGAAGCCAAACCAAGTAACTCATCCTTCAACATTAAACATATAAATTAACAAAATTTCAAGTTAACTAATAATAAGCAATAAACACCATAGAAATCGAACCTGGAAGTTCCAGAAGTGAGAACCAATGAAGTTTGCTAAACCTCCGAGTAGGACAGTCACAATTTCTCTCATTCTTGACCTTCTAAGAAACATATGGTGTGGTTGGAGGTCGGAGTTTCAGTTCAATTCTTGAAAGAGTGCCTGCAACTGCAATGTAGAAGAAGAAGCTTCATTGCTGAAAACGGTGTCGTTTTCTGCTATCTCTTGGTTTAAAAACAGTCTATTGAGTGTTAAACAGCGAGCAAGGAAGTAAATATATCTGTTTCAGTGGAAAAAAAATGGGGCCAAATTTAAAGAAATATCAGTGAATAGTAGAAATTACATAATAACATGAATACATAAGCTTTGCAGCTTGCATAATGAAGGTAAAATAGAAAAAATATATATATATAGATATGAATAACCTATAAGGGAGACGACTACGAAGAAGACGAGAGAGAAAACGTACCAGTGAGACAACGACGGTGACGGGAGATGGCGACGGGCGACGGAGCAACGGCTAAAGACTGAAGAGTTGAGAGCTGAGAGGCAGAGGACTAAACAGACGGAGCAACGGCAGTGAAGTTGTCGC